>JAPDVU010000001.1:157678600-159148600 GCA_026230045.1 Corynorhinus townsendii | reverse complement strand
TCATCACAGTGATGAGGCAAGCATTCCGCACCCGGCCACAGATGGGCCTCTGGCCCGTGGAGAACCTCTCAGCAGCGGGCGTGGAGCAACCAGGCACCGTAGAGAGCTACTGGCACATGGATTCATGGGCAGGGCTACTAGTGTTTTCATATGTCTTTTGGCCTTCCATATGTCCATTTTCAAAAAGTCTCTATGTAGGTCCTTTATCCAATTTTGATTGGACTGTTTATCTTCCTTTTGTTAAGATGTATGAGTTCCTTATAAATTTTGGAGATTAAACCCTTATCAGATATAACATTGGCAAATATGTTCTCCCAAGCAGTGAGTTTTCTTGTTTTGTTGATGGTTTCTTTTGCTGTGCAGAAGCTTTTTATTTTGATGTAGTCCCATTTGTTTATTTTCTCCTTAGTTTCCATTTTCATGGGAGCTATGTGGTAAAGATATTGCTATGACATATGTCTGCTATTTTCTGCTTATGGATTCTTCTTAGATTTTTATGTTTTCCGATCTTACGTTTAAGTGCTTTATTCATTTTGAGTTTATTCTTGTGTATGGTGTAAGTTGGTTGTCTAGTTTCCTTTTTTTGAAAGTATCCCTCCAATTATCCCAACACCATTTATTGAAAAGACTCTCTTGACCCCATTTTATGCTCTTGCCCCTGTTGTCAAATATTATTGAGCATAATGGCTTGGGTCTACTTCTGGGTTCTCTGTTCTGTTCCATTGGTCTATATGTCTGTCCTTTTGCCAGTACCAGGCAGTTTTGAGAACAATGGCTTTGTAGTATAGCTTTATATTTGGTATTGTGATTCCTCCAACTTAGTTCTTCTTTCTCAGGATTGCTGTAGCTATTCGGGGTCTTTTTTTTTATTTCAGATGAATTTTTGGAGGGTTTGTTTTAGGTTTTTGAAGTATACCATTGGTATTTTAATGGGAATTGCATTGAATCTATAGATTGCTTTAGGTAGTATGAACATTGTAATGATGTTGATTGTACCAACCCATGAATACAGTATATTTTTCCATTTGAATACAGTATACTTTTCCATGTGTTTATGTCTTTAATCTCTTTTTTTAATGTCCTGTAAGAGAGAAGGGGAGGGAGAGCAAGAGAAACATTGATCAGTTGCCTACCATACATGCCCCAACCAGGGATTGAACTCGAAACCTGGGTATGTGCCCTGATCAGCAATCAAACCCAAGACATTCAGGCAGAGAAAGCTGCTTCAGGAAAAAGGTTATAGGATGTTCACCCTAGCCTAATTTGAAGTAAAGGTGATAAACAAAAGGGTGCTCTTGTCACTTAGGAATTTTTAAGGCTTTTAGGAGCCTTGTGACAGAAATGGGAATGGGGGAAGAAACCAATATATAAATTTATCTCACAGGGATCTAGTCATTGATATTTTTCTAAAAGCCCCAGGTGAATTTAATATGAAACCAGAGGTGAGAGCTGCTGGAACATTTGCTGAATTTGTTCCTAAGCTTTGCCTACTTTTGGGATTATTCTATAATGTATGTCAGTTTATTTAATCTGATTTATGGATACAGCTAAATGAACTTCTAATTTAGTCAATTATCTTGACTCTCCCACAATACATAATTGCATGAAGAAAAGAAAACAAATCTGGGAGAGTCTCCATCGCAGTCCAGTCCATTTTTCTAAAACTAACACCTTCTAAGAGTTTGGGTATAAAAGATTGTCCCAGTTACCCTCATTCTTACTCCCTCTCTTATCACAAACAAAAAGTGACTACCACTATGGTAGGAGGGAGAAGTTGGAGAGGAGAGAAGAAGATTAGGTATTGCTGAAGTATCTAAAAGATGGCACTCATATTTTTGTCTTTAATTTTTTCTGGGAAAAATATTTGCAGTGATTTTTAAGGACACAGAAAAAGATGAAATAGAATGTATATCTCACAGTTAATTTTGCTATTTTAAAGTAATATTTTATGTTCTTTAATTTTTTAACAATTCAAAACTTCTATAGTACATATTTCTACAATCCTTTTAATGTATAAATAACAAGAATGTAATTGAATTGTTTGATTAAAGGAAATTCAGTCTTTACCAGATTACTTCCTCCAAGAATGTCAGGAAATGTCCAATGCTTATATAGTATACTAGAGACCCAATGCACGAAAATCATGCAAAGGGCTTGGCCCTCACAGCTGCAGTGGCTTGCCTCAGCCCTTGCATTTGTATACCTTTTATTTCTTCTTCTTGTCTGATTGTTATGGTAAGCACTTCCAATACTATGTCGAATAGGAGTGGTGAAACTGGGCATCCATATTTTTTTCCTGTTCTTAGGGGAAATGGTTTTAGAATTTGCCCATTGAGTATGTTGTTGGCTATAGGTTTGTCAGATAAGGATTTTATTATGTTGAGGTATGATCCCCCTATTTCCACTTTGCTGAGAGTTTTTATCAAGAAGGGGTATTAGATTTTATCAAATGCTTTTCCTGCGTCAATTGATGTGATCATGTGGTTTTTGTCTTTCAATTTGTTTTTGTGATGTATCAGTTTATTGATTTTTGGATATCGTGTCAGCTTTGCATCCCTGGAATAAATTCCACTTGGTCATGGTGTATGATCTTTTCAATGTATTGCTGGATGTGATTTGATAATATTGTGTTGAGGATTTTAGCATCTAGGTTCATCAGGGATATTGGCCAGTAATTCTCTCTCTCTCTTTCTCTTTTTTTTTTTTTTTTTTTGTAGTGTCTTTATCTGGTTTTGGGATTAGGGTAATGTTGGCTTCATAGAAGGAGCTTGAATTTTTTGGAATAGTCTGTGGAGGATCAGTATTAGTTCTCCTTTCAATGTTTGGTAAAACTCCTGTGTGAAGCTGTCCAGACCAGGGCTTTCGTTTGCTGGAAGTTTTTTGATTATGCTTTAATTTCATCGGTAGTTATTGGCCTGTTCAGGTTTTCTGATTCACCCTGATTGAGTTTTGGAATACCATATTTTTCTAGGAAAATGTCCATTTGGTCAAGGTTGTCCAGTTTGTTGGAATAGAGTTGTTTGTAGTATTTTTTTACAATCAGTTGTATTTCTTTGGGGTCAGTTGTTACTTCAACAGTTTCATTTATGATTTTGTTTATTTAGTTCCCCTCTTTTTGTTTCTTGGTGAGATGGGCTAGAGGTTCATCATTCTTGTTTATCCTTTCAAAGGACCAGCTCTTGGTTTCATTGATCTTTTGTATTGTTTTTATGGTCTCTATATAATTTATTCTCTCTCTGATCTTTATTATTTTCTTTCTTCTACTTAACTCTGGGCTTTTCTTCTTGCTCTCTTTCTAGTTCTTTAAGTTGTAAAGTTAGATATTTTATTAGCAGCTTTCCTCTTTTTTTTTCTAGGTAGGCCTTTAGTCCTATGAAGTTCCCTCTCAGGAACTGCTTTCATTGTGTCTCATAGATTTTGGATTGTTGTGTTTTTATTTTCATTTGTGTCCAAGGTATTTTTTATTTCTTCTTTGATCTCTTTGGTAACCCATTCATTGTTTAATAGCGTGCTATTTATCGTCCATGTGTTTGATTGTTTTTATTGTAGTTGATTTCTAATTTTATGCCATTGTGATCTGAGAAGATACTTGATATGATTTCAACCTTCTTGCATTTGTAGACACTTAGACTGTGTCCTAATATGTGTTCTATCTTTGAAAATATCCTATGTGCACTTGAGAAGAATGTATACCCCGTAACTTGGAGTGCATGTTCTGAAGATGTCAATTAGTTCTATCTGATCTAGTGAGTTGCTTAGGATTGCTGTTTCTTTGTTGATATTTTGTCTAGAAGATTTATCCAGTGATGTCAATGGGGTATTAAAGTCCTGTACAATGATTGTATTGCTGTCAATCTCTCCTGTAGTTTTTTTATGTATTGGTTGCATATATATTTATCAGAATTATAGCCTCATGTTGAATCAATCCCTTTCATATTATGAAGTGCCCTTCCTTATTTCTTGCTATGGCCTTCACTTTGAGGTAAAGTTTGTCAGATATAAGTATTGCTACCCTAGCTTTTTTTTTTTTTTTCCAATATGCCTGAAAAATTTTTTTCCACTTCTTCACTTTCAGTCTGTGTGAGTCCTTTGTTCTGAGGTGGATGTCTTGTAGATGGCATATGTATGGGTTATATTTTCTTATCCATTCAGCTACCCTATGTCTTTTGATTGGAGCATTTAATCCATTTACATTAAAGTTATTATTGATAGGTTCTTAGTTGTAACCATTTTTATTCTTTATGCCTGTGTTCCTTTTTCCCTTCCTATTTCTTCTTTTTACAACAGTCCCATAAGCATTTCCTGCACTGCTGTCTTGGTGGTAATAAAGTACATTAGTCTTTTTTTGTCTGCAAAGCTCCTGATTTCAACTTCACTTTTTAATGATAGTCTTGCTGGATAGAGTATTCTTGGATTCAGTACCTTGCTTTTCATCACTTTGTATACTTTTTTATATTATCTTCTGGCATAATGTGTTTCTGTTGAGAAATCAGTTGATAATCTTATGGGAGATCCCTGGTAAGTAACTCTCTGTCTCTCTCTGGCAGCTTTTAAGATTCTTACTTTGTCATTTACATTTGCCAATTCAATTATATATGTTGGTATGTGTCTTTTTGGATTCATCTTGTTTAGACTCTCCGTACTTCTTGGACATGTGTGATGTTTTTCTTTCCAAAGTCAGGGAAGTTTTCTGTTATTATTTCTTCGAACTGGTTTTCTATTCCTTGCCCAGCTTTTCCCCCTTCTGGCATGTCTGTTATGTGGATGTTGTTCTGGTTCATGTTGTCCCAGAGCTCTCTTAGACTCCTCCTGTTTTTCCCACTTGTTCTGCTTTGGTGTTTTTTTCTACCTTGTCTTCTAGCTAATTGACTGTTGAAACTTTCCATTGTGTTCTTTATTGCTGCTATGTCATTCTTCCCTCTTAATTCTTATACATTTGGTGAATTTCTGATCCAGACATTTGAACATCCTTGTAACCATTACTCTGCATTCCTTCTCTGACAAATTGTTTGTCTCTACTACATTTTGTTCCTTTTCTGGTGATTCCTCCTTTTCTTTCATTTGGGAGTAGTTTCTTTGTCTCCCTGTTTTTGCTGTTTCTTTGTAATTGTTTCTATGTATTAGATCAAACTACTATGCTGCAAAGATTTTTATTCCTTTTTATTGATTTTTTACAGAGAGGAAGGAAGAGGGGTAGAGAGTTAGAAACATCAATGAGAGAGAAACATCAGTCAGTTGCCTGCTGCACACCCCCTACTAGGAATGTGCCCACAACCAAGGTACATGCCCATGACCAGAATTGAACCTGGGACCCCTCAGTCTGCAGGCTGATGCTCTATCTACTGAGCCAAACTGGTTAGGGCCCACCCAGATTTTTTGAATGGTTTTATGTAGTAGATATTTGGGGGGACCCAGTGTCTCAGGTATCCTGGGCTGGGAGTGCTAGGGAGGCCCCCTACTTGAAATATTTGGGTTTTCCTGATGTAGTTGGGTCTAATGTTATTGTCCCACTCATGGATGGAGTTGCCTCTCAAGGTGTCTGATCATGTGGTTCACTTCCTACCACATCATGCCAACGATTTGGAGGCACTAACTGAACAGCACATAATACAATATGACAAGACAAGACACAGGAGGAACAGAACATGAATGTACATAAGACACCTATAACGCTAATAAAAGTGACAGCTAGAGAAAATAGATTTGGAAAATAGAAAAGAGAAGAAGAATGATAGTGAATAAGAAAGAAGAAAGAAAAGAACTCTATGGGGAGAAAACACAACAAAGCAAACAAATAAACAGAAAAGCACAAACAAAAAACACCCAGAAAAAAAGGGGAGAGAAGAATCTGTAGATGGAGAGCTTAAATAGAAAATATAAGTTTTAGGAACTGGATGAATAGGAGAAGGATCATGGTTTGGAATAGAGGCAGGAGAAAAAGAAATAAAAATATTTAAAAATTTTTTTAAACAGAGAATAGAGGAGAGAGCAGATAGGAATTTAGGAAGTGGAACAAGTTTAAAAATTAAGAGAAGAAAAGAGCAAGAGAAGAAGAGAGAAAAAAAGATAAAATTGAGTAGCGAGGAGAAAGAAAAGAGAAGGAGAAATGGAATAGGAGCAGGGAAGAGGAAATTAGATATATGAATAAACCAACAGAGACACATGAATAAAGCAGATAAAGAAGATCCACTTTTTAAAAAGGGTAAAAAAGAAAGGAAAGAAAAAAAACTAACACAGAGATAGGAGAAGAGATATGGGAGGAAAGAAAGAGAAGTGAGGAAGAGAAAGGTGCAAAGAAAAATAAAATAAAGTAAAATGAAAAATGATAATAAAAATGTTTAAATAATAAGAATTTAAAAAAAGTGAAGTGTCATTCACTTCAGCCAATTTTTTATGCCTTTTGGGAGCTGGTTTAGGACCCCACTCTTCTGTTCTGTCTACTAATTCTGGGATTCCTGTTGGGTACTATGTGCTGGCCACTGTCGAACACTATCTTTTGGCTTTTAGCACCTTGCTTGAAGCTCCAAGCAGTCCACAGGTCTTCTGCTTCTGTCTTTCTCCACAGGCCTTGGCTGCAAGCAGGCAGGGCCAGCTTTCCCTCTTTGCCTGTCTGCCAGCTGTCAGTCTTAATCACTCAAGCGTCTGTTTCTGACAGGGCTTTAGGTGGGGTTGGTGCTGTTTCACTTTCAGGGAGTAAGATGGGTGTTTTTTTCTCCTGACCCAGAGCTACTCCTCCAGGAATGGCCCAAAATATAACTCTGGCCTTGGTTGGTCAGATATCCTTGTATGGAAACCAGTGGGGTTGGCCAGCAACCTGGAGTTTTTATCAGTCTGGTTTACAGAATAGCGGGGCAGACTGGCCCATCTTCCAATGCAGTTACTGAGGGCTCTTTGGGCCTATTCAGACCTGTAAACTTGGCCTCTGCCACTGTTTCCTTTGTATAACTCAAAATACAGGCAGGGTATGGCAGGCTATATTACCCGCCTTGAGGCTACTGGGGGGAGGGCTAGCTCTTCTGAGGAGAAATGGAGGCTTGGGTTGGAAGCTTAACAATGTCCCAATGCAGAATTACTGGCCATGTCTCCCTACCCTGTTTCCCTCCCCAGCCTCTCTTCAGGCCCCTCAAGTCTGTGCCTCTCTCCCTGCACTGAAGCCTCAGGTAAGTGTTTACAATAGAAAAGTCCTGTGTTCTAGGTTTAGCAAATAAAAGAAAGGACAAAACAACCACAAAACTGCAGGTTTATCTCCCCGCAGCACCTTGCTGCTTTTGGGCCATCTTTTTTTTTTTTTTTTTTTAGAGAAAGGGAGGGACCCCATTTATTAACACTAGTGGACTCCGAGAATAATTTTCAAATCAGAGTGAAGAAACATACAGAGGGCTTCACTTTTTATAACCTTCTGGGGTCCTTGTCCTGCAGATATGATTCTGCCCCCTTTCGTGGGCTTACAGGAACACCTCCAGGTGTTGGGGGTCCCCAGGCCATATCCAATGTCCTGTGGCCAGTGATAATGACCCCCCCAACCTCCCAGGGCAGTGCATTGCTCACAGTTTTTATGGCCTGACACACCTTGCAAGACCAATTTCCTCCTCATTCCCACGCCCCACCCCCCTTGTCCCACAAGCTTCTTTTAGCCTTGTGGAGCAACAAATCTGCAGGGGGTGTTTCTGGTACCCAGGTGTTCAGTCCTGCAACCTAGAGAGCAGTGCGGGTGGTCAGGATGACAGTATGTGGTCCCCTCCAGGTAGGAGTCAGTCCTTAGGTGGTCTTTACCCAAACAAAGTCACCAGGTGAAAGGGATGGACTGGATCAGAAGTAGGCAGAACATCTCAGATGTGCTTCTGGATTGCTTTCTGGGTAGACTGTAAAGTCTGTAATAACTTGAGTAAAAATTAGTTATGGATTTCAGCCTTCACCCACCAGAATCTGTAGAGGCCCCACTGGTTTCCAGGGCAGCCTTCTTCGTCTATGGCCCAGTTCCCTCTTGCCTCTGTGGAGTCCCCATACCCTGCAACAGCACTCCCCATGTGAGTTGTTGCAATTGCATACCCGCCATCAGCACAACTTGTCACCGATTCTTCTCTTGCCCACCAGAGAGCCTGAATAAGGGCAATCAACTCGGCCTTCTGTGCCGAAGTCCTGCGGGCGAGCGCCTGAGATCAGATGGTTCGGTCCAAAGCAACCACCACCGTCCCCGCAGACCTGATTCCTCCCTGGACAGAACTGCTCCCGTCCATGAATAGTACCTCATCCGGCGATGCCAGCGGGGTGTCCGTGAGGCCCAGGTGGGCTGTCTTTACAAAGTTGTCGACCTCTAAACAGTTATGTGAAGGTTCCTTAGGGTCATCATCAGGAAGGAGGCTGGTAGCAGAAGAGCCTGAAACTGGATGACTCGAGCATTTGACATCCAGCGCTCCGGTGTGCTCCCGAGCAAAGCCTCAACCGCAGAGCTGTGGTCACTACCACCCAGAGGCAAGCAGGCTAACCGGATGCAAAGGGTCGAGTCTCTTGGACAAGTAGGCTACTGGTCTTTTCCAAAGCCCAAGACTTTGGGCGAGGACCCCTTTGGCTGTGCCCTTTGTCTCACATACACATCTGGTAGTGTCAGTTGGCCCATCATCTTTGCTCTGCTCATGTCTGTCTTACTGCCTAATATATTACCTCAAAGGTCCTGGCTCTGAACTCCTTCAGAGAAAATGGGCATTGAAATTCTCTTCTGTAATTATTTCCATGCTGACATAGGTCAGAAGTTTCTCTCAGAGCCAAGAGATCCTTGCTGTCTGTCAGAGGGACGATGAGGCCTGGGCACAGAAGGAGGTGGGCTTGTGACCCGGCAGAGACAAACTGCAGCAATTAGAATAGTAAGAGTCACAACATCCTTGTCTCTCTGGAGCCATGTCCATGAAGACGCAGGCATCTTCCATCATACAATTTTCTATAGGCCACTGTCAGGGCTGTGCGTGGTAGCTGGTTCCTCTTTCCAGCCACAAACATAGTCTGTCCAATTCCCCAAAATGTATTCTGGCACAGGAGAAAGTTGCTTCGCTGTACACAGGTAGCTTAATCCCTCTACAACTGGGTTTGGACCTCTGCCTAGCAAACTGCAGTCTACAAATTCAATATGCAGCCTCCAGTCCTCCCAACCCAACGGGGTCTCGGCCAGTCCCTCAGTCAGACTTCTCCTCTCTCGGAGAATCTCAAAGTCCTCCCTCCCAAGTCCAGGGAGAGCACCTTTCCTTTGCCCTTTTGTTAACCCTGTTTACCAGTTTCAGGGTCCTGCCATAGGCTGCCAGTCCAAAACAGCCAGAGTTGCAGTTAGAAACAGCCCTGCATATTACAAAGCACTCCTGTGGCAGTGGATTGGGTACCAGGCCCCTGCCTTTGTACCCATCCCCTGTGGCAGAGCAGCGATCAGGTCTCTCCCAAGGGAGTGCACAGGAAGGGGATATCAGCCCCTCCTCTGCTAGCAGCAACAGGTACCGAACCCTTTCGGTACATTTGACCAGCTTTATTCTCAGCCACTTCTACAGATTCCAGGGCCCATTGTCTTCTTTTAACCAGCAAGCCAAATGACAGTGGCCTGTATTATTTCCTATTGTGAATTAGAGGAAGACAATTCCTACAGAGAGGAGAAATAGAAACAGCGGGAGTTTCAGAGAAAACTATAGGCCGTCACTGTAGTAGCCCTCCCTCCTGGAGGCTGGGGTCTGACCTTACAGATTCTGTCGACAGGTCCAGAGGTGTCCATCCACTTTCTCCAGATGCCGGCTGGGTCCTGGGCTGAGGTCCAGGAGCGACTGGAGTTCCCCGCCCTCCCCCCCCCACCCCGCCCCGTTCAATTCTGCTAAAATTAGCAGTGTGTGCCTTCTGGAGACCTGTCCCGAGCCCCCAGGTCCCAAACCCTGTCCACTCACTGGATGCTAAACAAAGCCAAAACGCAGTTAGCTTCCTGGTCAGAGGGAACCATACGTTACAGAATACCAAAGAAATACCAAGCATGCTTCGTAGAGAAAGGGAGGGACCCCGTTTATTAACACTAGTGGACTCCAGGAATAATTTCCAAATCAGAGTCTGGGCCATCTTTTGTGGAGCGCCTTTTGCAGCTATAGTCTTAGGTCCAGATTCCCCAGCTGCCAGCAGCTCTAAGGCTTTTCCTTTCCACAGTTGGATGTTGTGCCTGTTGCCAAGAAAGGTGGCTTTGGTGCAATGCAGCTTCCTCCTTACCCTCTCGAGCTGGTGGCTGGTTGTCCCTCTCAAGCCCAGATCCCTGTTCCCACCATGCTCCAGGCATCCTCTGCCCTTCCCTGTTGTAAAGTGTCTCCTCAGCTATATTGAATTTGTTAATTCCATGTGGATGTTCTCTGATTTAGCTGTTTTTCCAGTCTGGCCCCAGAATGAGATGCACAACACATGTGCCTATTCAGTCACCATTTTTTCTCTCTTAAACCTCATTCATTTTTTTATTTTTTATTTTATTTTATTTTTATTTTTATTTGTTTGAAGTATTACAAATAGTAATACATATGTCTCCTTTTTCCCCCCTATTGACCTCCCCCCATCTTCCCCTACCCCCCAGTACATGCCTTCACCTGCCCGCCCTCTCCCCTCCCCCCTCCCCCAGTGTCTTGTATCCATTGGTTATGCTTATATGCATGCGTACAAGTCCTTTGGTTGATCTCTTACAGCCCCCCTCGCCCAACCTCCCCTGCCTTCCCAATGTAGTTTGACAGTCTGTTCAATGCTTCTTTGCCTCTGTATCTATTTTCCACCTCATTCTTTTTTTAAATGTATTTTTATTGATTTCAGAGAAGAAGGGAGAGGACGAGAGATAGAAACATCAAGGATGAGAGAGAATCATTGATCGAGTGCCTCCTGCATGCCCCCTACTGGGTATCAAGCCTGCAACCTGGGCATGTGCCCTTGACCAGAATCAAACCTGGGACCTTTCAGTCCTCAGGCAGATGCTCTATCCACTGAGCCAAACCTGCTAGGGCTTGAACCTCATTCTTGAGGAGAGTTGCCAACTCTACCCTATTTCTCCAACCCTAACCTATTTCCCTGCCAAGTGAAAATGATTATTATCAGGTAAAGTCAATTGTCTAGTATCATTCCTCAGGAAACATACTGCCTTAACCCCTCTAAATTGCTTTGAAACATATCTCCTTAGAGATATGTTTTAAAAATATGTTTTTATTGATTTTAAAGAAGGAAGGAAATAAAATAGAAACATCAATGATGATAGAGAATCACTAATTGGCTGCCACCTGTAGGCCCCCTACTGGGGATTAAGCCTTAAACCCGAACATGTACCCAGAGAAGAAATCGAACCATGACCTCAGAGATATTCTTTTTTAAAAAATATATTTTATTGATTTTTTTACAGAGAGGAAGGGAGAGAGATAGTGAGTTAGAAACATCGATGAGAGAGAAACATCGATCAGCTGCCTCCTGCGCACTCCCCACTGGGGATGTGCCATAACCAAGGTACATGACCTTGACCAGAATCGAACCTGGGACCCTTCAGTCAGCAGGCCAATGCTCTATCCACTGAGCAAAACCGGTTAGGACCTTAGAGATATTCTTAATAAATGAGTCTAGTAGGAACCTTTCTGTAGCTGATGGAAAAGGTTATTTATAATCCTGGGAACTTATAGCTTCCATACAGATGACAGCCTATATTTTTATATTAGAAACCTCTATCTTCTAAAGCCAGGGAGAGGAGATGATTGATGGGCACTAGTGATGTTGGTTTTATCAAAGTCAAAATGAAAGTACCAAGCCAAAAGATGGGGAAGGAAGGCCAATGTAGACTAAGCACATACTATGAGCTAGGATTATACTACATGTTATATTAAATCAGCTCTGCCCACCCCCACACTCCAAATCTGAGTGAAATTCAGCATGTCAACACAATCAATGCCTAGGTCACAACTTTTCCTCAACTTCGTACTTAAACATTTACATTCTTATCATACATATAAGCATATTACACACATATAACACTCACCTTAAACTACACACAGCACAAATCACATCCAAGCATAACCATATCAATGGATACTTATACCAATCACCACACATAAGCTGCACATATAACATATGTAAATGTCACACACATTAGAATGATATAATTTCTTGTAAAGGGAGGAACATTCAACTTAGGTAGGTGTAAGGAATCAAAATCAAGAAAATTTCTGGGTTAGTAAAAAAGAGATGCCATGTGAGCTGAATCTTTAAAAAATTATATATATATATATATATATATATATATATATATATAATAGTAGAGCAGGTAAATGACAATAGAAGAGTATTCCAGGCAGAGAACAAACAGATAAAATTATGATATCAAAAAACCATGTGATACATAACTCTAAGTAGTTGAAAAACATTAGTACATAAATGTAAAATAGTGATTAGCAAAGGGCTATTGATGTGAGGGCCCACCACTTGGGAAACACCAATCACTCTACTAAAACCTGGAGGTGTGGGCAGACTTTCTAGTTACTGATGACCTCTAACAACCGGATGTCCTCTATACTATCAACAAACCTGTTCATGCCACAATGGAATTCAATGTAGCTGTGACTCCTGTGCTCTTGGTAGCCCTTTTGTTATTCCCCCGGTATCATGGATTATTTTGAAGGGATACTGGGTCCATATATAAACATTTATATAGCGATCTCTCCAGTTCCTGATGCATATATGCTCAATTTTGTGCCAGAGATTATAGATGAAGATGTGATAGTTCCTGTTTTTTGGAGCTTCTCTTCCTCTCATGAGATCATTGCATCTGTACTCATTGAATTCTCAGCTTGTGCTCAGGTGGTGCTGTTTCATGAATTGCCTCCAGGAAGGGTTCTGGCTGTGTACATGGAGCCCACATAAGGGGAACAGCAGGACAAGAGAGGACCTAGGACCTTCAGAGAGGAGGACATCTCAGTCACCAGGATCACCTGTGGGTCTCCATGGAAGAGAGAGGAAAACATAACTGCCACACTGCCCTGAGCTGAGCTCCACCTTAAAATTCCTTTCCCTACCAATGTAGATACTTAGGTTCAATTTTACTACTTGGTTCCAGACTAGAAGATGATAAATCTCATTATATAATAAAATTTACAAGAACTGAAAATATGCTAGAGCATTCTGGCTAGCTCTGCTTTACAGTCCAGATGGGTTCTCATAAGAGTGTGTCTGAAAGAGAATGGTATTTTAAATTTTATGTCTGTGAAGTAGAAAAATCTTAAGGGAATGTAGAAGATGAGTAGACTTGGAAACATTTTCCAAGCAGGAAGGCTTTGGCTCCCTGAAATCCCAGGCTGTAATAAAACTCATTCTGCAAGTGGTGCTTATCTCATCTTACTTCCTCATAGCACTTCCCCAATGCCTGCCTGAAACATGGTAGCACTTCTGACTGCCCACATGCCTTCTCAGAGGCCATTTTTCTAATTATCATCATGCTGAATGATCTTGATTTGCCATTAAGAATACCATCATAACGTTTTGAAATAGTGTTCTAAGCAACCAAGTACCAAGATTGAAACTGCCCTCACAGGAGCTACTCTGGTCAAAATCAGGGCCTAGAGATGTTTGAAAAAGTCTCCCCTTTAAACCAGCTCTCTGTCCTCAGTTAGCATAAGGAGTTAACCTAGCCCTACAGAAACTCTAACCTGATTCTCAATATCTCACAATCGGTGTCCTCAAATGAGCCTAATAGTAGCTCCCTTACTGACCTGTGAGAGTCTAATGGGATTTGCATGAGAGCACTTTGGGGGTCTCTAGTGCTCTATCAAGCACAGAAAAAGGGATAGGTAGGTTCTCATTCATGGAACCCTATCCCTAGTTCAAACGGCCTAAACAGGATGAGAAGACCGAGATTCAAGGTGCTTCAGTGTATTATGCTTAAAAATATTGGGGAGAAAGGGAGTTTGAATTAGTGAGATTACTAGTAATGCTTAGTTAAATTGAGGTCATTGCTTCTTACAAATTGGATCACTGCATTCTCAACTCTACTACCTAGAAGTTCAGTGTTTCTGGGCCTTTTCCCCCAGCCATGCTCAATACCAACCCTTCTAACTCTAATTTGCCCTATTCAGATCCCATACTCATGGTCACAGGTCCATGGGGATTAGTATGTGAATCTAAAGAGCAGAGTCAGTGTCCTTTCCCTTTCCTTAGAGCTAAGAAGTCTGAGGCAGTGAAGAAAGGAAAAGATGTGGGAGGTGCAGTGTTCCAACTGATTGGCAGTGGTGGTGGGGGAAGAGGGGACAGCCTTACTATGTGTACCTGTTTATCTCCTCATCTGGAACACTGGGGGTCACTCTGAGAAGAGCCTGGAGCAAAGGGGTCATACATCAAAGACAGTCTTCTTCTTGGTACAAAGAAATGACAAGGCCCTGGGGGCAGGATCTAAAGAACAAAATTCAGCCAAGTAAGTTTGAAGATCTAATTGGCTTTATTAAGCAATTCAGGAATTGGGCAGCATGCCATCTAGCACTAGAAAGGTGCTTTGCTGAGTTATATAAATTTGAAGGTTTTTAATAGGCAGAAAGAGGAAGTGATTATCGAGTTAAAAGACTAGACTATTTTAATCAAGGACACCTTCATTCAGGGGAAGACAGGAGGTCTTATAAGCCAGATTACCTCACCAGTGCTGATCAGGAAATTCCAAATTGATTGGTTTAAAATTCCACCTCTGCAAGAGACTGAACCTAAAATATGGTTATTTATTAAGTTTTAGTTTGGTGACATGGTATAGCAAAAATGATTCACAATTTTATTTACAATTTTTCATGCTTATGATTTTTGCCTTTAAAATGGTGTGAAAGCATTTTACATGCAGGGACTTTGTTTTCTGTTGTACGTGCACAGGGACTCTGATTCTTGGCGTGCACGCAGGGACCCTGGTTCTCAGTGCATGTACGAGGCCGCACTGAGCGCCGTGACTCTGATTCTCAGTGCACGTAGCTCCCATCGACCATGGCATTCACACATCTCAGTGTCTGAGCTCTTCAGTGACGCTCCGATGGTGTGCCACTTCCACCGCACGTGGCTCAGGCCACCACAACTTGGCACTTGGACTTTCTGGTGATAGCTAGAATGGGGAGACAATGAAACAATCCCAAAAGGGGGGGGGGGGGGGGAAAGAGGCATCACCAAGAAAGGAAATAAGTGAAATGGAGGCATGCAATATGTTCTTTAAGAAGAAGAAGAAGAAGAAAAAGGTAAAGATAAAAATTATGAACAACAAAATGACATGACTGGGCTAAGCTATGATGTTCAGTCATTTTGAAAAGAATGGCTGAGGATGAAGATGATGACCAGCTAGAAGGCAGGCAGAGAGAGAGTGTGAGAGAGTGAGGGAGCGAAAGGGGAGTGTGTGGTTGTGTGTGGTGAGTGTGTGTGTGAGGTAGGAACAGTTAGATCCTGCAGGACATTCAGGGCTGGCAGACCAGGCAGTCTTAGACTGAGAGACCCTGCTGCTGCTGCAAACACTCCCAGCTGACGGGCACAGGCACAGAAACCACACCATCTTGAAGGGCAGAACTGCTGTGATTAGGATTCTAGCCTCCCCACCACCCAGACTGGCCTCAGATGCAAACTGGGACCTTACAGCCGCCATGGACAAAGACGTGTTACCACAGCTGCAGACCCAGGGATACTGAGACTCCAGACATCCTGGCCACTGATTTCTGTGGGTCACAGTGCGCATTCCCTTTCCCGCCAGCCAGACTCAGCAGCATAGGGTCTGTGTGACCAGTGTCACGTGAGCAGGCCTCACGCTGACACCGGGTAGTGGCTGTGCAACCCTGCCCCCCCCCCCCCCCCCAATAGGCCAAGGACACTGATTATCAGCAGGCTCGCTGAAGGCTGCACTGAGCACCAATGATTTTCATTCTTGCAAAGCACAAGTGGAGACTGTGTTTCTTGTAGTGCACTTGTACTGGGACTCTCATTATCAGCACGCGTGGACTGATTTTTGGTACTGTGTGAGGCTGCACTAAGCACCACTGACTTTGATTCTCAGCGCACGCATGCAGGGACTGTTTCTCATCGCATGTGAGCACAGGGACTCTGATTATTGGCATGTGTGGACTAATTCTTGGCACTCGTGCAAGGTTACAGTGAGTGCCAGTTACTTTAATTCTCTGCACATACATGCAGGGACTCTGTTTTCTGTTGTACGTGCACAGGGACCCTGATTCTTGGCGTGCACGCAGGGACCCTGGTTCTCAGTGCATGTACGAGGCCGCACTGAGCGCCGTGACTCTGATTCTCAGTGCACGTAGCTCCCATCGACCATGGCATTCACACATCTCAGTGTCTGAGCTCTTCAGTGACGCTCCGATGGTGTGCCACTTCCACCGCACATGGCTCAGGCCACCACAACTTGGCACTTGGACTTTCTGGTGATAGCTAGAATGGGGAGACAATGAAACAATCCCAAAAGGGGGGGGGGGGAAAGAGGCATCACCAAGAAAGGAAATAAGTGAAATGGAGGCATGCAATATGTTCTTTAAGGAGAGGAAGAAGAAGAAAAAAGTAAAGATAAAAATTATGAACAACAAAATGACATCAAATACATACCTACCAACAAGTGAATCTAAAACTCAAGTGAATAAAAAAATCTGAAGAACAGAGTGAACTGGTGAATATAATAGAATCAGGGACATAGAAAGGGAGTGGACTGACAATTCTCAGGGGGAAGTGGTTGTGAGGGGTGCGGGAAGAGATTGGACAAAAATCTTACTCCTGTGGATGAAGACAGTGGTGGTAAGGGCATGGGGTAGGGTGGGGAATCAGGTGGAGGGGGTAAGGGCATGGGTTAGGGTGGGGAATCAGGTGGAGGGGGTAAGGGCATGGGTTAGGGTGGGGAATCAGGTGGAGGGGGTAAGGGCATGGGTTAGGGTGGGGAATCAGGTGGAGGGGGTAAGGGCATGGGTTAGGGTGGGGAATCAGGTGGAGGGGGTAAGGGCATGGGTTAGGGTGGGGAATCAGGTGGAGGGGGTAAGGGCATGGGTTAGGGTGAGGAATCAGGTGGAGGGGGTAAGGGCATGGGTTAGGGTGGGGAATCAGGTGGAGGGGGTAAGGGCATGGGTTAGGGTGGGGAATCAGGTGGAGGGGAGCTTTGGGGGGGAAAAAGAGAGGAATACCTGTAATAATCTGAACAATAAAGATTTATTTAAAAAAAGAAAAAAAAATTCAGCGTAATGGTCATACAGTTCATAAATCAGATGGATGAGAAAATCAACAACCTATGCAAAAATTAGGAAGAAATCAAAAGTGATATAGCTACAATAAAAAATGGGATGAAAGGGTTCAGCAGACTAGAAGAAGCAGAGGACTAAATTAGTGAATTAGAAGATAAGTTAGAGAAACAAGCCCAATCTGAACAGCAACTGGAGAAAAAAATTAAACAGCAGGAAGAGAGCCTAAGAGAGCTTTGGGACAACATGGAACAAA
Source organism: Corynorhinus townsendii (assembly GCA_026230045.1). Lineage (NCBI taxonomy): Eukaryota > Metazoa > Chordata > Mammalia > Chiroptera > Vespertilionidae > Corynorhinus > Corynorhinus townsendii. The sequence goes on along the minus strand of JAPDVU010000001.1, from coordinate 159,131,137 downwards.
GTAACAAATGTGTAATAGGGGTTTCAGAAGGGCAAGAAAAGCAGCCAGGATAAGAGAATCTATTGTTTAGATTCTATTGAAGAAATAATGACAGAAAACTTCCCTGATATGGGGAAGAAAAAATCACACAAGTACAGAGAGTCCCAAGCAACATGAACGCCAAAAGACCCACACCAAGGCACATCATATTTACAATGGCAAAGGTTACTGACAAGTAGAGAAACTTAAGGGCTGCACGAGAGAGACAAAGAGTTATCTACAAATGATCTCCCATTAGATTATCAAATGATTTCACAACAGAAACACATCAAGCCAGAAGGGAATAGATTGAATTATACAAAGTGATGAAAAGCAAAGGACTGAATCCAAGAATACTCTATCCAGCAAGACTATCAATCAAAATTGAGAGGGAAATCAGAAACTTTGAAGACAAAAAAAGGCTAAGGGAGTTTATTGCTAATAAGCCGCAATGCAAGAAAAGCTAAAGGGAATGGTGAAAAATGAAGAAATAGAAAATGGAGGAAGGAACATAGGCATAAAAAATAGAAATGACTACAAAAAAAGTACCTATCAATAGTAACATTAAATATAAAATGGATTAAACTCCAATAAAAAGACATCAAGTGACTGAATGGATAAGAAAACATGACCCATATATATGCTGTCTACAAGAGACCCACCTCAGAACATGGGACTCACACAGACTGAAAGTGAAGGAATGGAAAAATATCTTTCAGGCAAATGGAAATGAAAAAAAAAAAAGCTGGGGTAGCAATACTTATATCTGACAAAAGAGACCTCAAAGTGAAGACCATAACAAGAGACAAGAAAGGCCATGTCATAATTATATTTTCAACAAGAGGATATAACTCTGGTAATCATATATGCACCCAATGCAGGAGCAGATAAATACATTTAAAAAAAAAACTTCTGAAAGATATCAGGGGAGATATTGACAGCAATATAATCATAGTAGAAGACTTTAATACCCCATTAACATCACTGGATAAATCCTCTAGACAAAAAATCAGCAAAGAAACAGCAATCCTAAATGACTCACTAGATCAGATGTACTTAATTGACATCTTCAGAATGTTCCACCCCAAAGCTACAGAATATACATTCTTCTCAAGCACACATGGGACTTTTTGAAAGATAGATGACATATTGAGACACAGCCAAAGTCTTTCCAAATTTGAGAAGATTGAAATCATATCAAGCATCTTCTTAGATCACGATGGCATAAAATTAGAAATCAACAACAATAAAAACAATCACAAAAATTCAAACACTTGGAGGCTCAATAGCATGCTAATAAACAATTAGAGGCCCAGTGCACAATTAAATCATGTGCATGTAGGTTACCCTAGGCCTAGCCTGCCATCAGGGCCATGTCCACTGCCCCACAATACCTCACATGCTCCATGGACACTGCCTGCACTCTGAGCCCCACGATGCTCTGCAGACGCTGCCAGCACCCTGCGACACTCCTGGGATACTGCCAGTGCCCCGTGATGCTCTGCCGACACTGCCGGCACCCGTGGGGGGTGGGGTGGGGAGTGCGATACCCCAGACTCTGTTGTGCATGCCCACTGGACCTCAGACCCTCCGTGCCGGCAGGACCCCAGAACCTACCACTGCTGCCATGGGCCTCGCAAGCTCATTTGTGCCTGGCTGGTCCACATGCCTCTCTCCCTGGTGCTGAGTATCTGAGCCGTTGGCTTCTCCCAACCATTTGATCTTTCTCTTAGTAACAGCTTTTACTTTCTGCCTCCATTCCTCTCCCAGCTCACGCCCTTGCCCCACACACTGCCACCCCCTGCTGCCGGCCATGTGCTCCCCTGCCCCTCCTCCCGTCACAGGATCACCTCTGCTCACCACTGGGGACCCGTGCACACTCCCTACCCCTACCTGCCTGGCACCCATTCCCCCGCGCGCTCTTTACCGCATGGCCCCGCCCGCTGCCTGCCTTACTGTGATCAGAGCCTGTGGGCCATGGGACTGAGAGGTGCTCCATGCACCTCCTGGTGACTGGTCTTTGGCATTACGACCACTTGGTTTTTATTATATATATGATTGGATTACCAAAGAGATCAAAGAAAAAATAAAAATCATCCTGGAAACAAATGACAGTGAAAACACAACAATCCAAAATCTATGGGACACAGTGAAAGCAGTCCTGAGAGGGAAGTTCATAGCATTACAGGCCTACCTCAAAAAAACAAGAAAAACTGGTAACAAATCATCTAACTCTGTAACTTGAAGAATTAGAAAGAGAGTAACAAGAAAAGCCCAGAGTGAGCAGAAGGAAGGAAATAATAAAGATCAGAGCGGAAATAAATGATATAGAGAAAAACAAACAAAAAACAATAGAAAAGATCAATGAAACCAAGAGCTATTTCCTTGAAAGGATAAACAAGACTGAGGAACCTCTAGCCAGGCTCACCAAGAAGCAAAGAGAGAGGACCCAAATAAACAAAATCAGAAATGAAAGAAGCAAAATAACAACAGACCCCACAGAAATACAAAGAATCATAAAAAATACTTTGAGCAACTCTATGCCAACAAACTGGCCAACCTAGAAGAAATGGACATATTCCTAGAAAAATATAACCTTCCAAACACAACCAGGAAGAATAAAAAAATCTGAATAGGCCAATAACTATGGAGGAAATTGAAGCAGTCATCAGAAAACTTCCAATAAACAAAAGCCCTGGACCAGACAATTTCACAGGGGAGTTTTATCAAACATTTAAAGAAAAATAAAACTTATCTTCCTCAGACTTCAAAAAATTTCAAAAGGATGGAACATTTCCAAGCTCTTTCTATGAAGCAAGCATTACCCTAATCCCCAAACCAGATAAAGACAATACAAAGAAAGAGAATTGCAGGCCAATATCCCTCATGAAAATAGACACCAAAATTCTCAACAAAATTCTAGCAAATCAAATCCAGCATTACAGCCCTAACCAGTTTGGCTCAGTGGATAGAGCATTGGCCTGCAGACTGAAAGATCCCAGGTTCAATTCCAGTCAAGGACATGTACCTTGGTTGCAGGCACATTCCCAGTAGGAGGTGTGCAGGAGGCAGCTGATCGATGTTTCTCTCTCATCAATGTTTCTGTCTATTGCTCTCCCTTCCTCTCTGTAAAAAAAAAAAGTAATAAAATATATTTTTTAAAAAATCTAGCATTACATTAGAAAGATCATACACCATGACCAAGTGGGATTTATTCTGGGGATGCAAGGATGCTACAATATCTGCAAATCAATAAATGTGATACACAACATAAACAAATTGAGAGATAAGAACCATATAATCATATCTATTGATGCAGAAAAAGCATTTGACAAAATCCAACACATTTTCTTAATAAAAGCTCTCAGCAATGTGGGAATAGAAGGTTCACACCTCAACATAATAAAAGCCTATATGACAAACCTACAACCAACATTACACTCAATGGGTGAAAAACTAAAGCCATTTCCCCTAAGAACAGGAACAAGAGAGGGATGCCCACTCTCACCACTCCTGTTCAACATAGTACTGGGGGTACTAGCCATGGCAATGAGACAAGAAGAAGAAATAAAAGGCATCCAAATTGAAAAAGAAGAAGTAAAATTGTCATTATTCGCAGACAACATGATATTGTACATAGAAAACCCTAAAAACTCCATCAAAAAAATGATGAGACTTAATAAATGAATTTGACAATGTAATAGGATACAAAATTAACACCCAGAACTCTATGGGTTTTTTTTATATAACAATAATGAAGTCACAGAAAGAGAAACTAAAAAAAAATCTCATTTACCATTGCAACAAAAAAATTAAGATACCTAGGAATAAATTTAACCAAGGAGTTAACGGACCTATACTTAGAAAATGACAGGATGCTCAAAAAAGAGATAGAAGAATACATAAACAAATGGAAGAAAAAAACATGTTCATGGATTCATAGAATCAACATCATTAACATGTCCATACTACCCAAAGCAATATATAAATTCAATGCAATCTCCATTAAAATACCAACAGCATACTTCAAACACCTAGAACAAACCATCCAAAAATTCATCTGGAATAAAGAAAGACCGCGAATAGCTGCAGCACTCTTGAGAAAGAAGAACAAAGTTTGAAGGATCACAATACCAGATATCAAGCTATACCACAAAGCTACTGTTCTCAAAACTGCCTGGTACTGGCACAAGAACAGACATATAGACCAGTGGAACAGAACAGAGAGCCCAGAAATCAACACAAGCCATTATGCTCAGCTAATATTTGACAAAGGAGGCAAGAGCATACAATGGAGTCAAGAGAGTCTCTTCAATAAATACTGTTGGGAAAATTGGACAGATACATGCAAAAAATAAATAAAACTAGACCACCAATTTGCATCATACACAAAAATAAACTCAAAATGGATAAAGGACTTAAACGTAAGACGGGAAACCATTATAATTTTAGAAGAACCCATACGCAGCAAAATAGCAGACATTTGTCATAGCAATACCTTTACAGACACTACTCCTAGCACAATGGAAACTAAGGAAAAAATAATCAAATGGGACTAGATTAAAATAAAAAGCTTCTACACAGCAAAAGAAACCATCAACAAAAGAACAAGAAAGCCCACTGCATGGAAGAACATTATTTGCCAATGTTATCGCCAATAAGGGTTTAATCTCCAAAACTGATAGGGAACTCATACAATTTAACAAAAGGAAGATAAACAACCCAATCAAAAAGTGGGCAAAGGACCTAAATAGACACTTTTTGAAAAAGGACATACAGAAGGCCTAGACACATATGAAAACATGCTCAAAGACATTAATCATCTGAGAGATGCAAATCAAAACAACAATGAGGTACCATCTCAGACCTGTCAGAATGGCTATCAAGAACAGAACAACAAACCACAAGTGCTGAAGAGGATGCAGAGAAAAAGGAACCTTCTTGCACTAAAAGGAACCTTCTTGCACTGCTGGTGGGAATGCAGACTGGTGCAGTTACTGTAGAAAACAGGATGGCATTTCCTCAAAACATTAAAAATGGAACTGCCATTTGACCTAGTAACACCACTTCTAGGTATATATCCCAAGAAAACAGAAACACCAATCAGAAAGGATATATGCACTCCTATGTTCATAGCAGCGCAATTTACAATAGCTAAGATTTGGAAACAGCCTAAGTGCCCAACAGCAGATGAGTGGATTAGAAAACTGTGGTACATCTACACAATGGAATACTACGCTGCTGTGAAAAAGAAGGAATTCTTACCATTTGCAACAGCATGGATGGAACTGGAGAGCATTATGCTAAATGAAATAAGCCAGTCAGAGAAAGATAAATATCACATGATTTCACTCATTTGTGGAATATAATGAACATCATAAACTGATGAACAAAAATAGATACAGAGACAGAGAAGCATTGAACAGACTGAACAGACTGTCAAACTATACTGGGAAGGCAACGGAGGGTTGGGGCAGGGGGTGGTGGGTAACAGATCAACCGAAGGACTTGTATGCATGCATATAAGGATAACCAATGGACACAGACACGGGAGGCAGGGGGAGGTGAGGGCATGTAACAGGGGGTAGGGGACACCTGGGGGAGGTCAAGGGGGAGAAAAGGAGACATATATACTACTATTTATAATACCGTAAACAATTAAAAAAAAAAAGAAAAGAAAAGAATGGTTCAAAACAGGCCTAAATGGAGTCAGTTTTGGTAACCATGTGAGGTAACAGATACGTTAATTACCTTGATTGCAGTGATTCTTTCACAATGCATATTATACTGAATCAGGTGGCACACCTTAAATATAAACAATGTATGTCTGCTGTAATTCAAATATTTTCAGCTTAGTCCTTTCACACACACACAGGCACACACACAGAGACGCCCACACTCATGCACAATTTCACATACATACTTCCCTTCTTTATCTTCTTCATACATCTCTGATCCCAAATTTGTTTCAAAATATTCAAAGGGAGAAGGGAGGGGTGTGAGAATTGTCTTTCGTAAAAGACACAAATGTTTCTGTGTCGTGGTCATTGATCCAATAGGCTTCTGTCATGGACCAGTTTATGAGGATAATAAGGTGTTGGTGCACGTTTATAAACTAGAAAATAATTAAAAGAAGAAAAAATCTCCACATAGGAACCACAGCACTATTTTCACAAATCTGTATTTATTCTGTGTTCTTTATTACACGGAAAATGTGAAAAAGCTTTTCAGTCAGGAAGAATGAGTGAGTCTTAATGTTCTAGTTCATTGTTAATACTCCTACTTGCTACCGTGATGCAGAAGTTTGGGAAGAGAAAAAGAAAGTCCCTTGCATCATTTCTTAATCTTATTAGACCCAAACATAACAAGGTTGCCAAATTATACAGACAGAGCTCTCATTTTCCCAGTTCATGTTTCCACATTTTTAATGCTTTCCCTAACAGCTGACTGCTGGGCATACCAAAAAGCAGTTACTTTCAAAACACTCCTTGTGATAAAGTAGAAAAAGTCCTGGATTAGTAGTCAGTGTTAATGAATATTTTTGCTTCAGCTTTTCCACTAACTTCTTGGTCTTCTGCAAATCTTCTAACTTTCGGCTCATATATGTAGCAATACCAGCATCACAGGGATACATGGTATTAGAATGAGATAACTGAGATGGAAGTACCTTAAAATACTTGAAATGCTATATCATACATATAATGACTAAATTCCAGAGGACAGGACATGAGAGAGCTAAGATGACCAGTATTATAAAAAGAAACAGAAAAGTTTATTTAAAATTTTATTGTAGAAAAGCCCAGTCTCATTATAGGTTTATGTCTCCATTTCTCTTTGGTGCATTTAACTGAATGGATTATATAGAGAAAAAGAAGTAGACATAAGCAGAGGAGACAGAGCCTGAGATAGCTCAAATGCATTACACATTGATATTCAAGGAGTAATTTGAAGCTCAACAACTGGGCCATAACCCCTGCAGGGTAGCCACTAGCTGTCTAAGTGCACAGGCACCGGGGGTTACCCTCACAGGCAATGACCACACGCCTGGTGCTGGCCTTGGCCTGATAATTACATGTGGGGGGCTGGTCACCTCCCATAACCACCCTGTCTGAGCAGTAGGGGGCCGAGGAACTTCTTATATGTGCACAGTCTGTGACTCTTACTACACCCTCATGGCAGTTCATGTTGCCATTCTTGCACTGGATATTGGGGGTGCTGCAGATGTTATTAATTGTCCCGATGTCTTCATGGATGAAGGTGTTCAATTTCTTGCAAACAGGTGAAGTCATCCTCCGGGTTTGCATCATTATGTTGCAGTACAAGTTGTTGCCACCTGTCACCGCAGGATCGACATGTTGCCACTGGAATCGTTCATTCCTGGTCTCGCCATATAAGGGCTGGAGAGCCATCACTACTTTGCAGGTACCTGGAGAGAAACCAAGGGGAAAGAGAAAGGAAGGTAACAAATGGGCACCAGAGAGAGGTGTTGAGAATGGCAAGTTGATTATTTCCTCAGCTCTATAGTCCACTCTTCCTCCCACTTCTCTGCTCACAACTTTTCTCATCACTGCTTCCCAGAGAGTATAAAGTTTGCAAACATGATCTTCTCTGAAAACAAGAGCTTTTCTCTTATAGAGAGACGGTGCTGTAGCCAGTACAATGACTCAGGGCAGAGACTGACGGGCTGGATGTCCAGGTGTATGTGCCCTGTGTGATCAGGGTGTGAAAGGGAGAAAAGACAGATTTAAATGGAACTGGAGTTGTCTGTCTCTTGAGGAAATTCTCTAGTCATGTGATCTTTGGAGAGTGTTTGGTTCCCTGGAGACTCTGATTCCCAAAAGTTTGGATAGACAGGATATGTCAATGAGAGTTTATGAACTGGTTTTAATTCCTGACATCTGGGAATTGAGGAAGGTGTGGAAAAAAGGATAGAGTAATGTTTAGGGTTAGCCTGTCCTCTGATGTGTCTATTCCTTTTTTAAATTAAAAAAAGTTTCAATTACAGTTGACATACAATATTATATTAGTTTCGGGTGTACCACACAGTGATTACACACTTATATACCTTACAAAGTGATCACCCCATAAGTCTAGCACCCATCTGACACCATACATGGTTATTACAATGCTATTGACTATATTATCTCTGCTGACTTGGCATCCCCATGGCTATTTTTAAAACTGGCCATTTGTACTTCTGAATTCCTTCATATTTTCACCCAGTTGGCATTCTTTTAATGGTATTAAAATCAAGTGTTTTTTGAAATCTTGCTAATCCTATAAAAAAAAAAAACAAAGTAAAAAACGTGGTATCCAGCCAAAGTGCTCTGAAGATTGTAAATATTGGTTGAGTGAACTAATAAACAAAACGAGGGAATTAATAAACAAATGAAATGATATGGGTATCCAGAATGAAGGTGTTTCCCAGGCTTGTGGAATTGACCGAAAAAATAAATTTAAAAAATAAATGTCAACAGCACCATCTCCACAAAAGGGGACTTGGACTGTGACTTTTTTCCTTGCTGTTTCTATGCACAACCAAAAACTAGGCCTTGGTGATGTGTTTCATTATCATGCATGTATCCTTGATGCTGTGTCTATCTAGTCAATAGCTATTCCTAGTTTTCTGTTGCCTGTAGTTGCAGAATCATGTTGTTGACACTTTTGGCAGTGGAAAATAAACATATGTTTTATGGAGTTTAAAAACTAAACAAAAGCTAAGCAAAAACCTTCAGAGCCACAACAAAGAAAGCATTGCTATATAGTGTCAGAACATTGCTTCTGCTGACCAAGGAAAGGAAGGAACCCAGACTTACCTGGCTCTAAAATCAGTGCTTTTTCCACATCTTCTACTGCCTCTCTGTTTTCACTCCCCAAATATTCAGGATATGCAAGCCATTTATGTTCAGAGTTGCTTCTCTCTAGCAACATAGTTTAATCAGGGGTGGAATAGGGTAAGAGTGTAAGTGGGAATCCCTCACCAATACCAACTAGCTAGATGCTGCCATCTGACAGTGACTCCTGGGATTGGCATGAACTCATGAACTATGAACTATGAATCTCTTTGACCCTGACTCATTAGACCAGCGATTTTCAACCTTTTTCATCACATGAAAATACTAAACACATAAACTAAATACTAAAATTCTTCAGCACACCACAAAATATATTATTTTACAAAATGACAAAATAAATAGGTATAATTTCGATTCATTCACACCAGGCAGCTATTGTGTTTGTTGTCATTTTCTAATTTGACAATTAATAGAAGGGAAAAGAGGTCAGTGCTCCTGACTAAATAGTCAGGTATTGCGTGTTTTAAAAATTATTGTGGCATACCCATTGAAAATCACTGTACTAGAGCAAATAAAATTAATCTCTGACTCAACAGGAAGTGAGCAACCCAAAACAAAAAGGACAGTTTTTTGAGGGTCATACAGGCCCATTTCTACACTAGAAGCCCAATGCACAAAATTTATGCAAAGGGCTCGGCACCTGCCACCGCCACTGCGGTGGCCACTCTGCCTCCGCCCCTCCCCACCCCTCGCAGCTTCATCCAGAAGGTCCTCTGGAAGGATGCCGGTCTAATTAGCATATTATGCTTTTATTATTATAGATATGCAGTCCAAGGGCTGATTGTAGCTGAAGTCCTGGTTTGATGTATATAGGTACTACAGTCCTTTGTTTTCAAAGATGCTGCTTCATGATGGCAGGTCACACTGTCTGGGTGACTGAAATGGCTGATGAGGGACCTGCATACCAGTTTCAAACATAATTTCATTCTTTAAAATGCTGTCTCCTATAGTCACAGCCACCTTTTGCTTGTATACAAAAGGCTAGGAGCTCTAGGTCACATTTCAGTGCCTGCAGCTATAGATTTGAGATATGGAGTTAGGAAGAGAGAGAAGCGAACAGTTGTGGGAAGAAGAGTAGCAGGGAGAAATGATGCTGATTAACTCCTCATCCTTAGATGAATGGATAGAACTTCTGAAGGTACACTTAGCACTTGGGTAATAGCTTCATCACAACAATGTACTTTGGGTTATTTTTCCCAAATCTAATCTTGCATGGTTAATCTTACACTTCTGATTTTGCATGGTTTTGTCTACTTTTTCTCATCCTGCTTCTTTGTGTCCAAGATATGATTTAGAAAGATAACTGACTACAGAGAAGACCTAAACTATTCATGCAAGAGCAAACCCACAGCCTCAGCCACAATAACCAACTGACTTAACAAGACATCAACAAATATTTACCAATAGAAGTCCAATGTAGACATCAATGGGTGGATCTCTAGACTCTAGCTACAACAGAAAATAAAATGATCACCAACACATGCTTTTTGGTCAGAGCTTGTCCCAAAACTTCCTCCACTCTACTACATTGATTCTCAATAAGAATTTCTTTTGATACTGTGATCCCAAAGAACTAGCTCAGCCACTTTAACTATATGATTTTGGGAAAATTACTTAATATCTTTCAGCATTATTCCTCATTAGTGAGTATAATAATACCTACCTCTTAGGGATGTTATGAGGAATCCTATCTAATAAAAGAGTAATATGCAAATTGACCATACCTCTGCTACATCCACAAGCCATGCCCACCAGCCAATCAGGAGCGGACATGCAAATAAACCCAACCAAGGTGGCTGCGGCCACAGAGAGCAGGAGAGAGGCTTGAGTTTCCCCAGCAACGGAGGAAGCCAAGCTTTCCGCCTGCTCTTGCCAGCCTAGGCCTCCACTCAAGGCTACAAAGTTTCAATGATAGAAGATAAATAAATCCAAACAGAAATGGTGGCAGCCACAGAGCTGGAGAGAGCAGGAGGCTAGGGTGGCCCATGGCGATGGAGAAAACCAAGCTTCTGCAGCCCTGGCCTGCCTTGACTACAAAGTTTAAATTATAGAAGATACATAAATCCCAACAGAAATGGCTGCCACCACGGAGCAAGCAGGAGGCCTGCAAGGGAGGGCAGTTAGGAGTGACCAGGCCTGCAGGGGAGGGCAGTCAGGGGCAAACAGGCTTGCAGGGGAGCAGTTAGGCATTAATCAGGCTGGCAGGGGAGTGGTTAGGGGGTGATCAGGCTGGCAGGCAGAAGCGGTTGGGGGCAATCAGGAAGGCAGACAGGCAAGCAGTTGGGAGCCAGCAGTCCTGGATTGTGAGACAGATCCAAGATTGGAGAGGATGCAGGCTGGGCTGAGGGACAGCCCCCCTCCATGCATGAATTTCATGCACCAGGCCTCTAGTAAATGATAAAATCAATGTTAAATGCTTATCATAATGCTAGGTATATGGTAAGTGCTCAGTAACTGTTGGCAATGATCACTTTTGCAATTTCGATTTTTCTTGGTTTCCTTTACTTTCTTCAACCTGGATAACATAATGAATGACTACACCAAGTTGTGCATATTATTATTCCCCTCTCCCTTACTATATAGAGTACCTGCATTCTTTCCAAATTAGAAGACTGTTTTCAAGTTGAAATATCTCAGCTACCAGAATTTATGCTGTGTCCCTACAGAAAAATTTCCCCTTCACATTGAGTGGAATTTTCTTCCTTGCATATCACCATCTTCAAAGGGCTTGGGCATTTTGAGGGTTTTGTTTTCTTTTCCCTGCAAAGTTGACCAGGACTTCAATTTCTCAAATGATTCACTTGAGATACAGACTGACTTGCCTGTCACATGACATTTCATTTTAAGCAGCTTTAGGTTGTGAGAGAACAAGAGACCCAGAGCAAAAAGTGCTAGGATTGGCTACCCAGCTGCTACTTCCATCGGCATGTCAAAAGCAGCCCCATCCCATTGCCATGTGATTTCCTAGGAAACAGTCATTTGTCCTAACACCAGAGCAGAGAATGCAATGATAACACTCTAAGCAGATTTTTGGAGAAGATATGTGTTTTCACAGCTATGGCGCACTCAATATAATAATGGTCCTTACTTTTGGCCTTCCCTATCAAGGCCTGGAGTAGGTCAATGACCTCTATGGAAGTCGTCTTGCCTCATATCAGGGTGAAGGTACTGGTTGGAGAACTTGAGAAAAGAGTCCAAATATTCTGCCAAAATCTGGACCTTTCTCACTTCCTTAGGAATTTTTGAGATTTTAGAGTAAGGCAAACTTTCTACTTTCTTAGGAAATGACAGTGATACCACGTTTGAAATAGGTTAACTCAAGGAAGAAAAATTCATGTGCTGAGTGTGCATGGTAATTTACTTCCCCATTTCTTCCTGTATAAATTTAAACACTTTCAGTGAGTCTGGGTTCTCCCAGGTGGCACCTGGACACTGATCTATAACCTGGGTATTGAAGAAGCAAGGGTTAAGGCCCATTTCAGGGCAATGTAGGCAGCAGGAGAGGGCACCATTGTGAACACTGTGAGCACAACAGTCATATATTCACAAGACAGCAAAACTAGTGGTTCACAACTTTTATTTATTAACAGCCACTTTATAAATAAAATATTCATAGAAATTAGGTAAGGGGAAGTTAACCATTAAATCTGTGAATGATTAGTATAAAGAAAGTGTCTATTCACCTAATTATGTGTTTTCTTGAAAACAAATCTAGAAGAAGAATAATAAGGAATAAGCTTGGAATCTTTCTATAAATTCCCAAAGACCTCACAGTTGCCTGACATCCATTGATAAAGTAAAAGTTTAAAGTAAAATAATCAAATTTTTAATCTTTATATGAAACTAGAGGCCCAGTGCACGAAATTCATACATGGGGAGGGGGGTGTCCCTCAGCCCAGCCTGCACTCTCTCCAATCTGGGACTCCTTGAGGGATGTCTGACTGCCAGTTTAGGCCCAATCCCGGTGAGATTGGGCCTAAATGGGCAGTCGGACATCCCTCTCACAATCCAGGACTGTAGGCTCCCAACTGCTCCCCTGCCTGCCTGCCTGATTGCCCCTAACCACTTCTGCCTGCCAGCCTGATATATGCCTAACTGCTCCCCTGCTGGCCTGATTGCTCCTAACTGCCTTCCCCTGGCAGTCTGGTCACCCCTAACTGCCCTCCCCTGCCAGCCTGGTTGCCCCTAACTGTCCTCCCCTGCAGCCCTGGTCACCCCCAACTTCCCTCCACTGTTGGCCTGGTAACCTCTAACTTTCCTCCCTTGCCAGCCTAGTTGCCCCTAACTGCCCTCCACTGCAGGCCTGGTCCCCCCCAACTTCCCTCCCCTGCAGGACTGGTTCCCCTCAACTGCCCTACCCTGCAGGCCTGGTCCCCCCTAGATACCCTCCCCTGCAAACCTGGTCATTCCCAACTGCCCTCCCCTGCAGGCCTGGTCCCCCCAACTTCCCTCCCCTGCAGGCCTGGTCCCCCCTAACTGCCCTCCCCTGCAGGCCTGGTTGCTCCCAACTGCCCTCCCCTGCAGGCCTGGTCCCCCACAACTGCTCTCCCCTGCCGGCCATCTTGTGTCCACATGGGTTTGACCACATGGGGGTGGCCATCTTGTGTGTTGGAGTGATGGTCAATTTGCATATTACTCTTTTATTTTATACTATAACAAGAAGAATACCCAGGGAGCAGTGTAGTCAGAGCAACTCAAAATTATCTCCTGCCTAAGATAAGAGGTGCGTAGTAAGAATAAATTTTGGTGTTCATGCAGGAGTGTGTGTGTTTTTGCGTGTATGTGCGCACGCACATGTGTGTGTATTTATGTGTTAGATAGAAAGAGAGAGAGAAATAAAGAGAGAGAGTATAAGAGGTAGGTAGACAGAAATTTAATTAATCTGTTGGTATTTAGTTCTAAACATTACTCCTCAAAGTTTAACTTTTGTAAAAGTAATATTGGCTTATTTGACAACCAGAACAATTTTCTCCTCCTGGAAATTTTGCTTAGCAGCCATGAGCCCTGGAATTTCCTAGCTCTCTCTGCAAGATTAATTTAACATCCATCCTTCTACTTACAGGAAGGGGGAGTCTACCTCCCTATTGACTGAGAAGCTACTAACTGACAGGGAAAAGGGCATTTGTATTTCATGCCATCCTCTCTGGGGGCAGCTGAGTAGAGAAAATGGGGAAAAATCAATAGGCCAAGAATTGATGAGAAGACTTTGATTCTCTTACTGATTTTAGAAAAAAATTTATTTATTAATATATTGTAAAACAGAAAACAAAAGGTCCAGGCAGCTCATTTCCTGGGCTCCTGGCAATGAGAGTAGTCACCACTGTTTTGGAGTGTGTAGGGGAAATGCCAGGAATGGAGAGCAGAATCAACTCTGGACCAGGGGCTTACTGGTTATGGACAGTAAAAGGACTCATCAAAGCAACAGGCAAGGCATGTTCACAGGCAACAACTATGTCTCTGGACTCTGATGTGGCTCTGTACCGGCCGGGAGGCCAGGGGGACCCTCTTTATGCCTCTAAGTAGTGACCTGGAATGGAGACCTGCTCATTCTGAAATTTTTTCTGTAAGGCATTCCATTCTCATCTTCACAGATGACCTTGATGTTGTTACTGGTGTCTTTGCAGAGTGAAGTCAGCCCTCATCTCCTCATCATGGTTTCACAGTATGTGCCATTGTGGACACTTGGATTGGCATCATAGTGCTGGGCCAAGAAGAGTCTGTACTTGTTGTCCTTTGATCCAGGGTCAGTAGGTTCAGACCCAAACCCAGCATGAAGACCAGCAACAGGGGACTCAGGTCCATCATCATCTCTATTAACGAAGGCTTCTGCCAAGGGCAAAAAGTATGATGGGGCATATTAGGCTAAAAGGACAGGGCATCATGAGCCAGGTACCCTTAGTCACCTAAATTGCATATTTTCTCTTCCTCACTAATATCACATTTCTTGCCAAGCCATTCCTTTGGAAAATTAATCTGTTTCCTGAACACAACTTCCTACCCCAACCATTCTTCCCTATCCCTTAAGACTCACTGAGTACTTACCTTTCTATCAGTCATAGCATTGCAATATCCATTCACACTCTAATTCATTTATTAATTGAATAACAAACATTACATAAGCTCCTCTGGGTACAAGGCACTTGCTAGGTCCTGGCACACAGAGACCATTAAGACATACCAAGTCCTCCCTAAAAGGAGATGTAGCATCCATGGGAAAGAAATAGGAACTCCAGTTCACTGAGATGAGACAATAAGATAGGAGACCTATGAAGAAGATGGACTTAAAAAAATATGTTTAACTGATTTTAGACAGAAAGGAAGGAAGAGGGGAAGAGAGAAAGATAGAGAGCAAGGAGAGAGAAACATTGATGTGAGAGAAACATCTATTGATTGTCTCCTATAGGTACCCAGACCAGAGATCAAACCAATACCAGTGGTTTGATCTGACCAGGAATCGAACCGGCAACCTTTTGGTACCTGGGATGATGCTCAACCAACTGAGCTATACTGACCAAAGAGATCAAAGAGGGACTTCTAATGAACCCTAAACCCAGGAAAGGATGAATCAGACGATTGTTAAAGTCAGAATTCCAGGTATTCAAGTTAATAAACCAGCTGGCTATAAGGAGAATAGTTGAGAGCAATTTGCCCTGAGGTGAATGGCGACAGACCTACCAGTAATTCCCCAAGAATTAGTTGGTATGTGGGTAAAGGTGGAATTATTCTGTACTATTTAGAAAAAACAGAGAGGAGCATGGAAGAATCAAATGCAATTCCTGGAAGTGGGTCTGGGGTCAACTTTTACAGAAGACTGCAGAACGAGGAATTCAAGCTTATTCTTAGGAACAATGTAGATTATTCTCAGAGAATATTTTCTAGTTTCCCTATAAATGTACATAGATTGTTATACAACAGGCATATGATGTTACGATGTGATAAAAAACAACAACAAAAAAGACAACCTCTTCATAACTTTTCCTCAAGCTGAAGTCTTTATAGTTGGCTGTAATGATTTCTTAACATCTTCCTGAAAAGAAGAATTAAGTCCTAGCCAGTTTGGCTCAGTGAATGGAGTGTCAGCCTATGGACCAAAGAACTGTTTGATTCAGGTCAAGGGCAGGTGCCTACGTTCCTGGACAGAGCCCTGGTTGGGGCTCCTACAGCAGCCAATCAAAGAATGTGTTTCTCTCACATCCATATTTTTCTCTGTCTTTCCCTCTCTTTTCCACTCTCTCTAAAAAAATCAATAGAAAAATACCCTTGGTTGAGGATTAAAAAATTAAATAAATAAATTATTTAAAAAATAATAAGGAAGAGAAGAGAATTGCTACCATCATCTCTCAAGAGTTTTCAGTCTAAACTGTAGAACTCACACTTCCCAGGGGCAGTGTGTCTGTCACAGACACTCAAACATATCCATAAAGTAAATGTAATGCTTCTTCCGGGAGTATGATTTTATCTCAATGATAGCTATTAAAATAGAATTAAACAAGTATAGGTTATAACAAAATAGAAAACAAATTTCTTATGAACTTTTAAAACTTTATGCCTTAAGAAATGTGAAGATTTGAGAACTGAAAACTATTTGGTGCTTGTAGCAGGTACTTTCTGACAATAGTTTTAGTTCTTTGGAAAAAAATTTAAAGAACATTCATAGCCTTTAAAAACCACCATATCTTCCCCCACTTATATCAAATATACGTGAGTGTTCCCACATCCAATAATAAAAGTGACTTTTTACAAACATTTGAAATGGATTTTTATAATTTTGTTTTTCAAATGGTTTGTGAATGAGCAACTAATTTACTTTATGACTGGCTATGATTTCTTAGCAACCATCACACTTAATGAAAAATTCTTACAATGGGAGAAAAAATTGGACCTTCAATTTATTCTTAAGTGTGATGTAACTCATACAGATCTGAAATTAAAAGAAAACAAATGATACATTTTATAGACATTAAATTAATTAGCAATTTTTATTTTGTACTTTTCTAAGTCAATAAATTATTTTAAAAATAAAAATATTTTTATACCCTTAAAGATGCCACAGGTTCTAGCACTACACCTGTAGTATTACTAAACAGCCCTTGGAGTATTTCTGTGAATCTAGAAAGACCAGAAAATCCAGGGTTCTGATGGTTTTATGGGAAGGCATGTGAGAGAGGGAGCAAAGTGAACACTCTTTCTCATCATCATTTGGCATTGATACACCTTGTCTGATTCATAACAATGATATAGAAATTTGGCACACTGTTGAAGAATACCAAATTATACACTAAGAAAATTTTTGGTGATATTACAATACTGAAATAAATAACAGTTGAAAAAATTTCCATTAAGAACATCTATGTAATAAAAGGCCAGGGACCGTCACAACCTAAATGACCAGAGGAATGACCTGTCACCAGGAAGTGCATGGAGGACCACTCGGTCCCTTCCCCATGGCCCACACGCTTCTATCACAGCAGGTCTCGCGGCTGGTGGGAAGGCAGGGCAGTGAATGTATAGGCAGGGAGAGAAGGGTGATTGTGGATCAGGCCCAGAGAGAGGCCTGGAGAGTGAGGCAGGGCCTTATCCACAGCCACCACAGCTGCTAGCAAGGCCCAGAGAGAGAGAAAGGCAGGGCCTGATCCACAGCTGCTGAGGAAGCTGTGGATCAGGCCCAAGATAGGCCTGGAGACGCTGACTGGCATAGAAACCAACCAATCATAACCAAATCTGTGTGAACTGTGAGAAGTCAATGGCTGTCTAGGAGGCAGAGCTTTTGATGCTGACTGGCATATAAAATTAACCAATCAGAACCTCATCTGGGTGAACTGTGAAGGCAGAACCTAAGGTGGGGGCTGAGGAGGGGTTTTAAGGGCAACAGCTATTTGGTGTAAGGTATAAGGAAGCGGTTCAATCTTTTGATAACTTGTTTAGCAGTGTACTGCATATGGCTGGCTATCAGTCCCGATATAGGAGTTATGTATTTTTGTCTGCCAAGAGCATCTCCTCCTGCTGAAAAAGGCTCCCCCCCCCCAATTTAAGCAATCCTATCCTATATAATCTATCCATGTTAATAATCTATCTATACTAATAATTAGGGTAATATACTAATTATTAGATCAGGTGGACTGGCCATCTTCGGGATGTCCAACTTCCTTTCAGATAAAGCCATGGTGGTGGGGGCTGAGGCAGAGGCAGTTAGGAGCAATCAGGCCAGCAGGGGAGGGCAGTTGGGGGTGACCAGGCCAGCAGGGGAGGGTAGTTGGGGGTGACCAGGCCAGCAGGGGAGGGCAGTTGGGGTGAGATCAGGTCATCAGAGGAGAGCAGTTGGGGGTGATCAGGCCAGCAGGGGAGGGCTGTTGGGGGTGAACTGGCTGGCAGGGGAGGGCAGTTGGGAGAGACCAGGCCTGCAGGGGAAGGCAATTGGGAGTATCAGGCCAGCAGGGGAGGGCTGTTGGGGGTGACCAGACTGGCATGGGAGGGCAGTTGGGGGCAATGAGGCAGGAAGGCAGAGGTAGTTAGGGGCAATCAGGCAGGCAGTTAAGGGTGATCAGACAGGCAGGCAGAGGTGGTTAAGGGCAATCAGGCAGGCAGACAGAGACAGTTAGGGGTGATCAGGCAGGCAGGAAGAAAGGTCAGGGGCAATCAGGCAGGCAGGCAGAGGGGCTAGGGGCAATCAAGCAGGCCAGCACAGTGGTTAGGAGTGATCAGGCAGGCAGGCAGGTGAGCAGTTAGGAGCCAGCAGTCCCAGATTGCAAGAAGGATGTTTAGGCCCACATTGATCAGGCCTAAACCGGCAGGCATACATCCCCCAAGTGGTCCCTGATGGGAGAGGATTGCAGGCTGTGCTGGGGGAACCCCCCATGCATGAATTTCGTGCACCGGGCCTCTAGTCAATTATAATTTATAATAAAATCAAGTGAAAGCATGTTGTTGGAAATTGAGCAAAAATGTGGTACAATACTGAAGAGAGAAGAGCCAGCCCTAAAAAAATAACAAGTATTCATACATGGCCACTGCTTCAACACAGCTGCTGGCCTGCCATGCACCCCATTTGCCAAGCTCTTTACATTTACACTGTGCTTTTTAGTCTTCTGGATGTGTTTTCTTTTTCTAGTTTTGTGGAAGACCTCATCAAAGGTTTATTGATTTGGATTCATTTAGGTCTCTTGCTATTCAATACACAATCATTGTCTTCTAATGTCAAAGGCAATTATAGAATCTCAGGTTCCCAAGATGGAACAGGACTTTAGGGTCACCAAGTAAGCACCTCTCTGCCTGGGGCCAGAATCCCAGAGTTCAAAATCAGGAAGTAGAACCAGAGCTGTAGTAGCCAAAGGAGTCACTAGGTGGCAGTGGTGGATAGAAATGTTGCCAATGTCTCCCATGCTGTAGTGGAGACCAGGGGTCCTTATAAGATGTGCCAGTGTGCTACAGGTTGTGGGGATATTGAGGTTCAAAGATGGGGTCTGAGCTGCTGGGCCTGTCTAGAGTCTGTCCAAACACTCTGTGCTTAGATATTGAGACCAAGGACACCCCATTAGATACAAGTGTCAAAGCAAAAGTCATAAAGCTCAGGATCTGCCCACAAGGATATCACAAAGTAAAGATATACCTATTGCCAGTTTCCAGGGATGCCATTTCCAAGCTGTTATCCAATCACCTGTCTCCTTGTCAGTATTTCCTACTGGTATACACTCTACAGGAGGGCAGAACCCATGTTATTCACCTTGAATCACAGTGCCTGCCTGACTGAGAGTAGACCCTCAATATGTGTGTGTGTGCGTGCGTGCGTGCGTGCGTGCGTGCGTGTGTGTGTGTGTGTGTGTGTGTGTGTGATTGACTTAATTTACCTCTCCAGGATTAAGTTTGTTCATATATAAAATAAGAGAGTTGCTAACTCTAAAGTCTGAAATTCCTTGGTTCTCACTAAGCATAAGAGAATCTTTTCTAGTATTACTAGCAAAAGTCTAGTGGAATTACAGAGACAAGGTTGTATAAGTTCAGTTGGTAGGTAGCATAAGGCACCTTGTGAAAGAAATAGATGATAAGAAGACCTGTGATCAAATCCCACTGAAATGTATCATTTCTTAAGGTCCAGTGTATAAGCCCATCCCACACCACCTCTAATTAAGGTCCTGGACTAATGCCACACAGGGGCTTCCTGTCCCACAAAGCCACTTGCTGGTTGGAGGATGAAGTCTTCCCATCCCAGTCTGGAAAGGTAAAGGAAAATCTTCATTTGTAATTTGCAGAACTCACACATTAATTCTGCAAGAACTCAGCTAAATTTTGATCAGACTTATTGTAATCTTCACTTCCTAAGACAACCAGAAAGAAAATCCTAGTCAGTATACATCATGGCCACCAGTATCTAATATCTGCTTTCCCACTCATAAATTGCTCATTCATATATTCAATCTTAAGTTTCCCCAAAAGAAGTAAAATGAATTTGGGAGAAAACTATTTGAGACACTATTTGTGGTATGAAAGTGAATCTGCCTAGGCCAAGGATTTAGAGCCTCACATCTGGTGGTCAAACTCACTCACACATAACCTTCCATATTCAAGCACATTAACTGTCAGCTTTTTGTTAGTGAAATTTGTCTAACTTTATCATCTGTCTCAAAGCAATTCTTTAGTCTTCACAAGAATTGATATTCTCTTCCTGTCTCCACAGGCAATGTTTTGTATTCAAGAGGTCCATCCAACTTTACACACTAGGGAGTTAACATGACAGGCTATGATGAGTAATTATGGTTATAATTTCCATACATGTAGCTTCACACTTTTATATATTCTTGGGCAATACCCCTCAAAGTGAAAGCATAACGCCCAATGCATACTCCTCCTTTTATTTCTTTTCCTTCTTTCTTCCCTTCAACCTGCCAGTGACCTTCTCTTGGATATGTTCCACTTGGCTCTTAAAGAGCAATCAAAACTTTTTAAGGGGAAAAATTAGGAGGGAAGATTAGAAGAAAACAGAACTAAAAGCATACTTTTGGTTTCTTTTCCTCGCTCTGCCACATTTAATGCCTGTTCCAAGGGGGCATTCAGATGCCCTTCAGCAAATGTCTTCCCCAGGTCTTATGAGATTTTATCACAATTCAGAAATCTCTCCTAAACCTTCACTTGCCCCCAGCCTCACTAATCTCCCTTTATTAACACATCTATAGACAATCCCAAAAGAAATCTCCTTTCATTTTAAACTTTAGAATCTAATTGTTTTTCTTCTTAATTCATAAGCTTGGACCCAGAATCCTTAAAGGGAGAAAAAAAATGTTTCATTGAAGTGGCTAGATGGCTAGAAATAGTATGTATATATAAACAAATACAGAAATAGGTTCCTCAGGGGTAATAATCTTACAAAATCAGGAAGAGTCCCTTCAACTGAAGATGGCTTCCAGCTGTGTTAACTGGACCCCTATGGTTCTGATTTTATAGTGATCAAATGAACTGGGTGGGGAAACTAGTTCCAAAGATCCCTAATCCTGGCAGAGATATGAAAACTAAGGACACTGCTTGTGCACAACAAGGAGTCATTCACCTTTTCTCTGGACATGACTGGATCAAATATTTACCCATTGGAGTGGATTAAAGATTTGTTCCAGGAGGCAATGTTTGATATTGATAAGCATGGTCCTTTGTCCCAAAGCTGCCCTTTTTCTGATGTCCATGGTTCTTACTCTTGCCCATGACAGGACCAAGGTTTCATTGTTCACATATATGATCTGGATTCAGAAGAGGTTGTTTCTGATCTATGGGCCAACTCCAAGAAGTGCCTTGGAAGAACCCCACAGAGTAAATGTGGTCTCCCAGCAGAATGCTGTTCCCCTGTACTGTCTATTTACCCACATAATTTGGTTGCATGAAAGGATGCCATGCCTATAAGTAGGTTATTCATAGATTTCACTGAACCAGGAAAGCACTTGTAGAGAAGGGTTTGTGACAACTGTTAGTACCCACTGCCCTTAACCTTAACCTCCCAGCTACTAACCCTCAGAACTATCCTTGCCATATTTTCTGGGCTTCTCCTTACTTTCACCCTCAACTGTTCACCACAGACTAATCAGGACCCACCGCCCCCCCCACCCCTCCCGCCCACCACCACCACCACCACCACCATGCAAAAATAATTCTGTTCCTTGTAGCACAGCTGCAAAACTGATTATCTCCACTGATAACCACCACTCCTTTAATGGTTAATTGATCTCATTGTCTCTCCATTTGATATAATCCCTTGAGAGAAGAATAACTGTCATCATCTCTACACAGTCTTAGTTTCTAAAATAGTGACAGACACCTAGGCCCAAAGTTCTTTTTATTATCCCTCATGGTCTAAAAATGCATCCTCTGTCTGTCACCTATATCTCGATCTGAGCTGGGCCAAGTCTCTTTCTGTTGCCTGGGTCCTGATCTGAGCTGGGTGTGGGAAGCACGAAGCAGCCATGGGGGCAGGAGACCTCCTTCAGAAGGGGGAGGGTTCAAGCCCCTGCAATGTTGGGGGGTGAGGGTTCTGTGCCCCACTTCTGTAGCCTCCCCAAGTTCTTTCCTGATGGCCCCTCTGCGACTGTGCCTGTCTTAGGTTGTTCCTTCCTTGAGGAATCTTACCCATCTCTGGCTAACCAGCCATCCTCCGGGGCCAAGCAGGGTGATGTGAGGTTCAGTTCTGTCTCCTTGGTAGCCTATGCCCCCGTGGCCTCCACACCCAGCACCTGCCTTGGGAACCCAAGGCCTGCTGTCAGGGTCCTGGTGCTGATCACATATCTCGGGGAACTCGGGTTTCTTCTCCAGTGAGGGCCCAGCTCACAGAATTGGGTGTGAGACATATCCATGGTACCAGCCCCCACGAGGCTTCAAGCTCAGCATGAACAGAAAGCTCAGGCAACAGCTGAGGGCAATTGGATTGTGAGAAGAGGGTCCCTCTTGGCACAAAAGGCAAGAGGGGCCAATATAGGTTGCTCAAGTGCCTTCCCCGTGCCTTAATTCCTTCTGAAAGGGATTAAATCTTTTCATGTCCTTTTTTTTTTTTTTTTTTAATTGCTGCCAACCATTCAAAGAATTCGTTTGTAAGTTTGTTTGGGATAATTATACAATATGCTGTTGTAAAATATCTAAAATTATAATGACATTGTAGAATAATATCATGTAAGTATATTCTTTGCTCTAGGCCCTGGCAATTTCATTTCAAACTGGCTGTCAATTTCTTTTTGTAGTTTTATATAAACTTTGTCAGGGAGGCAAAAACACAAATTACTTATTTTAGTTCAAGAGGTCAAATATATTGACCCTAGCTCAGATCGGGACCCAGGTAACAGACAAGAGACTTGGCCAACAGCAGCTGCCCTATATCTAAATTCAGCCTAGCATCAGGAATGCTCAGGGCCCACTCAAGAATGCAAATAATCCTTCCCACTAATATTTACAGGGTAAACTAAGATTGTTGGTAGAGTATTAAATTTGACAGTAAAATACTAATCAAGTTTTCAGATTAATTTAAATAGGCTAATTGAAATAAGTGAATATTCAAGTAAATTTAATTGTACTGGACAAAAAGCTGTTCTTAAAGTAATAACTAAAATTTCTATTGGCAGTTCATCTCATGGTAAAATTCCTGAACATGCAAAGAACCTAAAGCAGCCATATTTTTGGGCAAAAAAAAAAAATTTTTAAATATTTAAATTTAAAGTTATCAAGACTGCATTACAAAATTTACAAAAACCTCCATTAATCAAAAACAAAGGGGGGGAAGTAGAGTAATATCATGTAAGGAAAAATATCCTATAAGTAAATTACATCTAGAAAATGTTTACTTTACAAAATTAATTTTCATTTGTAATGCTAACAGCAAGACACCCATGAAAAACACACATGGTGTCTAAATAAGACAAAGGAAAATAGTTTGAGCAAAAATAAAAAGGATCCCAAATCAATTATATAGAAATGATTCCTTTATTAACTTGTGGTCAAGAATATGTTTGTATATTTTCAGAAAACAACTCCAAGACCATGTGGATTCCTGCAACAGAGAGTAATTGACAGGTCTGCTCCAACCATGAAGACAGTCCAGAGATGGAAGACGCAGACAATGCCTTGCCACGCTAGCAGTCAGCAGCTGTGCATCGCTGCAAGTTGCCTAGGACCAAACCAGAGAGGGTCGGACCTGCATTTTCACCATGTGCCCACCATCCAGATATCATTGCTGACATGTACACATAAGGAACTGTTAGACATTGAAACGGGGACTCAGAACTGTTGGACATTGAAATTGGGACTCAAACATTTTTTGTTGTTGTTTTATGTTATTATATGTTTATTTCTAGTCTGCAGAGGCAACATTTTTAAAGGAAAAAAAATGGTGGGAAAAAGATACAGAGGTAAAGAAGCATTGAACAGACTGTCAAATTACATTGGGAAGACAGGGGAGGTTGGGCAGGGGGGCTGTAAGAGACCAACCGAAGGACTTGTACGCATGCATATAAGCACAACCAATGGATACAATACATGGGGTGGGGGGGAGAGCGGACAGGTGAAGGCATGTACTGGGGGGTAGGGGAGGCCAGGGGGAGGTCAATGGGTGGGGGGGGTGGGGAGGAGACATATGTACAACTATTTGTAATACTTAAAACAATAAAAATTTTAAAAAATAATAAAAATAAAAATGCATCCTCTGATCTCACTTTGGGAACCTCAACCATGCGAACTCTCCTGGCTTCTCTCAGGGCTCACCAGCACAACTGGGTTTAGTAGTGATTACCAAACAAGGCAGGTAGAGTAGGAAAGCTTCCAAGAGTCCCAGGAAAGCTCTGCTTCTAGCTTACTGATAAATCCTAAAAACCCACGGATTGCCTTCACTTTGGAGGTATTGGTCCCTATTCCAAAGCACTCTCTCCTAGCACAGATTAACTCTTTAAACAGCTGTCAGTGGGTTACACATGCTTGGGCAGGTGCTCTAGAGCCTATCTTAAGAACAGTTTTGGTAACCAGAAGGGCCTGAGGATTTAAGGAGGAAAAGTGGATGAGGCAGGTTAATAAAAACTAAGGAAATTCTCTGGCAAGTGAAATGAGGGAAAAGGAGACAAAATATTTAAACAAAGGGCCAAGCAATCTACAGCCAGCTAATAAATCATAAGACGCTATCTTCCCTGACCAGGACACTTAGGAGCAGGTGGTTTACACCTCTACTCCCCAACCAGAGAGTGAGTAGCTTAGATCACACTACTCAGGGAGATAGGTAACAGAGACCCTGTGGTGTCATTAGTGCCAACTAAATCCAAGAACCAGTGAAGACAGGGGAATAAATAACAACAACAAAAAATTGATTAGAGTCAGACAAATCCAAGATAGAGATAAAGATGATCAGAGAATGATCCCAAACCCCACTATATGCTCATCTGATACATAAGAATGTTAAAGTGCACACCTAAAAAGCTGATGAATAATCTGATTGAGAACTTCCCCAAATTCTCAACTACAGAAAACACACAAAATCCTCAAGACAAAAGACTGAGTACATGTTCTCCCCTGAGCACAACCTTTCCTCCCTTTCCTCTGGCATGTAATAATACTTTCTCATAAGCCATGAGGGCCCTCCTTTTGCTTAACTTTTCAGGGAGACAAAAGCAGTCCCTACTTTTGTCCCTACTGGCTCATTTATATCACTCAGACTTGTATTTCTCAGTGATCTAGCAGCCCAGCCCAGGCTCACTTCTGTTACTGTCTAGGCAGCCCAGTGTAGGGTCACTTCTGTTACTGTCATCTGCCTTCTTCTATCCTAAGTCCTTCTTTTGCTTTACTGTGCCAACCTTTATTAAACATAGTTGCAAAATCAGCTGGGCTTGTGTCTTGAATTATTTCCTATGTGAAGTAAAAAACCCACAAATCCCAGACCGTGCCTGGGCAGACCTGGCTTGGCCCAGTCCTATCCCTTTCTGGTAACATGGGCAGCATGGATAATCCAAAAAAGACAAACTTAACCTTCTTTTCAGTTGTGTTGGGATGCAGTCCTTCCTGAGCTTCACTCCCCCTCCCCGCCCTACCCTGTCCTCTCCCTTCTTCCCTGCATCCCCAACCAAATCCTGAGCTAAAAATAAAAACATTGAAGGTAGTGAGAAGAGGACCAAGCAAACTGCATAAACGCTTTCCCTCAGTACTTGGTGCCTCAGGGTTATTGAAGCCTCTGGAGAGGAAGGGACAGCCATGTCTCTGACCAGAACATTTGTTCTGCCAAACATCAAAGTTCAATATCTTTTAGGAGCAAAGAGAGGTAACAGGATATTGGTTCCTTAGCATGGGGCCTCTACTGGCACCTAGTAGAGTGCCCAAATCCTCTGTCCTTTTGTGGGTAGACAAGTTATTTGAGAGTGGAACTTATTTTAAATTAATCACTTATTACTTTTATTTATTTATTATTATTTTTTAAATTTAATAAATCTTTATTGTTCAGATTATTACAATTGTTCCTCTTTTTTCCCCCATAGCTCCCCTCCACCTGGTTCCCACCCTCTTCCCTTACACCCCCCCCCAATGTCCTCATCCATAGGTGTACAATTTTTGTCCAGTCTCTTCACAAACCCCCCACCCCTTTCACCCCAAGAATTGTCAGTCCACTCCCTTTCTATGCCCCTGATTCTATTATATTCACCAGTTTATTCTGTTCATCAGATTTTTTTATTCACATCATTTTTAGATTCACTTGTTGATAGATATGTATTTGTGTTCATAATTTTTATCTTTAACTTTTTCTTCTTCTTCCTCTTCTTAAGGAATGCCTTTCAGCATTTTATATAATACTGGTTTGGTGGTGATGAACTCCTTTAGCTTTTTCTTGTCTGTGAAGCCCTTTATCTGACCTTCAATTCTGAATGATAGCTTTGCTGGGTAGAGTAATCTTGGTTGTAGGTTCTTGCTATTCATCACTTTGAATATGTCTTGCCACTCCCGTCTGGCCTGCATAGTTTCTGTTGAGAAATCAGCTGACAGTCCTATGGATGCTCCCTTATAGGTAACTAACTGTTTTTCTCTTGCTGCTTGTAATATTCTCTCTTTGTCTTTTGCTCTTGGCATTTTTAATTATGATGTGTCTTGGTGTGGTCCTCTTTGGATTCCTTTTGTTTGGGGTTCTGTGTGCTTCCTGGACTTGTAAGTCTATTTCTTTCACCAGGTGGGGGAAGTTTTGAGTTATTATTTCTTCAAATAGGTTTTCAGTATCTTGCTCTCTCTCTTCTTCTGGCACCCCCATAATTCTGATGTTGGTATGCTTGAAGTTATCCCAGAGGCTCCTTACTTACACTATCTTCATATATTTGGATTCTTTTTTCTTTTTTCTTTTCCGGTTGGGTGTTTTTTGCTTCTTTGTATTTCAAATCTTTGACTTGATTCTTGTGATCCTCTAGTCTGCTGTTAGATCTCTGTATGATATTTTTTATTTCAGTCAGTGTATGCTTAATTTCTAGTTGGTCCTTTTTCATATCCTTGAGGGTCTCACTAAATTTATTGGCCTTTTCTAGAAAATTCTTGAAAAACCTTATAACTGTAGTTTTGAACTCTATATCCAGTTGTTTGCTTTCCTCCATTTCTTTCATTTGTGATCTGTTTCTTTGTCTCCGCATTTAGGCTGCTTCCCTGAGTTGATAGAGTGGCTTTGTGTGCTAGGTGTCCTATAGGGCCCAGTGGCTCAGCCTCCCCATTTACCTGAGGTGGACACTCTTGGTGCATCCCTTTGTGGGCTGTGTGTACAGTCTTATTGTAGTTAAGCCTTGATTGTTGTTGGTATCACTGGGAGGAATTGACCTCCAGGCCAATTGGCTGTGAGGATCAGCTGTGTCTATGCTGTGAGAACTTCTGTGCTGGAGACATCCTTATGAGACTAGACTTGCAAAAGCCTCTGTCCTCAGATTGGATGGGGTGGAGTCTCAGGGTGGAGCAGACAGCACTGGTTTCCTGTCAGCCCTGCCCTAATAGGCCCCTGTGTCTCAGTGTCCCATGGTAATCGCTGCAAGCACCTCTTAGAGAAAGCTGCCCTCAAGTTCTGCCTGCTGCCAGCCAGTCCAGTTTCTCCCAGAATGACTCTGGGTCCCCAGAGTCTCACCCAAAACTGTAGTTCAGTGGAGTTGGGAGCTCTTGTCTCTCTCCTGCTTGAGAAAGCCAGCCACGCACTCAGTTGTTAGTCCTCCCCATGCACGCATATCAGTACCTCTGCCTCCTGCAGCTCCTTGAGTCTCAGTGTGCTTTTCTCTTTCCTGACAGTCCAGTTTCACCCTGTATGAGTCTGGGTCCCCAGAGTCTCACCCAGAACTGGAGTTCAGCACAATCAGGAGCTTTTGTCTCCCTCCTGCTTGAGAAAGCCAGCCACACACGCAGTTGCCAGTCCTCTCCGCATGCGCGTCTCAGTACCTCTGCTTCCTGCAGTTCCTCTGAGTCTCAGTGTGCTTTTCTCTTTCCTTATAGTTGTAGAATTTCTACTCAGCCAGCCTTCTTGTGGTTCTCAATGATGTCCATTTTGTCTTTTAGTTGTAGTTTTGAAATTGTTGTGCGAGGCAGCAGTTTAGATGTTTACCTATGCTGCCATCTTGGTCGTCCCCCCCCCCCCCATTTATTACTTTTAAGCAGTTAACTGCCACCAAAACAGAAACCATCCCCACATGCCATGATAATTTGAATTTAATTAAAAAATCAACTTGCAACAAATATTATAAAAATAAATACATTACTCACAATTTGGGTGTACTTGAATATTTTCAGTTGAAAATTCTCAGGAAAAAAATTATTTTTAAAGTGTCTATAGATGCTTAAGGCATACGAAGGGTTAAAGAGACCCTGAATAAGTGAGCTCTGAAAAATTATCAAGGCACACCAAAAGTGGAAAGTGCATAGAGACTGGTAAGAGGGGCAGAGTCACCAAAGGGCTGGCTGAGAAGCAACTAAAGTTTTTGAGAGATATCTCAGCTGTGGGCAGTTACCGGTGAGAACTCTGGGGTCTAATCCCCAAGCTGGCCCTCCAGCAGAGAGCACCAGAACTGAGAAGGGTACCACATAACATCTGGCTGTGAAAATCAGTGGGGTTGCTGTCTGCCAGGGAGAGATGGCTTGAAATTCAGGCAATCACTCAAAGGACCAAGGCACAAAATTCCCTATGGAGCCACTCACCTTGTGCTCTGGCAGGGAGAGGGCAGAGTGGACTAGAGCTGTGTGAGCAGAAGCCAGGATTGGGAGCTCTGGGGTTAGTGCTCAGAAGGCAGATACCTGGTTTCCTGTGCTAAGTCATTCCTTCAGGCTGCAGAGGTCATCTTTCTCATGCAGACATTTGCTATACAGGCAGCCTTGCCTCAGGGGAAGACAGTTGACCCACCCTATTGAAAAACACCTTGCCTCTCTTGGGGAGATAATGAGACCAATTAAGACACTTAGAATCACAGTTAGCCTCCAGGCAGAAGCAATTGTCTCACCACTTTGAAGAAAAAAAAAACACACAAAAACTCTTGCTACACCTGTGGATGATTGCCTGAGGGCAATTCAAGACAGAATCTTATCTGTAGACAGAAGTGGTCTCTGGAGGCTTTGAATCTTTGCCTGATCTATTTAGTCTGAAATAGAGTTTGACATTGTCCTGCACTAGAGATTGAGAGGCATAGCAGATATACCTAATACATAGTTACAAACCCAAATAGGCAGCCAAAATGAGGTGACAAAGAAACAATCTCCAAATGAAAGAACAAGAGAATTTTCCAGAAGAAGAGATAAATAAAATGGAGATAGGAAATTTATCTGAGATAGTGTTCAGAATAATGATAGTAAAGATGCCCAACAGCATGAGAAAAGATATAGTAACTATGAATACAGAAATTAAAAATGACATAGCACAAACAAAGAACACATTGGAAGGAATACAGAGCAGATTGGGGAAGCTGAAGATCAAATCAGTCAATTAGAAGACAAGGTAGAAAAAATCACTCAAAGAGAGAACCAAAAAGAAAAAACAATTAAAAATAG
This sequence comes from Corynorhinus townsendii, assembly GCA_026230045.1. Taxonomy (NCBI): domain Eukaryota; kingdom Metazoa; phylum Chordata; class Mammalia; order Chiroptera; family Vespertilionidae; genus Corynorhinus; species Corynorhinus townsendii. Next base: position 159,101,282 of record JAPDVU010000001.1, on the reverse strand, counting down.
GAGGACAACTTAAGGAAGCTGTGAGACAACATGAAATGTAACAATATTTGAATAGCAGGTGTGCCAGAAGAGGCAGAAAGGGAGAAAGAACACGTTTGTAGAAATAATGGCAGAAAACTTCCCTAACCTGGTAAAGGAAAAAGACACATAAGTTCAGAAGTCACAGAAAACCCCAACCAAGAAGAATCTAAACAGGCCCATGCCCATGCACATCATAATTAAAATGTCAAAAACTAAAGGCAAAGAGAGAATCTTAAAGGCAGGAAGAAAAAAGAAAACTGTTACCTACAAAGAAACCCCCATAAGGCTGACACCTGATTTCTCATCAGAAATGCTACAGGCCAGAAGGGAGTGGCATGAAGTACTAAAGGTAATGGAAAATGTGGATCTGAAACCAAGATTGCTATATCCAGAAAGGCTACCATTCAAAATAGGCGGTCAAAAAAACAGCTTTCTGGGGGAAAAAAAAAGATAAAGGAATACATCACTACCAAGCCAGCATTACAAAAAATGCTAAAGGGACTGCTGTAATGAGAAGAAAAAATAGAGAGACAAACCTCGGAATACAGAATTAAAATGGCAATCTATAAGTACCTATCAATAAAAACCTTAAATGTAAATGGCTTAAATGCTCCAATCAAAAGACATAGGATATCTGAATGGATACAAAAACATGAAACAACAATACACTGTCTACAAGAGACCCACCTCAGAACAAAAACTCACATGGGATGAGAGTGAAAGAATGGAAAAACATCCATGCAAGTGGAAAAGAAAAAAAGCTGAAGTAGCATTATTCGTATCTGACAAAATAGACATCAAAATGAAGGCCATCACAAGAGACAACCAAGGCCACTACATAATACTAAAGGGATCAATCCAACAAGAGGATATAACCCTGGTAAATATATATGCACCCAAATAGGAGCACCTAAATATATTTTTTAAAAGCTTCTAGAAGACTTTAAGGGAGAGATTGATAATATAGTCACAGTAGTCCAGTAACATCCCGCTGACTTCACTGGATAGATAGATCCTCCAGACAAAAAATTAACAAGGAAATAGTGACTCTAAAGGACACACTGGATCAGATGGATTTAATTGACATTTATAGAACATTTCATTCCAAAGCTGCAGGATATACATTATTCTCAACTGCACATGGATCATTCACCAAGATAGAGTACATGTTAGGACACAGAACAAGTTCTACAAGTTCAAGAGGATTAAAATAATATCAAGCATCTTCTCAGATCACAATGGAATGAAATTAGAAAACAGCTGCAGTAAAAACACCCAAAAACATTCAAACACTTAGAAGCTATATAGAATATTATTCAACAGTGAATGGGTTACCAATAAGATCAAGAAAGAAATCAAAAACCTTCTGGAAACAAATAAAAATGAACACACAACAATCCAAAATCTCTGCAAAAGCAGTCCTGAGATGGAAGTTCATAGCATTACAAGCCTATCTCAAAAACAAACAAACAACAACAAAAAAAAAACAAGAAAAATATAACAACAAACTATTTTAACTCTATAACTTAAAGAACTAAAAAGTAAACAAGAAAAGCCCAGAGTAGAAGGAAGGAAATAATAAACATTAGAGCAGAAATAAAAAGACATACTGTCAAACTACATTGGGAAGGCAGGGGAGGTTGGGCTAGGGAGGCTGTAAGAGATCAACCAAAGGACTTGTACACATGCATATAAGCACAACCAATGGATACAAGACACTGGGGGTGGGGGGGAGAGGGCGGGCAGGTGAAGGCATGTACTGGGGGGTAGGGGAAGCTGGGGGTAGGTCAATGGGGAAAAAAAGGGAGACATATGTACTACTCTTTATAATACTTCAAACAATAAAAGTAAAAAATAAAAAATAAAAATAAATAAATAAAAGACATAGAAATTTTAAAAAAAATACAAAAACTTAATGAAACCAAAAGGTGATTATTTGAAAGGATAAACAAGATTGATGAACTGTTAACCAGACTCATCAAGAATTCAAGAGGACCCAAATAAATAAAACCAGAAATGCAAGGGGAAAAGTAACCTCTGACACCACAGAAATACAAAGGATTGTAAGAAAATACTATGAACAACTATATGCCAACAAGCTGGACAATGTGGATGAAATTCTTTGAAAAATACAATCTCCTAACTCTAAATCAGGAAGAATCAGAAAACCTAAATAGGCCAATAACAACTGATGAAATAGAAGCAGTAATCAAAAACAACCCAGCAAACAAAAGCGCAGGTCTGGCCAGCTTCACAGGGGAGTTTTACCAAACATACAAAGAACAACTATCACCTCTAGTTCTAAAACTATTTTTTAAAAAAATCCAAGAGAAAGAAATATGTCCAACCTCTTTTTATGAGGCCAGCATTATCCTAATACCCAAATCAGATAAAGTCACTACAAAGAAAGAGAATTGCAGGCCAATATCCCTAATAAGCATAGATGCTAAAATCTTCAACAAAATAGTAGCATATTGGATCCAGCAATATATTAAAAAGATCATCCACCATGACCAAGTAGGATCATTTCCAGGGATGTAAGGCTGGCACAGCATTTGCAAATCAAACGTGATACATCACATAACAAATTGAAACAGAAAAATCATGTGATCATATCAAATAGAAAAAACATTCTATAAATCCAACACCCAGTTTTTTATAAAAACTCTCAGCAAAGGGGAAATAAAGGGAGCATATCTCAACATGATAAAGGCCATATATGACAAACCTGGAGCAAACATCATACCCAATGGGCAAAAACTAAAACCATTTACCCTAAGAACAGGAACCAGACAGTAATGTCTGCTTTCATCATTCTTATTCAACATAGTATTGGAAGTCCTAGCCACAGCAATCAGATAAGAATAAGAAATAAAAGGCATCCAAATTGGAACGGAGGAAGTAAAACTCTCATTATTCGCAGCTGACATGATTATACATAGAAAACCCTAAAGACTCCACCAAAAAACTACTAGGTTTAATAAATTAATTTGACAATGTAGCAGGATAAAAAATCAACACCCAAAAATTGATGGCTTTTTTATACACCAATAATGAATTCTCAGATAGAGAAACTAAACAGATAATCCCATTTACCATTACAACAAAAAAAATTAACCTAATTAGGAATAAACTTAACCAAGGAGGCAAAATACCTGTACTCAGAAAACTACAGAACATTGAAAAAAGAGATAGAAGAAGATATAAACAAGTAGAAGAATATATCACGTTCATGGATTGGTAGAATCAGCATCATTGAAATGTCCATACTACCCAAGGCAATCTATAGATTCAATGCAATCCTTATTCAAATACCAATGGTATATCTCACAGATCTAGAACAAATACTTCAAAATTTTATATAGAATCAAAAAAGACCCCAAATAGCTGCAGCAATCTTGAGAAAGAAGAACAATATTGGAGGAATCAGAATACCATATTTAAAATTCTACTATAGAGCCACCATAATCAAAATAGCCTGGTACTGGCACAAGAACAGGCAATGGGAGAGAACAGTGACCCCAGAAATCAACAGAAGCCATTGAGCTCAATTAATATTTGACAAAGGGGGCAAAAGCATACAATGAAGTCAAGATTGTCTCTTCAATAAATGGTGCTGGGAACATTGGACAGATACATGCAAAAAAAAAAAAAAATGAAACTAGACCACCAACTTATCCCATATACAAGAATAAACTGAAAATGGATAAAAGACTTAAATGTAAGTCATGAAACCATAAAAATCCTAGAAGAAACCATAGGCAGCAAATTTCAGACATCTCACACAGCAATATGTTTACTGACACATCTCCTAGGGCAGTGTTTGGCAAGCTCATTAGTCAACAGAGCCAAATATCAACAGTACAACGATTGAAATTTCTTTGGGGAGCCAAATTTTTTAAACTTAAACTTCTTCTAACACCACTTCTTCAAAATAGACTCGCCCAGGCCGTGGTATTTTGTGGAAGAGCCACACTCAAAGGGCCAAAGAGCCACATGTGGCTCGCGAGCCGCAGTTTGCTGACCGCTGTCCTAGGGTAAAGGAAACTAAGGATAAAATAAACACATGGGACTACATCAAAATAAAAAAGCTTCTGCACAGTAAAAGAAGCCATCAACAAAATGATAAGGGAGTCCACTGAATGTGAGAATATATTTGGCAATGATACTTCTGATAAAGGGTTAATATCCAAAATATATAAGTAACTCATACAACTTAACAAACGGAAAACAATCCAATAAAAATAGGGCAAAGGACCTAAATAGACACTTCTCCAAAGTAGACATACAGATGGCCAAGAGGCATGAAAACATGCTCAAAGTCACTGATCATCAGAGAGATGCAAATTAAAACAGCAATGAGGTATCACCTCACACCTGTCAGAATGGCTATCATCAACAAATGACAAGTGCTGGGGAGGATGTGGAAAAAAGGGAACCCTAGTACACTGCTGGTGGGAATGCAGACTGGTGCAGTCATTATGGAAAACAGTATGGAGGTTCCTAAAAAAATTAAATATGGAACTGCCATTTAACGCAGTGATATCACTTCTGAGAATATATCTTAAGAAAACTAAAACACCAATCAGAAAGAATGTATGCATCCCTACATTCGTAGCAGCAAAATTTACAATAGCTAAGATCTGGAAACAATCCAAGTGCCCACCAGGAGATAGTGGATGAAAAAGCTGTGGTACATTTATACCATGCACCAGTAAAAAAAGAAGACTATCTTACCCTTTGAAAGAGCATGGGGGGACTTGGAGAATATCATGCTAAGTGCTATAAGTCAGTCAGAGAAAGACAAATATCACATGATCTCACTTAAATGTGGAATCTAAATAACAAAATAAACTGATGAACAGATTGGATCCAGAGACATGGAAGCATGGAACAGAGTATGGAATCTCAGAGGGAAGGCAGGGGAGAGTGGGTGGGTAGAAGGTAATCAACCAAAGAACTTGTATGCATATATGCATGGCCCTTGGATACAGACAATGGGGTGGTGAAGGCCAGGATAAGGAGTGGGAGAAGGCTGGAGGGAATCAATAGAGGGGGGGGGGAACATGTGTAATACTTTCAACAATAAAGAATTTAAAAAAAAAGTTATCAACCAGTCACTTGTTAGGAAAGGTGGCTGCCAGGCCCATTCCAACACCCTGAGTGCCTCAGCAGTCCCAGGAGACTGAGGCAGCAGCCACCTCCCACAGCCTTTGGGGACAGGATGACTTGATCAACACAACCCTTCTCTGATGAATCGCCTAACAACAGAGACAAGGGACTCCACCCCATGTCACATTCACACACAAACAGTCCCATGGCCTGAAACGCCAGTCCAGCCCAGCGCACACAGACAGATCAGCCTCTGGGTTTAGTTTGGCAGTGATGGCGAGGAGCAGCCTCCAGCCTCTGAACACAGCCACATCCCTTCTCTGCCTCAAGGATTTCACTGAGCACCCTTGGGGAAATCCACAACCTGCCTACATGGTTGACAGTGCAGAGTCAGGTGAATGGTGAATGGTTGCTTTCATTCTAATTGTTTTATTTTCAGCTTGGCACAATGAGGAAACAGAAAATGAGGTATTTTGAGAAGAATGTTTTACCATTTTATTTAAGTGCATCTAAGTGCTTATCCATTTGTGTTTAAAATATAAGAAATTATAGTCTATGATTAGTAAACATTTAACTTTGTCAGTGATTGTAATAAATGTGAAAAAAATTCCCAATAGAAAAATACACTCATATATTTAAAAATGTTCTGACAGCTTGAACTTGAAAGTTATTCTCCTTTTTCTGAAATGTTTTTCTATGTCTCTTCTTCAAATTTTGGGATGGAGGGAAGAGGTTAATCTTCCCATTTCTTTATAAGTCTCACAAAGTTTGGGTCTATAGACATGAAACTTACTTAAGAAGAGAAGTAATGGTTAAAAAAGGATGAAGCTCTTTTTTTTTTTTATACATTTTATTGATTTTTTTTACAGAGAGGAAGGGAGAGAGATAGAGAGTTAGAAACATCAATTAGCTGCCTCCTGCACTCTCCCCACTGGAGATGTGCCCGCAACCAAGGTACATGCCCTTGACAGGAATTGAACCTGGGACCCTTGAGTCTGCAGGCCGATGCTCTACCCAGTGAGCCAAACCGGTTAGGGCATAAAAAAGGATGAAGCTCATGTGAAAAGAAGGATCATGCCTCCACTTCCAGGAAGGGGAGACAGTTCTGATAGAGGGAGAGTGGGACACAGGCCTGCTGACATGGCTCTATTTCCAAACAGACAAACAGTACTCACTCACTTCTCAACAAACTCTGGGCTTTATGCCCATTCTCTCTTTCCCAAATGTTTCAAGGTGTTCTTCTGAGAATAACTATTTACAGAGATTGCTTTTCGCTCAAATATGGTATAATGGAAACTCCTAAAGAGGGGTTTAGCCAGCCTGCTTTGGTCCACTTTCTTAGCCATCTACTTTCATTTGTGAATCACACTGGTAAAAGCTCCCAACAATAACTTGACCAGCCTCTTACCTCTGCCTGCTTATAAGCTGACATCTGCACTTTTGACAAAAGCCAGAGCCATTCCTCTTTTCCTGTAAATAGTTATTCTCATTCACGTGAGCTTCATCCTCTTTAACCATTACTTCTCTTCTTAAGTAAGTTTCATGTCTATAGACCCAAACTATGTGAGAGTTATAAAGAAATGTGGAGATTAACCTCTTCCCTCCGTCACACAATCTTACAATTAATTTTTAGGACAGAGTTAAACATATGTACTCTGTATAAAAGGGGAGAGTACACCAGCACTAGAGTCCTTAGAAGGAGAACCCAACCTTCCCCTGTCTGTGCAGGGAAATTATTGACTTGAAGAAGAGACATAGAAAAATGCTTTAGTAAAAGGAGAATAACTTTCTTTTTTTAAATTATTTTATTTTATTACTATTTTTCTTTTTTAAAAATTTTATTGTTTAAAGAATTACATATAGTAGTACATATATCTCCTTTTTACCCCCATAGTCCTCCCCCCAACCTCCCCTACCCCCTGTCACATGCCCTCATCCCACCCCCCATGTCTTCTGTCCATTGGTTGTACTTATATGCATGCATACAAGTCCTTTGGTTGATCTCTTTCCCCCTCCTCCCCAACACTCCCCAGCCTTCCCACTGTAATTTGACAGTCTGTTTGGTGCTTTACTGCCTCTGTCTATCTTTTTGTTCATCAGGTTATGTTCTTTATTTTCCATAAATCAGTGAGATCATGTGGTATTTTTCTTTCATTGCGTGCCTTATTTTACTTAACATAATGCTCTCCAGGTCCATCCGTGCTGCTGCAAATGGTAAGAATTCGTTCTTTTTTATAGCAGTGTAGTATTCCATTGTGTAGATGTACAATAGTTTTCTAATCCACTCGTCTGCTGATGGGCACTTAGGCTATTTCCATATCTTAGCTATGGTGAATTGTGCTGCTATGAACATAGGGGTGCATATATCCTTTCTGATTGGTCTTTCTAGCTTCTTGGGATATATTCCTAGAAGTGGGATTACTGGGTCAAATGGGAGTTCCATTTTTAGTTTTTTGAGGAAACTCCATACTGTTCTTCACAGTGGCTGCACCTGTCTGCATTCCCACCAGCAGTGCATGAGGGTTCCTTTTTCTCTACATCCTCACCAGCACTTGTCATTTGTTCATTTGTTGATGATAGCCACTCTGACAGGTGTGAGATGGTACCGCATTGTTGTTTTGATGTGCATCTCTCGGAGAATTAGTGACTTTGAGCATGTTTTCATATGCCTCTTGGCCTTCCTTCTGTGTTCTTTCGAAAAAATTCTATTTAGGTCCGTTGCCCATTTTTTTTTTTATTGCACCACTCATCTTCCTTTTATTAGGTTGTATAAGTTCCCTGTAGATGTTGGAGATTTAACCTTTATCAGTGATAACATTTGCAAATATGTTCTCCCATACAGTGGGCTTTCTTGTTGTTTTGTTGATGGTTTCTTTTGCTGTACAAAAGCTTTTTATTTTGATGTAGTCCCATTTGTTTATTTTCTCTTTAGTTTCTATTGCCCTAGGAGCGGTATCGGTGAAGAAATTGCTTTGGCATATGTCTGAGATTTCTCTACCTGTGGATTCCTCTAGTATTTTTATGGTTCCCCATCTTATATTTAAGTCCTTTATGCATTTTGAGTTTATTTTTGTGTATGGTGTAAGTTGGTGGTCTAGTTTCATTTTTTTTGCATATATCTGTCCAATATTCCCAACACCATTTATTGAAGAGACTGTCTTGACTCCATTGTATGTTCATGCCTCCTTTGTCAAATATTAATTGAACATAGTGGTTTGGGTCAATATCTGGATTCTCTATTCTATTCCATTGGTCTATGTGTCTGTTCTTGTGCTAGTACCAGGCTGTTTTGAGAACAGTGGCTTTGTAATACAGCTTGAAATCTGGTATTGAGATCCCACCTACTTTGTTCTTCTTTCTCAGGATTGCTGTGGCTATTCGGGGTCTTTTTTTATTCCAAATGAATTTTTGGAGAGTTCTTTCTAGGTCTGTGAAATATGCCATTGGAATTTTAATAGGGAGTTCACTGAATCTATAGATGGCTTTGGGTAGTATGGACATTTTGATGATGTTGATTCTACCAATCCATGAACATGGTATGTTATTCCATCTGTTTACGTCTTCCTCTATCTCTTTTATCAGTGTCCTGTGGTCTTCCATGTATAGGTCTTTTACCTCCTTAGTTAAGATTATTCCTAGGTATCTTAATTTTTTTTGGTGCGATGGTAAATGGGATTGCTTTTTTAGTCTCTCTTTCTGTAAGTTCACTATTGGTGTATAGAAATGCCATAGATTTCTTGGCATTAATTTTGTATCCTGCTATATTGCCAAATTTATTTATTAATTTAATTGTTTTTTGATGGAGTCTTTCGGGTTTTTTATGTACAATATCATGTCATCTGCAAATAAGGACAGTTTTACTTTTTCAGTTTTAGTTTTTGCCCATTGAGTATGATGTTGGCTATAGGTTTGTCATATATGGCTTTTATTATGTTGAGGTATGATCCTTCTATTCCCACCTTGCTGCGAGTTTTTATCAAGAAAGGGTATTGGATTTTGTCAAATGTTTTTTCTGCATCAATTGATATGATTGTGTGACTTTTATCTCTCAATTTGTTTATGTGATGTATCACATTTATTGATTTGTGGATATTGTACCATCCTTGCATCCCTGGGATAAATCCTACTTGGTCATGGTGTATAATCTTTCTGATGTACTGCTGGATCCGATTTGCTAGAATTTTGTTGAGGATTTTGGCATCTATGTTCATGAGGGATATTGGCCTGTAATTCTCTTTCATTGTTTTTTCTTTATCTGGATTTGGTATTAGGGTGATGCTGGCTTCAGAGAATGAGCTTGGAAGTGTTCCTTCCTCTTGAATTTTTTGGAATAGTCTGAGGATACGTTTCAGTTCTTCCTTGACTGTTTGGTAAAACTCCACTGTGATGCCGTCTGGCCCTGAACTTTTGCTTGCTGGAAGCTTTTTGATGACTGCTTCAATTTCTTCCATAGTTATTGGCCTATTGAGATGTTTAGATTCTTCCTGATTGCATTTTGGAAGGTTATATTTTTCTAGGAATATGTCCATTTCTGCCAGATTGTCCAGTTTGTTGGAATATAGTTGTTCATAGTATTTTTTAACAATCCTTTGTATTTCTGTGCGGTCTGTTGCTTTTTCTCCTCTTTCACTTCTGATTTTGTTTATTTGAGTCCTTCTCTTTGCTACCTGGCGAGCCTGGCTAGAGGTTCATCAATCTCGTTTATCCTTTCAAAGAACCAGCTCTTGGTTTTGTTGAACTTTTGTATTTTTTTTTTTTTGGTCTCTATATCATTTATCTCCACTCTGATCTTTATTATTTCCTTCCTTCTGCTTACACTGGGCTTTTCTTGTTGCTCTCTTTCTAACTCTTTGAGTTGTATGATTAGGTAATTTATTACCATTCTTTCTTGTTTTTTGCAGTAACCTTGTAGAGCTATGAACTTCCCTCTCAAGACTGCTTTCACTGTGTCCCATAGATTTTGGATTGTTGTGTTTTCATTGTTGTCTGTTGCCATAATGTTTTTTTTATTTCTTCTTTGATCTCTCTGGTAACCCAGTCATTGTTTAATACCATACTATTTAGTCTCTATGTGTTTGATTTTTTTGGATTGTTTTTATTGTAGTTGATTTCCAGTTTTATGCCACTGTGATCTGAGAAGATGCTTGATATGATTTCTATCTTCTTGAATTTGAAAAGACTTTGCTTGTGACCCAATATATGGTCTATCTTTGAAAATGATCCATGTATACTTGAGAAGATTGTATATTCTGTGGCTTTGGAGTTTAATGTTCTGAAGATGTTAATTAATTACATCTGGTCTAATGAGTCATTTAGGACTGATGTTTCTTTGCTCATTTGTTGTTTAGAGGATTTGTCCAATGGTGATAGTGGGGTATTAAAGTCCCCTACTATGATTCTATTGCTGTCAATCTCTCCCTTGATATCCTCCAGGAGTTTTTTTTATGTATTTTGGTGCTCCTGTATTGGGTGCATATATGTTTACCAGAGTTATTTCTTCTTGTTGGATTGCTCCCTTTAGTATTATGAAGTGGCCTTCCTTATCTCTTGTTATGTTCTTCACTTTGAGATCTAATTTGTTGGATATAAGTATTGCTTCCCCAGCTTTTTTTTTTTCATTAGCCTGAAAAACCTTTTTCCATCCCTTCACCATCAGTGTGTGTGCGTCTTTTTTTCTGAGGTGGATTTCCTGTATACAGCAGATATATGGGCCATGTTTTCTTATCCACTCGGTTACCCTATGTCTTTTGTTTGGGGCATTTAATCCATTTACATTTAAAGTTATTATTGATAGGTACTTGTTTGTTGTCATTTTTATTCTTTACCCCTGTGTTCCTTCTTCACTTCCTATTTCTTCTTTTTACAGCATACCCTTCAGCATTTCTTGCATTGCTGGTTTGGTGGTAATCAATTCCCTTAGTCCTTTTTTGTCTGTAAAGCTCCTGGTTCCACCTTCAATTTTGAATAATAGCCTTGCTGGGTATAGTATTCTTGGGTTCAGTCCCTTGCTTTGCATCACTTTGTAAATTTCATTCCATTCTCTTTTGGTCTGGTGTGTTTCTATTGAGAAATCAGTTGATATTCTAATAGGAGATCCCTTGTAGGTAACTTTCTGTCTTTCTCTGGCAGCCTTTAAGATTCTTACTTTGTCGTTGGTGTTTGCCCATTTAATTATGATGTGTCTTGTTGCCAGTCTTTTGGGGTTTAACTTGTTTGGGACTCTATGTACTTCTTGGACTTGCATAGTTTTTTTCTTGCCAATATCAGGGAAGTTTTCTTTCATTATTTCTTTAAACAGGTTTTCTATTCCTTGTTTCTCTTCCTCTCCTTCTGGTACCCCTATTAGGCGAATGTTGTTTTGTTTTGTGTTGTCGCAAAACTCCCTTAGGCTCTCCTCTTGCTTTTTAAGTCTTCTTTCCAGTTGCTGCTGTGTTTGTGTGTTTTTTCCTACCTTGTCTTCTAATTAGCTGATGCAGTCCTTTGCCTCTTCTAGTCTGTTTAAACCTTCCATTGTGTTCTTTATTGCAGCTATGTCATTCTTCATCTCTTCTTGGTTCCTTTTCATGTTGGCGACATTCTCATTCAGCTCCTTATAGTTCTCATTGAGTTGTGTATATTTGTCATCCAGCCGTTTAAACATCCTTATAACCATTACTCTGAATTCTCTGTCTCTTAAGCTCCTAGCCTCAATTTCATTTAACTCCCTTTCTGGTGATTCCTCTTTTTCTTTCCTTTGGGGAATGCTTTTTTGTCTTCCCATGTTTTGCTATAACATTTTAATTGTATGTCTGATTGGTCTGATATTCAGGTTCTTTTGGGGATGGTGCTACTGGTGTGATCTTTCAGATCTCCTGAGCTTGGTGATCTAGTGTAGCTCCCTACTTGAGCTCTTTGGGTTCTCTTGTTGTAGGCCTGTGAGCTGGAAAGGTACAACTAAGGTGTCTAGAAGACAGCAGCCGTGGAGGGGGGTGCCCCAAGTTTTGCTGTCTTGCACCCTTGATTGAAATCCCATGTGTCCAGAGGGGACTCACAGTGGCACCCATGAACCATCTGTTGGGGTGATGGGTCTCAGAAGGCCTGGGTTCTGGAAAGGTGTGATGTGGTGTCCAGAGTTCTATAGGGTGGTGTGGGCAGACTCAGCTTTTGCTGCTGCACCTGTGGTGAATATGCGCACACTCCCAGTGGAAGATCACAGGGGCACCTGCAGTGTGTTTGCCAGTGAGGGGCACTGAAGTACTCTGATGGACCCTGGCACTGAAGCCATGTAATTGAGGTGTCTGTGGGCAGGTATCCAGGATGAGTGAATTCAGAATTTCTACTGCCAGGGGGAGTGCATCCCTCTTTGTCCAAGATCACACCCACCCAAGACTCACAGCAGCTCACACAAGCGCTGTGTGGATAGATGGGCTCAGGGTGCCTGCCTGTTGGAAATGCATGTGTGGCCTGGCAGTGTGTTTGCCTGCACAGGGCTCTGATGCACTGTGAGGGGCTCTGGAGCTGACATTAAGCAGTTGGGTTGTATGTGGGCAGTTATTCAGGAGGAAGGATTTCAGAATTTCTACTGTGGGGCAGTGCACTCTTGCCTGTACAGAATCACACCAGCAGGGGCTCCCAGTGGCTCCCAGGCACTGACTACAGAGTGGCATGCCCTGGATGCCTGTGCAGCTGGAAATGTGCAACAGAAAGTGATGTCCAGAGTTCTGCCACTGGGGAGCGAGAAGATGAACTTCCTACTGCAGGAACAGTGCACCTCTAGAGGTGGAGGTCCCAGGGTCTGCGGGTCTGCAGCTGGGTTAGCAAGATTTTGGCTGGACTGGCTGCTGGGTTGCAGGCAGAGTGAAAGTCCTGTCTGGGTGGTGCTGCTGATGAGTTCCTAAAAAAGGCCACTCTCCCCTTCAAGATGGCGTGGGCTCCATGCCCAAGTCCTGCACTCGCCACCAGTGGTAGTAGTCTCTCCTTGTCCAAGAGAGCCTGGTCTGCCAGCCCCTGCTGTTCCTGTGAGATTTAACTGTCCCTTACTCACTCACACACACACCATACACATCCACACACTCTCCTTTCGCCCCCTCACTCACTCCCTTCCTCTCCCTCACCTCTGTCCTGCCAGCTGCCACCTTTCTTGAACCCAAGGAGAATAACTTTCAAGTTTAAGCTGTCAGAACATTTAAAATATATGAATATATTTTTAAATGGACATTGTTTCACATCTATTATAATCACTGGAAAAGATATAGTGATTATTAATCACAGACTATAATATTTTGTTATATTTTGAAACACAAATGGATAAGCACTTCTATGCACTTAAATAAAATTATAAAACTTTCTTCTCAAAATACCTAATTTTCTGTTTCCTCATAATCTCATGTGCCAAGCTGAAAATAAAACAATTAGAATGAAAGCAACCATTCACCATTCACCTGACTCTGCACTGTCAACCATGTAGGCAGGTTGTGGATTTCCCCAAGGTTGCTCAGTGAAATCTTCGAGGCAGAGAAGGGATGTGGCTGTGTTCAGAGGCTGGAGGCTGCTCCCCACCATCACGGCCAAAATAAACCCAGAGGCTGATCTGTCTGTGTGCGCCGGGCTGGACTGGCGTTTCAGGCCATGGGACTGTTTGTGTGTGAATGTGACATTGGAGTGGAGTCCCTTGTCTCTGTTGTTAGGCGATTCATCAGAGAAGGGTTGTGTTGATCAAGTCATCTTGTCCCCAAAGGCTGTGGCAGGTGGCTGCTACCTCAGTCTCCTGGGACTGCTGAGGCACTCAGGGTGTTGGAATGGGCCTGGCAGCCACCTTCCCTAACAAGTAACTGGTTGATAACTTCTATTTATTTATTATTATTTTTTAACATTGTTATTTATTTCACAGAGGAAGGGAAAGGAGAGAGAGATAGAAACATCAATGATGAGAGAGAAGCATTGATTGACTTTCTCCTGCATGCCCCCTACTGGGGATGGATCCCAAAACCCGGGCATGTGCCCTTGACCAGAATCAAACCCAGGACCCTTCAGTTCACCGGCAGACACTCTATCCACTTAGTCAAACCAGTTAGGGCTGGCTGATAACTTTTTAGAACTCACTTCTCAGTGTCTCTTGAAAAAATTATATATGATTAATTTAATATAGGTCTCACTCTCAAATAGCTTGTCTGCTCACAAAAGGACAGTGAGGATTTGGGCACTCTGCTAGGTGCCAGTAGAGGCCCCATTCTATGGACCTCTCTTTGCTCCTAAAAGATATTGAACTTTGGTGTTTGGCAGAACAAATGTTCTGGTCATAGTCATGCCTGTCCCTTCCTCTCCAGAGGCTTCAGTAATCCTGAGGCACCAAGTACTGAGGGAGAGCGTTTATGGCAGTTTGCTTGGTCCTCTTCTCACTACCTTCAACTTTTTTCCTTTTAGCTCAGGATTAAGTTGGGGATGCAGGGAAGAAGGGTGAGAGCAGGTTGTGGTGGGGGAGGTGTGGGGTGAAGTTCAGGTAGGACTGCATCCCAACACAACTGAAAAGAATGTGAAGTTTGTCTTTTTAGGGTTGTCCATGCTGTCCATGTCGCCAGAAAGGGATAGGACTAGGCCAAGCCAGGTCTGCCCAGGCACAGTCTGGGATTTGTGGGTTTTTTACTTCACATAAGAAATAATTCAAGACACAAGCCCAGCTGATTTTGCAACTATGTTTAATAAAGGTTTTCTGGAGGCTATTTCCAGCAGGGCATAATAAAATGCAAGAAGTTCATCAGAAGGCTGATGGACACCTTCAGCAGGGCTGAAGATCTGCATGTTATTGCCTGCTGCCAGACAGCTGAGGGCAATTCCCCCAACCTTATAATCCTGCAGATGCACTGTGCCCAGAGAGTCAGGGTAGGGTTCTCTCTGTTTGAAATTCTATATGGCAGATTCCCCCCCCCCCCCTTAATTCAGCCAAAGGGAGATTTGGGGAAAATAGGGAACTTAGAAATACAGAAAATATCCTTGAAGTCCCCAGATGGGCTACTGATCAATTGCCCATCTCTCTAGGAACAGCTGTGCACCTTCACAAGCCTGAGACCCAGGTTTGTATAAAAGATTGGAAAAAGGAACCCCTTAAGCCAATCTGGAAGGGACCTTATCCAGTTGACTAACCACCCCCTCAGCTCTCAAAGTTGTAGGACTGAACACCTGGATCCACCACTCCCGGGTAAAAGGAGCCCACCAGCTGGACAATCAGCATCCAGAGTGGAAGGTGACCTTTGACCTGAACCACCCCCTGAGGATCATCTTCAAGAAGACAGTGAATCTGGCTGACCGACCTGAATCTCCTTATCCCCTCCTATCTGGATAATTATTGTTTTAACCCCAGACTGGTACTGGGAAGAGAACTTCTATGCCCTTGCTACCCTGACAACCCCCTTGGGGAAGACGGTGAAGATTCAGGATACTGAACCCCCTTTTTCATCGCCCCCCTTTAGCAGGAAGTAGCTAGAGCAGTCATTGACTTTATCCCCAAATCCTGAGTCTTTTGTAACCCCCAAGACTAAGAATATAAGAATAGCTTGTGGAACAAGAGGGGGGATTGAAAAGGAAAATGGGTAGGCTTGCAACCTAGTTCAATATTTGGTTAAAACTGTAGACTTACTTCCCTACTGTGACTAACTTGGGTGGAGAAGCAGAGCCTAACTCCAGGGCCCTGCCACAGCTGATGTGGGCAGAGCTGCAGAGCATGCCCCCAAGGCCCTGCCACGAATGACTTGGGAGGAGCTGCAGGGACCCTCAGGAGCCTGCCACAGGAGGAGATATATAGGTCAGAGCCTCCCCACAAGTTCATTTCAGGCTTTGGATCTGGAATTCCCCTGGACTAGCAAATCTGCAAAATAAAGGTTAACCTTTCCTCCCTCAGAATGCTGGCTCATCATTCTCCCGTGCATTCTGCCACAACATAAGTACCTTTCCATGTCACTCAGTACTTACTGGACATTTGTCCAAATTGCCTTTGTCCAGTCCCTTCCCCCATTGATCTGTGGGGAACAGACTTGGAGAATGTTAAATTATAGCTATCTAGCAAGGCTGTGTAAAAGGCATGCTTACATTATCTAGTCTTCCCTTTACTCCTTTTCTGTTATAGAATAACCAGATTATGACAAGGGTATCACAACATGATGACTAATTTCATCTCATTATGCAATCATTTTAATACACTACCATGCTAAACAACACACCCTGAGCCACCCTGATAAGAAATGAAAAGCCATAAAAGAACACAAAATGGCTGACAGAGCTCCTCTGAGAAATCTCCATCCCTTTCCCAAGAAGATCCTGAATATTCCCCCCCTTATTGAATACCCAAACCCTGATTAATAAAGAAAACAAATTTTTTAAAGGGGAGTGTTCTGTCTGTGAAGGAACTCATTTTGTCTCAGGGCTTCACCAGTAAATTCACTTTCACTTTAAACTCTATGCTGGCTCATCTTTGAATTCTTTCCTGCATGAAGTCAAGAACTCATAGTGGGTCTCAGAACCTCAGATTCTCAGACCCACAACCTGAATCAGTTACTAGAATATTTGTGCAAGCATTATTATACAGGCCCTTCAAGTTGTCCACTGACCATGAAAAATTTCTTGTGGTTCCCCAGGATCAATGACCCCCAAGTGACAATGATTATGGGACAATTGATCTCATCCTCACCCCCAAGTCCTACATCCACACCAAGGTCCCAAAGCCATCCACAAGAACCCCTCAGAGAGCTCATCTTCTCTTTACTGGTCCCTCCCTTATGCACAAGCTGTCTACAAAACATATATATGCCTGATCTTGTTCAGAATTCAGTGCTTATTCCTATAACATTGAGACTCAAGAACCTGGCATTTAAGGTAGGTAACAGTGAGACTGACTGTGTCCATTCAGATGAATGATGTCTAATTTGCTGTTAATTGTTAATTAAGAAGACAGTAAGTGTGAGAAATGACTCACATATCTGAATTTCAAATGATGGCCTTGGAAAAAGAAGTATGGGGAAAATGAGACTTTTAATACACTCTCCAGAGAGCAGGCATCTATTGTACAGGCACAGGTGGGGCAGGGAACATAGCCTATTTATTTAGTCCCTCCTCTGGTTTCTCATTGGCTGAGTACTATGAGATCACCTGTTTCCTCATACATTCCCTAGGTCTTGCTATTTCCCATTGGGCCATTAAAAAAAATGGGCTGAAGCCTTTCTAGCTGACTTCACCTCCCCTGTCTACCTGAGGCAGATGCTTGGGATGGTTTCCACCATAATGCTGGCCAGTGTGCAGTTCTTTGTTCCTACATCCTCTTCTCTCCTCCCCACATTCTGCTTGCCCTGGGGAAATTCAGCAAATTCCATCAGAAGCAGACCCTGCTGGAGATGGATGACAAAGGTCCATAAGGAAGTGAAATAGAAGATAATCATGAAGGGAGGAAGGTGAGAAAACACCTTTCCACTTCCACTTTCTGCAAGCCACAAAGAAACTCAAAGTACATGTGAATCCACTGAATGATTTGCAGAAGTCCTTATGGGATTTGTTACCCAGAAAGTGTTGAGAAGCTTCCATGAGTGCAACTGTCTAGTCTTTAAGAGATACTTTCATTTTGTACCTGAAACAGTGAAATGCTTGCTCTCTCTGACTATCTTAATTCTAACCCACATTTCTCCCATGGCCTTCAGGCTAATAACTCCCACTATAGATATGCTAATTAACTGGAGGAATTCTGCTTAAGGCTTGAGTTTTTATAAGACCAGCCATTTCCAAAGAGGTGAGGGAAATACATACAAATAATGACAGTTTATCAAAGATTTACAAGAGTCTCCTGACTGGACTCAGTTCAACTAGGGGTCAGGGGACAGATGGTGCAGCAGCCATTTGCAGCAAGGGCTCAGAATCTGAAGAAGGGGTCGCACATAAATGGATACACTAGAAAAAAAATATAAATTTAGAGCCTATACATCCCAGGACTCTACAACCACAAAACCCAGGGAACAGCTGCGAACTCAGGAACACCGGATCTCAAGCAGCACAAATACACAGACTCAGACAAGCTGTGCACCTTCTCACGAAAATGTCAGATATTGCCTAAGAAAAGAAGAGAGAGAGCTACATAACCATATACCTGGAGAAGAGAGATCATGGGGAGACAAAGAAATAGCCCACATATGAAAGAAAAGGAGTCATCACCAGAAAAGGAAGTAAACCAAAAGGAGGCAAGCAACCTGTCAGAGAAAGAATTCAGAGAAATGGTCATAAGGTGGCTGAAAAGAATGGAAGACAAATTCAACAATATGTATAAGAACCAAGAAGAAATGAAGAAGAACCAAGAAGAAATGAAAAAATGACATCGCTGCTGTAAAGAACTCAATGGAAAGCATCAATAGTAGACTAGAAGAAACAGAGGACTGCATCAGTAAGTTAGAAGACAAGGTAGAAAAAAATACCCAAGCAGAGCAGCATCTAGAAAAAAACTTTAAAAACAGGAGGAGAGCCTAAGGGAACTGTGAGATAACATGAAACGAAACAACATCTGCATAATAGGGGTGCCAGAAGGAGAGGAAACTGAGCAAGGAATAGAAAACCTGTTTGAAGAAATAATGACAGAAAATTTCCCTGATATAGGGAAGAAAAACCCCACACAAACCCAAGAAGCTCACAGAGTCCCCAAAAAAATGAACCCCAAAAGACCTATGCCAAGGCACATTATAATTAAATTGGCAAACACTAAAGACAAAGTACGAATCTTAAAAGTGGCCAGAGAGAGACAGAAAGTTAGCTACAAAGGACCCCCCATCAGACTAAGAACTGATTTCTCAACAGAAACTCATCAGGCCAGAAGGGAATGGAATGAAATATACAAAGTCATACAAAGGAAGGGTCTGAATCCAAGAATACTGTACCCAGCAAGGCTATCAATCAAAATTGAAGGTGAAATCAGGAGCTTCACAGACAAAAAAAAAGGACTAAGAGAGTTTATTACCACCAAACCAGCAATGCAAGAAATGCTAAAGGGTCTGCTGTAAAAAGAAGAAATAGGAAACGAAAAAGGAACACAGGTGTAAAGAATAAATATGGCAAAAAACAAGTACCTATCAATAATGACTTTAAATGTAAATGGATTAAATGCCCCAATCAAACCACATAGTGTAGCTGAGTGGATAAGAAAACATGATCCATGTATCTGCTGTCTACAGGAAACCCACTTCAGAAAAAAAAAAAACGCAGACACACTGAGGGTGAAGGGATGGAAAAAGGTTTTTCAGGCGAATGGAAATGAAAAAAAAAAAGAGCTGGGGAAGCAATACTTATATCTGACAAATTAGATCTCAAAGTGAAAGACATAACAAGAGATATGGAAGGCCACTTCATAATAATAAAGGGAGCAATCCAACAAGAAGAAATAACTCCGGTAAACATATATGTACCCATAACAGGAGCACCCAATACATAAAAAAACTTCTGGAGGCTATCAAGGGAGAGATAGACAGCAATACAGCCACAGTAGGGGACTTTAATACCTGACTATCACCATAGGACAAATACTCCAAACAAAAAATCAGCAAAGAAACATCAGTCCTGAATGACTCACTAGACCAGATGGAATTAATTGACATCTTCAGAACATTTCACCCCAAAGCCACAGAATATACAATCTTCTCAAGTATACATGGGTCATTTTCAAAGATAGACCATATATTGGGTCACAGGCAAATTCTCTTCAAATTCAAGAAGATAGAAATCATATCAAGCATCTTCTGAGATCACAGGGGCATAAAACTGGAACTCAACAACAAGAAAAACAATCCAAACAAATCAAACATATGGAGACTAAACAGCATGCTATTAAACAATGACTGGGTTACCAGAGAGATCAAAGAAGAAATAAAAAGCATCATGGCAACAAATGACAATGAAAACACAACAATCCAAAATCTATGGGACACAGTGAAAGCAGTCTTGAGAAGGAAGTTCATAGCTCTACAAGTCTACCGTAAATAACAAGAAACAATGGTAATAAATTACCTAACCCTACAACCCAAAGAATTAGGAATAAAGCAACAAGAAAAGCCCAGCTTAAGCAGAAGGAAGAAAATAAAGATCAGAGTGGAGCTAAATGAAATAGAGACCAAAACAACAATACAAAAAATCAACAAAACCAAGAGCTGATTCTTTGAAATGATGAATAAGATCTATGACCCTCTAGTCAGGCTTACCAAATAAACAAAATCAGAAATGAAAGAGGTGAAATAACAACCGATACGACAGAAATACAAATGATTATGAAATTATACTATGAACAACTCTATTCCAACAAAAAGGACAACCTAGACGAAATGGACATCTTCTTAGAAAAATACGAGCTCCCAAAACTCAACCAAGAAGAATCAAAACACCTGAATAGGCAAATAACTACTGAAGAAGTTAAAACAGCGATCAAAACTCTTCCAGCAAACAAAAGCCCTGGTCTGGACAGCTTTACAGGGGAGTTCAACCAAGCATTCAAAGAACTAAAACCTATTCTCCTCAGACTATTCCAAAAAATTCAAGAGGAAGGCACACTGTAAAGCTCTTTCTATGAAGCCAGCATTACCCTAATCCCAAAACCAGATAAAGACACCACAAAAAAGAGAACTACAGGCCAATATCCTTGATGAACATAGATGCTAAAATCCTCAACAAAATTCTAGCAAACTGGATCTAGCATTACATTAGAAAGATCATACACCATGACCAAGTGGGATTTATTCCGGGCATGCAAGGATGGTAAAATATCTGCAAATCAACAAATGTGATATATCACATAAGCAAACTGAGAGACAAAATCATACATAGTCATATCAATTGATACAGAAAAAGCATTTGATAAAATCCAATACCCTTTCTTGATAAAAACTCTCAGCAAAGTGGGAATAGAGAGATCATACCTCAACATAAGAAGAGCCCTATATGACAAACCTACAGCCAACATCATACTCAAAGGGCAAAAACTAAACCCATTTCCTCTAAGAACAAGAAAAAGACAGGGATGCCCACTTTTACCACTCCTGTTTGACAGAGTTCTAGAAATACTAGCCATAGCAACCAGACAAGAAGAAGAAATAAAAGGCATCCAAATTGGAAAAGAAGAAGTAAAACTGTCCCTATTTGCAGATGACATGATACTATACATAGAAAACCCTGAAGACTCCATCAAAAAACTACTAGACCTAATAAATGAATTTGGCAATGTAGCAGAATACAAAATTGATGCCCAGAAATCTATGGCCTTTTTATACACCAATAATGAACTCACAGAAAGAGAGACTAAGAAAAAAATCCCATTTACCATTTCACCTAAAAAATTAAGATACCTAGGAATAAACTGAACCAAGGACGTAAAAGACCTGTACTTGGAAAACTACAGGTTATTGGAAAAAAAGATAGAGGAAGACATAAACAAATGGAAGAACATACCATGTTCAGGGATTGGTAGAATCAACATCATTAAAATGTCCATACTACCTAAAGCAATCTATAGATTTAATGCAATACCTATTAAAACACAAATGGCATATTTCAAAGATCTAGAACAAACTCTCCAAACATTCATCTGGAATAAAAAAAGACCCTGATTAGCCACAGCTGTCCTGAGAAATAAGAATAAAGTTGGAGGGATCACAATAC
Source organism: Corynorhinus townsendii (assembly GCA_026230045.1). Taxonomy (NCBI): domain Eukaryota; kingdom Metazoa; phylum Chordata; class Mammalia; order Chiroptera; family Vespertilionidae; genus Corynorhinus; species Corynorhinus townsendii. The sequence goes on along the minus strand of JAPDVU010000001.1, from coordinate 159,079,505 downwards.
CAGACATCAAACTATATTACCAAGCCACAGTTCTCAAAACAGCCTGGTACTGGCATAAGAACAGACATATAGAACAATGGAACAGAATAGAGAACCCAGAAATTGACCCAAGCCATTATACTCAATTAATATTTGACAAAGAAGGCAAGAGCATACAATGGAGTCAAAACAGCCTCTTTAATAAGTGGTGCTGGGAAATTTGGTCAGATACATGCAAAAAAATGAAACTAGACCACCAACTTACACCATACACAAGAACAAACTCAAAATGGCTAAAGGACTTGAACGTAAGATGGGAAACCATAGAAATCTTACAAGACTCCATAGGAAGCAAAATTGCAGACATATGTCATAGCACTATCTTTAGACACAGCTCCTAGGGCAAGAGAGACTAAGGAGAAAATAAACAAATGGGACTACATCAAAATAAAAAGCTTCTGCACAGCAAAAGAAACCATTAACAAAACAACAAGAAAGCCCACTGCATGGGAGAACATATTTGCCAATGTTATCTCTTATAAGGGTTTAATCTCCAACATTTACAGGGAACTCATACAACTTAACAAAAGGAAGATAAACAATCCAATCAAAAAAGGGCAAAGGACCTAATTAGATACTGTTCAGAAGAGGTCATTCAGAAAGCCAAGAGACACATGAAAACCTGCTTAAAGTCACTAATCATCAGAAAGATGCAAATCAAAACAGCAATGAGGTACCACCTCACACATGTCAGAATGGCTATCATCAACAAATCAACAAATGACAAGTGCTGAAGAGGATGAGGAGAAAAAGGAACCTTTCTTCACTGCTGGTGGGAATGCAGACTGGTACAGCCATTGTGGAAAACAGTATGGCATTTCCTTAAAAATTTAAAAACAAACTGCCATTTGACACAGTAATACCACTTCTAGGAATATATCCTAAGAAACTAGAAACACCAATCAGAAAGGTATATGCACCCCTATGTTCAGAGCAGCACAATTTACAATAGCTAAGATTTGGAAACAGCCTAAATGCCCATCAGCAGATGAGTGGATTAGAAAACTATGGTACATTACACAGTGGAATACTATGCTACTTTAAAAAACAAGGAATTCTTACCATTTGCAGCAGCATGGATGGAACTGGAGAGCATTATGTTAAGTGAAATAAGCCAGGCAATGAAAGAAAAATACCACATGATCTCACTCATTTATGGATAATAAAGAACATTATAACCTGATTAATAAAAAGGTAGATACAGAGGCAGAGAAGTATCGAACAGACTGTCAAATTACAGCGGGAAGGCTGGGGAGTGTTGGGAAGGGGGATAAGAGATCAACCGAAGGACTTGTATGCATGCATATAAGCACAACCAATGGACACAAGAAACTGGGTGGGGTCAGGGGAGGTGAGGTCATGTGCCAGGGGTTAGGGAAGGGGGAGGGAAGGCATGGGGGAAAGCCAGGCAGAGACCTCACCCTCTAATGGAGTGACTCTCTGACTTTTCCATCCCCTTTGCTTTTATTTACTAGAATATACATTTGCTCTTAAGTAAAGCAAACACACATATTAAAGGTAAGGTTTGGTAAACAATGAAAGATTATCAGGTTAGGAGATTGCCTTCAGCCACCATTGTTTCCACAGAACAATCAATAAATAGCTTTTAGCCCTTGCTAAGGCCCAAAGGTCCATCAGCCTCTGACAGACCTCTCACATTTATTATGCTAACTAGTTGTTGGTCTTTGCCTCCAGCAAGATGGGAACAAAAGGATTTAGAAATTTCTTGCTTTCTTGGATCCCTGTCATGCCTAAATGTCTAAGACCTTCACCAACCCCACCATTCTTTCATTCCTTGACATAAAGACACCTTAATTCTGGGTTCTCTTAACATGCATTTTCAGAAGCTATAAGGTGTTAAGTCTGATCAAATAATTAAATCAAGCCCCGCCCTCCACCCAGAACTGACCTTTAGACCATGTTACAACCAATATCAATATTCCCTTTTGCTTAGACCACATTCCTCTTGCTAGGCCATTATCTTTCCCCTCAGGACCCATTCAGAGAATTCTCTGCCCAGAAAAAGCCCACCTAGAGTCCTTTAAAATCTCTGACACCCTGTCCATGGGTGCTGGCACTATTTTGGGGCTCAGCCCATCTGGTTTTTCAGATGACTTAATAAATTCATAATCCTTTATCCCCTTTGGCCTCATGTGTTCTTCCTTCAGTGACACTGACATTTGGTGCCAAAATCCCCGAGTTTGCTACTTGGAGAGCAGTAGGTATCGGCAGCTCGATCTGGGCTTACCTTTGAATGCTACTCTGGTGACATGATTGCCAGCTTCAATTAGGCCTCCCTCCCTTAAGGGCCCTCTTGAACCAGCCAAGGAGGATTATGGGACATTGCTGATCCCACACTCAATACCAGCTCATTTCATCTCGGGTAAGTGACAATTGGATCACCCTTCTGGATTTCTGATTTGCCATTTGTCTCCAACACTAGGTCAGAAATCCTATCCAGTCCGGCTTCAGCCCCTGGGACCAGTCCCAGTCGCAGAGGACACCTGCCACTGGAATAGTTGTGGGGATGCCCTCCCTCTAGTCTAGCTCCCTGGGTCTCCCTTTGTTGCTTAACTCTTCTTCCTAATTTACACCATGGAGAATTTTTTTTCTGTCCCATTCCCCCAAAAAAACACTCCTCTGGGATATCTCCTCCACAACCTTAACACACTCAGCCTTTACATGGAGGTCTGGCAAAGTGCTTATCCACAATATAAATTATTCACACTGCCCAGAGATTTTAACATTCTCCGGGACTTAATTTCTGTCACTGCAATGGAAAGTTGTCGGAGATCCCCTATGTCCAGGCCTCTTACACTCTGCATTCATCCTTCTCTTTGTCAAACTTGGTCTACTTATGAAATCCTACTTCTCCACTCAAAGCCCCCTTCTTTTAACGCAGGATCTTTCCACCCTAAGGCTTCTGATCATTCTTCCCCAACCCATCAGGTCCCTTAGACTCTCCTGATCACTTGATTCTCCATTCCCCTCCAGGTCCCCAGAACCCACCTCCTTATGTCCTTCCTCTGACTGACCTCCTGTCTCCACACTCAGCCTCCAGCCCCTGTTCTTCCTCTCTGAGAGGTTGCCAGGACCAAGGGTATCATCTGGGTACACATCCCATTTTCCAAGTATGACCTCATGCAGATTGAGAGGCATCTCAGGTCATTTTCCACCAACCTGACCACCTTTACTAAGGAATTTGAGTACCTGACCCAGTCCTATGACCTGACCTGGCATGACATTTATGTCATCCTGTTCTCCTCTCTCACCCCAGAGGAGAAGGAGCATGTTTGGCTAACAGCGCAGGACCATGCCAATGCCCCCATAGACAGGACATGGTGACCAATCAAGTTGTCACTGACACAGTACTCCAAACTGACCTGAGATGGGACTATCAGGTCAGTTCTCTCAGTTGCTGGCTCTGTAGCCATATGACGTCTGTCTCATTTCTGGACTCAAAAAGGTTGCCCATAAGGCCGTCAACTATGACAAACTTAATGAAATCACTCAAGACCCTGACGAAAATCCAGCTCTCTTTCTCTCCCGCCTCACAGAGGCCTTACAGAAATTTAACACCTTTGACCCCACCTTCCTTCTTCTAAACACTCATTTTATATCCCAATCAGCCCCCAACATACGTCACAAATTTTGATAAAAGACACAGTCCATAAACCCCTCAAAAAGACCTCATTAATCTGGCCTTTAAGGTCTTTACTAATAGAGACAAGGAGACCCAAAGCAAAAAACAAAGGTGAGATCAGAAGGCCTTCCAGCTCCTAGTCACTGCTTTCATGAACCCCAAAGAAGTGCCGGTCCTCCAACAAAGGTAAGTCAGGGGCTAAGCTTCCTTCTGGCCAATGCTTCAAATGCAACAAGGAAGGAAACTGGGCCAAGTCCTGCCCAAACCCAAGGCCCTTGCCTGGGCTCTGCCCAAGGTGCGGAAGGGAAGGCCAGTGGAAATCAGACTGTAGTCCGGCCCCTCCAAGCCAGACTTCAGCCAGTTCAGCAAGCCTGCCCTCTGTATCCAGTTTGGAACTCTCAGACGTCCTGGGACTGGCAACCAAAGACCGAAGCTTCCCAGGCTCTGACAGGGCCCCACAGACTTACATCACTAGGACAGAGCCTCGGGTAATGATTGTGGCGGCAAATAAGCCAATCTCTTTTTTAATTGGCACTGGGACCACTTATTCTGCCCTCTCTGAATTCTCTGTGGCACTTGTCCCCTCCTCAGTCTCTATTATGGGGGTTAATGGACTAGTCTCACAGCCATTAGCCAATTCACCTCTACACTGCAGCTTACTAGTGTTAACGTAAAAAAACAAACAAAACAAAAAAGAAAACACACACACCAAAAAAAACCACACTCATACCTGTAAAGAATTTTTGTGAGTTTATTTGAGCCAAACTATCAACAAATGCCAAGAAGCAGTATCTCAAAGGATTGGGATTATGCTCCAGAGAATGGTGGTTTCTCATCTACTTTATCCACTGCAATCAAAGAAAAGGACATAGGTGGGTTACATGAAATCCATTGGTGATAGATTAGAGAAGTGGGAGAAAGCAAAGCGAGGAAACCTCTGGGACTGGACAAAAAGTAAAATGATAGACATATACTTAGGTGGGTGCAGGAACAATTAACATGATAACAATGAAGGAATTTGTGGTATCTGTCCTGGCACCCAGGCACATTAGGTTGAGTCCCAAGGGATCTGGAGAAAGGGGAGTTACAAGTTACCCAGACATTTCAAGGGTATGTTATTATAGATGCAAAAAGACAGATAAGCTCAGTTAAGGTAAAGGTTGTCCTTGTCAGTGAAGATACTGGCCTAGAATGTAACTACCCACCATAACTGCTTTTAGTTAAAGTTTAATTTCAGACCATCCTTTGTGGTTAATTTAGGTCTCTGAGTTTGCACGACTGCCATGCAGGACTTCCCTGAGCTTGTCAGGTTAGCATGTGGCCCCTTTCCTCCACACTAGACATCCCTACTGCCACACTTTTCTCTTCATCTCAGGGCTCCCGTGTATCTCTTCTAAAGCCCAGTTGTCCGGAACCACAATCACCTACATCAGTTTCACTTTCACTCTGCAAAGTCGAGCCATTAGCTTAGATCATAAACACCTTATCTCCTCCATGACTGTACCCTCCTCCAGATAAGAAATATTCTCCTTTCTCGGCCTCGCTAGGTACATTCGCCTCTGGGTTCCTAATTTCGGTCCTCTCATAAAGCCCCTATATGACACAGCAAAGGCACCCCTCACTGAGCCTTTACCAGTAGATCCCAAGAACAGCATTCTCACCCCTTTAATGCTCTAAAATCTGCTCTCACCTCAGCGCCTTCTCACCCCCCCTTCCCAAAAATCAGTTTCTTTACTGCAAAACTGCAAGTGTTTACTTAACAGTCTAGCTATTATCAGAAGCTGAACTCATTATGTTGTGGCAGAATGCATGGAGAACGATGAGCCAGCACTATGAGGGAGGAAAGTTTAAACTTTATTTCACAGATCTGCTAGTCTAGGGGAATTCTGGATCCAAAGCCTGAACACAACTCGTGGGGAGGCTCTGACCTACATATCTCCTCCTGTGGTGGGCCCATGAAGGTCCCCACAGCTACACCCGTCAGTCTTGGTGGGGCCTTGGGGGCATGGGCCGCAGCTCCACCCAAGTCAGTCAGAGTGGAGAAGTAAGACTACAGTTTTAACCAGATATTGAACTAGGTTGTAAGTCCCCACCCCTCTCCCCCCATTTTCCTTTTCAACTATCACCCAAACCTTAGCATGTTATCTCTAAGGAAAAATGTGGCAGTTTTAAATCCAAGTGGCTGGAGGCCTAGAAACTGCAGTCCTACAACAGGCTTTGGGGCCAGATCCCTCCCCTTCTCTGACTTTTCTCCAGCCTCATATGCCTATACATCATTTTCCAAAGTCTTTGGTAACCTAAAAGCTTTGAGGCATTGCTGGGTTAAATGATAAACATCTAAATATTTCAAGTTTTAAGTTCACCTGATTTTAGTTTTTGTTATAGAAAATCTATAAAATAGATTTGGAACGGTTAATGTAATGTCTTGTGCTTTGTTAAAGGTATGTTTCTTGAAAGTGAGCGTGTTCATAAATGTCAACCTAAGAAATGCTAGCTGTTTACTTTTTGGTTATCATTGAAAATTAAGGTTTCTAAGAGTTAAGAATTCTAATTAAATTGGAAAGAAATTGTATGGTTTTGATAGCGGAAGGCATGAGGCATAGACATGCATTTTGTTTGTTTTGGGACGCATTTTGAAGGAAAAAGAAAGTGAGTTAAAGTTGTAAGAATGTTTGTGAAAGTTGTAAGAAGGTTGGCAAAGTTATAGAAGGTTTGTAGGGAGAAATATTAAAAGGAAGTTAGATAAGTGACACGGGCCAGTAAGCCAGGACAAACAGAATAGGGAAACTGAGATAGTAAAACAGCAGTTAGCTGTTAGAAAATCCTATCTTCCCTAAACCAAGGACACTTAAGAGTAAATGATTTGAGAATAAACCTCATTTTGGTATAGTAAACTGCAACCCTCCAAATGAATGTGTCTTTTCTTCCAACAGACCATTTATCATAATTCTTATTGTTATAGTTTTTGCCCCAGTAATACTAAAATTTATAAAACAGTCTCCACCAGGTTACAAGCCCTACTTGTACTCAGGAAATTCCAACCCTAGACACCATCACAATTTCCTTTTGTGCCCAGGCCTCATTGTCCCTTTGACCCCTAGAGCAAGGATGACGGGCCAGGTACAGAAATATATCCGGGCAGAAAGCTCCAGCTGCCTACCAAACTTGGAAAGCAAGTACCTCACTCCCAGGGTAATCTATCCTCCCCTGTCATATCACTAGTCAGGCAGTTTAGACCCCTTATCTTTTCCTCCCTAAAGAGACCATCTAGGCCTCAGTTGTATTTCAGCTCCAGGCCCAGAAAAGCAGTAAAACCGGACAAGAGATATGCGGCAGCATCGGGATCAGCCTTTTCCTCCCATAAAACTCACCAGGACCACTTTTGAGCCTTCAACCAACCAGTCTCTTGTGAAATCATGCTGCTACAACCCCTCACACCAACCATGAGGGATCTGTACAGTGTTCTAGCCGACTACCATCAAAGTCCATCCCCCTGTGATCTCAACGTCTCCCCTCAGCAAGAGGTAACTGTGGAAGATATGACCTTCTTCCCTATTCCATAAAACAAAAAGGCTGGAATGTTAGGTATGATCAAATAATTGAATCAATACCCCCTCCCCTGGGAACTGACCTTTAGACCATGTTACCACCAATATTCCCTTTTGCTTAGACCACATTTCACTTGCTAAGACCACATTCCACTTGCTAAGACCATTATCTTTTCCCTGGGAACTTGCCCAGAGAATTCTCTGCCCAGAAAAAGCCCACCTAGAGTCCTTCAAAATCTCTGACTCCCTGTCCCTGGATACTGCCCCTGGTGCCATTTTGGGGCTCAGTCCATGTGGTTTTCTGATGACTTAATAAATTCATAATTCTTTACCCCTTTTGGCCTCATATGCTCCTCCTTCGGCAACCCTAACATAAGGCACCCTCCCCCGCCCCCACCCCCATCTTCTTGAACTGGATCTTTTTGGTCAATGAATCTTTGCTTACTTCAAATTCTGATGTTTTAAATATTGGCTTTTTTTTTTTTTTGAAGCATTGGGCACACAAATCTTATACTGATAACATACCTTCTAGGTAGGATCACCATTATAAATGAGTTGTGCATGTGGAGACCTGTCCCACATTCATGATCAAATCCCAGAAACAATGTTAAAGTGCTTTCTGCCATGAGTGAATAGATTCAGAGCCCCTAGTGATCCCACTTGCTCTGTGAGGTCTGACTCAGACTAAGGAAGCAAATGTGGGGATTGGGAGCAAGCCTTCATTTCACAGAGAGAAAGCCCAAGATGCAAATACTGATGAGGCAGCTCTGGGAAAGAAGGAACCTGATAAGATGATCACTTCCTGTTAATTGAAGGACTGAAGAGCAGAAGACAGTATGATTGTGTTGATATGCAAACAGAACTATAGCAGATATTACACCTTGGTCCTTGAGTTGGGTTAAGAAAAAAAAATTCAGAGCCAAGAAACTTCAGTATAAGCAAAAGTTTATTTAGAAAGTTACAGGGATAGAAGAAGTGATCCATGGAATAAGTGAACCAGCTATACTGCATGGACTCAGGAAGCAAGTTACAGAGGCAAAGAAGGGCCCTTGGAGTGTAAGAGAAAGAAAGCAAAGATAACTTCCCTAAGGGAAGAAAGGGGGAAGGAAAGGCTTGGGCATGCTCTAGAGCAGTGGTTCTCAACCTTCCTAATGCCGCAACTCTTTAATACATTTCCTCATGTTGTGGTGACCCCCAACCATAAAATTATTTTCGTTGCTACTTAATAACTGTAATTTTGCTACCGTTATGAATTGTAATGTAAATATCTGTGTTTTCCGATGGTCTTAGGTGACCCCTGACAGCGGTTCTCAACCTGTGGGTCATGACCCCTTTCACAGGGGTCACCTAAGACCATCAGAAAACACAGATATTTACATTACAATTCATAACAGTAGCAAAATTACAGTTATGAAGTAGCAACGAAAATAGTTTTATGGTTGGGGGTCACCACAAAATGAGGAACTGTATTAAAGGGTCACGGCATTAAGAAGGTTGAGAACCACTGCTCTAGAGAGAGAGAGTGCACCTGAGCAAAGAAGGGGAAAGGGAAAGGTGTGGGAAAGAGAGAGAGAAAGAGAGAGAGAGAGAGAAAGAGAGAGAGACCTGGTCCTTCATCTCTAGTTTGACCCAAACTCTCTCTATGGCCAACAGATCTAAGGTTTGTTCATAAGATTATTTCATGTGAGTCAGAACCTCATTGTTCTGGGGCTTAATGCTTAAGGGAATGGTCATGCAACGGCTTGTATGGGAGTTGCAGATGCTATTCTCTGACCCCGTGTTCCTCCTCTAAGGGCATCTCCCCCATGACTAACAAGATACCAAGGGATGAAAGGTCAGAGGAGAATCTGAACTGCGTGGCTAAGGATATGAAAGGTCAGAAGGTCTAAACTGCATGCCTTCTTGCACTGCAATCTGGTCTGGCAGGAGTTCCCTCTCTCTGAGGTCTCACTTCTCCTGAAAGTATCATCCTTAATCCCTCTCTGCTTTACTGGTACTCTACTTTTCCCCCCTTTTTCCCAGTTTATCTCTCACAGAGAATCTAGAAAAGCAGAGCTCAGCAGTGCTATGGTTGTGTTACATGAGCACGAGAGAGTATCCCACTCTCAGCAAGCACCAAGGACACCCGCTTCCTAAGTGTCCTGGTTAGGGAAGATAGTGTCTTATAATTTATTAGCTGGCTGTTGATTGCTTGGCCCTTTGTTTAAATATTTTGTCTCTGTTTTCCTCATTCTACTTGCTAGGGACTTGCCCTAGTTTTTTTACTAACTTGTCTCATTCACTTTTCTTCCTCTTTAAGTCCTCAGGCCCATCCAGTTACCAAAACTGTTCCTAAGATAGGCTCTGGAGCACATGCCCAAGCATGTGTAACCCACTGACAGCTGTTTAAAGAGTTAATCTCTCCTAGGAGAGAGTGCTTTGGAACAGGGACCAATACCTCCAAAGTGAAGGCAATCCGTGGGTTTTTAGGATTTATCAGTAAGCTAGAAGCAGAGCTTTCCTGGGACTCTTGGAAGCCTTTCTACTCTACCTGCCTTGTTTGGTAACCACTACCAAACCCAGCTGTGCTGGTGAGCCCTGAGAGACACCAGGAGAATTTGCATGGTATGGGTCCCCAAAGTGAGATCAGAGAATGCATTTTTAGACCATGAAGATAATAAAAAGACCTTGGGGCCTAGGTGTCAGCCACTGTTTTAGAAACTAAGACTATAGAGAGGATAAGACAATTATTCTTCTCTCAAGGGGCTCTATCAAATGGAGAGACAATGAGATCAATTAGCCATTAAAGGAGTGGTGGTTATCAGTGGAGATAATCAGTTTTGCATCTGTGTTACAAGGAACAGAATATTGGGGGTTCCTGATTAGTCTCTTGTGAACAACTGAGGATGAAGTAAAGAGAAGCCCAGGGATTAGTAGCTGGGAGGTTGAGGTCAAGGGCAGTGGGTACTAACAGCTGTCACATAACTTTCTCTACAAGTGCTTTCCTGGTTCTGTGAAATTTATGAATAACCTACTTATTGGCATGGCATCCTTTCATGAAACAAAATTATGTGGGCAAATAGACAGTGCAGGGGAACAACATTCTGCTGGGAGACCAGATTTACTCTATGGGGTTCTTCCAAGGCAGTTCTTGGAGTTGACCCACAGATAAGAAACAATGTGTTCTGGATCCAGATAATATATGTGAACAATGAAATTCTGGTCCTGTCATGGGCAAGAGTAAGAACCACGGACATCAGAAAAAGGGCAGCTTTGGAACAAAGGGCCATGCTTACCAATATAAAAAAAATGCCTCCCAGAACAAATCTTTAATCCACTGCAGTTAATAAATAGTGGATCTAGTCATTCCCAGAAAAAAAGGTGGATTTCTCTGCTGGTTTGCCAAGGGCAATGCCCTTGTTTTCCATATCTCTGCCAGGATTAGGGATCTTTGGAACTAGTTTCCTCACCCAGTTCATTTGGTCACTATATAATCAGAACCAGAGGGACCTCAGTTCACACAGCTGGAACCCTTCTCCAGTAACAAAGAGGTGGAAACCATCTTCAGTTGGAGGGACTCTTCCAGATTTTTGTAAGATTCTTACCACTGGATAATCTATTGCTCTGTTTGTTTATTTGTACATACTATTTCTAGCCACTTAGCTATTTCAATAAAACAATTTTGCCCCTTTTAAAGCCTCTGGGGCCAACCTATGAATTAAGAAGAAAATGAACCATATTCTAAAGTTTAAATGAAAGCAAATTTCTTTTGGGATTGTCTATATGTGTGTAGATGAAGGGGGATTAGTGAGACTGGGAGCAAGTGGAGGTTTAGGAGGGATTCCTGAATTGTGATAAAATCCCCAAAGTGCTGGGGAAGCCATTTGCTGAAGGGCAGATGCCCCAGGGAACAGGCATCAAATGTGGCAGAGCGAGGAAAGAAACAAAAAGTAGGCTTTTAGCTCTTTTTTCTTCTAATGTTCCCTACTATATTTTTTCCTTAAAAAGAAGTTTTGATTGCTCTTTAAGAGCCAGGTGGGAAGAAGGTACCCTGGGGCAGGTTGAAGGGAAAAAGAGATAAAAGAGGAGTATGCATTGGGTGTTATGCTTTCTGTTTTGAGGGACATTGCCCCAGAATATATAAAAGTGTGAAGCTACATGTATGGAAATTATAAGCATAGTTACTCATCATAGACTGTCAAATTAACTTCCTGGTGTATAAAGTTGGATGGATCTCTTGAATACAAAACATTGCCTGTGGAGAAGGAAGAGAATATTCATTCTTGGAAAGATTAAAGGATTAGCTTGAGACATGATAAAGTTAGTTTGAAGAAGAGTGAGGACATATTTCACTGACAAAAAGCTGACTGACACTTATGTGCTTGAATATGGAAGGTTATGTGTGAGTGAGTTTGACCACCAGACGTGAGGCTCTAAACCAGTGGTTCTCAACCTTTCTAATGCCTTGACCCTTTAATACAGTTCCTCATGTTGTGGTAATCCCCAACCATAAAATTATTTTTGTTGCTACTTCATAACTGCAATTTTGCTACTGTTAATGAATCGTAATGTAAATATCTATGTTTTCCAATGGTCTTAGGCTCTACAGCAGTGATTCTTAACCTATGGGTCTAAACCCTTGACCTAGGCAGATTCACTTCAGTAGCACAAATAATCTGTCTCATACTTGTTTTTTCCCAAATTAATTTTACCTCTTTTGGGGAAATTTAGGATTGAATATTTGAGTGAGCAAGTTGTGAGTGGGGACGCAGATATTAGAAACTGTTGGTCATGGAGTGTACTGGCTGGGCTTTGGTTTCTGGCTGTCTTAGGGATTCAAGATTACAATAAGCCTGAGCAAAATTTAGCTAAGTTCTTACACAATTAATGTACAAATTAGAAGCAAAGGTTTTCCTTTACCTCTCCAGACTGGGATGGAAGGTCTTCAATCTCCAACTGGCAAGTGGCTTGGTAGGATATGAAGCCCCTGTGTGGCATCAGTCAAGGGCCTTAATTAGAGGTGGTGTGGGCTTGACTTATACGCTGAGCCTTAAGAAATGATACATCTTACACGGCTGGCATGGTTCAGTGGCTGAGCGTTGACCTGTGAACTAGGAGGTCAAGGTTCGATTCCTGGTCAGGGCACATGCCTCAGTGTGGGGGCCCAAGAGGCAACCAATCAATGATGCTCTCTAATCATTGATGTTTCTATCTCTCTTTCTCTCTCCCTTCCTTTCTGAAATCAATAAACAAACAAACAAACAAAAAGAAATGATACATCTCAGTGAAACTGAGTCTCATGTCTTCTTATCTATTTCTTTCACAAGGTGCCTTCTGCTATCAACTAAACTTACACAAACTTGTCTCTGTGATTGCACTAGACTTTTGCTAGTAAAACAAGACATGATTCTCTTATGCTTAAAGAGAACCATGGAATTTCTGATTTTAGAGTTTGCAACTCTCTCATTCTATAGATGAACAAACTTAAGCCTGGAGAGGAAAATGAAGTCAATCATTATATATATATATATATATATATATATATATATATATATATATATATATAGAGAGAGAGAGAGAGAGAGAGAGAGAGAGAGAGAGAGAGAGAGATGCTACTGTGAGGCAGGCACTGTGATTCAAGATGCATAATATGGGCTCTGCCTTCCTATAGAGTGTGCACCAGTAGGAAACACTGACATAGAGACAGGTGATTGACTAAAAGGTTGGAAATGGTACCCCTGGAAATTGGAAATAGGTATATCTTTATTTTGCGATATCTTTGTGGGCAGGTCAGACATCACCCGAGGTCTCATAGACTGTGAGAGGGTGTAGGCCGGGCTGAGGGACTTCCCCACCCCAAGTGCGTGATTTTTGTGCACCATGCCTCTAGTATGTTAATACATAAAAATTTCTATGAAATTAGTAAGAATCAAACTCTTTTCATCAATTCTTGGCCTAATGATTTTTCCCCATTTTCTCTACTCAGCTGCCTCCAGAGAGGATGGCATGGAATACAAATGCCCTTTTCCCTGTCAGTTAGTGCCTTCTCAGTCAATAAGGAGGTAGACTTTCCCTTCCTGTGAGTGGAAGAATGGATGTAAATTTATCTTACAGAGAGACCTGGGAAATTCCAGGGCTCCTGGCTGCTAAGCAAAATTTTCATGAGAGGCAAATTGTTCTTACTATCAAATAAGCCAATATTACTTTTATAAAAATTAAACTAAAAGGAGTAGTGTTTAGAATTAAATACCAACAGATTAATTAAGCTTTCTCTCTCTCTCTCTCTTTCTCTCCAACACATACACCAACACACTGACACACACACACACATACACACACACGAAAACACACTCCTGCATGAATACCAAAATTCACTCCTGGTACCCACCTCTTAGGCAGGAGGTGATTTTGAGTTGCTTTGACTAGACTGCTCCCAGGGCATTCTCATGGTTATCTATACTAATCTATACTAATAAAAGGGTAATATGCTAATTAGACCAGGAGACCGGACATCTTCCTACCGTCTGACTTCCTTCCAGACAAAGCCATGGTGGTGGGGGCCGAGGCAGAGGTGGTTAGGAGCAATCAGGCCAGCAGGGAAGGGCAGTTGGGGACGATCAGGCTGGCAGGGGAGGGCAGTTGGGGGCCATCAGGCCAGCAGGGGAGCAGTTAGGCAGCAGTCAAGCCAGTAAGCAGGCAAGTGGTTAGGAGCCAGCAGTCCCGGATTGCAAGAAGAATGTCCAACTGCCGGGATGGGGCCTAAATAAGCAGTTGAACATCCCCCGAGGGGTTCCGGATTGGAGAAGGTGCAGGCTGGGCTGAGGTACCCCCTCCCATGCATGAATTTTGTGCACCGGGCCTCTACTTTCAAATAAAGATTTTTTAAAAATTATTACTTTACATTATTTTCTCTTGAATCTTTTACTTTATCAACAGATGTCAGGCAACTGTGAGGTCTTTGGGAATTCATAGAAAGATTCCAAACTTATCACTTATTCTTCTTCATTTAGATTTGTTTTTAAGTAAAGACACCTTAGGTAAACAGACACTTTCTTTATAAAATACTAGAGGCCCGATGAATGAAATTTGTGCAAGTGTAGGCCCTTGTAGCTCTGGCTGCCTCGCAGCCCCACTCCCCACCCACTGGTCATTCCAGAAGGTCTAATTAGCATATTAGCTTTTTATTATATAGGATACTAATCAATTCACAGATTTAGTGGTTAACTTTCTGTTACCTAATTTCTAGCAACAGGTTCCTGAATATTTTATTTAGAAAGTATAAATATTTCTCTTCTCTGCATCCAGCATGGCTAGAGAGCAGTCCGGTTCCTGAGTAGGGGTGACAGGAGATTGAGAAAATGAAAGACACAAATACAGTAGGAAGAGTTGGGACTGGGTGGGACCACTGTCCTCTGATGGAGAGACAGGGACTCAGAGCCAATACAATGCATTCATTTTATACAGCAATAACCAGGAAGTTTTACTAAAGCCCAAGACAAAGGAGATTATGTGTATTCTTGTGGGTTCTTTGTAATCGTCATTTCTGGGTGGGCCCAGATAATAATGTTCATTCCTGGTGCTTGGCTGGATTTAGGTAATGAAACCCACCCCCTGGTGCCTGAGCTGAAGGTCAGGCTGACAACACACCTGCCTCTGACAAGGTGTGTTTCCAGGACATGGCTCTGCCAGCGCCACTGGATTCAGCTGACAATAATTAAAGAAATGTTCATGTGCCTTCCCAGGCACTCTCTACAAGAAAGCAGTTGTAAATAACCTACAATTATATATCACTAGTTTTGCTTTCTTGACTGTCATGGTATTCACAATGGTACCCACTCCTGCTGCCTACATTGCCCAGAAATGGGTGAAAAGCCTTGCTTTTTCAATGCCCAGGTTATAGATCAGTGTCCAGGTGCCACCTGGGAGAGCCCAGTCTCACTGGAAGTATTTAAATTTATGGAGGAAGAAATGGAGAAATAAATTACTGGTGCACACTCAGCACATGAATCTTTCTTCCTTGAGTTAACCTATCTCAAACTTGATATCACTGTCATTTGATATCACTGTCTTACTTCCTAAGAAAGTAGGAAGAAGAGTTTTCCAAATCTCTCCTAATAGAAAACGTGCCTTATTATAAAATCTCAAAAATCCCTTAGTAAGTGAGAAAGGTCCAGATGTTGGCAGAATATTTGGACCCTTTTTTCAGGTTCTCCAACCAGTACCTCTACCCTGATATGATGCAAGATGACTTCCATAGAGATCATTGACCTACTCAAGACCTTTTTAAGGCAGGCCACAAGTATGGACCATTATTATATTGAGTGTGCCATAACTATGAAAACACATATCTTCTCCAAAAATCTGCTTAGAGTATTATCATTGCATTCTCTGCTCTGGTGTTAGGGCAAATGACTGTTGCCTAGAAAATCATGTGCCAATGAATGGGGTTGCTTGCTGACCTGCTGATGGAACTAGAAGCTGGGTAGCCAATCCTAGCACTTTTTTCTCTGGGTCACTTGTTCTCTCACAACCTAAAGCTGCTTAAAATGAAATGTCATGTGACAGGCAAATCAGTCTGTATCTCAAGTGAATCATTTGAGGAATTGAAGTCCTGGTCATCTGTATTTTGTTAACTTTGCAAGGAAAAGAAAACAAAACCCTCAAAATGCCCAAGCCCTTTGAAGATGGTGATATGCAAGGAAGAAAATTCCATCAATGTGACAAGGAAATTTTTCTATAGGGAGACAGCATAAAATCTAGTAGCTGAGATATTTCACCTTAAAAACAGCCTTCTTCTCTCGTGGCGGCGGCCAAAGAGCCTACGCCCTGGGCCAGGGACGAGGGTGGGGCGGCTGCCCCAGCTGCCACCGCCTCGGACCCAGCGGGACCCCCACCACTACCTCTGCCCGGGCCGCCACCCCTGGCGCCCACCGCCGCCGCCGGGACCCTGGCGGCCAGCGAGGGCAGATGGAAGAGTACGAGGAAGAGCCCTCTCGGGGGTGGCGGCGGCTCGGGAGCCTCCAGTCAGGCCGCCTGCCTCAAACAGATACTTCTGCTGCAATTGGACCTCATCGAACAGCAGCAACAGCAGCTGCAGGCCAAGGAAAAGGAGATCGAGGAGCTGAAGTCCGAGAGAAACACGCTCCTTGCTCGGATTGAACGTATGGAAAGGCGGATGCAGCTGGTAAAGAAGGATAACGAGAAAGAAAGGCATAAGCTGTTTCAGGGCTATGAAACTGAAGAGAGAGAGGAAACGGAGCTATCTGAGAAAATTAAACTGGAGTGCCAGCCAGAGCTTTCTGAGACATCCCAGACTCTGCCTCCCAAGCCTTTCTCATGTGGGCGGAGTGGAAAGGGACACAAAAGGAAATCCCCATTTGGAAGTACAGAAAGAAAGATTCCTGTTAAAAAGCTGGCTCCTGAATTTTCAAAAGTCAAAACAAAAACTCCTAAGCACTCTCCCATTAAAGAGGAACCCTGTGGTTCCTTATCTGAAACTGTTTGTAAGAGTGAATTGAGGAGCCAAGAAACTCCAGAAAAGACCCGGTCTTCAGTGGACACCCCGCCAAGACTCTCCACTCCCCAGAAGGGACCCAGCACCCATCCCAAGGAGAAAGCCTTCTCAAGTGAGATAGAAGATTTGCCGTACCTTTCCACCACAGAAATGTATTTGTGTCGTTGGCACCAGCCTCCCCCATCACCGTTACCATTACGGGAATCCTCTCCAAAGAAGAAGGAGACTGTAGCAAGTAAGGCATAGAGAACACTTGCTCTTATACCCTAGTGGTGGCGGTCAAGCTAACAAGTGTGAAAATGCCCTTGGCATTTTTTAAAAAGTGCAATCAATAAAGCAGAGTTCTGTCAAGAATGAGTAAGTTAACAGCCAGAGACAGACACTGTGCAGGCATTGCAAATAGATGGAATTACAGCAAAATGTGCTCAATGTATTTGCCTGCTTACAACACTGGGAGATGTATTTGCCAGTAAGTTGCTCATCACAAGAGCACCAGACTTGGGGGTGTAATCTCCAGCAACTTGCATGCCTCTGAAAGAAGGGTTTTCTGTGCTGTGAAATGCATAGAACTTATACTTTGCTATGCACGACTGTTCCTGCAATTGATATTGTGTGAAACCTGGGAGGGTGGTCTTTGGGTGTTCTCAGGGGCCAATGGTAATTTTTGGGTTGGGAAGCCAGCTTGGGGTGGGGATTTCACCTGGGCCTCCGCTCTTTAACTACATAAACATTTATCTGTATCTCTATGTCCCGGTCTGGGGGGCAGGAGGAATCTACAAAAGACCAACAGTCTTACTTTATCTTACTCTACTTCACAAAGGGTCTAAATGTGAAGAGTTTACTTGGATTGCAGTAGCCCATTGGTTGTTCATATATTTAAATAAAATGGTCTACAAACTAAAAAAAAAAAAAACACAAAAAACAGCCTTCTACTTTTGAAGGAATACATGTACTCTACAAAATAAAGGAGAAGGGAGCAATAATATATACAAATTGGTGTAGTCATTCATTATTTTATACAGATTGAAGGAAGCAAAGGAAACCAAGAAAAATGGAAATTGCAAAAGTGATAATTGCCAACAGTTACTGAGCACTTACCATGTACCTGGCATTATGATAAGCACTTAACATTGATTTTATCATTTATTCCTCATAACATCCCTAAGAGGTAGGTATTATTATACTCACTTAAGAGTAATAATGCTGAGAGAGGTTAAGTAATTTTCCCAAGATCATATAGTTAAAGTGGCAGAGCTAGTTCTTTGGGATCACAGTATCAAAAGAAGTTCATATTAAGAATCAATGTGGTAGAGTGAAGAAAGACTTTGGGACAAGTTCTGACCAAAAAGTATGTGTTGGGATGGTTTGGGGATCATTTCATTTTCTGTTGTAGCTAGAGTCTTGAGATATACTCATTGATGGCTACATTAGACTTCTGTTTGCAAATATTTGTTGATGTCTTGTTTAATCAGTTGGTTATGTGACTGAGACTGTGGGTTTGCTCTTGATGAATAGTTTAGGTCTTCTCTGTAGCCAGTTATCTTTCTAAATCATATATTGGACACAAAGAAGCAGGATGAGAAAAAGTTAGACAGTACCAGGCAAAATCAGAAGTGCAAGATTAACCTTGCAAGATTAGATTTGGGGAAAATAACCCCAAATTGTTGTGATAAAGCTATTACCCAAGTGTTAAGTGCTAAGTGTACCTTCAGAAATTTTATCTATTAATCTAAGGATGAGGAGTTAATCAAGCATTATTTCTCCCTGTTACTCTTCTTCCCACAACTGTTTCCTTCTCTCTCTTCCTAAGTCCATATCTCATATCTATAGTTGTAGGCACTGAAATGTGACCTAGAGCCTTCCTGCCTTTTGTATACAAGCAAAAGGTGGCTGTGACTATAGGAGATAGCATTTTAGAGAATGAAGTTATGTTTGAAACTGGTATGCAGATCCCTCATCAGCCATTTCAGTCACCAGACTATGTGTCCTGCCATAATGAAGCAGCATCTTTGAAAACAACAGATAGTAGTACCCATATACATCAAACCAGAACTTCAGCTACAATCAGCGCATGGACTGCATATGTAGAAATGGGCCTGTATGACCCTCAAAAAAACTGTCCTTTCTGTTTTGGGTTGCTCACTTCCTGTT
This sequence comes from Corynorhinus townsendii, assembly GCA_026230045.1. Classification (NCBI taxonomy): domain Eukaryota; kingdom Metazoa; phylum Chordata; class Mammalia; order Chiroptera; family Vespertilionidae; genus Corynorhinus; species Corynorhinus townsendii. Next base: position 159,060,631 of record JAPDVU010000001.1, on the reverse strand, counting down.
GAGTCAGAGATTAATTTTATTTGCTCTAGTACAGCAATTTTCAATGGGTATGCACCAAGAATTTTTAAAACATGCAATATCTGACTATTTAGTCAGGAGCACTGACCTATTTTTCCTTAGATTGTCAAATTAAAACATTGTAAATAGCACAATAGCTGCCTGGTGTGAATGAATCAAAATTATTCCTATTTATTTTGTCATATTGTAAAATAATATATTTTTGGTGTACTGCAGAATTTTAGTATTTAGTTTATGTGTGCCATGAGATGAAAAATCGCTGCTCTAATGAGTCAGCCCTTCCTCATTGCAGGGTCAAGGAGATTCACAATACATGAGTTCATGCCAATCCCAGGAGTGACCAGCAGGTGGCTACATCTAGCTAGTTGGTGTTGAAGGATTCCCACTTCCACTCTTACCCTATTCAACTCTTAAATTAAACTGTTGCTAGAGAGAAGCAACTCTGAACATAAATGTCTTGCATATCCTGAATATTTGGGGAGTGGAAAGAGAGGCAGTAGAAGATGTGGAAAAAGCACTGATTTTAGAGTCAGATAAGTCTGGGTTCCTTCCTTTCCTCCGTCGACAGAAGCAATGTTCTGACACTATATAGCAATGCTTTCTTTGTTGTGGCTCTGAAGGTTTTTGCTTAGCTTTTCTGTAGTTTTTAAACTCCATAAAACATATGTTTATTTTCCACTGCCAAAAGTTTCAACAACATGATTCTGCAACTAGAGGCAATAGAAAACTAGCAATAGCTATTGACAAGATAGACATAGCATAAAGGATACATGCATGATAATGAAATACATCACCTAGGCCTAGTTTTTGATTGTGCATAGAAACAATAAAGAAAAAAGTCACAGTCCAAGTCCTCTTTTGTGGAGATGGTGCTGTTGACATTTATTTTTTAAATTTCTTTTTTCCATCAACTACACTAGCCTGGGAAACACCTTCATTCCCGATACTCATATCATTTCATTTGTTCATTAGTTCCCTCATTTTGTTTATTAGTTCACTCAACCAATATTTACTATCTTACGAGCCCTTTGGCTGGATACCCCATTTTTTACTTTGTTTTTTTATAGGATTAGCAAGATTTCAAAAAAGACTTGATTTTAATACCATTAAAAGAATGCCAACTGGGTGAAAATATGAAGGAATTAAGAACTACAAATGGCCAGTTTTAAAAATAGCTATGGGGATGTTAAGTCAGCAGAGATAATATAGTCAATAGCATTGTAATAACCATGTATGGTGTCAGATGGGTGCTAGACTTATGGGGTGATCACTTTGTAAGGTATATAAGTGTATAATCACTGTGTGGTACACCTGAAACTAATATAATATTATATGTCAACTGCAATTGAACATTACTCTATCCCTTTTTCCACATCTTCCTCAATTCCCAGATGTCAGGAATTAAAACCAGTTCATAAACTCTCATTGGCATATCCTGTCTATCCAAACTTTTGGGAATCAGAGTCTCCAAGGAACCAAACACTCTCCAAAGATCACATGATTAGAGAATTTCCTCAAGAGACAGACAACTCCAGTTCCATTTAAATCTCCCTTTTCTCCCTTTTCACAACCTGACCATACAGGACACACACACCTGGACATCCAGCCCATCACTCTCTGCCCTGAGTTATTGCACTGGCGACTGCACCATCTCTCTATAAGAGAAAAGCTCTTGCTTTCAGAGAAGATCATGTTTGCAAACTTTATACTCTTTGGGAAGCAGTGATGAGAAAAGTTATGAGCAGAGAAGTGGGGAGGAAAGAGTAGACTACAGAGTTGAGGAAATATCAACTTGCCATTCTCAACACCTCTCTCTGGTGCCCATTTGTTACCTTCCTTTCTCCTACCTCTTGGTTTCTCTCCAGGCACCTCCAAGGTAGTGATGGCTCTCCAGAAGACCCTTTCATTGCTTCTGCTCTTGCTGCTGACCCTGCTGGGGCTGGGGCTGGTGCAGCCCTCCTATGGCCAGTTCATGTACCAACGATTCCTGCGGCAACATGTGGACTCTACAGGGAGAGGTGGCACCAACTTGTACTGCAACACGATGATGCAAACACGGGGGATGACTTTGCGTGGTTGCAAGGATTTCAACACGTTCATCCATGAAGACATTGGGACCATTATTAGCATCTGCAGCACCCCCAATATCCGGTGCAAGAATGGCAAGATGAACTGCCATGAGGGTGTAGCAAGAGTCACAGACTGCAAATATACAAGAAGTTCCTCGTCCCCCTACTGCTCAGACAGGACGATTATGGAACGTTACCTGACCCCCACATGTAATTATCAGACCATGACCAGCACTAGGCGTGTGGTCATTGCCTGTGAGGGTAACCCCCTGGTGCCTGTGCACTTAGACAGATAGATACTACCCTGCAGGGACTATGGCCCTGTGGTTGACCTTTAACTTACTCCTTGAATAGCAATGTGTAATAATGCATTTGAGCTATCTCAGGCTCTGCCTCCTCTGCTTACCTGGTATTACTCCCTTTTCTCTATATAATGCATTCAGTTAAATGCATCAAAGAGAAATGGAGACATAAACCTATAATGGGACTGGGCTTTTCTGTAATAAAATTTTCTACAAACTCTGTTTCCTTTTATAATACTGGTCAGCTCATTCCTCTCAAATCCTATCTTCTGGAATGTAGTCATTATATGTATGATATAGCATTTCAAGTATTTTAAGGTGGCTTCCATCTCAGTTCTCTCATTTTAATACCATGCACCCCTGTGATATTGATGTTGCCACATATAGGGCCCAAAGTTAAAGGATTTGCTAATGACCATGAATTTAGTGGAAAAGCTGAAGCAAAAAATCCATTTCAACTGGCTACTGATCCATTACTTTTTCTACTTCATCACAAGGAGTGTTTTGAAAGTATCTGCTTTTTTTGGTATTCCCAGCAGTCAGCTGTTGGGGGAAGCATTAAAAAATTGGAAATATAAACTGGGAAAATGAGAGCTCTGTCTGTGTAATTTGGCAACCTTGTTATGTTTGGGTCTAAGATTATGATACAAGGAACTTGCTTTTTCTCTTCCCAAACTTCTGAATCACTGTAGTAGTAGGAGTATTAACAGTGCTCTAGATCATTAAGACTCACTCACTCTTCCTGACTGGAAAGGTTTTTCATTTTCCCATGTAAGAAAGAACTCAAATACAGATATCTCTGAAGATGGTTCTTATGTGGAGATTTTTTTTTTCTTTTAATTCTTTTTACTTTTATTTTTATTGTTTGAAGTATTACAAATAGTAGTACATATGTCTCCTTTTTTCCCCCCCATTGACCTCCCCCTGGCCTCCCCTACCCCCCAGTACATGCCTTCACCTGCCTGTCCCCTCCCCCCTCCCCCCGTGTCTTGTATCCATTGGTTGTGCTTATACAGATGCGTACAAGTCCTTCGGTTGATCTCTTACGGCCCCCTGCCCCACCCAACCTCCCCTGCCTTCCCACTTGACAGTCTGTTAAATGCTTCTTTGCCTCTGTATCTATTTTTCCCCCATTTCTTTCCTTTAAAAAAATTTGCCTCTGCAGACTAGAAATAAACATATAATAACAAAAAAAATGTTTGAGTCCCAATTTCAATGTCCAACAGTTCTGAGTCCCCGTTTCAATGTCAATCAGTTCCTTATGTGTATATGTCAGCAATGATATCTGGATGATGGGCACATGGTGGCAATGCAGGTCTGACCCTCTCTGGTTTGGTCCTAGGCAACCTGGAGCGGTGCACAGCTGCTGACTGCTCACGTGGCAAGGCGTTGTCAGCGTCTTCCATCTCTGGACTGTTTTTTCCTCTAGTCTTCAAGGTTGGAGAAGACCTGTCAATTCCTCTCTGTTGCAGGAATCCACATGGTCTTGGAGTTGTTTTCTGAAAATACACAAACATATTCTCGACCAAAAGTTAATAAAGGAATCTTTTCTATATAATTGATTTGGGATCCTTTTTATTTTTGCCCAAAGGGTTTCCCTTTGTCTTATCTAGTTTATAGCATGCACCAACACCTTATTACCTTCATAAACTGGTCCATGACAAAACCCTATTGGATCAATGGCCACGACACAGAAATATTTGTGTCATTTACTAAAGACAATTCTCACACCCCTTCCTTCTCCCTTTGAATATTTTGAAACAAATTTGGGATCAGAATTGTATGAAGAAGCTAAAGAAGGGAAGTATGTATGTGAGACTATGCTTGGGTGTGGGTGTCTCTGTGTGTGTGCCTGTGTGTGTATATGAAAGGACTAACCTGAAAATATTTGAATTACAGCAGACATACATTGTTTATATTTAAGATGTGCAACCTGATTCAGTATAATATGCATTGTGAAAGAATCACTACAATCAAGGTTATTAATGTATCTGTTACCTCACATGGTTACCAAAAGTGACTCCATTTAGGACTGTTTTCAACCATTCTTTTCTTTCTTTCTTTTTTTTTTTTAATTGTTTAAGGTATTACAAATAGTAGTACATATGTCTCCTTTTTTCCCCATTGACCTCCCCCCAACCTCCCCTACCCCCCGGCACATACCCTCCTCCCTCCCCCCAGTGTCTGTATCCATTGGTTATCCTTATATGCATGCATACAAGTCACTCAGTTGATCTCTTACCCCACTCCAAATATCCCCTGCTTTCCCACTGTAGTTTGACAGTCTGTTCGATGCTTCCATGTCTCTGGATCTATTTTTGTTCATCAGTTTATTATGTTCATTATATTCCATAAATGAGTTAGATCATGTGATATTTATCTTTCTCTGAGTGGCTAATTTCGATTAGCATAATGCTCTCCAGGTCCATCCATGCTGTTCCAAATGGTAAGAGTTCATTCTTTTTTACAGCAGTATAGTATTCCATTGTGTAGATGTACCACAGTTTTTTTAATCCACTTATCTGCTGATGGGCACTTAGGTTGTTTCCAAATCTTAACTATTTTAAATTGTCCTGCTGTGAACATAGGGGTGCATATATCCTTTCTGATTGGTGTTTCTTGTTTCTTGGGATATAGTCCTAGAAGTGGTATTACTGGGTCAAATGGCAGTTCCATTTTTAACCTTTTGAGGAAACTCCATACTGTTTTCCACAGTGGCTGTACCAGTCTGCATTCCCACCAGCAGTGTATGAGGGTTCCTTTTTCTCCACATCCTCTCCAGCACTTCTCATTTTTTGATTTGTTGATGATAGCCATTCTGACAGGTGTGAGGTGGTACCTCAATATTGGGTTGATTTGCATCTCTCAGATGAATTATGACTTTGAGCATTTTTTCATACGCTTTTGGCCTTCTGTATATCCACTTTAGAAAAGTTTCTACTTAGTTTCCATTTTTTGATTGGATTGTTTATCTTCCTTTTGTTAAGAAGTATGAGTTCCCTATACCTTATTGGATATTACATTGGCAAATATGTTCTCCCATGCAATGAGCTTTCATATTGTTTTGTTGATGGTCTCCTTTGCTGTGCAGAAGCTTTTTATTTTGATGTAGTCCCATTTGTTTATTTTCTCCTTAGTTTCCATTGCCCTAGAAGCTGTTCCGGTAAATATATTGCTACAACATAGGTTTGATATTTTGCTGCCAATGGATTCTTCTAGGATTTTTATGGTTTCCTGTCTTACATTTAAGTGCTTTATCCATTTTGAGTTTATTTTTGAGTATGGTGTAAGTTGGTGGTCTAGTTTCATTTCTTTGCATGCATCTGTCCAATTTTCCCAACACCATTTACTGAGGAGACTTTCTTAACTCTATTGTATGCTCTTTCCTCCTTTGTCAAATATTAATTGAGCATAATGGCTTAGGTCAACTTCTGGGGTCTCTATTCTGTTCCATTGTTCTATATGTCTGTCCTTGTGCTAGTAACAGGCAGTTTTGAGAACAGGGGCTTTGTAATATAGATTGATATCTGGTATTGTGATCCCTCCAACTTCATTCTTCTTTCTTAGGATTGCTGTGGCTATTCAGGGTCTTTTTTAAATTCCATATGAATTTTTGGAGAGTTGGTTCTAGGGCTGTGAAATATGCCATTGGTATTTCAATGGGGATTGCATTGAATCTATAGGTTCATTGGGTAGTATGGACATTTTAATTATGTTGATTCTATCAATCCATGAACACGGTATATTCTTCCATTTGTTTATGTCTTCCTTTATCTCTTTTTTTTTTTTTCAACGTCCTGTAATTTTCTGAGCACAGGTATTTTACCTCCATTGTTAAGTTTATTTCTAGATATCTTAATTTTTTTATTGCAATGGTACATGGGATTGTTTTTTTAGTTTCTTTCTGTGAGTTCATTATTGGTGTATAAAAAAGCCATGGATTTCTGGGTGTTAATTTTGTATCCTGCTACATTGCCAAATTCATTTATGAAGTCTAGTAGTTTTTTGATGGAGTCTTTGGAATCTTCTATGTACAATATCATGTCATCTGCTAATAGGACAGCTTTACTTCTTCTTTTCTAATTTGGATGCCTTTTATTTCTTCTTCTCTGATCGCTATGGTTAGCACTTTCAGTACTGTGTCGAACAGGAGTGGTAAAAGTGACATCCCTGTCTTGTTCCTGTTCTTGGGGGAAATGGTTTTAGTGTTGTCTCATTGAGTATGATGTTGATTATAGGTTTGTCATATAAGGCTTTCATTATGTTGAAGTATGATTCCTCAATTCCCACTTTGCTGAGAGTTTTTATGAAGAAAGCGTATTGGGCCCTAGCTGGTTTGGCTCAGGGAATAGAGCATCGGCCTGAGGACTGAAAGGTTCCAGGTTCAATTCCAGTCAAGGGCACATGCCTGGGTTGTGGCTCAAACCCCAGTGTGGGGCTTGCAGGAGGCAGCTAATCAAGGATTCTCTCTCATTATTGATGTTTCTATCTCTCTCTCCCTCTCCCTTCCTCTCTGAAATCAATAAAAATATATCTCAATAATAAAAACCCAGAATTGTAACGTCCGCTCATGACCAAATGCTAACCATCCGAAGTCACCACTGGGTTGCCCAGCTGCAGCCTGGCGACCCAGCACTGACTGCCCAGGTGGCTGAGACCCAGGCACTGATTGCCCAGGTGGCTGAGACCCAGAAAGTGAGTCAGGGTCTGATCTGCAGCGTCAGTGGAAGCTGTTGATCAGTGTACTTACCTCTCTCTTTCTCTCCCTCTTTCTTTCTGATCTTCACCAGCAGCCAGGCTTTTCTTTCTCTCCCGTCCTCCTGGGGGTGGAGGGGGGTGGGGGGGCAGGGGTCGGGGAGGCAGCCCTTGCGTTAAGCCCCGCCTCTTTGATCAGGCCCAGAGATAGACCTGGAGATGCTGACTGGCATAGGAACCAACCAAAGGTGGGTTGAACCAAAGGTGGGTGCTGTGGGGAACCAATGGCTGCCTAGGAGGTGGAGCTTCTGACGCTGACTGGCATAGGAACTGACCAGTGAGAACCAAATTAGCCAGCAGAGGAGGGCAGTTGGGGGCTACCAGGCCAGCAGGGGAGGGCAGTTAGGGGCAACCAGGCCAGCAGGGTAGGGCAGTTAGGGGTGATCAGGCTGGCAAGTAGAGGCAGTTAGGGGCAATCAGGCAGGCAGGCAGGCAGGTGAGCAGTTAGGAGCCAGTGGTCCCAGATTGTGAGAGGGATGTCTGACTGCCTGAGATCGGACCTAAAATGGCAGTCGGACATCCCGCAAGGGGTCCCCAATTGGAGAGGGTGCAGGCTGAGTTGAGGGAACCGCCCCTCCATGCACGAATTTCATGCACCGGGCCTCTAGTTTAAAAAATAAAAAGAAAGAAAGGGTGTTGGATTTTTGTCAAATGCTTTTTCTACATCAATTGATAAGATTATGTGATTTTTGTCTCTCAATTTGTTTATATGATGTAGCACATTTACTGATTTGTGGATATTATACCAGCCTTGCATCCCCAGAATAAATCCCACTTGGTCAAGGTGTATGATCTTTCTAATGTAATGCTAGATCTGATTTGCTAGAATTTTGTTGAGGATTTTAGCATCTAAGTTCATCAGGGATATTGGCCAGTAATTCTCTTTCTTTGTAGTTTCATTATCTGGTTTTGGGACTAGGATAATGCTGGCTTCATAGAAAGAGCTTGGAAGTGTTCCTTTCTCTTGAATGTTTTGGAATAGTCTGCGAAGGGTAGGTTTTAGTTCTTCTTTGAATGTTTGGTAAAACTCTCCTGTGAAGCCATCTGGACCAGGGCTTTTGTTTGCTGGAAGTTTTTTTTTATTACTGCTTCAATTTCCTCCATAGTTATCAGCCTATTCAGACATTTTTATCCTTCCTGATTGTGTTTTGGAAGCTTGTATTTTTCTAGGAATATGTCCATTTCTTCTAGGCTGCCCAGTTCCTTGGAGTAGAGTTGTTCATTGTATTTTTTATAATCCATTGTATTTCTGTGGGGTCGGTTGTTACTTCACCTCTTTCATTTCTGATTTTGTTTATTTGGGTCCTCTCTGTTTGCTTCTTGGTGAACCTGGCTAGAGGTTCATCAATCTTGTTTATCCTTTCAATCAGCCAGCTCCTGGATTTATTGATCTTTTTGTAATTTTTAATCTCTATGTCATTTATTTTCACTCTGATCTTTATGATTTCCTTTCTTCAGCTCACTCTGGGCTTTTCTTCTTGCTCTCTTTCTAATTTTTTAAGTTGTAGAGTTAGATAATTCATTACCAGTTTTTCTGTTTTGTTGTTTTTTTCTCATTTGTTTGTTTGTTTGTTTAGGTAAGCCTGTAATGTTATGAAGCTCCCTCTCTGAACTACTTTCACTGTGTCCCATAGATTTTGGATTGTTGTGTTTTCAGTCATTTGTTTCCAGGATGTTTTTTATTTCTTCTTTGACCTCTTTTATAACTCAATCATTGTTTAATAATATGCTATTTAGCCTCCAAGTGTTTTATTTTTTTAATTGTTTTTATTATAGTGATTTCTAACTTTATGCCATTGTGATCTGAGAAGATGCCTGATATGATTTCAATCTTCTTGAACTTGTAGAGACTTAGCCTGAGACCTAATATGTGGTCTATCTTTGAAAATGTTCCACGTGCACTTGAGAAGAATGTATATTCCATAGCGTTGGGGTGAAATGTTCTGAAGATGTCAATTAAGTCCCTCTGATCTAGTGAGTCATTTAGGATTGCTGTTTCTTTGTTGATTTTTATCTAGAAGATTTATCCAGTTTGGTCAGTGGGGTATTAAAGTCCTCTACTATTATTGTATTGCCTTCACTCTCTCCCTTGATATCTTCCAGAAGGTTTTTTTTATGTACATGTGTGCTCCTGCATTGGGTGCATATACCTTTACCTGAGTTATATCCTCTTGTTGTATCTATCCCTTTAGTATTATGAAGTGGCCTTCCTTATCTCTTGTTATGGCCTTCACTTTGAGGTCTATTTTGTCAGATATAAGTATTGCTACTCCAACATTTTCCATCTCTGTTTGCATGAAAAATATTTTTCCATCCCTTCACTTTCAGTCAGTGTGAATCCCATGTTCTGAGGTGGGTCTCTTGTAGACAGCACATATATGGGTTAATGTTTCTTATCCATTCAGCCACCCTGTCTTTTGATTGGAGCACTTAATCCATTTATGTTTAAGGTTATTATTGATATGTTCTTGTTAGTAGCCATTTTTATTCTTTATGCCCGTGTTCTTTCTTCCCTTTCTATTTCTTCTTTTCACAACAGTTCCTTTAGCAATTTTTGCACTACTGACTCAGTAGTGATACACTCCCTTAGCCTTTTTTTTTTTTTTTTAATCTGCAAAGCTCCTGATTTCCCCTTCAATTTTGATTGATAGTCTTGCTGGATAGAGTATTCTTGGATTCTGTCCCTTGCATTGCATCACTTTGTATAGTTCATTCCATTCCCTTCTGGCCTGATGTGTTTCTGTTGAGAAATCATTTAATCATCTAATGAGAGATTCCTGTTGGTAACTCTCTTTCTCTCTCTTGCAGCCCTTAAGATTCTCTCTTGGTCATTATCATTTGCCATTGTAATTATGAAGGGTCTTTTTGGGTTCATCTTGTTTGGGACTCTGTGTGACTTTTTCCTTCCCCAAATCAGGGAAGTTTTCTGTCATTATTTCTTCAAGCAGGTTTTCTAATCCTTGCTCCTCTTCTTGTCCTTCTGGCACCCTTGTCATATGGATTTTACTTCATTTCATGTTGTTCCAAAGCTTCCTTATGCTCTGCTTTCTAGTTTTTTCTCTAATTGCTATTCAGATTGGATGTGTTTTTCTACCCTGTCTTCTAACTCACTAATTTGGTCCTCTGCTTCTTTTAGTGTACTGTTGAAACCTTCCATTGTGTTTTTTATTATTGCTATATCATTTTTCATTTCTCCTTGATTCTTACATATGTTGGTAATTTTCTCATGCAGCAGGCTTAGGAACTATATTACCATTACTCTGAATTCTTTCTCTGACATATTGCTTGCCTCCATTTCATTTAGTACCTTTTCTGGGGATTCCTCCTTTTCTTTCCTTTGGGGGTTGTTTCCTTGTTTCCTCATTTTTTTGCTGTCTCTTTCTGGCCCTGGGCTCCCTTCTTGGGATTCAAGGGGTTGAAGCCCTTAGTAATTCAATGATCCTTGACTCCCTAGACCAGAGGCTGGGTCTGCCTTGAGTTTCACATCTTTATTGTATCTGCTCTGAGTTGTACCCCTTTTCCCCCAGTTCTGGTCCCTTAGTTATCCACTTCAGATTCTCAGGGTTGGTGGGGACACATACACAGTTCCTCTGGTGTGTGACTCCCTATGAGTGTCCAGATTCCTTTAGCATGCAATTTACTGTGTGGCCCTGGCACCCAAGGCAGTATGGCACCCTAGGACCCTCTGGCAGCATACATGCAGCATGGTCCTGTGGCCTGTGTCTGGGCACACTACGTCACACCAGAAGCTCTGACCAGGGCCAAGGGTAGGGCGTGTGCAAGGTGACAGCTTTGTCGTGCTGGGGGATGAGACCCAAAGGCTATGTCTATGCTGGTGGCAGAGAACACACTGGTCTGCCACTCTGTACTGGGATGGGGGATCAGGCAGGAGTTGTGTACCCCTGGGTTTTGCTCTGCTGAAGGGGTATAGCTCAGGAGTCTCTCTGGCTGCACTGTCTGCAGATGTCTGGGTTGCACAGCATGATACTGAGCTGCTCACTGCTGAGGCATGGTGGTGGTTCCACGCTGGTTATAGTTGCAAGCGGCTCCGTGCACAGGTCTGGAGGTGGTGTCCAAGGTCGGTCTGGGTGTTGGTGTGGCTGAACTTCTGGCCTCCATTGCTGCCCTCTGCAAGATGGCATGGGTTCTCATCCACTGCAAGGCTGATGGGTCCAGGAGCCGAGGCATGGGTCACCCAAGGTCTGAGGCTGAAGCTACGCACTTGCCAGGAGGGGCGCACACCCTGAGACTCACTGAGGTGGCCAGGTGCTGAGTCACACGAGGTCTGCAGCTGAAGCAGCATGGGCTTGGCAAGAGGGGCATGCACTCTGGGACCCACAGGAGCCTGTAGTGAGGGAGGCTGGAGTCCTAGGGTCTGTAGGTCTGCAGATAAGGTAGTAGGTCTTTGGCCAGAGTGGCTGCAGGGTCTGGAATGGTGTTTGAAGCCAGTCTGGGTAGTGATGAGGCTGGGCTCCTAGTCACAGCTGCTCTCCCCTTCAAGAAGGCATAGTTTCTGTGCCAGAGCTGGCCACCCCAGGAGTGCTTGAAGTGGTAGGAAGACCTCCCCATCCAGGACAGTCCAGTCTGACAGGCCCTGAGACTCCTGCAAGATCTAACTGTACCTCAGTCACACTTACACACACCACACACTTCCACACACTCCCCTTTTATTCACTCACTCACACTCTCTCCCTCACTGCTGTCCTGCTGGCTGCCATGTTTAAGTCCCCCACCTATCTTGTGTTCTTTAGCCGCCTGTATTACTGAATGACTCCAGCCTTGAAACAATTAGAGAAAAGGCCATGGTATTAACATTTTCAATTAGGTAACTGCACACCTACCTGGATCTCAGGCCTCAATGACTAACCAATGAATGTAGCTTGATCATTATGTCTCAAGGGCAGCTCCTCAGCTTTGCAGTTTTTCAGTGCACCTGGGGATGAGCAGACACCTGGGAGATAATGACCTATACCAATCAAACTCACAAGAGATTAATGTTAACCCAGTAGTTCTTCATTAATTATCAATTCATATATGGAGAATACTAATTGTCTTTCTCACTTGATAAATGCTGTTTCAAAATGTAGTAACATATTTTTAAGAATCAGTTTCTGATTTCCTACAGCGAGTTTTCACAAATACCTCATTTAAAAAACTCTTTTTTAAAAATATATATTTTATTGATTTTTTACAGAGAGGAAGGGAGAAGGATAGAGAGTTAGAAATATTAATGAGAGAGAAACATCGATCAGCTGCCTCCTGCACATCTCCCACTGGGGATGTGCCTGCAACCAAGGTACATGCCCTTGACCGGAATCGAACCTGGGACCCCCCAGTCCACAGGCCAACGCTCTATCCACTGAGCCAAACCGGTCAGGGCTAAGAAAACTCTTTGAAAGTTGCTTCTATTGAAAAACCTGATAGATGATGTGGTCCAGCAACAAACTACCAACACTGTAGAAGAGTCTTGGATCTTATCAGGCTCAGCCTGTATGCATGAATTTATGTGAAAATGAGACATAACAGAGAGCTTCGAGGTAGATTACATGCTTATGATCAGCATTTAAATATAATATTGGGAGATATGGAAGAAACTGTACCTACTATAGAAATGGATGAAGGAACATATAAAGAGATATATAAATCAACAAAATGAAATATTCCAATGCTTTTACTCTGGGAAGATAGTGTTGCACTAGTCGCCCCTCCGTTGAGAGTTGGCTGATACAAAGAATATATCCTGTGTGGAAATTAGGAAAATTTATGATAATATCTTTAAAGGTAGGAGATATTCAAAACAGAAATCTGTATACGTACATTAAGAAATGACTCACTTATGTAATGACTTGTAAGGATCCTTCTACTTCTGAAATGAGTTGATTTGCACATAATTCACAAATTCTTAAGCTAACAGGCATTTTTATTTTTCTCTAACACTTTCAATAAACCAAAATGCAACCCTTTTTGTTAGGATTATATTTGCTCCATTGATTTTTCCCCCACACAATTTCTAATTTTCTTTAATTTAAATTAAATTTGATATTTTACTTTTTATTTTTAAAAGTTGCTTTTATTAAATGGTGAAATGATGTTGGTTAAAAACAGTATAGGAAGTGTAGGATTTAAGAGTATATAATATAAATAGCGTGTATTGTTGCTTGAACGTTCTCATATCCATTTTACCCCCATTTGGGTAGCTGCATATTCACTTTCCTTAGGGCATTATCCTTTCTCTTTCCATTTGTAATTTGGTGAGGCTGTCCATCCAGGTTTCCAATCTCCTCTACAGAGAAAAGTGATAATCATGAGAGTCAAGCGAAGCTAACTGGATGCTCTTGTAGAAGGGCAGAATATACCACCCTAAATTATGCCTCTTTGGCTTAAAAATTAATTTGAGAAACAGCACACGAAGAAGTAGTCCTGAAAGCAAAGTATAAATTACCCCTTTGTGGATTTAAAAAAAAAAAAAAAAAAGTGGATTCTATGGAGAGTATTCTGAAAGGGTAATCTGATCACAAATTCCTAACTGGGCATGTCATGGTGGGTAGTCAGCCCCAGGCACTAACCGTTTAGTAAAAAGTAACTTATGTAAGCCCTGTCCATTGGTGTTTATGTGCGTGTGTATATGTGTGTGTGCATCTACCTTTGAAATAAGCAGTAACCACTCTCAAGAGGGCACATAATCTTGTAATCCGATCCCACCTACCTTGTTTTCTCCCAGCTCTTCCTTACTTTCCTTCCTTAATTTCAAAAGCATAAAGGAAGCTGTTATTCTCCAGATATTTGAGATCTTGCTACCCTGGCATATGTTGTGGGAAACCACTGCTTTCCAATACTATCATGAGAGTGCACCAAGGAACGCGGAAGGCCGATGGACCTTGACCGTTAGCAGGGCTGATGCTAAGCACCGATAGTTGGTGTTGAGATAGTGGTGGCTCAAAGTAATTTCCTGACCTGATAGCCTCCAAGTAAATGTTTACTGGGCCTTACTAATCTTTATTGATCTTTACTGACCTTAGAGATGGTCTGTCTGTTACCTGTTTGCCATGCTTTACTGAGGGCAAGATGTGTATCTAAACTGAATAAAAAGCAGATAAGGCCAGGTTTCAGTGTGTCTCTTCAAGAAAGAGGCTCCACCTGGCCCCCAATGCCTTCTAAGTTCATATTTCTTGTATAACATTTTCATTTGTGCATTGGCCCCTCCTTCAGATCCTGAACACCCGCCCCAAAGGTTGCAGCAATATGTTGTCAATTTGGCTCAAGTAAATGCATAAAAATTCTCCACATTTTGGATGTTTCTTATGCAGACACTTTTGTGGGGTAAACTTAGTTACAAAAAATAAAATCTCTATTTTTAAGGTGTTTCCCTCTCTGTACCAGGAAGAAAAAGCTGATTGTAAGTCACAAGAAACTCCTATTAATGGAGAATGCAGAGTTACATATGCATTAAAAAAACCCACACAAAACCCTTATCCTAGTTTATTGTGCTTTTCCCTTGTCACTGATGCTATTCCAGACCTACACTAGAAATCATCCCCTCTCTCAATCACCTACTAATTAGGGATATCTCTACCTTTCCCCTAAGCATGAAGAAGCTCCTGAAGAATGAAATCGGCCTCCTTCATCAACCCAAGTTTACAGAAACCCCAGCTTACAGGAAAAAAAGAGAGGCTGAAATGTTAGGCATATTTTCTATCTTACCCATGTGTTCAGTACTTTTCCATTAAGCCCTGCTTGGGGCTCTCACTCTCCCAGCAGTTTTTCTATTATTCTCATTTCAGCTTTTGCAAAATGTGACTAACAGCTCCCAGATTCCAATAAACTGTCTATACCTGTCCTCCTTCCTGCACTGGGTCTGATGGGTTGCCCTGACATGCACAGGAGAATATATATATATATATATATCCCGCCCTCTCTACTCTTGCTTGTTGACACTGATACACTGGTCTCAGCCCACTGTGAGAGAATGCAATAAAATTTCTTAAACTCTCACCCTGTCTCTTGGCCTGGCTCCTGGCAGCCCAAACCTAACAGTGACCTTTCCATAACTTGCCTCTCCCACACTCTTCTTCCTTTTTTTCAGCTAAAAATGGTATGTAACTCCGAATTCTAGCAACCTCTTTGAGTTACTCATCTTCGAGTTTTTCTCATGTATGTATGAGATATCCATGCTAATAACTTGTTTGCTTTTCTCTTGTTAACCTGCTTTCTGTTAAGGAGGCTTTAGCTGAGAACCTAGAAGGATAAAAGAAAAAGATTTTTTTCTCTTCCTTATACTGTTCTCAGAGTCTGAATTTCAAGTAGTGATGCAGGGTTAAAAAAGAAAAAAGGAAGTGGATTTATGCCCATTAAGCCCTGATCTCCAGCTTACCTAAGCTTATTGGGTTTCAGCTATTTCCAAAGACCAATTCTTCTGCTATATTTTTTCATATTGTAATCTCTCCCACATTCTTCCAATAAATGTCCACCCTACTCTCACCACCATTTACACTTTTTTCCCCTTAAGTTACCTCAAATTGCTTGTTTGCTTGCAACTAAAACTCTAATGAATAAAATCAAGTTTCAACATTTGTGATCTTCATGATCACTAGCATGATTATGCCACCCAAATTTTGGAATTTTTCATGTATACTAGATGCATATCCTACAAGAAACATCAACTTTCTTTAGTACATCACATAGTCTCCTACATAATCTGACTTCTGCTCACCTCTCTGGCCTCATCTCCGATCATTCACTTCACTTTTCTTTTAACAGCAGTCATACCTAGCCATTTACAGATCTAGGAATTTACCATACACATTTCAGCCACAGAAACTTCTTTTGAACTTGTTGCTACTATCCTATGTTTATATATCACTCTAGTTCCATGACCATTGAGAAGCCTGTAGGCTCCAATTCATGGTGATCTCTCCCATCTGTTAAAAAACAAAATTCAATGGAGTAGATTTGAAGACCTAATTGGCTTTATTAAGCAATTCATAAGTCCAACAGTATCCCATCTAACAACTAGAAGGATGTTCTGAGGGGTTGTACAAAATGGAAGGTTTTAGAGGAAGCAAGATGGGGCATCAAAGCTACTAATGAAAGAAAAGAAAGGATTATTTGGGGTTTGGAACAATTTTTCTGGGGGAAGGAAAGAGGAAGGGATTCATTATGTAGATTGTCTCTACTTTCTATGGGGGATGGAGAGAGCTTACTGGACAGGCTATCTTACTGGGTTTGACCAGAAAATTCCATACTGGTTGATTAAGATTATGCTTATGGGAGAAGTTGAAATTGCAATTAGATCGGGTATTAAACCTACATTTGGTATTATTTAAAAAGCAAACAAATCTGTAGACCCAAAATGGCATCATTTGTGCTAAACGTCTATGATAGCAAACTCAAATTCTTCCTATGAATTGTAGGGGAAGAAAAAGTTTTCTTTGTCTTTGGATCCCTGGCTGGTTCTAAAAGTTAAACTGACAAAGACAGATCAAAAGGAAAAAAAGTACAAATTTTATTAAATTTGTACATGTAGATGGGAACCTTCATGAGAGAATAAAAGCACCAAAGAAGTGACCAGAGCAGGAACTTTTTATACCTTTTAGGAAAAAATAAATTAGTGAAAATTTGACAAAACAAAGGGCATTGGTCTATGGGTAGTAAATGGTAAAGATAAGGGTTAGTTTGGAGATTCCTCTGGTGCCTTCTCTGGGCTGATTAAGAATCTGTCTTCAGTAAAAGAATTTATTTCCTGTCTTTAGGCTGAAAAGGTAGGTTCAGGAGCTTTTTCGGCATTTACTGATTCAGCACAAAATAATGTTTATATCAATGAGGCATATTTTGCGGTGACATAGTCTGGTTTTCTTGAGCATAAACATAAAATATCTCTCCATTTATTTTCCATCTATTGTGATGTCTTCTATTAGAGTTTTATAACTTTCTGCATTGTGATCTTATACATATTTTATTAAATTTATACCTAAGTATTTCATTTTTCTTTGGTGCTAATGTATATATTTGTGGGGTTTTTTAAGTTTCAAATTCCATTTGTTCATTGTTGATAGATAAGAAAGCAATTGATTTTGGTATGTTAACCTTGTCTCCTTCAACTTTGTTATAAACCGACAACATTTTTTATGCTGTAGATAATCAGAACCATGAAAAGCATTAGACTCCCTAGTGGTTTGGCTCAGTGGGTAGAGAGTTGTTTGGAGGACTGAAGGGTCTTTGGGCAAGAGAGAGAGGAAATCAATTGATGTGTCTCTCTCAGATCAATATTTCTCTCTCTCTGTCCCTCCCCCTACCTTTCACTCTATTTGAAAATGAATGGAAAAATACCCTTAGGTGAGGATTAACAACAAAAACAGACAAGTATTAGGCAACAGTGTTCCACTATTATATTTATGCTGAAGGGACTAATCTGCAAATAATATGTAGAATGGGTTGGAAGGAAAAGAGGCTAGAGGTAGGGAGTCCATGTAGGAGGCTTTCTTGTGAACCCTCCATGAGACAATGAGATTCTGAATACGGGTATTGCAGCACCAATGGGAAGGTAAGAATAGATTCAATAGGCAAATACCCCAAATTTCCCTTCTTCTTTGTGTGTTTGGGTCTCTTCACACAGGGTTTCCTTCTGGGGATGCCCCTACCATCCTCTTCACCTGACTTCTAATTAATGATCAAAACTCAGCTCAGGTGTTGTGCCCTCCAGTGATCCCTCCTCTCTGCTGTCTCCTCACATTCCCCTGTCAATTCCTCTATCAGAACTGAAGTGCTATTTATAATTATTAATTCATAATGAATTTGTCTGTTCAACGTTTCTTTTGTTAGAACATGAGCTCCTGATTCTGAGTAGCTCAGTATCTGTTCTAAAAATGTCCACATAGCCTGGCCGGTTTGGCTCAGTGGATGGAGTGTCAGCCTGCGAACTGAGGGGTCCCAGTTTCGATTCCAGTCAAGGGCACATGCCTGGGTTGTGAGCTCGATCCCCAGTAGGGGGTGTACAGGAGGCAGCTGATCAATGATTCTCTCTCATCATTGATGTTTCTATCTCTCTATCCCTCTCCCTTCCTCTCTGAAATCACTAAAGAAAAATATTTAATTAATAAATAAATAAATGAATAAATAAATAAATAAATAAATAAATAAATAAATAAATAAATAAAATGTCCACATAAATGAATAATTTATTCAAGTCTGTTGTTGGAACTTACAACATTACCATGTGGCAGCTATTATATCAGATTTACTTGGTATATTTTCTCTTAAGAAACTGAAATAGAACTTCAAAAAACTGAAACTTCAGATCAGAAAGGAAGCAGGCAACCCACATCCGGAAGTGATCAATTCCTCAAAACTGAGTTTTGAGTCACTGTTTCTTTAAGTAAGCTTACTCTTCTTGTGCCTCTAGTGCAAGCATGTCAAACTTGCAGCCCATGGGCCACATGCAGCCCACAACCAATATTTTTGCAGCTCAGCCAATATAACAGAATGTAAGAAACATTTTAATAAAAATTTCATAACTTAATTTTTACAATATCCTGTTACACATAATTATTAATAACGAACTACAACATTTGAATATGACTGATTACTATAATCATGTTGCTTTCATTTCCCTTACGCACCTTAAGCACAAGCACACCATTTCTCTCCACTAATACTAGCAGCGAATATTTTAGCAGCTGATTGCCACATCATTCATTAGTCTTGGACTGATTTGTTTGGTGTGCGCAACAGGAAATATTTCACTTTCGGAGAACAAGAAAAATTGATTTATTTGCATTAGGCTTATTAATTTGTGCAGCTATTCAGTGTCTGGTAAGTTAATGTTCCAGAAAAATATTAATTTTTATTAAAATGTTCTATTATTTTATGTTAACGATTACTCATTTACTTCAGCCCTTTGTATTCAGCATGTCTCTATCAAAATAAACCTACGCTTCTATGAAAATTAAAGCTTTTGTTTCTTGTGGGCCCACATAAACTTAAACATTATTTATTTGGCCCGTGTTAGCCTTTGAGTTTGACATGCTTGCTCTGGTGATAGTGATAGGATTTTAAACAGCAAGTTTGAAGGCCTAAGTATCCCATCCACATTGCGCACAAGAAGTTCATCTTCCAAGCCCTCCTCTTTCTTAAGGGCTCAGAACTTTTATTTGAGAAGGCAGGCAGCTCTGGAATGCCTGGGGAAGAAACAGCCTGCAAAAGCCTCTGAGCCTGGGATAACTACTGCTTCTGGTTCCAGTGGGAGCACCAAGGTGGAAAGCTGGTAAGAGAAGCCTCAGTGCTGGGGAGATTAGGACAGTGAAGAAGGCTGCAGGTCCAAGTCAAATAGATCGAGGATAAATATTTCAGGCAGGAAGGGGGAAGAGACAAGGTTTCTGACATGGGGCCGTCAAACCCATGAGCATAGGACAAAGAGAAGAATCAGATCTGGCCAATAAGAGGAAAGGTCTTCTTCAAATTCCTCCTCACTGGGCTTCAGGCTCATCAGAGAATTGTGTAAGACTCAAGTGAGAAAGAAGATGGTTAGAAGAAAAAAGAACTATGAGATCTTAAAAAGCACAATAAAAATCTAAATGGTTATAAATAACAATTTTACTCTTATTGCTTATACTACTACTGTTATCTTCCCTCTTCCTACACAGAAAAGATGGTGCTAGATCTCCTGGGACGCTTTCCTCCCCTCCTATTGCTGCTGGGACTATGGGGACCAGACTATCCACTTTATGCTTTGCCTAAGGCTCAGTGGTTTGAAATTTAGCATATACAACCAAGCCCTCTCCAATGCAACAAGACAATGCATGGTATCAATAATTATACTCAGCACTGTAAGCCTCAAAACACCTTCCTGCATGACTCCTTCCAGAATGTGGCTGCTGCCTGTGAGCTGCCCAAGACTATCTGCAAGAACGGCTAGAACAATTGCCACCAGAGCCCAAAGCCTGTTAACCTCACTAACTGCAGTCTCACTGGAGGGAGGTTTCCTAACTGCCGCTACACGATGCTGCCCAGTACCAGTTCTTCATTATTGCCTGTGACCCCCCTCAGAAGAGAGACCTTCCCTCTCGTCAATATCCTTTGGTTCCTGTACACTTAGATAAGGTTGTTTAAAGTTTTTACCGTTTTGCCTCTCACTTGGTACAGGTTCCTTTATACTCTCCTGCCTTCTCTTTTGTTGATTCCCTGGCCCATGGAAGAAAAAAGGAGGTTATTGGGAGAATTAGAGTGGCAAGGACACAAGGTCAGAGTTGGGACAAAAAGAAACAGGATACTTTCCTGCTTTGGAGCTCTGTGTGTTTCAAAGAAAGGCAATAAGGAAGAGGGCAAAGAAGTGTCCAGACCTCCGTATTTTTAACCTGGAAACTTCTGCCAAGCTTTGTTACACTGCATTAACAGCAGTAAAACACTTTCTGCTGCATTCCAGTGAGTGTGAATATGAGTGAGAACCCTTTAGTTACCAGAAGAGGACTGACACCAAGTTGGGTCTGCCCCAGAAGCCTTTGGAAATAGGCACTTCTGTGCTATCAGGGGAAAAGAATTTCAGGACATTCACATAGGAGGAGTTTAGCATAGTGGCAAGATTTATTTTCTTATTTATTTTTTTAAATTTCTTTATTGATTAAGGTATTACATATGTGTCCTTATTCCCCCATTACCCCCGACCTCCCATTCATGCCCCCACCCCCCTATTGTCTGTGTCCATTGATTAGGCTTACATGCATGCATACAAGTCCTTTGGTTGATCTCTCCCCCTTACCCCCACCGTCCCCTACCTTCCCTGAGGTTTGATTGATCTTTCTCTGTCTCTGGATCTATTTTTGTTCATCAGTTTATGTTGTTCTTCATATTCCACAAACGAGTGAGATCATATGATATTTATCTTTCTCTGCCTGGCTTATTTCACTTAGCATAATGCTCTCCATCTCCATCCATGCTGTTGCAAATGGTAAGAACTCCTTCTTTTTCACCGCAGTGTAGTGTAGATGTACCACAGTTTTTTAATCCACTCATCTGCTGATGGGCACTTAGGCTGTTTCCAAATCTTAGGTATGGTGAATTATGCTGCTATGAACATAGGGGTGCATATATCCTTTCTGATTCGTGTTTCTAGTTTCTTGGTATATAGTCCTAGAAGTGGGATCACTGAGTCAAATGGGAGTTACATTTTTAGTTTTTTGAGGAAACCCCATACTGTTCTCCACAGTGGCTGCACCAGTCTGCATTCCCACCAGCAGTACACAAGGGTTCCTTTTTCTCCATATCCTTTCCAGCACTTATCATTTGTTGATTTGTTGATAATAGCCATTCTGACAGGTGTGAGATGTTACCACATTGTTGTTTTGATTTGCATCTCTCAGGTGATTAGTGAGTTTGAGCAGGTTTTCATATGTCTCTTGGCCTTCCTTCTGTTTTCTTTCAAAAAGTGTCTATTTAGATCAGTTGCCCATTTTTTGACTGGATTGTTTATCTTCTTTTTGTTAAGCTGCATGAGTTCCCAGTAAATGTTGGAGATTAAACCCTTATCGTTGATATCATTGGCAAATATGTTCTTCCATGAAGTGGGCTTTCATTTGTTTATTTTCTCTTTAGTTTCCATTGTCCTAGGAGTAGTATCAGTGAAGAAGTTCTTTCGGCATATGTCTGAGATTTTGCTGCCTGTGGATTCCTCTAGTATTTTTATGGTTTTCCGTCTTATGTTTAAGTCCTTGATCTCTTTTGAGTTTATTTTTGTGTATGGTGTAAGTTGGTGATCTAGTTTCATTTTTTTGCATGTATCTGTCCAATTTTCCCACCACCGTTTATTGAAGAGACTGTCTTGACTCCATTGTATGTTCATGCCTCCTTTGCCAAATACTAATTGAGCGTAGTGATTTGTGTCAATTTCTGGGTTCTCTATTCTATTCCGTTGATCTATATGTCTGTTCTTATGCCAGTACCAGGCAGTTTTGAGAACAGTGGCTTTGTAATGCAGCTTGATTTCTGGTATTGAGATCCCTCCTACATTGCTCTTCTTTCTTAGGATTGCTGTGGCTATTCAGGGTCTTTTTTTATTCCAGATGAATTTTTGGAGAGTTCGTTCTAGGTCTGTGAAATATGCCGTTGGTATTTTAATGGGGATTACATTGAATGTATAGATTGCTTTGGGTAGTATGGACATTTTAATGATGTTGATTCTCCCAATCCATGAACACGGTATATTCTTCCATCTGTTTATGTCTTCCTCTATCTCTTTTTTCAGTGTCGTGTAGTTATCCATGTATAGGCCTTTTACCTCCTTAGTTAAATTTATTCTTAGGTATCTTAATATTTTTGGTGCGATAGTAAATGGGATTGCTTTTTAAGTCTTTCTTTCTGTAAGTTCACTATTGGTGTATAGAAATGCCATAGATTCCTTGGCATTAATTTTGTATCCTGCTACATGGCCAAATTCATTTATTAAGTCTATTAGTTTTTTATGGAGTCTTTAGGGTTTTCTACGTACAATATCATGTCATCTGCAAATAAGGACAGCTTTACTTCTTCTTTTCCAATTTGGATGCCTTTTTTTTCTTCTTCTTGTCTAATCACAATGGCTAGTACTTCCAGTACTATGTCGAACAGGAGTGATGAGAGTGGGCATCCCTGTCTTGTTCCTGTTCTTACAGGAAATGGTTTTAGTTTTTGCCCGTTGAGTATGATGTTAGCTGTGGGTTTATCATATATAGCTTTTATGATGTTGAGGTATGATCCTTCTATTCCCACATTGTTGAGAGTTTTTATCAGGAAAGGGTGTTGGATTTTGTCAAATGCTTTTCCTACTCTAATTGATATGACTATGTGGTTTTTATCTCTCAATTTGTTTATGTGATGTATCACGTTTATTGATTTGCAAATATTGTACCATCCTTGCATTCCTGAGATAAATCCTACTTGGTCATGGTGTATGATCTTTCTGATGTAGTGCTTGATCAGATTTGCTAGAATTTTGTTGAGGATTTTGGCATCTATGTTCATGAGGGATATTGGGCTGTAATTCTCTTTCATTGTGTTGTCTTTATCTGGTTTTGGTATTAGGGTGATGCTGGCTTCATAGAAGGAGCTTGGAAGTGTTCCTTCCTCTTGAATTTTCTGCAATAGTCTGAGGAGGATAGGTTTTAGTTCTTCCTTAAATGTTTGGTAAAACTCTTCTGTGAAGCTGTCTGGCCCTGGGCTTTTGTTTGCTGGAAGCTTTTTGATGACTGCTTCAATTTCTTCCATAGTTATTGGCCTATTGAGATGTTTAGATTCTTCCTGATTGAGTTTTGGAAGGTTATATTTTTCTAGGAATATGTCCATTTCTGCCAGGTTGTCCAGTTTGTTGGAATAGAGTTGTTCATAGTATTTTTTAACAATCCTTTGTATTTCTGTGCGGTCTGTTGTTATTTCACCTCTTTCATTTCTGATTTTGTTTATTTGAGTCCTCTCTCTTTGCTTCTTAGTGAGCTTGGCTAGAGGTTCATCAATCTTGTTTATCCTTTCAAAGAACCTGCTCTTGGTTTTGTTGATCTTTTGTATTTTTTTTATTGTTGTTCTCAATGTCGTTTATCTCCACCCTGATCTTTATTATTTCCTTCCTTCTGCTTACATTGGGCTTTTCTTGTTGCTCTCTTTCTAACTCTTTGAGATGTAGGGTTAGGTAATTTATTACCATTGTTTCTTGTTATTTACTGTAGACTTGTAGAGCTATGAACTTCCCTCTCAAGACTGCTTTCACTGTGTCCCATAGATTTTAGATTGTTGTGTTTTCATTGTCATTTGTTGCCATGATGTTTTTTATTTCTTCCTTGATCTCTCCGGTAACCCAGTCATTGTTTAATAGCATGCTGTTTAGTCTCCATATGTTTGATTTGTTTGGATTGTTTTTATTGTTGTTGAGTTCCAGTTTTATGCCCCTGTGATCTCAGAAGATGCTTGATATGATTTCTATCTTCTTGAATTTGAAGAGAATTTGCCTATGACACAACATAGGGTCTATCTTTGAAACTGACCCATGTGCACTTGAGAAGAATGTATATTCTGTGGCTTTGGGGTGAAATGTTCTGAAGATGTCAATTAATTCCATCTAGTCTAGTGAGTCATTTAGGATTGATGTTTCTTTGCTGATTTTTTGTTTAGAGGACTTCTCCAATGGTGATAGTGGGATATTAAAGTCTCCTACTATAATTATATTGCTGTCAATCTCTCCTTTGATATCCTCCAGGAGTTTTTATATGTATTTTGATGCTCCTGTATTGGGTGCATATATGTTTACCAGAGTTATTTCTTCTTGTTGGATTGCTCCCTTTAGTATTATGAAGTGGCCTTCCTTATCTTTTGTTATGTCCTTCACTTTGAGATCTAACTTGTCAGATATAAATATTGCTACCCCGGCTTTTTTTTTTCATTTCCATTCACCTGAAGAACCTTTTTCCATCCCTTCACCCTCAGTCTGTGTGCGTCTTTTTTTCTGAGGTGGGTTTCTTGTAGACAGCAGATATATATGGGTCGTGTTTTCTTATCCAATCCGTTACCCTATGTCTTTTGATTGGGGCATTTAATCCATTTACATTTAAAGTTATTATTGATATGTACTTATTTGTCACCATTTTTATTTTTTAACCCTGTGTTCCTTCTTCGCTTCCTATTTCTTTTTCTATTTTTTTACAGCAGACCCTTTAGCATTTCCTGCATTGCTGATTTGGTGGTACTTAATTCCCTTAGTCCTTTTGTGTCTGTGAAGCTCCTGATTTCACCTTCAATTTTGATTGATAGCCTTGCTGGATACAATATTCTTGGATTCAGACCCTTCCTTTGCATGACTGTATATTTCATTCCATTCCCTTCTGGCCTGATGAGTTTCTGTTGAGAAATCAGTTGCTAATCTGATGGGGGTTCCTTTGTAGGTAACTTTCTGTCTCTCTCTGGCTGCTTTTAAGATTCTTACTTTGTCTTTGGTGTTTGCCAATTTAATTATAATGTGCCTTGGCATAGGTCTTTTGGGGTTCATTTTGCTTGAAACTCTGTGAGCTTCTTGGATTTGTGTGGGTTTTTTCTTCCCTCTATCAGGGAAGTTTTCTGTCATTATTTCTTCAAACAGGTTTTCTATTCCTTGCTCAGTTTCCTCTTCTTCTGGAACCCCTATTATGTGAATGTTGTTTTGTTTCATGTTGTCCCAAAGTTCCCTTAGGCTCTCTCTCCTCCTGCTTTTTAATTTTTTTTTCTAGAAGCTGTTCTACTTGGGTATTTTTTCCTACCTTGTCTTCTAATTCGCTGATGCAGTCCTCTGCTTCTTCTAGTCTACTCTTTATGCTTTCTATTGAGTTCTTTACAGCAGCGATGTCATTTTTCATTTCTTCTTGGTTCTTCTTCATTTCCTCTTGGTTCTTACTCATATTGTCACATTTGTCTTCCATTCTTTTCAGCCACCTTATGACCATTTCTCTGAATTCTTTCTCTGGCAGGTTGCTTGCTTCCATTTCGTTTACTTCCTTTTCTGGTGATGCCTGCTTTTCTTTCATATGCGGCTATTTCTTTGTCTCCCCATGGTCTCTCTTCTCCGGGTGTCTGAGTATGTAGTTGTCTCTCTCCTTATCCCAGGCGAAATCTGACCTTTCTGTTTTGGAATGTAGAGCTCCTCTGAATCCGTGTGTTTGTGCCAATTGGGGACTGGTGCTCTGGGGTTCACAGCTGTTCGGTGGGTGCCTCAGTTTAGATTTTCAGGCTTTAGATAACATCCACTTTCCCCTTCAAGATGGTGCGATCTCCGCGTCTGAGCTGGTCTTAAGCCTTCCACTATGCCCACAAGTCACATCCACCAGCCAATCAGGAGCAAGTATGCAAATAACCCAACCAAGATGGCACTTAATTTGCATATATAGATGCAGAGCAAAGACTGAAGACAGTGTAGAAGGAAGCCAAGTGCTGCAGAAGCTATTTTCTTTATTTATTTAAATTTATCTTTATTATTGAAAGTATTAGAGGCCCGATGCACGAAATCATGCATGAGTGGGGGGGGGGGAAGGAGGGGGTCCCTCAGCCTGGCCTGCACCTTCTCGTAATCCAGGACCTTCCAGGGGATGTCCAACTGCCAATTTAAGCCCGATCCCACAGATCAGGCCTAAACTGACAGTCAGACATCCCTCTTGCAATTGGTACTGCTGGCTCCTAACTGCTTGCCTGCTTGCCTGATCACCCCTAACCACTCACCTGCCTGCCTTATTGCCCCTAACCTACTTTGCCTGCCTGCCTGATGGCCCTTAAGGCCTCTGTCTGCCTTTATCGCCCCTAACCACTCGCCTGCCTGCCTGACTGCCCCTAAGTGCATCTACCTGCCTGATCATGCCTAACCACTCGCCTGCCTGCCTGATCACCCCTAACCACTCACCTGACTGCCTGATCACCCATAACCACCTCTGCCTGCCTCCCTCATCGTGCCTAACCACTGTTTCAGTCACTGGGCATTTATTATATAGGATAAGCACTTGAAGACTTTCTGAATAAAACTCAAGCATCTTCTTTTTTCATTTTTAATATTTATATTTCTTCTTTATTTTTTATTTTAAAATTCAAGCATCTTGAAAACATTAGACATTTAACATTATTCCATATTCCTTACAGAGAGCTAAGCATGGTAAACACAGCAAATACTTAATACTTATGGGCTTCTATAGAAACACTTTCCCACCAGGAATGTTTTAACAGGCAATCTCCAAAAACTTGAACTGGAAAAACCTAAAAGTAGAGTGCCCAGATTTCAGGCATCAGTTACTATTAGCAGGATTTCTATCCCAATTAAACTCTAATTCTGAGCTCTCAACAGTCTGGACAACCTGCCCTTTACTATCTCCAAAGTTTCTTATTCATCACTATCCCATTTTCCTCTGCTTCAAACCAAGGTAACAAATGAAACTGTTTATTCTGATCTTCCTTGCCTCAAGGGAACAGCAAACCTCAATCGAAATAATTTCCTGCCAGAAGTCACATCCAAATACTGCAAGATTGAGGACCTTAGGGGTGACTATGTACATGAGCAATAACAGGCTCATGTTCTAACGGTAGGCGCCCAGGCATCCTCCACAATCCCAAAATCCTCTCGTCACATACTTCCAGTTTTTCTAGCTCCTCCTTAAGTGGTGTTTCCTTCAGTCACATTGCAACTTCTAGAGCCTCTAGTTGAAGAGGATTTTTCTGTTCTTTGAAGTTGATAACTGTTTACTATTTGGAATCAGTGAAGTTTTGGGAGTACTGCCGCTGCCATGAACATGTCAGTCCCAAGTGCACTCATGAAACAACCTCCCATTCCATCCATGGCTGGCGCCGTCCCAATTCGCAATGAGAAAGGTACTGTGCTGAGCTGTTTTCCAATCGGATCTTCCTCTTCCTTCCCCAGCACACTCCAAACCTACTCTGGGCCCACCACCCCAACCCCGCAGACCCTTAAGACTTTCCCCCTTATTTCTTTGACTTTCCCCCATCAAACTCACATCCTATTGCATTGCCTAATATGATGCTCCCTGGGGGTGTGGGGCTAGCCTGAGTGAGGGGCCATGGTGTTCTGGTCTCTGGTCATTCTGTTCATTCCACCATTTCAGTCACTCGGCTTTTATTACATAGGATTACAGATGTCCCCTTTGTTCATTTGTTTGTTTGTTTCCCATTGACCTCTCCACCCCACACTCACCCCTCCCAGGCCTTCACCACTCTATTGTCTGTGTCCATGGGCTATGCATATGTGCATATAAATTCCCTGCTTAATCACTCCCCACTGTTCCCCCAAACCCCACCTTCCCTCTGAAATTCATCAGACTTTTCCATCGTTCTATGTCTCTGGATCTATTTTGTTCATCAGTTTATTTTGTTCATTAGATCAGTGGCAAGATTTTTTAGAGTGACAAGTGACAGTAAGCTTTCAGAGAGGCAGAGAAAGCAGGAAGGCTATAGGGTAGTAGCTGCGTGGACTCAGAAAAGGAAGTTACAGAAGCAAAAGGAGAATCCTCTGCTCTGTTTGCTACTCCCCTGGTTGTGAGTCTTGCAGGGACTCTTAGAGTTTAGGAGAAAAGAAGGCAAAAGTTACATGCCCAAGAGAAGGAAGGGCAGGGGCGTGCTTCAAGGAGGACACGCACTGTCTTCTTTGCCTACTTTGCATAAAATCCCTTGGGTTTGGGAAAGCCCAGGCTTTCTTTTGGACCACCCAACCCCTTTCCTGGCTTTCCCAGGCTGTGTTTGTACTCTCCCCCTAGCCACTGTCTTTTTTGGATTCTCTGGGGCCTGTGCCCTTCCCAAATCTGATCCTTTTCCCAGACTTTCCCAGGCTAGTGCCCTCCCCCTTGTATGGTCACCATTTGGCTCCCACTGCACATGCCTCACAGTTTGACTTCATCCCTTAGCTTCTACTGGACATGCACTATGTAAAAGGAATTACTCCTTACTGTTTTCTCCCTCCCTACCCCCCTATTAATCCAGCCAAATGATGCCAGTTACCCTTTGGGGTGGCAGTAAAGCTATCTTTCCTGCCTAGGCAACTAGGCAGTATGTTCTCCTCTGTTTGGGGGAACAATGCCAATTACTCCTCAGGGTGACTGTTCCATTCATCCCCTCCTCATTTGTTATTATCTATCCAATACTTTCACACCATTGCTGGTCTATAGAGATCTAGGCTTGAATTTGCCAGTTTTCCAAGGAGAGCAATGTTAGCCCTTGGTGTAAGGGAGAAAAATATTTTTTTCTCTATTCCTCTAGCTTCTTGGCTGAGAATCCTATATAATAAAGAGCTAATATGCAAATTGACCACACTCCAACACACAAGATGGCCGCCCCCAAGAGGTCAAAGATGGCCACCCCCCTGAGGACACAAGATAGCCTCCACAAGATGGCCAGCAGGGGAGGGCAGTTGCAGGGGAACACAGGCCTGCAGGGGAGGGCAGTTGGGGGGAACAGGCCTGCAGGGGAGGGCAGTTAGAGGCAATCAGGCCAGCAGGGGAGCAGTTAAGCATCAATCAGGCTGGCAGGGGAGTACTTAGGTGGTGATCAGGCTGGCAGGCAGAAGAAGTTAGGGGCAATCAGGCAGGCAGGCCAGCAAGCAGTTGGGAGCCAGCAGTCCTGGATTGTGAGAAGGATCCCAGATTGGAGAGGGTGCAGGCTGGGCTGAGGGACACACCCACCCCCCCACACCCCACCCCACCCCCCATGCATCGGGCCTCTAGTAGTCTGTAATAAAAAGACAGACTACTTAATAAGAGAAAACAAAATTCTCTTATTAATAATATTATTAATTAATAATATTATTAATTATTAATTAATAATATTAATAAGAGACAACAAATTTTAATTACGTAAGTATATATGTGAGCCCCACAAAAATATGGGACTCAAAAAGTGGCAGAGGATTGAGACTTAAATACCATCCTGAGCTAAGAAACTAGGTAGGGGTCTGGGACTTCAAAGGGGTATAAGATAGCTCTCAGGAAGGTGAGAAGAGTAAGTGTTTGGTAGAAAAAGTTTGCCTGCCATGTAGATAAGTCTCCCAGATGAAAGAGTTATCTCTGGTAATAGCTTTTTCCTGGAACAGGCCCCCTTTATTATGTAAATTTCCCTTATAAAAGGGCAACTTCCACTCTGTTTTCAGATCTTCTGTGTGTGCAGTTCCTCAAAGTAATAAACTCAAAGTAATTTTTATGTCAAAGATTCATATTTTGGGGTGGCACACAGAGCGAGTTTCAGTTTCTTTGTCAACCTCTAGAGTTTTTAGTCAATAACTCCAATGGTTAAAAGGATAATATAATTCAAAGTGCTTTGTAGAGTGGTCAATATTTAAGTGGCACCCAAAGACAATGCATATTGAAAAGGCCAAATATTGAAGTAGTTACAAGTCTGTCAATTACCAGTGCTACAGAAGGTTCTTTCCAAACCAGACTATTCCTTCATAGTTGTCCTAATTGGGCTCACCTTCCTTTATGCCACACATTTATGTCATGTCTAAGAAACAAAGAATGAAATATGACATTTTAGTTTTTGGGTGCCTGGAATCCAAGAGTGATGGATATTCCAGGACTCTCCACTCGGAAGGCAAAAAGCAGGCCAGTGCAACTTGACACCTGAGAAGGCGGTTACCCAGTAGGGGTGATACCAGAGAAGAGCTTGGGCTGACTCTCCTGGTTGTTGCTGCCTTGTGATATCCTGAGAAAAAGAATTTTCTAACACTGGCATGGAAGAAGGAGTTATCTTTATTTCTGTGGAATTACATCAATTGGTTTCCAAAGTCCCATTTCCTTAGAAGAAATATATATATATATATGGGGTTTGGGTACAGATAAAATAAGAGCCACTGTCTAGAATGTCCTTTCCATATTGGAGCCTGGTCCAGTTCAGCTTCAGGCTAGTGCTGCAGTCCATTAGTCATTTGTATGTGTGGGGGGTCCACATGGCTGTGGACCACATGGGAGAATGCCAGGAAGGCAAGTGTGAGCCATGAGCCAAGCATGCCAAGAGAAACCAAGAGAGTAAACTTCTTTGTTTAGGGGATTATATATCCCAAATCTTCATGCCATTTCAGTGGCCATGCCCATTGTTGCCAATGACCTCTGTTCCCAGGTGTGACTGACCGACAAATATCTTCCCATTGTCATCCCAACTTTAGTGGGCATGCATCTATTTTCCTTATGTGGTCCCCCCTTCTAGCCCCCAGAATTTTGTAGAGAATATGCCTATAATGTCTGGCTTTTCCTTTGGCTCCTTCCCTGTTATTAACAGCTAGCTAATTACAATGTACAATGGTATCAGGGGGAACTCTACGGTGTGACTTGAGTTCTCCAATTTAGAACAGCTCTTAATAGTATTGATCTGTATTGTGCTGCATTTACATGTTATAGTTTCAAGTAAAGTCTGTGGGAAGTGGGGAGAAGGATGTTTGCTGTGAACCAGTGTAGGAAACCAGCAGTGTCTTCAGAAGGTCTCTTCAGAAGGGGTCTTCAAATGGTATGCTGTGAGCTGAGTGATAATCAGAATGGATTTATATACTACATTAGAGGCCCAGTGCATGAAATTCGTGCATGGGAGGATGGGGTACCCTCAGCCCAGCCTGCACCCTCTACAACCCAGGACCCCTTGGGGGATGTCTGACTGCCAGTTTCAGCCGATTGCTGGGATCAGGCTGAAATCGGCAATCGGACATCTTTCTCACAATCCGGGACCGCTGGCTCCTAACTGCTCAACTGCCTGCCCACCTGATTGCCTCTAACTGCCCCCTCTGCTGGCCTGGTTGCTCCCAACTGTCCCCCTCTGCCAGCCTGGTTGCCCCCAACTGCCCCCCTCTGCCAGCCTGGTCACCCATCACTGTCCTCCCTGCCGGCCTGGTCACCCCACGCAGCCTGCTGTTCAGTCATTTGGTCCTTCCTCCCTAACCCCTTCCTCACTGTTTGGTTGTTACTGTGAGGGTGTCATGACCAATTTGCATGTTACCCTTTTATTAGTATAGATAAGCACTACCTAAACATTTCCAGAGATTTTTGGAGAAAGTAATCTGGTAAAAGACTGAATTTCCTTTAATCAAACAATTCAATTACATTCTTGTTATTTATACATTAAAAGGATCAAAGAAATATATGCTATAGAGGTTTTGAATTGTTAAAAACATTAAAGAATATAAAATACTACTTTAAAATAGCAAAATTAAGTGTGAAATATACATTCTATTTCATCTTTTTCTGTGTCCTTAAAAATCACTGCAAATATTTGTCAAGAAAAAATTATAAACGAAAATAGGAGTGCCATATTTTAGATACTTCAGCAATACCTAATCCTCCTCTCCCCTCTCCAACTTCTCCCTCCTCCTAGAGTTGTAGTCACTTTCTGTCTCTGATCAAGAAGAGAGTAAGAATGAGGGCAACTGGGA
The DNA here is from genome assembly GCA_026230045.1 of Corynorhinus townsendii. NCBI lineage: Eukaryota > Metazoa > Chordata > Mammalia > Chiroptera > Vespertilionidae > Corynorhinus > Corynorhinus townsendii. The sequence continues at coordinate 159,028,607 of JAPDVU010000001.1, read as the reverse complement.
TAATCGTTTATGCCCAAACTCTTAGAAGGTGTTAGCTTTAGAAAAATGGACTAGACTGAGACGGAGATTCTCCCAGATTTGTTTTCTTTTCTACATGCAATTATGTATTGTGGGAGAGTCAAGATAACTAACAAAATTAGAAGTTCATTTGGTTGTATCCATAAATTAGATTAAATAACCTGACAGACATTATAGAGTAATCCCCAAAGTAGGCAAAGCTTAGGAACAAATTCAGCAAATGTTCCAGGAGCTCTCACCTCTGGTTTCATATTAAATTCACCTGGGGCTTTTAGAAAAATATCAATGACTAGATCCCTGTGAGATATATCTTGGGACTTCAACATTCAAACTGCAGACCAGGAGAATCTATCAGATAGTCACTGCCTGCCTCCATTTCAGCAGAGGAAACTTTGAGCCTTACATCGAGAAATCTTCTCCACTAGCAGCCTCACAAACTCAGAAACTGGTTGATAATTTGCTGTGATCATTAACTTTTTTCTGTTTTCATAGACATGCTGCTTAATATTAGTTCTCAATAATTTCAGGTCAAAGGAAGGGAGAAAAATAAAACATTAGCTTGAAGGGTTATAGCCACATATTTAAGAAAAGTTCAGGATCCAATTCACAGGTAAAAAATAAAACTTTAAAGATAATTAACAACTAGAATATAATATCTATAACTGTTTCAATAGTTACTATTGAAGTAATATTTCTCTCTAGAATTATCCTTATTTTTCTCAGATAGTCAAACTAAGAATATTTATCCTATAAGTCTAGTTTTAATAAATTTGGTCAGATTATTTACATAAACACAAGAATAGTAATTGATCATATAGGCTTCCTTAAATCTGCTTTGCTGGAATTTCATAAGGAATCTCCAAATTGAAATTTAATTAGCCTCCCAGGGCTGAGTAACAAATCACATAGTTGCCAGACTTTGTCTGCAATACCTATAAATTTAGGTAAATTCTTCAGGTTCAAGGTCCCAAAACATTCTTGAGGTGTTTTATTTGTTGTTGTTGTTGTTTTGCCACCTCCCAGGAAAGCAACCTTCATTTCTTACCTGGAAAGACTGCTGTGAACCATATAAGCAAGGTACCATGCTACTTTTCCATCGGGCTCTTATTGGCTTCCAAAGTCAATCTTATTCCCTTAAAGCTTTTGGGTGACATCCAAGTCTATGTATGTCTCTCTCAAACATGATATTCCAGTCAAAGTCTTCATTAATCAAACGAGTTTCCAACTGAGTCCTGTTATTAAAAGATTCTTATTAAATTTATGCACACAATTATATTGCCATGAAAATAATAGTACTCATTAAGAGTTTTCAAATTCTAGAGGGATCTGATAGAGAGAAAACTATAAATGCTTAAGTATTGCATACAATGGCATAATTTTACCAAATTGTTCTAAGAAAAAGAAGTTTCTTTATATCTGGGAAAGAAATGTTTAAAGTTCAGCAATATTTCAAACAAAAAGTTATTGTAAAAATTACAATCATTTTCAGTTCATTCAGTCCCATAATCAGTTCTTGTTTATCCGAACCTTCTGCCAACATTTTATGAATCAAGTTTACTTAGAGTTGTATGAATCTTCATCCAGTTTAAAGGTATGACCTGAATATTTATTCTCAGGAATTCTATTTTGGAATAAATCAGAGTTTTTTCATGGCTCTTTCTCAAGATAAAATATATTTCTAAAATTATCAGAGTAAAACAATGACTTCTGCAAATGACAAAAAACTTAAAATGGTAGGAACTTTCTGTCTGATTATAGATCTGATTATAATTCAATTAACAAAGAACAACTTTTCTGTAACATTTCAAGATAACAATTAGAACATTGTAGACTGTTGGAGATTTTTATATCTTTACAATATTATTTTAGTAACAAGAATATATGTATATAAATACAAATAATTATTATTTCTTTATTTGATAAAATTTCTCTTGTAATTTAAGTATATCAAATAGCCTAATGAGTTCAAAACTTTTCTTTTATAAGGACAGAAAAAAACTAACTTTTCTAAAATTTTCCTAGTCCCTTTTAGTTTATCTCTTTTTATTAAAAAACTAGAGGTCCGATGCACAAAATTTGTGCAAGAGTAGGCCTTCACAGCCCCAGTTCACCCAGAAGGTTGTCTGGAAGGTTGTCCAGATGGTCATTCCACTGTTCAGCCATCCAGTCTAATTAGCATATTATGCTTTTATTATTATAGACTAGTGGCCCGGTGCACAAAATTTGTGCATGGAGGAGGTGGTTCCCTTAGCCCAGCCTGCACCCTCCCCAATCAGGAACCCCTTGGGAGATGTCCGACTGCCGGTTTAGACCCAATCGGGATCAGGCCTAAACTGGCATTCGGACATCCCTCTAGCAATCTGGGACCACTGGCTCCTAACTACTCATCTGCCTGCCTGCCTGATCACCACTAACTGCCTTCCCTTGCCAGCCTGGTTGCCCCCAACTGCCCTCCCCTGCCAGCCTGATCTCGCCCCCAACTGCCCTCCCCTGCCAGCCTGATCTCGCCCCCAATGGCCCTCCCCTGCTGGTCTGATCTTGCCCCCCAACTACCCTCCTCTGCTGGCCAATTTGGTTCTAACTGGTCAGTTTCTATGCCAGTCAGTGTCAAAAGCTCCACCTCCTAGGCAGCTATTGGCTCCTCACAGTTGACCCGGATTTGGTTCTAATTGGTCAGTTTCTATGCCAGTCAACATGAAAAGCTTCACCTCCCAGGCAGCCACTGCCTCCTCACAGTTAACTCAGATTTGGTTATGACTGGCCAGTTTCTATTCCAGTCAGCGTCTCTGGGCCTATCAACAGGGCCTGATCAGAAAGGCAGGGCTGATCAGCAGCCCAGGTGGCGGCTCAAATGGAGGCAGGGCTGCTGGCCAGGCTCAGAGGGAAAGAGAGAAGCAAGTGCTGGTCAAAAGCTGCCACAGACTCTACAGATCAGCCCCTGTTTCTCTCTTCAGGTCTCTTTCCATGTCTGATTCAAAGCTCCCTCAGCAGTCACTGCTGGGTCACCGGGCCTGCAGCCACAGTAGTCAGCACTGGGTCCCCATGGCAACCCAGTGCTAACTGCAGGACTGACTTCCAGATTGGTGTTCTGATTGGCCGGTTTCTCTGCCAGTCAGTATCTCTGGGCCTATCAATGGGGCCTGATCAGAAAGGCGGGGCTGATCAGCAGCCCAGGTGGAGGGCTGAAGAGAAATGGATATGGGGCTGCTGGCCAGGCTCGGAGGGAAAGAGAGAGGCAAGTGCTGGTCAAAAGCTGCCTCAGATGCTACAGATCAACCCTTGCTTCTCTCTTCAGGTCTCTTTCTGGGCCTGATTCAAAGCCCCCTCAGCAGTCACTGCTGGGTCACCGGGCCTGCAGCCACAGTAGTCAGCACTGGGTCCCCATGGCAACCCAGCATTGACTTCCGGATGGTCAGCCTTTGGTCCTGATCGGTCATTACACCCTGGCTCTTTATTATAGAGATAACCAACTTAGGACAAAACTACTTTCCTTTCTTTTTCTTTAAATGTATCTCCATATCTTATACCCTCTATTACCAACAACATGCAGTTTTCTTCATATTATTTCTTCATATATATTCTTAAACCCCAGAAACCTCAATTTTTAGTAATAACTAAAAAGTAAGCAATTAGTATTCTTCAGATTGACAAATTTATGAATACATTTTATAACTGCTAGAAATATAGTCCCTTTCATTGCCAAATATATTCACAATCTATATATATATAAGCCCAGTGATCAGAATGACCAGAACGACCAGTGGCTATGAAACACACTGTGGCAACCAACCAGCCTGTTGCAGGTCCCAATTGGGCCCTCCCCCCTAGCTGGCCCCCTGGCTGGTCCTGCCTCTGATCGCCCCCCCCCCCCCACTCCAATCAGGGGCAGGGCCAGCTGGCCAACTGCCTGTGGCTCCTTTCCCCCACTAGCCTGGCCCAATGGGCCCCCATCAGGGCAGGTTAGCCAGACCTTACCCGTGCATGAGTTTGTGCATCGGGCCTCTACTCTCTATATATAAAGGCTAATATGCTAAGTGTCCCTCTACCTGTCCAACTGGTCACTATGACACACACTGATCACCAAGGGCAGATACTCAATGCAGGAGATGCAGTGACTTGGCAGCAGCAGTTCTCAGGTGACACACCCCAAAACCAGGGATGAGGGAGCCCGATTCCTCATGGGGCTTCACGATTCCACCTTCGGTCATGGATTATGTTGTTGCTGGGGCACTGTAGACCCCCGAATCTGTTTACTGAACACTTGTGCTTGTGTTCCACACCCTGTATGACAGCAGCTTTGCAGAGTGTCCTCTTGTACTCTGGGACCCCTTGGGGGATGTTGAAGAGCCAGTTTCAGCCCGATCCCCAGAAGCCAGGCCGAGGGACCCCACATGCCAGAGGGACCCTGCTCACTCCACAGATGCTCTTTGAGCCACAGCACCACCCCAGGTGTGGCCAGCCAGTCCCACCCTGTCAACCACCTTCTAATTAATTTCCTTTAAATGTGCACAAACCTGTGCACCAGGTCACTAGTTGTTTAATAAAATATAAGACATATTCATAAACAGATCCAAATTTATTCCTCTCCCAAGGATATTTTTTCATTGATTTTTAGAAATAGTGGGAGGGCCAAGAAGAGACAGCGAGAGAGAAACATCCATGTGACAGAAACACATCCATTGGTTACCTCCCCCAGGTGCCCAGACCAGGGCCTGGAATCAAGCCTACAACCAAGGTACGTGCCCTAAATTGGAATGGAACCCAGGACCTTCAACCCATGGGCCTACCTCTATCCACTGAGAAAAACCCAGTATGGCACTTCTGTTTCTTAATTTATGTAAGTATTTAATTCCTTTAAGCCAATAAATTATTACAACCTAATAATATCATCTGGAGACAGAAAGTACACCATATATAAACACAAATATCACCAACAGATCATACACATAAACAAAATCTATAATAATAAAAGCATAATATGCTAATTAGACTGGACGACCTTCAGGACGAAGCCGGGGCTGTGAGGGAAGCCCAGGTCCCAGGTGCCAGAGGGAAGTCGGTGCTGGCAGCCAGGGGAAGGAAGGCCTACTCTTGCATGAATTTCTTGCATCGGGCCTCTAGTTATGAATAATTATAGAGAAGACAAGATGTTTCATTTGTCCTCAATAACTTTTAAGGAACCTGGAGATGAGAGGGGGGAGTATCAGGCATGATGACTTTAGCCACTTGTTTTTAGTTTTTATCTTTGTTAAATTTATTGAGGTGACCTTGATCAACATGAACATGTGGGTTTCTATGTTACAAGGTCTGTATATTGCACCATGTCAAATGCCACTTGTTTTTAAAAGTGCCCGTTTTTTGTTGATGTTTTTTTTCCCTTTGGTTACAGGCCCTAGTGAGCTGTGTTTACATTTCTGATTACCCACAAGAAGACCTGTTGAAACTTTCAAAATATTCCTATTAGTCTTTAAAAAATTAGCTTCTAATTTTGTTAAGTTTCTGATCAGTCATTGAATCCTTTAAAACCTGTTCACTATACTTCTCATAATCTTTTAATCTCAATAACCTTTTTAAAATTTCCACCTTATTGGGAAATCCCTAACTTTTCCTTCTACATTTGAAAAAAATTATCTTGTTATTTAACCTAATTAGCACATGTGACACCAAGAAAGCTAAATAGGTAATTCAAAAGTCTCAAGTTATATTTCAGTGTATCAATATTTTTCTTCTTAAGTGCTAGGCAATTGTGCCTCCAGTGACCTAATTTACAATATCTACAAATTTCTGGAAGTAATTAGGAAGGGGTCTGAGTGGACTTTGATTTTTATTCTAATTTCTGTCCTTCCATCTTATTAAGGGTCTCTTAATAGCTAGTTATTACACCAATATGAGAGCTCTCTAAAATTTTTCATTTAAAAGTTTTGCATTTCTCTTATATCTGTCAACATCTACTCAATGACAGTAGGATTTTAATAGCAACCCAACAATAAGTCTTTTACAGCTTAACCAAGGAAGCAGAAAGGCTTACACAGAGAGAGTGCAAAAGGTGCAGCTCTCATAGCTACACCCGTTCACTCTCAGAGGAAGCACAGACCTTCATTACACAGAAAGTCAAAGATGGAGTGTATGCCACAATATGTGAGATGCCTCCAGCCACAACCCGATCATTTATGGCACCAGGCAGGAGCTACTGGAATGGGATTTCTACAGCACTAACAAGTAACCAAGGTTTATATGACAAATACCCTCTTTTCTTGTTTCTTAATAAACATCTTAAAATCAGTATCCCAAAAAGGTATGTGAAGCCACGGCCCATGTGGCCTCGGGTTCAAAGACTTGGTGAAAGGGCTGACACTCAAATTAATTACACAAGACAAGAAACATAAATTTGGAAATTATGGGGGAAGCCAGTTGTGAACTTGGTACAAGGGACCAAGTTCCACTTAGTCTTCCTTCCCATCTGCTTTTTATTTACTAGAATACACAATTGCCTTTTAGGAATGCAAACAGACATATCAAAGGTGATGTTTAATAAACAGTAATATTATCAGGCTGAGGGAGTTTGGTTTAGGCCATTGACTCAGTAGTAGGTAATAAAATGCAGAAATTCAGCCATGTGAATATCAAAAGCCCCATTCAGCCTTCTGACTGGACTTCTCACATTTATATTAATTACTGTTGATCTTGGCTCCCAACAAGGTAACCTCAGGTGCCAAAACTTTGATCCCTTTATTAGTAAAAGCTGGAATGGCATAAATACCAAGATAAATATCAAGCTGGTATGGTATCGAAGTATGGGCCCTGGTGAGTACTACATTCTTTGTCCCTTTATCTTGTCAATCATCAGTACCTGAATTCTGCTATTAAGAAAGTGCTATAACAGGGGCTTGTTAGTGGAGAATAATTTGTGTGAAACTCCTGGGTCCTCTGTCTACTCTGACTCTCCATGCCTGTAAGTTAATTGCCCTTTAATAAATTCTGTTATAGCCTATGGAGTTGCCTGCATCATCCTTTAGTCTAAAGATACCTTTTCATTACAATGGCCATTACATCTTTGCCATATCGTGAGACATTTACTATCTGTGCAAGTTGCCTCATTAACTATGGGATAGTTGATTAATTAAATCTGCTAAACTCTCCTTGGTCTGGCACCCTGAAAATCACCAGCCATACAAGGTTAAAAAAGGCATGGTTTCTGTTCTCTAATAGCTTTTGGTTTAATGCAAAAGACAAACAAGAAAACTGTAATTTTTAATAAAGAGTGATTCGTGTTCATTGTCAGGGCAGTTTCAAGACCTAAATAAACAAATATAGATATAAAATGGGCTTAATAAAATTCCTGGTACATCATAAAGTTAGTTCCATGTCCTCTTGAATGATTATAAACTTTGAGGAAAATTCATTTTATTCCTCTAAAATAAGACATTCTCAAAAAACCAAAATGGCGGCATAGGTAAACACCTGAACTTGCTGCTGTGCACAACCATATTAAAACTACAACTAAAAGACAAAACAAATTATCATCCAGAGCCATGGGAAGGCTGGCTGAGTAGAAATTCTACAACTAGAAGGAAAGAGAAAAGCACATTAAATCCAGTAGGAGGTGACGAGGTGTGGAAGTGTGGAGGTACAGAGGCACGTGTGCGGAAAGGTGCTGGCAACTGAATACACTGTTGTCTTTTTCAATTGGGAGGGAGATACAAGCTCCCAACTGCTCTGAACTCCAGTTCCAGGTGAGACTCTGGGGACCCAGACTCATATGGAGAGAAACTGAACTGTCTGGCATTGGGCTGAAATGCAAGGGTGGCTTTTAATCAGAGGTGCTCACAGCGATTATCGTTCCTGCACGGAGCTGTGGGACACAGAGACCCGGGGCCTCTTCAGGGCAGGGCTGACAGTCAGCCATTGCTGTTTGCTCCACCCTGGTGTTTCCCTGAGACCCTGCCCCACCCAATTTACAACCCCACCCAAACTGTGCACAGAGGCTTTTGCATATGAATGGCTTGGCCTTTCTCCGCCTAAAAACCTGTCAAACTGCAGCTGGGGCAGAGAGCCACAGAACTTCAAGAGAAGGCCCAAGGCTCCACAGCAGCTTGTATTGCTTCACATCTGGGCCTCATCTGGGCACCTCCAAACCCCAAACAAAGAGGAGGAATCTGCAGATCTCTCTGTAGCTCCTGCTGGGTGGCCTTAGGCAGTGGCTGACTTTACACCTCCTTGGAGATCCAAGAGCCAGTGTACCCAGTGGTCAGAGTGAGACCATCCAGATTAAAACTCTTCACATCCATAAGAGACACACTCAGGGGGCAGACTCAGTGAGCACCAAAGCGCCACTGAAGCAAGTCCTGCTCCATAAGGGTGTCTCCAGCACAGAAGTTATCCCATTGTGGGGACAACTGGTTCTCACAGACAATTGGCCTGGAGGTCAATTTCTTCCAGTGATACCAACAGCAATCAAGGCTTAACTACAACAAGACTGTGCACAAAGGGGTGCACCAAGAGTGTCTCCCTCAAGTAATTGGGGAGGCTAAGCCACTGGGCCCTATAGGATACCTAGCACACAAGGCCACTCTATCAACACAGAGAAGCAGCCAAAATGCAGAGACAAAGAAACAGATCACAAACAAAAGAAATGGAGGAAAGCAAACTACTGGATATAGAGTTCAAAACCACAGTTACAAGGTTAATCAAGAATCTTCTAGAAACCTCTAAGAAATATAGTGAGAACCTCAAGGATATGAAAAGGACGAATTAGAAATTAAGCATACACTGACTGAAATAAAGAATAATATACAAAGATCCAACAGCAGATTAGAAGATCCCAAGAATCAAATTAAAGATTTGAAATACAAAGAAGCAAAAAACACCCAACCAGAAAAGCCAAAGGAAAAAAGAATACCAAAATATGAAGATAGTGCAAGGAGCCTCTGGGACAATTTCAAGCATACCAACAACCAAATTATAGGGGTGCCAGAAGAAGAGAGAGAGCAAGATATTGAAAACCTATTTGAAGAAATAATGACAGAAAACTTCTCCTACTTGGTGAAAGAAATAGACTTACAAGTCCAGGAAATGCAGAGAACCCCAAACAAGAGGAATCCAAAGAGGACCACACCAAGACACATCATAATTAAAATGCCAAGGACAAAAGACAAAGAGAGAATCTTAAAAGCAGCAAAAGAAAAAGTTAGTTACCTGTAAGGAAGTATCCATATGACTGTCAGCTGATTTCTCAACAGAAACTATGCAGGCCAGAAGGGAGTGGCAAGAAATATTCAAAGTGATGAATTGCAAGAACCTACAACCAAGATTACTCTACCCAGCAAAGCTATCATTTAGAATTGAAGGTCAGATAAAGAGCTTCACAGATAAGAACAAGCTAAAGGAGTTCATCACCGCCAAACCAGTATTATATGAAATGCTGAAGGGTATTCTTTAAGAAGAGGAAGAAAAAGGTAAAGATAAAAATTATGAACAACAAAGAGACAACAAATACATATCTATCAACAAGTGAATCTAAAAATCAAGTGAATGAAAAATCTGATGAACAGAATAAACTGGTGAATAGAATAGAATCAGGAGCATAGAAAGGTAGTAGACTGACAATTCTCAGGGGGAAGGGGGAAGGGGGGTGTGAGAAGAGACTGGACAAAAATCGTATACCTATGAACGAGGACAGTGGGGGGAGGGGGGGTTAGGGCAGGAGGTGGGGTGGGAACCAGGATGGAGGGGAGCTATGGGGGGAAAAAGAGGAAAAACTGTAATAATCTGAACAATAAAGATATATAGATATATATATATTAAAAAACACAAGACATTGTCAAATAGCCCACTTTCTAGCCAGCTCCCAACTTCCTGTCTTTCACCCTGGAACAGTGACTTGCAACAGCAGTCCTTCGGTCGATTGTGTTAAATATTAATGTTGCAAACATTGCTTAACACTCCTCTAAAGGGATCAGAGAGCAGTGAGAGCCCTGGGGCTGGCCTGGAGCCAGTGTGCTTTGTGGCATGCGGGCAGTGCCACAGCCATTGCTGCACTGTATTCAGACTGAGAGTTGAAGTATGACAAGACTGGATTTCTGGTGTGGCAGGCAAGGAGCCTGAGTGAGGAGCCAGCCAAAATCATCTGGAAGGAGGGAAGTGGAGAGACTCAGGGTTTTCCCTATAGACTCTGTCCCAAAGGGATTGAGCGAGTTTGCTTTTACAAAAACTGCTGTGGTAACCAAGGGTGTTTAATAAGTTCCTCTAAGTAATTTTTTTCTCTTGATTTTCTATTTATTATCAAGCCTAGTCTTGCATTCAGGGCAACTATAAAAAGTCTAGTATGCATAGAGGAAACTATCTTTTACTTGGTGGAGGAGGGGATAGGATGGTGGTATTGAAAGCACATTTTACAAATAGTTTTTTTGAGTATAATTTCATATTTTAAAACATTCATATTTAAATTGAGAAATCTGATGAGTTTTGACATTATATGTTATCATAAAACATTCAAACATGTAAAGAATTTTTATGAATTTATTTAAGCCAAATTGTCGACATATGCCAGGAAGCAGAACCTCAACAAATTGAATAATGCTCCAGAGAATGGTAGGTTACATCTATATTTATACACTATATTTTTACAAGTGAGTGTGCACAGATTCGTGCACATTGAAAGGAAATTAATTAGAAGAAATATTTTAACATCGATATTCGCCTTTTCTCTATAATAGAAGTGTCAACCAAATTCACAATCGACAACGACAGATTGAAACACATTTGTGTGATTGGCACCAGCAAGAGCTTTATATGTATCACACATGTGCAAGTCAACGTTTATTTTTAAATTGCCAGTGCTTGTCATATGTACCAGCTGGTCAGTTGGATGGTTGGACTGACATACAGTCAGTTGGTCACTTGGCCTTTATATATATAGATAGAGGCCCAGTGCATGAAATGTGTGCACTGGGGACGGGGTCCCCTCAGCCTGGCCTGTGCCCTCTCATAGTCTGAGAATGCCGTGATCAATTGCCCCAAATAGGTAGGCCCTGCCCACATGACCAGGGCTCCATGATGGATCAGCCCTGCAGAGGGAGGCCCAGGATACTCACCACAGCACCACAGCAGGGTAGCTTGGGCCTCCCTCTGCAGGGACAATTGATCGCACCCCGCAGCAAAAGGCCCCACCCACCAGCCACAGCCCGCCAGTCAGTGGCATGGGCCTCCCTCTACAGGGCAACCATGGGGTGATGGCCAATCGCATGGCACCTGCCTTGGCAGGCCTGCTGCCAGTGGGTGTCATAGCGTGGTCATCCATAAGTTCATCCAGATGGTTGTTCTGCTGTTTGGTCATTTGGTCAATTTACATATTATGCTTTTATTATTATAGACTGTAATCCAGTGGTTCTCAACCTGTGGATAGCAACCCCTTGGGGGTCGAACAACCCTTTCACAGGGGTCGCCTAAGACATCCTGCATATCAGATATTTACATTACGATTCATAACAGTAGCAAAATTGCAGTTATGAAGTAACAACAAAAATAATTTTATGGTTGGAGATCACCACAACATGAGGAACTGTATTAAAGGGTCGCAGCATTAGGAAGGTTGAGAACCACTGTTGTAATCAAAGGAAGGGACATAAGTGGGTTACATGAAATTCATTGGTGATAGACTAGAGAGGCGGGAGAAAGCAAAGGGGCGGGGGGCGGGGGGAGGGGGCCGGGAAGAACCCCCAGGATTGGATATAAGGTAAAATGATAGACACATACTTAGGTGGGTGCAGGAACAATGAACATAATAACAATGAAGGAATTTGTGGTATCTGTCCTGGCATCCAGGCACATTAGGCTGTGCCCCAAGGGGTCCAGAAAAGGGGAAATTACAAGTTACCCAGACATTTCAAGGGTATGTTATTATAGATGCAAAAAGACAGATGACTTAATTAAGATAAAGGTTGACCTTGTCAGTGAAGATACCAGCCTAGGATGTAACTACCCACCATAACTGCTTTTAGTTAAAGTTTAATTCTTTGTGGTAACTTTAGGACTCTGAGTTTGCAAGACTGCCATGCAGGCCTTCCTTGACCTTGTCAGGTTAGCATGTGGCCCCTTTTGTTCACATATATAAACACTCATAAAAACAATCACCACAATAAGAATATTGAACAACAATCTACCCACCCATATAGTGAGAGAATACAGAAGAGGAAGGAAATTGGCCTTCAGAGTCACTTTGCCCAGACATATAACAAGAAGAAACTAGAGAATGACCATAGAAGTAATGAGCTTTAAAGGGCAGTCACCACACTCACTTGTAAAACATGCCTAGTGATGAGACAGTATAGGGGGAATATCTAGGCTCCATCTTGGCTGAAAGGACTCCCACTGAGAGGCCAGACTGTAACTCCTTGCTTTCAGTAAAATTCCACAGTCGAAATTAACCTAACCACATCTTTACAGAGTAACAGAATGAAATGCTGCTTCTCTCCGATGGTCTGCAGGCTGATAGCTCCCTCTATAGATATCTTAATTAATTACAGGAATTCTGCTTGAGGCTTAAGCAGCCAGCCCCTTTGTCAGTAGAGGTGAGGAAATATGCACAAAGTAATGACTGTTTTTCAGAGATTCACAGGAGTATCCATAACTAGACTGATTAGTGGGTCAATGGAGGGACCAGGAACAAAGGGATTGAGAAATTTCACACTCTTCCTAGAATCCTTTTAGATGCCTACCTGTCTAAGACCAGCACCCACCCTTGTGTCACCCTTCCTCCCTTACCTTGACAGTAAAAGCCACCTGGATTTCAGGCTCTCTTAAGATGGATTCGAGAATAAATTCTGAAGATAGGCCTTCTTGATCAATAAATCTTTCCTTGCTCCAAACTCTGATGTCTTGAATATTGGCTTTTCTTTTGAAGCATCAAGCACATGAACCTTGGGTCTGTAACAAAAAGAAAGAATGTACAAAAACTATACATCCTTTTTTAATGTCATGTTCTACAAAATAGATGTTTTGTCAATTAAATGGTAATAAGATAGAGTTTGTGGCAAAACAACTATAATCAATAAAAGCTACAGGAACTGTCAAGAAGATAGTAAGACCACCTTCCACCAGATTTATGGCTTAAACCCAGCTGAGAACAGCTTATTCCAACTGATCTGGGAGAAATTAGTGGGCCAGATTTTCCTGAATATAGTGGGGATGGGGTGGCTCTTGCTATAGCTTCAAAAAATGAATTTCCTAAGACTCCCACAGGAGGATGAACTGTTTTTATTGGAATTATGTTTCTCAGGTTGCAAAGTCCCATGAAAGTACTTAACACAGTCCTGAAAGAGGTGCCGCTGGGGGTCCAGCAGAGCCAAAAGCAGGGCCAGTGTCCAGAGCCTCTGTTCCATGCTGCAGCCAGGCACAGTTCAGGATCAAGCAGATTCAGTCTATTAATCTAATGTGTGGAGTCCACCTGGCCATGGACCACATGGGGGGATGCAGGAGAATGCACCCCGTGCAACAGGAGTCCCAAGAAAGCTAGAGGGCCAAGGGCCAAGGACCAAGGGCCAAGGGCCAAGAGAGAGGGCTCCTTTGTCCAGGAGTTTAAATATTCAGGTTTCTCAAATTTGCAGTGGCCACACCTATTCTGGCCCCTGACTTGTTCCCAGGTGTGACTGACAGATAAGCACCTTCCCATGTCTCTCAGACCTTACTGGGCGTGTGTCCAAACTGCCTTTCTCCAGTCCCTTACCCATTGATCTGTGGGGAACAGACTTGGAGAATGTTAAATTACAGCTACCTAGCAAGGCTGTATAAAGGGCATGCCTACATTATCTAATCTTCTCTTTACTCCTTTTCTGTTACCTAATAACCAGATTATGACAGGGGTATCACAACTTGGTGATTAGTTTCACCTAACAGTAATCTGTACCCTCATAATGCAATCATTTTTAATACATTAGCATGCTAAACAACATACCCTCAGCTGCCCTGATCAGTAATGGAAAGCCCATAAAAGAACACAAAATGTTTGACAGAGCTCCTCTGAGAAATCTCCACCCCTTTTCCTGGAAGATCCTGAAGATTCCCTCTCTTATTGAATACCCAACCCCTGGTTAAATGAACCTTAATACAGGAAGCAATTCTTGTAAAGAGGGCTGTTCTGTCTGTGGCATACTCATTCTGTCTCATGGTTTCACCAGTAAACTCACCTTCACTTTAAACTCTATGCTGGCTTGTGTTTAAATTCTTTCCTGTATGAAGTTGAGAGCCCACAGTGGGTCTCGGACCCTCAGGTCTTTGGACCTGCAACCTGCATCTGTAACTAGAATATTTGTGCAAACATTATTTTACAGGCCCTCCAAGTGGCCACTGACCATGGAAAACTTCTTGCGGCTCCCCATGATCAACTACTACCAAGTGACTATCAATCATGGGATAACTGATCTCATCCTCATTCCCAAGTACTACATCCACACCAAGGCCCCTATATAAGCCATCCACAAGAACCCCTCAGAGGGCTCAACTTCTCTTTACTGGTCCCTCCCTAGTGTACAAACTGTCTGCAAAAAATCAATATGCCTGATCTTGTACAAAATACAGTGCTTATTTCTATGACATAGAGACTCAAGAACCTGGTGTTTGAGCTGGGACTATGACCATTCAGATGAATGATGCCTTCCCCACCCACCCCCCCCCCACCCCCCAGAGGATAAGCTGTCCTTTAAGAGTATTTCTTTTTTTTTTAATTTTATTTTATTATTTAAAGTATTACATATAGTAGTACATATATCTCCTTTTTTTTCCCATTGACCTTCCCCCAGCCTCCCCTACCCCCTGTTGCATGCCCTCATCCCACCCCCCCCCCCCGGTGTCTTGTGTCCATTGGTTGTGCTTATATGCACGCATACAAGTCCTTTGGTTAATCTCTTCCCCCCCTCCCCAACACTCCCCAGCCTTCCCGCTGTAATTTGACAATCTGTTCAATGCTTTACTGCCTCTGTATCTATCTTTTTGTTCATCGGGTTATAATGTTCTTTATTTTCCATAAATAAGTGAGATCATGTGGTATTTTTCTTTCATTGCCTGGCTTATTTCACTTAGCATAATGTTCTCCAGTTCCTTCCATGCTGCTGCAAATGGTAGGAATTCCTTCTTTTTTATAGCAGTATAGTATTCCATGAATGATGACTTATTTGTTGTTAATTGTTAATTAAGAGGACCTTAAGGGAATGAGAAAGAAGATAAGCATGGAGGGGGGAAGGTGAGAAAACACCTTTCTACCTACACTTACTGCAAGCCATAAATAAACCCAAAGTACATGTGAATTCACTGAATGATTTGCAGAGGTGCTTATGGGATTTGTCCTCCAGAAAGTGGCTCCTGGGAAACAGTGTTGAGATGCTTCCAGGCATGCCACTGTCTAGTCTTCAAGAGGTACACTTTCATTTTGTACCTGAAACAGAATGAAATGCTTGCGACTCTGAGGACCTTAATTCTAGGTTACATTTCTCCCAAGGCCTTCAGGCTAATAGCTCCCACTATAGATATGTTAATTAACTGGAGGAATTCTGCTTAAGGTTTGAGTTTTTATAAGAGCAGCCACTTGTCAGAAGGAGACTTTTCCAAAGAGGTGGGGATATACAGTATATACAAAGTAATGACAGTTTATCAAAGATTTCCAAGAGTCTCCTGACTGAACTCAGTTCAGCTGGGGGTCAGGGAACAAAAGAACTTAGAAATTTCTTTGTCTTTCTTGGATCCTGGTCATGTCTAACTGTCTAAGATCCTCACCTAACCGCCATTCCTCCCTCGCCTTAACATAAACACCTGAATTCTGGGTTCTCTTAACATGGATTCACAGAAGCTATAAGGCACTCCTCAATACCCCTCCACCACCCTATCTTCTTGAACTAGATCTTCTTGATCAATGAATCTTTCACTTACTTCAAACAAAAGTTTTAAATATTGGCCTTTTATTTTTTTCCTTTTTTTTTTTTTTTTTTAAGTGTTGGGCACACAAACCTTGTACTGGTAACATACCTTCTAGGTAGGACCAGCATCATAAATCATGAGTTGTGCATGATTCATGATCAATTCCCAAAAACAATATTTAAGTGCTTTTTGGCATGACTGAATAGATTCAGAGCCCCTAGTGATCCCACTTGCTCTGTGAGGTCTGACTCAGACTAAGGAGGCAAATGTGGGGATTGGGAGCAGGCCTTCATTTACAGAGAGAAAGGTCAACATGCAAATACTGATGAGGCAGCTCTGGAAAAGAAGGTATCTGATTTGATGATCATTAACTGATAATTGAAGGGCTCATTTTAATTGTGGATGTAATACTGGACTGGGGACTATTGGCAGCTGGAAATGAAGGAAGAATTTACCACACAGAGAGGCAGGAGAGAATGGGCAGGCCAGAAGAGCAGTGTGATTTTGTGGATATGCAAACAGTGAAGGACACCAAATGTTGCACCTTGGTCCTTGAGGTGTGCTAAGGAAAAAAAAAATTCACAGCCAAGCAACTGCAGTATAAGCAAAAGTTAATTTAGAAAGTCACAAGGGTAAAATAAGTAAGCCATGGAAGAAGTGAGCCAGCTAGACTGCATGGACTCAGGAAACAAATTACAGAGGCAAAGAAAGGCCCTTGGAGCTTAGGAGAAAGAAAGCAAAGACAATGCTCCTGATGGAAGAAAGGGGGAAGGAAAGGCTTGGACGTTCTCTAGAGAAAGAGTGCACCTGAAGAAAGAAGGGGATAGGGAAAGGTGTGGGAGGGAGAGAGAGAGAGAGAGGGAGAGAGTGAGAGGGACCTTTCAGAGTTGTGATCTCTACTGATTGGTTGGTGCTAGGGAAGGAGATTAGTCATTGCATCTTGTCCCAAAGCCAGCCATGCCATTGCTTCATCTGGTTTTGCTGCTTTTCTGGGCCTGGAGCTGAAACACAGTTGAGGCCTAGATGTTATCTCTGGTTTGACCAAAACTGTCTCCTTGGTCAACAGACCCAAGGCATTGCTCCTAAGATTATTAGATGAGGGTCAGAACCTCATTGTTCTGGGGGCTTAATGCTTAAGGGAATGGTTATATGGGAGTTATATGATGCTATTCTCTGGCCTCCTTGTTCTGTCTCCCTCATGACTAGCAACATTCCAAGGGATGAAAGTTCAGGGGAGAATCTGAACTGCATGACCAGTGATATGAAAGGTCAGGATGTGTAATCTGCATGACCAATGATATGCTAGGGGAAGAAAAGTCACCCTGGGGGTGAAGTTTCAGCATACAATACTTGTTTACGAAGTGTTCCCCGTTGCTAGGCACCAGGGACTTTCTATCCTGGTAACCTTCTGTACCTGGCCTGTAGTTTCTACTCTGGTCATATCTGTCTAACTGCCAACTATATCAGATACACTAAAAGCTGCAGGGGTAAGAAAGAGCTGGGATAATAATATGTGTTTATCTGTGTACTGAGAATGTAGAATTATTGAAGCTTGTTTGCTTTAAAGAATCTTCTGAAAATTAACATTATTCTTCATTGGATATGATTATTTCAGCCTGTAAGCAGATACCCAAGTTAGTACCTCCATTTTACTGTTAATTTGCCTGGGATAGTCTTCTGGTAATAGAGTAGGCATCTAGACAGGCATGAGCAAATCAGAAACCAAAGGCCAGAGTGGAAATTCCTAGGTGCCTAACAAGGGACAAAATTAGAGAAAACAAGTATCATAGGCTCGGACCTTACCCCCAAGGTGACCTTTCCTCTCCTAGCATGTCACAAGTCATGCAGTTTAGACCCTTTGACCTTTTATATCATGAGTCATGCAATTTAGCGCCCCTTACAGGAGGAACAAGGGGACCAGAGAATAGTATCATAAAACTCCCATACAAGCCCTTAAGCATTAAGCCCCCAGAACAATGAGGTTCTGACTCACATCTAATAATCTTAGGAACAAAGCCTTGGATCTGTTGACCAAGGAGAGAGTTTTGGTCAAACTAGAGATAACATCTAGACCTCAGTTGAGTTTCAGCACCAGGCCCAGAAAAGCAGCAAAACCAGATGAAGCAACAACATGGCTGACATGAAGCAACATCAGGACCAGAGGTAATGACTAATGATCTCCTACCCTAGCAGCAGTCAATAGAAGAGACCATGACCATGAGAGGACACACTTGGAAAGCTGATGAATATGCTATTGAGCTCCTCCCCTGAGACCTCCCCTAAAATTCCCACCTTTAGAAAACAAATAAAAACCCTTAAGATGAAGAACCCAGCAGGTGCTCTCCCTCTCTTGGGTACACCCACAACTCTCCACACCCCGTTTTGTCCCCAGGCACACTCTCTCTGGAGCATAATGGTGCCTTTCTCCCTTCCCTCAGGTGCATTATCTTTACCTTTCTTTCTCCTAAACTCCAAGGGCCCACTATAATTTGTTTCTTAAGTCATGCAGCACATTTGGCTCATTTCTTCTACCCCTGTGACTTTCTAAATAAACTTTTGCTTGTATTTCAGTTCTTGGCTCTGAACTTTTTTAGCTGAACTCAAGGACTGGGGTATAATTCTGACATTAACATCAGGAGGAACTACTACTCCTTTTTTTTGTGGGGTAGCAATAGGCTCCCCACAGAACAGAGACCTCTGATTTTTCTCCTGATGGCTGTTTCTCTTCTTGACTGAACCAGACCCCTCCAGGACAGGACCCCTCTCTCTTCTCCCAGTGTCCACCTCTTCAGACAACTTTCCTTCCCATTGGCTCCCTGGCTGTGCAAGTCTGAACCTGGACCATCTGTTGTCACCTATCACTTTATTCCACAGATGGAGGTCTGAGCGGTCTCATGGCCTAGGTGAAAGATAACATGAGTTATCTTATTTATATCTTAAGTATATTTAATATACTTAGGAACCATATTAAAATAGAGCCTAAGTAGCCATTTCGGAGGAAATGCTCTGCACGCCTTATTTTTCTTTATCTTACAAACTGGACCAAACCACCACAATTCCAAGAATGCCAAGGCTATCCTATTTGTAAAGACCGGTGAAATTGGACTTTAAGAATGACCAAATTTCTAACCAACAAATTAAATACAATTTCAGGTGAATCTCAAGCCAACCCATGAAGTACAAATCTAAACCTACCTCATCTAGTACCAACAAATCTTTAATACAACTTATCTCACCTTCCTCCTTTTGCCCCATAAAACCCTGAGTCCCTATAAAGGGAGAACACTATTTGGGTTTCTCCCTGAATTTGTTCTCCCAAATTGCAATTCTTTTGGATGTTAAATAAATGCTTAAAGCTTCTCATCTTTTTTTTTTTTTGTCTCCCCCCCCCCCCACCCCCCATTTTTGCTTTTTATCTTACACCCAGGAAGCACAAAAACCCAGAAACCAGAAGTGGTGATATGCAGTTACAAATGCAGCAAAACACCAAGTTAGCATTCTTAGCAGTTCCACTAAGAAGGAGGAAAACTGAGGAGCTTCAGGCTTGGGAAGAAGGGTGAGATACAAAAAATTCTGTCTACAGTAAACAAATCTAAAAACTTAAAGTTTCGTTTTTCCCCCTCCTGCATCCTCACTGCTGGTAAGGAGTGAGACTCCCATTACCCCAGAAATGCAGGTATATCTGACGACTCTCACCTGCAGATTTCCTCCTTATATTGAAGCTCCCAGGGCTAAGAATTCAGTTTACAAGAGAAACATAGCCACTTCCATCATTTTTAAATGTAGTATATAAAGACAATGACAGAAGTGGTGAAACTGGTTAGAAGTTGGGCCTTTCTCTCCCTATGACCTTGTCTAGAGTCAGATACAGCTGTAAACAAAGGGACAGATAAAATGACTAAGTGATGACACAAGCTGAGTCTAGTCTGTTCAAGAAATGTAAGGAAGCTTTGCCAACAACTAAACAGACTCACAGACCAGGTACTCTGGGAATCTGTGAGAGCCACCAGCTCAGGAAGAGCCACAAGTCCACAGCATGTAGTGAAGCAGGAAGACTCGGAATTTTTTTCTTGAGTTGACACTGGTGACAGAAAGGATGACTTGGAAGCAAGGAGACCTAGGGTCTACTCCCAGCTGTGCCACTAATTAGCAGCAGCCCTGAGCAAGCCATTTAACCTTTCTGAGATTCAGCTTGCTCCTCTGTAGAAAGCAGGGGTTACAATAGAACAGGGGTGGCAAATGGGAGGCATGTATATCCTTACTTCCCTCATGCCTTCCGCAGAGGCTACTGTTCAACTACATTATGGTTTAGAAGTTCTTCTACAGCAGTCCAAATAGGCACTTTCAATTAAAGTTTGTACACAAGTTGAAATCTAGTTATTTTACCTCTAAAATCCCTTCTAGCTCCTAAATAGAAGGTTCCAATTTTCCAAGTAAGATATACTATTTTTTTGATTTAGTGGCTCAGGAAGGAAGGAAGGAAGGAAAGAAGGAAGGAAGGAAGGGAGGGAGGGAGGGAGGGAGGGAGGGAGGGAAAGAAAGAAGAGAAAAGAAAAGAAAAGAAAAGAAAAGAAAAGAAAAGAAAAGAAAAGAAAAGAAAAAAGATTTATCACTCTTCCTCCCCACCCTGAAGCTGGGCAGAGTCTTCCTGATATCACGCTGTCCTTCCTTCTGTGTCAGAGATCTTAGTGTTTGATTTTCTCCTTCTGTCAGTTCACCTAGCATGAGTGTCCTCTGCAGCACCCTTTTATCTAACCAGCCCACACTTGTTAGTACATGCAGACCAAGAGCAAGGTCCGGGACTGAAAATCTACTTCCCTAAGGGAAGGCAAGGAAAGACCAATGAAAGAGGCTGGTCACTCCAGTCTGGTAATTAATAGAATTCCCTAAGGAAAACTCACATACAAGGCCCATCTTGGGTGGCTCTGAGACAGAGTGGATCCCCGGGACACCTAGCAGGTGCCAATGAACTTACGTAGGCTAAAAGAGGTGGGGGATAATCAGGGATAATAATACCTGAATGCTACCAGGTACAGAAATTACTTTACATGCTTGACCAGATCAGGACAATGGCCTGTTCCAGGAAGAAGCAAGTCACTGGAGGCGGGAGAGGGGTCCTGATTTATGTCAGAAAGGACATCAATTATGAACTGACAGTCTCTAAGGGGGATTTATGGGAGGAAATCTCTGTTCTGGCTCAGGTCCAGCTTACGGGACAGGAATCATATCATGGAATAATCTTTCCTCCACATTTAAAATTTGATGTTTAGCATCAAGGAATCTATTTGAAAAGGGATTATCTCCAAAAGGAATTCTCTAAAAGCCAAGAGTCAGAAGAGGGGGCATTTAATGATTCTACTTGCTGCTCACCAAAGTTAACCAGATTTACAGTTCTCACCTTCTGGCAGGAAAGCAATCACATTAACCGTAACCTGAATGGAGACAGCTTCAGGAAGCCAGGTAGCTGCAATTGAGTTTTATTGAAAGAAGCAGTAAAGTGGTTCACATGGGACCCACCCCTCACCCCCCAAACCACACAGGTGCAAGACTCAGGCCAGGGAAACACTTTAATGTTAGATAGGAGACCTAACTTGGGTCATTTCCCTCAGTGCTTAGCAAGGAGGAGGGGTAGACAGGTGACACAATGAGATGGGGCATCTCACTGCTCTGGTCTCAGGTGGAGGCCTCTACTGAAGCATCAAAGTGGACGGGCACATACGGGTTTCCCTCACAGGCCACGATGATGTGCCTCTCTTTCTGGCTGGTCCGGTAGGCACAGTTGGGGTACTTGGAGCCACTCGTCACACGACAGTCTGTGATCTTCATGCTGGAGCTGCTCTTGTGGCAGTTGGGTTGCCCATTCTTGCAGGTGATGTTTCCCTGGAGGCAAATGGCCTGCACATCTACAAGAGGCTCGTGCACGAAGGTGTTCACTGGCTTGCACCGTCCCTCTGTCATATTCCGGCGCCTCATCATTTGGTTGCAGTAGTTGGAGTTGTTGCTGGGGTAGCCATCTGGGTCCATGTGTTGCCGCTGGAACTTCATGGCCCGTGATTCTTTGCCCAGTGAAGGCTGGACCCACCCCAGCACTAACAGCACCAGGACTAGCAGTGGGAACAGGATGAGGGACTTCTCCTGAGCCATGGTGGCCTCAGTCCCCTGGAAGAGCCTAACCAGTGAAGAGAGAGGAGAAAAGCATCACTTTAGAAGAGAACCCCAGGTCCCACCTGTGGACTCCCTGGCTTACAGTCCCCCTTCAGGTCAGTCAGAAAGACACCCTTCTTCCTGCAAGATTTTCCAAGTGATGCAACACATGTACTCGCCTCCAAAGCATTTGACCCCTACTATAGTGTGACAGGGAGCTGGGTCTTCCCCGCTGGGTGGTGACCTCCAAAGTGACCTAAAATCCCAGGGGTCCTGTTTTTGAATACTAGAGGTTTTGTATCTAAAATACTATTTTAAAAAATGTATTTTTATTGATTTCAGGGAGGAAGGAAGAGGGAGAGATAGAAACATCAATGATGAGAGGAAATCATTGACCAGCTGTCTCCTGCCCACCCACTACTGGGGACCTGAGCGCACAATCCCAGCATGTGCTCTTGACTGGAATCAAACCCGGAACCCTTCAGTCTGCAGGCGGACACTGTCCACTGAGCCAAACTAGCTAGGACTAAAGTGCATTTGTACTCAGTGTTCTACTGGGTCAATAGAAGATCTTTTTGTCTAAACCATGAGCCAAATTGTATCGCTGTTACTGTCAATACATACAGGGTCATGGTGGACAGAGCTTCGTTGTCCTACAATATTAGGGATACTCAACCGAGTGCCTGGCACTGGCATCATAAAGGGATGCCATTGTATTGCAAAGAGAGATGCTTGCCTCCCTCCACCTGGGGCTGCTCCTTCTCTAGCCCCATGTGTTCTCTGCAGCCAGAATGCTCGCTCCCATCCCAGCTCTGCCCCCAGCTACATTTACCTAGCCCAACCTTAGGGTTTAGCCTTGCCCACCCTGCCTCCCTCCTTTCCAGACCTCAAGCAGAAGCTATTCCAAGACCACCTCTTGGGCCTCTTACCTGGGACTCTAGCTTGGATTCCAGGCAAGAGCAAGTGGAAGGCCAATTTCTGCAGTCACTGGATCCCTGGGGAGTGGAGTTTATGTAGATTACAAAGGGGCTTGGCTTCCAAGATGAGAAGGGTGGGAGGAGCATTTGTGTTTCTGACCAGAGGAAAACAAAGGCACCCTGAGTAGGGTGGGAATGGCCCAGGCTCCCCTCTTTTCAGGATTGCTGGGAGGAGTGAGTCTGCCTATAGGAGCCTTTCTTGCCATGCAAATCTCATCTCTCTGCTGGTTCACTGGGATAACAGGGAAAGTCACTAAGGCCCTGATGCTCAAACCCTAACCAGGTCTTCGTTATCTCTTTGGGGGCCATTTCACCAAATAGCCCTTGGAAGTTAGCAAAGGGCACATAATATGTAATCAAGGGAGAGGGGGGGGGGAAGGGAGGTCCTCTCTCTCCCCAGGAGTCCTGGAGTGGTTTTGACCAGAATTACCAATCTCCTAACAGCAGCTCTCCTGGGGGAAGTAGGAGAAGTATCCAGCTGACTCTAGCTGGCAGGCTTCCCAGATCTGCAGGAGGGGAGAGTGCCTGAACAGTTTGGGTAAGAAGGAAGCCTCTGTATGGTCTCACCCAGTTCTGGTAACTTCAACATTCCTGAGGTGAGTGTGTGACAATTTTTATCTTCAGTGACCACTCATCCTGTAGGTCAGAGTTAAGTAGAGAAACTGAAGATAGATCAAAACCCAAATTCCCTTTCAGAGAAAAAATAGAGAGCATCAGGTTTCTTAGCAGCAGAATTCCCTCCTAGGTAGAGATCTCTTTTTGTTGTGACAATTTTGATACTGTTTTAGTGAGAAATAGCAAAATTCCCTCCATGCTCTACATTTATTATTTTTTCTGGGAAAATTATTTTATTTAGTTATAATATCAATCTTCGACAGCTTGAAATAAAAATTTCCATTGTTTTCCATTGAATGGTATGGTTTGTATGTCATTTTCTTTTAGACTGTTCTGTTTTTCATTAAAATAACTTCTATACCACTCAATGTGTTCCACTTTCTATTTAAACACTCACATATGGGCTTTTAGAAAGGTCCTGTTAATTCTGATCAAATAATTGAACCAATACTCCCTCCCCTGGAAACTGACCTTGAGGCCACTTCACAGTGGACATTCCCTCTTGCTTAGACCACATTCCACTTGCTAAAACCATTATCTGTCCCCTCTGAACCTTCCTAGGATCCAGACCACCCAGAGAATTCTCTGCCCAGAAAAAACCTGCCTAGTCCTTTAAAATATCTGACTCCCTGTCCCTGTGTGCTAGCACCATTTGGGGGCTCAGCCCAGCTGGTATCCAGATGACCTAATAATTTTATAATCGCTTACCACTTTGGTTCTATGTGTTCCTCCTTTGGCGACCCTAACAGGCCACAGGTCACCAGCTCCATGAAGTAGTGAACTGCTCTTTGTGTTGGAAAATCCTTCAGGTATTTATCCAGAAATTATGTTCATTAAATTCTGAACCATCACCAAAACCTGCTTCGTTGTTAATTGGGAACTCCCACAGTTTCCCCTCTTTCATTCACTGGCTCATCTTTGCAAAACCATTCCAAAAGGGCATTCATTCACTGCAGCTAACTGCTTAGAAATTCCACATCCCAACGTGAAAGTGCTGTTTCTGTTTCAGGTGCCTCTTCAGTAACTGCTTTAACATAAAAAACATTAAGTTTCTTCCCCTGGAATATATTTTTCCTAAAATAGCTGACAGACTCCCTGGCTCTGAACTGCAGTGCTGGGGCAACAGTTCCAGCATTAGGGACATTAGGGGGAGTAGGGGGAGGAACTGGCTTCAGGGTGAGGGCTGTCCATGCTCTGGATTAAGACTGTTTCAATTCAAATTGTAGTGTAACACCTTTAAGAGCTGGGCAAGTGACAGAACTTGACTTATTTCCCTGCTCCTCAGTTTCCTGGTCTCTAAAATGGGGATAATAATATGTACCTTTTTGATTTGTTATTGCACTGAAATAAGGTCTGATGTGCAAAGCGCTTCAAGCAGTGCTTAGAAAGCTTCTATAAATGGTAGGTCAGTGATTGTTCATAAGGAGTGGTGTTGAGGTTCTGTGCAAAGGGAACTATTTAAATAACATTGGGTGATCTCTGAATTACTTTTTACAGGGGGTGGAGTCAAGTAATAGGCAGACCTTGGTTTTGCTAAAAACCTGAGCTTAAGATAGCAGGCAGTTTTGAAATCCTGGAGAGAGGAGGAAAGAGGTAGAGGAGAAAAGAAAGGGACCTTGGTAGAAAGAACAGAATTCTTGTAAGTGAAATTTCAAAATTGTCTTGCCCTGTGATAGCCAAGACATCTTTAGTCAAGTCAACATTATTTGCTAAAGTGTAGGAGTTTGGAAGTAGCAGGGGGGCTAAGGAAGCCATGGCATAGCAAGAGCTTTTAGTTTCATGTTTCTGTGTTCACCCAGCACCTCACCCTCCACCCATGTTTTGTTTGTCTTAGTCCTTAGATATCCACTCAAGTCTTATCATCTTGAGTGGTATTGGGAGGAAAATTTTTTATACCCATTTAGGTTCCTATTTGGGGGCCTGTGAATTAACTGATGAAAGTCAGATCAACAGAAGAGACTACACAAAGTTTGTTCACGTGCAGATGAAGAAGCACAAAAGGAAGGCGAAAAGATAAACTGGAGTGTTCAAGGCAGGCTCCCAAGACCACAGGACATTATGAGGCCACACCAGTGACTGGCCTGATCCCAGGTACAGGTGGGAAAGTGAAGGGAAGTACATTTCTGCCCCTCCCAGAGATGCCTGGAAATTAATCTCTGAAATCCTCCTAGAGCCAAGGACAAAGGGTAAAATGCTTTCAAGGCTGTGCAGGTTATCATTCCTGTTGATGATTCCCATTTTATAAGACTTCTCATTTCTCTTTCCAAGCCCATTTCACTTCATTCCATCCAACAGTGTGAACAGGGAAAGAAAGGGGTTCCAACATCTGAGCCCTTGTTTGAGGCCAACCAGGTACAGGTTGCTCTTTCCCAGAGGGCGGCTCTGACCTGTGTGTGAGCCCACCAGGTGCAGTCAACAGCCTGGTCTCTAGAATACACAGAGAAGGGCCCCAGTCTCCTCCCTCTCACTCTAAGCCTCCCAACACTATCAGTTTTCCTCAGCCCCAAGGACAGAGTGCATCTTCCCTATCCCACCCTGAGTGCCACCCTGAGTGCCACCCTGGGTTTCTTAATGGAGGTCAGATATTGATCAAGGTGTCTGACGGAAGACAGAGACTTGGGAGAAGACCTAATTTCCTTTCAGCCTGGGTAGTTCAGTGGTCTCCTTTGTTCCACCCATTTTAGGAGAGTCTCCCTGCCCTTCCCTTGTCAGATGAGCACCAGTGCCTCCATTCCTTATTTAAGGGTAACCCACTTGTGCCAGCTCTTGTGATAGCTTATCACAGTGGCATTAATTATTGACCTGGATTTCTGAGTGAAAGAAAACAGCTGATAGCCCTGGCCTGGTGGTTCAGTTGGTTAGAGCATCATCCTGTGCACCAAAAGGTTACGGGTTCAATGCCTGGTCAGGGCATACCTAGGTTGTGGGTTCAATCTCTGGTTGAAAGATGAGACAGAGGGCTGAAAACCAGGACTACAGGCTTTATTAGAGGAGAAGGACCCTGCTGGGCTGTCTCACAAGATTGAGAACAGGCACACATGCAGAGGTGAACACGCCTTTTGAGGGGAGGAATGGGAAGAGATGGGGCTTAGGGTACTCAGCACACACTGATTGGTGATTTCATATAAGGCACATGATTAGTCACTTAGGTACTTAGGAATCAAGAGCTTAGGGTATTTGGCAGGAGCTGATTGGTGATTCAATGTATAGTCCATATAAGGTGCCTAGTTAGGTGCTCAGGAATGTCAAGGCCGCAGGTGCAGGTTACGCCGTCATACTCTGTCCATCAGTTGGGGGAAGGGAGGACCTATCATTGGTCGGGTTGTGTGTTGGGAGGGGAAGATGGGGGAATGACCAATTGATGTTTCTCTCTCACATCAATGTTTCTCTCTCTCCCTCTCTTCGTCTCCCTTCCTCTCTCCCTAAAAAAAATCAATAAACTCATGTTTTCAGGTGAGGAAAGAAAGAAAGAAAACAACTGATAAGAGAGGAAAGCAGGACACCTGAGGGAGCTGGGAGTCTCCACCAGAGCCACAGACCTTGTCTTCTCCTGCGAAGAGCTAAGCAGTAATTCAAGGACTTTGTTTTAGATCCAAGTGCTGAGAATTCTCTCTACAGAAGCAGCCCCTACATTTGTAATGCAAATTAGATCTTGATAAGAGCTCCCTACAGGTGAAGATGGGGTTATCAGAAAGCAATGGGAGAAAAGACGTGGAGTGGGGAAAATCGGGAAAGATTTCAGAGCAAAGGTTACCTTGTGAGGACTTTTAAAGATAAATAGGTGTTTTTTATTAGGCATATGGGAAGGGCAATTCAGATTTTAAAAAAAGGCCAGAAAGAAGAGTAGACACTCATGGTAGGGCACTGTCTATTTAGGAAATAACAAGTTCCTCCATGTGACTGGGAGGAGGTGAGGGAATGACACAGAAAGGAAACTGTAGGACCAAATAGAAGTACCTTCAATACCAAGCAAAAGACTTCAATATGTAAAAGATATAGACAGTTACTTTGAACTCAAGGAATGGAAGGACACAAGCAATGGAAAGGAACTTCCATCATTTTCCCATTATACACACAAGGAGACTGAAGGTCACAGCAGTCCCAAGGTCAGACAGCACCTTGGCAGCAGAAACAGAAACCAGCCTCAGGTCCCCAACTTCCAGAGCAGCGTCCTTACTACACTTTGCTGCCTAGTGTGCCCTGGGTGGGGAATATGCCCCCAGGATGTGCACCCAAAGGACTGCAATGTCTCATGAAATTGATCTCTTCTTCTAGTTCTGATTTCCCCAAGAGTTCTCCCACTGGCCTTCCTGCTGTGAAGTGTGGTGGGAGAAGGCAGGATAGCTTTGCTGCTGCCCCATCTGTGGAGTTCCAGGGACTGGGGACTCATACTGAGGTACCATTAGGGGTACTTCCATTGCAGCAGCTGGGGTGAGAGCAGTGGAGGCAGGGAGGGAATGAGTGGCTCTGGGCTCCCAGCTCCAGGCTCTGGGGGCATTGGTTGATTCTACTAGAGATGCTGGAGGAAGGGGAGCCAGCTTAGGAGGAAGAGGTCCCCAGGAGAATATCTACTCTAAGCAGTGTCTCTCCCTCTATTTAAGAAGCCTCACATGCTGGTTCCATCAAGGAAGCAAAGTTCTGAGAACACTCATTTGCTTAGAACTTTTTGGGGTCTCACATCTTCTATCTCCTGCTTTCCTCCTTGAGTTAATCACCGGGACTGGTACAATGAGCACAATAGTGCTTCTTTTCCCAAAGCTGGGAAATATTGTCAAGAACAAACCACGTGGATGAGGAAATCCTTGCAGGCATATCAAATGAAGAGAGTTCAGCTTTAACCAGTTCAGGGGACAACTCTTACATCTGTTAATGTAAAAGCCATTTAAACCTGTCAAGAATATTTGTGAGTTTATTTGAACTAAACTGTCGACATATGCTGGGTAGCAGAACCTCAATGAACTGAGATAATGCTCTGGAGAATGGCAGGTTACATCTGTATTTATACATTGCAATCTAAGGAAAGGACATAGGTGGGTTACATGAAACCTATTGGTGATAGATTAAAGAGGAGGGAGAAAGAAAAGCAGGGCATGGGGGGGGGGGGAGGGGGTGATCCCTAGGATTGGATAAAAAGTAAAATGATGGACACATACTTAGGTGGGTGCAGGAACAATCCTATCTAATAAAGGGGTAATATGCAAATTGATCATCACTCCAACACACAAGATGGCCTCCCCCATGTGGTCAAAGATGGCCACCACAAGATGGCCAGCAAGGGAGGGCAGTTGTGGGTTATCAGGCTAGCAGGGGAGGGCAGTTGGGAGGGACCAGGTCTGCAGGGGAAGACAGTGGGGGGGGGGGGGACCCAGGCCTGCAGTGGGGTGGAACCCAGGCCTGCAGGGGAGGGCAGTTGGGGGGTACCAGGCCTGCAAGAAAGGGCAGTTAGGGGGAACCAGACCAGTAAGGGAAAGCAGTTAGGAGCCACCAGGCTTGCAGGGGAGGGCAGTTGGGAGGGAACACTGCACTGGAGACCAGGCCTGCAGGGAAGGGCAGTTGGGGGGGGGGGGGGGGGGACCAGGCCAGAAGGGGAGAGCAGTTAGGGGCGACCAGGCTGACAGGGGAGGGCAGTTAGAGGTGACCAGGCCAGCAGGAGAGGGCAGTTGGGGGTGACCAGGCCTACAGGGGAGGACAGTTAGGGGTGACCAGGCCTGCAGGGGAGGGCAGTTGGGGGGCAACCAGTCCTACAAGGGAAGACAGTTAGGGGTGACCAGGCCACCAGGGGAGGGTAGTTAGGGGTGACCAGGCAAGCAGGGGAGGGCAGTTAGGGGTAATTGGGCTGGCAGGGGAGCAGTTAGGCATCAATCAGGTTGGCAGGGGAGTGGTTAGGGAATGATCAGGCTCGTAGGCAGAAGCGGTTAGGGGCAATCAGGCAGGCAGACAGGCAAGCTGTTGGGAGCCAGCAGTCCTGGATTGTGAGAGGGATATCTGACTGCCTTTTAGGCCCAATCCAGGTGTGAGATTGGGCCTAAATGGGCAGTCAGACATCCCTCAAGGGGTCCCAGATTAGAGAGGGTGCAGGCTGGGCTGAGGGACACAATCCCATCCTCCCATCCCCCATGCACAAATTTCATTCACCGGGCCTCTAGTTAACATAATAATGAAGGAATTTGTGGTATCTGTCCTGATGCCCAGCACATTTGGTTGTGCCCCAGGAGGTCCAGAAAAAGGGGAGTTACAAGTTACCCAGACACTTCAAGGGTATGTTATCATAAATGCAAAAAGACAGATAGGCTCAGTTAAGGTAAAGGCTGACTTTGTCAGTGAAGATACCAGCCTAGGACATAACTGACCACCATAACTGCTTTTAGTTAAACTTTAATTTCAGACCATCCTTTGTGGTTACTTTATGTCTCTGCCATGCAGGCCTTCCCTGAACTTGTCAGATTAGTATGTGGCCCCTTTCATCCACACATCTAATTAAATGGAGCCTTTTATTGTCTCACTAAGTCCAACCTTCTGACCTACTGGCTGACCTGCTTTGAGTTGTATTAACACAACCTCTTTCATTGGAATCTGATCTGGCAGGAGTTCCCTCTCTCTGAATATGGGTCTCACTTTTCCAAAAAGACTAACACTTAATCCCTCTCTGCTATTTATGGTACTGCCTTAAACTCAACTCTACTTTTTTCCCCCTTTTTGCCAGTTTATCTTTCACAGACGATCTAGAAAGGCAGCCCTCAGCAGTGCTATGGTTGTTTTATATGAGCAGGAGAGAATATCCAACTCTCAGCAAGCGTGTGTGTGAGCATAAGTGTTGGTGCAGGACACCCAGCACATTTGGTTGTGCCCCTCCACCAGCTGGGACACTAGGCCTCTGTCAGCAGGTCATGCAGTGACTGTGGCCAAACCATGTGACTTCTCTGAGCCTTAGAATTGTTTTCTGAGAAATGAAAGCATGAAGAATGATGATTTCTAAGGTTGCACTCAGTTAAAACAATTTTCCAGTGTTTTCTGTTTCTAAAGAACTTCCTCTCAATACTTCCCAGAAAGAAAGATTGGATCTCAATATAAGATCTATTTCCATAAGACCTTTATGTGTTTTTGTGGTAGTACTCACCAATTAATTGCCTTCAGTTTAAACAAAAAGAAATTCATTCACACGGAAATGCAGAAAGGGAGAGAACAATTCTTATTTACCCCCACTCCCACTCTCCTGAATTCCTGTCAAAATACCAGCAAAAAAATGAATTTTTACCCCAATATGAATATTAATATATTTTTCTTTAAAAATATTTTTTTTTATTGATTTCAGTGAGGAAGGGAGAGAAACATCCATGAAGAGAGAGAATCATGGATCGGCTGCCTCCTGCAGGCCTGGGGATCGAGCCCACAACCTGGGCATGTGCCCTGACCAGGAATTGAACCTTGACCTCCTGGTTCATAGGTCGATGCTTGACCACTGAGCCATGCTGGCTGGGCTTAATATTTTTAAAAAGGCACAAACTCTGATCTTTTAATTAAAAAAACAGTGTCTTGAGACAGGCCTTGGAACTACCCCGCAACCCAGCAGCCACTCCAGCCAAAATCCTACTGCCCCACCTGCAGACCCACGGACCCTGGGACCTCCACCTCCAAAGGTGCACCACTCGGCAGCAGTAAGTGCAACCTCCCCTCCCCAGCAGCAGAACTCCAGGCAAAACATTTATGCCTTTCCAGCGTGCAGGCATCCAGGGCACACCACTCCATAGGCAGTGCCTGGGAGCCACTGGGAGCCCCCACGGGTGTGATTTTGTACAGACAAGGGCATGCGGCCCTGTGGTAGAAATTCTGAACTCCCTCTTCCTGAATAACTGCCCACGGACACCCCAGCTGTGCAACTTCAGTGCCAGGACCCCTCAGAGTGTGTCAGAGCTCTGCGCAGGCAAAGGCACCTCCACAGATGAGCATTTCCAACAGGCATGCCCCCTGAGCCCATCTATCCACAGGGCGCTTGTGGGAGCTGCTGTGAGACTCTGCTGGGTGTGATTCTGCACAGACAAGGGCGCGCTGCCCTGCAGTAGAAATTCTGAATTCCTGCTTCCTGAATAACTGCCCACATTTACCCCAGCTGCTTAACTTCAGCTCCAGGGCCCCTCACAGTGCATCAGAGCTCTGCGCAGGCAAACACACCTCCACAGATGCGAATTTCCAATAGGCAGGACCCTGAGCCCATCTACCCACAGGGCGCTCATGGGAGCCACTGTGAGCTCTCCGTGGGTGTGATCTCAGACAAACAGGGTGCCACCAGCAGTAGAAATTCTGAATTCACTCATTCTGGATACCTGCCCACAGACACCTCAATTATGCGGCTACACTGACAGGGCCCTTCAGAGTGCTTCAGTGTGCCTCATTGGCAAAAGCATGATGGGTGCCTCTGTGAGCTGCCACTGGGAACCCGTGCCTATCCACCACAGGTGTAGCAGCAAAAGCTGAGTCTGCCCACCCTACAACTACAGAACTCTGGACACCATAGTCATGCCTTTCCAGAGCACAGGCCCCCTGAGCCCCATCACCCCAACAGATGGTTCCTGGGTGCCACTGTGAGTCCCCACTGGGAACACATGATTTCAATTAAGGGTGCAAGACAGCAAAAATTGGGACACTCCTCTCCATAGCTGCTGACTTCTAGACACTACAGTTGTGCCTTTCAAGCTCGCAGACCTACATCAAGAGAACCCCAATAGCTTAAGTAGGGAACTACACTAGATTATCAAGTCCAGGAGAACTGAGAGATTACACCAGTAGCACCATCACCAAAAGAACCTGGGTAGCAAAGCAATTGGATCTACAACTAAAACATTACAGGAAAACATGGGAAGACAAAAGAGCAATTCCCAAAGGAAAGAAAAAGAGGAATCACCAGAAAGGGAGTTAAATGAAATTGAGGCTAGCAGCTTATCAGAGAAAGAATTAAGAGTAATGGTTATAAGGATGTTTAAATGGCTGGATGACAAATACATACAACTCAATGAGAATTATAAGGAGCTGAATGAGAATGTCGCCAACATGAAAAGGAACCAAGAGGAGATTAAGAACGACATGGCTGCAATAAAGAACACAATGGAAGGCTTTAGCAGTAGGCTAGAAGAGGCTGAGGACCAAATCAGCGAATTAGAAGACAAGGCAGGAAAAAACACACAAACACAGCAGCAACTGGAAAGAAGACTTAAAAAGCAAGAGGAGAGCCTAAGGGAGCTTTGGGACAACACAAAATGAAACAATATTCATGTAATAGGGGTACCAGAAGGAGAGGAAGAGAAGCAATGAATAGAAAATCTGTTTGAAGAAATAATGACAGAAAACTTCCCTGATATTGGCAAGAAAAAAACCATGCAAGTCCAAGAAGCACATAGAGTCCCAAACAAGATGAACCTTAAAAGACTGACACCAAGACACATCATAATTAAATTGGCAAACACCAACGACAAATTAAGAAACTAAAAGACTGCCAGAGAGAGACAGAGAGTTACCTACAAGGGTTCTCCTATTAGAATATCAATGGATTTCTCAACAGAAACACTCCAGGCCAGAAGGGAATGGAATGAAATTTACAAAGTGATGCAAAGCAGGGGACTGAACCCAAGAATACTATACCCAGCAAGGCTATCATTAAAAATTGAAGGTGGAATCAGGAGCTTCACAGACAAAAAAGGGCTAAGAGAGTTTATCACTACCAAGCCAGCAATGCAAGAAATGCAGGCTGGCAAAACCCCTCTTTAGGAGTTTCACAAAGGGAGGTCTTGGCTAATTGAAACTTTCCCTAGTACCCAACTAAAACTAAAACTGGAAATCCCATGTGACCCAGTAATCCCACTCCTAGGAATATATCCTAAGAAACTAGAAACACCAATCAGAAAGGATATATGCACCCCTATGTTCATAGCAGCACAATTTACCATAACTAAGATTTGGAAACAGCCTAGGTGCCCATCAGCAGATGACTGGCTCAGAAAACTATGGTACGTCTACACAATGGAATACTATGCTGCCATAAAAAAGAAGGAATTCTTACCATTTTCAGCAGCCTGGATGGAACTAGAGAGCGTTATGCTAAGTGAAATAAGCCAGTCAATGAAAGAAAAATATCACATGATCTCACTCATTTATGGATAATAAAGAATATTACAAACTGATGAACAAAAAGATAGATACAGAGGCAGTAAAGCATCAAACAGACTGTCAAATTATAGCGGGAAGGTTGGGAAGGGGTGGAGGAGATAAGAGATCAACCGAAGGACTTGTATGCATGCATATAAGCAAAACCAATGGACGCAAGATACTGGGGGATGAGGGCATGTATGGAAGTGGGGTGGGGAGGCAATGGGAAGATATGTACACATGTAATACCTTAATCAATAAAAAATAAAAATGATTAAAAAATGTCTTCAGAATAGAAGTTTAAAGCTTTAATTGTATAGCTGAGTTGCACAAAAAACAATAAGTATTGTGATTTAATACACTAATTTATTATATGTTGATTTTTATAGTAGGAAAAACAGTATCAGTCTGTATGTGATTTCACCATCAATTCATTGGATAAATGAAAATTTTAGGAATACAGTCTTATCAGAGACCCAGAAATTAGAGATAAATCTTGGAATAGAGTTTATAGAAATAGAGGTTCTCATTAATTAATTTTGGGAATAAGTCAATAGTAAGTAATTATTTATAAGAAAGCTCCAGTATATATTTCTCTATGTTATCAAGTGGGTGGTAAATATTGAAAAGGCACAAAATAATAAAATACCCGATAAACAAATAGAAATATGTTATTTGTATTTTCATCACTTATAAAAACATTGATGTTTTAGTGCATAATTCTCCACACTTTTGTTTATGCTGTGCATATGTTATTACAACATACAGGATATTGTATACTGTGTATATACTGCTTTAGATTCTGCTTTTTCTTTTAAAATGCATCTGGGCTTTTGTTAAAATTAAGTTTCTTAATTTAGATAGTAGTGAACAAATATATGTTCACTTTGGATTAATTTATTGACTTTTATACTTAAAATTTGTTCATTTTTCTGCAAATATGTTATATTACATATAACAACAAAAAAGCTTATTCAAAAATATGCATCATAAACATTTATTCCAAGTCAACAAATATCTGTATTATTCTGAAGGCTCTGTAGTATTTCATGTTAAGGACGTAGCACGATCCATCAAACAAATTCTCTATTGTTGGACATTCATAGCATTTATAACTTTTTACCTGTATGCATTCTAAAATAAAAACCCGTTTAGTCTGGCCAGTGTGGCTCAGAGATTGAACATGGACCCATGAACCAAGAGGTCATGGTTTGATTCCATTCAGGGCACATGCCTGAGTTGCAGGCTGGATCCCCAATTGGGAGCATACACGAGGCTGCCAATCAATGTTTCTATCTCTCTGTCCATCTCCCTTCTACTAATACACTCTCTAAAATCAATAAAAAGATACTGACAAAGCAAACAAACAAAAAAAAATCTAAGCTTCCCAGGTAGCAGTTGGTTGAAGTGCCATCCCACACAGGTGACATCTTTGTTTCTAAAGGACAGTAAAAACAGTCTCAGCACCATTGTGGGAACTAGGGAAAGCTTCAATTAGCCAAGACCTCCCTTTGTGTCATTAAGAACCTAATAATCAAGCCATAAATATAACCACTAGAAGCGCAAGTGACATAATTATCTGAACAGTAGGTTGCCAACTTCCCAGAAGCAGCCTCAGGTATTCCTAGAGCTACTTAAACTGCACGGCTACTTACTAGTTAGTTAGTGCAGAACGATAATTGTGTTGCATTTCATTTCATGCAACTTTTTTTTTTTTACACATAAAGTAAAATATTTTTTGAATTCAGTGAAATACTCAAAGTAGGTTTCCCTTAAACAGCAACTTTCACAGGCACCTTTAGAATTAGCTTGGATTTTCTAAAAATTACTAGTTAGAACCTGAAAGCTGTGTACTGCATTGGGAAGCTTCTATTCTAGAAACCCTGGATGTTCCTTGGGCCATACAGGTTCTCTTTCTCTGTCCCTCAGGTTCCTCATCTGTAAAATGAGGATTTAACACAATGATCTCTGAGGTCCCTCTCTCTCTTATTCTATGACTGCACGGAGTGGCCAGGTATTGTAACAGAACTCATAGAAAAAGAAGGTACTCCAGTCATGAGGAGAAAAACTATCATTTGGCAAAGAGGATAGGAAAAGCCATTCCAGGGAAAAAGGAAGGGCTCTGGCTTTTGTCAAAAGCGCAGATGTCAGGTTATAAGCAGGCAGAGGTAAGCGGCTGGTCAAGTGATTGTTGGGAGCTTTAACCAGTGTGATTCACAAATGAAAGTAGATGGCTAAGAAAGTGGACCAAAGCAGGCTGGCTAAACCCCTCTTTAGGAGTTTCCTTTATACTGTATTTGAGCGAAAAGCAATCTCTGTAAATATTTATTCTCAGAAGAACAACCTTGAAACATTTGGGAAAGAGAGAATGGGCACAAAGCCCAGAGTCTGTTGAAAAGTGAGTGAGTACTGTTTGTCTGTTTGGAAATAGAGCCATGTCAGCAGGCCTGTGTCCCATTCTCCCTCTATCAGAACTGTCTCCCCTTCCTGGAAGTGGAGGCATAATCTTTGTTTTCACGTAAGGATCATCCTCTTTAACCATTACTTCTCTTCTTAAGTAAGTTTCATGTCTATAGACCCAAACTATGTAAGAGTTATAAAGAAATGGGGAGATTAAACTCTTCCCTCCATCACACAATTTACCATTAGTCTTAAGGACAGAATTAAACATATGTACTCTGTATAAAGGGGGAAAGTACACCAGCACTAGAGTCCTTAGAAGAAGAACCCACCCTGTATATGCAGGGAAATTACTGGCTTGAAGAGACAAAAAAAAATTTCAGAAAAACTTTCAAGTTCAAGCTGTCAGAACATTTTAAAATATATGAATATATTTTTCAATTGGTAATTGTTTCACACCTATTACAATCACTGGCAAAGATACAGTGTTTACTAATCATAGACTATAATTTCTTGTATTTTGAAACACAAATGAATAAGCACTAATATGCACTTTAATAAAATTATAAA
The DNA here is from genome assembly GCA_026230045.1 of Corynorhinus townsendii. NCBI lineage: Eukaryota > Metazoa > Chordata > Mammalia > Chiroptera > Vespertilionidae > Corynorhinus > Corynorhinus townsendii. The sequence goes on along the minus strand of JAPDVU010000001.1, from coordinate 158,991,840 downwards.
ACTTTTCTCCCAAAAAACCTAAGTTTCCTTTTCATCATAACCTCATTGTGCCAAGCTGAAAATAAAACAATTAGAATGAAAGCAACCATTCACCATTCACCTGACTCTGCACTGTCAACCATGTAGGCAGGTTGTGGATTTCCCCAAGGATGTTCAGTGAAATCCTCGAGGCAGAGAAGGGATGTGGCTGTGTTCAGAGGCTGGAGGCTGCTCCCCGCCATCACTGCCAAACTAAACCCAGAGGCTGATCTGTCTGTGTGCGCTGGGCTGGACTGGCGTTTCAGGCCATGGGACTGTTTGTGTGTGAATGTGACATGGGGTGGAGTCCCTTATCTCTGTTGTTAGGCGATTCATCAGAGAAGGGTTGTGTTGATCAAGTCCTCTTGTCCCCAAAGGCTGTGGGAGGTGGCTGCTGCCTCAGTCTCCTGGGACTGCTGAGGCACTCAGGGTGTTGGAATGGGCCTGGCAGCCACCTTCCCTAACAAGTGACTGGTTGATAACTTTAAAAAATAATAATAATACTTTACTGTTGAAAGTATTACACATGTCCCCTTCCCACCCCCATTGACTCCCTCCAGCCCTCCCCCACTCCCCGCCCTGGCCTTCATTACTACCTCATTGTCTGTATACAAAGGCCAATGCATATATGCATACAAGTTCTTTGGTTGATTACTTTCCACTCACCCACTCTCATCCCCTCTACCCCCCCACCCCCGCCTTCCCTCTGAGATTCCACATTCTGTTCCATGTTTCCATGTCTCTGGATCCACTCTGTTCATCAGTTTATTTTGTTATTTAGATTCCACATATAAGTGAGATCATGTGATATTTGTCTTTCTCTGATTGACTTATTTCACTTAGCATGATATTCTCAAAGTCCCTCCATGCTGTTTCAAAAGGTAAGAGATTCTTCTTTTTTAACTGCTGCATAGCATTTCATGGTATAAATGTACCACAGCTTTTTTATCCACTATCTCTTGGTGGGCACTTGGGTTGTTTCCAGATCTTAGCTATTGTAAATTTGCTGCTATGAACGTAGGGATGCATACATTCTTTCTGATTGGTGTTTCAGTTTTCTTAAGATATATTCCTAGAAGTGGTATCACTGGGTCAAATGGCAGTTCCATATTTAATTTTTTTAGGAACCTCCATACTGTTTTCCATAATGGCTGCACCAGTCTGCATTCCCACCAGCAATGTACTAGTGTTCCCCTTTTCTCCACATCCTCCCCAGCACTTGTCATTTGTTGATTTGTTGATGATAGCTATTCTGAAAGGTGTGAGGTGATACCTCATTGCTGTTTTAATTTGCATCTCTCTGATGATCAGTGACTTTGAGCATGTTTTCATGTCTCTTGACCATGTGTACGTCTACTTTGGAAAAGTGTCTATTTAGGTCCTTTACCCTATTTTTATTGTATTGTCTTCCTTTTGTTAAGTTGTATGAGTTACTTATATATTTTGGATATTAACCCTTTACAGAAGTATCATTGCCAAATATATTCTCCCATATGGTGGACTCCCTTTTCGTTTTGTTGATGGCTTCTTTTACTGTGTAGAAGCTTTTTATTTCAAAGTAGTCTCATTTGTTTATTTTTTCCTTAGTTTCCTTTGCCCTAGGAGATGTGTCAGTAAACATATTTCTGTGTGAGATGTCTGAGATTTGCTGCCTATGGTTTCTTCTAGGATTTTTATGGTTTCATGACTTACATTTAAGTCTTTCATCCATTTTGAATTTATTCTTGTATATGGGATAAATTGGTGGTCTAGTTTCATTTTTTTTTTTTTTTGCATATATCTGTCCAATGTTCCCAGCACCATTTATTGAAGAGACAATCTTGACTACATTGTATGCTCTTGCCTCCTTTGTCAAATATTAATTGAGCTCAATGGCTTCCATCAATTTCTGGGGTCACTGTTCTGTCCCATTGCCTATTCTTGTGCCAGTACCAGGCTGTTTTGATTATGGTGGCTCTATAGTAGAATTTGAAATATGCTATTCTGATTCCTCCAATATTGTTCTTCTTTCTCAAGATTGCTGCAGCTATTTGGGGTCTTTTTTGATTCCATATAAAATTTTGAAGTATTTGTTCTGATTTGTGAAGTACTCCATTGGTATTTGAATAGGGATTGCATTGAATCTATAGATTGCCTTGGGTAGTATGGACATTTTAATAATGTTGATTCTACCAATCCATTAACATGATATATTCTTCCACTTGTTTATATCTTCTTCTATCTCTTTTTTCAATGTTCTGTAGTTTTCTGAGTAGAGGTATTTTGCCTCCTTCGTTAAGTTTATTCCTAATTAGGTTAGTTTTTTGTTGCAAAAGTAAATGGGATTATCTGTTCAGTTTCTCTATCTGAGAATTCATTATTGGTGTATAAAAAAGCCATCTATTTTTGGGTGTTGATTTTGTATCCTGCTACATTGTCAAATTAATTTATTAAACCTAGTAGTTTTTTGATGGAGTCTTTAGGGTTTTCTGTGTATAATCATGTCATCTGTGAATAATGAGGGTTTTACTTCTTCCATTCCAATTAGGATGCCTTTTATTTCTTCTTATTATTTGATTGCTGTGACTAGGACTTCCAGTACTATGTTGAATAAGAGTGAAGAAAGCAGACATCATTGTCTGGTTCCTGTTCTTAGGGTAAATGGTTTTGGTTTTTGCCCTTTGGGTATGATGTTTGCTCTAAGTTTGTCAAATATGGCCTTTATCATATTGAGATATGCTCCCTTTATTCCCCTTTTGCTGAGAGTTTTTATAAAAAATAAGTGTTGGATTTGTAGAATGCTTTTTCTTCATCTATTGATATGATCACATGATTTTTGTATTTCACTTTGTTTATGTGATGTATCACGTTTATTGATTTGCAAATATTGTTCCAACCTTGCATCCCTGGAATAAATCCCACTTGGTCATGGTGGATGATCTTTTTAATATATTGCTGGATCCAATATGCTAATATTTTGTTGAGGGTTTTAGCATCTATGCTTATTAGGGATATTGGCCTAAAATTCTCTTTCTTTGTAGTGTCTTTATCTGGTTTTGGAATTAGGATAATGTTGGCCACATAAAAAGAGGTTGGAAGTATTCTTTTCTCTTGTATTTTTTTTGAATAGTTTTAGGAGTATAGGTGATAGTTCTTCTTTGTATGTTTGGTAAAACTCCCCTGTGAAGCTGGCCAGACCCGGGCTTTTGTTTGCTGGGTATTTTTTGATTACTGCTTCTATTTCATCAGTTGTTATTGGCCTATTTAGGTTTTCTGATTCTTCCTGATTTAGTGTTGGGAGATTGTATTTCTCTAAGAGTTTCATCCACATTGTCCAGCTTGTTGGCATATAGTTATTCATAGTATTTTCTTACAATCCTTTGTATTTCTGTGGTGTCAGTGGTTACTTTTCCACTTGCATTTTTGATTTTATTTATTTGTGTCCTCGCTCTTTAATTCTTGATGAGTCTGGTTAACGATTCATCAATCTTGTTTATTCTTTCAAATAATCAGCTTTTGGTTTCATTAAGTTTTTGTTTTGTTTTTTAGTCTCTGTGTCTTTTATTTCTGCTCTAATGTTTATTATTTCCTTCCTGCTACTGACTCTGGGCTTTTCTTGTTGTTCTCTTTTTAGTTCTTTAAGTTGTAGGGTTAAATAATTTATTGTTATTTTTTCTTGTTTTTTGAGGTAAGGCTTGTAGTACTATGAACTTTCCTCTCTTTTGCAGAGATTTTGGGTTGTTCTGTGTTTATTTTTATTTGTTTCCAGAAGGTTTTTTATTCCTTTCTTGATCTCATTGGTAACCCATTCATTGTTTAATAACATGCTAGATAGCTTCTATGTGTTTGAATGTTTTGGGGTGTTTTTACTGCAGCTGTTTTCTAATTTCATTCCATTGTGATCTGAGAAGATGCTTGATATTATTTCAATCCTCTTGAACTTGTAGAACTTGCTCTGTGTCCTAACATGTGGTCTATCTTTGTGAATGATCCATGTAAAGTTGAGAAGAATTCTGCAGCTTTGGGATGAAATGTTCTATAAATGTCAATTAAATCCATGTGACCCAGTGTGTCCTTTAGAGTCACTGTTTCCTTGTTAATTTTTTGTCTGGAGGATCTATCTAGTAAAGTCAGTGGGGTGTTAAAGTCCTCTACTATGACTGCATTATTAATCCCTTCTTTAAAGTCCTCTAAAAGTATATATATATATATATATATATATATATATATATATATATATATATACACACACACACACACACACACACACTCCCATATTGGATGCATATATGTTTACCAGGGTTATATCCTCTTGTTGGATCGATCCCTTTAGTATTATGTAGTGACTTTGATTTTCTCTTGTGATGGCCTTCATTTTGATGTCTATTTTGTCAGATACGAGTATCGCTACTCCAGCTTTTTTTCTTTTCCATTTGCATGGATTTTCCCATCCCTTCACTCTCATCCCATGAAAGTCTTTTGTTCTGAGGTGGGTCTCTTGTAGACAGCATATAGTTGGATCATGTTTTTGTATCCATTCAGATATCCTATGTCTTTTGATTGGAGCATTTAAGCCATTTACATTTAAGGTTTTTATTGATAGGTACTTATAGATTGCCATTTTAATTCTGTATCCCGAGGTTTGTCTATCTGTTTTTTCTTCTCATTACAGCAGTCCCTTTAGCATTTCTTGTAATGCTGACTTGGTAGTGATGTACTCTTTTAGCCTTTCTTTGCCCAGAAAGCTCTTTATTTGACCATCTATTTTGAATGGTAGCCTTTCTGGATATAGCAATCTTGGTTTCAGATCCACGCTTTCCATTACCTCGAGTTTTTCATGCCACTCCCTTTTGGCCTGTAGAATTTCTGATGAGAAATCAGGTGTCAGCCTTTTGGGAGTTCTTTGTAGGTAACAGTTGTCTTTTTTCTTGGTGCCTTTAAGATTCTCTCTTTGTCTTCAGTTTTTGACATTTTAACTATGATGTGCCTAGGCATGGGCCTGTTTGGGTTCTTCTTGCTTGGGGTTCTCTGTGACTTCTGAAATTGTGTGACTTTTTCCTTTACCAGTTTAGGGAAGTTTTCTGCCATTATTTCTTCAAACATGTTCTTTCTCCCTTTCTGCCTCTTCTGGCACACCTGCTATTCAACTATTGTTACATTTCATGTTGTCTCACAGCTTCCTTAAGCTATCCTCCTATTTTTGTTTTGTTTTTTCTCTTTGAGTGATTTTTTTTCAACCCTGCCTTCTAATTCACTGATTAGATCTTTAGCTTCCCCTAATCTGCTCTGTATTCCTTCCAATGTGTTCTTTATTTGTGCCATGTCATTCTTAATTTCTGTATTCATAGTTACTACATCATAGTTACTATATCTTTTCTCATGCTGTTGAGTATTTTTACCATCATTATTCTGAATGCTATATCAAATAAATTTCTTTTTTAAAAATAAATATTTATTGTTCAGATTATTACATTTGTTCCTTCCCCCCCCCAACCCCCCCCCCCGTAGCTCCCCTCCATCCTGGTTCCCACCCCACCCCATGCCCTTACCCCCCTCATTGTCCTCGTCAATAGGTGTAAGATTTTTTGTCCAGTTTCTTCCTGCACCCCCCACACCCCCTTTCCCCAGAGTATTGTCAGTCCACTCCCTTTCTATGCCCCTGATTCTATTATATTCACCAGTTTATTCTGTTCTTCAGAATTTTTATTCACTTGCTTTTTAGATTCACTTGTTGATAGATATGTATTTGTTGTCACTTTGTTGTTCATAATTTTTATCTTTACCTTTTTCTTCCTCTTCTTAGAGAATACCCTTCAGCATTTCATATAATACGGTTTGGTGGTGATGAACTCCTTTAGTTTTTTCTTATCTGTGAAGGTCTTTATCTAACCTTCAATTCTGAATGATGGCTTTGCTGGGTAGAGTAATCTTGGTTATAGGTTCTTGCTATTCATTACTTTGTATATTTCTTTCCACTCCCTTCTGGCTTGCATAGTTTCTGTTGATAAAACAGCTGACAGTCGTATGGGTACTTCCTTGTAGGTAACTAACTGTTTTCAAGATTCTCTCTTTGTCTTTTGCCCTTGCATTTTAATTATGATGTGTCTTGGTGTGGTCCTCTTTAGATTCCTCTTGTTTGGGGTTCTCTGCACTTCCTGGATTTGTAACTCTATTTCTTTCACCAGGTAGGGCAAGTTTTCTGTCATTATTTCTTCAAATAGGTTTTCAATATCTTGATCTCTCTCTTCTTCTGGAACCCCCATAATTTGGATGTTGGTACACTTGAAGTTGTTCCAGAGGCTCCTTATACTATCTTCATACTTTTAGATTCTTTTTGCTTTTTGCTTTTCTGGTTGGGTGTTTTTTGTTTCTTCATATTTCAAATCTTTGACTTGATTCTTGGGATCCTCTAGTCTGCTGTTGGATCTCTGTATGTTATTCTTTATTTCAGCCAGTGTATGCTTAATTTCTGATTGGTCCTTTTTCATATCCTTGAGATTCTCACTAAATTTCTCAGATGTTTCTAGAAGATCCTTGAGTAACCTTATAACTGTGGTTTTGAACTCTATATCCAGTATTTTGCTTTCATCCATTTCTTTGTCTCCACATTTTGGCTGCTTCCCTGTGTTTCTTTCTATGTACTGGGTAGCCCTTAGGCTCCTTGAGTTGATAGAGTGGCTTTGTGTGCTAGGTGTCCTATAGGGCCCAGGGTCTCAGCCTCTCCAGTCACCTGAGGTGGATGCTCTTGGTGCACCCCTTTGTGGGCTGTTTGCACAGTCTTGTTGTAGTTAAGCCTTGATTGCTATTGATATCATTGGGAGGAACTGACCTCCAGGCCAATTGGCTGTGATGACCAGCTATGTCTACACTGGAAGATTTGTTTCACAGGAGACACCCTTCTGGGACAGGACTTGCTTCAGTGGGGCTTTGGTGCTCACTGAGTCTGCCCCTTGAGTGTGTCTCTTATGGATGTGAAGAGTTGTAATATGATATGGTCTCACTCTGACCACTGGGTACACTGGCTCTTGGATCTCCAAAGACGCGAAAGGTCAGCCACTGTCTGGGGCCACCCAGCAGGAGCTACAGAGAGATCTGAAGACTCCTCCTCTTTGTATGGGGTTTGGAAGTTCCCAGATGAGGCACAGCTGTGAAGCAAGGCCGCTGCTGTTGCCAGGTAGTGGACCTTCTTTTGGAATCTCTGGGGCTCTCTGACCCAACTACAGTTTGTTTTAGGCAAAAAAACAGGCCATTCATATGCAAAAGCTGCTGCTCACAGCTTGGGTGTGATTGTAAATTAGGTGGGGTGGGGTCTCTGGGAATTACCAGGGCAGAGCAAACAGCAATGGCTGCCCTGAACCAGAGGAGTCCCTGGTTCTCTGGTTCCCACGTCCCTGTGCAGGAACAGTGATTGCTGCAAGCACCTCTAAGAGTAAGCCGCCTCGTATTCCAGTCCCAATGTGAGACAGTCCAGTTTCTCCTCATATGTGTCTGGGTCCCCCAGAGTTTTGCCTGAAACTGGAGTTTAGAGCAAGCAGGAGCTTGTATCTCCCTCCTGGTTTAAGAAGCTGTACATCCAGGTGCAGCACTTTCTGCGCCTCCAGACAGAAGGTCTCAATGAGCTTTCTTCACCTCTCTAGTTGTGGAACTTCCACTCAGCCAGCTTTCCCATGATTCTGGGTGATAGTTGTTCTGCTGTTTAGTTGTGGTTTTGATGTGGTTGTGAGAGGCAGCAAGTATAGGTGATTACCTATGTCGCCATCTTGGTTTCCCAGATAAATTTCTTATCTCCATTTCATTTATCTCTTCTTCTGGAGAATTCTCTTGTTCTTTCATTTGGAAATTGTTTCTTTGTCACCTCATTTTGGCTGCCTATTTGGGTTTGTGACTATGTATTAGGTAGATCTGCTATACCTCTCAATCTCTAGTGCAGGACAGTGTCAAACTCTATTTCAGACTAATTAGATCAGGCAAAGATTCAAAGCTTCCAGAGGCCACTTCTGTCTATAGATAAGATTCCATCTTGCATTGCCCTCAGGCAATCATCCACAGGTGTGGCAAGAGTTTTTTTCAACATGGTGGGGCAATTACTTCTGCCATGAGGCTAACTGTGATTCTAAGTGTCTTAATTGGCCTCATTATCTCCCCAAGAGAGGCAAGGTGTTTTCCAAAAGGGTGGGTCAACTGTCTTCCCCTGAGGCAAGGCTGCCTGTATAGCAAATGTCTGCATGAGAAAGATGACCTCTGCAGCATGAAGGAATGACTCAGCACAGGAAACCAGGTTTCTGCCTTCTGAACTCTAACCCCAGAGCACCCAATCCTAGCTTTTGCTCACAGAGCTCTAGTCCACTCTGCCCTCCCTCTGCCAGAGCACAAGGTGAGTGGCTCCACAGGGAATTTTGTGCCTTGGTCCTTTGAGAGGGTGCCTGAATTTCCAGCCATTTCTCCCTGGCAGACAGCAACCCCACTGATTTTTCACAGCCAGATGTTATGTGGTACCCTTCTCAGTTCTGGTGCTCTCTGCTGGAGGGCCAGCTTGGGGATTAGACCCCAGAGTTCTCACTGGTAACTGCCCACAGCTGAGATATCTCTCCAAAACTTCAGTTGCTTCTCAGCCAGCCCTTTGGTGACTCTGCCCCTCTTACCAGTCTCTATGCACTTTCCACTTTTGGTGTTCCTTGATAATTTTTCAGAGCTCACTTATTCAGTGTCTCTTTAACCCTTTGTATGCCATAAGCATCTACAGACACTTTAAAAATCATTTTTCGTGAGAATTTTCAACTGAAAATATTCAAGAACACCTGAATTGTGAGTTATATTTATTTGTATAATATTCATTGCAAATTGATTTTTTAATTAAATTCAAAATATCGTGGTATGCGGGGATGGTTTCTGTTTTGGACGTGTGGCAGTTAACTGTTTAAAAAGTGATATGTGATTAATTTAAAATAAGTTCCACTCTCAAATAACTTGTCTACCCACAAAAGAACAGTGAGGATTTGGGCACTCTGCTAGGTACCAGTAGAGGCTCCACGCTATGGACCCCATATCCTGTTACCTCTCTTTGCTCCTAAAAGACATTGAATTTTGGTGTTTGGCAGAACAAATGTTCTGGTCAGAGACATGCCTGCCCCTTCCTCTCCAGAGGCTTCAGTAACCATGAGGCACCAAGTACTGAGGGAAAGCATTTATGGTAGTGTGCTTGGTCCTCTTCTCACTACCTTCAACTTTTTTCCTTTTAGCTCAGAATTTGGTTGGGGATGCAGGCAAGCAGGGAGAGGACAAGGGGTGGACAGGAGGAAGAGTGAAGCTCAGGTAGGACTGCATCCCAACACAACTGAAAAGAAGGTTAAGTGTCTTTTTTGGGTTGTCCATGCTGCCCCTATCACCAGAAAGGGATAGGACTGGGCCAGGCCAGGTCTGCCCAGGCATGGCTTGGGATTTATGGGGTTTTTACTTCATTTAGGAAATAATTCAAGACACAAGCCCAACTGATTTTGCAACTATGTTTAATAAAGTTTGAGTCAATAAAACAAAGGAAGGACTTAGGATAGAAGAAGGCAGATGACAGTAACAGAAGTGACCCTAGACTGGGCTGCCCAGACTCAGGAAAGGAAGTCATAGTAACAGAAGTGAGCTTGGGCTGGGCTGCTAAGTCACTGAGAAATACAAGTCTGAGTGACAGAAGTGAGCCAAGTAGGGACTGCTTTTGTCTCCCTGAAAAGTTAAGAAAAGTAGGGCCCTCAGAGCTTAAGAGAAAGTATTATTACACACCTGAGGAAAGGAAGGAAAGGGTGTGCTCAGGGGAGAGCATGTACTTGGTCCTTTGTCTTGAGGATTTTATGTGTTTTTTGTAAACGGGAATTTTAGTGGAGGTCTCAATCAAATTATTCATCAGCTTTTTAGTTGTGTACTTTAGCATGCTTATGAATCAGATGAGCATATAGTGGGGTTTGGGATCATTCTCTAATCATCGTTATCTCTATCTTGGATTTGTCTGGCTCTAATTATTTTTGTTGTTGTTATTTATTCCCCTGACTTCATTGGTTCTTGAGTTTATTTGGCACTAATGGCACTGCAGGGTCTCTGTTATTTATCTCCCTGACTAGGGTGATTTAAGCTACTCACTCTCTGGTTGGGGAATAGAGGTGTAAACCACCTGCTCCTAAGTGTCCTGGTCAGGGAAGATAGAGTCTTAATGATTTATTAGCTGGCTGTAGATTGCTTGGCCCTTTGTTTAAATATTTTGTCTCCATTTTTCTTATTCCACTTGCCAGAGAATTTCTCTAGTTTTTTATTAACCTGCCTCAACCACTTTTTTTCCTCCTTAAGTCCTCAGGCCCTTCCAGTTACCAAAACTGTTCCTAAGATAGGCTCTGGAGCACATGCCCAAGCATGTGTAACCCACTGACAGCTGTTTAAAGAGTTAATCTCTCCTAGGAGAGAGTGCTTTGGAACAGGGGCCAATGCCTCCAAAGTGAAGGCAATCCGTGGGTTTTTAGGATTTATCAGTAAGCTAGAAGCATAGTTTTCCTGGGACTCTTGGAAGCCTTCCTACTCTACCTACCTTGTTTGGTAACCACTACCAAACCCAGCTGTGCTGGTGAGCCCTGAGAGAAGCCAGGAGAGTCTGCATGGTTGAGGTCTCCAAAGTGATATCGGAGAATACATTTTTAGACCACGAGGGATAATAAAAAGAACTTTGGGAGTAGATGTCAGCCACTGTTTTAGAAACTAAGACAATTATTCTTCTCTCAGGGTGTTCTGTCAAATGGAGAGACAATGAGATCAATTAATCATTAAAGGAGTGGTGGTTATCAGTGGAGATGATCCGTTTTGCAGCTGTGCTACAAGGAACAGAATTTGGGGGCTCCTGGTTAGTCTCTTTTGAACAGTTGAGGATGAAAGTAAGGTGAAGCACAGGAAATATGGCAAGAATGTTTCTGAGGGTTAGTAGGTGGCAGGTTGAGGTCAAGGGCAGTGGGTACCAACAGCTGTCACATAACCTTCTCTACAACTGCTTTCCTGGTTCTGTGAAATCTATGCTTAACCTACTTATTGGCATGGCATCCTTTCATGAAACCAAATTATGTGGGTAAATAGACAGTGCAGGGAAACAGCATTCTGCTGGAAGACCACATTTATTCTGTGGGGTTCTTCCAACAGTTCTTGGAGTTGGCCCATAGATCAGAAACAGCGTCTTCTGGATCCAGATCATATATGTGAACAATTAAGCCTTGGTCCTATTATGGGCAAGAGTAAGAAACACAGACATCAGAAAAAGGCCAGCTTTGGGACAAAGGGCTATGCTTATCAATATCAAACATTGCCTCCTGGAACAAGTCTTTAATCCACTCCAATGGGTAAATATTTGATCCAGTCATGTCCAGAGAAAAGGTGAATGACTCTCCTTGTTGTGCACAAGCAGTGTCCTTAGTTTTCATATCTCTGCCAGGATTAGGGATCTTTGGAACTAGTTTCCCCACCCAGTTCATTTGATCACTATATAATCAGAACCAGAGGGGTCCAGTTCACACAGCTGGAACCCATCTCCAGAAACAAAGAGCTGGAAGCTATCTTCAGTTGGAGGGACTCTTCCAGATTTTTGTAAGATTCTTACCCCTGGGTAACCTATTGCTGTATTTGTTTATATATACATAGTATTTCTAGCCATCTAGCCACTTCAATGAAACATCTTTTTCGCCCTATAAAGCTTCTGGGTCCAAGCTTATGAATTAAGAAAAAAACAAATCAAATTCTAAAGTTTAAAATGAAAGCAGATTTCTTTTGGGATTGTCTATATGTGTGTGTAAAGGCAGATTAGTGAGACTGGGAGCAAGTGGAGGTTTAGGAGGGATTCCTGAATTATGAAAAAGTCCCCAAAGTCCTGGGGAAGCCATTTGCTGAAGGGCATCTGGATGCCCCAGGGAACAGGCATCAAATGTGGCAGAGCGAGGAAAGAAACAAAAAGTATGCTGTTTTCTTCTAATCTTCCCTCCTAATTTTTTCCTTTAAAAAGTTTTGATTGCTCTTTAAGAGCCAAGTGGATCGCATCCAAGATCAAAAGAACCTGGCAGGTTGAAGGGAAGAAAGAAGGAAAAGAGATAAAGGGAGGAGTATGAGGTTAGGCTTTCACTTTGAGGGGTATTGCCCTAGAATATATAAAAGTGTGAAGCTACATGTATGGAAATTATAATAGTTAATCATCATACACTGTGAAGTTAACTCCCTAGTGTGGAAAGTTGGATGGACCTCTTGAATACAAAACATTGCCTGTGGAGAGAGAAAGAGAATATTAATTCTTGTGAAGATTAAAGAATTGCTTTGATACAGATGATAAAGTTAGTCTGAAGAACAGTGGGGACAAATTTCACTAACAAAAAGCTGACAGTTAATGTGCTTGAATATGGAAGGTTATGTGTGAGTGAGTTTGACCACCAGATGTGAGGCTCTAAACCCTTGGCCTAGGCAGATTCACTTTCACACCACAAATAGTGTCTCATACTTGTTTTCTCCCAAATTCATTTTACCTCTTTTGGGGAAATTTAGGATTGAATACGTGAGTGAGCAAGTTATGAGTGGGAGAGAAGATATTAGATATTGGTGGCCATGATGTGTACTAACTGGAATTTGCTTTCCAGATGTCTTAGGAAGTCAAGATTACAGTAAGCCTGAGCAAAATTTAGCTGACTTCTTACAGAATCAGTGTGCAAGTTCTGCAAATTATAAACAAAGATTTTCCTTTACCTCTCCAGACAGGGATGGGAGGCCTTCAACCTCCAACCAGCAAGTGGCTTTGTAGGATATGAAGCCCCTGTGTGGCATCAGTCCAGGGCCTTAATTAAAAGTGGTCTGTGGGCTTGGCTTATACACTGAGCCTTAAGAAATGATACATTTCAGCGAGATTGGATCACAGGTTTTCTTATCATCTACTAGAGGCCTAGTGCATGAAATTTGTGCAGGAAGGTGGTCCCTCAGCCTGGCCAGCACCGTCTCCAATCCAGGACCCCTTGGGGGATGTCTGACTGCTGGTTTAGGCAGTTGGACATCCTTCTCACAATCCGGGACCACTGGCTCCTAACCGCTCACCTGCCTGCCTGCCTGATCACCCCTTCCACCTCTGCCTGTCGGCCTGATGCCCCTAACTACTCCCCTGCCACCCTGATCACCCCATAATTGCTCCCCTGCTGGCCTGACACCCCTAACTACCCTCCCCCGCCAGACTGATCGCCCCTTAATTGCCCTCCCATGCTGGCCTGATCGCCCCTAACCACTGCCTCGGCCCCTGCCACCATGGCTTTGTCTGGAAGGATGTCCAGAAGATGTCCAGAAGATGTCTGGTCTAATTAGCATATTACCTTTTTATTAGTATAGATTTCTTTCACAAGGTGCCTTATGCTACCTACCAACTAAACTTATACAACCTTATCTCTATAATACCACTAGACTTTTGCTGGTAAAACTGGAAAAGATTCTCTTATGCTTAATGAGAACCATGGAATTTCAGACAGACTTCAGAGTTAGCAACTCTCTCATTCTATAGATGCACAAACTTAAGCCTTGAGAGGAAAATTAAGTCAATCACTAAAAAAATTTAAAAATATTGTGGGTCTACTGTAAGGCAGGCACTGTGATTCAAGGTGAATAATATGGGCTCTGCCCTCCTGTAGCTTATACACCAGTAGGAAACACTGACGAGAAGACAGGTAATTGTTTGCCTGGAATACATGGATAAAGGCTTGGAAATTACACCCATGAAAATTGGCAATAGGTATATCTTTATTTTACAATATCCTTGTGGGCAGTCCCTGTGTTTTGTGACTTTTGTTTTGACATTTGTATCTAATGGGGTGTCCTTGGTCTTTATTATTTAAGCATAGAGTGTTTAGACAGAAACTCCTGACAGGCCCAGCAGCCCAGACCCCCTTCTGTGAACAACAATATCCCCACAACCTATATAGTACTGGCACCTCCTATAAGGACCCTTGTTCTCCACTACAGCATGGAAGACATTGGCAACATTTCTATCCACCACTGCCACCTAGTGACTCTTTTGGCTACTACAGCTCTGGTTCTACCTGATTTTGAACTCTGGGATTCTGGCTCCAGACAGAGAGGTGCTGACTTGGTGACCCTAAGGTCCTGTTCCATCTTGGGAACCTAAGATTCTATAATTGCCTTTGATATTAGAAGGCAATGATTGTGTATTGAAGAGCAAAAGACCTAAATGAATCCAAATCAATAAAACTTTGATGAGGTCTTTCACAAAAAAATAAAACACACCCAGAAGACTAAAAAGCACAATGTAAATGTAAAGAGCTTGGCAAATGGGGAGCATGGCAGGCCAGCAGCTGTATTGAAGCAGTGGCCATGTATGAATACTTGTTATTCTTTTAGGACTGGCTTTTCCCTCCTTAGTCATGTACCACTTTTTTGCTCAAGTCCCAAGAACATGCTTTCACTTGATTTTATTATAAATTATAATTAATGTTCCTAATGGAAATTTTTTCAGCTGCTATTCATTTCAGTATTGTGGAATGACCAAAGATTTTCTTAGTGTATAATTTGGTATTCTTCAACAGTGTGCCAAATTTGTGTACCATTATTATGAAACAGACAAGATGTATCAATGCCAAATATGATGAGAAAGAGTGTTCACTTTGCTCACTCTCTCACATGCCTTCCCATGAAACCATCAGAACCCTGGATTTACTGGTCTTTCTAGATTTACAGTCATACTCCAAGGGCTGTTTAATAATACTATAGGCTTAATGCTAGAACCTGTGCCATCTTTAAGGGTTTAAAAATATTTGACATAAAAATGTTTATTGGTGTACATATAAGAAAAGTTCAAAATAAAGATTACTATTTAATTTAATCTCTATAAAAATGTACCATTTGTTTTATTTTAATTTAGGATTTATATGAATTATATCACACTTGAGAATAACTTGAAGGTTAAATTTTTCTTCCATTGTAAGAATTTCTTATTATCTGTGATGGTTGCTAAGAAATCATAGCCAATCATAAAGTAAATGAGTTTCTCATTCACAAACAATTTGAAAAATAAAATTATAAAAATCGTTTTCAAATTTATAGTGAAAAGTAATTTTTATTATTGGATGTGGGAACACTGACATATATTTGATATAACGTGGCAGAAGATATAATGGTTTTTAAAGACTCTAAATGTTCTTTAAATTTTTCTCCAAAGAACTAAAAATATTGTCAGAAACTTCCAAATATTTTTCTGGAAACACCAAATATTTTTCAATTCTCAAATCTTCACATTTCTTAACACATAAAGTTTTTAACATTAATATGAAATTTGTTTTCTATTTTGTTATAATCTACTAGTGGCCCTCTGCACGAATCTGTGCGTGAGTAGCTCACTGCTGCTTGCCTCAGCTGGCCACCCCACTCCACTGCTCGTAGCTCTCGGCCGCAAGTAGCTTGCTGCCCCTCCCTCCTCCTGTTCAGTCGTTATGTGACAGCATCCCAACCAATTTCCATATTACCCTATTATAAGTATAGATCCCTGTTTAATTTTATTTTTAATAGCTATCATTGAGATAAAATCATACTCCAGAAAGAAGCATTATATTTACTTGATAGGTATGTTTGACCGTGTGTGACACACTGCCCCTGGGAAGTGTCATTTCCACAGTTTAGACAGGAAACTCTTGAGAGATGATGGCAGCAATACTCTTCTCTTTGTTATTCTTCTTTTGTGGAAGATGTTACAAAATCATTACAGCAAATTGTAAGGACTTTAGCTTGACGAAAGTTCTGAAGAGGTTTTCTTTATTGTTGTTGTTTTATCAGAGTAACATCACCTGCCTATTGTGTCACAGTGTATGTACATTTATTGGGGAAACTAGAAAATACGAGTATTCTCTGAGAATAATCCACCTTGTTCCTAAGAATAAGCTTGAATTCCTCTTCCTCCAGTCTTCTGTAAAATTGACCCGGACCCACTTGCAATCATTGCATCAATTCTTCCATGCTCCTCTCTATTTTTTTCTAACTAGAATATAATAATTTCACCTTTAGCCACAAACCAACTAATTCTTAGGGAATTGGGACTGTCTCCCTTCACCTCAGGGCAAAACTGCTCTCCTTATAGCCAGCTGATTTATTTACTTAAATACTTAAGAGTCTTGTCTTTAACAAACCTCTGATTGACCCTTACCTGGGCTCAGAAGACTCTCTTTACCCTGGCCAGTGTGGCTCAGTTGGTTGAGCGTCATCCCATGCTCCAAAAGGTTGCCAATTTGATACCTGGTCAGAGAATATACCCAGGTTGTGGGTATATTTGGTTTTGGTGCATACAGGAGACAACCAATAGATACTTCAGTCTCACATCAATGTTTCTCTCTCTCTCTCTCTTCCCCCTCACCCTTCCTTTCTCTCTAAAATCAATAAAACATATTTTTAAAAGTCCATCTTCTTCATAGGCCTCCTATCTTACTGTCTCATCTCAGTGAACTGGAGCTCCTATTCCTTCCCCATGGTTGCTACATCTCCTTTTAGGGAGGACTTGGTATGTCTTAATGGTCTCTGTGTGCCAGGACCTAGCAAGTGCCTTGTACCCAGAAGAGCTTATGTAATGTTTGTTGTTCAATTAATAAATGGATTAGAGTGTGAATGGATATTTTAATGCTATGACTGATAGAAAGGTAAGTACTCAGAGTCATAAGGGATAGGAAAGAATGGCTGGGTCAGGAAGTTGTGTTCAGAAAACTTAGATTGATTTTCCAAAAGAATGGATTGACAAGAAATGTGATATTAATGAGGAAGAGAAAAGAAAATATATAATTTAGGTGACTGAGGATACTGGACTCATGATGCCCTGTCACTAGTCCAGCAGGTCCCTGACCTTTTAGTCTCATTTGCCCTTTTAGACTAATTTGCCCTACCATACCTTTTGCCATGGGCAGGAGCCTTGTTGGAAGAGATGATGATGGGCCTGGGTCCCATTTTGTTGGTCTTCATGCTGGGGCCCCTGTCTGACCCCACCGACCCTGGGTCAGGATGAGAGGTACAGACACTTCCTGGACCAGCATTATGATCATAAACCAAGTGGCCATGATGACAGATACTGTGATACCATGATGAGGAGACGAGGCTTGACTTCACCCTGCAAAGACACGAACACCTTTATTCATGGCACCAGTAACAACATCAAGGCTGTCTGTGAAGATGAGAATGGAAAACCTTACCAGGAAATTTTCAGAATAAGCAAGTCTCCTTTCCAAGTCACTACTTGCAAGCACAGAGGAGGATCTCCCCAGCCTCCCTGCTACTACAGAGCCACAGCAGGGTCCAGAGACATAGTTGTTGCCTGTGAACATGGCTTGCCTGTCCACTTTGATGAGTCATTTTACCAACCATAATCAGCAGGCCACTAGCCCAGAGTTGGCTCTGCTCTCTATTCCTGGCATTTCCCCACACACTCTAGAACAGGGGTGGCCACATTCATTGCCAGGGGCCCAGAAAATGAGCTGCCTGGATCTTTTGTTTTCTGTTTTACAATATGTTAATAAATAAAAATGTCTCTGAAATCAGTAAGAATCAAAGTCTTTTCATCAATTTAGCCTATGGATTTTTCCCCATTTTCTCTACTCAACTGCCCACAGAAAGGATTACATGGAATAAAAATGTCTTTTCCCCTATCAGTTACTTCCTTCTCAGTCAATAGGGAGGTAGACTTTCCTTTTTTGTGAATTTAAGGATGTTAAATTCATCTTACAGCAGAGCTAAAAAATTCCAGGGCACACGGTTGCTAAGCAGAATTTTCAGGAGGAGGAAATTATTTTTGCTGTCAAATAAATCAATATTACTTTTACAAATGTTAAACTTTGAGGAGTAGTGTTTACAACTAAATACCAACAGATTAATTATTCTTTATCTACCTCTCTCTTAAATGTTTGCATTTTAAAAGATATATTTCAAATAAAACACAAGGCATATTCATTAATAGATTCAAATCTATTCTCTAAATTCTCTATAAGAGGCAAACCAGATTAATATTTCAGTATCCTATTATTCCAAAATACCTAGATATTTAATTTTTTTTACTATTTAACCCAGCAAACTCCAAAGTTTTAAGTTACCAAAAAATTATGGAAAACTATGTTTAGGCATATATATCTATCCCTGGAAAAGCTTTATCATAAACCCTTTATTTTACTTACATCTATTTATTATGTTTTAACAATGTTGTAATTTTAAAGCCAATTATTTTACCCAAGGCATTTTCTTGGCAGATTTTGTAACAGGGATAACTCACTGGCCTTCATTGGCTTTAATGTGAAAGTACCATTTTATTTTATTTTCCTTTATAAAAACAGGAGTTCCCCCTCCCCTGCCCGCCTTCACTGCTATTTCTGCACCTTCCTGGAGGGTTTTTCTACAGAGCTGTTCCTCCCAGTGTTGTGGGCAAAAATAGAACATTGGGAACTAGTTAAGGTTATGAGAAATATTAATCTGTTCACCATGATTGCCTACCCAGGACATACCACCTGGCTGGGAGTCATACGTTACCCCTCTCCTTAGAATGCGGTACATTCTTCTTTAAGAACCGCCCATTATCATGGAAACATTAAATTTATAGCCCAGGGAGAAACCAAGCTGGCGGCATAGCTAAGCACCTATACCACTGCCTCGCACAACAATTTCAAAACTACAACTAAAAGACAGAACGGACACCATCCAGAACCACAGGAAAGCTGGCTGAGTGGAAATTCTACAACTAGAAGGAAAGAGAAAAGCTCACAGAGAATTGGAATAACGGCAAAGGGTTGAGGTACGGCAAAGGGTCTTTGTGCGTGCAGAGAGGAAGGGCTCTGCGTGGCTGAGAGCCTTGCTGACTTTCTCTGGAGGAAGGGGGAAGGAAGCCCATGACTGTACTGAACCCCAGTTCCAACTGCACTGATCCCCAGTTCCGGGCGAAACCCCGTGAACCCAGGCTCATACAGGGGGAGTCTGGACTGTCAGGTAGAGAGAAAGGCACTCGGAGACCCGGGGGAGGGGGTCTGGAGGCGCGCATGCCAGGGAAGCCAGAGGTCTGGAGGCACGCATGCAAGAGCAGGGCTGATGGGAAGTCAAGACTGTCTGCTCTGCCCTAAGACTCCACCCCATCCAAGCTGAACACAGAGGCTTTTGCAATTTGGCAAGTCTAATCCTATAAGGCTGTCTCCAGCACCAAACTTCTCCTAGCGTAGACACAGCTGATCCTTACAACCAACTGGCCTGGAGGTCAATTCCTCCCAGTGATACCAACAACAATTAAGACTTAACTACAACAAGGCTGTACACACAGTCCACAAAGGGGTGCACCAAGTGTGTCCACCTCAGGTAACTGGGAGGCCGACCCACTGGGCCATTTAGGAAACCTAGCACACAAAGCTACCCTACCAACTCAGGGAAGCAGTGAAAATGCGGCAACAAAGAAACAGATCACAAACAAAAGAAATGGAGGAAAACAAACAACTGGATATAGAATTCAAAACCACGGTTATAAGGCTTTTCAAGAATATCCTAGAAAAGGCCGATAAATATAATGAGACCCTCGAAGATATGAAAAAGGACCAACTAGAAATTAAACATACACTAACTGAAATAAAAAATATTATACAGAGTCCCAACAACAGACTAGAGAAACGCAAGAATCAAGTCAAAGATTTGAAATACAAAGAAGCAAAAAGAAAAAAGAAAAAAAATCCAAAAAGTTGAAGATAGTGTAAGAAGCCTCTGGGACAACTTCAAGCATACCAACATCCGAATTATGGGGGTGCCAGAAGAAGAGAGAGAACAAGATACTGAAAACCTATTTGAAGAAATAATGACTGAAAACTTCCCCCACCAGGTGAAGGAAATAGACTTATAAGTCCAGAAAGCGCACAGAACCCCAAATAAAAGGAATCCAAAGAGGACCACACCAAGACACATCATAATTAAAATGCCAAGAGCAAAAGACAAAGAGAGAATATTAAAAGTATCAAGAGAAAAACAGTTAATTACCTACAAGGGAGCACCCATATGGCTGTCAGCTGATTTCTCAACAGAAACTATGCAGGCCACATGGGAGTGGCAAGAAATCTACAAAGTGATGAATAGCAAGAACCTACAACCAAGATTACTCTACCCAGCAAAGCTATCATTCAGAATTGAAGGTCAGATAAAGAGCTTCACAGACAAGAAAAAGCTAAAGGAGTTCATCACCACCAAACCAGTATTATATGAAATGCTGAAAGGTATTCTTTAAGAAGAGGAAGAAGAAGAAAGTAAAGATAAAAATTATGAACAACTAATACATATCTATCAACAAGCGAACCTAAAAAACAAGTGAATTGAAAATCTGAGGAACAGAATAAACTGGTGAATATAATAGAATCAGGGGCATAGAAAGGGAGTGGACTGATAATTCTCAGGGGGAAAGGGGTATGGGGGGTACAGGAAGAGACTGGACAAAAACTGTGCACCTATGGATGAGGACAGTGGGGGGAAAGTAAGGGCAGAAGGTGGGGTGGGAACCGGGTGGAGGGGAGCTATAGGGGGAAAAAAGAGAAACAATTGTAATAATCTGAATAAAGATTTATTTTTTTAAAAAATTTTATAGCCCAAACAATGGAGTCCCAACCCAGACTGCACTGCTTACTTCCCCATGCCCATAATCCCTACTTCTCCATTCAATTTTTGTCCCTATATTCATAAACCAGGGAACAGCAAACTAAAGTCCCCAAAAGATAGCCAAAATTACATTAGACACACAGACAGAAATCTCACTAGCTACGAGTTTCTGGTGACGGACATCCTGAGAGGGAGAGCAGGAAGAGTACATTCTGACAATCTCTGTCCCATGTTCAGCCTCAATACACATAACTGGGCTTCCCCAAAGCAGGACATGCCCCATCTTTAAACAAATTAAACCAAACAACGAAGAAACACAAAACATCAACAGAAACACTCTTATGCAGATGCACACAATGCACTAAAATTTATACCACAGAGTGCCCTGCATTAAAAAACCACCGAAGCAGAGCAACATCTCCTGTCCCTGGTTCGGGGACTGCACCTCCCCTGAAACTCGCATTTTCCCAAATAGACTATTTGGGGAAGAATTCTATCTAGGCCTAGAATTTTTATTTCCCATCCTCAGAAAGTCCTTTGTGACTCTTTTCCTGCTCAGTCCCCATATTAGAGATGTCTCGCACTCCCCGAGATCCGTTTTGTCCCTCTCTGGCCATTTCCCTTGTGGGAGAACAGAAGAGCAGATCAGAACTCCGCACTTACTTTATATGTCAGACCTTTCCCAGTCACATATACCCGACCACCAAGGATACCCAACCATCAAGATGGTATTTCCACCTTGGGCCATGCATGAGACTTGCCTGGTTGCTGGGCATGTACCCTCTTTGTATCATTTTCACCACCTTCCAAAGAAAAATAGTCTTGGACTTATCTATGGCACCCGCAAAGAGACAGGGCCCAGGCAAAGGGACACCCATAATTGGGTGGGACATGCCTACCCTTCAACCAGGGTCCCTCCCTAGTCTGGGCACAGAAATCCCAGACGCGCCCCCAAATTTTGAGAAATGGCTCACCTGTCTGAATTTCAAAAGATGGACTGGGAAATAGAAACATGGCAAAAATGAGACTTTTAATAACACTCTCAAGAGCGGGTGTCCATCATATGGCATACAAGTGGGGAAGGGAACATAGACTATTAGTCCCTCCTTCATTTCCTCATTGGCTGAATCCTATGAGGTCACCTGTCACCTGTTTCTTCACAAATCGCGTAGGTCTTCTTGTCTCCCTTTGGACCATTTAAAATATAAGCTGAGACCTTTATCTTTTTTTTTTTTTTAATTTTGTCTGACACCTTTCTAGTTGACTCCACCTCCCTTTGTTTAGGGGAATCTTCTTGGAAAAATGTGCTATCAGCCACGTGCACAGCTCTCATACCTTCTCCCCACTGCCCACACTCTGTTTGCTCTGGGGAAATTCCATATCTGCCTGGCCACGTGATGTCTCTTTTCTATAAAGTTTGAATCAGAGGCATGTTTCTTACACTGAGCACCTACCATGTACCTGGCATTATGATAGGCACTTAACATTGATTTTATCATTTATTCTTCCTAACATCCCTAAGTGAAAGGTATTATTATGTTCACTTACGTAAGAGTAATAATGCTGAGAGAGGTTAAGTAATTTCCCCAAGATCATATAGTTAATGTGGCAGAGCTAATTCTTTGGAATCACAGTATCAAACAAAGTTCTTATTGAGAATCAGTGTTGTAGAGTGGAGAGAGCTTTTGGGGCAAGCTCTGACCAAAAGGTATGTGTTGGGATGGTTTGGGGATCATTTTATTTTCTGTTGAAGCTACAGCCTTAGACACACTCATTGATGTCTACATTGGACTTCTGTTGGTAAATATTTGTTGATGTCTTGTTAAATTAGTTGGTTATTGTGGCTGAGGCTGTGGGTTTGTTTTGCATGAATAATTTAGGTCTTCTCTGTAGCCAATTATCTTTCTAAATCATATCTTGGACACAAAGAAGCAGGATGATAAAAAGTAGATAAAACTGTGCAAAAATCAGAGGTGAAAGATTAACTATGCAAGATTAAATTTGGGGAAAATAACCCAAAGTGTATTGTGATGAAGCTATTACCCAAGTGCTAAGTGTACCTTCAGAAATTCTATCCATTAGTCTAAGGATGAGAAGTTAATCAACCATCATTTCTTACTGCTCTCATATCTCATATCTACAGCTGTAGGAACTGGTATGTGACATAGAGCTTTCTAGACTTTTATATACAAGCAAAAGATGGCTGTGATTATAGGAGATAGCATTTTAAAGAATGAAGTTATGTTTGATACTGGTATGCAGGTCCCTCATCAGCCATTTCAGTCACCCAGACAGTGTGACCTGCCGTCTTGAAGCAGCATCTTTGAAAACAAAGGACAGTAGTACCCATATATGTCAAACCAGGACTTCAGCTACGAACAGCCCTTCGACTGCATATGTAGAAATGGGCCTGTATGACCTTCAAAAAACTGTCCTTTCGGTTTTCAGTTGCTCACTTCCTGTTGAGTCATAAATTAATTTTATTTGCTCTAGTACAGCGACTTTCAATGGGTATGCCCCAAGTATTTTTAAAACATGTAATACCTGACTATTTAGTCAGGGGCACTGACCTCCTTTCCCTTATATTGTCAAATTAAAAAATGACAACCAACACAATAGCTGCCTGGTGTGAATGAATCCAAATTATTTCTATTTATTTTGTCAGATTGACAAATATATTTTTTGGTGTGCTGCAGAATTTAATAATTAGTTTATGTGTGCCATGAGATGAAAAAGGTTGAAAATAGCTGCTATAGTGAGTCAGTCCTGCCTCAATGCCAGGGTCAAGGAGATTCACAGTTCATGAGTTCATGCCAATCTCAGGAGTGACCGTCAGATGGCAGGATCTAGCTAGCTGATGTTGGTGAGCGATTCCCACTTCCACTGCTACCCTATTTCACCCCTAATTAAAATCGGTTGATAGACAGAAGCAACCCTGAACATAAATGTTTTGAATATCCTGAATATTTGAGGAGTGGAAACAGAGAGGCACTAGAAAATGTGGGAAAAGCACTGTTTTAGAGCCAGAGAGGTCTGGGTTTTCTTTCCTTGGTCAAAAGAAGCAATGTTCGGACACTATATGGCAATGCTTCCTTCGTTGTGGCTCTGAAGGTTTTTGTTTAGTTTTTGTGTTGTAGTTTTTTTCTTTTTTTAATTTAATAAATCTTTATTGTTCAGATTATTACAATTGTTTCTCCTTTTTCCCCCCATAGCTCCCCTCCACCCGGTTCCCACCCCACCTTCTGCCCTTACCTCCCCCCATCACTGTCCTCATCCATAGGTGTACAGTTTTTGTCCAGTCTCTTCCCGCACCCTCCCCCCCATACTCCTCTCACCCCGAGAATTGTCAGTCCACTCCCTTTCTATGCCCTGATTCTATTATATTCACCAGTTTATTCTGTTCCTCAGATTTTTTTATTCACTTTATTTTTAGATTCACTTATTGATAGATATGTATTTGTTGTTCATAATTTTTATCTTTACCTTTTTCTTCTTCCTCTTCTTAAAGAATACCTTTCAGCATTTCATATAATACTGGTTTGGTGGTGATGAACTCCTTTAGCTTTTTCTTGTCTGTGAAGCTCTTTATCTGACCTTCAATTCTGAATGATAGCTTTGCTGGGTAGAGTAATCTTGGTTGTAGGTTCTTGCTATTCATCACTTTGTAGATTTCTTGCCACTCCCATGTGGCCTGCATAGTTTCTGTTGAGAAATCGCTGACAGCCATATGGGTGCTCCCTTGTAGGTAATTAACTGTTTTTCTCTTGATACTTTTAATATTCTCTCTTTGTCTTTTGCTCTTGGCATTTTAATTATGATGTGTCTTGGTGTGGTCCTCTTTGGATTCCTTTTATTTAGGGTTCTCTGTGTTTCCTGGATTTATAAGTCTAGGTCTATTTCTTTCACCAGGTGGGGGAAATTTTCAGTTATTATTTCTTCAAATAGGTTTTCAGTATTTTGCTTTCGCTTTTCTTCTGGCACCCTCATAATTCAGATGTTGGTATGCTTGAAGTTGTCCCAGAGGCTCCTTACACTATCTTCATATTTTTGGATTCTTTTTTTTTTTTTTTGCTTTTTCGGTTGAGTGTTTTTTGCTTCTTTGTATTTCAAATCTTTGATTTGATTCTTGCGATCCTCTAGTCTGCTGTTGGATCTCTGTATATTATTTTTTATTTCAGTCAGTGTATGCTTAATTTCTGGTTGGTCCTTTTTCATATCCTCAAGGGTGTCACTATATTTATCGGCCTTTTCTAGAAAATTCTTGAAAAACCTTAAAACCATGGTTTTGAACTCTATATCCAGTTGTTTGCTTTCCTCCATTTCTTTCATTTGTGATCTGTTTCTTTGTCTCTGCATTTTGTCTGCTTCCCTGTGTTGACAGAGTGGCTTTGTGAGCTAGGTGTCCTATAGGGCCCAGTGGCTCAGCCTCCCCAATTACCTCAGCTGGACACTCTTGGTGCACCCCTTTATGGGCTGTGTGCACAGTCTTGTTGTAGGTAAGCCTTGATTGTTGTTGGTATCACTGGGAGAAATTGACCTCCAGGCCAATTGGCTGTGAGGATCAGCTGTGTCTATGCTGTGAGAACTTCTGTACTGGAGACACCCTTATGAGACAAGACTTGCAAAAGCCTCTGTGCTCAGCTTGGATGGGGTGGAGTCTCAGGGTGGAATAGACAGCATTGGTTTCCTGTCAGCCCTGCCCTAATAGGCCCCTGTGTCTCAGTGTCCTGTGGTAATCGCTGCAAGCACCTCTGAGAGAAAGCCGCCCTCAAGTTCTGCCCACTGCCAGATAGTCCAATTTCTCCCCAAATGAGTCTGGGTCCCCAGAGTCTCGCCTGGAACTGGAGTTCAGTGTAGTTAGGAGTTTTTGTCTCCCTCCCGCTTGAGAAAGCCAGCCACACACTCAGTTGCCAGTCCTCTCCACACATGTATCTCAGTACCTCTGCCTCCTGTAGATCCTCTGAGTCTCAGTGTGCTTTTCTCTTTCCTTCTA
Source organism: Corynorhinus townsendii (assembly GCA_026230045.1). NCBI lineage: Eukaryota > Metazoa > Chordata > Mammalia > Chiroptera > Vespertilionidae > Corynorhinus > Corynorhinus townsendii. The sequence continues at coordinate 158,966,219 of JAPDVU010000001.1, read as the reverse complement.
GTTGTAGAATTTCCACTCAGCCAGCCTTCCTGTGGTTCTGGATGATGTCCGTTTTGTCTTTTAGTTGTAGTTTTGAAATTGTTGTGTGAAGCAGCAGTTTAGGTGTTTACCTATGCCACCATCTTGGTTTCTCTTCTGTGTTGTTGTTTTTAAACTCTATAAAACATATGTTTATTTTCCACCGTCAAAAGTGCCAACAAAATGAGTCTGCAACTAGAGACGACAGAAAACTAGCAATAGCTATTGACAAGACAGACACAGCATCAATGATACATGTATGATGATGGAATATATCACCAAGGCCTAGTTTTTGATTGTGCATAGAAACAGCAAGGGAAAAAAAGACAGTCCAAGTTCTCTTTTGTGGAGATTGTGGTGTTGAGATTTATTTTTAAATTTTCTTTTTTCAGTCAATTCCACAAGCCTGGGAAACATCTTCATCCCCTATACCCATTTTATTTCATTTGTTCATTAATTCCCTCATTTTGTTTATTAGTTCACTCAACCAATATACACTATCTTCCCAACCCTTTGGCTGGATACTCTTATTTTTACTTTGTAGGTTTTTATATAGGATTAACAAGATTTCCATAAAGACTTGATTTTAAAACCATCAAAAGAATAGCCCCATGAGTGAAAAGATCAAGTAATTAAGAAATACAAATGTCCAGTTTTTAAAATAGCCATGGGGATGTCAAGTAAGCATAGGGAATATAGTCAATAGCATTGTAATAACTATGTATGGTGTCAAATGGGTACTAGGCATATGGAGTTACTACTTTGTAAGATATATAAATGTCTAAGCACTCTGTGGTAAACCAGAAACTAATATAATATTATATGTCAACTGTAATTGAAAAAAATATTTAATTTTAAAAAAATAGACACATGAGAGGAAAGGCTAACCCTAAACGTTACTCTACCCTCTTTTCCACACCTTCCTCAATTCCCAGATGTCAGGAATTAAAACCAGTTCATAAACTCTCATTGGCATATCCTGTCTATCCAAACTTTTGGGAATCAGAGTCTCCAGAGAACCAAACACTCTCCAAAGATCACATGACTAGAGAATTTTCTCAAGAGACAGACAACTCCAGTTTCATTTAGATCTGCCTTTTCTCCCTTTTCACACCCTGACCATACAGGACACACACACCTGGGCATCCAGCCCATCAGTCTCTGCCCTGGGTCATTGTACTGGCGACTGTGCTGTCTCTCTATGAAAGAAAAGCTCTTGCTTTCAGAGAAGATCCTGTTTACAAACTTTGTACTCTTGGGGAAGAAGTGATGAGAAAAGTTGTGAGCAGAAAAGTGGGAGGAAAGAGTAGACTATAGAGTTGAGAAAATATCAACTTGCCATTCTCAATACCTCTCTCTGGTACCCATTTGTTACCTTCCTTTCTCCTACCTCTTTGTTTCTCCCCAGGCACCTCCAAGGTAGTGATGGCTCTCCAGAAGACCCTTTCATTGCTTCTGCTCTTGCTGCTGACCTTGCTGGGGCTGGGGCTGGTGCAGCCCTCCTATGGCCAGTCCATGTACCAACGATTCCTGAGGCAGCATGTGGATCCTACGGTGACCAGTGGAGACGTTAAATACTGTAACTTGATGATGCAAAGACGGAGGATGACTCAGTTTCATTGCAAGCAATTCAACACCTTCATCCACGAAGACATCTGGAACATTCGTAGCATCTGCAGCACCACCAATATCCGGTGCAAGAATGGCAAGATGAACTGCCATGAGGGTGTAGTGAGTGTTACAGACTGCAGAGATACAGGAAGTTCCCCAGCCCCCAACTGCAGATATGGGGCCAGGGCCAGCACTAGGCGTGTGGTCATTGCCTGTGAGGGTAACCCCCCAGTGCCTGTGCACTTTGACAGATAGATACTACCCTACAGGGGTTATGGCCCCGTGGTTGACCTTTAACTTACTCCTTGAATAGCAATGTGTAATGCATTTGAGCTATCTCAGGCTCTGCCTCCTCTGCTTATGTCTACTTCCTTTTCTCTATATAATCCATTCTCTTAAATGCATCAAAGATAAATGGAGGCATAAACCTATAATGGGACTTGGCTTTTCCATAAAAAACTTTTCAGTAAACTTTTCTGCTTCCTTTTATAATACTGGTCAGCTTAGCTCTCTCCAATCCCATCCTCTGGAAGTTAGTCATTATATGTATGATATAGTATTTCAAGTATTTTAAGGTGCTTCTATCTCAGTGATCTCATTTTAATACCACCGCACCCCTGTGATGCTCATGTTCCTACATATACTAGTGGGGCCCAAAGTTAAAGGATTTGCTGAAGAACATGAAGTTAGTGGAAAAGCTGAAGCAAAAAACTCCACTTCAACTGCCTACTAATCCAGGACTTTTTCTACTTCATCACAAGGAGTGTTTTGAAAGTGTCTGCTTTTTGATATTCCTATCAGTCAGCTGTTGGGAAAGCATTAAAAATTTGGAAATATGAACTAGTAAAATAAGAGCTCTGTCTGTGTAATTTGGCAACCTTGTTATGTTTGGGTCTAAAAGATTATGATACAAAGAATTTTCTTTTTCTCTTCCCAAACTTTTGAATCACTGCAGCAAGTCAGAGTATTAACAATGCACTAGATCATTAAGACTCACTCACTCTTCCTGACTGCAAAGATTTTTCATGTTTTTCTTTTAATAAAGAACTCAAGCCCAGCCAGCATGGCTCAGTGGTTGAGCATCAACTATGAACCAGGAGATCAACAGTTCAATTGCTGGTCAGAGCACATGCCTGGCTGTGGGCCAGTCCCCTTTGTGGGGCATGCAGGAGGCAACCAATCAGTGATTCTCTCTCATCATTGATGTGTCTATCGCTCTTCCTCTCTGAAATCAATTAAAATATATTTTAAACAAAAACTCAAACTACAGATATCTGTGAAGATGGTGCTATGGTTCTTGTGTGGGATTATTTTTTCTTCTACCATCTTAATTATTTTCTAGTTTATAAACATGCACCAACACCTTACTCTCATAAACTGATCCATGAAAAAAAGTCTATAGGATCAATGACCAGGACACTAAAGACAATTCTCACACCCCTCCCTTTTCCCTTTGAATATTTTGAAACAAATTGGGGAACAGAAATATATGGAGACACCAGCAGCTAAAGAAGGGAAGTATGTATCTAAGAGTGTGTGTGAGCACATGTGCATATGGTGTGTATTTGTGCGCGCGCGCGTGTGTGTGTGTGTGTGTGTGTGTGTGTGTGTGAGAGAGAGAGAGAGAGAGAGAGAGAGAAAGGACTAAACTGAAAATACTTAAATTATAGCAGATTTATATTATTTATATTTAAGGTGTGCAACCTGATTCAGTATACTTATGCACTGTGAAAGAATCACTACAATCAAGCTAATTAATGCATCTGTTAACTCACATGGTTATCAAAAGTGACTCCATTTTGGACTGTTTTCACCTCCATTGTTTTCAACACTACTGAGCATCATAGCTTAGCCCAGCCAGTTTCTACTGAATGCATATTGCTTTCATACCATTGTAAAGTCAAAAAATCATAAGCTTGAAAAATCATGAATAAAATTGCGAGTCATTTTTGTTAAGCCATGACACCAAACAAAAACTTAATAAATAATCAAATTTCACTTTCAGCCTCTTCCAGAGATGGAATTGTAAACCACTCAATTTGGAATTTCCTGATCAGCACTGGTAAGGTAATCTGCCTGATAAGACTCCCTGCTTTCCCCTGAAAGAAGGTGCTCTTGCTGAAAATAATCCAGTCTGTAACTTGGTAATCCCACCCTCTTTCTGCCTATAAAAACCCTCCATTTTGTACAACTCACCAAAGCACCTTTCTGGTTGCTAGATGGCATGCTGCCCAATTCCTGAATTGCTTAATAAAGCCAATTAGATCTTCAAACTTACTTGGCTGAATTTTGTTCTTTAGCTCCTGCCCCCAGGGCCTTGCCATTCCTTTGTACCCAGAAGTCTGTCTTTGATGTATGACCCCTTTGCTCCAGGCTCTTCTCAGAGTGACCCCCAGTGTTCTAGATGAGGAGATAAACAGGTGCACATAGTAAGGCTGTCCCCTCTTCCCCCACCACCACTGCCAATCAGTTGGAACACTGCACCTCCCACATCTTTTCCTTTCTTCACTGCCTCAGACTTCTTAGCTCTAAGGAAAGGGAAAGGACACTGACTCTGCTCTGTAGATTCACACACTAATCCCCACGGACCTGTGAACGTGAGTATGGGATCTGAATAGGGCAAGTTAGCGTTAGAAGGGTTGGTACTGAGCATGGCTGGGGAAAAGGCCCAGGAACACTGGAAGGGGCTTGCTTGACCTGCTAGGTGAGAGTTGAGAATGCAGTGATCTAACTTGTAAGAAGCAAAGACCCAAATTTAACTCAGCATTAATCTTACTAATTCACACCTCCCTCCCTCCCCAATATTTTCAAGCATAATACATTGAAACAGCTTAAATCTTGGTCTTCTCATTCTGTTTAGGCCATTTGAACTAGGGATAGGGTGCCACAAATGAAAACCTGCCTATCCCTTATTCTGTGTCTGATAGAGCACTTGAGACCCCCAAAAGTGCTCTCATGCAAATCCCATTAGTCTCTCACAGGTCTGTAAAGGAGCTACTATTAGGCTCATTTGAGGACACCGATTGTGAGATATTGAGAATCAGGTTAGAGTTTCTGTAGGGCTAGGTAACTCCTTGTGCTAACTGAGGACAGAGAGCTGTTTTAAAGGGGAGACTGTTTCAAACATCTCTAGGCCCTGATTTTGACCAGAGTAGCTCCTGTGAGGGCAGTTTCAATCTTGGTATTTGGTTGCTTAGAACACTATTTCAAAACTGCATTTCCTTTATGATGGTATTCTTAATAGCAAATCAAGATCATTCAGCATGATGATAATTAAGGAAATGGCCTCAGAGAAGGCAAGTGGGCAGTCAGAAGTGCTACCATGTTTCAGGCAGGCATTGGGGAAGTGCTATGAGGAAGTCAAGATGAGACAAGCACTTGCAGAGTCAGTTTTATTACAGCCTGGGAGTTCAGGGAGCCAAAGCCTTCCTGCTTAGAAAATGTTTCCCAAGTCTACTCATCTTCTACATTCCCTTAAAGGGTGACAACCTTTTCTACTTCACAGACATAAAATGTAAAATAAATTCTCTTTCAGACACACTCTTATGAGAACCCATCTGGAGAGTAAAACAGAGCTAGCCAGAACACTCCTTGTTTTGGGTGAAGAGGTGTTTGGAATTCTCAAAATAAACTTCATCTATTTTCTACAATTTTGTGTTTGTCTTACTCAGACTCTAGCATATTTTCAATTCTTGAAAATTTTATTATCTAATGAAATTTATCATCTTCTAGTCTGGAACCAAATGGTAAAATTGCGCCTAAATATCTACAATGGAATTTTAAGGTGGAGCTCAGCTCAGGGTGGCACATAAATGCTGTTGCAGTTATGTTTTCCTCTCTCTTCCATGTAGACCCACAGGTGATCCTGGTGACTGAGATGTCCTCCTCTCTGAAGGTCCTAGGTCCTCTCTTGTTCCTGCTATTCCCCTTGTGTGGGCTCCATGTACACAGCCAGAACCTTTCCTGGAGGGAATTCATGAAACAGCACCACCTGAGCACAAGCTGGGAATTCAATGAGTACAGATGCAATGATCTCATGAGAGGAAGAGAAGCTCCAAAAGACAGGAACTATCACATCTTCATCTATACCTTCTGGCACAAAATCGAGCATGTATGCATCAGGAACTGGAGAGATCGCTACAGAAATGTATATATATGGGCCCAGTATCCCTTCAAAGTAATCAAGTGTTACCGGAGGAATAACAAAAAGGGCTACAAAGAGCACAGAAGTTACAGCTACATTGAATTCCATTGTGGCATGAACGGGTTTGTTGATAGCATAGAGGACATCCGGTTGTTAGAGGTCATCAGTAACTAGAAAGTCTGCCCACACCTCCAGTTTTTAGTAGAGTGATGAGTGTTTCCCAAGTAGTGGGCCCTGCCCACATCAATAGCCTTTGCTAATCACTACTTTGCATTTATGTGCCGTCCAGAAGGTCGTCCAGCCATCCGGTCTAATTAGCATATTATGCTTTTATTATTATAGATAATAATAGCATATATAATAATTTATACTGTATGTCATATATACTATATATGCATGTATATATGCATATATATGCTGAATCATATATATGTATGCTGAATCATATATATACATATATACATATACATATATATATATATATACTTTATGTGATTCAGCTCACATGGCATCTCTTTTTCACTAACCCAGAAATTTTCCTGATATTGATTTCTTATACCTACCCAAGCTGAATGATCTTCCCTTCACAATAAATTATATCACTCCAATGTGCGTGACATTTATATATGTTATATGTTCAAAGTATGTGTGGTGATTGGTATAAGTATTAGATGTAGATTATATTTGGATGAGATTTGTGCTGTGTGTAGTTTAAGAAAAGGCCATGGTATTAACATTTTCAACTAGGTGACTACCTGGAACTCAGATCTCAATGAATAACCAGTAAATGTAGCTTGGTCATCATGTTTCAAGGGCAGCTCCTCAGCTTTGCAGTTTTTCAGTGCACCTGAGGATGAGCAGACACCTGGGAGGTGATGGCTTAGACCAACCAAACTCACAAGAGACTAGTGTTAACTCAGTAGTCCTTTCTCACTGATCAGTTCACATATGGAGAATACTGATTGTTTTTCTCACTTAAGATATTATATGTGTGTAATATGCTTATGTGTATGATGAGAATGTAAATGTTTATGTACTAGTTGGGAAAAAGTTGTGACCCAGCCATTGGTTGTGTTGACATGCTGAATTTCACTCAGATTGGGAATGTGGGGGTGGGCAGAGCTGAGTTAGTATAACATTCACTATGGTCCTAGCTCATAGGGTGTGCTCTATCTACACTGGTCTTCTTTCTTTCCCATCTTTTGGCTTGGTACCTTCTTTTTGACTTAGATAAAATCAACATCACAAGTGCCCATCAACCTGGAACTCAGATCTCTTCTCCCTGGCTTCAGAAGATAGAGTCTTCTAATATATAAATACTTCTAATATACAAATCTGTATGAAAGCTATATTCCCAAGATTGTAAAGAATCTTTCCCATCAGCTAAGAAATGATGAAGATTCCTACTGGACTAATTTATTAAGAATATCACTAAGGCCCGGTTGCTGTTGCTCAGTGGTTGATTGTGGACCCATGAACCATGAGTTCACTGTTCGATTCCTGCTCAGATGCCAGGGTTTCAGGTTTGATTTCCAGTAGAGAGCCAGCATGAGGCAGCCAATCAGTGATTCTCTATCATCATTGATGTTTCTATTTCTCTCTTACTTTCCCTTCCGCTCTCTCTACAATCAATAAAAACAAATTTTAAAAAAATCTTTAAGGAGGCAAATGCAATTTAACTGGGATAAGCCAGTAGTTTCCAGAGGAATAATACATTCTGCAGATGATATTAGCTCAAGTGAGTTAATCTGATAATAATCATTTTCACATGGCAGAGAAATAGGGTGGGATTGACAATTCTTCTCAGTAATGAGGCTCCAGACTTAAATTTTGTTGTAAGGAAGAGGAAGTAAGTTGGGGGATGAAATGTTGAGGACACAGTAAGTAGAGTCCACTAGAATTCTGTTTACTAAGTGAGGGAGAGAGATACAGGATAAGAGAAATATTGGCTTCATATAATTTTGCCTAAGGCAGGTATGGGGAGAAGAAATACCAAACATTAAAGCATAGTAGTACCTTGTGTTCTTTAGCCTTCTGTATTATGAAATGATCCCAGCCTTGAAACAATTAAAGAAAAGGCCATGGTGTTAACATTTTCTATTAGGTGACTACCTGGAACTCAGATTTCAATGAATAACCAGTAAACATAGCTTGGTCATCATGTTTCCAGGGAAGATCCTCAGCTTTGCAGTTTTTCAGTGCACCTGGGGATGAGCAGACACCTGGGAGATGATGACCTAGACCAGTGGTTGGCAAACTCATTAGTCAACAGAGCCAAATATCAACAGTACAACGATTGAAATTTCTTTTGAGAGCCAAGTTTTTAAACTTAAACTTCTAACGTCACTTCTTCAAAATACTCACCGTGGCTGTGGTATTTTGTGGAAGAGCCACACTCAAGGGGCCAAAGAGCCGCAGTTTGCCGACTACAGACCTATACCAACCAAACTCACAAGAGACTAGTGTTAACCCAGTAGTTCTTCCTCAATGATCAGGTCACATATGGAGAATACTGATTGTTTTTCTCACTTGATAAATGCTGTTTCAAAATGTATTGGCATATTTTGGGGTGACATATTCTGGTCTCCTATAGGGAAGTTTCACAAATACCTCATTTTAAAAACTCTTTAAAAGATGCTTTTATGAAAGGGTGAAAAGATGTTGGTTCAAAACAGGAAGAAAATGTATGTAAGTGTATTTAGTATAAATAGCATGTGTGGTTGTTGTTTCTTGAACATTCTCATATCCACTTACCTCCATTTGGATAGCTGCATATTCACTTCCCTTAGGGAATTACCCTTTCCCTTTCCATGTGCAGTTTGGTGAGGCTGTTCATACAAGTTTCCAATGTCCTCTACAGAGCCAAGTGAGGATCATGAGAGTCAAGTGAAGCTAACTGGACACTCTTGTAGAAGAACAGAATATACCACCCTAAAGTATGCCTCTTTGGCTTAAGAATTATTTTGAGAGACAGCAGACAAAGGAGAAGTTCTCAAAGCAGAGTATAAGTTACTCATGTTTGAATAAAAAAGAGGGTCTATGGAGAGTAAACTCCTATGGTGGTCTGATAATAAACTCCTAACTGGGAAGATCATGGTGGGTAGTCAGCCCCAGGCATTATCTGTTTGGTAAAAAGTCACTTGTGTAAGCCCTGTCCATTTGTGTGTGTCCGTGTGTGGGCATCTACCTTTGAAATAAGAAGTAACCACCTTCAAGAAGGCATATAATCTTGTTAACTATCCTGTAATCCAATCCCCACCTTGTTTTCTCCCACCTCTTCCTTATTTGCCTTTCTTAACTGCAAATACATAAAGGAAGCTATTATTCTCCAGATATTTGAGTTCTTGCTCCCCGGCATATGTTGTCAGTTTGGCTCAAATAAAATAAAAATTCTCCACAGGTGTGGGTGTTTATTATGTAGACACTTTTGCAGGGTAATTTAGTTATATATATATATAAAATTTATATATATATATATATAAATTATATATATATCTTTATAAATTATATATATATATATTTTTGTAAGAGTGTTTCCCTCTCTGTACCAAGAAGAAAAAGATGACTCTAAGTCACAAGAAACTCTTATTAATGGAGAATGCAAAGAGTTACATAAAAAAAACCTTATCCTAGTTTACTGCGCTTTTTCCTTGTCACTGATGCTATTCCAGATCTATACTAGTTATCAGCCCCTTCCTCAATCACTGACTAATTATGGACTAATTATAGACATCTCTACATCCCACCTAAGCATGAAGAAGCTACATAAGAATGAAATCAGCCAGCCTCCATCAACCCCAATTTACAGAAATGGCAGCTAACATAGGGGAGGGGGGAGGGGAAGGAGGGGGAATGCTGGGATGTTAGGCATATTTTCTATTTTTCCCCTGGGCTCAGTACTTTTCCATTATACCCCATTTGGGGCTCCCGCCCTTCCTGCGGTTTTCCTGTTATTCTCATTTCAGGTTTTGCAAGATATGACTAATGGCTTCCAGTTTCCAGTAAACCACCTACACTTAGCCTCCCGCCAGCATCCAGTCCAAATGGTTTCTCTGACCTGCACAGGAAATATATATATCCCGCCCTCTCTACTCTTGCTTGCTGGTACTGATACACTGGTCTCAGCCCACTGTGAGAGAATGCAATAAAATTTCTTAAACTCTCACCCTGTCTCTTGGCCTGGCTCCTGGCAGCCCAAACCTAACAGTGACCTTTCCATAACTTGCCTCTCCCACACTCTTCTTCCTTTTTTTTCAGCTAAAAATGGTATGTAACTCCAAATTCTAGCAACCTCTTTGAGTTACTCATCTTCGAGTTTTTCTCATGTATGTATGAGATATCCATGCTAATAACTTGTTTGCTTTTCTCTTGTTAACCGGCTTTCTGTTAAGGAGGCTTTAGCTGAGAACCTAGAAGGATAAAAGAATAAGATTTTTTCTCCCTTATACTGTCCTCAGAGTCTGAATTTCAAGTAGTGATGCAGGGTTAAAAAAGAAAAACAGAAAAAAGGAAGTGGATTTATGCCCATTAAGCCCTGATCTCCAGTTTACCTAAGCTTATTGGGTTTCAGCTATTTCCAAAGACCAATTCTTCTGCTATATTTTTTTCATATTGTAATCTCTCCCACATTCTTCCAATAAATGTCCACCCTACTCTCACCACCATTTACACTTTTTTCCCCTTAAGTTACCTCAAATTGCTTGTTTGCTTGCAACTAAAACACTAATGAATAAAATTAATTTGCAACATTTGTGACCTTCATGATCACCAGCATGATTATGCCATCCAAATTTTGGAATTTTTCATGTATACTAGATGCATATCCTACAAGAAATATCTACTTTCTTTAGTACAGCACATAGTCTCCTACATAATCTGACTTCTGCTCACCTCTCTGGCCTCATCTCCTATCATTCACTTCACTTTTCTTTTAACAGCAGTCATACCTAGACATTTACAGATCTAGGAATATACCATACACACATTTCAGTCACTGAAACTCTTTTCTTACTTGTTGCTACTGTCCTATGTTTATATCTCAATTTAGTTCCATGACCATTGAGAAGTCTGTAAGCTGCAATTCATGGTGATCTCTCCCATCTTTTAAAAAACAAAATTCAATGGAGTAGATTTGAAGACCTAATTGGTTTTATTAAGCAATTCATAAATCTGGCAGCAGCATATCTAGCAACTAGAAGGGTGCTCTGAGGGGTTGTACAAAATGGAAGGTTTTATAGGAAGTAGGTTGGGTCAAAAAAGCTAGTAATGAAAAAAAAAAAAAGAAAGGATCATTTTGGGTCTGGAACAACTTTTCTTTGGGGAAAGGAAAGGGGGAGGAATTTATTATGTAGACTAGAGGCCCAGTGCACGGATTCATGCACCAGTGGGGTCCCTCAGCCTGGCCTGTGGGGATCAGGCCAAAACTGGCTCTCCAACATCCCCCAAGGGGTCCTGGATTGCGAGAGGGTGTAGGACAGGCCAAGAGACCCCAGTGGTGCACAATCAGGGCTGGGGAAGGATCGCAGGAGGGCTCCAGGGTCTGTCCAGCCCATCTCGCCCAGTCCTGATCCTCCGGACCCCAGCAGCAAGCTGACCTACCGGTCAGAGCATCTGCCCCCTGGTGGTCAGTGCACATCACAGCGACTGGTCGAATGGTCAAATGAAAAGTTGGACACTTAGCATATTAGGCTTTTATTATATATAATTGTCTCTTCTTTCTATGGGGGATGGAGAGAGCCCAAAAATTCCATACTGGTTGATTAAGATTATGCTTATGGGACAAGTTAAAATTGCAATTAGATCAGGTATTAAACCTATATTTGGTATTGTTTGGAAAAAAAGAAAGAAATACCCTATTCACCCAAAATGGCATCATTTCTGCTAAAAGCCTATGATAGCAAACTCAAATTCTTCCTATGAATTGTAGGGGAAGCAAAAGTTTTCTTTGACTGTCTTAGGGTTCCTGGCTGGTTCTAAAAATTAAACTGACAAAGACAGATCAATAGGGGGAAAATGTACAAATTTTATTAAATTTGTACATGTAGATGGGAAACTTCATGAGAGAATAAAGTCCCAAAGAAGTGACCAGAGCAGGAACCTTTTAGGAAATAAATAAATAAATATGTGAAAATTTGACAAAACAAAGGGGTTTGGTCCATAGGTAGTAAATGGTAAAGATAAGGGTTAATTAGGCACTCTGGTGCCTTCTCTGGGCTGATTAAGAGTTTGTCTTCAGCAAAAGAGTTTATTTCCTGCCTTTAGGCTGAAAGGAGAGGTTTGGCAGTTTTTTTGGCACTTACTGATTCTTAATTGCCTTCAGCACAAAATAATGTTTATATCAAAGAGCCATATTTTGGGGTGACATATTCTGGGTTCCTTCAGCATAAACATAAAATATCTCTCCATTTATTTCTACCAGTTTTGATTTCTTCTATCCGAGTTTTATAGCTTTCCTCCTAGTGATCTTGTACATATTTTATTAGAATTATACCTAAGTATTTCATTTTTCTTTAGTGTTAATATTTGTGGGGGGGGGGGGTTATTTCAAATTCCAATTGTTCATTGTTGATATAAAAGAAAGCAATTGATTTTCGTATATTAACCTTGTCTTTGTTATAAACAGACAACATTTTTTATCTTGTAGATAATAAAAGTCATTAAAAGCATTATGATCCTTAGCCAGTTTGGCTTAGTGGATAGAGCATTAGCCCGAGGATGAAGGGTCTGAAGGGTCTCAGGATGCATTCGTGAGGCAAACAATTGATGTGTCTCTCTCATGTCAGTCTCTCTCTCTCTCTCTCTCTCTCCCCCCCTCTCCCTTCCACTCTCTCTAAAAATAAATAGAAAAATATCCTGGGAGTCAGCAGCTGTGCACCGCTGCAGGTTGCCTAGGACCAAACCAGAGAGGGTCGGACCTGCATTGCCACCATGTGCCCACCATCCAGATATCATTGCTGACATGTACACATAAGGAACTGTTTGACATTGAAACGGGGACTCAGAACTGTTGGACATTGAAATTGGGATTCAAACATTTTTTTGTTGTTGTTATTATATGTTTATTTGTAGTCTGCAGAGGCAAAATTTTTTTAAGGAAAGAAATGGGGGGGAAAATAGATACAGAGGCAAAGAAACATTGAACAGACTATCAAACTACAATGGGAAGGCAGGGGAGGTTGGGGCGGGGGGTGGCTGTAAGAGATCAACCGAAGGACTTATACGCATGCATATAAGCATAACCAATGGATACAAGACACTGGGGGCAGGAGGGCGGGGGGCGGGCAGGTGAAGGCATGTACTGGGGGGTAGGGGAGGCCGAGGGGAGGTCAGTGGGGGGAAAAAAAAGGAGACATATATACTACTATTTGTAATACTTCAAACAATAAAAAATAAGTAAAAAGAAAGGAAGGAAGGAAGGAAGGAAGGAAGGAAGGAAGGAAGGAAGGAAGGAAGGAAGAAAGAAAGAAAGAAAGAAAGAAAGAAAGAAAGAAAGAAAGAAAGAAAGAAAGAAAGAAAGAAAGAAAAGAAAAGAAAGAAAAGAAAAGAAAAAAGAAAAATATCCTTGGGTGAAGATTAACAACAACAATAAAAAAGTACTAGGCAAGAGTATTCCACTATTATACTTATGCTGAAGGGACTAATCTGCAAGTAATATGTAGAATGGATTGTGTGGACCAGGGGTCCTCAAACTACGGCCGGCGGGCCACATGTGGCCCGCGGAGGACATTTATCCGGCCCGCCGGGTGCCGCTGCCTGTCCTGCTTAGCAACCAACTTGTCCCAGGCCCGCAGTACGCATAGGAATTTGTTCATAGTTTTTTTTAAAAAAAACTATAGTCCTGCCCTCCAACGGTCTGAGGGACAGTGAACTGGTCCCCTGTTTAAAAAGTTTGAGGACCCCTGGTGGACAAAAGGGCCACATGTTAACCTGACAAGCTAAGGGAAGGGCTGCATGCCAGTCTTGCAAACTCTAAAATCTAAAGTAACCACAAGGATGGTCTGAAATTAAACTAACTAAAAGCATTTATGGTGGGTAGTCACTTCCTAGGCCAGTATCTTCCCTGACAAGGTCAACCTTTACCTTAACTGAACCTGTCTTTCTCTTTGCATCTACGATAACACATCATCGAAATGTCAGGGTAACTTGTAACTTCCCTTTTCTCTGGACCCCTCAGGGCACAACCAAATGCCCTGGTTTCCAGGACAGATACTGTTGCAGAATTTACTAGGTGACCAAAAAACACACAACAGGTACTCAGAAGATTCAGGAAAAACCCTTTATTTGCAGATGTACTAGTACGGTGACTCAGGGGAGTCCATTTCCAAAGCCTGAGTGATGAATATGGACAAAGCTTTTCCTTTATACCCTTAGTTTCTTTGTTCCCCAAATATGGATCAGGCTTCCAGACTTTTCACAGGCTTTGCACCCCCACCCCCCACCCCGTGAGTTGGGATGGGGGAAGTGAGTTTACACTCAGAGGCTTGGCCTGTCTGGTGCCAGCACTACCAACCCCCTCTGAAGGTTGTAAATGGTTCATGGTTTATGACCTCTGTAAAATGGGAGCATTCCGGGGCAAACAGGTTCTGCAAGGCAGGACAGGCATCACAGATAAGAATGGAGTTAATTATCTGCTAGCAAGAGTGTGTGTTAGAATGCAGGTTACTGGCACAGATTCAGATAGCTAACCCCCACAAACGTCTTATTTTCCCTTTCAATATCACAAATTCCTTCATTTTTATTGTTGTCATGTTAATTGTTGGCTGTTAACCACCTAAGTGATGTGTCTATCATTTCACTTTTTTCCAATCCCAAAGGTTTCACCCCCCCGCCCGCCTCCACTTTGCTTACTCCGCCTCCTTAATCTATCACCAATGGATTTCATGTAACCCACTTACATTTCCTCTTTTAATGTAAAGTATAAAACAAGGTGAAAAAACACCATTCCCTGTAGCATTATCCCAATTCATTGAGATTCTGCTTCCTGGCAATTGTCGACAGTTTGGCTCAAATAAACTCACGAAAACTCTTTACAGGTTTGAATGTTTTTACATTAACAGTTGGAAGGAAAAGAGGCTAGAGGTAGGGAGTCCATGTAGGAGGCTTTCTTGTGAACCTTCCATGAGACGAGATTCTGAATACGGGTATTGCATCACCAATGGGAAGGTAAGAATGGATTAAATAGGCAATTACCCCAAGTTTCCCCTTTTCTTCATGTGTATGGGTCTCTTCACACAGAGTTTCCTTCTGGGGATGCCCCTACCATCCTCTTCACCTGACTTCTAATTAATGATCAAAACTCAGCTCAGGTGTTGTGCCCTCCAGTGATCCCTCCTCTCTGCTGTCTCCTCACACTTCCCTGTCGTTTCCTCTATTAGAGCTGTCAGTGATGTTTATATTTATTAATGTATAATGTATTTGTCTGTTCACCAGTCTCTTTCATTAGAACATGAAATCTGAGTAGCTCAGTATCTGTTCTAATAAATGTCCACATAAATGAATAATTTATTCAAGTCTGTTGTTGGGACTTACAACATTACCAAGTATGTGGCAGCTATTATATCAGATTTACTTGGTATATTTTCTCTTAAGAAACTAAAATCATAGAACTTTAAAACACTGAAGCTTCAGATCAGGAAGGAAGCACGCAACCCATATCAGGAAGTGATCAGTTCCTCAAAACTGAGTTTTGAGTCACACTGTTTCTTTAAGTAAGCTTACTCTTCCTGTGTCTCTGGTGAGATTGATAAGATTTTAAACAAGTTTGAAGGTCTACGTATCTCATCCGTATTGCACACAAGAAGTTTATCTTCCACGCCCTCCTCTTTCTTAAGGGCTCAGAACTTTTATTTGAGAAGGCAGGCAGCTCTGGAATGCCTGGGGAAGAAACAGCCTGCAAAAGCCTCTGAGCCTGGGATAACTACTGCTTCTGGTTCCAGTGGGAGCACCAAGGTGGAAAGCTGGTAAGAGAAGCCTCAGTGCTGGGGAGATTAGGACAGTGAAGAAGGCTGCAGGTCCAAGTCAAATAGATAGAGGATAAATATTTCAGGCAGGAAGGGGGAAGAGACAAGGTTTCTGACATGGGGCCGTCAAACCCATGAGCATAGGACAAAGAGAAGAATCAGATCTGGCCAATAAGAGGAAAGGTCTTCTTCAAATTCCTCCTCACTGGGCTTCAGGCTCATCAGAGAATTGTGTAAGACTCAAGTGAGAAAGAAGATGGTTAGAAGAAAAAAGAACTATGAGATCTTAAAAAGCACAATAAAAATCTAAATGGTTATAAATAACAATTTTACTCTTATTGCTTATACTACTACTGTTATCTTCCCTCTTCCTACACAGAAAAGATGGTGCTAGATCTCCTGGGACGCTTTCCTCCCCTCCTATTGCTGCTGGCACTTTGGGGACCAATGTATCCACTTTATGCTTTGCCTAAGAATCTCACCAAGGCTCAGTGGTTTGAAATTCAGCATATACAACCAAGCCCTCTCCAATGCAACATGGCAATGAAAGGTGTCAATAATTATACTCAGCACTGTAAGCCTCAAAACACCTTCCTGCATGACTCCTTCCAGAATGTGGCTGCTACCTGTAAGCAAGGCAATACTACCTGCAAGAATGGCCGGAACAATTGCCACCAGAGCCCAAAGCCTGTTAAACTCACTAACTGCAATCTCACTGGAGGGACGTATCCTAACTGCCGCTACCAAGATGCTCCCCTGTACAAGTCCTTCATTATTGCCTGTGACCCCCCTCAGAAGAGAGACCCTCCCTCTCGTCAATATCCTTTGGTTCCTGTACACTTAGATAAGGTTGTTTAAAGTTTTTACCATTTTGCCTCTCACTTGGTACAGGTTCCTTTATGCTCTTCTGCCTTTCCTTTTATTGATTCCCTGGTTCCCATGGAAGAAAAAAGGAGGGTATTGGGAGAATTAAAGTGTCAAGGACACCAGACCAGAGTTGGGACAAAAAGAAATTATGATTCTTTCCTGCTTTGGAGCTCTGTGTGTTTCAAAGGAAGATAATAAGGAAAAGGGCAAAGAAGTGTCCAGACCTCCCTATTTTTTAACCTGGGAACTTCTGTCAAGCTTTGTTACACTGCATTAACAGCAATAAAACCACTTTCTGCTGCATTCTAATGAGAGTGAGAACTCTTTTGTTACCAGAAGAGGTCTGACACCAAGGTGGGTCTGTCCCAGCACCCTTTGGAAATAGGCACTACTAGGTGTCACAGGAAAAGAATTTCGGTACACTCACAAAGGAGGAGTTTAGCGAGAGTGGCAAGATTTATTTATTTATTTATTTATTTTTATCTTTATTGTTGAAAGTATTATAGATGTCCTGTTTGTTTGTTTCCCATTGACCCCCTCGACCCCACACCCACCCCTCCAAGGCCTTCACTACTCAATGTCTGTGTCCATGAGCTATGCATATCTACATATATGAAAGCCTAATATGCAAAGTGTCCCCTTAGGAGTTTGACTATTCAGTTCAATCACTTGCTATGACATGCACTGACCACCAGGGGGTGGTGTGGAATGAAAAAAGGCCCCAGCCAGCAGCCAGGGAAGGGAGGCTCCGGCCAGCAGCTGGCAGCCACTAGGGACCCTACCTGTGCACAGATTTTGTGCACTGGGCCTGTAGTATGCAGATAAATTCCCAGGTGAATCACTCCCCACCATTCCCCCAACCCCCACCTTTCCTCTGAAATTCATCAGTCTGTTCCATGCTCTATGTCTCTGGATCCATTTTGTTCATCAGTATATTTTGTTCATTAGATCAGTGGCAAGATTTTTTAGAGTGACAAGTGACAGTAAGCTTTCAGAGAAGCAGAGAGAACAGGCAGGCTATAGGGGAGTGGCTGCGTAGACTCAGAAAATGAAGTTACAGAGGCAAGAGGAGCATCCTCTGTTCTGTTTGCTGCTCCTCAGATTGCAAGTTTCACCTGGATCCTTAGAGTTTTGGAGAAAAGAAGGCAAAAGTTACATGCCCAAGAGAAGGAAGGGCAGGGGCATGCTCCAAGGAGGACACGCACTGTCTTCTTTGCCTACTTTGCATATAATCCCTTGGGTTTGGGAAAGCCCAGGCTTTCTTTCGGACCACCCAACCCCTTTCCTGGCTTTCCTAGGCTGTGTTTGTACTCTCCCTCTAGCCACTGTCTTTTTTGGATTCTCTGGGGCCTGTGCCCTTCCCAAATCTGATCCTTTTCCCAGACTTTCCCAGGCTAGTGCCCTCCCCCTTGTATGGTCACCATTTTGGCTCCTATTATACATGCCTCACAGTTCTACTTCATCACTTGGCTTCTACTGGACATGCACTATGTAAAAGGATTCCCCCTTGCTGCTTGCTCCCCTCTCCCCCCCCCCACCCCCACCCCCTATTAATCCAGTAAAATTATGCCAGTTACCCTTTGGGGTGACTTGAAAGCTATCTTTCCTGCCTGGTCAACTAGGCAGGATGTTTTGGCAGAACAATGCCAATTACTCCCCAGGGTGACTGTTCCATTCATCCCCTCCTCTTTTGTTATTATCTAACTAACTGCATGCTCTAATACTTTCACACCATTGTCAGCCTAGAGAGAGCTAGGCTTGCATTTGCCAGTTTTCCAAGGAGAACAATGTTAGCTCTAGGTCAAGCATGTCAAACTCAAAATCTAACACAGGACAAATAAACAAGGTTTAAGTTTATGTGGGCCACAAAAGAACAAAAGCTTCAATTTTCATAGAAATGTAGGTTTATTTCGATAGAGACATGCTGAATACAAAGGGCTGAAATAAATGAGTAATTGTTAACATAAAATAATAGAACATTTTAATAAAAATTAATATTTTTCTTGAACATTAACTTACCAGACACTGAATAACTGCACAAATTAATAAGCATAATGCAAATAAACCTATTTTTTCTTATTGTCTGAAAGTGAAATATTTCCTGTTGTGCACACCAAACAAGTCGGTCCAAGACTAATGATGCGGCATTTGGCTGCTAAAATATTCACCGCTAGTATTAGTGGAAAGAAATGGTGCATCTGCGTGGTAAGGCACGTAAGGGAAATGAACACAACACGATGATAGTAATTAGTCATTAGTGAAGGTTGTAGTTCGTTATTAATAGTTATGTATAACAGGATATTGTAAAAATTGTTATGAAATTTTTATTAAAATCTTTCTTAAATACTGTTATATTGGCTGGGCTGCAAAAATATTGGTTGTGGGCTGCATGCAACTCATGGGCCACAAGTTTGACATGCTTGCTCTAGGTGCAGGAGAGGAAAATATTTTTTTTCTCTATTCTTCTGGGTTCTTGGCTGAGAATGCTCTGTAATAAAAGGGCAGAGTAATAAGAGGAAACAATTTTAATTACATAGGTACATATGTGAGCCCCACAGAAATATGGGACTCAAAAGGTGGCAGAGGATTGAGACTTAAATACCATCCTGAGCTAAGAAACTGGGTAGGGGTCTGGGACTTCAAAGGAGCAGTAGACAATTCACAGGGAGGTGAGAAGAGTAAGTGTATGGTAGACAAAGGTTGCTGTGTGATATAGGTAAGTCTCCCAGATGAAAAAAGAATCTCAGGTAATAGCCTTTTCCTGGAACAGGCCCCCTCTTTTTATGTAAATTTCCCTTATAAAAGGGTACCTTCCACTCTGTTTTCAGAGCTTCTGTGTGTGTAGTTCCTCAAAGTAATAAACTAAAAATGATTTTTATTTCAAAGAGGTATATTTTGGGGTGTCATACTCTGCTCCCTTTCACAGGTGATTTTCACAGAGGGAGTTTCAGTTTCTTTGTCAACCTCTAGAGTTATTGGGCAATAAGCCCGATGTTTAAAAGCATAATATAATTCAAAGTGCTTTGTAGTGTGGTCAGTTTTTGAGTGGCACCCGAAGACAATGCATATTGGAAAGGCCAAATATTGAAGTAGTTACAAGTCTGTCAATTACCAGTGCTACAGAAGGTTCTTTCCAAACCAGACTATTCCTTCATAGTTGTCCTAATTGGGCTCACCTTTCTTTATGCCACACATTTATGTCATGTCTTAAGAACAAAGAATGAAATATGACATTTTAGGTTTCAGGTGCCTGGGATCCAAGGATGATGGATATTCAAGGGCTCAAAAAAAAGGGCAGGGCCACTTGACACCTGAAAAAGTGGATACCCAGTAGGTGTGATAGCAGAGAAGAGTGTGGGTCCACTCTCCCAGTTGTTGCTGTGATATCCCAAGAATTATAATTTTCTGAGACTAGCAAGGGAGAATGAATGATTTTTATTTCTGTGGAATTAACATCACTTTTTTTCCAAAGTCCCATTTCCCTTAGGCCTGTCATAGAAGAAACATCTATAGATGAGAGAGAGAGAGAGAGAGAGAGAGAGAGAGAGAGAGAGAGAGAGAGAGAGGTGTATAAGTATAATATAGATAGATGGGGTTTCATTAGAGCTAAAATCAGAGTCACTGTACTGAATGTCTTTTCCATGTTGGAGCCTAGTCCAGATCAGCATCATTGTGTGTGTGTGCGGGGGGGTGAGGTGGGGGGGCGGGTCCACATGGCTTTTGGCCACATGGGAGAATGCCAGGAAGCCAAGCATGAGTCATGAGCCAAGCATGCCAAGAGGAACCAAGAGTGAACTTCTTTGTTTTTAGGAGATTACAAATCCCAAATCTTCATGCCCTGTCAGTGGCCATGTCCATTCTGACCAATGATCTCTGTTCCCAGGTGTGACTAGTAGGCAAGTATCTTCCCTTTGTCAGCCCAACTTTACTGGGCATGCATCTATCTTCCCTATGTGGTTCCCTCCCCAGTGCTTTGCAGGGACTATACCTATAATGTCTGCCCTTCCCTTTGTTCCTCCCTGTTATTAACAACTAGCTAATTACAATGATTTCAGGGTGAACTCAATGATGTGACTTGAATTCTCCAATTTAGAACAGCCCTGAATAGTATTGACCTATTAGTCTTTGAAAAATTAGCCTTCAATTTTGTTAGGTTTCTGGTCAGTTATTGAATCCTTTAAAACCTATTCAAATATAATTCTCATAATCTTTTTATCGCAATAATCTTTTAAAATTTTCCACCTTAATGGAACGTCTCTAACTTTTCCTTCTACATTTGAAAAAAAAAATTATCCTGTTAATTAACCTAATTAACACTTGTAACACCAGAAAGCAAAATAGCTAATTCAAATTCTGAAGTTATATTTCTGTGTATCCGTTTTTGTTCTTCTTAAATGCTAGGCAATTGTGCTGCCAGTGACCTAATTTTTACAATATCTACAAATTTCTAAAAGTAAATAGAAAGGGTCTGAGTGCACTTTGATTTTTGTTCTAATGTATGTCCTTCCATCTTACTAAGGGTATCTTAATGGCTAGTTATTATACCAATATGAGAGCTCTCTAAAATTTTTCATTTAGAAGTTTTTCAATTCAAAACAAATACCATCTAGTCAATGACAGAAGGATTTTAATAGTGACCTCAACAATAAGTCTTTTACAGCTTAACCAAGGAAGCAGAAAGGCTTACACAGAGAGAGTGCAAAAGGTGCAGCTCTCATAGCTACACCCATTCTCTCTCAGAGGAAGCACAGACCTTCATTACACAGAAAGTCAGAAAGATGGAGTGTATGCCACAATATGTGAGATGCCTCCAGCCACAACCCGCTCATTTGTGGCACCAGGCAGGAGCTACTGGAATGGGATTTCTACAGCACTAACAAGTAACAAAGGTTTATATGACAAATATCTGTTTGGAACTGGGTGTGGGAAACCGTCTATTGTCTTCACTAGCAGAGAGGTGTGGACAAGGAGCCTGGAATGCTGGTGACCCTTAAGCCCTGGCAAAGGTCAGAGCTATGCACCCACTGTTTAGTTGAGACAATGGTAGCTGAAGCAATTTCCCCATCAGACAGTCATGTAAATCCTTACTGATAAAATAATCTGCCTGTTACTAGAAATTGCCTAAGGGCTTTCAATAAAAAGATGGCAAGTCCTGAGCTCAAGAGAGTCCTTCCTCTAAGGATGGGCTACCACCTGGCCCCCCAATTTCCAAATTATTATTTCTTGTCTCGTCTCTTTCATTTGCATGTGGCCCCTTCTCCAGACCCCGAACCCTGAACCATACGGGACGTGGGTCATTCACAACTGGGGCCCCTTCTGACAAACTTCCCTGAGAGCTGACATAACCAGACAGAGAGACACTTTGAATGTCACCAGGTGCAATCCAGTAAGGGTCTTCCAGATGATGGAGACCAGAGAAAATATTTTCCCTGGTCACAAACCAATCTCTTAGGACATAGAATATGAAGGAAAAAAACCTCATCTGAGTCTTATATAAAGTCTCACAGCAACATTTGTCTGGATGAGAATCATCAACTCCCCAGCTTATGACACCAGATCAAAGAACAGGCTTATTGGGAGTCTGTGCCATGTTCTATCTTTATGCTATTTCCTTTTTATTATAAAATGACATAAAAAAAACATAGACATAGAGAAACAAAATAACCATTTCAGGGAGGAAAGGATCGATAAAAAAAATATATTTAATTAAAAAAAACCCAAGAGTCACTAGGCCCAAGAATCTAGCTTCACAAATATTTTCTCCTGCCAATCTAATTTAGAAGAGAGAGTTTCACCACTTCCAATTTCCACTGAACCCTGCAGACAAGAGATCAGAGATGCTGACAGGCTAAAATGCTTACCGCCTCTGCCAGCTGTGGTCAGGCATCCATAATCTGTCAGCTGCAGAAGCAGTCCAAGAACCAGCAGTGTCCCAGCCAGTATTCTCCTAGCTGGCTCGCTAAATAGTGGGGGCGTAAAAAAATATTAATACTCTTCCTCTCACTTTCTAAGTTCTTCTGGCTGGACTAATAACCAAATTAACAGAGGTAGGTAATAGGAGAAAATCAAAGTTTAATGCATGTACATGGGGAATTCACATAGGCATAAAATTTCCAAAGACAGTGAAGTAACATTGTGTATGTAAGACATTTTTTGGTCAAAACAAGAAATCAGGATACAGGATATCAGATTTCAGGAGTGAGAATGGGCGATCTATCGGTAGTGAGGAAGAACAGAACACACAGGGCAGGGAAATCCTTGTGAGGTAACTCAGAAACAGGGAGACACAGGGGTATCTAGCTAACAGGTCCTTGTATGAAGCCCTCTTGTTTACCACATTCAATTCAAATGAAGACAAGTCCTCAGACTGAATCTTTTGGGATGGGAAAGGAGAAGGGTCAAAGGTTCTTTCTGAGTCTTTTGTTTTGTAATAAACACCTTAAAGTCAATACCCCAAAAAGGTAGCTACACCCTTTCTTAACATCATATACTGCAAAATAGATATTTTGTCAATTAAATGGTAATGAGAGAGGGTATGTGGCAAAATAACTATAATATATAAAAGCTACAGAACTGTCAAGAGGATAGTAAGACCTTCCACCAGATTTGTGGCTTAAAACCAGCAAAGACCAGCTTAATCCAACTGTTGTGGGAGAAATGAGTGAGTAAGATTTTCTCGACACTAGTGGGCATGAGGTGGCTCTTGCTACAACTTCAGAAAATGAATTTCCTAAGACTCCCACAGGAGGATGAACTGTTTTTATTGGAATTTTATGTCTCAGTTTGCAAAGTCCCATGAAAGTACTTAACACAGTCCTGAAAGAGGTGCAGCTGGGGGTCCAGCAGAGCCAAAAGCAGGCCAGTGTCCAGAGCCTCTGTTCCATGCTGCAGCCAGGCACAGTTCAGGATCAAGCAGATTCAGTCTATTAATCTAATGTGTGGAGTCCACCTGGCCATGGACCACATGGGGGGATGCAGGAGAATGCACCCCGTGCAACAGGAGTCCCAAGAAAGCTAGAGGGCCAAGGACCAAGAGAGAGGGCTCCTTTGTCCAGGAGTTTAAATATTCAGGTTTCTCAAATTTGCAGTGGCCACACCTATTCTGGCCCCTGACTTGTTCCCAGGTGTGACTGACAGATAAGCACCTTCCCATGTCTCTCAGACCTTACTGGGCGTGTGTCCAAACTGCCTTTCTCCAGTCCCTTACCCATTGATCTGTGGGGAACAAATTGGGAGAATATTAAATTACAGCTACCTAGCAAGGCTGTATAAAGGGCATGCCTACATTATCTAATCTTCTCTTTACTCCTTTTCTGTTACCTAATAACCAGATTATGACAGGGGTATCACAACATGGTGATAAGTTTCACCTAAGGGTAATCCCTACCCTCATTATGCAATCATTTTAATACGTTAGCATGCTAAGCAACACATCCTGAGCTGCCCTGATCAATAAAGGAAAGCCCATAAAAGAGCACAAAATGGCTAACAGAGCTCCTCTGAGAAATCTCCACCCTTACCCCGGGAGATCCTGAAGATTCCCTCTCTTATTGAATGCCCAACCCCTGATTAAATGAACCCCAATACAGGAAGCAAACATCTCCTAAAGGGGCTGTTCTGTTTTGCCGTGGAAAACTTCTTGTGGTCAACTACTATCAAGTGACTAACTATCAAGTGACTATCAATCGTGGGATAACTGATTGTTAGGTTTGATGAAGCAATTGAGTTGATACCCTTCCCTCAGGAACTGACTTTTCAGGTCATTTCACTATGGACATTCCCTTTGCTAAAGACCACTTTTCACTTGCGGTGAGCACATTCCATTCTCTCCCCTCCAGGTATGCATAAAGAAGTCTCCGCCCAGAAAAATCCCCCCAAAAGTCCTTTAAAAGTCGGTGACTCCCCTCACTGGATGTTGGAACCATCCAGACTCAGCCACCTGGTGTGCGGATGATCAAATAAATTCCTAATCCCTTACCACTTTGGCCTCCTGCATTCCTCCTTCCTCGACTTAACATGGATCTCATCCCATTCCCGATTCCTACACCCACACCAAAAGCTCTATCCACAAGAACCCCTCAGAGAGCTCAACTTCTCTTTGTTAGTCTCTCCCTTGTGTACAAGTTGTCTGCAAAAAAATTTATATGCCTGATCTTGTACAAAGTTCAGTGCTTATTTCTATCACATGGAGACTCAAGAACCTGGTGTTTAAGATAGGTAACAGTGAATGATGCCTTATTTGTTGTTACTGGTTAACTAAGACAGTAAGGGAGTGAGAAAGAAGATAAGCATGGAGGGGGGACGGTGAGAAAACACCTTTCCATCTACACTTACTGCAAGCCAAAAAGAAACCCAAAGTGCATGTGAATTCACTGAATGATTTGCAGAGGTGCTTATGGAATTTGTCCCCCAGAAAGTGGCTTCTGGGGAAAAGGGCTGATATGCTGCCAGGTGTGCCACTGTCTAGTCTTCAAGGGGTACACTTTCATTTCGTACCTAAAACAGAGTGAAAGGCTTGCTCTCTAATGACCTTAATTCTAGGTTACATTTCTCCCATGGCCTTCAGGCTAATAGTTCCCACTACAGATATGCTAATTAACTAGAGGAATTCTCCTTAAGGTTTGAGTTTTTATAAGAGCATCCACTTGTCAGAAGGAGACTTTTCCAAAGAGGTGGGGATATACAGTATATACAAAGTAATGACAGTTTATCAAAGATTTACATGAGTCTCCAGACCAGACTCAGTTCAGCTGGGGTCAGAGGACACATGGGAACAAAAGGATTTAGAAATTTCTTGCTCTTTCTTGGACCCCAGTCATGCCTAACTGTCTAAGATCCTCACCCACCTCCCCCTTCCCTCCCTTTCCTTGACAACGAATCCTGGGTTCTCTTAACATGGATTTGCAGAAGCTATAAGGCAACCCTCCCCCTCCATCTTCTTGAGCTGGATCTTCTTGGTCAATGAATATTTGCTTACTTAATATTTGCTTGTTAACGTAAAAAACCATTGAAACTTGTAAAGAATTTTTGTGAGTTTATTTGAGCCAAACTGTCGACATATGCCCGGAAGCAGAACCTCGAGGAATTGAGATAATGCTCCTGAGAATGGCAGGTTACATCTGTATTTATATCTTGCAATCAAAGGAAGGAACATAGGTGGGTTACAGGAAATCCATTGGTGATAGATTAGAGAGGTGGGAGAAAACAAAGGTGGGGGGCGGGAAGAACCCCCAGGATTGGATAAAGAGTAAAATAATGGACACATACTTAGGTGGGTGCAGGAACAATTAACATGACAATGAAGGAATTTGTGGTGTCTGTCCTGTCACCCAGCACATTTGGTTGTGCCCCAAGGGCTCCAGAAAAAGGGAAGTTACAAGTTACCCAGACATTTCAACAGTATGTTATCATAGATGCAATAAGACAGATAGGCTCAGTTAAGGTAAAGGTTGACCTTGTCAGAAAAGTAACCGCAAAGGATGATATGCTAGGGGAGGAAAGGTCACCCTGGGGGTGAAGTTCAGCATACAATACTTGTTTATGAAGTGTTCCCAGTTGCTAGGCACCAGGGACTTTCTATCCTGGTAACCTTCTGTACCTGGCCTGTAGTTTCTACTCTGGTCATATCTGTCTAACTGCCAACTATATCAGATACACTAAAAGCTGCAGGGGTAAGAAAGAGCTGGGATAATAATATGTGTTTATCTGTGTACTGAGAATGTAGAATTATTGAAGCTTGTTTGCTTTAAAGAATCTTCTGAAAATTAACATTATTCTTCATTGGATAGGATTATCTCAGCCTGTAAGTAGATACCCATGTTAGTACCTCCATTTTAATGTTAATTTGCCTGGGATAGTCTTCTGGTAATAGAGTAGGCATCTAGACAGGCATGAGCAGATCAGAAACCAAAGGCCAGAGCGGAAATTCCTAGGTGCCTAACAAGGGGCAAAACTAGAGAAAACAAGTATAGGCTTGGACCTTACCCCCAAGGTGACCTTTCCTCTCTTAGCATGTCACAAGTCATGCAGTTCAGACCCTTTGACCTTTTATATCATTAATCATGCAATTTAGCCCCCCTTTAGAAGAGTAACAAGGGGGCCAGAGAACAGAATCATACAACTCCCATACAAGCCCTTGCATGATCATTCCTTGAAGCATTAAACCCCAGAACAATGAGGTTCTGCCATGCATGAAATAATCTTATGAACAAAGCCTTGGATCTATTGACCACAGAGAGAGTTTTAATCAAACCAGAGATAACATCTAGACCTCAGTTGAGTTTCAGCTACAGGCCCAGAAAAGCAGCAAAACCAGATGAAGAAATGACATGGCTGACTTTGGGACCAGATGTAATTACTAATGATCTCCTACCCTAGCACTAATCAATCAATAGAGATCACAACCCTGAATAGACACATTTGGGAAGCTGATGCATATTCTATTGAGATCTTCCCCTGAGACCTCCCCTAAAATCCTCACCTTTACAAAACAAATAAAAGCCCTTAAGATGAAGAACCCAGCAGGTGCTCTCCCTCACTTGAGTACAACCACACCTTTCTGCATCTTTGGTCCCCAGACACACTCTCTCTAGCATGCCTGTGCCTTTCCCCTTCTTCCCTCAGGTGCATTATCTTTGCTTTCTTTCTCCTAAACTACAAGGGCCATTCTTTTGCCTCTGTAATTTGTTTCTTAAGTCAAGCAGCCCAGCAGGCTCACTTCTTCTATCCCTGTGACATTCTAAAGAAACTTTTGCTTATACTTGAGTTCTTAGTTCTGAATTCTTTCTTAGCCAAACCACATGTAATTACTAATGATCCCCTACCCCCTAGCACTAATCAATCAGTAAAGATCACAACCCTGAAAGGACTGGGGTGTAATTCTGACATTACCATCAGGAGGGACCGGTTAGAACTCCTTTTTTTATGGGGTAGCAATAGGCTCCCCACAGAACAGAGACCTCTGATTTTTCTCCTGATGACTGTTTCTCTTCTTGACTGAACCGGACCCCTCCAGGACAGGACCCCATCTTTCTTTTCCCAGTCTTCACCTCTTCAGACCACTTCCCTTCCCGTTGGCTCCCTGGCTGTGCAAGTCTGAACCTGGACCATCTGTTGTCACCTATCACTTTATTCCACAGATGGAGGTCCCAGTGGTCTCATGACCCAGGTGAAAGATAACATGAGTGGAGCCATATTAAAATAGAGCCTAAGTAGCCATTTTAGAGGAACTACTCTGAACGTCTTATTTTTATCTTACATGCTGGACCAAACCACCATAATTCCAAGAATGCCAAGACTGTCTTATTTGTAAAGACTGATGAAATTGGACTTTGAGAATGACCAAATTGGTAACCAACAAATTAAATACAATTTCAGGTGAATCTCAAGCCAACCCATGAAGTACAAATCTAAACCTACCTCACCTAGTACCAATAAATCTTCTTTAATACAACTTACCTCATCTTTCTCCCTTTTCCCCATAAAACCCTGAGCCCCTATAAAGGGGGAACACTATTTAGGTTTCTGCCTGAATTTATTCTCCCGAATTGCAATTCCTTTGGATCTTAAAAAAAAAAAAAAAATGCTTATTGCTTCTCATTTTTGCTTTCTATTTTTTCAGTTAATACCCAGAAAGTACAAGGACCCAGAAACCCAGCTCTGGTGATGTACAGATACAAATGCAGCAAAACCCCAAGTAAGCATCCTTAGAATCTTCACTAAAGTGTTAGCACTAGCAGGAGGAAAACTGAAGAGTTTAAAGCTTGAGAAGAAGAGTGAGAAAAACTTAAGAAAAATTCTATCTAAAGGAAACAAATCTAAAAAATTAAAGTTTCCTTTCTCTCTCTCCACCCCCGACTCTCCTGCATCCTCACCGCTGGTAAGGAGTGAGACTACATTACCCCAGAAATGTAGGGATGTCTGGCAGCTCTCACCTGCAGACCCTCCTACTTATACAGAAGCTCCCAGGGCTAAGAATTCAGTTTATAAAAGAAAAATAGACACTTCCATCATTTTTAAATGCAGTATATAAAGACAATGACAGAAGTGGTGAAAATGGATGGAAGTAGGGCCTTTCTCTCCCTATGACCTTGTCTAGAGTCAGATACAGCTGTAAACAAAGGGACAAATAAAATGACTAAGTGATGACAGAAGCTGAGTCTAGTCTGTTCAAGAAATGTAAGGAAGCTTTGCCAACAACTAAACAGACTCACAGGCCAAGTACCCTGTGAGAACCGCCAGCTCAGGAAGAGTCACAAGTCCACAGCATGTAGTGAAGCAGGAAGATTGGAATTTTTTTCTTGAGTTGACACTGGTGACAGAAAGGATAACTTGGAAGCAAGGAACCCTACTCCCAGCTGTGCCACTAATTAGCAGCAGCCCTGAGCAAGCCATTTAACCTTTCTGAGATTCAGGTTGCTCCTCTATAGAAAGCAGGGGTTACAATAGGACACAGGGGCCACGTACATCCTTACTTCTCTCATGCCTTCTATAGAGGCTACTGTGAAACTACATCATTGTTTAGAAGTTCTTCTACAGCAGTCCAATGAAAGTTTGTACACAAGTTGAAATCCACTTTTTTTCCTTCTAAAATCCCTTCTAGCTCCTAAATGGACGGTTCCAATTTTCCAAGTAAGAGATAACCATTTTTCTAATTTGGTAATAGCTCACTTAAAATGAAAAAAAGAGAAAAGAAAATTTAGTATTATAATTTCATACACTCCTCCTCCTCCCCACCCTGAAGCTGGGCAGGGTCTTCCTGATGTCACTCTGTCCTCCCATCTGTCAGAGTTTTAATGTTTGACCTTCCCCTTCTGTCAGTTCACCCAGCCTGAGTGTCCTCTGCAGCACCCTTTTATCTAACCAGCCCACACTTGTTAGTACATGCAGACCCAGGGAAAGGTCCGGGGACTGAAAACCTACTTCTTTAAGGACAGGACAAGGAAAGACCAATGAAAGAGGCTGGTCACTCCAGTCTGGTAATTAATAGAATTCCCTAAGGGAAATTTACATACAAGGCCCATCTTGGGTGGCTCTGAGACAGAGTGGATCCCCGGGACACCTGGCAGGTGCCAATGAACTTACGTAAGCTAAAAGAGGTGGGGGATAATCTGGGATAATAATACTTGAATGCTACCAGGTACAGAAATTACTTTACATGCTTGACCAGATCAGGACAATGGCCTGTTCCAGGAAGGAGCAAGTCACTGTAGGCAGGGGAGGGGTCAGAAAGGACATCAATTATGGTCTGACAGTCTCTAAGGGGGATTTATGGGAAGCAATCTCTGTTCTGGCCCAAGTCCAGCTCACGGGACAGGAATCATATCATGGAATAATCTTTCCTCCACACTTAAAATTTTGTTTGGCATCAAGGAATCTATTTAAAAAGGGATTATCTCAAAAAGGAGTTATCTCTAAAAGCCAAGAGTCAGAAGAGGGGGCATTTAATGATTCTATTTGTTGCTCACCAAAGTTAACCAGATTTACAGTTCTCACCTTCTGGCAGGAAAGCAATCACATTAACCGTAACCTGAATGGAGACAACTTCAGAAAGCCAGGTAGTTGCAACTGAGTTTTATTGAAAGAAGCAGTAAAGTGGTTCACATGGGACCCACCTCACAACCCCCCCCCCTCACCCCCCAAACCACACAGACGCAAGTCCCTAGGCCTGGCTTGAGATCATGGGCTATTGGGGTTTTCCTTCCCCCGGCTGCAGGCAGCTGCCCCTTCTCCCCTCCTCCCCCTGCCCCCGCACTGCTGCCACTGCTTGCCATCTGTGTGGTGCTGCCTCCCCCTACCCTGCCACTGGTGGCCTCCCTCTGCAGGTGACAGGCTGGGGTACAATGGTTTGACTGGCCTGGGCCTTCCTCTTTCTTTGTTTGGGGGCTGGGCCAGCCCGGGGAGGGGCCATCTGCCTACCTGATCTCCTTTAATTGCCGGCCTGCCTACCTGATTGCCCCAACCACTTGCCTGCCTACCTGATCACACCTAACCACTGGTCTGCCTACCGATCACCCCTAATCACTCTGCCTGCCTGCCTGATTGTCCCTAATCACTTGCTTCAGGGTGGGGCCAGCCCTGTGAGAAGCCATGGTGGTTTGGTCTCTGGTCATTCTGGTCATGATGCCTCTGGCCTTTTATTATATAGGATTATGTATAACAGAATATTGTAAAAATTAATTTTTATTAAAATGTTTCTCACATACTATTGGGCTGCAAAAATATTTGTTATGGGCTGTGAGTTTGACATGCTTGCTGTACATGGCCTCATCCAGTTCTGGTCACTTCAACATTCCTGAGGTGAGAGTGTGACAATTTTTATCTACAGTGACCACTCATCCTGAAGATCAGAGTAGAGAAACTGAAGATAAATCAAAACACAAATTCCCTTTCAGAGAAAAAAAAAAAATAGAAAGCATCAAGTTTCTTAGTAGCAGAATTCCCTCCTTGGTAGAGACCTCTTTTTTTGTTGTGATGATTTTTATATCATTTGAGTGAGAGATACAAAATTCCCTTATTTGTTCTAGGAAAATTATTTTATTCAGTTATAATATCAATCTTCAAGAGCTTGAAATAAAAATTTCCATGGTTTTCCATTGAACGTGTGGACTTTCTTTTAGAATGCTCTGTTTTTCGTTAAAATAATTTCTAAACCACTCAATGTGTTCCACTTTCTGTTTAACACTAAGATATGGGTTTTTGGAAAGACCACCAGTCACCAGCTCCATGAAGTAGTGAACTGGTCTTTGTGTTGGAAAATACTGCAGGTATTTATCCAGAAATTATGTTCATTAAATTCTGAACCATCACCAAAACCTGCTTCGTTGTTAATTGGGAACTCACACAGTTTCCCCTCTTTCATTCACTGGCTCATCTTTGCAAAACCATTCCAAAAGGGCATTCATTCACTGCAGCTAACTGCTTAGAAATTCCACATCCTAACGTGAAAGTGCTGTTTCTGTTTCAGGTGCCTCTTCAGTAACTGCTTTAACATAAAAAACATTAATTTTCTGCCCCTGGAATATATTTTTCCTGAAATAGCTGACAGACTCCCTGGCTCTGAACTGCAGTGCTGGGGCAACAGCTACAAGCACCAGGGACATTCAGAGAGGAACTGGCTTCAGGGTGAGGGCTGTCCATGCTCTGGATTGAGACTGTTTCTGTCCAAATTGTAGTGTAGCACTTTAAGAGCTGGGCAAGTTACAGATTTATTTCCCTGTGTAAGAATAAGCACGTCATCTGTTCCTGTCAAAGAACTGCATAGCCAGCCGCCTTTTTGGCTGCATGACTTGCAGCTCCCCTGGGGGTCGCCATCTTTAAATGGCAAAGGCCAACCCCTCCCTTTGAATTAGCCAATCGCAAAAGACTGTGCGCCTGAGCTCCAATGAAGAGTGTGGAACAGGTCACGCACATCAGAATTAAAAAACTGAGCAGACTGCCTGCTCGGTGTGCATGTGCTTCCAGACCATGTGTGGGCCCACCCTCCTGCAGGAGTAAAGGTATTTGCCTTGCTGCCTGGCTCCCAAGTATGCTTTGTGTTCTACCAGGAACCCTGAATGTGGGGCTTACCTTATTTCTAACACCTGCTCCTCAGTTTCCTGGTCTCTAAAATGGGGATAATGTGTATC
This sequence comes from Corynorhinus townsendii, assembly GCA_026230045.1. Classification (NCBI taxonomy): domain Eukaryota; kingdom Metazoa; phylum Chordata; class Mammalia; order Chiroptera; family Vespertilionidae; genus Corynorhinus; species Corynorhinus townsendii. The sequence continues at coordinate 158,933,994 of JAPDVU010000001.1, read as the reverse complement.
TTTTAGATTTGTTATTACACTGAAATAAGGTCTGATGTGCAAAGTGCTTCAAGCAGTGTTTAGAAAGCATCTATAAATGGTAGGTCAATGATTGTTCATAAGGAGTGGTGTTGAGGTTCTGTGCAAAGGGAACTGTTTAAATAACATTGGGTGATCTCTGAATTGCTTTTTGCAGGGCGTGGGGTCAAGTAAATTGTAGGCTTTAATTTTGCTAAAAACCTGAACTTAAAATAGCAGGCAGTTTTGAAATCCTAGGGAGAGGAGGAAAGAGGTAGAGGAGAAAAGAAAGGGACCATGGTAGAAAGAACAGAATTCTTTTAAATGAAATTTTAAAATTGTTTTGCCCATGATATCCAAGACATCTTTTATCAAATAAACTCTAATCATCTTGAGTGGTGTTTGGAGGAAACGTTTTCCACTCATTTAGATTCCTGTTTTAGGGCCTAGGAATGAACTGATGAAAACGAGATTAACAGGAGAGACTACACAAAGTTCGTTCGCGTGCAGATGAAGAAACACAAAAGGGTGGAAAGAAGATGAACCGGCGTGTTCAAAGCAGGCTCCCAAGACCACAGGACATTATGGAACCACATCAATGACTGGCCTGATCCCAGGTGCAGGTGGGAAAGTGCAGGGAAGTACATTTCTGCCCCTCCCATAGATGCCTGGAAATTAATATCTGAAATCCTCCTAGAGCCAAGAACAAAAGGGTAAAATTCCTATTGATGATTCCCATTTTATAAGACTTCTCATTTCTCTTTCCAAGCTCATTTCACTTCATTCCATCCAACAGTGTGAACTGGGAAAGAAAGGGGTTCCAACACCTGAGCCCTTGTTTGAGGCCAACCAGGTACAGGTTGCACTTTCCCAGAGGGCGGCTCTGACCTGTGTGTGAGCCCACCAGGTGCAGTCAACAGCCTGGTCTCTAGAACACACAGAGAAGGGCCCCAGTCTCCTCCCTCTCACTCTAAGCCTCCAGACACTATCAGTTTTCCTCAGCCCCAAGGACAGAGTGCATCTTCCCTATGTCCTTTCCCACCCCGAGTGCCACGCTGGGTTCCTTAATGGAGGTCAGATATTGGTCAAGGTGTCTGACAGAAGACAGAGACTTGGGAGAAGACCTAGTTGCCTTTCAGCCTGGGTAGTTCAGTGGTCTCCTTGGTTCCACCCATTTTAGGAGCGTCTCCCTGCCCTTCCCTTGTACGGCCAGCACAGTGCCTCCATTCCTTATTTAAGGGTAACCCACTTGTGCCAGCTCTTGTGATAGCTTATCACAGTGGCATTAATTATCAACGAGAATTTCTCTCTCTCTTCCTCTCCCTTCTCTCTCTCTCAAAAAAAAAAAATCAATACACACATGTTTTCAGGTGAGGAAAGAAAGAAAGAAAACAACTGATAAGAGAGGAAAGCAGGACACCTGAGGGAGCTGGGAGCCTGGACTCTGCAGTCTCCACCAGAGCCACAGACCTTGTCTTCTCCTGAGAAGAGCTAAGCAGTAATTCAAGGACTTTGTTTTAAATCCAAGTGCTGAGAATTCTCTCTGCAGAAGCAGCCCCACAGTTGTAATGCAAACTAGACCTTGATACAGGTGAAGAGGGGTTATCAGAAAGCAATGGGAGAAAAGGGGTGGAGTGGGGGAAATTGGGGAAGGTTTCAGAGCAAAGATTACCTTTGGGATGGCTTTTAAAGATAAATAGGTATTGTTGTTTTTTATTAGGCATCAGAGGCCCGATGCATGAAAATTCGTGCAAGAGTAGGTCTACCTTGCCCCGGGTACCGGCCCTGAGTGCCGGCACCGGATTCCCTCCGGCACCTGGGACCTGGGCTTCCCTACTCCGGCTGCTGACAGTCACTCGGGACCCGGGCTGCTTCATTCTGGCCTCCCACAGGCACCTGGGACCTGGCCTGGCTTCCCTCCAGCCCCGGCTTTGTCCTGAAGACGCCCAGTCTAATTAGCATATTACCCTTTTATTATTATAGAATGGGGAAGGGCAATTCAAATTTTAAAAAAATAATAAAAGTCCAGAAAGAGAAGTAGACGCTCACGGTAGAGCACTGTGTATTTTGAAAACACAAGTTCTCCCATGTGACTGGGAGGAGGTGAGGGATGGCACAGAAAAGAAAATTGTAGGCCCAAATAGAAGTACCTTCAATACCAAGCAAAAGACTTCAATATGTAAAAGATATAGACAGTTACTTTGAACTCAAGGAATGGAAGGACATAGCAATGGAAAGGATCTTCCATCGTTTTCCCATTATACACACAAGGAGACTGAAGGTCACAGCAGTCCCAAGGTCAGACAGCACCTTGGCAGCAGAAACAGAAACCAGCCTCAGGTCCCCAACTTCCAGGGCAGTGTAAGCTACACTATGCTTCCTGGTGTGCCCTGGGTGGGGAACATGCCCCCAGGATGTGCACCCAAAGGACTGCAATGTCTCATGAAATTGATCTCTTCTTCTAGTTCTGATTTCCCCAAGAGTTCTCCCACTGGCCTTCCTGCTGTGAAGTGTGGTGGGAGAAGGCAGGATAGCTTTGCTGCTGCCCCATCTGTGGAGTTCCAGGGACTGGGGACTCATACTGAGGTACCATTAGGGGTACTTCCATTGCAGCAGCTGGGGTGAGGGAGGTAGGGAGGGAATGAGTGGCTCTGAGCTCCCAGCTCCAGGCTCTGGGGGCATTGGTTGATTCTACTAGAGATGCTGGAGGAAGGGGAGCCAGCTTAGGAAGAAGAGGTCCCCAGGAGAATATCGACTGTAAGCAGTGTCTCTCCCTCTCTTTAAGAAGCCTCACATGCTGGCTCCATCAAGGAAGCAAAGTCCTGAAAACACTCATTTGTTTAGAACTTTTTGGGGTCTCACATCTTCCATCTCCTGCTTTCCTCCTTGAGTTAATCACCGGGACTGGTACAATGAGCACAATAGTGCTTCTTTTCCCAAAGCTGGGAGATATTGTCAAGAACAAACCACGTGGATGAGGAAGGCCATGCAGGCATATCAAGTGAGGAGAGTTCAGCTTTAACCAGTTCAGGGGACAAGGCTCACATCTCATTAAGTGGAGCCTTTTATTGACTCATTAAGTCCAACCTTCTGACCTACTGGCTGACCTGCTTTGAGTTGTGAATTAAACAGTCCTGATGCCTTCTTTCATTGCAATCTGATCTGGCAGGGGTTCCCTCTCTCTGAATATGTGTCTCACTTCTCCAGAAAGGCTAATCCTTAATCCCTCTCTGCTATTCTTGGTACTGCCCCAAACTCAACTCTACTTTCCCCCTTTTTCCCAGTTTATCTCTCACAGAGGATCTAGAAAAGCAGAGCTCAGCAGTGCTATGGTTGTGTTACATGAGCAGGAGAGAGTATCCCACTGTCAGCAAGCACGTGTGTGAGCATAAGTGTTGGTGCAGGACACCCAGCCCCCTCCACCAGCTGGGACACATGGCCTCTGTCAGCAGGTCATTCAGTGACTATGGCCAAACCATGTGACTTCTCTGAGCCTTAGAATTGTTTTCTGAGAAATGAAAGCGTGAAGAATGATGATTTCTAAGATTGCACTCAGTCAAAACAATTTTTCAGTGTTTTCTGTTTCTCAAGATCTTCCTCTCAATACTTCCCAGAAAGAAAGATTGGACCTCAATATAAGATCTATTTCCATAAGACCTTTATGTCTTTATGTTTTTCTAGAAGCCAACGTTCCTTTTGTGGCAGTATTCACCAATTAATTGCCTTCAGTTTAAATAAAAAATAAATATCATTCACACAGAAAGGGAGAGAAAACTTCTTATTTACCCCCACTTCCACCCTCCTGAATTCCTGTCAAAATACCAGCAAAAAATGAAATTTTACCCCAATATGGATTTTGTATATTTTCATTTTAAATGAAATGCACAAATTCTTATCTTTTAATGAAAAAAAATTAAATGTCTTCAGAGTAGAGGTTTAAAGCTTTAATTGTGTAGCTGAGGTGGCACAAAAAAATAAGTATTACAATTTAATACACTAATTTATTATATGTTGATTTCTATAGTAGGAAAAAACAATGTCAGTTTGCCATCATTAATTCATTGGGTAAATGAAAATTTCAGGAATACAGACTTATCAGAGACCCAGAAATTAGAGATAAATCTAGGAATAGAGTTCATAATATAGAACTAGAGCCTCTCATTTATTAATTTTGGGAATAAGTTAATAGTAAATAATTACTCATTAGAAAGTTCCAGTATATATTTATCTCTAAGTTATCAAGTGGATGGTAAGTATTGGAAAAGACACAAAATAATAAAATTCCTGATAAACAAACAGAAATGTGTTATTTGTTTTCTTTTATTTAATACTTTATTGTTGAAAGTATTACATGCCTCCTTTTTCCCCCATTGACCTCTCCCCAGCTGCTCCCACCCCCCAGCACATGCCCTCACTCCACTTCTGTCTGTGTCCATTGGCCATGCTTATCTGCATGCAAACAAGTGCTTTGGTTGATCTCTCCTCCTTACCCCCACCCTCCTCTGCCTTTCTATGAGGTTCGACAGTCTGATGCTTCTCTGTCTCTGGATCTATTTTTGTTCATCAGTTTATATTATTCATTAAATTCCACAAATGAATGCGATCATGTGATATTTATCGTTCTCTGACTGGCTTATTTCACTTAGCATAATGCTCTCCAGTTCCATCCATGCTATTGCAAATGGTAAGAGTTCCTTCTTTTTACCAGCAGCATAGTATTTCATTGTATAGATCTACCAGTTTCTTAATCCACTCATCTGCTGATGGGCACTTAGGCTGTTTCCAAATCTTAGCTATTATAAATTGTGCTGCTATGAACATAGGGGTGTATATCTCCTTTCTGATTGGTGTTTCTGATTTCTTGGGATATAGTCCTAGAAATGGGATTACTGGGTCAAATGGGAGTTCCATTTTTAATTTTTTGGGGGAAACTCTGTTCTGTCTTCCACAGTGGCTGTACCAGTCTGCATTCCCACAAGCAATGCAGGAGGATTCCTTTTTCTCTGCATTTGTTGTTTGTTGATTTGTTGATGTTAGCCATTTTGACAGATGTGAAATGGTATCTCATTATTGTTTTGATTTGCATCACTTGGATGAATAGTGACTTTGAGCATTATTGCATACTAGAGACCCGGTGCACGAAATTCATGCACGGGGGTGTGTGTCCCTCAGCCCAGCCTGCACCCTCTCCAATCTGGGACCCCTCGAAGGATGTCCGACTGCCCGTTTAGGCCTGATCCTGGTAGGATCGGGCCTAACTGGACAGTCAGACATCCCTCTCACAATCCAGGACTGCTGGCTCCCAACTGCCTGCCTGCCTGCCTTCCTGATTGCCCCTAACCGCTTCTGCCTGCCAGCCTGATCACCCCCTAACCACTCCCCTGCCAGCCTGATTGATGCCTAACTACTCCCCTGCCAGCCTGTTTGCCCCTAACTACCCTCCCCTGCAGGACTGGTCACCCCTAACTGCCCTCCCCTGCAGGCTTGATTGCCCCCAACTGCCCTCCCTTGCAGGCTTGGTCCCTCCTAACTGCCCTCCCCTGCTGGCCTGATCACCCACAACTGCCCTCCCTTGCAGGCCTGGTCCCTCCCAACTGCCCTCCCTTGCTGGCCAAATGTGGTGGCCATCATGTGTCCACATGGGGGCAGTCATCTTTGACCACATGGGGGCAGCCATCTTGTGTGTTGGAGTGATAGTCAATTTGCATATTATTCTTTTATTAGATAAGATAGAGGCCTGGTGCACAGGTGTGGGCCCAGCTGGTTTACCCTGAAGGGTGTCCCAGATCAGGGTGGGGGTTCCCTTAGGGCGTGGGGTGGCCTGGGTGAGGGGCCTGTGGTGGTTTGCAGGCTGGCCACACCCCCTGCCAACCCAAGCAGAGGCCCTGGTATCTGGAATTTATTTACCTTCTATAATTGAAACTTTGTAGCCTTGAGCAGAGCCAAGCCTCCTGCTTGCTCCATGGCTGCAGCCATTTTTGTTGGGATTTATTTATCTTCTATAATTGAAACTTTGTAGCATTAAGCAGAGGCCAAGGCAGGACAGGGCAGGTGTAAAGCTTGACTTCCTCTGTTGCCGGGGAAACCCAAGCCTCCTGCTCTCTCCATGGCCGCAGCCATCTTGGTTGGGTTAATTTGCATACTTGCTCCTGATTGGCTGGTGGGTGTGGCTTGTGTGTAGCAGAGGTACAGTCAATTTTCATATTACTCTTTTATTAGATAAGACTAGACACCCCTTGGAAGAAGATTCCTGCAAGAATAGGCCTTCCTCGAGCCTATTCCTGCAAGAATAGGGCTTCCTGCAGCCGGAGAGAAGTGGAGAAGGGAGCAAAGCCCAGCTTCACTCCCTTCTCCGCACCTCGCTCCCTCCCATCTCCACTGCCTTGCTCCCTCCCATCTCTGCTGCCTTGCTCCCTTCTCCGCCACTTCGCTCCCTTCTGCAGCGTTTGGCTTCCATCTATACTGTCTTCATTCTTCACTCCTCACCTGCATATGCAAATTAACCACCATCTTTGTTGGGTTAATTTGAATACTCCCTCCTGATTGGATGGGGGGCGTAGCAGAGGGCTGGTCAATTTGCAAGTTTCTCTTTTATATACAATATCCCATGTTTTATAAAAACATGTACATAGCATAGACAAAACTGTGCAGAATTATGTACTAAAACATCAATGATTTTATAGGCAATGAAAATACAAGTAATGGGAAACCATAAAAATCTTAGGAGAATCCATAGGCAGTAAAATATCAGCCATATCTCACAGCAGTATCTTTACTGATACATTGCCTAGGACAACGGAAACTAAGGAGAAAATAAATAAATGGGACTACATAAAAATAAGCTTCTGCACAGCAAAAGAAACCATCAACAAAACAACAAGAGAGCACACTGCATGGGAGAACATATTTGCCAATGTTACAGTAGATACAGGTTTAATCTCTCAATTTTATAAGGAACTCATACAACTTAACAAAAGGAAGATAAGCAATCCAATAAAAAAATAAGCAATCCAATAAAAAAATGGGCAAAGCAGCTAAACAGCTACTTTTCAGAAGTGGATATATAGAAGGCCAAGAGGCATCCTATCTAATAAAAGGGTAATATGCAAATTGACTGTACCTCTGCTATACCAACAATCCATGCCCACCAGCCAATCAGGAGCAAGTATGCAAATTAACCCAACCAAGATGGTTGTGGCCACAGAGAAAGCAGGAGGCTTGGGTTTCCCAGCAATGGAGCAAGCCAAGCTTTCTGCCTGTCCTGGCCTGCCTTGGCCTCCACTTAGGGATACAGGGTTTCAATTATAGAAGATAAATAAATCCCAACAAAAATGGCTGCAGCCACGGAGCAAGCAGGAGGGTTGGCTCGGCTCAAGGCTACAAAGTTTCAATTGTAGAAGATAAATAAATCCCAGATACCAGGGCCTCCACTTGGGTCGCCTGGGGCCGTGGCCAGCCTGCAAACCACTATAGCCCCTCACTCAGGCTACCCCATGTCCCAAGGGAACCCCCACCCTGATCCGGGACACCCTTCAGGGCAAACCAGCTGGCCCTCACCCATGCACCAGGCCTCTATCCTATCTAATCAAAGAAAAATATGCAGATTGACCATCACTCCAACACACAAGATGGCTGCCCCCATGTGGTCAAAGATGACTGGCCCTCTGTGGACACAAGATGGCCACCACAAGATGGCCAGCAGGAGAGGGCAGTTGGGAGGGACCAGGCCTGCAAGGGAGGGCAGTTGTGGGCTATCAGGCCAGCAGGGGAGGGCAGTTAAGGGCAAACAGGCTGGCAGGGGAGTAGTTAGGCATCAATTATTCTGGCAGGGGAGTGGTTAGGGGGTGATCAGGCTGGCAGGCAGAAGCGTTTAGGGGCGATCAGGAAGGCAGGCAGGCGAGGAGTTGGGAGTCAGCAGTCCCAGATTGGAGAGGGTGCTGTCTGGGCTGAGGGACACCCCCACCCCCGTACATGAATTTCTTGCACCGGGCCTCTAGTCTATATAATAAAACCCTAATATGCAAATTGACCAAACGTTGGAACAACTGGTGGCTATGATGTGCACTGACCACCAGGGGGCAGATGCTCAATGCAGGACTGCCCCCTGGTGGTCAGTGCACTCCCACAAGGGGAGTGCCACTCAGCCAGAAGTCGGGCTCACAGGCAGCAGCAGTGGCGGGAGCCTCTCCCACCTCCAAGGCAGCAATATCTTTACTGATACATTGCCTAGGACAATCACTAAGGAGCAGCGAGCAGGCAGCAGGCCATGGTAAGGAGCAAGGAGTCCCAGGCTGCAAGAGGGATATCCACCTGCCGGCTTAGGCCCGCTCCCTCTAGTGTGTGTGTGTGTGTGTGTGTGTGTGTGTGTGTGTGTGTGTGTGTGTGTATATTGCTTCAGATTCTGATTTTTCTTTTAGAATGCATCTGGGCTCCTGTTAAAATTTAGTTTCTTTACCTAGATAGTAGTGAACAAATATATGCTCACTTTGGATTAATTTGTTGAGTTCTATACTTAAAAGTTGTTCATATTTCTGCATACATGTTATCCTTACTAATAAAAGCCTTAGTGATCATCACGCTGTGATGCCCTCACCCTACCACAAGATGGCTGCACACACAATGGGCATGCCCAGGTGGGCGGGGCTGGGCTTGACACTGCATGTGCAGCATGGAGGCGGGTCCCCCAGCTCCCCAGGGTGAGGCCTGCCTGGGGGTCCTGGGAGTCCTGCCTCCTGGCTCCACGCGGCACAGAGGCGGGACTCCTGGCTCCGGCCTACCTCTTTGCGCAATCCATCGAGGAGCCCCAAATGGGTGGGCAGGGCCTATTTCTTTGGGGTGTTGGATCATGGGGCTCCCACACTGTGACAGGGCACAGGCCAGGCTTGGGGATACCCCCCCCCAAGTGCACAAATTTTGTGCACTGGGACTCTAGTATTATATATAACAACAACAAAAAGCTTATTAAAAATATGCATCCTAAACATTTATTCCAAGTCAATAAATATCTATAGTATTCTGAATGGTTCTGTAGTATTTCCTGTTAGGGATGTAGCACGATCCATCAAACAAATTCCCTATTGCTGGGTATTCATAATATTTACAACTTTTTACAAGTATGCATTCTAAAATAACAATCCATCTTGCCCAGCCAGTGTGGCTCAGAGGTTGAACATGCACCCATGAACCAAGAGGTCGCGGTTTGATTCAGTTCAGGGCACATGCCTGGGTTGCAGGCTGGATCCCCAATGGGGGACATGCAGGAGGCAGCCAATGGATGGTTCTGTCTCTCTGTCCCTCTGCCTTCTACTCTCTCTAAATTCAATAAAAACATATTTAAAAAACAAACAACAACAAAAAACATCTAGCCCTGCCCGTGTAGTTATTGGGTGGAGCGTCATCCCACACACCAAAAGGTTATGGGTTGGATTCCAAGTCAGGGCACATACCTAGGTTGAGGGTTCCATTCCTCAGGCAGGGCACGTGTGAGAGTCAGCCAATGGATGTTTCTCACATTGATGTATCTCTCTCTCTCTCTCTCTCTCTCTCTCTCTCTCTCTCTCTCTCTCTCTCCCCCCCTTCCTCTCTCTAAAAATCAATAAAACCTATCCTCAGGTGAGAATTAAGACAAAAACCCACCCTCAGGTGAGAATTAAGACAACAAAACATCACATCTGCATTTATAGTCTTGTGTCATAAGTCAGGTTCCCCGGCAAACAGTCACTGAGATAAAAACTTGCATGCAGGAAGTTTACTGAGAACTTGGGATCAATACCTATAGATGGGTCTGCAGTGACCCTGTTTGGGCAGGTGCTGATCTGAGCTGAGGCCCCTGGCCTGCTAACCAGATGGAACCCCACTGTGTTTCATTTCGTTCATGCTTTTGGTATATGCTGAAATTGTGTGGTTGGATTAAACTCGGGACCTCTGCAAAGAGGACCCACTTATTATTTTCTTTCCAATATGGCAGCCTCCAGCTGTGCATAAGTGTCAGATCTGTACTGGGTGATGCTGAGAGGGAGAGAGAGAGCGAGCAGTTCAGCACCCACAATTACAGAACTTACTATCAGGAGGATAAGCATGCCCTCCCAGAAAATAAGAATGTAAAAAAATCCTGTAGAAATTCAGACTAGGAGTAAAGCCAAAGGAGACCTGGAAATGATTCGTGGACAAGTCCAACAAACTTGTCCCTTAGCCAACTAACTGTATTAGGCTGACAAGCTTATCACTGAGAATCAAGAGAAGCCCAAGACCTAAGGACCACCACACCAGCAACCCTGGACCACCTTCAGCATCCATTCTGTGCTTAAGATGGCAGCTCCCAACAGATCATGAGTGGCCTCTTACATCAGATTAAAACAATAGCCTCTTGCTCAGCCTGCCCCTTAGGAACTGATAAATTGAATGAGGTTTCCATTCTTCTGCAGCCTTAGGGGGAAAAGGTGACTGTCCCTCTTTGGTCCAAGTGTTAGAATGAATAATGCTGTATGCTACTGTCTCCTCTTCACCCCACTTCTCATAAGCTCATCACCATTTGTATAAAGCATCTCTAGATTTTGTTTCTTGGTCCTTGACAATAAACAGAATTATCTCCCTAAAACAAACAAAATAAACAAACTCATAATAGGGAGTGAAGGAAGCATGACTGAGCAGAAGGAGGAATTGAATTTCAATGCAGTCACAAGGAAGGTCTCAGCTAATCCCACTGGAAGCTCTGGAACTAGAGTGACCCTTCAGAGTTGTCCTGAATTAAGGTAAAGGGTCAAAGCCTTTAAACCCCCTCATTGTCCATTCACTAGATATGGATGGCTGGGGGTGGGGAGGGAAGGTGGGGGAGGAGGCTTTACTTTAAGGCTGGATGGTTCTCAGGTACTGTGAGCAATTCCCTAAAAGGGGCTTGGCTGAGAGCTCTGTCACTACCACGCCAGCAGCTGGGTGAGTGCCTTGGTCCTGAAGTGGGGGAATGGGAACACACACCACAGCATCCACTACAGCTTCTCCTATTACTTTTTAGGCATAAATTCCTCATTGTCTTCAGAGGGCATGGGTTTTTAACAAAGCTTTAGACACAGCTACAAAACCTGGAGCAAGGATCATGTTTCTGGCTTATTAGTGGATAATCTGAAGTCCAGACAGAGCATGAGTCATTTGCTCTGAGTACATAGCTCGTTAGTCACAGGGTTGGGAATTATCTCTCCACTCTCACAGCAACACACAGATTCCGCATGAGCTGTCACTGTTTCTGTATCTTACCTGTCTAGTTTTCTTAATTATAAACAACTGACTGTGATGTGAAAGGAAATGGGAGAGTCTCAGAAATTCTGAGAGCTTCCAAGAACACCTCCTACTTCCAGTGGTCAAGTTCACTACTACTTATTTTCATAAATATCCTTCTTCTAGGTTTTCTTTGTTCACAGAAGTGGACATGTTGCACAGAAGATACATTTCCTCATAAAATCGCCTAATTGTTTTCTTTCTTCAAGAAAGGAGCAGAACAAAATCCAGGGGTCCGGAGTCTGGATGGACAGAAATTTTAGAAACCAAGATCCCATCAACAGATTAAAAGAAAAAGTCTTAATAAGATCTAAAATATGTTGATTTTTTTCAAGGGATGGAATGATGTTTCTTTAACATGATAAAGGTACAGAATTCGAGATGACTACTGGTTTCCTTTGGTGTGCCAAATCTAATCATTTGCAGCAGTTATCTTTAGTGCTTTGTAATTGATCAGACATGTTTAATTTAAAAACGGTGTGAAGGAGCATCAAACACTTACCAAATTTATTTTTTCAGATGTATCTTTCTAAAATTAGAAGCAAATAATGATACCAGCAATATTTATTATTATTTGATATTGTTTTTGGAAGACCTAGCCAAATCAATAAGATATGAAAGAAAATGTGTTTAGGAAATTTGGAGAGGAAGAAATTACTATAGCATTCTCTCTAAGTGATATTTTTTAGGTAGAAAAAAAACATGGCCAATTAGAAACTTTTTGAATTATATTAAGAGTTTAGAAATGGCCAGAAATAAATGTGTGTAAGATTATCTTATTATAAAGAGTTTTACATATGAAGTCATTAGACAGTTGAGCTATGAGAGAGAGGAGGAGGAATACACACATATAAACTTAAAGTGACCTACACTATAAAAATAACATTTTATTTGGAAATTGTTAATGTTTAAAAACAGGCAAGGTAAGGGTAGCAACAGAAAATGATTGCTAATTAGTGCTTATAATACTCACAATATAGAATTCCCATGGTGAATTCATCACACATCATGGTCCCCAGATTTGTTGGCTTAAAGCTTGATTTTGTTTCCCGGGTGGTGGGGGGATTTTGTTTCAGCTGGGAGTCTAAATAAATCCATAGATCACCCAGATATAACCCAAATAAGGTTTATGTTACAAAATAATTTTCAAAGTCATAAAAGTCAAGAAAAGACTGAGGAGTTACTCCAGATTGAAGGAAAATAAATAGACACAACAACTAAAAGCAACATGTTATTCTGACCTGAGCTCTTTTGCTGTAAAAGGCACTATTGAAGCAACTGGCAAAACTTGAATGAAGTCTGAAGATTAGAAATGTTCATTTCCTTATTTTGATGGCTGTTTAATGATTATAGTTAAATAGGAAAATGTCCTTATTTGTATGAAATACCCATTAGAGTATTGGGGGGGGGGGGGGGGGCGTGGCAGGTGGTGATGGGCATCCTGTCCTTACTATGGTTTATGTCTCAATTGGTTCAAGAAAAAGAAACCTCTTGGAACTCTACTTGCAACATGTAAACTTGAAATTTTTTTTCTAAATGAAAAAAGTTATAATACCTTAACCAATAAAGGAAAAAATATATATATATACATACATATATATGTATGTGTACTATATATATATAGTAAAGTCCAAGCAGAGGACTTTTAAATCAAAGAGGAAATGAGTCAAAATTTTATATGCAGGTATGTAACAAATATTCAAAACTAGAGCTAACAATGAGCACAAGAAAGTCTGGGAGAAAAGAACATGAGTGGGATGGTCTTTAATGATCACTTAAGATCATTATAAGGACAGGCGAGGATATGATGTCTGGGTGGTCTGGCCTGTTAAAGAGTCAAGAGGAGGAAAACATGAGAGAAATAGATGGAGTCAGAAACAATACATTAATTCTAAGAAACAGTCTAAGAAGGGCTATTAAAGTTCTGATTTACTGTTTGGACTTAACATGAAAGGGATGATAAATAGCAGTTGGCACAGATGCACATGAAAGTCACATGAGACTAATCTCATCTCCTGCTTTGACAAGGTAGAATTAAGAAATGCAGGGAGCTGGTAAACTTTGTACTCAGAACCTCCCACAACCTAATCAAAATTACAACTAAACTACAGATCATCATTTAGAACCACCTGAAATCTAGCTGAACAGAAGTCCTGTAACTAATGATGTAAAGAAGCCACATTGAGACTGGTAGAAAGAGCAGAGACCCAAAGTGGGCTGGTCCCAAACCCATGTGTGGCTGTTAAAAATCGGATGGGATATTTCAGCTTCAGAGGTTTTCCCCTAAGGAGCCAGAATCCCAGTCCCACAACAAGCTCCCCAGTTCTGAGAAGAGAAGTCCCCATAACTTGGGGCTGTAAAAACTAGCAGGGATTATGGCTGAGTGAAAAAGAGGGCTGCTGTAATCCCAGGTTTTCCTCTTTAAAGGCTCACACACAGACTTACTCAAACTCACTTGTTCTGAGTTCCAGTGCTGGGCATCAACTCAAAAGGCACCCAGGACACATGGAGAGAAACTGCATTGTTTAGCTCCAGGGTGAGAGTTAGAGAGGCAGCTTTCTCCAAGACAGAAGTTTCGGCAAAGGCCATTGTTTCTTTGTTGAGCCCTCTCCCGCAGAGCTGGCAGATGGGAGCCATATCTGAGTCTCCATCAACCTGGCTATCACTGTTCCACCTGCTCTGCTGATTCCCTACTCTGCCCCAACTTCATGCCCACCCAGGCCCGTTCCAGTGGCCTTCCCAAACAAACAGCCAATGCGGTGTCAGCAGGCACCTAGACCGACTTCCAAGGCTCTGCGCACGTGGAGTTGCCAGGCTGGCCACCTCCTGACCAAGAAGTGGCTCCTTCCTGTGCTTTGCCCCTCAATCCGGGTTTATTTCTATAAAGGAATTGGGTTTCCCTCTCCGGTGTCGTCCCTAATCCCCTCCACAATAGTCATTGGGGAGAAGGGAAATGAGAACCGAGACCAGTGCCACAGGGGGTTCTTATTAAAGCAACTCCTGGAAAAATCAGCCAACCCAGGCTTGTGTAGCCTCTGTGAGTGCGAGGCTTTTCCAGAGTAGATGACTTAATGTGGGCTCCCTCCACCCTAGTTTCTCCTCCCTCATCTTGTCCTGAACCAAAAACCTGGACACAGTGAGTGTGGGGTGGAGAGCAGAGTTGGTGTGGAAGGAGAGGCTGTGAAAGAGATGCAGGAGCTGGTGACTGGAAACAAAGAGGAATCTCTATGGAAAGGAAGAAGCATTTACTGGAAAGACTGGCAGGGCCTCAAATATTAGAAGGTATAGAGTGCAAGTAACTGAGCCACCCATGTCAGGTCTGGGAGGGGCTAGTCATCCAGGTGGATAGGTGTCCCCTTCTCACAGGCCACAAGGATGGGCCTGGCGGAGTCCTTGTTATGGTAGTGGCAGTGTGTGTGTGTGTGTGTGTGTGTGTTTCGGGGGACTCAGGGGCAGCATCTCTGCATTGGCAAAGCAGTCAGTGACTCTGACATTGTGAGTACTGTTGTGACCGTTCTGCACGGCATGACTGTTGGTACAGGGCACACATGGAGTTCTACAAAAATCTGCTATGGTGGCCAAATCCTCCTGAATCAAGGTGTTGATCTGCTTGCATTTACACCTATGGATTAGCCAATATTCATCTCATCATCACATCACAGTATCTATCAGTGGTATCCTCCAGGGACCCATGACCTGGGGAGGTCTACATGTTGTGTTGGGAAGGGAAGGCCTCGAGTGAAGACACTTTGCTCCAAGAAGAGGATGAGGAGAAGCAGGGTCCACATCAGATTCATGTTTCCTGTGAAAGCAGGTCAACAAAGAGCAGGGTCCCTTTTTAAGAACTCTTGGCCCAAACACTTAAAGTCATAAACTTTCCCCTCCTGCGCTATCTACAATTATTCTCTTGCACTCATGACAACTACTGTTTCACATCCTCCTCCCAGCTCACGCCTCTTCTTTTCTCTAGGTAAGAAGTGAGGAGAGAACGATTTGTCAGTAAAAGGAGGTTCCTTTCATTCACTCACCCCTTCTTAGGACTGTCATACAAGGTTATTTCAAATTCAAAGTGATTTTTGCTCCCCACTTGAGCAGACCAGTTAACCTATAAACTTCCATTTCTAAAGTGTTTATATCCACCAGCCATCAATATTACAGCCTGTGATGGAGGTGAGTGTCACTGCCAACCCTTTTCTACAATGCACTGGCTGGCAAAGGAATTGACAGACCCATAGGCCTTGCATCTTACAAAATATTTCCACTTCCATAAATATGTATGCCTGTTTTAAATTCTATGAAGAAGAAAACAAGTGTGAGCATTTCAATCCAAATGGGGTATTTCATGTTTCCTCCAAATATTTCTCTGACTCAAAATAAAAATTCCAACTGCTTCCATGTATAGATCCTGTTATTAGGAAACTTTCCAATTGGCAATCAGGTTACCTGAATAATGATTGGGTGTCAGGTTCCTGTCTCTGGATCTAATACTCTGATTCCTTTTTTTGAATACCTGGGAGTTCCAGGGAAGGGTTTTTGCAGAACAGATGACATTCACAGAGACAGATGTGTCCCTTCCAGAAGTGGATAGTCCCGGCACAAACGGAACCTCCATTGCTTCTGTTCTTTCTGTACCATAGAACTCATATTGTGAATATTTTCTCCCCAGATCTTAGGGTGAAGGCCATAAGGAAAACTCTCAAGCCTATCAATCATCTTAAACAGATTGTCCAGTAGGACTAATTAAATGTTTACTATTTCACATCTAGAGTGTTTATCAGCATCACACATTACTGCAAACATGAAGACAACACTGAGTGAGAGGGAGAATAGGGGATTCCTTCTGAAAAGTAATGGGTTGGAGACGTTAGATCCTGTAAGAGTACATGAGCTGTTGTAAGGATTTTAACTTTTACTCAAAATGAAACAAAAAAACTCTACAGAATTTTGAGCAGAGTTGCATCATCTGAGTTATGTTTTTAAATGATCACTCTGACTGCTTTTGCATAGTAGGGCTCAAGGGTGGAAGCCAGAAGCCCAGTAATCCCAGTGAGAGGTGATGGTGGATCAGATTGGAGGTAGCACTGAAGTTACTAAGAGGTGGTCAGACTGTATGTGTTTTGAAGAAAAAAAAAACAAGAGACTTCACTGACAGGTTGCATGTGGGCTCTAAGAGAAATGGTAATTATTTAAGAATTTTAGAGGATAGAATTACTTTCAGCTGAGATGAGGAATGTTGAAGACAGGAGCCAGTAGGAGGAAAGAGTAGGAAATATGAGAAGTATTTCCATTGGAAACATGTTAGATTTGATATGCTTAATTAATAAGATACCCAAGAGGAGATGTTCAATAGAAAGCCTAGTGCTCAAGAGCAAAAATTGGACAAAAGGTTTGAGCTTTCTTAGAAAACTGGTAGTTTAGAACGTTGAGAATAGGTCATAAAGGGGAGTGTGTGTATATATAGGACAGAGGAATAACTTTGCAAATCTCCAACATCATGGGGCCACGGAGAAGTGGAAGGCCTGATGAAGAAAACTAAGAGTCAGTGATATAGGGGAGAAAAATCAGAAAATGGTGCTATGCTATAAGCCAACTCACATCCTTGACACAACTATAACTCTTGAGGGCACCAGAACTGATCTCGTGATGCTTTTTACCCCTGTTTTTGTCACACACAAAAAACTCATTGCCAGGTCATTCTTATCAAGGAGCAGGGCATGATCAACTCTGATAATGTTGTTGAGCATGGAAAATAAATCCTGTCAGTGGAGGTCTTACTGCAAATACAACAGTCACCACTATGATGGAGCTGAGGAGTATGGGGAATTGACTGAAGTATGTCCAAATTTCTGGGTCTAGAAAGATTGTCTTCTTCAAGTGATGAGCAGGAATATGGTCCACACCTGTGCTATCTCTATCCTAGAAGAGGAAATGAAGACACAGTGAGTAATAGGGCATCTGCATTTATTTCCACTGACATAGGGTTCTCTCCTTAACCATACCCCAGACTCACAGTACTTCACATTCTCTGTGTTTCTTCATCTCTCCTCATCCTCTAGGTACTGAGCTAATTACTCCATCACACCCTCCTTCCTTCTCACACATTCATCTCTACCTTCCCCTTTCTTTTCTTCCCTCCATCTCACTACCTTGACTCAGCAGATTCTCTTGGAGATCTCTATTGATTATAGATCAAACCATCTTGTTTTGGGATTGCCATGTAGTACTAATAGAATCTTCAGAGCAAGAAAACATCATAATACCCCCTTCTACCATCAATTTTTTTAAAAGAGCTTGATATATAACCCAAAATACACTATATCTCAAGTAGAAAATAAAAAGGTTTTTTTAAATAAATGTTTTTAGGAGTTCTTTTCAGCTCAGATTCTATTTAGAAATCTAATACCCAGAATAAGAAATTAGGGGTGTGTGTGTGTGTGTGTGTGTGTGTGTGTGTATGGGAACTTTGGTTGATATTTATGAATTATTTGTCTATGTAAATCTGATTTTCCCAAAGAATTGTGCATTTAGCAAAAGCATTATCCTATATAATAAAAGGCCAGAATAAAGGCATCATGACCATATCGACCATTAGACAAGAACCACCACAGCCCCTCACCGGCAAGCAGTTAGGGGCGATCAAGCAAGCAGGCAGAATGAGTAGGTATGATCAGGTAAGCAAGCCAGTGGTTAGGGGTAGGCAGACGGCCCCTCACAGGGCTGGCCCTGCCCCCCAGCAAGCATTTAGGGGTGATCAGGTAAACAGGCAAGTGGTTAGGGGTGATCTGGCAGGCAGGCAGAGAGGTTAGGGACAATCAGGCAGGCAGGCAGGTGAGCGTTTAGGAGCCAGCAGTCCCATATGCAAGAGGGATATCCCAGATTGGAGAGGTTGCAGGCCAGGCTGAGGGAGACCCCCTCCCATGCACAAATTTCGTGCACCAGGCCTCTAGTCTACAACAAAATTGATCTTATATAAAGATTGCATCATTATTTAAAGACTATTCAAACAATTTTTAAACAGATTTTGTGGTAGGGAAGATAATAAATCCTGTCACTCAGAACTGTCATTCTACTGAGCAAGAGCACAGATCAGCACAGAAGATTATAGGATGATGTCAAGCCTCTGGCACTGGATTAGAAGACTGATAGATACACTGGAAGACACCTCTCAATCAGCAGACATCAATGTAGTGTGTAGTTACCTCCTTGGTTATCTCTGATAAGGTCTGTTCTATTCACTACCTTTGTTTTTTGTTTTAATTTTCTTTTATATATATATTGTTTTTAATATTGATTTTTAAAGAGGGAGAGGGAGAGAGAAATAGAAACATCAATAATGAGAGAGAATCATTGACCAATTGCCTCCTGCACGCCCTGCTCTGGAGATCGAGCCCGTAACCCGGACATGTGCCCTGACTGGGAATTAAACCGTGACCTCCTAGTTCATAGGTCAACACAGTGGTTCTCAACCTTTCTAATGCTGCAACCCTTTAATACAGTTCTTCATGTTGTGGTGACCCCCAACCATAAAATTATTTTCGTTGCTACTTCATAATTGTAATTATGCTACTGTTATGAATCATAATGTAAATATCTGTGTTTTCCGGTGGTCTTAGGCGACCCTGCTAGTGGTTCTCAACCTGTGACCCACAGGTTGAGAACTGCTGCTGTAGAGGTAACTCTCTCCTCCAATTTTCTAGAGATGATGTAGACTTGCATCTGTGCCCAGGATCCAGAGTGACCCATCATCAGATGTATTATGTCTGTACCATAAAGAATTTTACTGTTTCCCTGAAAGAAAAGAAAAGGCAAGCTCATTGTCTGAGGTCACATGGTTGGTAAACAGGATAACTGTGAATCAAACTCTGATCTGTCTCTTTTAGAATCCCAGGTACTTCTATAGAAAACCAAGCTTGTTCCTCTTAAGGAAAAGTATGAGGCAAGGAGGAGACTGAGATGGAGTAAAGGACAATGCTCCATGCAGGATATACCCTGGTTTTGAAGGAAGAACATACCTTCACAATGTAAGAAGCTGAGGACCCTCCAAAGAAAAGGCACCATTTACTAAGAATATCAGCAGTAATAACTATTGTCGGGAAATAAGTGGATTAGCACAAACTCAAAAATTCTGGAAAGTAGACTGTAGACCTAGGCAAACACAACTGTTTATAGACAGTAGGCATCCCTGATCTTCTGTTTTTCTTTGCTCTGATTTCATGGATGAAGCAAGATTTTAAAGGGCAATTTTTTCTTTTTCATTTTAGGTAAAGCTTCCTAAAAAATAGAGAATTGCCAAATATGAGTTGCTTTCCACCAAAATAGGACTTGGTAAAAAAGAGATGAAACCTGAGTTCTAGTTCTCATGCCTTCACCTTGGGGAGTAAGAAAAACAAATAAGCCTGCTCTAGCTCATGGGAAACAGCACAGAGGTTAGAGCAGTGAGATATCACATTGACAACTTGATGATAAGATCAATACTCCTTATAAAGATAGCTTTTACTATATGTAATGTTCTGTCCAACATATTTTACATACATGCATATATTTCACTTAAATTTCTTCTACAAAACTGTTAGTCTGCATTATTGTTATCAGTGTTTTACAGATTGGAAGACAGGCACAGAGAGGGATAGTAACTGACCAACTCTTTTAGTAAAGTTCTCTGATTTTAAAAAGTTGGGACTGAAAACTGGACAAGGCTATTCAAAACCTATACTCTTTGTCATGGCACCACAATATTTATAGATTCATTTTATATACAAACATGCCAACACACAACATAATTAATTAATTTCCTTGAGCCCTGAGAACTCAGTTAAATCCTCCATGTACTTAATATGCATTGGTTCAATTTCAATTGAAGGCAACTTTCTAATTTTTTTTGGAAAACACAGTATTATCCCTCCTCAAACATACCTGTCCATAATCCCTTCTGAATTATCTTTATCCCCTCTCCAGGGAGGGGACATAGTTCTTATAGTTGAGGAAAAGAAGAAAGGCTCATTCCTTTCTTATGCCATCCCAGAAACCTGATTGTAGATGTCTAGTTCTGCCTTTGTACAATGGTCTTCAGAGGAGATGTGTAAGGACCCCTATACAAAAGGAAAGCAGGGCTGGGGCCACCTTGCTGACTCCAAAAGACCAAGAAGAGCCCAGCACACCAAATGTCTTTTGACCTTAGTTAAATCTCACTCCATTCACTGCAATTCCATTAACCTGAAACATGTTATTAGGACAGTCCTTCAAGTGGTACCAGCAAGCAGTTTCATTGTTCTTCCCCCACAAGATCCTGCATTAGGAAAGCCATGTGCAGGAAGACACTGTCAGTTAGCAACTCCCTATCAGCAGGTTAAATGCAGACATTGCGAGAGTACTCTGGGCTGAAGAAATTGCAAACGATCAGCTCTTGGTTTTGTACAAGAGCCCCTATTAAATGAGACATTGACTAATGCCGAGGCCATTGTTTTCAAACACTGGTTTTTAACCACAAATGCAGAAGTCTTTTCCTGAGACAATACTTTAAAATGTCCCTTGATTTCAACAGCGACTTAACACCAGGGCATCATTCTAGCTATTCCTCTCGTTGGAAATATGGATCAAGTCCAAAAATGTGCACTAAATTGGTCTGTGCTAATGAAAATCAAAACAAAACAGAGTCTCTGAAAAGTTCCTTTTGTCTATTAAAGACAAACTTACATAGAAGTTACAGTATACTTTAATTAACATGGGCTTATATATTTTCCTGCCTCATATAAAGAAGTCCTCTCCAACAGATCTTGAATATCAAACTAGATTTTTCTGTACTAGTCCTGGAGGCAGAAAAAAAAGAAAAGGAAAAAGAGCACTTGAAATGTCCAGAGGAAAGCTATAGAGAAAACATCCAGAAAAATCATAGGAAGCGTGCTCTGAATACAATTTTAAAGGAAAACCATGGTTGTAAATTGGGCAGGGTGTTATGTGAGTTGCTACTCAGGACACTTGTAACAAAGCTGATAGGTCTTAAAAGCATTGTCCACAGGAGCCAGGCAGGAGCCATCACTGAGTGAACGACAGGATGTGAATCAGGAGGGAGGAGTAGGGTCAGTGGAAACCCTGCACAATCGCTCCCTTCAACAGACTCAGTTGCTGACCCAGCTCTAATTGATCCCTTACGGTAATGGAAACTCAGTGCACCCATCAACATTTCCTGATTTTTACAAATAAGATAGACATGCAAATTTATGTGAACTTTCCCAATTTGAAAAGTTAACATCAAAAATCCAATACTATAAGGAACACTCCATGTGCTGATCAGAACAGGTTTTTGACCAGATACACTCCTGTGACTGCAGTATTTGCCTTTTACCTCATAATATAGATACAGGTTACAGGTCTTTCTACCTAATGTGGCTGTCAGCAACACAGAGGAGTGACTCTACATCTAATGCAATTTTACATCTTGGTCACTTATGAAAATGATTTCCATAAAGCATACATGATAAAAAGATCTATAACAGTGACAATAAAAAATTTAGTGATCTAAAATAAAACTGTTTCATGATAAAAGATATTAATGAATTTCAGCAAGAAGAGGATTTAAGGCTGAGTGTTACCAGCTCTGCACAGGGTTAAATGCATCCTATGTCCTTATTGACATAATGACATCAAGAGTCAAAGTATGGCATTTCCAAATAACAGGAATATAGTAAGGCAGTAAAAAATGATGTGAATCTTTTTGTTGAAAGGGTATATGATACCATTTAAGGGTTGAGTATAGTTTTCTAACCTACAAGTTTGACCAGAAATTTAACACCTTTTAGTATGAGGCCTGCCCCACTGGGATGTCCGACCCCTCTCTGCACAATTTCCTTCAAATGACACTACATGTTTACCCTGGGGCAGATTCTACAGAAAGACTTTCCTGATTGTTTTCAAGTTATAACACTTCACAGAAAGTGAACAAAAAAAATCAAGCCATGTGTTAAAACATGTGAAAGTGGAGAGAAACCAAGATGGCGGCATAGGTAAGCACCTAAACTGCTGCCTCACACGACAATTTCAAAACTACAACTAAAAGACAGAACGGACACCATCCAGAACCACAGGAAAGCTGGCTGAGTGGAAATTCTACAACTAGAAGAAAAGAGAAAAGCTCACGGAGAATTGGAGCAATGGCAAAGGGTTGAGGTACAGCAAAGGTCTTTGTGCGCACAGAGAGGAAGGGCGGCTGAGAGCCTGGCTGACTTTCTCTGGCGAGAGGGGGAAGGAAGCCCCTAATTGTACTGAACCACAGTTCTGGGAGAAACCCCGTGGATCCAGGCTCATACAGGGGGCGTCTGGACTGTCAGGTAGAGAGAAAGGCACTCGGAGAGTCAGAGACCCGGGGGAGCCCCAGCGGGCAGGGGTCTGGAGGCGCATGCGCGAGTGCGCACAAAGACTGCGGAGGTTGCCAGAGGCTTTTCCTAGCAGAAGGGAGTCGGAAGCTCCTGACTGCACTAAACTCCAGTTCTGACTGCACTAAACCCCAGTTCCAGGTGAGCCCTTGGGGACCCACACTCTTGCGGGGGGAATCTGGACTGTTGGGCAGAGGCTCGGGAGCCGGGGAAGCCAGAGGTCTGGAGGCACGCATGCAAGAGCAGGGCTGATGGGAAGTCAAGACTGTCTGCTCTGCCCTAAGACTCCACCCAATCCAAGCTGAACGCAGAGGCTTTTGCAATTTGGCAAGTCTAATCCTATAAGGCTGTCTCCAGCACCAAACTTCTCCTAGCGTAGACACAGCTGATCCTCACAGCCAACTGGCCTGGAGGTCAATTCCTCCCAGTGATACCAATAACAATCAAGACTTAACTACTACAAGGCTGTACACCCAGTCCACAAAGGGGTGCACCAAGAGTGTCCACCTCAGGTTAACTGGGGAGGCCGACCCACTGGGCCATATAGGAAACGTAGCACACAAAGCTACCCTACCAACTCAGGGAAACAGTGAAAATGTGGCGACAAAGAAACAGATCACAAATGAAAGAAATGGAGGAAAACAAATGACTGGATATAGAATTCAAAACTACGGTTATAAGGCTTTTCAAAAATATCCTAGAAAAGGCCGATAAATATAATGAGACCCTCAAAGATATGAAAAAGGACCAACTAGAAATTAAACATACACTGACTGAAATAAAAATTATTATACAGAGACCCAACAACAGACTAGAGGAATGCAAGAATCAAGTCAAAGAATTGAAATACAAAGAAGCAAAAACACTCAACCGAAAAAGCAAAAAGAAAAAAAATTCAAAAAGTTGAAGATAGTGTCAGAAGCCTCTGGGACAACTTCAAGTGTACCAACATCAGAATTATGGGGGTGCCAGAAGAAGACAGAGAGCAAGATACTGAAAACCTATTTGAAGAAATAATGACTGAAAACTTTCCCTACCTGGTGAAAGAAATAGACTTACAAGTCCTGGAAGTGCA
This sequence comes from Corynorhinus townsendii, assembly GCA_026230045.1. Classification (NCBI taxonomy): domain Eukaryota; kingdom Metazoa; phylum Chordata; class Mammalia; order Chiroptera; family Vespertilionidae; genus Corynorhinus; species Corynorhinus townsendii. The sequence goes on along the minus strand of JAPDVU010000001.1, from coordinate 158,910,282 downwards.
CAGAACCCCAAGCAAAAGGAATCCAAAGAGGACCACACCAAGACACATCATAATTAAAATGCCAAGAGCAAAAGACAAAGAGAGAATATTAAAAGCAACAAGAGAAAAACAGTTAATTACCTACAAGGGAGCACCCATATGGCTGTCAGCTGATTTCTCAACAGAAACTATGCAGACCAGACGGGAGTGGCAAGAAATTTTCAAAGTGATGAATAGCAAGAACCTACAACCAAGATTACTCTACCCAGCAAAGCTATTATTCAGAATGGAAGGTCAGATAAAGAGCTTCACAGATAAGAAAAAGCTAAAGGAGTTCATCAACACCAAACCAGTATTATATGAAATGCTGAAAGGTATTCTTTAAGAAGAGGAAGAAGAAAAAAGTAAAGATAAAAATTATGAACAACAAATGCATATCTATCAACAAGTGAACCTAAAAATCAAATGAATTAAAAACCTGAGGAACAGAATAAACTAGTGAATATAATAGAATCAGAAGCATAGAAAGGGAGTGGACTGATAATTCTCAGGGGGTAAGGGGTATGGGGGGGGGGGGGTTGTACAGGAAGAGACTGGACAAAAATCGTACACCTATGGATGAAGACAGTGGCGGGGAGGTAAGGGCAGAAGGTGGTGTGGGAACCAGGTGGAGGGAAGCGATCAGGGGGAAAAGGAGAAACAATTGTAATAATCTGAATAAGACTTATTAAAAAATAAATAAAAAATAAATAAAAGTAAAGAATGCAGGGGGAAAAAAGACATTAAAAAAAAAACACAAACATGTGAAAGTGAATCTCATACAAGGAGAGCAAACAACAAACCTCAAGGACATGTAAGAAACTGCTATACACCTTCAGGATTTTAAGCAGCAAGGAACTCAGAGCTCGAGGTGGCAGCAAGGGAGGTGATGAGATGGAGAACGTTGGCTGAGGGGGCATCAGGGAGATCACTCCGTGAAGGGGACCTGGGTTCCCCCTGGGAAGACAGCCCTTGGGATCCCTTTGTTCTGAAAACTAGGCCTGCCTTTCTGTACTTCAGTCCCTCAGTGCCACACCAAGTTGAGTTCTAAAATCGATGGCCATTCTGCAGCCAGTGGGTATTTTTCCCCCAACAGAAACAGGGGCACTGGCAGAGCTCTGCTCTGCATGGACTCCTGCCATTAGAGTTGTGCCACAGAAGCAGCAGCCAGCTGTCCTGGGGTATGTGTTGATCGGCAAAGGACAAAACAAGAGTCTCATTGCAAAACTGGGCCATGTGCCCATCTGGGCAATGTGCCCATCTGTGGGGTTCTGCACATCTTAGACTCAAACCCCTCGTGGCTCTGCTGGCTCCACCCACAGGGGCTGCTCTATATCTTCAGTCCACAGGACAGGGGAGACCGGCTGCCCCTGAGACCCAGGACCACCAGCTGGATCTGTTCTCACAGCAGCCACAGCACTGGACTGGGTAAGACAATGACCCTCTCCTGGGGTTGGGACAGGAGGACCAGTGATGGGACAGCAACTGCCAGGGGACTGAGCTTGGGTTAGTACCCAGGACAAAGACAGACATGGGGGCGTGCTGAAGGGAAAGGAAATAGGACTGAGCTTGTGTTAGTACCCAGGACACAAGACAGACATGGGGGCGTGCTGAAGAGAAAGGAAATAGGACCTTGGTGACAGCAAGGGCCCTTCAGGGTGACAGATGAAGGGGTGTGTCACAACTGGGCAGGGATGCAGGAGATGCTTCTCTTTTGACAGGAAACATGGTTCCAACACAGCGGGATTCCCAGCTTTGTCTCCTTCTGCTGCTGGGGCTCATGGGAATGGTGATCTCCTTGCATGCCCCACCTGGGGGTCTAACCTGGGCTCAGTGGTTTGAAGTTCAACATGTAAACATGACCAATGCTCAATGCACCATTGCAATGCAGCCGATTAACCACCTTAATTATGTGAGTTTCCAGGCGCCGTGCAAAGGCGAAAATACTTTCATCCACACACAGTATGCTGCTGTCGCTAATCTCTGTTACACGACAAATATAACCTGCCGTGATGGAATCAGTCCTAATTGCTACAGAAGCCAAGCTGCAGTGAATCTTACCTACTGCAACCTCACAGGACCAGCACTACCTTACAATCAGTGCCAATACCAGCAAGTAGCCTTACTGAGAAACTACAGTGTTGCCTGTAACAAGAGAAAACGTCCAGTTCACTTCGATAGAATCTACTAAGCTCTGTGCCCACAGTCACAGCCATGGTCCCAGGCCACCATCCACCCTGGATGTCAGCACCAGTCCTCACCACCAGCCCACAGCCCCTTTAAGCTCTGCTGCGCTGAAGCTCCTGTGCACTGGCAATAAACTCCTTTGCAGAATGACCTATCAGTCTCTGTCTGTTTGTGCCCCTCTGCTGTCATGTAGACACATCTGATCAAGAGAATGTTTCCTTTCCTCTCATATGAGATCCGAGGTACATAGACATGAGTGTAAGAGGCTCCTTGTAAAATGAAGTGACTCAGAATGTCCTCTCTCTCTGACTCACATTGAAAACCCAAAGCTTCAACTGATCTGTGTATTTCCATCCCAAGAGGTAAAAGGGCCCAGTTGAGTAAATAGGAAGCAAAGGCTTTTGATTCTGTCTGATTAATGAGTAATAAATTATATGAGAAATGCAAACTTTTTTTGTTGTAATCCAAAACAGAGATAAAATACCTTATGTGATAAGATGACAAAAAATTTTTAACTACAGAGATATTTTTCTGTAAAAGAGTGCATCAGTTCTACAGGTATTAGGGGTTACACTAGGACTGGATTCTGGGTCCAATGTGGAATGAGATCACCTGTTCAGGTAGCACATTCACAGGTTCTAGTGCTTCCTAGAGAAGATGGGAAGTTTTCCCTGGCAATTTCTATGTCCTGGAAAAGGGAGAAGCTGGTCCGTGATGGTGGAAGGGCAGGGAGGGAGCACACAATTGGGATGTCTCAGGGTGAGGATGCTCTTGCCCATTTTAGCCTCCACTGCTGCCCCCATGGGGGAATCAGTGGCTCATTCACACTCATATCAGAAAGGTGCACAGGCTTCAGGATTAGGGGATTGTAGAGCCACAGAGAGAAAGGCTGGATAATGAGATCCCTTCCCCTGCTTCCATCACAGGGATGCACTCAGGAATGAATGAGGAGCAGTAAGGGAAATTCCTTAAGAACTGTGGTCAGCAGCAGCATTCATGTGATTGTATGATGGGGGATGGAGGTGTCTTTTTGGAGTGTCTGACTTAGGCTAGAGCAGAGGTGGCATATCATCAAATCCGCACCTCTGTTCTTGGCACTGGGAGTCCTAAACTCCCTTTTCAAGGCCCTCAGAGATGGTTCCCATTCCAAGCACTACTCCACAATGACTTACATCTTGCTCTTATTGGTACTACAGTCAGCAGCTGCATTTGAGCATTTTCCCAGAGAAGCCTTTGGTGGTTTTGCACTTCCACGTGTGTTGTTGACTGAAGGTATTACACAGGGGCTCTGGGCTTGGGAAGTTGCCATGCTCAACAGAATCTATTCACTTTAGGTAAAATAAGTCATGGCACTACTGTATTCATTCTTCATAGAGACACATAACAGCAGAAGGAGGAGACTGAACACAGCAAAGATGAAATCACTATCCTGTAAAGGACATGGTCACTTCAGTCACCAATTCATATGACTTTCCCAGTCTAGGACCAGCATCTTCCACACCTCAGAAGAGGGGTGATCAGTCACCCACTTGCCCCAAGCTCCCTCCACTCTGTATGCATTCCTTCTCCCAGTCATTACTTCTTTCAACAGGATATATCTGTTGAACATGTTTTGTGTTTCAGACAGTATTATAGATACTAATAATGCAAAGCAAACAAAGACAGGTTTCTTCTCTCATGGTGCCACATTATCCTGGGACTAAGTAGTAAACATATAAGGTTATTTTTCCTCATGATAAGTGTCAGGAAAAAAATAAGACAGAGCAATGTGATGGAAACAGTTTGGATGTGTCATAGAAGTGACAGCTGAGATTAGGCAGGCGAGTCCTGTAAAAGGCAACAAAATCTGAGCAAGATGAGAAGCAGTTGGTCATGCAGTGACCAGGAGGAAAATCACCCCAGCAGAGAAAAGAGAACATACAAAATTCCTAAGATAGACACAGACTTAACATGTTGGAAAAATAAAGGTCTAGTCTAATAGGACTAGAGCATTAATAACCATGAACATGATGGACTTTATGAGATTCAGACCCTTCAGGGCTAAGGAGACCTGGGTAAAGAGGGTTTTTTCATTGAGAACCAAATGAAATGTTTAAATAATAGATTGAAATAACCTGAGGTTAACTTGGCTGCTGTGCTAAAAATGAATATAGGGTGCCCCCAAAAAATGTATACTCATACATTTTTGATAGCTCAATTGATGTTTCTTTCTAATTCCTATTGGAATTAAGAATTATTCAAAGTATGCATACATTTTGGGGTGACACCCTGTATTTCCTCACCCCTTCCCTGGGATGTAACTTCTGATGGATTCAGATCTAAATTCTATCTCTTTCTGATTTCTCTAAAGGATCCTGACCCTCACTTAATCCTTATAACATCATACACATTCCTAAAATATATTAATTTTCTGTCTATACCTGTGCATTCCATTTTGATCATATTGTATTTGACTAAGAATAATTGAAAAATGGTTATGAAAGGTCCTAACAGATCAAGAGTCCCAACATCCTCTAAAGAATGGTGGAGGCCCGGCCTGTGTAACTCAGTGGTTGAGCGCCGACCTTCAAACCAGAAGGTTACAGTTTGATTCCCAGCCAGGGCACATGCCCAGGTTTCAGGCTTAATCACTAGTAGGGGGCATGCGGGAGGCAGCTAATCAATGATTCTTTCTCATTGATGTTTCTATCTCTCTCTCCCTCTCCCTTCCTCTCTGAAATCAATAGATAATCAATACAAATATATTTTTGAAAGAATGGTGGAAATTTAAGAGGGAAAAAAGGCCAAATATCCCTAGAGAAAGAAGGTCCACACTCTACTTTAGTGACTGTTCTCCTGTCTGATCCTCTTGTTCTCTGTAAGTGCTTCTCAACTCTACCATAAACTTCCTTTCGTTCCTTGACATAGAACTTTCTCCCTTTCTCTCGCTGGAAGGAAGAGGTGGATTGACTAATACATATATCTTATTCTGTGTAGGTGTGTTCTCTATACTCATGTTTACATCATTACTTAAAGCTCCACAGTTGAAAGTATGAATATTTAGAGTTTAACTGAGTAAAATCTTAAGTCATTTTTTATAACTTTGACCCAAAAAAAATATTTCAATTCCTCCAAGAGAACAGTCCATCATTATATATATTTCCTGGTGCACAAGGTCCTACATTGAATGCCTGTCCAAGTTTCTCATCTCTGTGCCTTGATCTGGTTTCTCATTGGTCTCACTGGTGGACCAAATGGAGGGAGGGAATGTATACTGAGACTCAAGAAGACAGCTGCAGACCAGATACCATCACTTCAATAAACATCAAGCTCCTATGACAACCTCAGAGCAGTGAGGCCTTGGGAATGCAGAGATAAAGTGAGGAGGCTCCTACTGCTTCAGGGGAAGTAACAATGACTGAGAATCCCAAATACGTCATGTTTGAAGGGGCCATTCCCTTAGTTATGGATACCCACAGCAGAAGCGAAACCTGAGTCTCTTAGCTCCCTCTCTTGTCCTAGAGCACAGACATTGTGGAAAGACCCCATCAAGTTTGAGCCATAATGAACACATATGATTTCCTTGGAAAAATTGCCTACAAGGAATCTTTTTATGATATTACTAGAGGCCGGTTGCACAATATTCGTGCAAGAATAGGCTTTCCTGGTCCCGTCTGGAGCCCAGATCCCAGCTGCAGTAGCGCTGGTAGGCTTCGGTCTCAGTCCACGCTTTTCCGGCTTGGGCTACGTTTCTCACAGGCCCTTGGGGGAGCTAATGGACTTCGACCTCTGGTTCACTTCACGCCAGCCCTGCGGTCACCATGCTCTGTGTGAGAGGAAGGAAGAGGCATAGAGAGCTAGAAACATCGATGAGAGAGAAACATCGATCAGCTGCCTCCTGCACACCCCCTACTGGGGATGTGCCTGCAACCAAGGTACATGCCCTTGACTGGAATTGAACCTGGGACCCCTGAGTCCACAGGCCAACGCTCTATCCACTGAGCCAAACCAGTTCTGGCAAAATGGGTTGCTTTTTAGAGATCCCTTCTGTTAGCTGCTCTGAGGACCCCCTTCCACATTCACGGATCACGCCAGCCCCAACAGCCACGGATTTTTCTAGGCACAGACTTCCCTGGTCCTCCAGCTCCTGCAAAATGCGTATTTCTCTCTCCCGCCGGGACCAGAGACCTCACCTTATCCCAGGCAAAATCTGACTTTTCTGTGGTAGAATGAAGAGCTCCTTTGAATCCGAGTGTTTGCGTCAATTGGGGACCAGTGTTCTGGGGTTTGCAGCTGTTCGGTGGTTGCTGCAGTTTTGGATTTTCAGGCTTCCAATAAGCTCCACTTTCCCTATCAAGATGGCGTGGTCTCCACGTCCGATCCCGTAGCTCCGGGAGGGCCAGTTGCCCATTTTTTTGATCGGGTTGTTTATCTTCTTTTTGTTAAGTTGTATGAGTTCTCCTTGGAGTTTAAACCCTTATCATTGATATCATTTTCAAATAAAAAAAAAAAAGAATAGGCTTTCCTTCCCCTGGCTTCTCTCCTGGCCACCCGGGAGCCTGCAAGTCCCTGCTCCTAGCCACCTGGGAGCCTGGAAGTCCTCACTCCTGGTGGAGCACCGCTCCTGTAGCTCCCTCCGTCGCACCCCCTCCTCCTCATAGCAGGCGTCCTGGCCACTCCAGGCCTGTATATGCAAATTAACCTTCCATCTTTGTTGGGTTAATTTGCATACTCACTCCTGATTGGCTGTGGGCATAGCAGAGGTATGGTCAATTCACATGTTTGTCTATTATTAGGTAAGATTTCACAGTATATGTCTACATTTATGATTGTGGTATTGGGCTATGATGTGACCTCAACTAAAGGAATAGAATTCTCAGAACAAGGAGCTGTAAGATTTAGTCCAGATTTTTCACTACTTGGCTACAGAATTTTGGAAGATCATTCCATGCTATTCTTCCTCTACAAATAATGGGCTTGTATTAATGGTCTTCCAGCCTAGATACTTGGAAGTTCCTTGAGTCTGTAAGGGAGGAATAGTTTTCTGTGTGTAGTTGCCTATGTTATTGCAGATGTGTAAATGTGTAGTATTTTAAATACATGTTTGTAAATTGTTCAATTATTTAAATTGGCTTTTTCTTATAAGATTCGTGAATTTGATAATGAAACAATTTCATATGCACAGTTTATTACTTTAAGACTCCACAGTAAAAAATAAAAATAAATAAATGAAAAATTTTTAAAAACTCCACAGTAAAATTTAAATGTATTTACAGTAGGGAGGTTATTTTGGTCTCACCCTCAGAACTAACATTGCATTGGGTGAGACAAAACAAAATAGCACAAAAGCTTAAGGTGTTATTTCAGGAATACCTAGAAATAAGAGATGGTGAGACCATCTGGGTTAGTGGACTTGTGGAAAACCTGGAGAGATCAGTCACTCACCAAGTGCAAATGTATCAGATATCCCTGGAACAGGAAGCCCTTTTCTTCTTTCTTTAAACTTCCTCTAGCCTAGTAGAAAGGCAAGAGGGCAAACATTATCGTCAAAAGAAGCCATGGGTGAGCGGTGATAGAGACCACACTCAGGTCACTCAGTCTGTCTCATTGGAATATTTCAAAGCAGTCCCTTAGGACCAAGAGCCAGCCTTCTTTCACAAGTTACATGATCAAACAGTACAAACAAACCCATGAGTAACCTTTCTGCCCACATGCTTGTGCAAAAGTATGACTAAATATTTTCTATTACAATCACCTGGGAAGCTTTTCATACTATGGATTCTTGGGCTCCACTCCAGATATACTGACACGGAATGTCTGGATGTAGAGCTCGGGATTCAGTGCTTCCAGATCTTTCTTCAGGTGGTTCTGACATAACCTGTCCCAGCCTGACATTCGAGGCCTAGTTTTTTCTGACCCTGACCTCAGAAGCCTGTGGTGGAATTGGTAACTCTTGTTATTGGGGCTGCTCCAAGGTAAGAGGAAGTGGAGGTACCATTTACCTTGGAGCCCAGATAATTTCAGCTACAAAGATTTCTAATCAAGTACCTATAACTTAGGATAGGCCTGTGATACCTTGACCCAATCGGTACCTGAGTGCATACAACTGACCTACCTGTTGAGACATTTTCGGGGTTGTTTTTTTTGCGGGGGGGGGGGAGGTGTGGAGGGGGTGGTTACCACCACCCTCCCACCTCTCCTCCTTCCTTTCCTTTCTTGATGTCCCTCCCTGTATCCCGGCCTGGTCCGAGCAGCTTACTCCTTCAGTCCCCCAGGATGCTCGTAAGCAGGGTCTTATCTTCGTGGCCTGACTCTTTGCTCACCTCCCACCAGGGACGCCAGTGAACCAGGTGCCCATCACGGCGAAGCAGGTGTTGGACCTGTACTCTCTCTTTCGCCTGGTGATGGCCAAAGGCGGCCTGCTGGAAGCCATCAACCACAAGGTGTGGCGGGAGGTCACGTGCAGACCCAGCCTGACCACCACCATCACCTCCGCCACCTTCACTCTCCGCACCCAGTGAAGCCAGGGGCGAGCACCAGGCGGGTAGGGTGGGGTGGGGGAATACGGGGGGAGGGGCAGGGGAGGGGGCTTGAGGCAGGGGGCATCTGGGTGTACGTCTTGATCAACAGGGCCCGGCTTCTCCAGCACACATACCCCACCCGCCCGCAGGTACATGAAGTATCTGTACCCCTAGGAGTGCAAGACTCGGGCGCTCAGCTCCCCTGGGGAGCTCCAAGCCACCATCGACAGCAACCGGCGTGAGGGCCATTGTCAGGCTTACCCATTTTCTTCTTAAATGAAAGGAGAAATGATTGAAGATTTTGGCTGACACCCTCTATGTGGGTAAAATGCCTCAGCTGCTTTGCTTTGTCACATATGCCTAGAACATACCTGGCGCCTATAGATGCTCAATAAAAATTTTGGAGTAAATGGAGACAAAGATTGTACTAATTTTTCATTTTTGCATAATAAGTCACCATGAAGTTATCAGCTTAAAAACAACATAAATTATTATCTCAGTGTTTGTGGGCCAGGAATCCAGTCCCAGCTTATCTGGGTCCTCTGCTCAGGGCCTCGCAAAGATGCAGCCAAGGTATTGGCCTGGCTATCTTCTCATCTAGAGGCTGAATTAAGGGAGAATCTATTCCCAAGTTTATTTACATTGTTGACAGGATATATTTCTTTGCAGCTGTATGATTGAGAGCCCATTCTCTTGCTGATTGTCAGCAAGGAGCCATACTCAGCTACTAGAGATTGTCAACAATGTCTTATCCATAGTCCCTCTCACAACATGGCAGCTTAGAGAGTGAGACTACCTCACCTCCTCCACACACTCCCAACTTCTGCCCAATATTCTAGAGCAGCAGAAGTCAAACTTTTCTACCCTTCATTCTCCTCTACACTCTTAAAAATTAGTAAGGATTTCAAAGAGCTTTTTCTGGGTTGTATCTATTTATATTTATCACTAGAGGCCTGGTGCACAAAATTTGTGCTCTCAGGGGGGTCCCTCAGCCCGGCCTGCACCCTCTCGCAGTCGGGGAGATCTCAGGGGATGTCCAACTGATGGCTTAGGCCTGCTCCTTGGGCCTAAGCACTGCCATGGACACAGGAGAGGCTCCCGCCACCACCACTCACCAGCCTGAGCCCTGCTCAGGGATTCTGGTTGAGTGGTGCTCCCCCTAGTGGTCAGTGTGCATCATAGCAACCAGTCATTCCACTGGTCAGTCAATTTGCATATTAGCCTTTTATTATATAGGATGTTATAAATTTAACACTGAGAAACTTTTTAATATTTATTCATTAATTCATTTTAAAATAATAATAATGAACCCATCATATATAGACATGGAAATTAGACTTTATGGAAATTAATCCAATTTTCCAAAACAAAAATTAATATGAAGAAAGGCATTGTTATACATTTTTTAAAATTTCTTTAAAGCTTGGCTATTTTAAGATAGTTGGATTGTTATATCTGTTTTTCCAGTCAATCTATTGAATAATGTTATTTTTTAATTATATAAAGAAAATCTAGTCTCTAACAGATATACAGTTGCATAGATTAGGACCTCACAGACATACCAAAAGGGTTTGGGGGACCATCAGTGTCATTGGAACACACTTGGACAACTGCTTTACTAGAGAACAAGTAATATACTACATAATATTGCAAGCAGCCCTTTAGAAACACATATTAAGGATAAATAAGGGAGGCCAATGAACATCAACTGTCTGTGCTGTGGTAAAACCACCTAACTCAGGTACTCAGAAGTATCATGTAATGATTATCTATCTATATGTATGTATGTATAGATAGATTAAATGACAAGAAATCATTTTATTACTTGTGTTTATAAAGTTTCCACCTGAGGGAGTTTGACAAGGATCCTTGTGGATATAAAAGGTAGAGAGAGCCATTACAATGCAGATTAGTTCATCTCTCACATTCTAAAAATACATTTTATTCAAGAAACATTATAACCTGGGGGCGGGGGAGGGGGAACCCTGATAAAGCAGTTATTTCAGCCTGGATGATATGCACATCTTCAAGATGAGAATCAGAGGCAACCTGGATGGATAGAACTTCCCTAAACCTACTGTGCATCCTGCCTCCCTCTGAGAAAGCAGCCCACAGTAAAGAAGAGCACTCCAGCTTTGAGGGAGACACTCAACGTGCTGCTACAGCCTGCTATTACGTCACTGTCAGGGCCTCTGTTTAATCTGTAAAATACCAGCCTTACAGACTCATTTGAGTCCATTTAAGTAAAGAAGTTGTTTTAGACTTTCAAGTTGCTCTAGAATATGCTCAATGTGAATATAAAAACAAGTTAGCTGTCCATTCTGGCATCTTAGTTTGTCTATCGTATATTTTTATGTTATTATTTTAACGCTCTCCAGTATTAAAATATCAAACCTTGATCCAACTGATACTGACTTCCTGGCTTCTCATTATCAAAATAAATAAATAAATAACTGAGTACCCAAAAATGTTCACTTTCCCCAGGCTTCATTAGGTCCAGTGACACCAGGTGCATCTGGAAGAGTTCTCTGTTGTCAACCCACAGTTCCCCCTACCCCACACTCATGCAAGAGCTTTAGAACATCAGGTCCTGGAAGACTGAGAGTACATGGAGTGACAAAGACACATGCACTTGAGATAAATGTATGGGGCTTGATGTTGCCGCTTTGTTCCAGTACATTAATTCCAGGTTGTTTATACTAGTAAAAATTGGGAGCCCAGCCCCGGTGGCTCAGGGGTTCAGCGTTGACCTATGAACCAGGAGGACACGGTTCGATTCCTGGTCAGGGCATTTGCTCAGGTTGCAGGCTCAATTCCTGATCCTGCAGGAGGCAGCCAATCAATGATTCTCTCTCATCACTGATCTTTCTATCTCTCTCTCCCTCTTCCTTCCTCTCTGAAATGAATATATATAGTCATTTATATATATATATATTTTTTTTAATTTGGAAACAAACAGAATACCCTGAATATGGGACTGGTTAAAATATGATGGTATAGTCTTACAACGGAATACTAGGCAGCCATTAAATAGAATGAGGTACTCTTGCTACTGGCTTGGAATATGTTCAAAATACATTGTTAGAGGCAAAGAAGTAATGATGTCCAGCACAGTATAAAATGTCACTATTTGGGGGGAGGGAGGAAATAAATACATGCATTTATATACATGTCAGTAACCTTATGTATGTAACATACATAGATACATAAAGACTATAAAAGGATAGGGAAAAAAGCCGAATAATTATTGCATCTGGAAAAGAAAGTAGGGCCAGAGGAAGAGAAAACATCCTTTTTACTAGACTTGCTCTCTTAATGTTCGAATTTACGTCTGCCATCTGCATGTACAGCGCATCTGTACTTTCATATAAAGGAACAAGTGAGACAACTCACGGAAGCCCTTAAATGAGTAAGGAAGGGTCCCTGGTGATAGAAAGTTCAAACAACTAAGGTCTGAAATGAAACAAAACTGCCATAGAGATGCAGCATCGGGTTGATTCGAAGCCCCCACCCCTCACCCCGCAGCGAAGCAGCAGTGCTGCAGACATCGCCTCCTTCCTCCTTCGTAATGAGAGTTCACGGGACTCGGTAGGCGCCATTATTTAAAGCCTATTTGTTTATTTCCCCGCGGTTTTCCTCCGCGATTAAATGAGGCCTTTGAAAGTTTGAGACTATCTCTATGGTCCCGGCGGCGCAGCGCGCTCTACCGGCCAGGAGAGCGGACGAAGGCGCTGAGAACGAGAGGGTCGCCCGGAATCGCGCACCCGCCTCTCCGCAGCGCACGGTCTGGGCTGTGCCCTCCAGCCTGGGGATTGTGGCTATGAAGGAAGCGGGAGGCCCTTCAGACCCCGCTCCAGGAGCCCGTGACCCGCCCCATGGAAATGAAGAGTCCACTGTGGGCTGGTCACTCGGTGCTCAGGGGCGCGTCCCCCGAGTTTCCTTAAAGCCATCCCTGAGCAGATGGGACCGTGAGCCCGGAGAGTAAGGTCGCAGGTAGGAGCACATCTCTCCCGAATACAAGCCCTCCGCCTTCCCCCGACCCCCCAGCCCATCAGCACCGCGCACACCCGCACCAACTCTCTAGGCCTGCCTCCTCCCTCATTCCCGCCCAGAAAGAAGGCGGGAGTTTCGGCGAGAGCGGGGCACCGATGGAGAAAACAGGCCAGGCGGAAGCGCGGCCTGAGCTCAGCACTGGATTTCGCGGCAGCTCCTGCCCTCTGCTGGCGGAAAGGAGCACTTACACAACGCGGTCATTGAGGGTGGTTAGGGGGCCAACTCCCGCTCCGCTTTGCCACCAAGGACCCTCTCCAGAGGCTGAGAGGCAGCTACGTGGGGTCAGCCAGGAGTGCGGATTCCGGAGAGAGAGAGCATTAGAAGAATGGACTGAAATTCCTCACAGATAACGAGGTATTCAATACAGGGAAGGAGATGTCTATACTAGCCTTCCAGTAGGCCTCCGGGAAACCAAGGTGGAGATGTCAGTGGCACAAGCAGCTGGTAAGGGCTGGCCTGGAGCCCAAAATCAATCGGTGACCTTGACAAGTCAGGATCTTGTGTAGTGGCAATTGGTTTGGGGAGACTTACTCAGCAAACATTGCTTGAGTATCTATGTGCCAGGGACTGTTAGAGTATGTGGGACAGAGAATAAAACAAACCAACAAATAATTTTTAAAGACAGACAATAGACATAATAAATATGTAAATTATATAGACCTTTAAGGTGATAAGCTCTATGGGGAAAATATAGCAGGAAGGGGGATGGGGTGAAACTATGGGTAGCATTTTTTAATAGTGTGGACAAAAAGCGACCACATGCTAACCTGACTAGCTCAGGGAAGGCCTGCATGGCAGCCTTGCAAACTCGGAGACCTAAAGTAACCACAAAATTAAAACTTTTTAACTAAAAGTAGTTTACAGTAAGTAGTCATGTCCTAAGCCGGCATCTTCCCTGACAAAGGTCAATCTTTACCTTAACTAAGCCTGTCTATTGTCTTTTTGCATCTACGGTAACATATCATTGGAATGTCAAAGTAATTTTCCTTTTTCTGGACCCCTCAAAGCACAACTCTGCAGAGACCACAAATCCCCTCATTGTTACCGAGTTAATTGTTGACTGTTAACTATCCTATACCCACCTATGTAAAAGATGTGTCTATCATTTTATTTTTTATCCAATCCCAAAGGTTTCCCAGCTTTGCTTTCTCCCACCCCCTTAACCTATCACCATTGGATTTCATGTAACCCAGATATATTTCCTCTTTTGAGTGTAATATATAAAATAAGGTGCAAAACTGCCATTCTCTGGAGCATTATCTCAATACGTTGAGAGTTTGCTTCCCGGCAGTTGTCCACAGTTTGGCTCAAATAAACTGACAAAAATTTTTCGCAGGTTCAAATGTTTTTTACCAGGTGGCCTAACAGGATAGTTAAAGGAAACCTTCTTGATAAAGTGTGAATGTGGTATGGTAGTTAGCCTTGCATATGTCTAGGAGGAAATGTCTTAAAGCAATAATGCATCTGTATCTTTCAGGAACAGCAAAAAGGCTAGATATTAGAAAAGCATGAGTGAGAGGGAAAATAAATAGCAGATTTGTTCCAAAAGGTAAAAGTGTGGGAAGACAGATCACTTCAGTGTATAAGAACTTTTGTAAGGAGTGTAGCCTTTACTCGGGGTAAAATGAAGAGGCACTAGAGGATTCTAAGTGTGATCTGAGATACATTTTGAAAGGATTACTCAGGCTGCTGTGTGTGAGGTCAAGGGTAGAAGTAGGGAGTCCAGGTCAAAGACTTGTATAGTAATCCTAGTAGGAAGGATTGCTCTCAAACTAGGTGGTAGCAATGGAGGCAGTGAGAATGCTGGATGTGTTTGAACATAAAAACAAGCTGACTTTACTGACATATTGAAAGTGGGATGAAAGGAACCAAGAACGCCAACATTGTTGACCTCAGAACAAAAAGGATAATGTTACATTCAACTGAGGAGGGAATGTTAATGGAGGAGCAGTTTTAGGGGATGAGTAGGGGAGAAGATTATTATTTCCATTTGGGACTCATTAAGTTTGAGGTGTCTATTACACATCCAGTGAAGATTTCAAGTGAACTGTTGACTATACAAGCCTCAAGTTTATGAGAGAAAGCTGAGCTAAAAATGCAAGTATGGGAACTGGAGAATCAATGGCATTTAGAGTCTTGAGACTGTGTGAGATCACAGAGAAAAACAAACAAATCATTGAATCTCCAAAATTCAGATACCAGAAGAGGAGGAACTTGTGAGGAGGCTGAGGTCATGGAAGAGGCAGATCAATGTGCAGCTTGACATGACCATCTGCCTTGAGAGTACCAGGACTGATCTCAGCATGCCTTTCATCCCTTTTCTGTCACAAGAAGCATAATTCCCACGTCAGCCTCATCAAGAAGGAGAGGGTGATCCCCTGTGCCTAATGCTGCTGAGCACGAAGAATCAGCCCTGTCAGGGTGGGGTGATCTTACTTCATATGCAGAGAGTGTCTCTAATCCCTACTGATGGAACAGAGGAGTCTGGGCTGTTGGTTAGGAAGATTTACAAAGTTCTTGATATAAAAGAAGACAGTCTTGTCGTCTAGGAGAAGTGAGAAAGAGGGTCCACATCTAAGACATGTTTTCTGTCCTGGAGGAGGGAATGAAGAGACAAAGAAAGGCATCTGTGTCCACTTCCTCTGATTTACCTGGACCCCAGACCCTCAGTACATCACATTCTCTCTCTTTCTCCATCTCTTCTCATTCCTCAAACTACTCACCTGAGGAACTCACTTTGACATATCCTCCTTCCTCTTACACATTCAGTTCCAGCACCTCACAAATTCTTTCCAGCTCAAACTCTTTGTAATTCTCTGAATTCCTGATTAAGGAGTAGGTGTGTGTGTGTGTGTGTGTGTGTGTGTGTGTGTGTGTGTGAAGGAATGTCTACAGAAAATGCAATCCACATTTTTAAATTTTTCTGCTATGTAAATCTGATTTTTTTAAAAAGGTTATGCTTAAATCCTGATTACCTGAAATAAAATTATTGTATTATATATTTACTAGAGGCCCAGTGCACAAAATTCATGCACGGGGGGGTGCAGGGGTCCCCTCAGCCCAGCCTGCACCCTCTCCAGTCCAAACCCCTCAGGGGATGTCTGACTGCTGGATGTCCCCAGGATCAGTCCTAAACCACAGTCAGACATCTCTCTCGCAATCCAGGACCGCTGGCTCCTAACTGCTTACCTGCCTGCCTGACCGCCCTTAACTGCCCCCCCCCCCATCAGCCTAATCATCCCTAACCACCTCTGCCTGCCAGCCTGGTTGCCCCCAACTGCCTCCCTGCCAGCCTGGTTGCCCCCAACTGCCCCCCCCCGCCAGCCTGGTCACCCCCAACAACTACCCCCTCCAGCCTTGTAGCCCCTCACTGGCCCCCTCTGCTGGCCTGGTCGCCCCTCACTGACCCCCTGCCAGCCTGGTTGCCCCTCACTGCCTCCCCACCGGCCTGGTTGCCCCACGCAGCCTGCTGTTCAGTCATTTGGTCATACCTCACTAAACCTCTTGCTGGACTGGTCTCCCCACGCAGCCTGCTTGTTAAGTCATTTGGTTGTCCCTCCCTAACCCCCCTGCCAGCCTGGTCACCCCATGCAGCCTGTTTGTTCAGTCATTTGGTTGTCCCTCACTATCCCTCCTGCCGGCCTTGTCACCCCAAGCAGCCTGCTGTTCAGTCGTTACTGTGAGGGCGTCCTGACCAATTTGCATATTACCCTTTTATTAGCATAGATATATTAATATATATGTGATGGTTAACTTTATGTGTCAACTTGATTGGGCCCTGAGGTGCCCAGATATTTGTCATGTTTCTGTGAGAGTACTTTTGGTGAGATTAGTGTTTAAATGAGTAAACTAAGTAAAGCAAATTGCTCTTCCTAATGTGGGTGGACCTCATACAATCAGTTGAAGCCTGAATAGAGAAAAAAAGATGACCAATTCCCCAAATAAGAGAGAATTCTTCTGCCTAATGGCCTTCAAGCTAGGGCATTGGCTTTTCCCTACCTTCTGACTCAAACATCAGCTCTTCAGGGGTCTCAAGACTGCTGGCCTCAGACTGGCACTTACCGTGAGCTCTCCTGAGTCTCCAATTTACCGAGGGTTTCAGGACTTTCCCGCCTCCATAATTGCATGAACCAATTCCTTATAATAAATGTATTGATAGATATTTAGATCGATGAAATCTGATCATTTTATCTCTGATGAAATCTTATATAATATGTATACTTACTGTTGTTACTTTAAGACTATCAAGAAAAACATGTAACTATTATATTGCAAGCAACATGCAAATTCCTATTCCTCAGAGCTGTTTTTAATTGCATGAGAGATAAGATCAGCATAGAAGACTATGGATGATATTATGCATCTGAGACAGTCTAGGTGTAAAGATTGACTAATCAGCTTATGCACTAGGGAGTATCAGTCAGTCAGCAACATTAATGAAGTAGTTCCTATCTTTGACTATTCTATATAATAAAAGGCTAATATGCAAATTGTCCCCTTGGAAGTTCAACCAACTGGGAGTTCAATCACTCACTATGATGTGTGCTGACCACCAGGGGTGGCACGGAATGAAGGAAGGCCCTGGCCAGCAGCCAGCAGGCCAGGGGAAGGAAGATCCTGATCAGCCCTGATCACAGCCAGGCCTAGAGACCCTACCCATGCACGGATTTCATGCACTGGGCCTCTAGTCTATGTATATATATATAAAAGGCTAATATGCTAAGTGTCCATCTGAGTAATGACATCACATAGCAACACCCAGTTTCCTCTCTCTAGTGACTAGCCTTCTTGGAGTTTCTTCAGCCCAGGAACATGACTTGCTTTATAGTCAGGTGCAATCATTTTACACTGTAACCAAATATCGGTGAAGCATTTTCCCATGCCTCATCTCATTTGATCCTCACAGAAGTCCTGGAGTAGATAGATAGGAGAGTTGGTGGAGTCTATTTTCTTTTTATTAGCTGGAAAACAGAGATTTAGAAAGCTTAGAAACCTGACCTGACTGAAAAGAAGTAAGAAATGGTGGAACTTGAAAATGACTTCAGGTTTTCTCACTGAGCAGAATATAGTCAAACACTGCTGCAGTTAAATATTTTACCCTTTGTTCCCTCTGCATGATCTACAATAATAATCTGCTTCGTGTCGATATTTACTGCTGTGTTGCTGATGATTACCTGAAAGAGAAGTTGGGGTGCTTCACTGGGCTGGAAAAAGTTTAGCTAAATCAGAAAGCAGGTCTAATTAAGCAAGTTTATTCTATATCTCTAAAAGGCTAAGTTGACTCGCATATGCGCAATACATATAAAGCTCTGACTGGCACCAATTGCACGCGTGTGTTTTCATCTGTCATTGTCAATCATGAATTTGGTTAACATTTCTATTACAGAGAAAGGGCGAATAGTGATATTAAAATATTTCTTCTAATTAATTTCCTTTCAATGTGCATAAATTCGTACACTGGGCCACTAGACCCCAATAAGATTCACCAGCCTCTGGTCTAATAGAAAAAAACAAAAGGCCTAAAACTCATTAAATCTAAAAGGAAGCTTTGACAGGTGCTGTACAGCCTAAAATATCTCAGCATCTTTCACAATTTTTATGCCTATGAAGTACTGAAAATAAATGCAAGGAGAGCTGGGAATGAACAAGGAAGCCACCACCTCTTTGGTACAGCTATTTCATACAAGACATTTTGGATTAGGCTTCACGATTTTGCTGTCCAGTTGGTGACACTCTACACTTTTTAGTTTCTTCACCTATGCTCAGGATCCAGAGTGACCCACCATCTTGTCTATGTAATATAAAGAATTTTACTGTTTTTCTGGTAGAAAAGAAAAGGCAAGTTCCTTGTCTGAGATCACATGGTTGTTGACTAGCAGAACTGTGAGTCAAAACCTGATCTGTCTTTTTTAAAAGCCCATGCACTTTGACAGTCACGCTCATCCCTCCTAAAGGAAGGATGTGAGGCATGTAGGAGAATGAGATGGAGTCAGGGATGATTCCCCTTGCAGGAAGACATTCTAGCTTTGGAAGAACATACCTTACTAGTTAAGACGCCAAAGATTCCTCATAAAGGCATCAAAGGGAAAACCCCAACGTCTAAAGGTATCACAATAATGACTATTGTTGGGAAATAAGTGGAATGGCTCAAATTGAGAAACCTGACAATTAGGGCGTAGACCCAGGTAAGCCTGACTGTTTAGGGTTTCCCAGACATGAGGCAACCTGCACCATAGCTCCATTCCATCTGTATTATTATTTCCTTTTTATCAACTCACTGTTTCACACAGCTTTGTTCTAAGCAATAATACACATGAAACCACAGATTTGTTACATTGATTATTAACATTGAAATAACACTTTTAATATTAATCTGTGTACTCCCTAACATCAGTCATCTCACAGCACCTGTTATACACATTTCATAAATTTACAAACAGCTTTATCTTGAGCTTTAACATACAACATTCTACCTGGAAAAAATGCTTTCAGAGAAGAATAAAAGACCCAAGAACAGTAGAAATAATGAAGTCCAAGGCCAAATATTTGGTCATAATTATCCAATTCTGTTCAAAAGAGAGGCTAAACGAAGCAAGCTCTATAGTCTCATTATTGTGGAAGTGTTTCTAATTGCTTGCCAAGACAGTTTTTCGGATTTGTCATAGAGTTAATGAAAGAATTCTGTGATCATGTATTTATGTTTGCTCTGATTCCATGAGTAAAGTATGTTAAAAAGCTGATTCTGCTATATTGTACACCTGAAACTAATATAATACTGTATGTCAACTATAATTGAAACTTTTTTTTTTTTTGAAAAGCTCATTGCTTCTGTCTCCATTTTAGCAAGAGTCCCTGAGAAATAGGGACCAATGACTGATCCATCTCAAGTCCACTTAAGCAAGATTCCGTGAAAAGGAAGATGAAACCCTCCTTGGCAACTTTAGCTCACTGTCCAGCCCCAATCTATCAAAGAGCTTGCAAAGACCTAGAAAGAAGTAAAAATTTCCTCAATATACATGGTAGTTATATTCTCAACAAATTTTTTGTTTTAAAAATATGAAAAATATAAAAGAATTGGTTAGAGACTCAGGTAATTATAAGCTATTTTCTCATCCACAGCCAAGAGGGGAATCTTAAGTTGTAGGAAGTGCACTAATTCTTCATTTTTCAAGGCTTTTTTACAGTGTTGCTGTACACTAAGCACAGCTGGTCCTTACTTTTAAATGCCAATACTAGCCCCCTCTCCAATCATTATAGTTACCAAAAATACCTCTAGAAATTTCGAAGCCACAAAGTCACTGAAAATAACTGGTCTAGAAGAAGAATGAAAATTTGTGTAAAATTACTCTTTTCCTGTGCCATTACGTGATTAAATAGGAAAAGCTCAGAATGCATTTTAGCCACATCCTCACATCCTAGCTGTGGATATTTGATTTCATAAGTCTTCGTTTATTCTTAAGGAGCTCTAACAATGTTCAACTATTCATTCATTCCGCATACACATTCTAAGTTTTATGATATGCCTGCCACTGAGAGCAGGCAGCGTGAGCGGCCAGGCAGGATGCTAGCTTTGTTGCTGCCGCGAAACCCCAGCCGCGGAGGACCTCTTGGGGACAAGGGGTCCAGCCCGCAGCCTCCACGCGGAACGCAGGCCCGGAGAGGAGACGGCGGGCCCGCCTCCCACGGAAGCAGCGTGGCTCGCTCCTGGCGCCTACACTCGGTTCCCTGCCTACTGCACGCAGTATCGCGTGATGAGTTACTAGTACAAGAACAGAACAGACCTAAGAGATCAGGGAGACCAGTACATCCATTGTCATTTGAGCTGAGGTTACTTAGCTCCCTCCATTGATCGCAAGTAAAATAATCTGCACCATGTTATTACTACAGTCCTTTAAGTGATACCAGCAAGCAATGCGTGTTGTCATTCCCATTGATAGCTAGTGCATTAGGAAATCCATGTGAAGGAAAGTATTGACAGTTGATATTGCCTTTTTAGCAAGTATTATCACTGAGCAGGCAGACATTGCAAGAGTGCCCTGGGGAATTGCAAATGCTGGACATCAAGATAGCTTTGAGCAACTCTGTGGCCAACGTTCTCAACAGTTGTTCTTGCCACAATGCAGAAGACATTTTCCTGGGACGATATTGTACAACGTCCCTTGATTACAAATAGCATAATAAAATTAGCTGATAATTCAGTGGCTGCTGTGACACTGCTGTGGTGATTGAACTAATGAAATAAGAGTTCATATTTAGCAGTCCTTTGATATTAAAGACAAAAGCATGCTGACAATTCAGCGTAATTTCATTAACATGAGTTTGTATTGATTCCTGTTTCAAATAAACAGATCCTCAGCTCAAGATCTTTCCCACCAATTAGATCATTTGGATTTAATTTGGAGGGAATGGAGGGTAGTTTAACATTTGGAGATGGAACCTATAGTAGAAACTATTTAAAAGGTGTGTTTGGGGATATGCTCTGAACACAATTTAAAGAAGGAGGATGGTCAGGGATTGGGTAGAGTATTGTCTAGATCTCTCGCAGAACCTTAACAAGCTTGATGGGTCGTAACACAAATGTCTACAGGAGTCAGGCAAGTATCATCACTGAGTAAACAGACAGGCTGGAAGTCAGGAGGGAGGTAGTCAGTGAAAACCTCCTTAACCATTGCCCCCATAAGAAGTGCAGCTGCTGCTCAACTTCAGCTGATAGTTACATTGTGATAATGGTGGCTTAATGTGGCTACATTTTGGGCTATTTTAAGGCAAGCCAGGAATCCAAATTTTCTATAGTGAAACCCTGTTTGGAAAGGTTATCACCAACTCCAAAAATTATTTTAAAAACAAACAACAAATTTAAAAACCCACTGAATAAGCTAATCAGAGCAGGTCTTGGTCTTGACTGCAGTATATGGGTTTTGCTTCATATTATAAACACTTGAGTACAGCTGTTTCTACCTATTGAGACTATAAGCTTACAGAGGAGCTACAATATACTTAATTCATCTTTACATCCTCATCACCTATAAAAATGTTTCAATTGATAGATATGAAAAAAAATTGCTTAGTAACAAAAAGAATTCCTCATAGCAAGATGACAAAGCAAAGTGATCAAATGCCCAAAAGTAAACATATTCATTTATTCAGTACTAGAGGCCCAGTGCATGAAATCTATGCAGGGGCGGGGGGGGGGGGGGAGTCCCTCAGCCCATCTTGCACCCTCTCCAATCTGGGACCCCTCGGGGGATGTCCAACTGCTGGTTTAGGCCCGATCCCACAGGGACATTCCTCTCACAAACCGGGACTGCTGGTTCCCAACCACTTGCCTGCCTGCCTGCCTGCCTGATTGCCCCTAACCACTTCTTCCTGCCAACCTGATCACCCCCAAGCCACTCCCCTGCCAGCCTGATTGACACCTAACTGCTCCCCTGCCAGCCCAATTGCCCCCAACTGCCCTCCCCTACAGACCTGGTCACCCCCAACTGCCCTCCCCTGCAGGCCTGGTACCCCCAACTGCCTTCCCCTGCCAGCCTAGTTGCCCCTAACTTCCCTGCCTGCTGGCCTAGTCACCTCTAACTGCCCTCCTCCGTAGGCCTGGTCACCCCCAACTGCCCTCCCCTTCCAGCCATCTTGTAGCAGCCATCTTTGACCACATGGGGGCAGCCATCTTGTGTGAGGGTGTGAGGGTCGATTTGCATATTACCTCTTTATTACATAGGATGTTCTAAAAATATGTGTCTCACATGCAGTCATCATGACAGGGGTCCTTGGAAATGTAACAGATGAAAATTACCAGAATGGATACCCCCTTCCATTTCTCACATTCCAGAGCACATATGTCATTATGGGAATAACATTACACCTAGAAAATAAACCTGACAGTACAGATTGGTTATCCTGGATGATTGTTCCTATTTTAGAGGTGAAGAAATTGAGGCAAGAAGAAAAGGATTTACCCTAAACATACTGTGCATCCCAGCTCCCTCTAAGACGCAGCCGGGAATAAATAGAAACACTCTGACTTTTAAGTGAGACACTCCTAGTTCTGCCACTACTATCTGTTAACTATATGGGCCTCTGCTGTCTTTAAAATGAAGATAATAGCATCTCCCTTGTGGGTTGTGAGGGTTAAATGAGTCAATTTCACTAAAGTGCTTACCCCATAGCAGTTGCTTGAAAATGAGAGCTTGCAATTTGTTCTAAACTTTTCTATATTTTCTAAACTAAACAAGTTGCCCTTACTTGTATCTAAGTTTATCTAACACATATAAGCAGGTATTAATTTTCACTCTCTCCAGTAGTAAAGGACCAGAACCTTGAAACAGTAATGCTGACTTCTATGTGCAGAGGGGGTACTGGAAATGTTACAAGGAAAACTTTCTACCGGTCATGTTATATTCTGAAAAATAATGCTCTCCCAGGCTTCCATGAGCCAGCGACACACATGTGCATCTGGAAGATTGGGTGTTGCCAACCCACAGTTCTCCCCACCCCACACATGCAGGAGCTTCAGTGTGCCAGGTCCTAGGAATGCCGGCAGTGCATGGGAGTGAGCTTGTCACCAGCCAAATACCTGGGGTTTATTGTTGTTATTTTGGTCTGGGATATACATTCTAGCTTGTTTATACAGTAAAACCTCGATATAACAGACTAATTCAGGCAAGGGGGGTTCCATTAAAGCCAAAAATCCACTATATAATAAAGCAGGTTTTCCAAATGTGTATGTTAAAAAATTTACAAATTAGTTTACCTGTTTTTACTTATGTAGGTATGTCTGTGTAATTAAAATTAAATATGTATGAAAAGTTTAATTTCACAAAAACAGCTTTCTATGTGTATTACTGTAATTTTATGTTTATACTGAAGAGGTCTAGTAAATGTGTGCACTCACCAGTCACTGCGAGTAAACAAATGCACACGGCTGGGGCCTGGCTTAGCACAGGTCCAAACGTGGGCTGGCTTGCATTAAAACTGCTGCAGAAAGTCACACAAAGTGACAACAAAACCAGTTAACACACGAGATGCGATGTGATCACGTGCTGATCATTTGCAGAACATTGTTTACAAGCGGTGATTTGGCTGTAAATATGTAGACTATAGTTGTAGATATGAACGATTTATTGATGTCGGTGAAATTACTACAGTGTTTTTCCCAACATATGGCCTACTCGCTAAAATTTGTTTAAAGTAACAGTGAACTAATAACAAACATAACCTGTTAATTTAATTTTGAGCAGGTCTTAGTTAAAAGCATTTTAAAATTAGCAGGGTGCTAATTTTCACATAATTACATAC
Source organism: Corynorhinus townsendii (assembly GCA_026230045.1). Classification (NCBI taxonomy): domain Eukaryota; kingdom Metazoa; phylum Chordata; class Mammalia; order Chiroptera; family Vespertilionidae; genus Corynorhinus; species Corynorhinus townsendii. The sequence continues at coordinate 158,886,229 of JAPDVU010000001.1, read as the reverse complement.
AGACTGGAAATATTGTCCTTTAAATCTGAAGTCCTTTAAATGGATGTTCGCAAAATTGAGGTTTACTGAAGCAGTAAAAGATTGGAACAAACTAGAATAGAATGTGACTATCCCAAAAGCAACAGGGAGATTGAGACCGAGCTTGTGGGGCCATTTCACTGTGGAAGGGTAAAAATCGTGTGTGTGGAAGCTGATCTGTTATGAGATATTTAAATCTTATGTATCTATTTCTTGTTTGTTCTCCTCTGGGCTCAAAAAGGTTTTTACTAGTATAAGATCAAAGCCCCGCCAGCCTTACTAAGTAGAACCAAGAGGGAAAGCTCACCAGAGCAAACAGCATAGCGCCCTCTGCTGTTCAGTGCGGCGGTGGCGCCTCAGCAGAAGAGAGGGTTGGAGCCGCCAAATCGCTGCCAGCCAGGATCAGGATCCACGCCTTTGGGAGTTTTATTACAGCAGCTCCTAAACAAATTGGCTCCATAACTCAAGGAGCAAGGTGGGATCAAGTCCTCCCCGCCCCCCCACACACACACACACCCAAGTATATGCTACCCCCCACTTCCATCCCACACTGTGCATCCAGCAAAGATTCTCCAGGTGCAAAAAGGGAATAAGGAAAAGCTGAGAAACAAGCAAATCAGCTTGGGATGTGGCAGGGGCGATGCCCTCATCTGGCAGGAAGGGCAATTACAAGGAGGAGACAGAATGGCTCTTCCCCAGTCGTCCACCTCTTCTTATCCCCCAAAATCCATGATGCTCACCTAGTTGCTCCTCAGTACAGCAATTGCCATAACTTACATTTGTAAAGTGCTTTAGGGATTGCAAAAGTGTTTTGTTTGGTTTTTTTTCATCCAATTCCTACCACAGCCTTGCGAGTTAAGGCAAGTATTTTATAAAGAGATAATTGACCTTCAGAAAATTTCAATGACCTGCCCAAAGTCAGACAGCTAGGTGAGAAGCAGCCTGGAATATTGGCAAGCCCTTCAAATTACCCATAAAAATAAAGTCCCCCACCATTAGAAACCTGCTTCATACTACAAACTAAGAAAGCATCACCAGCCTCCTGTTTCTCTTGCACTCACTTGACCTCATTTGGGCCCTAACCCTCTGCCTTCCCACTCTTCTCCCCAGTACCACAAAGGAGTTACCACAGCTTCCTCTGCCCCTCCAATGAGAATCCTTACATTCACAGTCTTGATCCCAGGCATGAGGCCCCCTTGCTAGGCCCTGGGCTGAGAATCCCACAGAATTAGAGTTTGGGATTCTGCCTCAGGAGAGGCGTTAAGTGTCCCTACTCTTAAGGTACATTATTATAGTGCCCAGCTGTAGGGAGAAACTGAATGTGGTGGAGCTGAGTAGGCTACTACCCCATTAGTAGAGGCTTTCAGTGCTGACACTCAAATAGGACATCAAGCAATGTGTGGGGAGACGGCACAGCAGGCACCCAGTGGTCCTTAGGGAAATCAGACCCATGCATGGCCTGGAAGATGAAAAGAAATAAATGGAAACAGCCCCCACTCCTGGAATCCCCAAATTAACTGCCTCCACTCCCTGCACCTCATTTTTGCTACAGGTCATATGGGGAAGGGGTCCGATTGTTCCCCTTTATCCAGATAAGAAGAGGCTATAGAAGAACAAAGTCTAAATAGAAAGCATAAATCCTACACCAGCCTCCACCTGACTGCTCCCCCCAAGCCCTGATTCTCCTAAGTAGTCCTGGGGTTCTCTAACTTGAAGTCAGGATATCAAAGAGCCTGGGGAAAATAGAATTCATAGTTTCCCAGTGAGGAGAGGTTTCTGAAAGTTGGCTGGAAGGGAGGGAAGAGTGTCTGAGGGGCCCTTGGGCGGTGGGGAGGGTCGAAGAGCAGGAGCTGAGATCTGAGGAAAAGAACAGGTGCTGCTTAGATGGCCTCTCTCATGCCCTCCCAGGTTCTATAAAGAAAAATCCTCACCCCCTAGTACTCTTCTCCTTCCACTACCAGAGCTACAGCTTTGGTCTCAAGATTTTTTATCACAGTCCACACTCTGGACCAGCTCTCCAAATGCCCTCACTAGCTTATGCACTACAGCCTGAGTCACCCTGGGGCTCTCCATAGTCTGTTTTTCTTTCAGCCTGACCACTCGGCCCTGCCTAGCTTCCTTCCTCCTGGGTTCAGGGCTTCCTGTGATTCTGACCTTTTTCTGATCGGCCACAAGCCCATAAACAGGAATCATTGTCCCTCATCTGGAAAACTGAAGTAAAAATAGACATATTCGCTTATAATGCAGGGTCCATAGCACATGCTAAGTAAATCTTTATGGAATGAGGTCTGGCTGCCCTAGTGAAAGGAAAATTCCTAAGCTAGGTTCTCATCGATCTAGTCCTTTATAGCATGGCAGGTTGATGACAGGGCTTCTCCTACTTGTAGAGCTCTCCAGAGTCTCCCAGATCCTCGCTCAAGTGTCTACATTGTTCAATACTAAAGAGTGCTTTCTAACAAGGCTGCTTAATCTGAATGCCTTTGGGGCTAATGCAGTCAATGAAATTGTAACCAATAGAGCTTGTTCCATTTTGAGAAGAGATGGAATGTAAAAACCAACTATATGTTGCATCTTCTTAGTGATGCAAAACTTCCTTTCCCAAGGCCTTTCTTTTAACTTTTCCTGTAGGTTATAATCCCTAAGCTATCAATCATGTCTGCTGACCTTCTCTGGCTGTCCTAAAAGATCCTTCCACCTCACTCTTGGCAATGCTGGTGAGCAGGAATAAGTCCGTTCCTCTCTGGAGACTATTAGAGTATGTTCCCCCTATTCTATGGCCTAACTCTCCCCTCTGACAAGGTAACTTCAGGGCCCCTTGCCAGACGAAATGCCAAGGAAATGGAAGGAATCATGCAGGTACTCCATGACAGACTTCAGCAGCCAATCTCTCCCACCTGAGAACTCATCTCTGCTTCTTATTAGGAACTCAGGGTCATGAATTCCTACATGGAGGAAAAGGGACCCAGGGAACACAGCTCATGCTTGCCTGTTGCTACCACAGGGGAGTTTGTGGCCAAAGTGGTACAATTTACCAATGTTTATCCCAGGGAAGGGAAGAGATGACTTTGTAACTCTAGACAGAAAATAAAAACCAGAGTCAAGGGAAAGAAATTAAATGTGTGAAATCTTGTTCTAGAGTCATCCTGGAGAATGGTTGGATAAGTTCCAGAGATTCCTTCCAGGCCTTTTATCTAGCCATGGTGAACCATGGACAGTCACCTCCAGGTCTTGTTGTGGCTTTTCCTAGAACATCTGTCCCCTCTTGGTCTTCTAGGGAATTTATTATTTATCCTTCTAGATTTAATTTGTTGTCATTTCCTGGAGGAAAGCTTCCCCATCCCCTGCCACACACTCCCTAGACCTGCAGTTAACCCCCCATCTTCCCTTCTCTTCTCATTGTTTGTATTATTATTATCTAATTATAAGTGTGTTTTCCCCCAGCTAACTGTTGGTTTCTGAGTAGCACAAACTATAACATCAGTCTCTAGAGGGCTATCTGTCATATGGAAGGGACTCTCTAAATGTTTATATTATAAACCCCCTTTCCCCCCTCCCCCCCGCCCCGCCCCCCGCCACACACACACAAAGGGATCACTGGATCAAAAGACACAAACATCTTTTTGGTTCTTGACATATTGCAAACTGCCGCCTTCCAAAAGTTTGCATCTATTTACAATGCAATCTGCTATGAATAGAGTATAGGTCTCACTGCTATTTTATTAAGAGAAACTGTGTCCTAATTTTTAACATGTATTTCTTTACTAGTGAGATTAAATAACTTCCCACAGTTCATTTCACTAATTATAATCCTGTTGAGGGAAAGCCCCAATCTAAATTCAGGATTGATTCTGAAGAGCTGACACATAGCCTTATTCAAATTCATAAGAGCTTTAATAAGAAAAACTTACATACACCAGCAAAGCAGCTGCTTGCTGCCAGTGATGGCCGGCAGGGAATAAATCCACACCCACCCCGAACAGGGTCTCTTTTTTATAGGAGGTTAACAGTAGTAAAACTATATGGTGGTAGTCACGGAGATCACTAGAGAGAACAATCATTTCTAAGTTAACAGATAACATCAGGTAGGTATCACACTCTACATTCATTAACCTCCTTCCTGGACCTGAGGTTTATCTTTGGGTGGCATTCGGGCTTTCTGGGTATTCAGCCCAACCTGAGGCTACAGACAGTTAAACAGTCACAGAAAGTTAAACAGTGAGTCAAACATTTCCCAGACACCTTTACTGCTGGAGACATATTGCATCTCTGAGCTCCCTAAAAATTCTCTATCATGAATTGTCTCTTTATATGCCAATAATCATTTTCTGACAGCTTTCCAAGGCTATGGCCAAATTTCTTTCTCCCCCCCCCTCCTCACCCCCAATTAAGGAGCCACAAATTTCTTTCTTCCCCGAAGAAAGTAGTTAAATGGAGGACTTTTCCCCTAAATTCTGTAGATCCATATCAATGTAGCCCAGAAGGCAGTTTACAACCTGTTTGCTACAAGGCCTCAGGCAGTTAAGATTCTCCACATTACAGTTGCTATTTTCTTGACAGAAGATACAGATAAGAAATTTCAGACAGTTTTCAGCAGATACTAAAATTTCTGCAAGTCTACAAAAATTATCTCTTATCTCTTAAAATTTGCCAAGTCTGTTTTCTAGAACTTCTCCCCATAAACCTCTAGATAGAGAGAGAAAGCAGGAGTAGGAGGCAAGTGGTCTTGACAAAGCTTAGTCAAGGACACGTCCACACTGAGAACTTCTTAGCCAGCTTTGCAGTCAGTTGGTTAAGTTACTCTGATATAAATTTGAAAGACAAAGTATTTGTCTCTAAGAAGGGTGGCCTGTGATCCTATTCTATCCCTATACCTCCCTGGTCTGGGCCTCCCCATTTCCTCTGATGGACAGTTATGTAAAGAACGTGTATTATTTTACCACAGTGACAATGACTTTCCACGGTACATCTGTATAACATTTGGGAAAATGTATAAATACTATCTCATGCCACACAATTTGGTTTGGCCCTGTTTCATCCATCATTCAGGCTTCGAAGGCTACTCCAGTTAATTTCCAAGTTCACATGTACTGTCTATCAATCCCCATTTAGAACAGAGCTATTTATCCCTTGCTCTCTGAAGAAACAGTGTTCTTACAATCTGAACTCTGGACCCAGCCTTCATGGTATAAGTAGAAATTACCCTCCTTATATCCATACAAAGGCAAATTTAAGATTTTATCTGTGTTTTGTTTGGAGAACATTTCTAAATGTTGGTCTCTTCATGGTCAACAATTCTAAACTTCTCCTGCCTTGAATGCTTTTCCCCACTATCTGTACTCTAATGAACCTCTTCTTAAAATTCACCAGCTATACAGTGAGCCATATCTCTCTCAGACATTCGTCCCATTCACAGAGAATTTATTTCATCGTATACTTCTCAGGAATCTACTATGACTACCTGACTTTGTCTAAGTGCTGAAGATACAGCCAGAACTGCCCTTAGACCCAGGAAGAGGGGCCCCTTCCCTGGGCCTCACATTTAAGAAAGCACCAAAGTAACGAACATAAATATATAAAATAATAAATATACTAAAGAATACAGAGAGCCTGGCCATTGTGATTCATTGGTTGAGAGTCGACCTATGAACCAAAATGTCAAGGTTCGATTCCTGATCAGGGCACATGCCTGGATTGCAGCCTCGATCCCCAGTGTAGGGCAGGAGGCAGCTGATCAATGATTCTCTCTCATCATTGATGTTTCTATCTCTCTCCCCCTCTCCCTACCTCTCTGAAATAAATAAAAATATATTTTAAAAAGAATACAGAGATCCCTCTGTCACTTATAATCCAGTGTAGCCCATAATCCTCACCTCAGCTTTCATGACAGACATGGCTCTAATTCAAGGATAATTCAAGGGAAACATATCTCTTGCCCAGGTCCTTAAAAGGAAACTACACCTAGGTGACAAGACTGCTTGTAGATAGTGCCACTGCCAGGATAGCAGACAGACACTGCTTCCAGATATTGGATCTGGACAGCAGAAACATATTGATAAAAGAGAACACTAACTTATCAAATTCTTTCTTTCAGATTTCATGAGTGCAATGTACTTTATATTATCATGGTGCCAATCATCTATTTTCTTTTTTCCCTTCACGTTCCAATGCACAGTTCCAAAGGTACTCACAAATTAGCACAATATTCCCAAAATTGTACATGGCAGCTGATGCACATTTTGCAATATTCAACAATTTCTTTACTCTTAAATTTGTATATACGTAGGTTTGAATAACATGTGTGAAACTTTTTTTACAATAACATTCTTTTAATGAAGATTTTAAAAAATCAAAGAAAGAGTATAAAGAAAACAAAAGTGAGAAAAACAAATTTACATAGCTAACAATCTCCCCATAGTGTGAGAACACACAGGTGATGTCCCCTTGGATCAGTTCATAAGGAAGACCTCCAAGGGAGGTCCAGGGACTGTCTTTGTACTGGGAGTGCCAGGACACCTCATGGGCCATACTGAGTTGGACCTCATATGCATTCAGCTTATTGATCAGCTTCACTTTAGTTAAAGGGTTCATCTCTGCAGGTTGGGATTTCTTCAGCAAATCCTTCTCTTCTGGAGCTGCACCCAGAAATGTTAGCCCTCTACCAGCTGCCAGGAGACTGAAGCTAAACAAAGTCGGGGCAGGGTTCTTCTATTCTCCCAGACAACTGGAATGACCACGTGACTCGGTTCTGGCGGGGGGGGGGGGGGGGGGGGGGGGGCCTTCCGGGAAGCTAACCGGTTAAAAAGGCAATGCTTTAGAAAAGAAAGTCCTCTTTCCTCACCAACCAGCTATGTGTCTTCTGATTTTGAATGCAGCATTGATGTCTGGAATGGTAGTCGTCTTGTTATGAGAAAGACAAATTTGCCTAGTTTTGCTACTTCATAAGACACATCTAGATTTTTTTTACAAGTTGAGTGAAACAACTATACAGTAATATTTAAATCAATTCACTTGCTTTATACAAAGGAAACACCCTCACACAGTAGATCTCATAATGCCTTAGGGAACAAACACCCATGTGATGCTTTAGGATTTTACTATGTTAACAAATATTAAAAGTCAAACAAGTTTAGAAATGTCTTCGTAGGAATTTCCTCCACCCTGTGTTCTTTGAAAGAGCCAGTTTCAATCACTATAGTAGCTGAAAAGGTCTTCTCATTAAAAGATTCTAAGGTACCTTAATTTCCTCTGCAGCCTCGTTTAAAACAAGAATTCTTTTTCCTGGTGCTGGAATTACTGTTTCTAAATGAGTCTGGTCAAATTTCAGCTTGTCTCCAGAGTCAGTCATCTCTACAACCACTGTATATTTGTCAGTTACTTCCTTAACAGTGCCCTTTCTGTTATAATATGTCTCTCCCAGATTTTTGGTTATAATTTTCACAATGATTTCAGGCTGCAGCCAGCAATCTGTTTAGGCAACTCTTTTCTTTCCCTCTTCCATCTCCATGATCTCATCCAGTGCAGATTTCCATTTCTTCTTTTCCTTTGGTTGCGCTGAGCTATGGGAAGATTCCACTTCACTGACACTGCCATCCCTATCACCTTCAATGCACTTGGTCCCAAAGAACTTGACTTGGGAGATGTTACTGTTGAACTCCATGCTCTTTTATTCCAATTAAATGTCACTTTCTCATCACCATTTTCTCTGCTTAATTCTGCCAAAACAGGGGCCTCCTTTGCTTTACCTTTCAGACCTCTTCTCACCTGCTGTTCAATAAATTTAGTGATTTTTTTCTTCATCATCAAGGCCCTCCTTTTTCTTTCTCTCTAGCTCCAGTTGACAGCACATAGTTTCTGGGTCCCTGTCCATGTACTGAATACATCAGCCTTTGGGCATCTCATCCACTTTGCACAAGCCTTCTCTGCCCAGCCACTTGTGAAATCCATCAGTCTTCCACTGAGTGGCATTCATGTGGATGTGCTCTCAGCTACTGATATACTCATCATAACCACATTGTTGTGAACTCTCTTTGTGCCAAAGCATCGCCTGGGAAGTTCTAGAAAGTCATATCGGAATTCCTCTAAAAATAATCGGTAAATTGCTGAGGATTTTCTGAAGCCAGCAACAGTTGTCTTTGAGGAGATTCAGACATACAGTGACACTTAAAGCCATTCTCGGCCCGGCACTGTTTCTAGCACATCTGGCAGTACCAGCACAGCTTCTGAAGCCTCTTGGATTTCATCCTGTTGGCGATAGCTTCAGGGATAAGAAAATCTGACTTCCCCATCGTGACCACCCACAGCAATGAGATAACCTTCTGGGGCCCAGTGCCCTGGCCCTGACAACCCGAAGGGGAGCTGGGCTGACAGGGTGGGTGGGGCCACTACCTCTTTTCTTTTGGATTTCCCTTACCTTGTGTACACCTTTATAAGCGGTCCCTTTGTTAAACTCTCCTCAATTACACATTTTGATTGTACCTTTTGTTTCCACATACAGCAACCTAGCCCTTTATACATCCCCTCATTCTTTCATTGCCCTCAAAAATCATGATGAGTAATGCATTTCAGGCCCAGAACTGGGACACAAGGGGAATAAGAAGAAGAACCAGGATGGTGGCATAGTTAAATGCTGAGCTTGCCACCTCCCACAACCATATCAAAATTACAACTAAAATACAGAACCACCATCATTCAGAACCACTTGGAATCTGGCTGAATGGAAGTCCTACAACTAGAGAAGTAAAGAAGAAAGTGCATGGAGACTACTAGGAAGGGCAGAGGATCATGCCAGCAGTGCTGGTCTGTTGATGCCTGGCCCATTCTCCAGAGATTGGACCTGCAGGACTACTGAGGGAGTGAGTGGCTGTGGCTGAGCTGGTGGGTGCCAGGACTGGTCCGTCAGCTGAGTGGTGCTCCCGCTGTGGGACCACCAGGGGGCAGCTCCTGCATTAAGCATCTGCCCCCTAGTGATCAGTGCATGTCATAGTGACCAGTCATTCCAGTAGTTCTAGTCATTTGGTCATACTGGTCGCTTAGGCTTTTATGTATATAGATATGCATTACCTATGGACACAAACAATAGGGTAGTGAAGGCCTGGAGTGGGGCAGGAACTGGGTGGAGGGGGGCAATGAGGGGGGAAAAGGGGGACATCTGTAATACTCTCAACGATAAAGTGTGTGTGTGTTTTTAAGATGAATAAGATGACATTTTCTGTGAGCTCAACTTGGGTGGTGAAACAGACAAGTGAGCAAATGATGACAGTGGAATTGTGATAAGAGTTGTGTTAGCATTTTTGCCATGAGAAGACATGATCAAGGTTCTTAACTTACTTTAGGGAGCCTAACAGAGAAATGTTTTCTGAAGAAGACAAAACTTGTGTCCATCCTTAAAGGATGAGTGGGAGTTAGCCAGGTGGATGGGGAAGGTGAAAAAGAAAAAAGGATCAACTAAAGGATGAACAGTATTATAAAAATATTAGAAAAACATTATTAACTGAAGGGGGCCAGAGTACAGATGGCACTTGAGTGATTGGTGGAAGACTGGGTGACTCCATAAATGATCTGACCTTTCTCTCTGTTTCTGTCTGTCTTGCCACACAGAAATTTCATCTTTATTATGAACACTAGAGGCTCAGTGCACAAAATTCGTGCACTGGCGGGGGAGGAGTCCCTTAGCCCAGCCTGCACCCTCTCCAATCTGGGACCCCTCAGGCCTAAACTGGCAGTCAGACATCCCTCTCACAATCCGGGACTGCTGACTCCTAACTGCTTGCCTGACTGCCTGATTGCCCCTGCTTCTGCCTGCCAGCCTGATCACCCCCTAATTGCTCCCCTGCTGGCCTAATTAACACCTAACTGCTCCCCTGCCGGACCAATCACCCCCAACTGCCCTCCCCTGCCGGCTTGATCTCACCCCCAATGGCCCACCCCTGCCGGCCTGATCTTGCCCCCAACTGCCCTTCCCGGCTGCCCTCTCCTGAAGGCCTGATCTCACCCCCAACTGCCCTCCTCTGCCAGCCAATTTGATTCTGATTGGTCGGTTTCTATGCCAGTCAGCATCAAAAGCTCCACCTCCTAGGCAGCCATTGGCTCATCACACTTCACACAGATTTGGTTCTGATTGGTCGGTTTCTATGCCAGTCAGTGTCTCTGGGCCTATCAATGGGGCCTGATCAGAAAGGTGGGTCTGATCAGCAACCCCAGTGGAGGCTTGGGGAGAAATGGAGGTGTGGCTTCTGGCCAGGTCCGGAGAGAAAGAGAGAGATAAGTGCTGATCAACAGCTGCCACAGAGGCTATGGATCAGACCCTGTTTCTCTCTTCAGGTCTCTCTCCAGGCCTGATTCGCAGCCCCCTCAGCAGTCAGTGCTGGGTCTCCAGGGCAACCCAGCGCTGACTGCAGGACTGACTTCCGGTTGGTCCAGCCTCCAGTCATTGTGGATATGATGGGGCCAGGGTTTTTATATATTAGGTGGTGGAAGGCCAGAGAGGGTTTTGTGTTTTAGAAAGATCTCTCTGGATGCATTGTAGAGAATGGTCTAGAGCCGTGGTCGGCAAACTGCGGCTCGCGAGCCACATGTGGCTCTTTGGCCCCTTGAGTGTGGCTCTTCCACGAAATACCATGGCCTGGGCGAGTCTATTTTGAAGAAGTGGCATTAGAAGAAGTTTAAGTTTAAAAAATTTGGCTCTCAAAAGAAATTTCAATCATTGTACTGTTGATATTTGGCTCTGTTGACTAATGAGTTTGCCGACCACTGGTCTAGAGTGTGGGACTCTGAAGGCAGTAAAGGCGAGTATCAGAGAAATAGGTGAGAAATAAGGACTTAAACTAGGGTTATAGCAGAGTAGATACTGAGGCAGGCAGGACTCAAGAGAGGTCTACTTCTGTAGGCTTTTAGCTAGAATGCTTGCAGGTGCTTTCTCATGTTTTAACAGGGGATATAGGAAAACAGGCAAGGCAAGGAACTGAAAAGTTATAGGTCTATTTATATTCTAAATGACACTTGCACATTCTGAAGTGTATAATCATATTAATGTTGTAAAAAAGCAAATAAATGCTATGATATATCTGTATATGTAAGCCTACCATCTCCATCCAAGTACTGAGTTACAGAGTAACAAACCCAAGCTTCCAAAAGGCAGACCACCAACACTGAAAGTTCTTCCTGGCTGGTGTAGCTCAGCTGATTGAGCACAGTCCCATGCACCCAGAGGCTGCTGGTTTGATTCCCATTCAGGGCACATGCACAGGTCTCAGGCTTGGTTCCCAGTAATGGATGTGGAGAAGTCATATGAGTGATGGTTCTCTCTCATCTATGTGTGAAATTTGATAATCTTATATAATAAATAGGTAATATGCAAATTAACCCTCACACCCTTGCACAAGATGGCCACCCCCATGTGGTCAAAGATGGCCGGCAGGGAGGGTAGTTGTGGGTGATCAGACCACCAGGGGAGGGCAGTTATGGGTGACCAGACCAGGAGGGGAGGGCATTTGGGGGGGACCAAGCCTGCAGGGGAGGGCAGTCAGGGGCAACCAGGCTGGCAGGGGAGGGCAGTTAGGGGTGACTGGGCTGGCAGGGGAGGGCAGTTGGAGGCAACTGGGCCTACAGGGGAGGGAAGTTGGGGGTTTCCAGGCCTGCAGGGGAGGGAAGTTAGGGGTGACAAGGCCTGGAGGGGAGGGCAGTGGGGGCAACCAGGCTGGCAGGAGAAGGCAGTTAGGAGTGATCAGGCCGGCAGGGAAGGGCAGTTGGAGGCAACCAGACTTGCAGGGGAGGGCAGTTGGGGGAGACCAGGCCTGCAGGGGAGGGCAGTTGGGGATTACTGGGCCAGCAGGGGAGGGCAGTTGGGGGCAATCTGGCTGACAGGGGAGCAGTTAGGCATCGATCAGGCTGGCAGGGGAGTGGTTAGGGGGTGATCAGGCTGGCAGGCAGGCAAGCGGTTGGGAGCCAGCAGTCCCAGATTGTGAGAGGGATGTCTAGTCCGACATCCCCAAGGGGTCCCAGATTGGAGAGGGTGCAGGCTGGGCTGAGGGACACCTCCCCCCCAGTACACGAATTTCGTGCACCAGTCCTCTAGTTCTTTATAATACTCTATGCATCTAGATATTGCTTTACGAAGTGGTAAAATCGGCCCAGTTGGTGTTGCTCAGTGGTTGAGTGTCAACCTATGAACCAGGAGGACATGGTTCGATTCCTGATCAGGGCACATGCCCAGGTTGTGGGCTCCATACCCAGTGTGGGGCATGCAGAAGGCAGCCAATCAATGATTCTCTCTATATATCTCTCTTCCTCTTTGAAATCAATAATACATATTTTTTAAAGAAGTGGTAAAATTGCAACATAAGTTATAGCACTTTATATGATAAAATTAAAATGATACATAATATTTACTGTAATCATTTTAACTTAATATATGCAACCCAATTACAATGTTAGAACATGATATGTAAAACTCACAATTCATTTCCAAATCTAAGTATTACTTTAAGAATTGTATTGACAATACAGTGGCTATGTCCTTAACAGCAATATATCTGCAAATTAAAATTAATTTTTTAGAAAACCTATCTAATAACCATAATAATTTAAGAAATATTGGCTAATTTGATACTCATTGCTATCAGAAAAACATATAAATTATGTGAAAATATAGACTGTAACAATATGGTTTTGTTGAAATTAATGCTCCCCCCCCCCCCAAATTTTTTTCAGCCATGCCTTTAAAAGGACAATCTGTCTGCCTTCCTTCTTTCAAACAAAAAACATCCAGCATACCATCAATTCTCTGCTGCTTTCAACTTAAGTGATCTTGCCAGGACATTCAGAAGGATAAATTGGAAGGGTCACGATTATATGGACATTAGAGAGCTATTTCTGGTACAGAGGATTGTAAGACTATAGAAAGGAGACTTGAGGAGAAGTACATTAGACTCCAGGGCTCTTCATGTGTTTGTGGGTCACTGATGAAATCAGAATTTAAGGTAAATGAGCAGAGGTCGGGAGAATTCAAGCAATGACTTGTGTGTTTTGCCTCCTCCCAACCCAGGAGCACTTAGATTCCTCTTTAGCCACCTCTACTTTCAGCCAGCAGTGCTTTTTTTCCTCCCCATGACCATTTCCCGTTCCCAAGATCCTTACCAACCAGGACAGGAACCATCCTTAGTTCAAACAATACTATATCAAGAGATGGAATAAAGCTAGATAATGGCTCCATAATGGGAACATCAGGATCAGGAAGAGGAACAATCTTGACTATTTTCAAAAGATATAAAATCCCAACATGGAGCCAGAGAGGGCTATAAGGGAGCAGAAGATGAATATGATTTTTAAATGAGACTGAAACAAGGAAGGATAGAATAAGAACAGGCATGAGAACCATAGGACAGAAGAGAGAGATGAGTTAGCTGGGGCATAGTGACTAGAAGCCAAGAGTGACTTAGGAATGGAACTGGGGACTGGAGAAAGTTAGGAAGAATCATGCCAACCCAGGGGCCACTGCATCTCCATGAACTCACCTGGAATGTCCAGGACCAACGAAGTAGAGCGGTCAATCAAGGACAGCAAACCTCTCTCCCTTGTTTCCACAGGGAGCAACTCTCCTTCTTCCTAACTCTTGGGCTTCTTATGCCAGGACAAGAGTCACACATCATCACCCATTTCACACACCACCCCCATAACAGGTACACGCACTCACATATGTACACAGAAATCAGATTTTTTCCCCTCTTATGAAGATTACCATGCTAACATAACAGTGTTACCTGTACAAGTAAATGTGCTGAGAAAACCAGCCTTCCCTTCCATAATGCACAGCAGCAACCATTGCTCTTCGCCTTATCCCTCAAGTTTAAAAATCAGGGCTTTTACTAATATTCTATCTATCCTCATACTATGCTCATATTTTCTTTTTGACACCAAGCTTTGCCTTCATGAGAAAGAATAGGTGGAGACATGGGAGAAGTCAACGATGATTCATCTTGAAGAAAAATATTCTTGTAGCAAAAGTAAAGGTTCCCTGGATGGTATGCGTTACCAATCAGCCTTCTTTCTGAGTGACACAGAGAAAATTTCAGTATTACAGAGGGCAAAGCATTTTTCTTGATAGTTTCTTGGGGGAAAGAATGACCCCATATAAATCATTCAAGAATTCTCTGGCCCTCGCTGGTTTGGCTCAATGGATAGGGCGTCGGCCTGTGGACTGAAAGGTCCTGAGTTCAATTCCGATTAAGGGCACATGCCATGGTTGCAGGCTCGATCCCCAGCAGGGGGCGTGCGGGAGGCAGCCAATCAATGATTCTGTCATCATTGATGTTTCCATCTCTCTCCCTCTCCCTTCCTCTCTGAAATCAATAACAATATCTTTTAAAAAAAAGAATTCTCTGAGCAAACCTTAGTGTTCCAAACGTTCCTCTATGAGTATCATCTACCTGGAGGAAGAACTCTAGGCAAGTGTGCAGTCCCTGCTGTACCAAGGAGAGGGGTCTTGTGGTCTGGGAAGGACCTCAGAGAGTCTAATTTAGAGTCAATATATTAAATAACATTTTTTCTTATTAGAGAAGTAACACATGTTCAATATGAAAATGTTAGAAGACCAGAAAACTCACAAAAAAAATTGTAATCTCAGCAACCAAAGATAAAGTCTCTTGATATTTACAAATGTCCTATGAGTACTTTTTCTGGTTATATTGCTTGACAATATAAAGAGAATGTTTTCCCATTCCCATAAATTTTCTCTCAGAATGTAATATAATGGCAACAGTTTTTCATCATAGAGAAGCGTGATCACTTATTTAGCCTTTCTCTTATAGCTGAGTATTTTAGATATTTTCTTTTCCCTATAACAGACTGAGAGCTGATAACTGCATTTGGAATTTTTTCCTCAGTGTGATGGTCTTTTCTGATGAACTGTTTGAAGAGCATGTGATAACCATGGTGGAGACTTGCTCTCATTAAAATTCTTGTTTGTTGTTTCTGATGTCCTCTGCCCTCCAAGGGCACAAGATGGCCAAGTTCTCAGGCTGGTTGCCTCCAGCCAAGCAGCCTATCTTTACCTCCAGTGGGCAATTTTAAAAAATTGTTGTTCTTTGTTTCAATTCAGAATGTTACCAACATATAGCAAAACAAAGATGCATGCTCCTCTAACCAAAGATCCTTATTTGTCAACCCACTGAAGGATATCTGGGCCAGCCTAACTGGCTCTAGGTATTTTACAGATGAAACATGAAAGTGCAGGATGAAGCAATAACAACCCCAGACTTATGATGTGCTTGCTTGACTTCCCCTACTTAAAATTTTATTTTTCTAAAACTTTTCTCAAGGTAAGCATAACACAAAATGGATATACTGTTCCAGAAGTTTTCTTTGCCTATTTTATTTAAATAGTTTATTTTTTTAATTTCTTTATTGGTTAAGGTATTACATATGTGTTCTTATTCCCCCATTACCACTCACCCCCCATTCATGCTCCCACACCCCTGTTGTCTATGTCCATTGATTAGGCTTACATGCATGCATATAAGTCCTTTGGTTGATCTCTCCCCCTTACCCCCACCGTCCCCTACCTTCCCTGAGGTTTGATTGATGTTTCTCTGTCTCTGGATCTGTTTTTGTTCATCAGTTTATGTTGTTCATTATATTCCACAAATGAGTGAGATCATGTGATATTTATCTTTCTCTGCCTGGATTATTTCACTTAGCATAACGCCCTCCATCTCCATCCATGCTGTTGCAAATGGTAAGAACTCCTTTTTTACCGCAGCGTAGTATTCCATTGTGTAGATGTACCACAGTTTTTTAATTCACTCATCTGCTGATGGGCACTTAGGCTGTTTCCAAATCTTAGGTATGGTGAATTGTGCTGCTATGAACATAGGGGTGCATATATCCTTTCTGATTCTTGCTTCTAGTTTCTTGGGATATAGTCCTAGAAGTGGGATCACTGGGTCAAATGGGAGTTCCATTTTTAGTTTTTTGATGAAACTCCATACTGTTCTCCACAGTGGCTGCACCAGTCTTCATTCCCACCAGCAGTGCACGCGGGTTCCTTTTTCTCCGAATCCTCACCAGCACTTGTCATTTGTTGATTTGCTGATGATAGCCATTTTGACAAGTGTGAGATGGTACCGCATTGTTGTTTTGATTTGCTTCTCTCTGATGATTAGTGACTTTGACCAGGTTTTCATATGTCTCTTGGCCTTCCTTCTGTCTTCTTTTGAAAAGTGTCTATTTAGATCAGTTGCCCATTTTTTGATTGGGTTGTTTATCTTCTTTTTGTTAAGTTGTATGAGTTCCCTGTAAATGTTGGAAATTAAACCCTTATCGTTGATATCATTGGCAAATATGTTCTCCCATGCAGTGGGCTTTCTTGTTGTTTTATTGATGGTTTCCTTTGCTGTGCAAAAGCTTTTTATTTTGATGTAGTCCCATTTGTTTATTTTCTCTTTAGTTTCCATTACCCTAGGACCATGGTCAGCAAAGTGCGGCTCGCGAGCCACATGTGGCTCTTTGGCCCCTTGAGTGTGGCTCTTCCACAAAATACCACAGCCTAGGCAAGTCTATTTTAAAGAAATGACGTTAGAAGAAGTTTAAGTTTAAAAAACTTGGCTCTCAAAAGAAATTTCAATCATTGTATTGTTGATATTTGGCTCTGTTGACTAATGAGTTTGCTAACCACTGCCCTAGGAGCAGTATCAGTGATGAAATTGCTTCTGCATATGTCTGAGATTTCTCTGCCTGTGGATTCCTCTAGCATTTTTATGGTTTCCTGTCATATGTTTAAGTCCTTGATACATTTTTGAGTTTATTTTTGTGTATGGTGTAAGTTGGTGGTCTAGTTTCATTTTGTTGCATGTACCTGTCCAATTTTCCCAACACCATTTATTGAAGAGACTGTCTTGACTCCATTGTATGTTCATGCCTCCGTTGTCAAATATTAATTGAGCATAGTGATTTGGGTCGATTTCTGGGTTCTCTATTCTATTCCATTGATCTATATGTCTGTTCTTGTGCCAGTACCAGGCAGTTTTGAGAACAGTGGCTTTGTAATACAGCTTGATATCTGGTATTGAGATCCCACCTACTTTGTTCTTCTTTCTCAGGATTTCTGTAGCTATTCGGGGTCTTTTTTTATTCCAGATGAGTTTTTGGAAAGTTTGTTCTAGGTCTGTGAAATATGCTGTTGGTATTTTAATGGGAAGTGCATTGAATTTGTAGATTGCTTTGGGTCGTATGGACATTTTGATGATGTTGATTCTACCAATCCATGAACATGGTATGTTCTTCCATCTGTTTGCATCTTCCTCTATCTCTTTTTTCAGTGTCCTGTAGTCTTCCGCATATAGGTCTTTTACCTCCTTAGTTAAGTTTATTCCTAGGTATCTTAAATTTTTTGGTGCAATGATAAATGGGATTGCTTTTTTAGTCTCTCTTTCTGTAAGTTCATTATTGGTGTATAGAAACGCCATAGATTTCTTGGCGTTCATTTTGTATCCTGATACATTGCCAAATTCATTTATTAAGTCTAATAATCTTTTGATGGAGTCTTTAGGGTTTTCTATGAACAGTATAATGTCATCTGCAAATAAGGACAGTTTTACTTCTTCTTTTCCAATTTGGATGCCTTTTATTTCTTCTTCTTGTCTGATCACAATGGCTAGAACTTCCAGCACTATGTTGAACAGGAGTGGTGAGAGTGGGCATCCCTGTCTTGTTCCTGTTCTTAGGGGAAATGGTTTTAGTTTTTGCCCATTGAGTATGATGTTGGCTGTGGGTTTGTCATATATAGCTTTTATTATGCTGAGGTATGATCCTTCTATTCCTAACTTGCTGAGAGTTTTTGTCAAGAAAGGGTGTTGGATTTTGTCAAATGCTTTTTCTACATCAATTGATATGACTATGTAATTTTTATCTCTCAATTTGTTTATGTGATGTATCACATTTATTGATTTGCAAATATTGTACCATCCTTGCATCCCCGGGATAAATCTTACTTGGTCATGGTGTATGATCTTTCTGATGTACTGCTTGATCCGATTTGCTAGAATTTTGTTGAGGATTTTGACATCTATGTTCATGGGGGATACTGGCCTGTAATTCTCTTTCATTGTGTTATCTTTATCTGTTTTTGGTATTAGGGTGATGCTGGCTTCATAGAAGGATCTTGGAAGTGTTCCTTCCTCTTGAATTTTCTGGAATAGTCTGAAGAGGATATGTTTTAGTTCTTCCTTGATGTTTGGTAAAACTCCCTGTGAAGCCATCTGGGGCCCAGGTTTTTGTTTGCTGGAAGCTTTTTAATGACTGCTTCTATTTCATCCATAGTTATCAGCCTATTGAGATTTTTAGAATCTTCGATTGAGTTTTGGAAGGCTGTATTTTTCTAGGAATGTGTCCCATTTCCTACAGGTTGTCTAGTTTGTTAGAATAGAGTTGTTCATAGTATTTTTTAACAATCCTTTGTATTTCTGTGGGGTCTGTTGTTATTTTGCCTCTTTCATTTCTGATTTTGTTTATTTGGGTCCTCTCTCTTTGCATTTTGGTGAGCCTGGTAAAATAGTTTATTTTCATACCCTGTCAGATTTCAGAGATGACAGTCTAGCTGACTTGGTAAGTAGGGCCCTCCAGTACAAAGATGTTGTTACAGGCCCCACTGGAAGGGAAGAGTGGAGCTGACTGATATAGACAGAAATACGCAACCTCTGGTTCCTGATTAGTTCCTCCTCATGCAAAGGAGGACTCCAAATCCTCACAGTTTGATTGATCCAAAAGGCACTGTTCTGATTGGTCAGAATTGAGCCACTTTGATTAGTTGGTGAAGAAGCTGATACTGATATAACTGTGCAGGTCCAATTGGATGGTGAAAGCCTCAGTCCTATTGGTTGAAATATGAGTCCAGGAACTCCTCTTTTTTAAAAAAATCTTTATTGTTGAAAGTTTTACAGATATCTCCTGTTCTGTTGTTGCTGCTGTTGTTGTTTTCCCCATTGACTCCCTCCTCCCCACACCAGCCCCTCCCAAGCCTTCACCACACTAATTTCTGTGTCCATGGGCTATGCAAAAAGTTCCCCAGTTAATAAGTTCCCTCTGAAATTCATGTCTGTTCCATGGTTCTGTGTCTCTGAATCTATTTTGTTCATCAGTTTATTCTGTCAGGAGCTCCTTTTTCAGAGCTGGCTCACATGGCAAGAACACAATGCAGGCAGACAGCTCAGTGCAGGCTTCTCCCTGAAGTGCAGTTTGCAGGAGAGGCTCCTGAATAGTAATGGCTGCTATGGTCTTTTTTAAAAATTTGAGCCCAGTTAGCCACTGGGAGCCCTTCCTAATATATACCTTCTTTCTCAGGGTCCACAGAGCAAAAGCAATACTTTTACCAATCCAGTCACCAGATTAAGATATACCCATGGTCGGCAAACTGCCGCTTGTGAGCCACATGTGGCTCTTTGGCCCCTTGAGTGTGGCTCTTCCACAAAGTACCACGGCCTGGCAAGTCTATTTTGAAGAAGTGGGGTTAGAAGAAGTTTAAGTTTAAAAAAATTTGGCTCTCAAAAGGAATTTCAATCATTGTACTGTTGATATTTGGCTCTGTTGACTAATGAGTTTGCCAACCACTGAGATATACCATAGTTGCTGGCATGGCTCAGTGGTTGAGCATTGACCTATGGACTAGGAGGTCAGGGTTGGATTCCCCTCAGGGCATGTCTGGGTTGCAGGCTCAATCCCCAGTGGGGGGCATGCAGAAGGCAGTGATCAATGATTGTTTCCCAACATTGATGTTTCTATCTCTCTCTCTCTCTCTCTCTCTCTCTCTCTCCCCCTCTCCCTCCCTCTCTCAAATCAATAAAAAAATATTTTTTTAAAGGATATACCGTAGTTGACTCTTTGCTACATGCTTTTTTAACCGTTCATAACATTTACCATATTGTTCTTGGTTAATTTGCTAACTTGCATTCAAATACCAACAAGGTGGTGGGACATCTGTTAGGAGTGAAGCTCAGACTTAGACTGCCTAGGTTTAAATATAGTTGTCATCTAACAGGCTAAGTGATCACGGGTGTGGAATTTAACCTCCTGAAGCCTCAACTTTCCTCAGCTACAAATGGAGTTAAAAACAGAATCTATCTCATATGATTGTGGGGACTAAATGAGGTAATATTATGTAGAAGAGCTTGCCACTTTATCTGGCATATAATGATCTCTGTTAGCTATTTACTTAAGGGGGCTGGTTTAATATGAAGAGAAACTAAAGTAAAAAACAAAACAAAACACACACACACACACAAAAAAAACAACAACAACACAAATTTATTAACTATTCATTGTTGTTCTCTTTAGTCGCCTATATCTGGCTTCTATCTCATCTTACCATTACTGCATTCTCCCGGAGGTGTGGAGGGTAAAAGGACCATGACTTCAGAGCTTTCCGGAAGGGGGAAAAAAAATCAAGGGACGCAGACAGTTAACTCAGGGAGAAAATAGCCGGCCTGTCTACCACGCGTCCCTACAGATCCAGGGAACCGGCCCGACCTCCTGGATTTCAGAACCGGAGACCAGCCCCAACCCAGACCACGCCGCTTCACGCTGGTTACCTGGAAACCGAGGTCCAAGTCCCACCCACTTACCGATTGGTTTACTCGCTCCCCTCATTGGCTGATAACTCACGTGCCGACATTCCGCTGGGAAGTTCGCTGCGGCAAGACTCAAGGTCGCAGGCAACTATATTTCCGTTTCCGGGTCGCTTCCAGCGTCATGGCGACTGTGAGAGGCCCGAGTTATCTGTTGACACTAGGCAGATGGCGCCGTGGCGTTGGAGTGGCTCCCCAGTCCCGGGTGAGTGCCCACTGCCCCTGCTCTCGGAGAGGCTCTGGATCTGGGCAACAGCTCGGCCCTGAGCGGGAGCGCCCTCCGCGGCCCCTCCCTGAGCGAGCGCCCGCGGCCTTCCCCGCTGCCCCGCAAGCTGCTTTTCTTTCCCGGCCTGCAGGCTCTCGCCGCCCTTGTGCCCGGTGTATCCCAGGTGGATAACAACTCCGGTTTTCTGGGAAAGAGGCCCCATCGCCGGCACCCCGGCATCCTGAAGTTGCCGTGTGTGCGGCTGCCTCGAGCACTGGCTGACGCCGCGCAGTTAATGCTGCTCCGTGAGTGGCGGTGGGAGAGGGAAGCTCGAAAAGAAGCGGAGACCGTGCCTTCATACATCTGATGCCGCTTTTCCTCTTTGGACCACAGAGAATTCAGTGCCCAATGTGGAGAAGCAGGTGCAAGCATTGACCAATTATCTCTGGAGCCGGCATTTACCTGTAGAGCCAGAGGAGTTGCAAAGACGGGCAGCACATCTTGAGAAAAAATTCCTGGAAAACTCTGGTAGGGTTTAAGAATAATTAAAGAGTAGTTCAAATCGAAATAGTGAGAAATGAAGACCAAGAAATAATTTTAGTCTCTGAAGTAGGTATTGCAGTTTCTTGTTTGACTTTCTGGACAGAACAGTTATTACAATGATGCCTAAAAGAGAAGATAGATTATTTCAGAGATTGTCCTTGGGACTTTGGTGGAGGTCAAAGAGTGCTTTGTTTTTTTCCTCCAAATCTACTGGATTAGGACTGTCTACATTTTTATTCTGAAATAAAGCCCCTGTATGACTCCTTATCTAGTGCTGAAATCTTCAGCGATAGAATACATACAATGCATTGTCATTTTCGTGATTGTGAGCTCCTTCATATTATAGATCTGTCTTTTATACATCTTATATTCCCTGTACTTCCCACAGTACCTGGCTCATGATAGGCACTCAGTAAGTAAAATAGTACTGAACTGAATATAATTATGAGACTTAAGATTTCCAAGTCCCATTCCTCCCTGTAAGAACAGTGGAGACATCACAATCTTAAATTTTGGGGACGTGAAGAAATCCACAAAATATTGTCCTTCTCCTATAACTTTTTTTTTTAATCCTCACCAGAAGATATGGCTATTGATTTCAGAGAGAGAAGGAGGGAGAGAAAAACATCTATCGATTCCCTACCATACACACCCGACTGGGGATTGTACCCACAACCTTCTTGGTGTACAGGACAATACTCCATCTGAGCCATGCATCCAGGGCTTCTTTACACATCTTTACCACATTTCCCTTCAATATAGAACAAAACCTGTGGGGTGGGATGGATAAAATTAAATAAACTGCTATTAGAGACAAATACTATCTGATACACTGGTGCTATAGTTATTCTTACCTGAAATTTTTCTCTAGGTTTGGCTTCTCTTTTAAGCTTTAAGGCTTTTCCCAGGTGGGAGTTGGGGAGGGTTGGGCAGGCAGTATATTCAGATACTAGATTTGAGCCCTATTCTTCCTTGTTCTCACCCCAGACTCATTTCAGACAGAGGAGAAACTTCGTGGAGCAGTGCTGCATGCCCTACGTAAAACTACCTACCATTGGCAAGAACTGAGGTAAGGGGGACTGGAGGGGCTGCAGAAGGAAGAGAAGTTTGATTTTTGAAGGAGAGTTGGACAAGCACAATTACATAGTTTTATGTTTCAAAAAGCAATCTGGTTCATCAGGCTCCCCAGGACTCTTCTGTATTGCAAAGTGAAATTGCTGACCTGGAAGAGCCCGTTCCAAAAATTTCATTTCCTAAAAATCTAGAGGTACCTATGGGATAGAGGTTATTTCCCAGTGGAAATGACTCTGATTTTTTCTGGCAGCTACAATGAGGGACTGAGCTTGGTGTATATGGCCGCAAGACTGGATGGTGGCTTTGCAGCAGTCTCCAGGGCATTCCATGAGGTGAAGATCCCGCAACTTGCAACCTGAACCCTTTTACCATCAGTTCCCTTATTCATAAAGAAGTCTTCTGGGATAGGATTCTTGGGACATCTCATGTGGATTTTTTAAGGCTTTTCCCACTTTTCCTTATCCTCTGAAAGGATATTTGGGACCCAGAAAGGTTTAGATTCACTGTTTTAGGGGCTTCCTGTTATGTAAAGTATTTATATTAAATCTCAAAATACAGTCACCCTTTCAGTCACCTCTGTCTTGATCTCCTAATTCACTTTTGCCAAGGCCCTAAATATGCGTCTACTTACCATACTGTGGGGTGTTGTATATTTCTTTAGATCCAGACTCAACTTCCAGAGTTCCAACCAAAAACCCTGTTGGACTTTGGGTCAGGTACTGGTTCTGTTACCTGGTGAGTATCTTTCTCTGTCTCTATCCATTCTAGCTCTAGAGAGCCAGGCTTATACAAAATCAATATCAAGAGACTGGGAAAATAGGAAAGTTGGGAATTCAAATGTTTCTTCCCTCAGAATGGGCAAGGCATGAGAAGATATATGGATTAGAGCCAGAACTTAAATGTTAAGTGATAAAAGACCCACATTTACAAAGATAAAAGAAAGGAATTTAGTGTAGGGCGTAAGTTTTACATCTCAAAATTATTTTGCCTACAGTAGTTTTCCTGAGTCTGTGTTTGTTTGTTTTTTTAAGGAGCTGTAAATAAGAAAACAACATTGTTAGTTTTTCCAACATTTTAACATAGCATTCTGTTTCCCCGGGGGTGGGGTTCAGGATAGAGGGTTCTCTTGTAGGAATGATTCTTTCTCATGAGAACTGGTGATTTATATTTTGTCATCTTAGGGCTGCTCATAGTATTTGGGGTCAGAGCCTACGTGAATATATGTGTGTGGACAGTTCATCTGCCATGTTGGATTTGGCAGAAAAGTTACTGAAAGGTGAGGACAAGCTATAAGGAGGGCTTTTCCAAAGTTGAAGGAGTTAAGAAAGCAAAGGCATACTGGAAAGAGTGTTTTATTTGGGAATAAGGGAGAGAGCTAAAAGTTAAAGATGAGTCTGGTATCCTTCCAATTTTATGGTCAAATGGGAAGGGGGAGGGAGGAGGCTTTGCTGGACTGTGAATGGGTTGGGAAAGATTAACAGGACAGGTTTCCCAATATTCTCCCTGTCCTTTTTAATATTCGCTTACCCTATGCATCTCACTCTCACCTAGCATTTTCTTTATTCTCAGGGCCATGTTTCGTATCAGGATATCACTTCAATTTATACTTATACACTGGCATTGTTCAACCTTTTTCATCTCATGGCACACACAAGCTAGTTATTAGAATTCAGCAGCACACCAAAAAATATATTTTTTGCCCATCTGACAAAAAATAGGTATTGTTTTGATTCATTCACACTGGACGGCTATTTTTTGGCTGTCATTTTTTTATTTGACAGTCTAAGGGAAAAGAGGTCAGTGCCCCTGACTAAATAGTCAGGTATTACATGTTTTAAACATTCTTGCAGCACACCAATTGAAAACCAATGCTATACTAACTGATAGTTGCCACACCTCTGTCTTTACAGGTGGTTCAGAAAATGGGAAGCTATATATTCCAGGTGTCTTTTTCAGACAGTTTCTACCTGTATCACCTAAGGCAAGTGGCAATATGTAGAGTATGCTAAATAGGAATTTGGCAGATGGAAAACTGTGGCCTCAGCATTGCAACCCAGCATTGAATGTTAGAAGATAAGACAGCAGAAGAAATTTAGAGAGAGAGAACTTCATTGTGCTCTAGAAGGGGGAGATAGCGGGTCTATCATGTTCTTTGTTTGGGTCCTCAGGTACAGTTCAATGTGGTGGTATCAGCCTTTTCCCTTAGTGAACTGCCCAGCAAGGCTGACCGCACTGAGGTAGTCCAAACCTTGTGGCGCAAGACAAGTGATTTTCTGGTGAGTAAAAATCCACTTTTCCCTTCAAGTCTTAAAGCAGCTTCATGGGTTTCATTCCTTTCCTTCTCTACATTGGAGCTTGTCTTCATTCTCGACCATTTTTTCTCCTGCATAGATTCCTTTGTCCCTCTTTAGGGTCACCATCCCTATCATATATAATGCCATTTCCTTTAGGACTGCTATTCCATCTGTGAATGCTCTTACAGAGCTACTGACATTTGTGTTTTCATGTAATTCGGGGCTTCTGCTCATTTCCCCCTTTGTGAACAGATATTGGTGGAGAATGGAACAAAAGCTGGGCACTGCCTTCTCATGGAAGCCAGGGACCTGGTCCTTAAGGTAAGGTTCTTTCTCCTTCTCTTCCCCCAACCCCTACCTATCTGTCACCAATTACCAGTATTCCCTTGAAAATGGAAAAAACTGTCATACAAAGGTAGTGACTCTCAGGAGAGTAGGCATGCATGTAAAGTCATTATGATGTAGGGTGGTGGCTGGCAAAGTAGGGCCTGTGGGTCAAATCCTGCCTGTCAGGATTTGTATGAGCCAGGCTTATTTGAGTGTCTGTTGTGTATGGCTGCTTTCACACTACAAATGGCAGAGATGAATAGTTGGGGCAGAAACAGATTTTGCCTACCCTCTGGGCCTTTAAAAAAGTTTGCTGACCCCTGACCTAGGACATGGCTGAGCCAAAAACCTTACCTCTAGGACTTTATGAGCCAGTGTAAAATCTTGAATTTAATTGTCCTGGAATGGGCTTTTTTTGAGAGTGGAGGTTGCTGACAAGGAGAGCACCATTCTATGTGCCAAGTTCCTGCCTTTCTCCTGCTGCAAAGAAAAGTTCTTTGTTTGGAGAATTAGAGACGTAGCCAGCTTAACTCAAAGAACATAGTTAGTAATTACCAGAATCAGATGTTAAAGGAGTCCTCAATTGATTGAGTGCAGAGATTAATTTATGAGAATGGACCCTGCAGGCCCAGCTTAATTTTGTTATTTCCTTTGATTTCAGGGAAAGGAGAAGTCACCTCTGGACCCTCGGCCTGGTTTTGTCTTTGCCCCAGTGAGTATTGCTTCTCCCTTTCCCAGCATGCAAAGAGCTGAGCTCAGCTGTGTCCAAGACAAGTGAGAGGGCGAAGCTAAGCCACCCTCCACTGCTTTGTGTCCCGATCCGACTTCTTCTTAGTGGATCCCCTGCTTTCCTTACCCCCTGCTCCTGTGCTCCCTTACCCCTGGCCCTTCCTGACCCTAGCACCCTTAGATTCCCAGTATTATGATCTGTGGTTCTTTCATCTTACCTCATATTTTTCATGTGTGTTTACAGTGTCCCCATGAACTTCCTTGTCCCCAGTTGACAGCCTCTAAGCCCCTGGCCTGTAGCTTTTCCCAGGCTTACCATCCCATCCCCTTCAGCTGGGTATGTACCCTGGGAATATTGCAGCAAGGAGGAGGTAGCTTGGGAAAGCAGGATGAAAAAGAATCAGGTGGGAGGAGTTGGAAAATTCCGGGAGCATTTGTAGGGCCTGATGTGCATGACCTAGAATATGAAAAGGGTTGCAGGAATGGAGGTCAACATTTTCCCCATATCTTTTCCCCAAAAACAGTCTCTCTATCCTTACCTTAGAGCAAGAAGACAAAGGAGGAAAAGTTCTCGATGGTAATCCTTGCCCGGGGGTCTCCAGAGGAAGCTAATCGCTGGCCCCGGATTACTCAGCCTGTCCTTAAACGGCCACGCCATGTGCACTGTCACCTGTGCTGTCCAGATGGGCATATGCAGCATGCTGTGCTCACAGCCCGCCGCCATGGCAGGTACGGAGGCTGTGACCACAGTTAGTGGGAGATGGCAGGAACCTACCCCCCACATTGACCTCTCTTTTTCATAGGGATTTGTATCGCTGTGCCCGTGTCAGCTCCTGGGGAGATCTTTTACCTGTGACCATGCCATCTGAGCTTCTTCCGTCCCCTGTTGAAGATCCCCCTGAGAGTTAACAAGGATGTGTAACAACGGTTTTCTTGTATCGAGCCTGCCAAGGCTAAAGCTACCTGGTATCCAGGATGGGAGTGCTGGTACTCCTATATATCTGCATTTGTTTGAGGTTTTAATAATTAAAAGTTTTCAAAGAATATGTGGGTCTTGTGATTCTTAAAAGGTATAAATGTTAGTCATCACAGCCTATCCTATAACAAAGTGAGTCCTCAGAGATTCAATGCCTGTCTTCCCACAGAAACCTCAAGCTCGGCCCCTTCTGTAAGAATACTGCTGCTTCTTCCAGAGACCAGGACTTCCCACGGAACTAATGGGGGAGTGAGGAAAGCCACCCCCAGCGCTCTGAGAACTGGCTCAACAGGTCTCAGGGTAGTTAAACGGGCCACCTGGATAGGTGACCAGCAGCTGCCTGGCCTCTGTTTTCCTCCTTCCTTTCCTTTTATCTCTCAGGGTTTATCAGCTCCCCAGAGTTTGCCTCATGAGTGTCCTTCAAGAATTGATCTCTTCAGGATCAAATCATCCATCTCAACCCCAGCATATCCACTCAGGGTCCTTCATTTACTTGGTTCATTTCTGTGTTCCCCTATGCCCGTGGTCAGCAAACTGTGGCTCATGAGCCACATGCGGCTCTTTGGCCCCTTGAAATACCACAAAATACCACAGCCTGGGCAAGTCTATTTTGAAGAAGTGGGGTTAGAAGAAGTTAAAGTTTAAAAAATTTGGCTCTCAAATTTCCATCATTGTACTGTTGACATTTGGCTCTGTTGACTAATGAGTTTGCCGACCACTGCCCTAAGCCTTGCTGTTTCAGAGCTAGAGCAACTTTCTGTGTATTAAAACTCTCAGTCCCTCTCTTGCAATGTATATCAGGAAGTAGGCACATTCAAAAGTGGTAACAGTTTCAATGTTGTAATACTAGAAATCTCAACTCCCACTAGACATTTCCATGCCTGGAGCTATTTTTCTGGGGTTACAGGAAAGGGGAGTCCCCTCATTCACTAGTTCCCAGAGTGACAGCAGCACCACTCCTTAGCCCCACCTCCTTCTTAATCCCAAGTGGCCCCAAATCCCCTCTGAAAGGGTAAGGTTCAGGTATCAGCATAGCAGCCTATAAGACGTGCATTGGGATGGGGAGGGTATGGAAGGCTTAGATCAAATGTCCTGAGTGAGCCAGGACCAGATTGTCCCCAACACAAAATAGCTGGGAAGTAGCTACCATAGACTGTGCCATTTTGGATTAGACCAGCCTCAGGCATGAACTAAGTCAGTCCACAGTCGTTGGATTAGTCATGGAATTGAAGAGAAGACAGAGCACAGGGCTGTGCCTGGCAGGGAGTCTGGAGTTTCTGGTTTTGGTGTGAGCCAGGGGAGGGGCCTCCATGTAGGGGGAGGGCGGGAAGCTAGGGCTGGGCCCCAGTCAGCTATGCAAGGCTGTGCAAACAGGCAGCACAAAGAGGATCCAGCAGCTTCCTGAAACTCAGGAGTGGACACTACAGCTTTGACCACCTAAGGCACCACTCCTGCTCCAAAGCTTGTAACTCCATTTGTCATTCTGAGGTCTCTGCTTATCCTGTACCCCAAGGATGGAACCAGTGCTAGGAGTAAAAATTGGCTGCCTATTTGCCCTGCTGGTTCTCACGCTGGTCTGTGGCCTTATTCCCATCTGCTTCAAATGGTTCCAGATGGAGGCAGCCAGAGGTATAGCCCTTCTGTATCTTTACCCCCATAATCTAAGTCTGACTTCAACCCTGTCACCCTACCCTGACACCTTGCTCTGATTCTCTTGCCATCCCCAAGCTTGGATGTTGAGTGCTCCTTGTTGCTCATTAGTCACCTTTGTCCATCCCCTCATTGCCAACTGGTTGTAACTCCTGCTTTTCATTAGGTCATCACCGCCAGGTCCTCAGCCTCCTGGGCTGCATTTCTGCTGGCATTTTCCTGGGAGCAGGGTTCATGCACATGACTGCTGAAGCACTGGAGGGAATTGAGTCGGAGATCCAGAAGGTCATGATGCAGGTGAGCAGCTGAGGTGTAGGGCTGAGAAGCCAGATGATAAACAGAACCAAGGGAAGACAGGGGCGGGGAGTGATAGAGCCAAGGACATGGGTGGAACAATAGAGACAATGTCAGCTCTTGTGTGGAATGATGACAACAGGTCAGATTAGACTGTAAGGAAAGCAGTGGAGCTGAAGGCACAGGGCAGGAAGCTGACCTGCTCTATCCCCCATCTAATTTCTGCTTTTTTATCCCTAGAACAGGACAGAGAGTGGGAGAAATTCTTCTGGAGATGCTAATTCAGCTTATGTAAGTATCTCCAACACCCAACCTGGAGGGTGAGGAGAACCAGAGACTCCTCATACCCAGATCCTTTTGAGGAGCACCAGGAATCCCTCTGCTCCTCAGCTCAGACACTGTAGGGAAAGGAGGAGCCAACCCGGTCCTTTGGGGTTTATGGAACCCCAGACAAAGCTCTTGCTTTACTCCTTCCTTCTTTCCCTAAACCCTTAGACATGCTCCCCATTGTTTTCCCACATTTCAACCCTACTGACCCTGCAACCTTGGCCTCTCTGGTATCTTATTGCATGTCTATATCTCCTCCAGGCTTCATTCGCCTACCCTTTTTAATGTTTTAGTCCCACATTACCCATTCTCTCCAGTCTCCCATCCCACCTCCACACCTCCATCCACTGCATTTCCTTTCCTGTCCCACAGCCCCTCTCTCTGTTCCCAGACGGACTATCCCTATGGAGAGCTCATCATCTCCCTGGGCTTCTTCTTCGTCTTCTTTTTGGAGTCGCTGGCATTGCAGTGCTGTCCTGGAGTCCATGGAGGATCAAAAGTGCAGGAGGAGGAAGTGGGTGGAGCTCATGTCCTTGCAATCCACAACCATGGACCTCTACCCTCACCCTCACAGAGTCCCTTTCGAGCCCTCATCCTTTTGCTCTCTCTCTCCTTCCACTCAGTGTTTGAAGGTCTGGCTGTGGGACTGCAGACAACAGTAGTAGCCACCGTGCAGCTCTGTCTTGCTGTCCTGGCTCACAAGGGGCTCATAGCGTTTGGTGTAGGACTGCGGCTGGTGCAGATCGGCACTGGGTCACGATGGGCCATGTTCTGCGTATTGTCATTTGCTCTCATGTCCCCCCTGGGTGTAGCCCTAGGGCTGGCTGTTGCTGGAGGGGACTCAGAAGGGGGGCAAGGCTTAGCCCAGGCTGTGTTAGAGGGTGTGGCATCTGGTA
Source organism: Corynorhinus townsendii (assembly GCA_026230045.1). Lineage (NCBI taxonomy): Eukaryota > Metazoa > Chordata > Mammalia > Chiroptera > Vespertilionidae > Corynorhinus > Corynorhinus townsendii. The sequence goes on along the minus strand of JAPDVU010000001.1, from coordinate 158,856,284 downwards.
CTTTCCTGTATGTCACCTTCCTAGAAATTCTGCCCAGGGAGCTAGCTGGTCCTGAGGCCCCTCTGGTTAAGTGGGGCTGTGTAGCCGCTGGTTTTGCCTTCATGGCCTTAATTGCCTTGTGGGCCTGAGAGATTCCTGACTTTTCTGATGGACCCATCTAGAATAATGCCCCTAACTCCAGGAGACACCTCCCAAAAAGCTTTGGTCCTCAGACATTTCTCCACTGAGACTAAGCGGCATTCACTAGGCATCGTCCCCATGAACTGGATCCCACCCTCTACTACGTGAGATCACATTGCTCATCCAGGACTGAGAAAGGGACGTTTATTTTAGGTTGAGTGCCTATACTTTGGAGAAGTGATATAAAGGCCATCACTGCAGATTTCACTCTTGTTCCATTTTTGCTACTGTGTGTAATAAATGTCCATTTTACCCTCCCCCTTCAAGCATGCTATTCTTCCTTTCTCCGGGTTACCTAACTGCTGCCTAGTGGAGCAGGAAGTGAGGAGGGTGAGTGTTGGATGCAGTCTCTTCTTCTGGAATCAGAGCCCCTAGCCATTGTGTCACTTGCAGCCATGTCCCCCAGACATGGGAGCATTGCTAAAATTCCAACAGCCCGCTCCCACCTTACCCACAAGTGTTGAGATCCTGAGCCAGAGTTCCCAGCATTTAGAGGAGAAGAGGTCTAAAAACAGAAACGGTGGAGATCTAGATTTTTTTTCTACACTAACCACACCTACCCCACTCCCAGTACTTATTATCAGCCACCCACATGTCCAACAAACTCTCAGATCAGGCTCAATGGAGCCTGCTTCCACCTGGTTTCTATTTTTCACACTGAGTCCTATATGGCTTCAGGAACATGATTGCTCTTTGAGCCTCTGTCTCCTTCCAGCTGTCTTGTGCTGCAGGATTAAGAAGCAGTGTATTTGGAAAGAGAGAAAGGCGCCAGATAAATTCCAAGGGTGATTACTTGGCTCTGCCGAGACATGGTGACTTTCCTTCTGCCTGCCCTACCTGCCACTATGCCTTTGGTCCTTCCCCAATGGAACATTGGCCTTTCAGGCAAGTAGCCCCTACAATGTGCTGCTTCTCTTAAAAACTGCACAAATAAAAAAAAACTGGTTACCTGGAATTGAGGAAGAGCAGGATGGCCCTGACCCACGAGATGGAGGAATGTCTCAGACTTGGTGGAGAAACAGGGAAAGAGGAGGTGTGCCCTGTGAGCTCAGGCACCCTCACCAATTGCCCCTTCAAATACTTTCAGTGGAGAAGCTCAAGTGTCCTGAACATGGGCAAGGTCTCCTGAGTTCCATTCTCATCTCATTTCATTTCTGTCTTCTGTCCTTCCTATTACCCTCTCCACAAATTAAGACTAGAAACCTCCTCACCAGCCCAGTTCATGCACCCAGGGATCAGTGAGAAGCCAAGCTAAAGGCAAAACCAAATAAAAATGACGAGGAAATAATTTCCCTGAAGCGCCATCCTATTCTGCTTCCCTTCAGTGCTAAATGCACTCACACGTAAAAGTCAGATCAGGGTCTAGTATGTTGTCATGATGATAGAGTTTCCACATTGAGCATCCGCTATGTGCCAGGAACTCTACTGTTGCTTCCACATATATTATCTCACCTTCCCAACCCTGCCAGGTAGTATTATCCCCATAGTAAGTCCAGGGAAACGCACTCCGAAGTTAAATAACTTGATCACCTAACTAAACATAGGCTTCAAACCCATGTTTTTGTGATGCTAAGAAAACCTCAATATACAGATTCTCTTCTTACCTTTCCTTCCTCATCTTTACCTTACCTGTTCCTCCTGTCTTATGTGTTAGGGTCTCAGGAGACAGCAGAGAGCACATTGGATAACTGAGGGGCAAGTTTAATAAAGAGAGTGTGTAGAAGGTGTGGCCAAGATTAGGACAGAGCAACAAGTGATGATGGACCACCGTGGGGCTGAGTATTAGCAATGCTGTTACCTAGGCTGAAAAGAAGGAGCAGTTACCAGAAACTCAAGAGCCATCCATTAAGAGCTGTGGCCACCGTGGGGCTGAGTATTAGCAATGCTGTTACCTAGGCTGAAAAGAAGGAGCAGTTACCAGAAACTCAAGAGCCATCCATTAAGAGCTGTGGCCCTTGGTAAAAGAATACAGCAGCCTGCAGGGGCTCCATAGGAGGAAGCAGAGGAATACCTCCACTCTCCTACTCTTGATCTACTATCCTGTCTTTTACTGGCCCCGCCTAAACAAAAGCCAAAGGATAAAAACATCTGTTGGGGCTTTGCTGATAGATCAGCCTGAGGAAGCATGGGTCAGAAAGAAACCAGGAGGGGCCAATAGAAAATGTCCAGCATCAGTTCTCTGCTGCTTTCAATTTAAGTGATCTTGCCAGGACATTCAGAAGGATGAATTGGAAGGGACACGATCATATGGACATTAGAGAGCAATTTCTGGTACAGAGGATTGTAAGACTATAGAAAGGAGACTTGAGGAAAAGTACATTAGACTCCAGGGCTCTTCATGTGTTTCTGGGTCACTGATGAAATCAGCATTTGAGGTAAATGCGCGGAGGTCGGGAGAATTCAAGCAGAGTGACTCATGTATTTTGCCTCCTCCCAACCCAGGAGCACTTAGATTCCCCTTTAGCCACCTCTACTTTCAGCCAACAGTGCTTTCTTTCCTCCCCATGACCATTTCCCGTTCCCAAGATCCTTACCAACCAGGACAGACTACAGAATGGCTCCATAAAGGGAACATCAGGATCAGGAAGAGGAACAAGCTTGACTATTTTCAAAAGATCCCCAGCAAGGAGCCAGAGAGGGCTATAAGGGAGCAGAAGATGGATGTGATTTTTAAATGAGACTAAAACAAGGAAGGATGGAATAAGAACAGGCATGAGAACCACAGGAGAGGAGGGAGAGCTGAGTTCACTAGGGCGTGGTGACTGGAAGCCAGAATCAGGAGTGATCCTTGATTCAGCCTTGAGAGACAGGTTGTAACTGAAGAAAATTAAGATTATGAGAGTCGGTGTGTTTCCAAAATGGCGGCAGCGATGGATGTGGATACCCTGAGTGGCACCAACAGCGGCGCAGGCGAGAAGCACTTTGAAGTGAAAAAGTGGAATGCAGTAGCCCTCTGGGCCTGGAATATTGTGGTTGATAACTGTGCCATCTGCAGGAACCACATTATGGATCTTTGCATAGAGTGTCAGGCTAACCAGGCACCTGCCGCTTCTGAAGAATGCACCGTTGCATGGGGAGTAATCATGCTTTTCACTTCCACTGCATCTCTCGCTGGCTCAAAACACGGCAGGTGTGTCTGCTGGACAACAGAGAGTGGGAATTCCAAAAGTATGGGCACTAGAAAAAGAATATTCTCCATTAAGCTCAACTGTTTAGTTATTCATTTAATGACGTGCCCTCCTGTTACTTAATTATAAGTTAGATAGAACTGGGTCTTTTCTGCTTTGTCTTTTCTGCTTGCTATTCCTGCAGTCCTATTGTGTTCTGTGTCAAATAAAATCCAGTTGGATTCTACAAAAAAAAAAAAAAAAAGATTATGAGTTAAACAATAAAAATAGGAGGGAAGATATGTAGAATGGGGAAACGGATAAGACTAGAAGCTAGTTGGAATAGTCACAAGAAAATTTATGTGGAACAGTTTTCAAGTCTTAACCCCTGTTCCCCATCCTCATTCTCCACCCCACACGTGGATTGTTTATATATTTAAACAGGAAAAAATATCAGGAAAAATAGAGAACTCTGACTGCCCTGAAGAGCCAGGTTTCCATTTTTGCACCAATAAATGGCGCTCTGGAGTAAACCTTGGAGCTCCCACCACCTGTCCTCTGCTTGCAGGTTGGAGACTGGGTTTGGATATTGCAGTTGTAAGATGATAATATGTGAAGACAATGAGATGGGGAACTGCATCAAAGAGAAACCAGTTTAGCAAATGTACCAGAGCAAGGTGGGAGGTCCCTCAGAATAAGATACACCCAAGACAAAACCCAAAGAGCTGAAGGCAAACTCTTGTGAGATCATTTATGCCACTTCACCTCTCCCACGAAGGACAATTTTCCAGGGTCTTGCCTCACTCACAATAGGACACTGTTTGTTGATTCGGGCTCTGATAGATAGAATACAAGGACTGGAGGCCAAAATCAGAGTGGGCTGGTACATGTGGGTGTGCCAACCAGTCAGATATCCTCACACTCCCCACTGACCTAAGGGAGGAGCCCATGGACACTACCAGAGGTGAAGCAAAGGGGGTGCAGACAGGGATGCTTAAAGTTTTCGATTATTTCCTTTTTATTCTATTTTGTTGAGTTGCTATCTTTAGATTTGTTAAATGTCAAATACACAATGCATTCTACTTTTGCTATATATTTATCTATCTCACGTGCTACAGCTTCACTGTTTGTGTACCTTCAGAGAATTACCCTTTAAAATCTCTTCATGAGTTCCACAGTTTTCAAGTGGACACTGCAATGCTCTCATCACTGTATTTTCAGTTTTATTCTTTCCAATGAGCCATCTCTTAGCTCTCTTGGACTTCTGTCCCTAGAGTCAAGGAAACACATTCCTTGAGATTGAAAGAAAGAGAGAAACAGGAGTCATAAGGCTGAAGCAGAAACAAAAAGAAAGGAGTTTGTGGTTCAGCTTCTATGAAGTCACCCCACCTTTCCTGTGAACCTCTGAGCTCTGATCTGGAGAATGGGCAGGAGCCACCACCCGTGGTATCAGGCCAGCACTATGTAACTACTGTGTAGATTCTGGAAGACCATGGGAGACTCACTCAGGAAGGGAACTGGGAACTGGGGAAAATTAGGAGGAACCATGACAACCACAGGGGGGCACTGTGTCCCCATGGGCTCGCCTGGAATGTGTAGGACCAACAAAGTAGAGAGGTCAGCCAAGGACAGCACACCCCTCTCCCTTGCACCCAGCAGACAGCCTCTCTCCTCTGCCTAACTTGGCCTTCTTATGCAGGGACATCTATAGGCAAGAGACACACATGGTCATCACCCATTTCACATACCACCCCCATGGCAGGTACATACACACGCACTCACATTTTACACAGAAATGGTATTTCCTTTTTCCGAAGATTACCCTGCTAACATAACTGTTTGCTGTGCAGTTGAATGTGCTGAGAAGACCCACCTTCCCTTCCATAAGGCACAGCAGCAGCTATTGCCGGTCAAGGCTGATGCTGTTTGGAACTCTTTGCCTTTTCTTCATGTTTTCTTTACCTAGGAGCTAGCTATGCCAGCGATTCCAATTATGCGGTTTCTTTTCTTTAGTGTGACATTTAAGCACCTGCTGCCTGCACAGTGCGTGGTCACCAAACACCCTCCCCCTCCTGATCCTGGCCTACTGCATTTAAAATAGTTCAGTGCTATGAGAGTGATGAAATGCTCAAGCATCAAGAGCATGTTCCATGCCCCACTTGCACGTCAGTGTGTCAGCGCTAGACATCAAGCTGCATTAGTCATCAGGTCTGTTTCACTGAGGAAAGCGTATAATTGTCCATGGGGTTTCTATAAAGTAATCTGGCAAATGACCTTGTGCTATTCCATCTGCAGTACTCGGGACAATAATACTATAAAGTCCCATCTCATTTTTACTTCTTGTGCCCCTAGAGCCCAAGGATCAGCCTAGAACAGTCACAAAATATCTGAAGTTCTCTTGATGATTATTGTTCATAATTGTTGAGAAGGTTCTCAAAGAACCACAGATATAGTCTAATTAACTCCCCAAACTTGGATTTATGTGGGAGGAGGAATTCCTGAGAGGAAATACTGGTTGCTGTGACTCATCTGAAGGAATCTTCAGATTGGGATCAACTGAGCAACCCAATAGCCCCTCTAGAAGCTGCATGAGGTGTGGTCTGCTGATCGTATTGAATCACCTAAAATGGAATCTAGGTGACCCCACAGAGGTTTCTGCAGGAAGGTGGTCACAAGGTGTCCTTGAATACTTCAGTTGGCTTTCTGCACTTCCTTAAGATTATGATGTTGGTGAGATCTCTGTAATCCCATGGCAGTTCTCAACTGACAAGTCTTCTAAGGTCTAAGTAGCTCCTCTCCCAAAATGTGAAGATATTATCAATATCAAGGACAATACCATTGTCCATTCCGTTGAATAAGGGCCTGTGACTGTGAAGTCACATTTTGTGAAGTGTCTATGCTATGCAAGCCCCCTCCCATGGTTTATGTCACTTGGAGAAGAGAATGTGAGAGTTGGGCAGGGATGGGGTAGGAAAGGGGCATGATGCAGGCACACTGAGACAGAGTAATAATGGTGCTCAGATTCCTCTACAGTTTATTGTTACAGCAGAAGTCGTGGGAGACAGGAGAGCACCCTCCACACATAACACACTGTGGTCAGAGCCCCAAGGTAGCCCTTCCCACCCCTATGCCAAGCCCCAAGCAGCCCTGCCCTGGCTTGGCCCTCTCCCCCTCCCACTCTAGACACACACTGTCTAGACAGCTACCAAAGTTAGTGGAGCCAATGGCCCCAGGCCCCTTCCTATTGCCCATCTCCAATCCTTCCCTCAAATTTGATCATTGTCTATCACCTCCCAGTCTAACTTCCGTTCACACACTGGATACTTCTATCACATCCTGAGGACCACTAACCCACCAGCAAGCCTCCCTGACACATTCATTTAGGCCCATAGCCTTCAGAGATCTGAAGGGGAAGCCATATCCACTTTGGTGAATGGAGACCCAGCACCAAGTCCCTTACCCTTGCAATGGGATGAGTAGGGAGAGTCTGGGGCAGGCACCATGGACATCTACAATGACCACTTATCCCTCATCTACAAACACCTAAATCAGGGAGAGAGGAACACATGCCCTCTCCACCTTAACAACATAATGAGGGAGAAGGATCATTTAGGGGTCTGAGTCCCTAAGCGATATTAGGACAGCTCTCCCAGGAGCTGAGGGGTATCACAGGTTAGAGGTCAAAGTTAGGGTAGCAATCAAAGATCAAGGTCATCTCCCCATATGACCTGCCCATCTTCCCTTGCTCACTCTGGCCCAGGGTGCTACACACCTCCCAGGTTAGTGCTGGGGGAGGTGAGGCTGGGTCCCACACCAGGGCAATAAGGGCCATTCAACAGGAGACCTCCATGGTGTGCCCTGGGGGCCCTGAAGGGAGAGTCCCAGACTCGCTGCTCTGAGACAAGGTTCGAGCGCGGGACCGGCTGCCATCAATGGATGCCGCACTGGTCAGGGAAGCTGTGCGAGATCGGGACAGGCGAGTCATGCAGGATGAGGCCACTGTGGAGACAGAAGGATAAGCAGGCAGAGAGGACGAGGGGAAGAGGGGCTGGCAATTCAGCACGGGGTGAGAGAGTTACAAATGGGTCCAGGGGTCGGTGAGCTTGATTTGGCAGATGGTGGTAAGTCCAGGAATCAGCCTAAATGGGTCCTCCCCTCAGTGGCCATCCCTCATCCTTGCAGCAATCCCTTGTCCTCATGATAGCCTCTGACCCCCATACTCACTGTAGCCCATGCCTTGCAGGAAGTACTTGAAGGCCTCGGTCAGCTTGCCTGGCTGAGGAAGTAAGATGAAAAGAGGGAGACAGTGATGTGAGGTTATGAGCTGAGCAAGAGCCCAAAGCCATGGCAGTTTGGGGATGGGATGTATGGCAACGGGTAAATATAGTTCAGTGACTTTAATATCCCATTCCCCGGATGGCTGGGGATACTCACCTGAGTCAGCTGGGGCTGACCTCCGGAGTCGGCCATCTATTCGGGAGAGAGCCCCCAGAAAAAATGATACACAGGTGAATAAAGTGAGCTAGCCAAGAGATAGAAAAGATCTCTCTTCCCTGCTTCCCCACTCTAGGCCCTTAGGGTTGTTTGTTTGTTTGTTTTACTTCATCCACCCCACTTACTCTAGGCAGGACCCTGGAGGCCTAGAAGCTGAATCTAGGATTCAGGATATACAGCTCTGGACAGGGGGCCAGGAGTCAGGCTGTGCATGGAGTAGGGTTACTGACCTTGAGGAAAGAAGTCTGGGTGGGGTCCAGTTTTGAATTACATTCCACCTGGAGTAAGTAGGAAGCTGAATGAGTGAGGTCACACTCCCTGTGGTCCCTCCCATCCAAGGGACCCTAGGACCCAATCCCCAGTTGCTTTCCTACCAGCCCCTACCCATTTCCTTCTTAAAAGGAATCAACTTCTTATGCACCACAGTTGCTCTTTGTGTCCCAAACAGAGCTTGCATCCTGGCAAGATAACCCTCTAACCACCATCCTAAGACTCCAACCCTCCCTCACCCAAGCCCACATTCCCTACTGACCACTGCATCTTCATGGGGTGCCTGGTCTCCAACCACCAGCATCACAGGGCACCTAGAGGAAAGGGTCGGGGAGGAAGTGATGAGCTCCTGGTACTCACTCACCCACCTCTTCCCAAAGAGCAGCCAGAAAATGTCTGGCTCCAAAGAGGAAGCAGCCTTCTAATCCCTACCACCCCACCAAGCGGATTCAAAGGAAAAAGACCTAGACTGCAAGTGTGTCAAACTCTGACTGCGAGTCTGACATGCGTGACCTAGAGGGTGGTAGTTTGCTAAATGGGATGAGGTGGAAAATAACAAGACAACTCCCTGGCAAAGGACCCTCCTTCTAAGGGATACAAGCACCGAGGGAAGATCTAGGGAGAGACAAAGCTGTATCACTTAAAGTCTTACTTGAGGGTGATATCACCTCCACGCTCAAAGTTCAGGTCTCGGCGGCTAGAAAGGGGTAAAAGGAGGAGTAGGAATTTTAGGCAGGCAATACTATCCATCTAGATATAAGTTATCTCTCCCATATGGAAACTGTCTTCCTCCCAAAAGCTATAGTCAAATATTGGTGTTTAAAGTTACCACCTTCCAAAGGGGAAGGTGGTAGGCTGGCCTCAAGTACAATCCCTATAACCCCCAGGCCCCTGGTTAGAGGGTATTGAAGGGGGAGGAAAGGCACAAAGACAGATCATCAGCAACTGGGAATCAAAACTTTCAAGGGAAGTAAAGAGGAGAAAGGGGGAGAGGCAGTGCCTCACAATTCTTCTCACTAGGACTGTCCTTCAGTTGTCCCAGTTGCAAACCACATCCTGCCCTCCTTGCACACGGTGTACTTTCCAGACTTCTCTCTTCTCTCTGCCTCCTCATCACACCCAGTCACTGCTTCTAAATTGTTTTGCGCGCGCACACACACACACACACACACACACACACACACACAGTCACTCACTTGTTGTAGCTGTTCCAGTACAGTTCAATGTTCTCTAGGTTGGGTGCATGTGTAATGATATTTCTATACTTTTGTATCAACTCAGAATTTCCAGACAGCTCTTCCTGAAGGAAAGAAGAGGGAGAAAAATTAGCATTGGGAAGAAAAGCCAACAATTACCCGATGCAAAAAGTCAAGCCTTCTTCCTTTCCCAGATCCTGTCCCAGTTAAGAAAGTCACCCCAAGCATCCAACTCTCTGCTGGTCCTCTCTTTTTCCTCCATCTCCACAACCACTTACCTGGCTGAAAAGATGTCCAAGTATCATCTCCGGAATGGAAGAAGTGAGGCCTGTTAGCTGTGAGGAAAGGCATGTGAGAAAGCTCAGAACATTATGGGGAGACTCAGGCAAGCAACACACTTCTTTCATGCTCTATGTCCCCCTCCTTGAAGTTCACAGGCCAATCAGTTATACTGGTAGAGCCTAACTGGACCCATGCAAGGGAACCCCCACCCTAGCTCAGCACACAGACCATTCCAAACCTTGTGGGCTGCCCAGTCCATCCAACCCTTGGCATTGGGATCAATGTTGATGAGTACAAGTCCCTCGACTGTATCCTGGTGATTAAGCTGAAGGGCAGCAGAAGGAAGGGAAATCAGAGGCAGGGCATCGTCTCATCCCCTCCCCAAGTTCTACCCACTCTGAGGTTCCCATGGGGCCTCCCTCCCCACGCTCAGAACCATGTCCTTCTACCAAATACACAACAGCAAACAACACTCTCTTAATCAGCCTACCATGGGCCTTGGCCCTGCCTTTCCCTTATCTGGGGGCTTTTAGTTCTTACAGCAAATCGTGACAAGATGTAGGCTCCAGCTCCAACACCAACTCCAATTATTGTGGAGAAACTGTGAAAGGGAAATGTATGTCTACTTGGTGTCTGAAACTTTGGCTCTCTAAACACCTTACCCTCTGTCCTAAGGCCACAGGCATAGAGTGCAGAAGGGACCTGGCAAGGAACTAAAAATGACACTGGTAGTAAGTGTAGGTCCCAGCAGTCTTTCCCCAGCTCCCTCTTGGAGAGCTAGTGTCTTGAAAAGAAACACCCATCTGCCAACCAGCCAGACACAGTTTTCCTAGGTAGCTCTTTGTCCATTTTCAATTTTCAGAAGCTAGTTCAACTTGTTCTGTTTTAATTCCTACTTCCTCTAAAGGAATGAGAAGAAGGGAATTGAAGCAAGATATAAAAATAAGACACAACTTCAGTGAACAACAGGAAAAAATGGGGTTAAAGAGAGACAAAAATGTGAACCAGAGCCATCTGGGGCCCTGGTGTCCAGGAAGAGCCAAGGACAGAGCCCTCACCTGGCATTCTCCTCCTTCTCCCACTCTCCCTTACACACAGGGCTCCCAGTTCCCAGGTGTGTATATAGAGGAGGGGGAGTGGGAGGAACAGAGACAGGTCTATCTGGTTCCTCAGGGATTATGTCACCCCTTCCTCTTCCTGTCTAGCTTTCTGGTCCCTCTCCTCAGCCTGAGGCAGGGCCTCAGATAGCTCCTTCCTTTTTCTTTCCTCCATCCATTAGGGCTACTCAGCTGACTTGAAAAACTGACTCAAGTCAGTTTTTCAAGCCCACCCTTCTTCCTTTCAACAATCAGACTGGGAACATGGAGGAGACCTTTCTTTATATCTAGGCTAGAAACCAAAACTCTCCCAACAACCATGGTGGACATAGGAGTTCTCAGTGCCATGTTGTGCTGGAAAGAGAAATCTGGCTGGAGGGATCCCCAGGCCTCTCACTTTAAGTACTGCAAGATACAAGGGATGGTGTCCGCAAGCTGGTCCAGAGACGGGTACTGATATCTGGGGAAGAGAGGAATGTTACTGTTTTAACAGGAAAATATCAACCTATCCCCACTGCCCCATCTCAGGGTGTCCCCTCCCAGAATCACCACTGCCCTCCCTTTCCTCCTCCCCTGGTCCAATCTTCCCCACACCTGCCCTGTGCCTCACAATCTGATAAGGAGGGAGGGAGTTAATTCTCACCCCACAGGGTACACAGGAGCCCCCTCTTCCATCCCAGGGGCATCCACATGAACCCGCACGAAGTTCTGAATAATTTCCTGCATGTCCCCGGATTGAAACAGCGGCTGGAAACAGGATTTATCTAAAGAGAATCCCCAACACCCCAACAATAGAATCAGACAGGGAAAAGTGTCCCCAAGTCAAAACCCGCCCTCTTTCAGGCCACAGTCAGACTAGAAGAGAACTTCTTGACATGCCCCATGGTCCCTTCCTGCCCATGAAGACCTTTCCCCTTGCACTGGGATTTACCCTCCCCACCTCCTCAGCCTCCTCCCAGAAAGAAGTAGGAGGAGAAGTGAAGGTCCTTACAGTTGAGTCCCACATCATGGTAGGTGAGTATCGCTGGGCGTTTGGGTTTGGGGGTACCATAGACAGTAAAAGTGACAGAGCCATAAGGTGTCTCCACCGAGTGAGTCTGCAAGAAAACAGATCACCATCAGGTAGGAGTTAGGCTGAGAGGAAAAGAGGCAGGAGACCTCCACAAAAGTTGGGGAATTGGCATGGGGGAGGGGCAGAGAGAGGTGAATGGAACAAACGATTGGAAATAGGGTCGAAAGAATTTAATGTGGGTAAATATAACAGTGGAGATGATTTTGAGGGTGGAGAAGAATAAGGAATGATTGGAAAGCATCAAGGAACACTGAGAAGGGAGAATAGGGAAGGAAGGGGAGAGTTGGGGATGGGCAAGGAATGGATTAGAAGGAAAGGTAGCAAAGAGGAGAGCCAAGTAGGAGGGCCTGTCTTTCCTCCCACCCTGGAACTGCCCCCAGCTGTTACCTGTCCCCGGTCTAGGAGGATTCTGGCAGCTAACTCAGCCTCCTGGAGAGAGACACACACAGACAGATCCACACAGAAACACACAGCCATGTAGAGTGGATAAATAGATGGAGAGACAGAAACAGATAAAGAGAGGTAGGTAAAGAGACCAAAGACAGAAAGAGATGACAAAAGAGACATGGAGAGGATTAAGATTAGTATAGTGACATGACAAAGGCCTGGACTCCCAATTGTGGTATACAGGGAGAGAAACATGGGGAGTGGTGGAGAAAGTAGGAGTGTGGATTAGAACAAGATTATGGATTTGGAAAGCAGGAGATGTGAGGGATGCTTGGAGGTTGGGAATTTGGGCCTAGGAGTCATAGGGTCTCTAATAACCTTGGCCATCTCAGGTGTTTGCCCTGGTAACAGCGGCTTCTCCTCCGTGATCTGCACCTCCTGCAGCTCCGTCATGGTGGCCTGGCAGGGTGAGAAAACACCAAGACTGGGGAGGTTGCCTCCACACCCTCCCATCTCCTCTACCTTCTTCCTCTCTCAGAACAGGGCAATGTAGGGTGCAGGGCCCCAGGAGCTGATGACTCTGGGACACAGAGAGCCTCTCCTGCCCAGCTCCATGTCCAGGCCACTGGGGAGAAGAGCTGTGTAAGAGGAACCCGGACAGCACTTCTCTTCAGACTGCATCCCCACGGCTCCCCTCAACACCCACACCTTGAGAGACACACACCCCCCTTTCCTATCCTGGATGGAAATACCAGCTGTGGGGCAGGACAGCTCAGGTTTCCCAGCTTATATTTAGGGGCCACCCCATACTCCCAATTAGGTAGGGAGTGAAACTAGTGGCTCAGTAACTGGCTACTCAAAAGATACTAAGGGACAGGTAGAGAGAGTTCACAACTGACTGTGACCTTCAACTACAGCCCCAATGTCAGCAGCTCAAAAGGAAAGGGGCTAAAAATGACCTGGATAGCATGGCCAAGAGAGGGGGAGGGGGGGGCGCAGACAAGAAAAGGGGGACAAGAGACATCTGTATCCAACTGACCGCATGTCTCCCTTCCTCCCAAGACTCTCTCTCCTTTCCCACTGTGAATAAATTAACAGACGTTCAATATTAGGGGCGGGTGAGGAGCAAAGCAGCCGCAGACCCGCACAGTAAAGAGCCTGCAGCCTGGGGGTGGGGTCACTTACTGAGTTCCTATTGGCTGGATGCAGTGGGGTTAGGGGTCAGGGTTCTCACTGCTTCTGGCTCTGGGGTCTGAGAAAACAAGGCAATGAGGTGAACGACACGGGAGACAGGCAGACCCTGGCTCTCCAAGGGACATAAAACCTCAGCCAAGACTTAGATTACCTGGGTCACCAATCTCCCTGAGTCCCTAAACCGTCCCCAATTTCTACCCCTGAGTCCATCGAACGTTTTCTCTAGGTTTCACCTAGAATCAATGCAGCCTGGAGGGCCGGCGGGGCAACACAGATATCAGTCCCGGCCAGGGGTAGGAGAGAAGGAAGTGCTGATGTGGAGGAAGGCGCGTGGCTGTGTCAGAGCCTGGATTCTAGTCCCGGCTTTGCCGCTACCCGTGTGACCTTGGCCCAATCAGTACTGCTGGCCTCGGCTTCCTATTTGCAAGCTAAACGTAGGAACTAGGGGATCCCCAAGATTTTTGACAGCTCTCGAGTGATATGAGGGCAGCAGAGCATGACTCTTTCCCTCTGCCATTTAAAAGAACTTTAAAAGCCCTGTGCCTTAGTTTCTCTCCTCCATCCAGTTTCGGTGTGGGTCCCACGAGTGAAGAAAGGCGCGGAAGGCGGTCCCACAATCTTCTCCCAGCCTCCCCCGACCGACGACCCCGAAAGGGCCGGGCGCCAGCTGGGAGGACGATAGGAGGGGTGGGATTGAACGGGCACAGCACCCAGGACCTACCCTACGAGTTCCTAGGTTGCCCTTCCTCGTGGAGACAGACAGACGCGCGCGGCGGGCGCAGAGCGCCCTGGACCCTGGACACCACCTCGCGCACGTCCCAAACACGCCCTGTCTCGCCGAGCCTCCGCCTTTGTGCGCAGCAGCCCAGCCCCGCCGCCTTGAGGGCCCGACCCGCAGACGGTTGGCTCCCGGGGATCGAGATCAGGCCGCCCACCGCCCCGCAGGCGCCAGCCTGGCCGGGGAGCCCCTCGCCTGCCCCTCCCCCTACCTGCTGCTGCCAGGGCCGCTTCCACCTTCACTTGCCTTTGACTCTCCAGTCCTCCTGGGCTCCAGCTCCCCACAGACCCGCCCCTAACCCGCCCCAACCCGCCCACGGGCCGTCAGCTCCCCGCAGATCCGCCCCCAGACCCCCAGTAAACACGCCCCCCTTACCCCGCCCCAGACTGTTTGCAGCTCGGGAGGGGCATTGCTGGGACCGAAGGGGAACTCTAAGGAAAGCAAACTGGGTGTCTCCGGGCTAAGCTCGCACTCCCCACCACAGCCCCCCGCAATCAGGCTGTGGTGGGTTGTGTGGAGATCCCCTAATCCTGCGGGGAATTCCCACGCCCACCCAGAACACCATCCTCACCCGTGACCTGGATCTGCCTATCGCACTGTGGCTCCGCCCTTCGCCCCCAGACTCAGCGGTGGGGACTGGTAGGGGTAGACAACTCAGGGTGCTGACACCCCACGATTTCGACTCCGCCCGCCGAAAACGGAGAGCCTAGTTGAGGAAGGAGGAGGTGGGCGGGGACCGCCTCAGAAGAAGCGGGGGTCTCGCCCGTTGGGAGGGGCAGGTGTGTCAGCACCGACTGAGGGTGGGGGCGTCAGGAGCGTGGAATGCCAGCTCCGGGGTGCCCAAGGTCCCGGTACCTCCTCTCTCTGCTGAGCGTCCCGACGCCTGCTGTCCGGCTGCTCCCTGAGAAGTTGGAAAACAAGACGGGGAAGGGGGGTAGGGAATGCGGGGGGCCGCTATAAATAGAGAGCGATCACAAGAGGGGGGAAGAGGATGGCCCAACGGAGACTCCCGGGTCAAAGCCCGGGGGGGGGGGGGGGGCGGGGAGGAGCCAGGGACCCCCAGTAGCTCTGACTCTTGGGTAAACAGGCGCGGGGGCGGAGTCAACTCTGCGGGGGTGGAGTAGGGGCTTGGGGAGGACGCAGTGTCCCGGGCTGGGACCCAAGAGACCCTGTGGCTTCGGCACTAACCCCTCCTAGTCCAGCCCAGAGAAGAAGGGTGAAACCAGCTGGGCCGACTGAACGCAATGCCTAGGCGACGGTTTCTCAGGGACTGCAGCGTCTCTCAGGGCTTGGGTAGGTTTGCTGCCCTAGACTCCTCTCTTGCCCAGCTCTCCCCACAGCTAGGTGCACCCTCCCTGTGCCCCTAAAAGGAAGACCACCTAGAATGGGGTATTTATGTGGCTAAGAGAAGTCGAAGTTGTCAAAAGGAAACTTGATTGAATTTCTTCCCACCTGCACCCCTTTTAGCTCCCTTCCTCCCAGAGAGCCCACCCCATCCTCTCCTTTAGCCCTGTTCCTGAGTTGCCTTTTCGGGGGCTGGGCGCTAGGCCAGTTGGGAACAATAGCCAATGGAACCGAAGCTGCCAACTGCAACACCAGCACAGACTGCCCCCGCCCCTAAGACCCCCAAAGTGCCCTACCCCCTCCTGCCTGGGAACCACCCCCTCAACCCCTTTTACCACCCACAACCCCCCTCCCATCCAAGGACCATCAATGCCCCTTTCATCCCCATTTGGCAGGGTCTGTTGGGAAAAAGGAGGGGCAGAGAGGGAGGAGGTGACCCAGAGTAGAACTGGTCAAAATAAAACCCAGCTTTCAACTACCCAAAATCTAAGGAACCCCTCTACATTCCCTAGTTGAAGCACCAAGTCTGCCTTTATTCCCTTCCCCCACTCACTTCAGAACTATTTTCCCACAAACTGGCACAGAAACTGGGCACCCTGGCTCCTCGCCTAGTCCCCTCTCCCCTCTGGATACCAGTTTAACACTCTCCTGGACAAGGAAAGCCTTCTGGAATAAGGGTCTTACATAAAGATGCCTAGGACAGGAGATAAATCTTACCAGCCCTACTGGAAGTAGGAGGAAGAAAGTCTAGAATGAGAACTTTTGCTTGCTGGCTTCTCTCACGTGTCTAAAGTAGTCTTACTTGGATTGGGGGAGGGAAGGACCTGGAGGTTCCAGCATCTAAATTCAGCCCTGGGTCAGGATGACTCAGGGGGAACCTGATAAAGGGCCTACCCAGGGGTGTGGGGCCAGCCTGAGGTGGAAAATTTCCACCGGGATCTGTTTACTTCCTAGGCATAGGGGTCTCAACCTGCTGCATACAGAAATGAGGCTGCTTCTGCCCTAAGAGAGGGTTCCTCTCTGTTAGGGCAGTTCCCAGCCCAGCCCTGGTGTAAGTGGCCCAACAAGGATAACAGCTCTCTCTAACTTCCTTCTCTTGGGCCAGAAGCAGCTTCAAACTGTACCTCCAACTAAGTGACAGTTTTAAGTACCTACTATGTGCAAGCCACTGGATGGATGGAATGCAAAGAAGTGTGAAGTCTAGTCATTACCCTCTCTAGAAGCTTATACTGGAATAGTTGAGAGATAAAGATAGAAAAAGTTTGCCTGGCCGGCATGGCTCAGTGGTTGAGCATCGACCTATGAACCAAGAGGTCACGGTTCGGTATGCCTGGGTTGTAGGTTCAACCTTCAGTGGGGGGCATGCAGGAGACAGCTAATCAGTGATTGTCTCTCATCACTGATGTTTCTCTCTCTCTCTCTCTCTCTCTCTCTCTCTCTCTCTCTCTCTCTCTCTCTCCCTTCCTCTCTAAAATCAATAAAATATTTTTTTAAATAGAAAAAGCTTAAAATATATATAAAATTAATTATTTAAACAATAAGTCCTATGGCAGTAGTTTCTCAACCTTCTCAAGTGGGAGATCAGAGATTTTCATTCCCACATGACAGTTGTAGTATCCCCTGATGGAAAGAAACCATGAATTCAGCAATTCTTTCAAGTAGTTTGTTCAGTATTCTAATAATCACATCTTTTTATATAGTAACTAGAAGCCTGGTGCACGAATTCAGGGCAGACTGATCGGGTGGGCCGGCGGGAGGGGGGGCGGTGCCGAGGCTGGTTGGTGGGCTGGCCCCACCCCCTGGTTGAACTCCCAGTTGAACTTCTGGTCGAGGGGACAATTTGCATATTAGCCTTTTATTATATAGGACTAGAGGCCTGGTGCACAAATTCATGCACAGGTGGGGTCTGGCTGGCCCACCCCGATCGGGCCATCAGGCCAGGCCAGTCAGAGGGAGAGGCTGTGGGAGGTTGGCTGGCCAGCCCCACACCCTGATGGGGGAGGGGAGGAATCGGGGTGGGGGGAGGGGTCTGGCTGTCCAGGAGGTCTGGGGGGGGGGGGGGCCTGTAGAAGGCCCACTGAGTTGGAGCTGAGAATGGGCCCCAGGCTTTCCAGGGAGGATGGCTTCAGCAAGGGAACAGAAACCACCAGAAGGCTCTGCAAACAGGCTCTGAGCTCCCTTTGGCCAGGCAGACTCAGAGCTGGTGTCTCTGTGTATACATTAGACACAGCCCAGCACTCGCCTTTGTTGGTCAAATCCATTGCATCAAAAAACTCGTTCCCCTTCTTCTCTCTGGGCCCTTACAACAAATACAGGCCAATTGGAAGATGCAGGCCCCAGTGGCAGAGCCAGGCCCCACAATCACCTGGAATTTAGGCCCAAGACAACTGGGTAGCAATCACTATGGAACAGAACACTCTGTTTTAGAGTCTTAATTCTCCCTTAAAATGTGCCCAGCTGCTCCTCTTTAGCTGGGATAGACTGAACTAAGGAACCAAAGACTGATTTTCCTTTGAGGTGGGATCCACCAGGAGCCGGCTGGTGGCAAGGCCCCTCACAGGCAGCTGCCTTCCGCCCAAGCTCAGTGTGCTCTGGCAGTGCCGGGTCCTGGGCTGCTGGTAAGGTGGCAGGTCCACAGGGTTTCTCTCTGCTGCCTTCCTGGCCTCCCAAGCATTACCCTTCAGCCTGGCGTGCCAGGCAGCTGTCGTTAGACTCAGAAAGCAAAGGAGCTGGCCCTGGACGAGAGGGACCCACAGGTGGCCAGGCCACGCCCCCCACCCCACTTCTGAAACTTGCTCACGTGGATCAGGCCAAAGCCCGCTGCCCGAGACTGACACCATGCGGGGAGGGTCACAGCGGGGAGAGGGGCACCCTGACCTGCCAGCCTTGGTGACAATCATCTCAGTGCCCAGCTGATTGAATTCATGCCACAGAGCTTTCATCTCAAGCTGCACACTCATGCTGGCCACCTTCGTGTTCTTCTTTACTGGTGCCTTGGTGGCAACCACTCAACTGGCCCCGGGGCCCTTGGGTTGAGCAGCAGCACTGGTGGCTGCCCCTGCTGCAGGCGCATCATAGCAGTCCAGGAGCCCCGTGACTGTAAGCTCACTGAGCTTTTATTATATAGACTAGAGGCCCGATGCATGAAAATTGGTGCAAGAGTAGGCTTTTCTTCCCCCGGCTGCTGGCACTGGCTTCCCTCTGGCACCTGGGACCCAAGCTGCTTCCCTCCTCTGGCCACCCGCAGGCCTTGGGATCCGGGCTGGCTTCTGTTGGGCCGCCCTCAGGCACCTGGGACCCAGGCTGGCTTTCCTCTGGCCCCAGCTTCATCAGGAAGGATGTCTGGAATGATGTCCGGAAGGACATCTGGTCTAATTAGCATGTTACCCTTTTATTATTATAGACTAAAGGCCCGGTGCACAAAATTTGTGCTCTGGGGCAGGGGCGTCCATCAGCCCAGCCTGCACCCCCTTGCAGTCCGGGAGCCCTGCGACCTATCGCCCCAAAGAGGTAGGCCCTGACCACCCACCACAGTGCCGTAGGTCAGTGGCCTAGGCCTTCCTCTGCAGGGCGATTGTGGGGCAATGGCGGGGGCCCCCCCCGACCAATTGCATCACACCCGCTTTGGCTGGCCTGGCGCTAGTGCATGTCATAGCATGGTCATCTTGATGGTTGCTCACTGTTTGGCTGTTCAGTCGATTTGCATATTATGCTTTTATTATTATAGATACCTACATGTGCAAGGTATATTATTTATTCAGTTGACAATATGTCTTCTGTGTACATATAGTTTCCAGAGGCCGTTGCAATAATTCAGAAATTCTCACCCTGGAAGGCTGCAGCCCACCAAGCTAGGAAACATTGTTTTAGTATAATATGGAAGAGGAAAAGAGTTTGCTTCCTAGGGTGAAGCACCATATAAGGAATGCAATCATGGAGTATTTGGGTAGGAAAGAGGGGCATTTTATCCAGGAAGAGAGAACACCAGGGAAATTTTGAGGGCAAAAATACACGTTATTTTGAAGAATGAAATAATCGCTACTTGTGCAAAGTACTTCTCACATATTATTCCCCTATACCATAGGGTAAGTATGATTATCCTCATTGTACAGATGAGGAAACTGAAGCACAGAGATGTTTAGTGACTTGCCCAAGGCCAACCAGCTAGTGAATGATATATCTAGGACTCAAATCTCCACCCCAGTTGATTCCATTCCAAGGCTATGCTCTTTCCACTATGAGGTACTCCCCTCAAGCATATAGTGATTAAGCCATTATGGCCTCAGATGAAGAATAATGATGAGAGGTGGGTGATGTTTGGTAAGATAGACTGGGGCCAAATGTGAATGTTCTTGAATGACAGGCAAAAAATTGTGGCATTGAAGATCAATAGAGTATTCTTGAACAGGAGTAATGAATAAAAAAATACTTTTGTGAAAATCTGATGTGGGGTGATAATAGATATTGATTATGGGGTGGGTAGGGGTAAAGCATTCAACTTGGGAAAGTGATCATTTAGAATCAAGAGTAGACTGACTAGCATGGTTCAGCAGTTGAGCATCAACCTATGAACTGGGAGGTCATGATTTTATTCCAGGTCAGGACACATGCCCAGGTTGTGGGCTCCATCTCCAGTGGGGGGCATGCAGGAGGCAGCCATCAATAATTCTCTCTCATCATTGATGTTTCTATCTCTCCCTCTCCCTTCCTCTCTGAAATAAATATATATGTATGTTTGTGTGTATATGTGTGTGTGTGTGTATCCTATATAATAAAATAATATACAAATCGACCGAACAGTGGAACAACCAGTTGCTATGATGTGCAGTGACCACCAGGGGGAAGATGCTCAACGCAGGAGCTGCCCCCTGGTGGTCAGTGCACTCCAACAGGGAGAGCGCCACTCAGCCAGAAGCCCTGAGATGGGCTTACAGCTGGCAAGCACAGCAGTGGTGGCGGGAGCCTCTCCCGCCTCCACAGCACCACTAAGGATGTCCAACTGCCAGCTTAGGCCCTGCAGGGAGTGTGCCTAAGCCAGCAGTTGGACATCCCCCAAGGGCTCCTGGACTGTGAGAGGGCACAGGCCAGGCTGAGAGACCTCCCCGCCCCCGAGTGCACGAATTTCATGCATTGGGCCGCTAGTGTGTGTGTGTGTGTGTGTGTGTGTGTGTGTGTGTGTGTGTGTGTGTGTTAGGTAGAAGCTAGGGTAATCAACTAGATATGAGATGACAAGGACTTCAGGAAGTGTGGGAGTAATAGGAATGGAAAGAAAGGAATGGATATGTAAGACAAGGAAAAAATACATCGGAATTAGTGACTGATTTGACAGGAAGGGGAACCAACCTACTTGCTCTACATTAGGATCCCTGCTGTTCATCCATCTATATGGCTTCTGGCTAGAGAAAAGGCCAAAGAGGAACCCCTGAGGAACATCCTTGACCTACATAGAAACTTACCTGAAATATTTTCAGAGTCTGAGATTCACCCCCACTCTGACCTCTTTCACCCTGCCTCACCCAAATCTCTTACACTCTAAGACAATTTCCATGGTAAACCCAACAAGAACACCATTTAAAGTTCCTATTGAGCTTGTTCTGCTAAAGCCAATGAGATTCTCCATGTTGGCCTGGGCCTGGAGACTAGAAAAAAAGTAATATTGGACCGAAGCCACCTGTTTTTATTAACCTCTTCCCTGGGCTCTCTTCAGCCTTTGATGAGGAGCAGAGCGTAAGGCGATTTGACCAGGACCAAAGGGTTGGGTTAAGCTCGACTGGAATAATGAGGGAAGTTTGATCCTCTGGAGAGATCAGAAGTTTGACAACTTGTTCAATGCAACATGCAAGGTAGGGAAACCAAAAGACCCCTCCCCCAAAGACTAGGACTGTAGCTGGGGCTAGAGGTCATAAAACCACTGAGGTCATAGAAGCCTCCCTCTCTTACTCTGTCTCCCCACTGCCACATAGTCCCCCACCCCAGCTGCCTCCCACATATGTACACACTTACATAAAAAGGTTGGGAAGGGTCAGACACCATCTGGGAACACTTAGGTACCAAAAGGGGTGATGTGGGTGGTGGCAATGATTGCTCAGAATGTAGAATGCATACTAGTATCCCTAGTGCTAGGAATAGTAGGTGGGAAGAGGGGAGAGAGGAACAAGGAAGAGGGGGTTAGTTCCTGTTGCTGACTCAGATTTAACCCCCATCCTTCTTACTTCCCAGTCCTCCCTTCCCCCCTTTTACCATCTCCCCAGTCTCTCCCCCTACTCTCCTCCCCCACCTCCAATTGATCATGGCATCAGAAGCAGAAAAAACATTCCAGAGGTTTGCTGTCTTCGGAGAATCATCAAGCAGTGGCGCCGAAATTAACAACAAAAACTTCTCCAAGCTGTGCAAAGACTGTGGCATCATGGATGGCAAGATGGTCACTTCCACTGATGTGGACATCGTGTTCAGCAAAGTCAAGTAAGTGACCAAAGATGGGAGTAGGGGTCATGAGCAGAACAAACAAGATAGTGAGAATGGAAGGGTTTATGTGATAGAACACTTGTAATGGGTCTACTGAGCACCTACTGGTTACTTGGCACTATTTATTCTCTGTCCTCAAGACATTCAGTGACCAAGTCTGAGTAAGGGGAGGGTTAGACCTTGGCAGGTGATGAGTTCATGTTCCAGAGTTCCTGGATTTCTTTCTTACTGACCAGGGACAAGAATGCCCGAACCATCACATTTCTACAGTTCCAGGAAGCAATGAAGGAACTGGGCCAGAAGCGGTTCAAGGGGAAGAACCCAGATGAAACCCTGGAGAACATTTATAAACTCATGGAGGGCAAGGATCCAGCTACCCCTGGTGTTACTGTGAGTGATAGTCTTCATCCCTAATACTTGACCTTACTTCCCTGCTACTCTGTCTCCTCTCCCACCCTCTGATGACCCTAATGCCTGCCAACAGAGGTACTGTAGGGAGGCAGGGCAGAAAGCCTCTGGGGGCACTGTTGGTACTGGAATGGACTTCAGAGATCATCCAGTCATTTGAGAGATGAGGAAACTGTGGCTCAGAGAAGGGAAGTGACTTGCCCAAGGTCCACAGTTGTTTTATTTATTTATTTATTTTTGTTTATCCTCACCCAAGGATATTTTTCCATTGATTTTTAGAAAGCGTGAGAGGGAGGGGGGGAGACACATCGACTGGTTACCTCCCACATGCATACCAGGGATTGAGCCTGCAACTGAGGTATATGCCCTTGACTAGAATTGAACCTGAGACTCTTCAGTCCTCCAACCAATGCTCTATCCACTGAGCCCAACCAGCTAAGGCCCACTGCTATTTTAATAGCAAAATTCAGACTCATTCTTAAGTGTCCAGTATGTGAGCCAGGCAACTAGGGCCTGGTGGACACTGCAGAGGACTTGATATCTGATCGCCACTCTTCTTCCTGCTCTTATATAAGGTCTAGTCTCTGGCTTTCTGCCTCTCACCACCCTCTATTCCATATTTGTCCCCTCTCTACTGAAAGCTCTTTCTAGTATAGATTTCAAATAGGACCCATGCAGTAGGAGGAACCTTGCATATTGGGTCTGGGGTTGAAGTCTTATGGCTATGGCCTCATCAAAATAACTCCCATGGCCTGCCAGGTTGCTCAGTCGGTTGGAGTGTCATCCTTTACACCAAATGGTTGCATGTTTGATTGTGGGTTAGGACACATACTCGGTTGCAGGTTCACTCCCCCGTTGGGGTGCATATGGGAGGCAACCGATTGATATTTCTCTCATACATCAATGTTTCTCTCTCTCCCTTCTCTCTCTCTAAACAAACAAACAAAAAATCCTTGAATGAGAATTAAAAAAAATAATAATAATTTTAAAAAATAACTCCTCACCTGGCTGGTGTGGCTTAGCAGTTCAACATCGATCCATGAACCAAGAGGTTGATGGTTTGATTCCCAGTCAGGGCACATGCCTGGGTTGTAGGCCCAATCCCTGGTAGGGGGCATGCAGGAGGCAGACAACTGATATTTCTCTCTATCTCTTGCCCTTTCTCTCACTCTAACAAATCAATTTAAAATATTTTTTTAAAATAATAATAACTCCTTTGAAAGCAGAAAAATCCACACACAGTCCACTCACTCCCACACACCAGTGGATGGCTCTTGACATAGTTCTTGCCCACAGCCACATCTGGGCCCTGAAAAAGCAGCACCATGCCATGGGTAGAACAAGAGCTCTGAGCCCTAGGGGAATCAAAGACCATCTTAAGAGAAGGGGTGTAACTGTGGTGTGTGAATGCAAGTAGCGAATACTTTGCCTCCACATCTGATTCATATCTTATCTCTGAATGTACTCCTCAGACCTGATTTTAGAAGCAGTTGTTGAGGAGAATGCTAACTCTGGCTCAGAGCATCAAACTAAGTAGGGAAAAAGATGGAGATCTGGAAACCCTGACTCAGGCTTTCCCTTCCCTTCCCTTCCCTTCCCTTCCCTTCCCTTCCCTTCCCTTCCCTTCCCTTCCCTTCCCTTCCCTTCCCTTCCCTTCCCTTCCCTTCCCTTCCCTTCCCTCTCTCTCTCAATGGGCCCATAGTGGGCAAGAACTATGTCGAGAGCCATCCACTGGTGTATGGGAGGGAAAAGGAGAGGGATCAGACTTATCATCCTCTGGCTTACAGAAAGCAACAACCGTGGGCGGAGTGAGCCGGCTGACGGACACCAGCAAGTACACTGGCAGCCACAAGGAGCGCTTTGACGAGAGTGGCAAGGGCAAAGGCATGGCAGGACGGGAAGAGAGGACCGACAGCTCAGGCTATGTGAGTGGCTACAAGGGTGCTGGCACCTATGATAAGAAGATGGACAGTAAGTAGGGAGTAGCCTCATCTTAGCCTGCCAGCCCTTGACCCAGCATCTTTAATACTGGGGAGCTCACGAAACAATAAATATTTGTGTGTGCAGCAGCTAATGAACTCTGTCTTCAGCCAGGGAATGGAAGAGTGAGCCCATCGAGAGAGAGAGAGAGAGAGAGAGAGAGAGAGAGAGAGAGAGAGAGAGAGAGAGAGAGAGAGGTGAGAAGAGAAAGCCCAAGGAGGCAGCGTTTCCAGATCTCCATCTTTTTCCCTACTTAGCCTGATGCCCCGAGCCAGAGTTAGCATTCTCCTCAACAACTGCTTCTAAGATCAGGTCTGAGGAGTATATTCGGAGATAAGATATGAACCAGATATGGAGGCAAAGTATTCGCTACTTGAATTCACACACCACTGGCATTCACCCTCTTCTACCTGCCAAAGGGGAATAGAACTTCCTGGTTTGATGTAGAATGACCCAGATATCACCAATCAGACCTCTGTCCCTCCACCTTCCTGATTTGCTGCAATCCACATTTCATTGTGGGGAGAAATAGAAACCTGCTAGGGTAGGCCAAGGATCTACTTAGTCTGACTGCTATTATGAATTTGTTCCAGAGCTAGGGGAAGGGAGAATCCATTTTCATTACTCAGCTGGAAGTTAGTTTTACCCCTCACACATCCATCATGCTTCACCTGGAACAGACGATCCTACTGACAGCTAAAGGTAGCCAGGAAGATGGCCAGAGTGGTAGTTCTAATGCACTAAGGAAAAAGGAATGAAATCAGAATTGAGTCAGATGTGTTTTTGATCTTTTTTTATTTTAAAATGATTATAGATTCACAGGAAGATGCAAAAATAGTACAGAGAGGTCCCATGTACCCTTTACCCGGTTTCATCTAATGGTTCTAGCTTACAAAACTCAGATGTAGTTTTGAAACCTTCTGTGAAACACATCTAGACCCACCTCACCTATTTTTGTCAGCAGCAGATCCTAGAGTCTAGAGAATGTCAGGAGGAGCTTTGGGAACAGGATGCAAGTATCTTGGGGCGGGGGACTGGGGGGAGGGGGGGGGCAGCGGATAGGCCAGAGAAAATAACTTTAAACTTCAGTGAGACAAGGTGAGAATTGTGGAAAAGAAGTTGGAGAAGACAGGGTGAGTAAAGGAGGCTGGGAGTATAGGGGAGAGACACTGGGCTCCATGGTAGAAGGAGAGAGGAAAGAACAGGTTACATGAAGAACATGATTTCATGGAGAGGAGCAGACAAGAAACTGCGAGGGGGTTCTGGGGATATGAGTCTAAAATGAACCTAAAGGTCTCAGGGAGGTCCCTAATGCTAGAGATAGCCATCATGTGGGTGAGTGGAGAGAGCCATAGGGAAATGGGGAAGCCTGAAAAGAGAAGGGTGGTGGGGAGAGGGAGTCTAAACATTGAGCTGGTGCCTGTTGCCATGGTGCGAGCTGAGGCTCTGGGCCTCCATCCAGGATTCAGTATCTGGCCCAGTGGATGGACAGGAACTGCCAACTGGACACACTTGGCTTCTTGGGTGGGTAAAACTGTCTGTGGGAGAGGGCGGATGATGGGGAGAGGGGAAGTAAACAAGTTGGAAAGAGCCTAGAAGACAGTATGATTTTGCATGGTGACTAAAGCTCTGAACATTTTTCCTACCTCCCTGGTCTTTTTGGAGGGAACCCTACCTACCTTCAAAGTCAGGAGGGAAGGAATCAGAGTTTTGGAAAGGGGGACATGCTGGTCGTGGTGGCAGAAGGGAGTGGTTCACAGTGAAAGCCTCCCTTCCCTAGAAAAGGCCAATGATACCTATTGGTTTAGCATCATACTTTTGGGAACAGAGCAGGTAGAGCCTTTGGTTGGTTAGGGTGCTATTGTAGCGGCAGCTGGTGGGTGGCTGTTTGGTCTCCAGAGAGCAGATTGTGAGGGGGAAGGAGTCCTCGGAGAGTGTACAGTATTCATTGTAATTCTCACAGAAGCTCTCACAGTACTTGCAGGACTTCTGAAGGTCTGTCCAGGGAGCATGTATCACATAATGCCTCTTTGGGCAAAACCAGCTTTGTTGTCTGCCCCTCACATAGGCCATCAGACCATTACAGTATCCCTGGAAACCCTCTGGGTAGTTAACCTTGGGATAGTCGATGTGAATGTTTCGAAAGTTCTTGATGGCAACCTCTATACTGATGTCCATGACCAGAGTTGGTCCTAGAACAAGCTGGAGGAACAGGATCCAGGCCACAGCTGGTGCCATTCTTCCTGCTGGTAGAGTTAAGATGGTTGGAATCAGAGGTGGCCCTGGAGTGGCTGCTGCCCCTTCCAAGAGCCTCCAGCATGTACCCAGCCTTCCCTGTGTGCCTTCCCCTAAACCTAAGAGCTGGACTGTACCTCAGAGATCATCCAGCCCTAGAACTCATGCCCATGAGAGAGGAGACACCCAAGGTCACCCAGCTGGTCAACCACCTTCAGCCATTCCCCCCTTCCCTTGGTCTCAGCCTCATCTAGTCATGAGCTGTAACACTTACAGAATAAGAGGTCCAACTGGTCCTTGGGTGAGCAATTCTTCTTGATTATCCCTGGCCCCAGTGAACCTTCTGGAAAAAAAAAAAAAGGCAGAGGCAATAGAAGGAACAGGCTAGCTATGATTCTCTGATTGCTGTGGAGGACAGACAGGATCTGGAAGATGAGCAGGGCAACAGGCAATGTTTCTTCATGCCTGAGGCCAAAGACAGCCCAAAGGTGAGAAGAGGCTGGAATGGTTTCTAGATAAAGGCCGGACTGGGAGGAGGGAATGTCCCCTGACTTGGAGGAGCCCCTGTGCTATGGGGATTGGATGAATGGGAAGAAAGAGACATTACAATCTGGTTTCCTCCTTGCTGGTGTCATAAGAACACTTGGTTCCAACCTCCTTGCCAGAAGTGCTTAAGTGCTTGGGTTTTCTTTGATGTTGATAGGCCCTGTTTTTGCGGATAGGTGAGAAGAAAAGTACTGTCCTGTTTCTGAGGAACAAAGTGATGCTTATTCCCAACCCTTAGAGAACAGAGCGTCTGCCACTCTCTCAACCCACTTACAGGAGCCCACGCACATGCAAGAGCCTCCCACCAGAGTGATGATGCACTGATAATCAAAGATGTCGTTGTGGACCTCCCACAGTCCCCATCGCCAACTTCACAACAATCACAGTGAACAATCATACTAATCTCTCACTATAACCTCAGGCCCTTTTGGAGTTAGGGCATACCTGGAAATTTTTGCTTGATGACCCTGAAGCCTCCAAATTGTCCATTGGGTAGACAGCGTAGTTTGGACTGAGGGGGTGTGGCCCACATGAGTCCAGTGGATCAGATTCTTGCTATTGTTTGTCATGTTGGGAAAGGGCTGGGCTCCTAATTCCCTTCTTTATTAACACCTGCCCCTTCATCAGAAGCAACAAGCCTGCCAACCATAGTCCTTGACTTCCACAGGCCCTTCGCCAATCTCCCTGCAGAATATAATCCAAGGTGTGGACTTCCTCTCAGGAGAGCCTACCACAGTCTCCCCAGAGTGCAGGAGTAGGGAGTCAGACAGCAGAACTTGGAAGACCTCGCTAGGGAAGTGTGCATAGCCAAGTAAATGAGGGGAAAGCCGACTCAGCCAAGTGGCTCATCTGTGTCCTTCAGGCTGGTCTATAAGCCAACACAGTGGGAGCCAATGCATGGAGGCACTGGGGCCTAGCTGATTCAAGTCTTTGTTTTGAGGAAGCTGACTATGTTATGTGGTCCCCACCTCAAAGCATGCCACCTCTTCCCTCTTTCCTAAGAGGAAGGGAACTTTCATGTCTCTTGGTCTTCCTCTTCCTTCATTCTACCCATCCACCACCACTCCCCTCTGCACACATACTTACAGAATAGAATAGCACGTTGTAGAGGAAAGAGCTCAGGACTTGATATTGGATAACCTACTGAGTTTCTGTTTCCTCTTCTATAAAACTAGAGGCCCTGTGCATGAAATTCATGCATTGGGGGGGGGGTGTCCCTCAGCCCAGCCTGCACACTTTCCGATATGGGATCCCTCTCACAATCCAGGACTGCTGGCTCCCAACCGCTTGCCTGCCCGCCAGCCTGATCACCCCCCAATCATTCCCCTGCCAGCCTGATTGATGCCTAACTGCTCCCCTGCTGGCCCGATTGCCCCCAACAGCAATCCCCTGCCAGCCTGGTTCCCCCCTAACTGCCCTCCCCTGCAGGCTCAGCACCTCTAACTGCCCTCCCCTGCCAGCCTGATCACCCCCAACTGCCCTCCCCTGAAGGCCTGGTCGCCCCAACCCCCTCCCCTGCAGTCCTGGTTCCCACAACTGCCCTCCCCTGCTGGCTATCTTGTGGGGGCCAACTTTGACCACATGGGGGTGGCCATCTTGTGCAAGGGTATGAGGGTCAATTTGCATATTACCTCTTTATTATATAGGATGGGATTAATAACTTCCTTACCTGATGAGGCTATAAGAATAGAATGATATGGTCAGCATGAAAGTGCCTCTAACCATTGAACAGTATTTAAATGGATAACTGGGGATGGTCTCCTAGGTTCCATACCACCTTTTTCCTTAGTTCACTGAATATCTGCAACGCCTCTTTCATTCCCCAAAAGAGCCAAGTGTCTTGACCCCATCCCCACTCTGCCAATCTAGAACCCCATCTAACACTTAAAATTCATCTTTACAAAACTTTCTATCATTAGCCATGCCCCATGTTTATTACTCTAAAATATTTTTTAAATAATTATTTAAAATATCATTGGAAGAGCACTATGACAAATTTTGGGGAAATATAAAGGTAAATAAGATAGTTCCAGTCCAGATTAAATTTACAACTCAATAGAAAAGACACACAAATGAGCATATGTTACAAAGGCATGAGACACAGAGCCAGGAAAAGTACTGAGTGTGCAATGGGCCTTTGGTTTTCAAACTGCCATCCAGTGGACTGGTCTTTAAAATCCTGTCCTCGAGTATTGATCCCCATAGGATTGCTTTTTCCATTCTGACATTCTTGTCATGGTTTCATCTGTTCCCTAAGCCTGAGATGGAATTGTTATCCTATTACACTGGACCTTACATACATAAGAATTATCCTAGAGATGAAGAAACTATGTTTTAGAGACGGACAGCAGCTGACTCAAGATCATAAGTCTAATTCAGTAGTTCTCAACAGGGGACAATTTGGACATGTCTGAAGACATTTTTGGTTGTCACAACTGGGAAGTGCTATTGGCATCTAGTGAGTAGAAGCCAGGGATGCTACCAAACATCCAACATTGCACAAGACAGATCCCATAATGGAGAATCATCCAAACTAGAATGTAAATAGTGCTGAGATTGAGAGATTTGGTTTAATTAGAGAATCAGATTTCCTAACAAGTGCAGACTTACTTATTATACCTTACTAGTATATATTAAAAAGGGTTGGTAAAGATCCAGGACTTAGAAATATGTTTGTTAGATTTTGCTTGTAATGGTACTGGTTTTTCTACCAGCAAAAGGAGTACTGATAGTTAACCATTGAAACAATTTTGAATTATCCTATCTAATAAAAGAGTAATATGCAAATTAACCATCACTCTGCTACACCCACCAGCCATGCCCACCAGCCAATCAGGAGGGAATATGCAAATAAACCCAACCAAGATGGCTGCAGCCACAGAGAGCAGGAGGGAGGCTTGGGTTTCACTGGCAATGGAGGAAACCAAGGTTTTTCTACCTGCCCAGGACTCCACTCAATGCTACCAAGTTTTAATTATAGAAGATAAATAAAGCCCAACAGAAATGGCCGCAGCCACGGAGCTGGAGAGAGCAGGAGGCTAGGGTTGCCCACGGCGATGGAGGAAGCCAAGCTTCTGCAGCCCTGGCCTGCTTTGGCCTCCGCTTAAGGCTACAAAGTTTCAATTATAGAAGATACATAAATCCCAACAGAAATGGCTGCTGCCATGGAGCCAGCATAAGGCTTGGCTCCACTCCAGGCTACAAAGTTTCATTTGTAGAAGATAAATAAATCCCAGATCCCAGGGCCTCTGCTTGGGTCGCCAGGGGGCGTGGCCAGCCTGCAAACCACCACAGGCCCCTCGCCCAGGCCGCCCCATGCCCCGAGGGAACCCCCACCCTGATCCGGGACACCCTTCAGGGCAAACCAGCTGACCCCCACCCGTGCACCAGGCCTCTATCCCATCTAATAAAAGAGTAATATACAGATTGACCATCACTCCAACACACAAGATGGCTGCCCCCATGTAGACACAAGATGGCCACCACAAGATGGCCAGCAGGGGAGGGCAATTGTGGGTGATCAGGCCAGCAGGGGAGGGCAGTTGGGAGCGATCAAGCCTGCTGGGGAGGGCAGTTAGGGGTGACCCAGCCAGCAGAGGAGGGAAGTTGGTGGTGGCTGGGTCTGCAGAGAAGAGCAGTTGGGGGGGACCCAGGCCTCCAGGGGAGAGCAGTTGAGGGGTACCAGGCCTGCAGGGGAAAGCATTTAGGGGCAAACAGGCTGGCAGGGGAGCAGTTAGGTATCAATCAGGCTGTCAGGGTAGTGGTTAGGGGGTGATCAGGCTGGCAGGTAGAAGCTGTTAGGGGCAATCAGGAAGGCAAGCAGGCGAGCAGTTGGGAACCAGCAGTCCTGGATTGTGAGAGGGATATCCAACTGCCCGTTTAGGCCCGGTCCCAGATTGGAGAGGGTGTAGGCTGGGCTGAGGGACAACCTCCCCACCCCACCCCAAGCACAAATTTCATGCACCGGGCCTCTAGTTTTTCTTATAAAGGTGACCCTATGCATGTAGTCATCTATACGTTTTCTTCATCCACTCCTCCCCAAGGGTAAGCATTTCTAGAACAACTGGCTAGAGTAGGAGGCACAGGGGTGATTTCCTAGGGTTAAAGAGAACATCCAAAACTTTTCCCGGAGTGAGCTCACCTCGGTCTCAGTGGTATCACTTTTTGCCCTGCTCAACTCACATTACTCAAACAGCATACTGTGTCATGGACAGTTCCTGTGTTGTCCTTGAACCGAAAGGATGGCTTCAACCATTTCAACTTCTTGCCATAGCTTCACATCAATCTCGGTGGTAATACCTAGGAGCTGCATCGTCAGTTCCTCAGTCTGCTCACTGGCACTAAGGATTGGTCATGATCCCATCTGGGACTGGGATCATTCAGGGGCAGAATGAATGCCTTCCAACTCAGAAGCTGAATCAGTTTGGGTCACTTATCTTAAAGGCATTATACTGTATCTTATCGAAGGTGTAACAGCCTTGGCCGATGTGGCTCTGTTGATTGGGGCATCATCCCATATACCATCAAGGCACATATCTGGGTTGTGGGTTTAGTCCCTGATCAGGCTTCATGCAAGAGGCAACAATCTCTCTCAATCTCAATCTCTCTCTCTCTCTCTCCCCTCTCTCTTTCCCTTCCTTCTTCTCTAAAATAATTTTTTAAAAGAAGTGTCACAGATGGTCCTTGTCTTCTGGGAACTGACAGCCTAAATTGGAGGAAAATAATAAATCCATGTGAAAAAATAACCAATGATTCAAAGCAGAAAATGATACATTTTAAAGACAGTAATGTAGGAATTTAGAGGTAAGAATTTAGAGGTGAGAAAGATCCCTCTAAATTGGGAGAATTAGGAGCAATTTTGGGAAGTAAGGGTCATCCTGAAACCTTGGGATGGGTCTCAAGGAACTGGAGGGGAGAGAGAGAGAGAGAGAGAGAGAGAGAGAGAGAGAGAGAGAGAGAGAGAGAAGAGAAGAGAAGAGAAGAGAAGAGAAGAGAGAAGAGAAGAGAAGAGAAGAGAAGAGAAGAGAAGAGAAGAGAAGAGAAGAGAAGAGAAGAGAAGAGGAGAGAAGAGAGAGAGAAGAGAAGAGAGAGAGAGAGAGGAGAGAGAGAAAGAAAAGAGAAGAGAAGAGAAGAGAAGAGAAGAGAAGAGAAGAGAAGAGAAGAGAAGAGAAGAGAAGAGAAGAGAAGAGAGGAGAGAGAGAGAGAGAACAGCCTGGCTAGAGTTGAGGCACTCAATGGAAGAAAAGTCAGATAACCTGGGAAGACAGGTTTGCCAAATGTGGCAGAACTTGACTATCAGGCTAAGGAATTTATATTTTATTCTGTAGGTAAATGGGGAGCTGACAATGCCTCTCATAAGGGAGGTCTCAAGCCCAGTCAGTTCCCCTCTCTTACTTCCTGGCTTGACTAAACACACTGGTCTGGGAGCCAAGGATTCCAACCTTCTGCCAGTACTGCCTCCTCTAGACCCACAGCTGTTTCAGGAAAGGTCATGAGAATTCAAAGACCCAAAGCAAGCTCCACATCTGACCCCAACTTGCTCTTTGTTTCACTTTCCCTGCCTACACAAATGAGCCCATTACCTTTATTTACCCTAGGAGCAACAAAACTAGGATAACAGAACTCTGATCTGCTCCTGCTTGGAGGGAAACTCTCATGGGCTTTCCATCAGTATCCAGAGGCTGTGTGGAACTCCGGAAGAGAGGCAAGCTGGGCTCTGAAGGGCGGGCACCTTTCCAGGCCCAGCCCTGCCCTCTCCCAACCCCCCACCCCCTCTCAGTGCAGGCCAGAGGAAGCAGCAGCTGTTGTCCTGTGGGGAAGACAGGCAGATGTCCACCTGGCACTGCTGGGGTTTGCACAATACCTGCCCCAATGACTTTAAACACACACACACACACACACACACACACCAGTGGCCTGGAGAACTTGGGCCAAGAGCAGTGATCAGGGTGATCAAATGAGAAGGAGGCTGGGGTAACTAGCTACATCATATCCCTGGATAAAGGCTGCTTGTGTGAGGGGCTTTCTTCCCTCCCATCTTCTCTCCCACCATTTTGTCTTCCGCTCTCCCTTCTCTAAATTTTCTCTCCTCCCTTCTGCCAAACTCCCTGACCAGCCTTGAGCCTGACGCCTAACTCCTTTTGTTCTCCCTAACCAAACCTTGTCTCCCCCTTCCTCCATCTTTTCCTCTTGCCCCATACATGTGGTGAAGGAAAAAGGGCAAAATTATCTTACCAAGTGAAGCAGCTCTTGGAAGCTGAATAGTTGAGGCAAATAAATAAAATCATATACCTTATCTAAATAATTGAGGCAAATAAGGAGTTTTAGCTTGAATCGTGCAGATGGTAAGTTCAACACCCCAGATTTTGTATGCAAACCTAAACCTTTCTTTTCCCTTTGACCTCAGACAGTAGGGCTGTGTTTATTTTACCTTCACATAGCACCAAGGCAGCCTTCTGGAGAACCCAGCATAATGGAGTTGAGAAAACTAAGATAATTATAATGACAGGAAAACACAAGAGCAGGGGGCAGTGCAAGTCGTGGTTGGGAAACATCTCACTCTAGAATGATGAGAAGTGAGAAGTCTGGACTAGGAATTTAAATGAGCTCTTGGCTTCCCACCCGCTCCTGTAACTCCAGCCTCCAGCCCAGGGCTGGCCTGGCCTGTGCTGATCTGCATTCTGTCCACAATCTGCTTTAAACCGTGGATATTATCTCCACACATTTGCATTTCTACAGCAGCAGAGGCATAATTTTTATCCAGAAGTTCAAACTGCAGAGATTCAGGCACCTTAACAAAGCAGTGAATACCCAGAGCCAAGGCCTCCCTGAAGGTAAGCCAGAGGAGCCAGAGCCTGCTTGAACTTGCTCCTGGCTCTCTGTTGCCATCTGGTGGTGTTTCCCCATCTCTAGCACCACATTTTCTTCTAAAGATCCACAAAGATTCGTGAGGACCCACAACAGAGCTATCTATTAAAATGACGTCCCCCTAGCCTCAAAACAAACACCCAAATCTTCCTGGTTGCAATCCACACAACAGCCAGGGACGTCTTTAAACAGATAGGCCTTTTACTCCTCTGCTGAGAATCCTCCCAGGGCTCCTGAGTGTGCACAGAGCAGAACCTCAGTCCTAATGATCTCTGAGGCCTGCCATGGTCCGGCCTCTGGTCCCTGCTCAGCCCCACCGGGCCCTGGCTGTCCTCCAGCACCCAGGCATGTCTGTCTGTGCTGGGCTTTTACACTGCTGTTCTCCCTACTTGGAGCCTTTTCCCGAGGCAAGCACAAACTCACTCCTCTTCAAGTCTTTGTCTCAGAGGCACCTACTGCAATGACCTTATTTAAAAATCGCTGCCTACCAACTTCCATCCTGTTCTACTTTTTTCCTTAGCAACTATCATTTTGAGCAAAGGATATCTATTTCTACTGTCTTTCCCTCAATGAAATGTGCTCCACAAAGATATGGATTTTTGTCTCTTTTTTGTTCACTGATATTCTGCACTTTGGCACATAGCAAGGGCTCAATAAAAATTTCTTGACTACATGAATGAGCATGAACTCAGTATTCTGAGATCACCTACTACTTACAGGAGAATCCTGAGAACAAAAATACTGTTCATCTCAGTTTTCCAGGCCTTCCCAACCACACAGAGTGATGCTTCCCTGCCTCAGTGTCCCAGTTCTTCTGAGTGTCACATGCCAGGTTCACTGGAGCCCCCAGAGCAGCACCGATCCAAATTTTATACACAGATGTCACTACCACCAGGCAAAGGAAGGCCCAAGGCACCACTGCCAACAGCATTTTCAAATTTGGACAATGTTTAAGTTTAATAAAGTAGGGAGAGGAAGACTGAAGGGTAAGAGGTGTTGGGTGCCTTCTTCAGGTAGATCCAGGTGGCCTTGCTCAGCACCTGGAGATGAGAGAGAGCAAGAGGAGTAAGTCACCGTGGAATAGTTGTGTTGGGATGGTGCTGAGCATGATGACTGTGATCATTTATCCACTTCTTTGTCTTCTCTATCTCCTCTGAAAATTAGCAGCAAATCCTGATGACAGGAAACCATGCAAAGCAACTTTCTACGCTATTCTGTCTGTAGCTCAGGTCAGAGAAAAAGCAATTCTTATCACCACAGTCATTGGTTGTTCCCAGAATCCTGAACCAGAGGTGTATATAAATAAATGAGGAGATAAATGACAGCTCTCTGTGAAATTCATTTTGGGTTGACACCTGGGTCAAGTGCTTTATTAGAGTCATCAAAACCATGTGGCCAAAGGCCAAATCTGGTCTTTGAGTGTGAAGATTCAAGCTTCCTCACCGCCAAACAAGTTTAGGCAGGTACACTAGCTCCATAGCTATCAGCTTATTTGGGATATGTAAGCGGAGAGGCGCGCACCTGATTCATTTCCTGATGCATGACTGCTCCCCAGCCCGCCCCCAAACTGACGCAATGTAACCCAGGCCACTTTTAAGGAGCCAGGCCTGAGAAGAGGCCCTCAGAGAGCTGAGGCCCAGCCGTGAGACGTGCACCCTCGGTCCACTGAGCAGGAGTGGCCCAACAGCAGCAGCGCAAGGACCCAGTGAAGAGGTGAGGAGACTGATTAGAGAACGGATAGATTCTGACAACATGAGAGTACATCGAGTGAATGATAAGATGGACAAAGGAGGGACTCAATGTGGAGGGGGCGGGGGGACACACATAGGGGAAAGAAAAAGTGATGCTGGGGTGGAGGCACAAAATGAGGATACAGAGGGATGGGGCTGGAGAGTCTGAGGCACAGAGAAAGGGGTAGGTACAAACAGGATGGGACTTGAGAGAGAAGATAGAACAAAGTAGGAAGCAAGAGGGGCATAATGAAGGAAGATAAGGGTACAACGTGAGGGAGATGGGGGCATAGGGTTAGGGGCTGGGGTCATGGTAAGTGTAGGACAAGAGGGGGAGGAAGGGATGAGACCCAGGGTGAGAAAGGAAAGGAAAATGGTGATTAGCTAGAAGGAGGCTCATGTCTCAACTAAACCCTGTCTGCTCTCTGTCCCCAGGGACCTAGCCCTCTATTCTGACTATTCCCCCCAAGAGACATGGCCCCAGCCAGAGCAAGATTCTGCCCCCTGGTGCTGCTCCTGCTGCTGGGCCTGTGGGTGGCCGAGGTCCCTGTCAGTGCCAAGCCCAAACACATGACCTCAGCTCAGTGGTTTGAAATTCAGCACGTGCAGCCCAGCCCCCAGGCATGCAAAGGGGCAATGGGCAACATCAACAAGCACACAAATCACTGCAAAGCCCTCAACACCTTCCTGCACGAAGCCTTCTCCAGTGTGGCCGCCAACTGCCAGAACCCCACCATAGCCTGCAAGAACGGCCAGAAAAACTGCCACCAGAGCAAGGGGCCTGTGTCCCTGACCACGTGTGAGCTCACCTCGGGGAAGTACCCAAACTGCAATTACAAAGAGAATGCACTGCATGCTTCTTACATCATAGCCTGTAACCCTCCCCAGAAAGGGGACGCAGAAAAAGTCCACCTGGTTCCTGTGCACTTGGACAAAGTCGTTTAGCTTTCCAGCCTTTCTCACTCTGGGTTTCCTGTCCTCTCCGGGCTTCTGTGCTGCTCCTCCTATGCCCGGAAGGTTCTCTTCCTTTCGTTTCTTGGGGCCTTTCCTAGCTCAGGCTTTTCTGAGGGGCAGCTTGGTGGGCTAAACTCCAGAAGAGATGGTCTTTTATCTTTTTGTTGCTGTTTTCCCAGAAACTTATCCCAAGAGAGGAGCTGAGCAAGCTGAGGGGTGAGGGTTCCCTGGCCTGGGCCTGCGCATTTCTCTGCCCCATCTATCATGGCAGCATGACAAGAGGAGGAAATGGACACAACAGTGGGGTGGGATTTATGGACAGAGCTGTTCCGGTTCCTAATAGAAGTCTCCCCCAGCTCTGCCATGGCAGTGAGGTGGCCTCTGGGCAGACAAATGTCATAGTATTTCATGTTTTTCATGGAGCAGCCTCACGAGTCCCTTGTGACATAGACTTGATGATTTCCTTTCTCTAGGGATGAGGAAATTGAGATTTCAGAAAGCTTGGTTAATTAAAGAGCTTGTGAAATTGGTTAGTAGCAGCACCTGGACTTGAACCTAAGCCTCCTCCTCTACGTACAGTGCACTTTCTACTTTACCATTGGGCACAAAAAGAAGACCTCGGCAGCGACAAGAGAACTAGGTAAGAGTTCACCCATGAAGAAATGTACCCTGAGAGCTCTGGAGAGCCAATTACTCTGTGCTGACCGCAATAAAGGTCATTACCTCTCTAGCCAAGAGACTGTTTGTGAGGTACTCCAGGGATCTTCACTCATTCTTTCTGCCTCTCTAATTGCCCTGCCCCTTCTCCAGCCCATTGCTTTTCCAGCCTGGTTCCTGGGCTGTATCTGGCTAGACTCCCTCTTCCTAAAGGTGTAAGGTGAGAGCGTACCCCAGCTTCACCCCCCTGCTCTAGGTCACATTTCCTTTGACCTCAAGGGACTTCCGTGGCCCAGAGCCTACTTGTCACAAACAGGCTGGTGGGAGCTGCCAGAGCTTCCTTCCTCCTGATAATCATCTCTCCTGCCTCGGTGCTTCCCTGGCTCTCCACTCTGGCAGTCAGCCCAGGCCATTGAGGTTGAGATATGGAAATGCCACCTCCCTGTCCCCCTGGGCTGCAGACATCATTTCTCCCTCCCAGGGAGCGGAGCTGGAGAAGCTATGGCTTTATGTTGCCTGGTCCTGATAGTCTCTCCCACATTGCCTGCCGCCCCTTCTCTCTCCTTTTATCGCAAGACCTGACCAATGGCACCATACCTGCCCGCCCTGCTCTGCCCGCCCTGCTTCAGCACCCAGCTGAGTGTTAGACCTCCCCTCCCCAGCTGGGGGTCTACTCTCTACCTAATCCCCCTAACAAGTATAGTGCTCCTTTACCTCTTACCAGAGTTAGAGGAAGATTTGGAGCCAGATGGAACTGGGTGTAAATCTGGGTTCAGCCGTTCATGGCTACATGACCTTGAGCCAACTCCACCCTCTCTGCAGCTGTGTTTCCACATAGCAAAATGGGAGTAATACTACCTACCGAATAGGATTGCAGCGAGATTTAAAAATGACACAGGAGCCCTGACTGGTTTGGCTCAGTGGGTGGCGTGTCAGCCTGTGGACTGAGAGGTCCCAGGTTCGATTCTGGTCAAGGGCATGTACCTTGGTTGCAGGCACATCCCCAGTAGGAGGTGTGCAGGAGGCAGCTGGTCGAAGTTTCTCATCGATGTTTCTAACTATCTCCCTCCCTTCCTCTCTGTAAAAAATCAATAAATATATATATATTTTTTAAAATGACACAGGAGTCAGCTAGAAGATGAGTCTGTAGGCAGAGTCCTGTTAGATGGGCTGGGTTCTTTGAGACCATGAGGAGAGAAGGTAGGGAAGGAATGATCAAGAGAAAGGAGAAAAGACTATTGAACAACTCAAGCAGAGTGTGGGGCCAATAAGTTAAGTCTTGAAAGTAGAAATGCACTAAATACACCACAGAGGGTTGAATGAAATATACATTGTGGTCAAATGGCTAAGTGTAAAATCTATACATCCTATACTCACTGTACTATACATTTATCATTTTAAGTAGATTTTCAACTGAAGTACAGGATATTTGGGGGTAGCTGATTTTTTTCTTCACTTCTTTTTTCACAACTCTTCATATATTCTTTATTGATGATTTTCCATATGGATATTATGGTTTTGAAGACATTGTCATCACAAAATTTTTAATTTGTTAAAATTATCCCTTTAAGGCTCAAATGAGAAGAATTTCCAAATAGGACTTTTTTTAAAGACTCCTGACCCAAACAGTATTAAATAACTAAAAATTAAACATAATTAAAAAGTAATCTGTGGCGACAGAGGTAAAAATCTCGTTGGGGAGTGCTGTCTGAGAAAGAGTAAAAGGTAAGCTGGACTTGGTTTTTCCTTAGTCTGGATATGTTTACTTTGTGAAAACTCATTGAGCTGTACTCATAATGTGTACTCACTGTACATAAATTATACCTCAATAAAAAGATCCTCTAAAAATTATAGTTATTATGGATTGTTTTATTTAACATGATAAATGCTAATATAGCAATTAAGTCTACAAAGGTTATATAATGAAATTATAGATAGAATTATAATATATTTTTATTGTTCTACCTTACACTATTTGTTCAATGAAATAGTACTTGTATTATTTATTAAGTTGTTATATATACTTTCGGCTCAAAAGACACATAAGTTTCTTCCTAAAGAACTTTACACACTCTGTCTTGTTATCTATATTGTCAACTAATTTTCCTAATTTTCTATGTGAAAATTCATAATTATTTTGCGTATAAGCCTTCATAACCATTAATTTGTTACAGCATTTTTCTTAAAATAATATATATTTACTAGAGGCCCAGTGCACAAAATTCATGGGGGGTTTTGTCCCTCAGCCCACCCTGCACCCTCTCCAATCTGGGACCCCTCGAGGGATGTCCAACTGCCCGTTTAGGCCCTATCCTACCGGGATCAGGCCTAAACGGGCTGTCAGACATCCCTCTCACAATCCAGGACTGCTGGCTCCCAACCGCTGGCTCCCTGGCTGGCCTGATTGCCCCTTACTGCCCTCCCCTGCAGGCCTGGTCACCCCCACTGCCCTCCCCTGCTGACCTGGTCTCTCCCAACTGCCCTCCTCTGCTGGCCCGATCACCCTTAACTGCCCTCCCTGCTGGCCTGATCACCCACATCAGCCCTCCCCTACAGGCCAGGTTCCCCCCCCCAACTGCCCTACCCTGCAGGCCTGGGTCCTCCACAACTGTCCTCCACTGCAGGCCTGCCCCCCCCCCAACTGCCCTCTCCTGCTGACCTGGTCTCCCACAACTGCCCTCCTCTGCAGGCCCGGTGACCCCTAACTGCCCTCCTTGCTTGCCTGATCGCCCACAACTGCCCTCCCCTGCTGTCCTGGTCCCCCCAAGTGCCCTCCCCTACAGTCCTGGTTCCCCCCAAGTGCCCTCCCCTGCAAGGCCTGGTCCCCCCAACTGTCCTCCACTGCAGGCCTTGTCCCCCTGCAACTGCCCTCCTCTGCCGGCCTGGTCACTCCCAACTGTCCTCCTCTGCTGGCCTGGTTACCCCTAACTGCCCACAACTGCCCTCCCCTGCAGGCCATCTTGTGGCGGACATCTTGTATCCACATGGGGGCAGTCATCTTTGACTACATGGGCGTGGACATCTTGTGTCTTGGGGTGATAGTCAATTTGCATATTACTCTTTTACTAGATAGGATGCTTCCACTGAGTGATAGAATTTTAACATATTTAAAAGTTCATAAGGAAAATTTCACTCCAAGTTTCATCTAGAATGCTCACCACTATTTCAAAGTGACTGTTCAGATATTAATAATAAATTGAAATGACCTGCCTTGTTCTCATTTCTGATGCTTTAACTGGTTAGGTTTGACAGTTACCCATTACTTCATATGATCTTGATCACAACCAAATTTAAGAATGCCAGGAAAAATGTTGAAATAGGCATACAGCCTGGCTGGTGTGGCTCAGTGTTTGAGTGTTGACCCAGGAACCAAGAGATCTCGGTTCCCACTCATGCACATGTCTGGGATGTGGGTTCCATCCCTAGAAGGGGGCATGCTGGAGGCAGCCAATCACTGATGTTTCTCGCTCATCAGTGTTTCTCTCTATCCCTCTCCCTTCCTCTCTCTAAAAATCAATTAAAAAAATTTTTTTAAGAAATAGGCATTTGGCTATTCAGCCAAAGGTCAAGGCTCAGGTCCAAAATGAATAACAGGTTTAAGCCAAACACCAAGGCTGGCTGAACCTGATGCATTACTACCTTAAAACTGAAAAAAGGAAGAGGAGACTGGTTAGTCATGAGACATTTTTTTAAATATATTATTATTGATTTCAGAGAGGAAGGGAGAGAGAGAGAGAGAGAGAGAAACATCAATGATGAAGAAACCAAGATGGCGGCATAGGTAAGCACCTAAACTGCTGCCTCACACAACAATTTCAAAACTACAACTAAAAGACAGGATGGACACCATCCAGAACCACAGGAAAGCTGGCTGAGTGGAAATTCTACAACTAGAAGGAAAGAGAAAAGCTCGTGGAGAACTGGAGGAACGGCAAAGCTTGAGGTGCGGCAAAGGGTCTTTGTGCATGCAGAGAGGAAGGGCAGCTGAGAGCTTGGCTGACTTTCTCTGGCAGGAGGGGGAGGAAGCCCCCAACTGCACTGAACCCCAGTTCCAACTGCACTGAACCCCAGTTCCGATTGCACTGGACCCAGGCTCATACAGGGGGAGTCTGGACTGTCAGGTAGAGAGAAAGGCACTTGGAGACTCGGAGACCCGGGGGAGAGCTGGGGGAGCCCCGGTGGGCAGGGGTCTGGAAGCACGTGCAAGTGTGCACAAAGACGGCAGAGGTTGTCACAGGCTTTCCCTAGCAGAAGAGACTCTGAAGCTCCTGACTGCACTGAACCCCAGTTCCAGGTGAGCCCCTGGGGACCCATGCTCTTGTGGGGGGGCGGGTGAATCTGGACTCTCAGGCAGAGGCTCCGGAGCCGGGGAAGGCTGCACATGCTCAAGGGCAGGGCTGAGGGGAAGCCAAGACTGTCTGCTCTGCCCTGAGACTCCACCCCATCCAAGCTGAGCACAGAGGCTTTTGCAATTTGGCAAGTCTAATCCTATAAGGTTGTCTCCAGCACTGAACTTCTCCCAGCATAGACAGA
This sequence comes from Corynorhinus townsendii, assembly GCA_026230045.1. Classification (NCBI taxonomy): domain Eukaryota; kingdom Metazoa; phylum Chordata; class Mammalia; order Chiroptera; family Vespertilionidae; genus Corynorhinus; species Corynorhinus townsendii. Next base: position 158,814,508 of record JAPDVU010000001.1, on the reverse strand, counting down.
GCTGATCCTCACAGCCAACTGGCCTGGAGGTCAATTCCTCCCAGTGATACCAACAACAATCAAGACTTAACTACAACAAGGCTGTACACACAGTCCACAAAGGGGTGCACCAAGAGTGTCCACCTCAGGTTAACTGGGAGGCCCACCCACTGGGCCATATAGGAAACGTAGCACACAAAGCTACCCTACCAACTCAGGGAAGCAGTGAAAATGCGGCGACAAAGAAACAGATCACAAATGAAAGAAATAGAGGAAAACAAACGACTGGATATAGAATTCAAAACCACGGTTATAAGGCTTTTCAAGAATATCCTAGAAAAGGCCAATAAATATAACAAGACCCTCGAAGATATGAAAAAGGACCAACTAGAAATTAAACATACACTGACTGAAATAAAAAATATTATACAGAGACCCAACAACAGACTAGAGGAATGCAAGAATCAAGTCAAAGAATTGAAATACAAAGAAGCAAAAAACACTCAACCAAAAAAGCAAAAAGAAAAAAAAATCCAAAAAGTTGAAGATAGTGTAGGAAGCCTCTGGGACAACTTCAAGCATACCAACATCAGAATTATGGGGGTGCCAGAAGAAGAGAGAGAGCAAGATACTGAAAACCTATTTGAAGAAATAATGACTGAAAACTTCCCCCACCTGGTGAAAGAAATAGACTTACAAGTCCAGGAAGCGCACAGAACCCCAAACAAAAGGAATCCAAAGAAGACCACACCAAGACACATCATAATTAAAATGCCAACAGCAAAAGACAAAGAGAGAATATTAAAAGCAGCAAGACAAAAACAGTTAATTACCTACAAGGGAGCATCCATATGACTGTCAGCTGATTTCTCAAGAGAAACTATGCAGGCCAGACGGGAGTGGCAAGGAATATTCAAAGTGGTGAATAGCAAGAACCTACAACCAAGATTACTCTACCCAGCAAAGCTATCATTCAGAATTGAAGGTCAGATAAAGAGCTTCACAGATAAGAAAAAGCTAAAGGAGTTCATCACCACCAAACCAGTATTATATGAAATGCTGAAAGGTCTTCTTTAAGAAGAGGAAGAAGAAAAAAGTAAAGATAAAAATTATGAACAACAAATACATATCTATCAACAAGTGAACCTAAAAATCAAGTGAATTAAAAAACTGAGAAACAGAATAAACTGGTGAATACAATAGAATCAGGGGTATAGAAAGGGAGTGGACTAATAATTCTCAGGGGGAAAGGGGTAAGGGGGGTTGCAGGAAGAGACTGGACAAAAATTGTACACCTATGGATGAGGACAGTGAGGGGGAGGTAAGGGCAGAAAGGGTGGGAACCGGGTGGAGGGGAGCTATGGGGGGGGGAGGAGAAACAATTATAATAATCTGAATAAAGATTTATTAAAATAAATAAATAAATAATTTAAAAAAAAGAAAGAAAGAAAGAAACATCAATGATGAGAATCATCGATCGGCTGCTTCCTCTCCGCACTGGGGATTAAGCCCACAACCCCGGGCACGTGGTTCATAGGTCTATCTATGCTCAACCACTGAGCCACACTGGTTGGGCAGTTATGAGACATTTTTGTTGCTGGAGGTGGGTGCTTGGAAAGGGAAAGAGAGTATCTAGGGAAGTATTGACCAACCTTGTGTAGAAAGCTGTAAAGAATTCTTTCGACCTATCCCTAAGAAGCAGAAATAAAACCCAGTAAAGAAATTAACCTAAGAACTGGAGCTATAATGAGTTAACTTTCCTAGGTATGAGACTGAAGTAGATTAGGCAGGAGATTTTTATACTTGTCACTGGTTCCCCCAAAGTCTCCACACTCTAAAGTAAATGAACCATACGCACTATGAAAAGGGCCAACTGAGTCAACAGTGTGGCTCGGTTGGAGCATCGTCCCGTGCACTGAAGGGCAAAGGGTCGATTCCCAATCAGGGCACATACCCAGGTTGTGTATGAGAGGCAACTAATGTTTCTCTCTCACATCAATGTTCCTCTCTCTCTCTCTCTCTCCCACCCCCCACTCTCTCTCTCTCTTTCTCTCTCTCCCTAAAATCAATTTTTTAATTAAAAAAAAAAAAAAGAAGGGTTCTGATCTCAAAGGCAGGATGTAGGAAGAGGAAATGCCCTTGAGATCAGGACCCTTCTCACATTGATTCCGTTTGCCCTCTTCAAGGTGTCTACAGCTCCAGAGGACAGCCCTAGACCTACAGCAGCAGAAAACACCAGCAGCAGTAACATCCAGGAAGCCTTCTCTTGGAGAGAGTCTTGGCCCATTTCATCACATTTCTCCTATGCTCCCACGCAACCAGGCCTCCAAAAGAGCTTCAAAGACTTCAGATCCTCACTCTTTTAAAGTCCTTCTCCTACCCCCATTTCATCATGGAGAGGTCAAAAGAGCAGTTACAGCTCTTACCAGGGGCTTTATGAAGCTCCGCAGAAAGTTCTACCCATAATGGAAATACACGCTATGATGGAAAATCCTCTTGACTTAGGGAGATGGGAATTTCCTCATCTATATCAAGGTAACCTACTTTATAGGCATATTATGTAGATCAAATGTGACAATACACATAAAGCACTTAGTACAGTGGCTGGCATGTAGGGAAAGTTTGAGAGGTTTTATCGTTTATATTTATTACTGTAGTGTCAAATGTCAACTGGCAGCACCTGTGATGAATGAAGCAGGCCTGACTTCTATAACAGAAGAACAAAAAATTTAAACAAAGAAGATCAAACTCTTCCTCATTCCCCTTGCCAAAAAAGTTCCTAGCCAAGAATAAAGTAGGTCTCAAGATCAGACAAAAACATTTTTGAATTTTTCAGAAGATTCCATCATACAGTCTTATTTTATGTAAAAATGAATGCTTTACTTTCTCTCCCCCAAAAATAGTTTTAGTAAAATCAAGAGAGATTTATCTTGTGGTACTCTGGTCACACATCTGCATTCAGCTTAGGGCAGGAGTACATGGGTCTTGATGAGGTTTGTCTTCACTTTGTGGGTGGATGTCTGACCGGTATTTCTCTTCAAGAATTGGGGAAAGAGAATGAGATAATCATGGGGCCAGGGCAGGAGGAAGGTCCTCCAGATGCTAAAAAAAAAAAAAAAAAAGGAGAGAGAGAGTGAGAAAATAGACATAGAGCACTTGGAACAGTGACTGAAACCTAGAGCCCTAGTACAGGTTAGCCATGGTTGTTTTTATCATGGTTGTCTTTGTCATCCCTGAGAGGTCCGAATGCTGCACGCAGGCTTGTAGTGAGTTAAAGGCCACAAAACCCATGTGCACAGAGCCACATGCCTCCCTCTGGTTGGAGTGAAGACTACCCTTGAGGACAGATCCTACAAGTCAGGAATAAGGGGAGACAGACCACCCACTGAGGCAAGACCACAGTGGAATTGGGCTCCCTGAGCCCAGCCAGCATAGCACAGTGGTTGGACATCAACCTATGAACCAGGAGGTCATGGTTTGATTCCTAGTTGGAGCACATGCCTGGGGGTGTGGGCTCGATCCTCAGTAGAGGGCATGCAGGAGGCAGCCGATCAATGATTCTCTCTCATCACTGATGTTTCTATATCTCTCTCCCTCTCCCTTCCTCTCTGAAATCAATAAAAATATTTAAAATAAATAAATAAATAAAAAGAATTGGGCTCCCTGAGAAGGCCCCAAAGAACCTTTACACAGAAAAGAAAAATGGACCTGGGAACAGATGAGGCTTTCCAGAAGGAGTGTGGCCCCTGAACTTCATGGGATGGAGTTCTGAGGCTCAGGGTTCAAAAACCAGACTCCAGGATATCTCAGCCATGGGCCTTCAGAGCCAGGGACACCACTTGGAGTAGAATTGCTCCTGGAGAGATTCCCTGTGGGAGCTTCTAACAAGACTCCTACTTCAATCTGAGACCAACCCAGCTCCCCTGCCCTGGTTGTTGATTCATTGCCAAAACCCCAGATCCCAACAAAAAGACCAAGGAGGACATTCAGAGAAGCCAGGGCAAGGTGGCCCTGTTGTTCTCCAGAGCTCAGGAGGGGATGCCACCCTGCAGTCCCCTCACCCTTTTTACCCTCTGGCTTTTACCAGCCTGAGTTCACCTTTACCCAGCTTCCCAGACATTCATGCTGTTTGCATTATTCTCTTCTTTTCCTCTTCTCTCTCTCCCAAGGATATTGCTCTACATACTCACAAAGTAACTGGGGAGCTAAATATTCACAAGCTTGGTCTCATTTTTTGAATTAGTATTGCAAGAATGTCTCTCAGCCAAAGGTAGTCAAATGCAGAAATATCAAGGTAAGCCACGTTAGGAGTGTGTCAGCTGTCCTGGCCCCATGTGTCCATCATGGAGGTAGGAGCTGTTTGGCAGAAAGTTAGCTGAAAATCTTCCATGCTGTGCCCAGGGAAACAGAATACCATCACCAGCCACCTGCCTCCCGAGGCCAATGTTATCCCTTCATTCAGCTTTTCTCTGGGTGAATTTTATTTCAAGGCTTCCACATCCCAACTTGGCTCAGTATTGGCACCTACGGGAAAACAGCACCAGAAACAGTTCTTCTCAGACCCCTTCATAACACCTTATCAGAGCAGCGTAGCTTTCAGTGAGCTTATCAGTCACAGCTTAACCTGTTCTACACAGCCTTTGCCCTCTCTTGAGGGACCAGGAGCCTGTGCTGGACAATCTCATACAGGATCCACGCTGAGGTTTACTAGTAGAAGAAACACACCTCATTTCCCCCTGAGCCTCTCCTGCCATTTGCAGCGCCCTGGCCCCTCCCAAATCAGCCCTGCTCCTCCAGAACCCTTCCCTCTTCCTGAGCAGTCTGCCTCTCACCACCAGGAGGCTGTATGCAGGGTGAAGCCTGACAACCACACTGGGGGTGGCCCTTACAGCTCAAGACTACTTCATGGTGCTTCTGTCCTTCAGGCCAGCAACCCAAGACAGGCTTTTGTGACACCCTCACACAAAAATACTGGTCTTTAGAAATCATTGCTTATTATCTACTGGCCTTCTTTTCAGCTACCGTTAGGGTCTTCCTGTAGGGTCTCTCCTTACATTCTAATCTGGCTACTAGCACTTCGATGTTTCTTCTTGTTTCAGAGATAGTTAGAGCCAGGAAGCATTTTAGAAATCATTAATGAAACTCTTCGTGTTAGTGATGCAGAGACTGAGAGGACCAGAGCGGTGACTCAGTTCAGCACACGGTCACTGGGTGTGTCCCTGTGAGCTCTCGGTCCTGGCACTGAGGAGCTAGAGAAATGCGAACGGGCCAGACTCCTGAACTACAAGTTTACCATAACTCACATAAGAGTTAAATAACAAAACAAGGTACCCACATGAATGGCACCAGGAGTTAATGCTGAAGGAGGTTATGTTCTGGAGGGATTAGCCTGAGGTCAAGTTATACAGAAAGGCTCGTACATATGATCAAGCTGAGCTCTAGCAGATAGATAACAGTTGAGGGAGGGCTCTCAGGGAAGAGACAAGGCAAAAAAATACCCACAGAAGTAAAGTTGAAGGGCACAACACATGTCCAGGAGACAATAGGAAGACCAGGGTATTAGAATAGAATTTGGTCACAAGGTGACTCCCAGCCCATAAGGCAGCTTTTAGTAAACAGAAAAGCAGTGTGGCAGAGAGGGACAACAAAACATTGGAGCCAAACTTACCTCATTTTCAATCCTGGCCCTGCCACTTACTAAATCTGTGACCTTAACCTCTCTAAGCCTCAGATTCTTTTCCTGTAAAGTGGTGATAATATCCTGGAACACATAATATTGTTTTGTATATAAAACTAGAGGCCCAGTGCATGAAATTCGTGCATGGGGGGGGGGTGTCCCTCAGCCCAGCTTGCACCCTCTCCAATCTGGGACCCCATGAGGAATGTCCCTCTGACAATCCAAGACTGCTGGCTCCCAACCCTTCACCTGCCTGCCTGCCAGATTGCCCCTAACCACTTCTGCCTGCCAGCCTGATAACCCCCTAACCACTGCCCTGCCAGCCTGATCGACACATAACTGTTTCCCTGCCGGCCCGATTGCCCCTACCTGCCCTCCCCTGCTGACCTGGTCACCCCTGCTGGCCTGGTCACCCCCAACTGCTCTCCCCTGTAGGCCTGGTTCCCCCCAACTGCTCTCCCCTGCAGGCCTGGTTGCCCCCAACTACCCTCCCCTGCAGGCCTGGTCCCCCTCAACTGCCCTCCCCTGCAGGCCTGGTTGCCCCCAACTGCCCTCCCCTGCTGGCCTGATCACCCCCAACTGCCCTCCCTTGCAGGCATGGTCCTTCCCAACTGCCCTCTCCTGCTGGCCATCTTGTGGTGGCCACCTTTGTCCACATGGGGGCAGCCATATTTGACCATATGGAGGCAGCCATCTTCTGTGTTGGAGTGACCATCAATTGCATATTACTCTTTTATTAGATAGAATTATATATAAAGCCCAATGTCTTAGCATACAATAAATACTATTTTAATGACTGCTATTAATAGCACTGTGCCAAGTACATATTTTCCTATATAATAAAAGGCTAATATGCAGATAGACTGAATGGCAGAACAACCAGTTGCTATGATGCACACTGACCACCAGGAGCAGATGCTCAATGCAGGAGTTGCCCCCTGTGATCAGTGAGCTCCCACAGGGGGAGCACCGCTCAGCCAGAAGCTGGGTTCACAGCTGGCAAGTACAGTGGCAGTGGCGGGAGCCTCTCCCACCTCCTCAGCAGTGCTCCCAGACTGCGAGAGAGCCCAGGCTGGGCTGAGGGACGCTGCCCCTGAGTGCACAAATTTTGTGCACCAGGATTCTAGTATGTTTATAATTGGTGGTTAGTACTATTCCTTCCCTTCTGCTGCTGTCGTAGAGCCCTGTGTCTACCTGACCTTAATGTGACATGTTTAATACCACCGTAACACACTAGGCACTTTAACATTTCATCACACCACATTAAATATATAAAATATATATTTCTCATTCAGTATCATTCATACAGAAATGTACCTGAAATTATTTTAATAAGTCTTACTTCTGAAATGATTTGACTATAGTTTATGATGGATGCTGTTCCTTCTGCAATCATGGTACTTGAGAATTCCTGTAAAATAAGAAAAATCTAATCTAAGATTCCAAAGTAATAAACTTATGTGTGCCAAATTCCAAAATACATAAAATTGCGCTCACTTTGGCAACATGTGTACTAAAATTGGAATGACACAGAGATCAGCACTGCCCCTGCTCAAGGGTGGCAAGCAAATTCGTGCAGCATTCCACAAAAGTAAATAAATAAGTAAATCTACTTTATGTTACTGTGATAGCTGGTAGGTAAATATGTTAAACTAGAGGCCCAGTGCACAAAATAGTGCACAGGTATGGTCCCTAAGCCTGGCCAGTGATCAAAGTGCAAGTGTCTGGTGTGGAAGGGCAGGTCCCTGCTGACCTCTGGTCCCTTGGTAGCACCTGGGCCCCCGGGTCCCCACACACCCCCCTCTGCTTGAATCATGGCGCCCCAGTCCCCACGCGGAGATGCAATGAGCAGACACTGGGCCGAAGTGTAGCATGGGCCTCTGGTCCACCCCACAGCACCACATGGAAGCCAGGTGGGCAGCAGACTCTCTCCCAACCAGCCTTGCAGACCAGCTCCTGTGAGAATCCACAGGTCCTGCAGCTGCAGCCCAGCTCACCCAGAAGAGGCCATACAGGTGTGGGGCGGGCTCCTTGTGGGCGCCTGGCACCTGAGCACAGGAGCTTCCCAAGGGAGTGAGAGCAAGCTCAGTGGACACCCCACATTCTCACCGTACCTCTGTCCCGGTCACCCCTGCCCCCAGGTAGCCAGCAAGAGGTTGCAGAGCATCGCCCACACCCACCATGTTCCATGCCACCCCCTAGTGGTCAATACACATCATAGGGAGTAGTCAAACTCCTGGTCAAATGATGGCACAAGGGGGAAATTTGCATATTAGGCTTTTATTACATAGGATTTGATTTTTTAGTTGCCTTTTCCAGTATTGAAGCCAAAATTTTTTTCCCTAGTCTCAAATATTATAGACCCTTGAAAACTTCCTACTCTAGGCACTGAGCCTTATAGTGCTTCATGCATAAAACAGCTCTGAGACCCTGGTAGTTGGGAGGACTTGTGATGAATGAGTAGGATCAGATACACAACCATAGGAACCCCTTCCCCAGGCCTCCTTGAGTGGAGCTGGCCAGCTGCAGGGTTAGCACCTTCTTGAGGGAAAGCATGTTTGCAACTTAATTGGACTCAGAGCTTGCAAAATCTGTGTTCAGTCACCTTGGTCAGCACGAAATGTTTCTGCCAGCCTTGGCTCCTGCTGCCATCCCCACCCTCTCACTCCAAAGCTTGGATCTGCAACTGTTAATGAATAATCACTTGGTAATCCTTCCATCTCAATGGGAGACGCTCAGCTGAGGGCCTGCAAAAGAGAAATGACTTCCTGGATAAATAAATATATGTATATTTGCTCCCTGGGGCCCATGTCAACTGCTTGCTGGACAATGTTCTCCTGGGTTCAACAATCAATGTTTTGTTAACTTTGTGAGAGGGGTGCATGAAGGGATCTCCGCCGTGGGAAGGGTGAGCTCTGCTGGTGGCCCAGGCTCCCCCTTGGAGGCAGAGGGACACACCTTTCAGGAGTTTCCATTGGCAATGCAGATTCTAGAAGCCTAAGTGTCTTTTGCCACTTTGAGGAGCATTTTATCTCAAAGGCAGTGAAGCCACACAAATCACAGAGGTAGAGATGCTGGGATGGGTCTAATACATTGACATGGACCTGAAGCCAGAGAAAGTTACCCAATTTAAGTCATTTGCTTCCTCCCTTTACAATTGTTGCAAAACCCACTTATTGCCAGTAGTATCTATACTAATAAAAGGGTAATATGCTAATGAGACCAGGAGACCTTCCAAACGTCCTTCCGGACAAAGCCATGGTGTCAGGGCCGAGACAGAGGCAGTTAGGGGTGATCAGGCCAGGAAGGGAGGGCAGTTGAAGGTGATCAGGCTGGCGGGGGTGGGGGCAGTTGAGGGCAAGCATGCAGGCAGTGGGGGGCATTGGTGGTGATCAGATCAGCAGGGGAGGTAGTTGGGGGAGAGCAGGCTGTGGGGGGGGGGGCAGCGCGGCAGTTGGGGGCGAGAAGAGCAGCAGGCAGAGTGGTTAGGGCAATCAGGCAGGAAAGGTAGGTGAGCGGTTAGGAGCCAGAGGTCCCAGATTGTGAGAGGGATGTCCCAGATTGGAGAGGGTGCAGGCCAGGCTGAGGGACATGCCCTGCCCCCCACCCCCGCCCCCTGCACAAATTTCATGCCCCGGGCCATAATTTACTCAATATGCATGCACTCATTTAGTTCAAATAATACTTTGAAAATGAAACTGGTTATCATCTTATTTCAAAGAACATGAGTGTCAATAAATAGAAGCAAAAAATAAATATAATGTCATCCAATGTTTATAACTTCCATTCAGAATTATTTTCAATTGAAAACTGAATATGAGTTCTGTTGTCTCTATTGGAAATGGGAGGAGAAACAAAGAATTTACCTACCTTCTTGCTCTAATAGGAGACTTTCTCTTAAATGTTATCAGAAGGATTAGAAGAGAATTATTGAAGGCAATGTTCATGCGCCGCTTAAACCACAGAGACACACTCACTATGCTCTGCTTCCGTGGAAAAACTTCCTCCTTCCCTTTCAGCCTGGCACTAAACCAAAGGGATGGGTTGGAAGTCAGGAAGCTCCTGGCCCCAGCTCCGCCACTCAGGTGGTAGCGCTGAGAAGGGCACTTCATCTTTCAGGACCTCCAGCTCCTTCATCGGTGAGATAGTTGACTGAGATGAGCTGATGACCCTCTGTCATTCCAAGACTTTCTCCATCTGGGTGAAACGTCAGCCACAGAAAGAACCCAACTCACCATCCTGCTTTGCTGGCTCCCTTACTGGGAGTGACTGTTTATCCAGCTCCGGCAAGAAATTGGGCCACAGAATATTCAGACAGGAATTAACCTGACTCCACAACCTTAATATTGCTTCTTTCAGGAACGCCTGAGCTAGCCTGGGAGAGTGAGGTATGGACCCATGGCCTACTTTTCTTCCAAGATTCGTTTCCTTTTGTGGCCTGACTTGTCAGAGTTTCCAACAAGAAACCCAGGAATGTGGGAAGAATAGGGGCTTTGGAAGCCAAGAGGCGTTGATTAAAATCTTGTATTTGACACACTCTAGCAGTGTAATGATGGACAGGTTCCTAAACTTTTCTGAGTCTCAGTTTGCATATATCTTTTTTAAAAAGTAATCATACTCACCTCATAAATTCTTTTGAGGGATAAACAATGTAGGATTTATTGGGAGCATAAAAAGGCACATGGACTGCTGACGCTGGACAATAAAATGTCAATGGTGTTCTTCAATATTCCAGGTTGCAGTGACTGACTGAGGGTATGAAATTCTTAGAAGGGCTAGCAACACATCCCCAGTGGTGACCTACTCACCCCCCGCCTCTTCCTCCGTGCCATTGTCCCCCTTAGGAGAGATGGCCCAGGACAGAGCGGGATTTTGCCCCCTGCTGCTGCTCCTGCTGCTGGGGCTGTGGGTGGCCCAGGTCAGCACCAAGTCCAAACACAGTTTCAGCTCAGTGGTTTGAAACTCAGAATGTGCAACCCAGCCCCCAGGGATGCAAAGGGGCGACGGGCAACATCAACAAGCACACAAATCACTGCAGAGGCCTCCACACCTTCCTGCACGAAGCCTTCTCCAGTGTGACTGCCACCTGCCACACCCCCATCATAGCCTGCAAGATCGGCCAAGAAAGCTGCCACCAGAGCCAGAAGCCTGTGTCCCTGACCATGTGTGAGCTCCCCTTGGGGAGGTACCAAGATAGCAGGTACAAAGACAAGCAACTGGACCTATTCTTCATCGTGGCCCGTGACCCTCCACAACAAGACAGCCTGACATCCCTGCTGGTTCCTGTGCCCTGGGTAATGCTGTCTAAGACCAGGTGTTTCCCTCACCCCAAGCTCTGCAGACTCCTGGCGCTGCTGCTGCATTTCCTCCCTTGAGTTCTTTGCTAATCCTCAGCCTCCTTGCAAATACCACTTTTCTCCCACACTCCCAACTGCACATCCCCTTAATTCCGGAGGGGGGGTTATGGGTGCCCGAAATGAGAGAAGAGAGGCGATTCTCTTTAGCCCTTCACTTCTGCTTACATTGCTTTCTGAGGGTGTTCCCGTATGGCCCTTTAAGCCCCAAGGATCTCAGTGAGCAGGACGGTCTGGGTTTTGTGGGGGCTATGCCATATAGAATTTTGGGAGACTGTCTTTAAAAATTTGTAATTTATAAAAATATAAAATTACAAATGCAAACTTAGAAGGGCTGTGGTTAGACAGTTCAGAGGGATCCCAGGCAGGGGAGACTATGTAAGGAGGAGGACAGGAGAACCTGCGCTGGGTTCCCTGTATTGAGAATGTGTCTGATTTTGCTTTAATAAAAGACTGACCTTCCTGACGGGGGTGTGTTACTGTCTAAGGCAAAGTTTGGAGGTTTGGGAACCCCTTCTTATCTCTGTGAGGCATCAGTTTTACTTGCCTGGCAGCCTGGAGGAGGGCTGTGCCCCAGCAGCTTCGGCTTGGAGGAGCAGCCTGGTCTCTGCCAAGCACCCCCTTGAGAACCTGGTGATCCCATCTCACACGAAAGGGAGGAAGGAGAGGAAGAGCAGGCTGAGCCCTGGGTGTCAGCCAGATCTGAGGCCTGACCCCTGCTTCCCTGATATGATGCTGAGCAGGTCTTCAGACTTCTCCAGTGAATTTCTCTCCCTTGGGAATTTCAGAATCTGGACCTTCCAAAAATCTTGATCTGGTCCAAATTAGTGCTTCCCTAACTACCTGTGGTAAAGGAGCAGTTTGTTTGTGGGGTTTTTTTTGTTGTTGTTTTTTTTTTTGGGTGTTTTTGTTTGTTTGCTTATTGATTTCAGAGAGGAAGAAGAGGGAGAGAGAGATAGAAACATCAATGATCAGAGAGAATCATTGATCGGCTTACCTCCTGCACATCCCACACTGCAACCCAGGCATGTGCCCTGACCAGAATCGAACAGTGACCTCCTGGTTCATAAGTCAACGCTCAACCACTGAGCTACGCCGTCCAGGTGAAGGAGTAGTTTTATATGCAATCTGCCTCAGAGCAATAATTTTGTAAAATACAATAAAATAAAATAAAACATACAGATATGAAAAACCCAATGCCAAATTTTATAGTTAATTAAATCTAAAGTCAATTAACATAAAATCACTCTATCAAATTGGCATAGAAGTTTCTCAATGCTTTCTCTCAATTTCTATACTTACCTTAATAGACAGTCACACAGAGAAAAACATACACATATAATACACACACATAAATACCAACATAAGACATACACATATATACATACATAAATATATTCACATATGTGCATGTGTGTGCACAACACACAAACACATGTGCGCATAGTAAGGCAGCCCCTCTCCTTCCCTCTACCTCCTCCATATACCCACTTCCCATTTTAAAAAAGATTTTCTGATACAACTAGGGCTCAGAACAAGGGAAGGATAATTGGTGAAATGTGATGTGGCTGAGAAAACACAGAATCCAAAAATTCTGACTCCCAACCCCCTTCCCTGCTTTCTAGAAAAAAGAGATCTAAGGCAGAGAAAGCTCCCTGCTACCTACCACACCCACACTATCCACGCCAAATATAGCTCCCACAGCATCCAGGAGGCCTCACCACACCACGCTTTGCCCTCCAGTATCACTATCTTACCCACCCCTGTGCTTCTGACCAAGCAAGATAGACTGGAAGTGAGAGGAAAAAACATTCTTCTACCCCTCTGGCTTCACTCCAGTGTCATGGGCAGGCTCCACTTCCTCTGTCTGCACCTTAAATGATGGTGTTTCAAAGGGTCCTATTCTTAGATCCTATTCTTAGCTCACACCGCCCTCTCTGAGTGACTTGGTACACTTCCATGGCTTCAACTGCCACTTACCTGCCCCAAAAGCATATCTCCAGCCCCAGTCTCGTAAGTTCCAGGCACATATCTCCAGCTACTTACTGTTACTAGCCACCTCAGTGTCCTGCAGGCATCTTAAGAAACATACTCAGAACTGACCTCAGATCTGCCTGGCTTCCAAACTTGCCCCTGCTCCTGCAATCTCTCAGTCTTGACTAGTGGGAACATTATATCCAACCATTCAAGGTCCTAATCTAAGAGACACATGTGTCAACTGAACCACACCAGCCAGGGCTGTCAACTCATTCTTTTTTGTTTGTTTCTTCAGTAATTCCCCAACAATCCCATGTACTGCTTTAAGAGAGCACAGAACTTCTTGGGTCTTTCCAGGAAAACACTCCTAAGTTTCATATATATATATGTGTGTGTGTGTATATATATATATATATATATATATATATACACACACACACACACACACACACACACACTAGTGGCCCAGTGCACGAAATTTGTGCACGGGAGTGAGGGGGGGGTGGTGTTCTTCAGCCCAGCCTGCACCCTCTCCAATCTGGGGCCCCTCAAAGGATGTCCTACTGCCGGTTTACAGGGATCGGGCCTAAACCAGCAGCAGTCAGACACCCCTCTCACAATCTGGGACTGCTGGCTCCTAACCACTCACCTGCCTGCCTGCCTGCCTGCCTGATTGCCCCTAACCACTCTCCCTGCCGGCCTACTCACACCCAACTGCCCCCCACCACCAGTCTGCTCCCCCACAAATGCCCTCCTGCCAGCCTGATCACCCCCAACTGCCCCCGTGCCAGTGTGCTCGCCCCCAACTGCCCCTCCACTGGCCTGCTCGCCCCCAACTGACCCCCTACTGGACTGCTCACTCAAAACTGCACCCCCCCTGCTGTCCTGATCAACTCCAACTGACCCCCACTGATGGCCTGCTAGCCCCCAACTGGCCCCCCTGCTGGTCTGCTTACCTCCAACAGCCCTGCCCCCCACCAGTCTGATCACCCACAACTGCCCTCCCCTCTTGGCCTCTAGCTGACTCTACCTCAGCCCTGCCGCCATGGCTTTGTCCAGAAGAACGTCCGGAAGGTCTCCTGGAAGGTCTCCCAGTCTAATTAGCATATTACCCTTTTATTAGATAGGATAGAGGCCTGGTGCACGGGTGGGAGCTGGCTGAATTGCCCTGAAGGGTGTCCCGGATCAGGGTAAGGGTTCCCTTGGGGCATGGGGTGGCCTGGGCGAGGGGCCTGTGGTGGTTTGCAGGCTGGCCATGCCTCCACAGGGGTGAGGGTCCCCGCTGGGGCGGGGGGGAGTGTAGCCAACCTGGTTGAGGAGCTGAGGGCTGTTTTCAGGCTGGCCATGCCCCCAAATGACCCAAGCTCCCAGCCCCTCCTTTTTTTCTTTTTCTTTTTCTTTTTTTCAGCGCCTTCTTGAGTGGAGGCCAGGGCCACTGGAAGCAGGTATCTGGGATTTATTTATCTTCTATAATTGAAACTTTGTAGCCTTGAGCAGAGGCCAGGGCCGGCCATGGCGGGCAGGAAGCTTGGCTTCCTCCATCACCGAGGGCAACCCAAGCCTCCTGCTCACTCCAGCTGCATGGCTGCCACCATCTTGGTTGAGTTAATTTAATTTGCATACTCACTCTGATTGATTGGTGGGTGTGGCGGAGGTACAGTCAATTTGCATATTTCTCTTTTATTATATAGGACACACACACACACACACACTTGCCCTGGCCAGTGTGGCTAAGTTGGTTGGGTGTCATTCTGTGCACCAAGAGGTTGTTGGTTTGATTCCCAGTCAGAGCACATGCCTGGGTTGTGGGCTCCATTCCTGGCAGGGGGCAGCTGATCAATGCTCTGCTTTCACATCACTGTTACTCTCTCTCCCTTTCTCTCTCTCCAAAAATCAATAAAAATATTTTTAAAAATAAATTAAGAAAAGATTTCGCTATCTAGTTTAAGAGGCAGGTAAAAATAATACATTTGACCACCATGTGCCCACCATCCAGATATCATTGCTGACATGTACACATAAGGAACTGTTCGACATTGAAACGGGGACTCAGAACTGTTGGACATTGAAATTGGGACTCAAACATTTTTTTGCTTTGTTTTGTTTTATTATTATATGTTTATTTCTAGTCTGCAAAGGCAAAACTTTTTAAAGGAAAGAAATGGTGGGGAAAAGATACAGAGGCAAAGAAGCATTGAACAGACTGTCAAACTACATTGGGAAGACAGGGGAGGTTGGGCGAGTGGGGCTATAAGAGACCAACCGAAGGACTTGTATGCATGCATATAAGCACAACCAATGGATACAAGACACTGAGGGGGAGGGAGGGCGGGCAGGTGAAGGCATGTACTGGGGGGTAGGGGAGAGCAGGGGGAGGTCAAGGGGGAAAAAAAAAAGGAGACATATGTACTACTATGTGTAATACTTAAAACAATAATAAAAAAAGCAAAAAAATAATAATACATTTGAAACATAGCAAATATCAGAAGAGTATAATGAATCAAAGGAATTTCATAACATTTTTCTTCCACCTTCTAAAGAGTTTCATTCACCCTAACCCAAAGCCCATTCTCTATTACATGTTAATCTTCCTGTTACATGTCTCTGGTGCAACATTCGGTCTGTGACCAGAGTTAGTCAACACCAGGAGAAATTCAACCATCTGTAGGAGTTGTGACCCCAGAAGCTGGGAAGAGTGTGGAAAGAATTCCAAATAGAATGAATCCTTAAATAGATTCATTCTATCCAAACAAGTGGTGTAGCAATGTAGATAAGAGTTTCTGACTTCCGTGTGTAGGTTGAAGAATGAGATGGAGTGTAACTTGAATCTAGGGGCCTTGGCCCACTCAGAAAGTAATGACACAGCATCCATAAAACAGGGCTCAGTGGGACACTCGGGGGCTTGAGAAGCGCTTCCCAAAATCCTTGGGACAAATCTCTGCTGGTTATGCTCTCTGGGCCACGGAAGACCTGTTTCCAAAAAGTCACTTGGGAAGGGGCTTCCCAGCCATTTAGAATGACATATTTCCTAGTGGGTAAGTTTGTTTTAATATCCAAAACATTTTAACTCAGGATAGAATATTTAAGAAAATCAAACACATAGCATCATTATGTTTGCATTAAGGAATTTGTGCATATTTGGTATTTTAAGTATTTGCAGTGTTTAAGAGAATTCAGTCTGTTACAATAACAAATTGGCCTTGTAATTCTAATTTAAAATGTGTAATTGGTGTAGACGTGACTTGAAATAGAACTTTCCTTTAAAAGCAGTTTGGGAACATTTGAGAAAACCTAAGAATTGAACTATATTTATAAATTGCTAGATTCATGAGAGTTTTTTAGGTATTCAGGAATGTCATGTTGGTTAGCTCAGATGACCAAATTACTTTATAAGGGCATGGAATAAGTTAAATTTATAAAATATATTTTAAATTTGTTTATAAGTTACTTAAGGAAGAACTTGGCTTCTGATTTGCATCTTTAATACAGGGAATATAAATTTTAAAAAGCCAAAGTGGCCCTCTGAATATTCTTTTCTGGGCACAAAAGGGACATATTAAAAACTCACACTGACATTGCAAAACCAGCCCATTTTCTGTGTTGTTTTCATCTACTGGTGACTGTATTTCCTGGTGTTCCCATGTTGGTTGCTTTTATTGAGCTTTTAGGAGGAAGGGTGACTACTGATGACGCAATAGCCCAGATCAAGGCATATAGCTGCCCGTGGCAGCACCAGAATTAAACCCGGAGCTGTGTCTCCTCAGCGCCCTCTGCTTCTGCACTGTGCTGCCTTAGGTAGATCACCCTGCCTACTTGAAGAGGGCCTCCCATTGCATTCTGGAGAAATTCAGAAAGTTTTCCTGAGGCCAGTGTGGTGGTGGCAGAGGAATTCAGCAAAATATACTCCAAGAAAAAGTATATCTCAGAGACTATGATTGAATCTCTATCCTAAATAGGGGCTTTTTTTCCCTGGCTAAACTTGGAGTTTTAAGACTAGATTTCACCAAGGTAGTTTTAAAAATATATAAAAACTAGCCCTAGCCAGTTTGGCTCAGTGAATAGAGCATCAGCCTGGGGTTTGATTCCGGTCAAGGGCACATGCCCAGGTTGCAGGCTCCTCCCCAGCCCAGGCCCAGGTGGAGGGGGGAGCATGTGGGAGGCAACCAATTGATGTGTTTCTCTCACATTGATGTTTCTCTCTGTCTTACCCTCTCTCTTCCACTCTCTCTAAAATCAATAGAAAAATATCCTCAGGTGACGATTAAATTATATATATATATATCCTATCTAATAAAGATGGAATATGCAAATTGACCATAACTCCACAACAAAGATGATGGTGCCCACAGCTAATAAGGAGGGAATATGCAAATTCATGTGACAAGGCAAGAGGTGGAAAGGTGGCTCCAGCCGGAGTGAGGGCGGTGCCGGCAGCCAGGGGAAGGAAGGCTTATTCTTGCACAAATCTTCGTGCATCGGGCCTCTAGTATATATATTAAAAACAACAGAATGCCAACAACTGGTTTGTTCAATAAAAATCAGACTGCATGCCCTGGTTGGTTTGGCTCAGTAGTTAAAGCTTTGGCCCATGGACCATAGGTTCTCGAGTTTGATTCCAGTCAAGGGCACGTACCTCGGTTGCAAGCTTGATCTGACCCAGTTTGGAAGGCAACCAATCAATGTGTCTCTCTCACATGAATGTCTCTCTCTCTCTCTCTCTCTCTCTCTCTCTCTCTCTCTCTCTCCCCTCCTCCTCTTCCTCCTCCCTTCCTCCCTTCCCTTCTCTCTAAAAATTAATACAAACATATCCTCAGGTGATGATTTAAAAATAAATAAATAAGGCTACTGTGCACAGGCATGTGTGTATATAAACACACGTGTTCATAGTGGGGAGGTAAAGTTACGTTAGTGGAATTAGGAATGCTATATTCCACCAATTACAGATTTTTGGTGGATCCAAACTCCTCATTTGAAGTACAATTACCTTTTCGCAGAAATAAAAAACAATAATATAATAATTACTTAGAATCAATCACTTAGTTACCAGGTTTGACTTGGGAGCTTAATGAAAGTTTTGTAACAAGAATAGGGGGAATATGGGCAGAGACCTATAAGTGGACAATGAGTCCAGAGAAGAGGATGTCAAGGAACTGAAAATAAATTTTTACCCGCCTGCTTAACATCTCTAAAGATTGAGGGGTTGGCTTCATTGACTTCATGCTGTCCTAATTCTCAGATTGCCTGCCCCTGGAGCCTGCTGGGAGCCTGCTAGTGAGGGCTCGAGCTGCCACTAGATATACCTAGCACATGCTAGGTCTTCAAATATGTTCTTTTAACAAAATTTGTTTTCAAAGCAAAGGAATGGGACTAGGAAAATATACAGATCACAAATCAGGAAAGTTTATAAAACTAGGTCTTTTAAAATTCTCATTATGCTTAAAAATCTCCAGAGGGGGAATCTACTGCCTATGAAGATAGCCTTATGCCATTTTGGGCAGCTCCAAATACTAAAAATTCCCCTGGATAGAACCTAATCTTACAGCTCAGCACTGCAGCAATGCCTTATCACTGGTGAGCCATTCAGAACAAATCCAATTCCTCTTCACATCAACCTTTTAAATACTTTAGGAGTTTCACAACCTGTGCTCTCCAAATACAGGGTTGGGCAAAAGAAGGTTTACATTTGTTCATATGTAAATTAATACAATAATTAATAAATAATAATACAAGAATGAACTGTGTTTCACGTACTCACAACTGTAAACCTACATTTGCCCTACTCTGTATTGCCTCATTAGGTAATAGCAAGAGTTATAAAATGGCTCCTACTGTTTGATCCAATAATTCCACTTGCTAAAATAGGCTAAATGGAAGTAACTCAAAGTGAGGAGGGATAAATTTATGCAAATCTATTTACACTTGTCTCTGTGTAACAGAGAAAATTCAGAAATAATACAAATTCCAAACAGGCTCATAGATACAAAGAACAGACTGATGGTTGCCAGAGGGAAGGGGAGGGGGATGGGTGAAAAGGGTGAAAGGATTAAGAAGTATTAATTGGTAGTCACAAAATAATCCCAGGAATGTAAAGTACAGCATGGGGAATATAGTCAATAATACTGTAATATAGTAAGTATATATGGTGGCAGGTGGGTACTTAAAATATCAGGGGGACCATTGTGTAAAATATATAACTGTCTAATCACTATGCTGTACACCTGAAATTTAATACAAAATAATATTGTACATAAACTATAATTGAAAAATTAAAATAAAATAAAAAATAATATAAATTCCTCAAAATTAAGAGTAAATTAAAAAATGATGGGGGAACTATTTGATGTTTTAACTGAAGCACCAAGTTAACACTTTAACTGAAGGCAAAGACACAAAAGTTATCCTGATGCATGGAAATAAGTATGGGCGCTAACACATGAAGAAAACAGAACATAAAACTATGTTTTCATTGGGTTACAACTCTATAAAAGGGTCTCAGGGTTTGTACATCAATAAAGTCCGTAAGTGAATGTGGAGCCTTTCCAGAGCTCCCTCTCCAAACCATGCTTCCTGCAGACACTCCCAGCCCAGTGAGCTACCTCCAACCCAGGAACTGTTCCACATTTGCTTTTGATTCGTGCTGTGTATCTCCCACTTGCAAATACTAACCCACAGACACAGAAGAACCTGTGAGGGCTAAAGAAAGCTAAGCAACAGACCCCAAGCCTCAGCTTCCCCAGTCCCTCCCAGTTTTCACATCTTACTCGGTCTGTGGGGCTTTCTGATCCCCTTACAGTTTTTACCTGGAGAGCTGATGTTTCCTGGGACCAAGTCAGACACTATCTAGGGTGCAGCAGTGACAAAATAGACAAGGTCCCTGAGTTCACAGAGTTTATTTTAAAATATGTAGTGGTAAAGGTGGGCTTATTATGATAAAGGAAATAAACAAACAGATAAATACATAATCAAGTAGAGATAAATGTGAAGGAAACAAATCAAACTAACATTATTGGGAGGTATAATGGGAACACTAGACCAAGTGGTTGGGGAAGACATCTGAGAATGCAACACTTTAGTTAGGACTGAAGGATGAGAGCCAGCCACTAGACTTTCTCCAGGCAGAAGGAAAAGAGAGCAAAAAGGCCACAAATTGGGAATAAGCAAGGCATATTTGAAGGACTGAAAGGCCACTATGGCTGGAGGATCACTAGAAGCTTTCTACTCAGGGTAAGAGAGGAGGCTGGAGAAATAGGCAAAAAAGGAGTCATGCAAATCAGAAGCCATTGAAGGACTGAGGTGATCTGATTGAGGTTTTTGGAAGATCAGTCTGGTGAGGGTGCAGCGAATGGTTTATCAGGAGGTAAGAGTGGAGCGTGTAGACCAGTGTGGAAACTAATGTATGTGCTCGCACAGTCAAGATGGTGGTGGTGCAGACTTTGCCAACATTTGCTGTACATTTTTAAAGGAATATTACCAATAAGATAAAATTTAAACTAAGGGAAAGTTAAACAAAAATAGATTAAAAATATATATACTACACAGATTTCTTATCCTAAGAGAACTAAGGTTTGGCCCCCAGTTTCCTTGGAAGGGACAGGAAACAAGAAGATGTTCTCTCAAGTCTGTCCTTTCCTGTCCCCTTTGTGGTCCCTCATTAATTCCCCCTTACCTTGCGGCATGAGAAAAAAGCAGAGCCCACGTTACTGCTACTCTTCAAGTGGACAAATCGTGAGCAGCCTAAAGCCCCAACCCTATGTACAATGGTAGTTACATCTCTTGGTGCACATAAACCAGATAATAAACATTAGACACAAATGTTTCTTCCACCTATTCTCATGTTAGGGTAACACTCCTTCCCCCTAAAAACCATAATGGAAATTTCTTGGGAATTATTCTAACTATAACACTCTAGAACAAGTCTAAAGAAAAAAATAGCTTTTATTCTCTGATTCACAGGGACATATCTAACACTTTTAGGAACTCTTTCAGGACTGGCTACTACAGAAATAAAGCTAACACTTTTTAACATGATGGCGAGGTGGTGGAAGAGTGGTGCAGTGTTCCATGTGTTTCTTGTAAGGACTTGGGCAGCTAAGATGAAACCCTATAAGTTAGTGGTTGAGAGTGAAGGATTTGGAGTCAGGCTGCTTGGGTTTGACCCCTGGTCTCTCCACCTACTGTGTAGCTTAGAACAGGTTATTTAACTTCAATAAGCCAGAATTTCATCTTCAAAATGGGAGTTTGGTAAGCCCCAAAGAATCTGAAATTGATGAAATATGATGAGAACTGTTTGTGAATTCAGGAGAGGGCTTCTAAACCTGGCCTGTTCCCTGCCTCCAAGTCCTCCATTATCATCTTCCCCTTCACATCTCCCCAAAACATATATATCAACACACTCCATTGTACACACAAACATGCACCACACACTTATACACTCTTAGTTGGAGAAAGTGGTATTTAACCACTATAAGCATAGTAAATGTCACTTTACTTTTAAAAAAATATTTATTTGAGAGAGAGAGAAACATCCATCAGCTGCCTCCCACACACCCCCTCCCCCCACTCACCAGGGATCAAGCCTGCAACCACACTGGGAATCAGACTGATGACCTCTCTGTGCATCGAGACAAATCTCAACCAACTGAGCCACACCAGTTACAAAGCCTATTGCACTTAATAATAACATAAACCTTTCTAATTTAGCACAGATTAAAACAACTCCTGGAAAACAGTAACTGGATCCCAGACCCGGAATTCAAACTCCCTCACGCTACAAGCTCAAAAATTCTCAAGTGCTCTTTTTCCGTGGGGAAAATAAATCACCCACTCCCTTTTCCAGAAGTTCATGGACTCCCACAACCAGTTTAATTTATATTCCACTTTCTAATTTAGGCTCTACCAACTGTTTCCCAATTTGCTTGAGTATAAAGAATTTAAGACCAGATAAGGGAAGGTTCTTAATGCCTCAATACTGGGAATAGGTGAGTTGGATTTGAAGCCATTGAATAAGGTTCATAATACTGTTGACTCTTGAGCAGCTCAGGTTTGAACTTCCCATCCAGTGAGTGGTACTTGGATTTTCCCCCCATAAATACCTGTACTGTTTTCCACCCATGGTTGGAGTGTAAGGATTCAAATTGCATTGTTCTGCCATTTCATATAGGAGACTTGTGCATCCATGGATTTTGGTATTGCTGGGGGTCCCTGGAACCAGTCTCCCTCCAGTACTCAGAAACAAGTTTTGGGGGAGTCAAAAGTTGTAGGTTGATTTTCGAATGCATCTAAGTACTGGCCTCGGTAACCAGCTACTGGGCAGCATTTACCCAGTGGACACCAGGGGGTAGCAACATCACACTCTCCCGGTTCCCAGGCACAAATGCTAGGGAAGCTGAAAAGTCTTCCTGACTCAGGGCCCCCATAATCCATGGACAGAAAAGAGCTCCAACTCCCTGCTTCTAACTCTCCTGGAAAGATGGTCACTAGGGTTTGTGGCCCTCGATTAATCTTTTGCCACTATGGAGCAGAGGGATCTTGCCTACAAATAAAATGAACATTTTCTCTCTCCTCTTTTCTAAACCCAATGGAGTGGAGAATGGGTGGGGTTTAACTTTCTGAGGAGGTGAGAGAAGAGTCACCACATTAAGCGACGTCCTACTCTCCCGCTGTTCCAGCGACTG
Organism: Corynorhinus townsendii; assembly: GCA_026230045.1. Taxonomy (NCBI): domain Eukaryota; kingdom Metazoa; phylum Chordata; class Mammalia; order Chiroptera; family Vespertilionidae; genus Corynorhinus; species Corynorhinus townsendii. Next base: position 158,791,847 of record JAPDVU010000001.1, on the reverse strand, counting down.
CCCAGAAGCTCTGGCCTCCTGGCTTCATGGGAGCTCTGTCCCCCGGGCAGACGCTTCCCACACGTCACCCCCTATCCTCAGCAGCACAGGCCCTCCAGCCCTTCTCTAGGAACTATTTTGCTTTCTGAGCTCACCCTTTGGAAACTCCACCCCCACCCTGCCTGCCCCTGCTCAGAAGAGGGACAAGACATCTCCCATCTATGCCTAAACCCCCCCTAACCCTCCTGGGGGAGCCTAACTGGGTCTTCACTTCCCATCCAGGCTCCCCACCACCAGGAGCCCCAGTGACTCTGGGAGACTGTCACCATCCCGCATGAAGGAAGGGTCTGATATCCAGTGACAAATGATGGGGTCTGATTGGGGTTCTGCTGTCTCCCCTCCGCTAGCAGAAGTGGGAGAGGTAGGAAGGACGTGCGGAGAGGATAGGACAGCGACCAACAAGAGACTCAGAAAATGTTCCCAGCAGCGCACACCCTTCCGGGAGGGTCCTGATCCCCGGACCCTGCCCCCTTCAGCCACGGTGCCCACCCCAAGCCTTCACAGCCCCCCACGCCTCCGCCATACCCAGACCGAACAGAGGAGCCCATTGTCAGAGCCCGAATGTTCGAGGACTGAGGAGAGAAGGGAAAGAGGAGGGCCCGCAAGACCCAGAGGGGGAGGAATCCCCTGACTTCCCTGCCCTCCGCTCCACCCAAGGCGGGCAGGGGTTGGGGAGGGGGGTCTCTTCTGAACCCCAGCTTCTGCCCAAGTCTGGCAACTGAAGGGAGAAGAGGTTCCCAGGCGAGTTAGAGACGGAGGCTTCCGGCCGCCTACCGACCCCAGTCCTGGGCTGAGGATCTCAGGGACTTCACGGCGCCCCAGCCTCTGGAGCGTCCCGCAGAGAGCGAGGCGGTGGCGGGAAAAGAAGGGCATCTTCGGCTAGGCGGGCCTCCCGGGTCAGGGTCGCAGCTACCCACGGGGGTTAGGGGGTGCGAAGGAGGGAGAGGGCTGCGGGAGAGCCAGGCCGACCGGCCGGGGGAGTCGGGGAGAGGCTCCGCGGGAGAGGGGGTCGGGGCCCGCGAGTCCCGGCAGGGGGTCGGCGCGGAGCCGGGCGGGCGCTGGGAGGCGGGGCGGGCGGCCGTCTCAGTCCTCCCTGGCGGGGCCCCGCGGCCTGGGAGCCGAGCCGCCGTGCGCCGCGGCCGGAGCTGTCCTCCCGCCAGACCCGGGAGACGCGAGCGGCGGGACGGAGGCGGCGGCGCGCCCGGCCCCGCCCGCCGGCCCGAGCGTCGGACGCGAAACGCGCCGAGCCATGGTGAGTCCCGCGTCGCCACCCCCGGGTCCCCTCCGCCTGCGCCCAGTGGGTGCCTCTGACGCCTGCTCTGGGCTGCGGAGCGCTCCTGGGACTCCCCTCCCATCCCCCTTTCTTTTCTTTGATTTGTCTGCCCCGCTGTCTGGCTCGGTCCCCACCGGGTACTGCCCTTACCCTTTCTTTCTTCCCCGCCCCTTCCCCCATCCTCCTTTTGGTCTCTCCCCTAATCCGCACACCTCCCCTCGCCCTCCTCTGTCCTGACCTGTGCCTTCCTTTGCAGGACCTTCCCTCCCCCTCCGCGTCCCTCCTACGGCTTGGGTGCTGCAGCGGCCCTGCAAGGGGCCGGCCTCAGGTCATGAGAACTGACCTGCCTGGAACTACCATTTTCCATCCCAGTCCCCAGCCCGGTGAACCGGACCCACCCATCCGGCCCTGGGGGACCGGCCGCAGCTGAGCCTGGGCTAGGGCCAGGGACAGAAAACCGAAGAGGGAAATTCCCGCGGAGAAGAGAGGTTGCCTCAGGATAGTGGACAGAATGGGGAGGCGTGGGGGGGGGGGGCTCACAGTGCCAGGGGGCGTGACGCTGTTAGAGCAGACAAGAGATTGGGGGAGGGGGGTGTCCCCAGCTCACGCTGCAGGGAACAGAATCAGTGTTAGGGCATTCCCGTTGCAAAAGGGAGGGAGCTCCCTGTAGGGGGTAGGGGACCCTGGCAGCAGCCACTCAGGGCACGGAAAGCAGGAGGGCATAGTTAAGGGGAAGCCCATACCAACAGGAGTGGTCACTGTCCTGCGAACTTTCACTCCAGAAGTATTCTCTGAAGGATTACTGCAGTGGGCGCTGCTCGGGAGATTCCACTGCGGGAGTGGGGTAGGGGGACACGGCCTAAGGGGTGCTCACTGCAGAGAGGGGAGAGGGGGAGAGGCCCTGCCGGGGAGGCGCTCCCTGCGGGGAGTGGAGAAGGGGGAGGAGCACTACCGGGGCTGCTCCTCTGCTAAAGGAAGGGCACCCCCTGGCAGGGAGGCTGGAGCGAGAAGAAAGAGGAACTGGGCCAGGGAGAGCTGACTCAGTCTCTCTGGTCTCTTCTTTGGTCCAGGCCGGCTAGAGGCCTGGTCTCGATGCTCCTGCCCACCGCCTCCCACCCCAGACCCCTCCTCCCCTCCCGCCGGTGTCGTTTCCTGTGGCTGAGACTCTCTCTCAGCCATGAGCTCACCGCCCCTAATGGGTTGCAGCTGCCTCGCTGCTCCAGCTCTAGCGCCCCGCTCCCCGCTGCTGGCCTCAGAGCGGACGGCCCACTCTGCCTCTTCTCCCCTCCCCCCACCCATCTCCCCCTTCTCCCCTCCCACGTTCACTGCGCTGGCCGAGTCCCCGGAACACTGGGGGTCTGTCTGCCCGCCCACACACCTTGGGGCTGGGTCCTTGTGTGACGCACGGAATGGCCCTCTCTGGAGTAGCTGCCCTAGCTTCTCATGGTCAGGACTGGCTGGCAACTCTGGCTGGAGGGACCCAAAACAAAATGGTATGCAGTTTTGTCTTCAGGGCAAATGCGGGGCTGGGGATCGGGTAGGTAAAGAACTAGGAAAAACTCTGCAATGAGCATCCCCTTGCGCATTTACAGCAATTAAATCTGGTAAAAGGAACTTCAAAGCCATCTTGAAGGAGAAATAAGTTTGCCTGAGGGTAGCTGTTTAGAGTGTGGGATGGAGAAAGATAACCCATTAATTCACTTAGGAGGTGAGTTTGGAGGAAGTAGGGCTGAGTCTTGAGACTGTGGCTCCAGGTGGAGATGGGCAGAGAGAATCCTGCTGAAATCAGAAAATATTTCAGCTCCAATACATACCCATCAAGGCTTGCTTTTCCCTTCACCACATGTTCCTTTTGTGACTTTTTCCTGTTTCAACTGTCCCCACCCAGTTCTTTGTAACCCAATCCCACATGCTCTGGAATGGGTGATTGCTTCACAGCCACTCTGGGAGAGGGGAGAGAGGGTGCTAGAAAGATTCAAGATACACAGCCCTCTAGTCCCCCCTCCCATCCAACAACATCTCTAGCATATGACTCATGGGTGGTGGCACCACCTCTTTCGATGGGGGTCTCTGCAGACTCATGGATACAGAGAGAAGACTGACAGCTGTTAGAGGGGAGGAAGTTGGGGGATGAGTGAGAAAGTTGAAGGGATTAAGCAAAGGAAAAAAAGACTCCTGGATAACAGTATGGTGATTACCAGAGGGAAGAGAGGGTGGGGGGAAGTGGAAGAAGGTGAAGGGGGGATAAATGGTGATGGAAGGAGACTTAACTTGGGGTGGTAAACACATAATTTACAGATGATGTAGAATTATATACCTGAAACCTATATAATTTTATTAACCAATGTCACCCCAATAAATTTAATTTTAAAAATTTAATAAAAAATAAAATAAATTTTAAAGAGTTTATTTGAGCCAAACGGAGGACATGCCTGTAAGCAAGATCTCAATAGATTGAGAAAATGCTCCTGAGAATGGCAGTTTGGCATTGCCTTATTTACATTTAGAATTAGAGAAAATGTAAGAAAGTTTACATGAAATCTACTGGTGGTAGATTAAGAAGGTAGGAGAAAGCAAGAGGGGGAGGGGGAATAACTGGGGTTGAATAAGAAGCAAAATGGAGAGATATATACTTCTTTCACATTGACGGTTCAGGGTAGTTAACATTTAACATTACAGTAACTAGAGATAATATGCAGGCAACAAGGCAGCAATGAGTTTTGGTGCACCTGCTCTGTCCTGAGGGTGCTTATGCCTCCAACTTGTCTGGAAATGAAGATTACTCTGGCATTTGAAAGGTATGTTATCCTAGATGCACAAGAACAATGGGCAGGGCTCTACTAATGTAAAGATTAACCTTTTACTAAGGAAGCTATAGGTCTGGTGCTTGACTACCCACCATGACCTACCCAGTTGGGAATGTATCATGTGTGTTTACTATTGGCCACTGAACTTGTCAGGTCTGTTATATAGCCTCTTTTTCATTCACAATTAATATTTTTGCTTTTTAAAAAATTTTTAAATGCATATAAAACAATTAAATGTTGTATACCTCAACTGTGAGCACAGCAAAAATATCACCCATCTTACAGGAAAATAAACTGAGGTATAGAGGTTAAACAGATGGCGTAAGATATTGTATTGTCAGTCAAAATTAAACTGCTATTTAATTTTTTTAAAAGATGGGAGGGGTTGTCTGTGGATGGTAGGACCTGTAAGGAGGGGCTTGTAGGATGCTGTGTGAAAGCCCTCCACCCTCCAGAGCTCTCAGCCATAACTCAGTTCCCTGATGTCCCAGAAGTCATCTCATCTCTCCTGGGGAGGGCCTGTGCAATCACCCTGATCCTTAAGAATCAGGGATGGCCCTGATCAGAGACATGCGCAACAAATTCTCCCTAGATCTCCACAGCCAAGGTCTCAGAGCTCTCTCAGGGAGTGCACTGCAAGGCCTGTGCATTCTGACCAGCCCAGCTCCACTCCCATCCTGAGCTCATGCAGCCAGCAGTTCCTGAGTGCCCTCTCTGTGCACTCAATGGGACCCCGGGGTGACACAGCCAGCCCCATCCCAGCCCACTCCCAAGGAGCCATGCTTGGGTGATCTGCAGCCTGGTCTTGTCTCTCCCAGGAGCCGGAGCCAGTGGAAGACTGTGTGCAGAGCACGCTCGCCGCCCTGTACCCGCCCTTTGAGGCAACAGCCCCCACACTGTTGGGCCAGGTGTTCCAGGTAGTGGAAAGGACCTATCGGGAGGATGCGCTGAGGTACACCCTGGACTTCCTGGTGCCCGCCAAGCATCTGCTTGCCAAAGTCCAGCAAGAAGCCTGTGTGAGTGACCATGCATTCCTGTTTTTTCTCCCTTAAGGTCCTCTGCCTCACTCCAGAGACTAGGCAGACTGACTAATCTCCCCCACCCAGACGGAGCCTCCCTGATCCTGATCTCTCCAGAGGCACAGCCCCTCAGATATTAACACACAGACACTCATCTTTCTCGAAAATTAACCCCTAAGAAATATCAAGTCCCAAACACCCTGACCTCCAGACCCAATTCCAGACATTTTTTCCCTCATATCAATTTTTAAAATACTAACTCCCCCAGATGTGGCTCAATAAAGATCCTTCACTTTTTTAGCTATAAAACCTCCTAAGAGTCTCTGAGTCCTCCAAGACAATGGTCTCTGCTGACCATGTCTTTGTCATGACTCAGTTCTTACTCCCACACATGGAATTAGCTTCCTACCACCGGAAAACTGACCAGTCCCAAGCCTTTCCTCTACCACATGAACACCTGCTCCCCTGGGGTTATAACCCACCAGGCATAAGGCCACTCCTGCCTAGGATAGTTCCATTCTAACTGCCCCCTCCTGTTGGTTTCATCAGCAGAGGCCTGATTGCAGCCTCCCGTCTCTCTCCCCAGGCCCAGTACAGCGGTTTCCTCTTCTTCCATGAGGGCTGGCCCCTCTGCTTACATGAGCAGGTGGTGGTACAGCTAGCAGCCCTTCCCTGGCAGCTGCTGTGTCCAGGGGACTTCTACCTGCAAGTGGTGCCCTCAGCAGCCCAAGCACCCCGCCTGGTACTTAAGTGCCTGGCCCCAGGAGGTGGGCGTGTACAGGAGTTGCCTGTGCCCAATGAGGCTAGTGCCTACCTGTTCACACCTGAGTGGCTACAAGGCATCAATAAGGACCGGCCAACAGGTCGCCTCAGTACCTGCCTACTCTCTGCACCCTCTGGGATTCAGCGGCTGCCCTGGGCTGAGCTCATTTGCCCCCGATTTGTGCACAAAGGAAACCTCATGGTAGGACATCGGCCAAGCACGCTGCCCCCAGAACTGCCCCCTGGACCCCCAGGGCTCCCTAGCCCTCCACTCCCTGAGGACTCCCTGGGCACCAGGAGTCCTGGGGATGGGCACAATGCCCCTGCTGAAGGACCTGAGGGCGAGTACGTGGAGCTACTGGAGGTGACACTGCCCATGAGGGGAAGCCCCACGGATGCTGAGGGCTCCTCGGGCCTCTCCAGGACCCGGACAGTACCCACCCGAAAGGGTGCTGGAGGGAAGGGCCGGCACCGGAGACACCGAGCATGGATGCACCAGAAGGGCCTGGGGCCTCCAGACCAGGATGGGGCACGCCCACCAGGTGAGGGGAGCAGCAGCAGGGCTTCCCCTGGGTCTCCCCCTGAAGCTGAATCCCTCCCAGAGGCAGCAGCCCAGGAGGTATCTGAGCCCCCAGCAGAGGCTCTGGGGGAAGCCTCTGAATTTTGCCCTCTAAGGCCAGGGGAGGTTGGGGGAGGATTGGGCCAGGGAGCTGAAGGACCACCCGGCACCCCTCGGAGAACAGGCAAAGGAAACAGGAGAAAGAAGCGAGCTGCAGGCAGAGGGGCTCTTAGCCGAGGAGGGGACAGTGTTCCTGTCCCACTAAACCCTGGGGACAAGGAAGAGACCAGCCAACAAGAAGCCCTTGTTAATCTGCCTTCACCAAATGAGCATGAGCTTCCAGGAGGCAGCCTGATTAAAGAGGAACTCGAAGGTTTGGAGAAGCCAGAGTCTGAGCTGAAAGAAGAGCTCATACCAGCAGATGAAAAGGAGCCACAGCCCCCAGAAGCCTGTGGGCCTAGAGAAGAGAAGGCCCAAGAGAGAGAGCAGAAGGGCCCGAGTCTGGTGTGCATGGCAGGTGAGGTGATACTGAGGCCAATGGGGCAAGGGCCAGTGTAGGTGAGGCCTCAGAAAGGGGGCTGGAGGAGAAGCAGAGGTGAGGCTAGAGCGGAACAGCCATACTCGGTCTCACTTCAGGCCCATAGCTTTGTCTGTGTCTATGCAGGACCCACAGATCCCGAAGGGCTCCCCTCTGGCCCTCCACCACCACCACCTCTGGAGCCTGTACAGGAAGTGAAAGGGGATAGGATCCCAGAAGAGGCACCCCCAGTTTCCATCTCTGATGACCCTGACATACCTTGGGACTTGATGGCATCTGGATTCCTCATCCTGACTGGTCAGTGAGCATCAGTGGTTGAAGGGAAAGGGAACAACAAAAGAGAAGCAGTTGAAGTGGGCTGCAGAAGGAGGCAGAGTGGATGGGAGGTAGCCAAAGCCTGCCTCCAGCAAGGACAGTCTGGCCATTTTGTGTCCTCAGGAGGGGTTGACCATAGTGGGCGAGCTCTGCTGACCATTACCCCACCGTGCCCTCCTGAGGAGCCCCCACCCTCCCAAGGCATGCTGAGCACTGCTCTTCATTACCTGCACTCATTGCTCAGGTAACGGAGGCCTATTGCTGGCACCCTGGACACTAACCTCGTGGGTCATGAGGACTTTGACACCTCTCTTCTCAATACACTAACCTCCTGACATCTAGGACATGTATTTCTCAAAATTTCAAGTCATTAACTTCTGACTTTACTGATCCCCAACCCCCAGGATACCTACATAGATCCTTAAAATCAACACTGATGACTTTTAATATCCTAAAACACTCCCTAGACCAGTGGTCGGCCAACTGCGGCTTGCCGCGGTTTGCCGCTCTGTTGACTAATGAGTTTGCCGACCACTGCTAGACTAAATGTTACCGTGTAGTTGGAAGCTGTGAGGATTAGGCAATTGTGGCATATTGTGTGCAAAGAGGTAAAGCGTAGTATATGACAGTGGTCGGCAAACTTATTAGTCAACAGAGCGGCAAACTGCGGCTCACAAGCCGCATGTGGCTCAGAAGCCGCAGTTTGCCGACCACTGCCCTAGACTATCAAGACGTTGACTCGCGTATCCAACAACTATTTATTGAACGCCAAGAACCTATTAGAGACCATGCTACATGGTGGCATTGAATTTATTCCCTCCAGAGCAAAGAATTCTTAATTTTCCAGACCCTGACCTGTGTCCCAACAGCCATGTGGATACAGACTGCTGATTGCTAGGTCACACCGCTTTTTGAACACACATCCCAGACTTTGGCCCTTTGCCCATTGTCTCCCAAACATACCAGGAACTAACTTCCGCAAACTAGTAACACTAAAGCCAGACCCTGTGCTACTATCCCCCCAACACACACACACACACACACACACACACACACACACACACACACGCTGCCTCCCTGGCTCTTCCTGCCCCCACAGGCCTGATCTACAGACACTGGGGCTGTCCGTCCTGCTAGACGTTCGCAAGGCACCTCCCCTGCCTCCAGCACTCATTCCTGTCCTCAGTCAACTTCAGGTAATCAACCCCTTGAGACAGGTACTTCTCCTGATCCTAACTCTTCCCTACTGGCCATCCCAGGCCACCCATTTGCCCACGATTTGGGGCTTTTCTTCCTTCAGGACTCAGGAGACCCCCATCTCATTCAGCGACTGCTGCTTCTCAGTCATAACGACCCTCCAGCTGAGCTCCATGGATTTCAGGTTTGAGCCCCTCCCACCTAGTGCCCCTCAGTAGTGGAGAGAGAAGAGGTTAGCTGGAATCCAAGGGTGAGAAACCCTCTGCCTCCATATGTCTACAGGGTGCTGAGTTGCTGTCAGAGAATGATCTGAAAAGAGTGGCCAAGCCAGAGGAGCTACAGTGGGACTTGGGAGGTCACAGGGAGCCCTCTCCCAGCCACTGGGTAGAGACACACCAGGTAAGCTATACTTCCTTCACCCAGGACACGGGGAGCCAGGAATGACCCTGCTGAGACTAGGAAACAAGGCAGATCTGAGACACAACTAAGGGGGTGGGAAAAAGTGGTTTCCCTTCCGTTCAATTCCACAGTATATACTTGTGGCTCACAAACCATGATCAAAATATTGTGCATTACCATGAGTGGGCTGCTGAGGAAATGGGATGAGTATATTAAATAAAATTTTAATTGATTTTAGAGAGAGAGAGAAACATTGATGTGAGAGAAATACATCTATAGGTTGCCTCCTGGGGATCAAATCTGCAACCCAGATAGGTTTGTGCCCTGACCAGGAATCGAGACCACGACCTTCTCATGCATGGGACGATGCTCCAGCCAACTGAACCACACCAGCCAGGACTTAAATAAATTCTTAATATGATATTAAGCTGCATGTGAATTTTGGTGGGAGATGTCAGAAACAACTGAAGAACTGCAAAATAGAATCACTGGGGTTCTGGAAAGAGCCGAGAGTCAGGAAGTCTGATTCTGGTTCCACATGATGTTGGATAAGTTACTGTTTCCCACTTCCTGAGATGGTGCCTTTCTGTACCTGCTCCCTGCACCAACATCCAGGCCTTAGGATTCTCCCCCACAAGGACGTCCATTGTGATAAAATTTCTGATTCTATGAATCTAAGTGTATACAAGAAAAGCGGGGTAGCCTGGCCTGGGGTGGCTCAATGGCTGAGCATTGACTTATAAACTAGGAGGTCGTTGTTCGATTCTTGGTCAGGGCACATGCCCCGGTTGTGGGCTCAATCCCTAGCAGGGGGTGTGTAGGAAGTAGCCAGTCAATGATTCTCTCTCATCATTGATGTTTCTATCTCTCTCTCCCTCTCCCTTCCTCTCGGATATCAATAAAAAATATATTAAAAAAAAAGAAAAGTGGTGTAAACCTGATCTGAGCCAAGTATTAAAGGAGGTCTGAAAAAAAAGGAAAGAAAGAAAAAGAAGTAAAGGAGGTCTGTAACATGGTCTCCAAGTTATGTGCATGGGACCTGGATCTAAATAGGCTGGGAGGAGGGTTTTATAGGGTAAGGACCCAATGCAGACGAAGCAAAGGAACCTCATGTTTACTAAGCTCCACAATGTGCCAGGCCCATGCTGGGTGCTTACATAGCAGCATCTCCTTAAACCTCACAAAATCCCAGATGTCTTATCTGGACTTCACAGTTGAGGACACTGAAACTCAGGGGGGTTCCTGGACCTGCCCGAGGTCATACAATTAGTAAGCAACAAAGTCACGAAATGAAGCCAGCATTGCCTCCACAAAGGTCTCTGGGGCTGCCCCACGTGCTCCTTGGGCTCCACTCTGTCCCTGGACTCCATCCCTGTGTGCGTGTTTCAGGAAGTGGCAAGGCTGTGTCGGCTGTGCCAGGGTGTGCTGGGCTCTGTGCGGCAAGCCATTGCAGAACTGGAGGGAGCGGCAGAGCCAGAGGGAGAGGTATGAAGTGAGATGGGGCAACAGGGCACGGGGTGGGGACTTTGTGGTGGAACCCCAACTTTAAACTGCTCCCTGCTCCCAGGAGGCAGTAGGAATGCCTGAGCCCCTGCAGAAGGTGCTGGCAGATCCCCGGCTGACAGAACTGCAGAGGGATGGGGGTGCCATCCTGATGAGGCTGCGCTCCACCCACAGCAGCAAGTATGAGAGAGGGGTGGGTGTGCTGGGGCAGGTGGAGACACAATAGAGGGTGGTCAATAAACCTTAGCTGCCAGAACATTCTAACTGAGCATGTATCTGGACAAGATAGCATGCTTTTCCACTTATCATCTCATAACCCTCACAAGGTCCCAGCATGCTAGTTATGATTACAAATGGGGATTTGGTAGGTCAGAAATGTTAAATGTCTTGGCCAAGGTTAGTCAGTAAATGAAAGAGTTAGGATTCAAATCCAGGCCCACACAATGACCCATGATGCGGTGCCACCTCTCTTGTTGGGATGCAATGATGGAATAGGGGTAGAGGGGCTTGACAAGGCAGTGGTTCATTCTGCCCTATTCCTTCCTCAGGCTGGAGGGCCCAGGCCCAGCTACACTATATCAGGAGGTAGATGAAGCCATTCACCAGCTTGTGTGCTTGTCCAACCTGCACGTGCAACAGAAGGAGCAGCGGCAACGCCTGCGCCGACTCCAGCAGGTAAACCAGGAACCCCAGACCTTACTCCACCTGGGGGCCTGGCCTCCAGCACCCCCTTTCACTGATAGAGTTGATGGTGTTCTCCTAACTTGGCTTGGTTGACTGGCCCTCCCTCTCTCCTTACCTCCCCTGGAGGCTAGTCGCGGTCAGTGTGAGATTCAACAAGAGGGAGATAGTATCTATCACAGGACCAACAAAGAAGAGAAGCCACCTCTCCCCTTGCCACTGTATGTCTGACCAAGTCTCCTCAAAGATTGTGCGAGATGCTCAGTATCATAGGGGGTCTGGGAAGAGCTGATTGATCCTGGAGTGTCTGCCTCCTTAGCTTAAAAATAATAACTGTCTATTGATACCAGCTCTTTATTCTGCCACCCATGCCCCCTCAACTCTTATGTCTTTATTGATTTCAGAGAGGAAGGGAGAGGGAGAGAGATACAGAAGCATCACTGATAGAATCATTGATCAGCTGCCTCTTGCACGCCCCCAAGAACCAATGAGTCACTCAAGGCCACAACCCAGGCATGTGCCCTGACCGGGAATCAAACTGTGACCTCCTGGCTCATGGGTCATTCAACCACTGAGCCACACAGGCCAGGCTCAACTCTATCTATCTATCTATCTATCTATCTATCTATCTATCTATCTATCTAGATATTATTGATTTCAGAGAGGAAGGGAGAGGGAGAGAGAGATAGAAACATTAATAATGAGAGAAAACCATTGATCGGCTGCCTCCTGCACGCCTCCCACTGAGGATCGAGTCTGAAATCTGGGCATGTGCCCTGACTGGGAATCGAACCATGACCTCCTGGTTCATAGGCCATATGTTCAACCACTGAGCCATGCCGCCGGGCATGGGCTCAACTCTTTATACAGTGTCATCCACCAAACCTGAGGCTGGAAAGGCCCCTTGGAAAGAGAGGGCAATGGAAGCCCTAAGTGCCTTGGCAATCAAGGCCTCTCTGTGGGGGAGATTCAGGGATAAGGCTGGCTTCTCCAAACCTTGGTTCTTCTCTCCTATGGTTAAGAGCCCCTTACGGATTTGCTCTCTACCCTACTATGTGGAGTAGAGGGGGCTTTGAAATCTGATTGCTCCTTTCTAACCCCAAGCATGGTGAGTGAATTCACATCACGGGCCTGCCTCTGGGCATCAGGGGAAGGGTCAATTCAGGGCCAATGACAAAAGGGTCAATTCGGGGTGTGGGAGGTAGTGGCAGGGCTTTTTGTTTCCTGGGATTTCTGCATATTCGCTCCCTCCATTCCAGTATCCAAGGGCTATATCTTACTGTGTGTTTGCTTGCTTGCTTATTACCTGTTTTCTCCCACTGTTTAAAAACAGCCACAGCCCTAGCCACTTTGGCTCAGTAGATAGTGTGTCAGCCTGTGGACTGAAGGGTCCCAGGTTTGATTCCAGTCAGGGTTGTAGGCTTGGTCCCCAGTGTGGAGCGTGCAGGAGGCAACCGATCAATGATTCTCTCTCATCATGATGTTTCTATCTCTCTCTTCCTCTCTGAAATCAATAAAAAAATTTTTTAAAAACACACACACACACAAATGTTAGCACATAGGATTTGAAGTCTAATGTGCTCAGCTTGAGTTCTTGCCCTGCTAGGAGTAAGATGTTGGATAAGCCTTAAAGCTTCCCTGAGTTCCCAAGTCCTCAATCTGTAGAATGGAGATGATAATTACACTTACAGGGGTGTAAGGACCAACCAAATGAATTCAGCAAAGGACTATGGAAGTGTTAGGTAATTAGGAGCATTGTGACTTATCCTCAGGCAGTTTCACCCAGCTTCCAGCCTTTCTTCAGAGGAAAAAATTACCATCCTTTTTTGGTCAAATATCCAAGAACCAGTGAGTCACTTGAGCCCATAATAGGCAACTAGAGCTGCATACAGGTGCCTGTGTGTGCAAACACACACACGCACACAGGCACGCATGCACGCACGCACAACCACCTCCTGAGCCCGCTCCAACCCTGATCCCTGGGTACCCTGCACACCCATCACTGGGCTCGGTAAATGTGAAATTTCTCCTGGCCCTCATTTCGATTCATCATCCCCTCATCCTGCCTCAGGCTCACACTAGTTTTATTGATTTCATCTTCAGGTATATCCCTGAAACCCTAACCCGCCTGCCTGCCTCAGTGCTTCCTGCCAGCCTAGCTTCCCCTTCATCTGGTGCTTCACAAAGATCTTACTTTTTTCACTTGGCCTTGTGGAAACTACTACCATTCACTGTTAGCATTCCCACTTTACCGCTGAGATTAAACAGTTCACCCGAAGTTCTGCTGATTGGGCTGGTGGGGTTGGCGCTGGGCCTCAGCTTCCTTTTCCTTCCCTCTGCAAGGCCTCTTTCCCCTCTCAGCCCTGCTCTCCCACCCTGCCTGCCCCAGGTGCTGCAGTGGCTCTCAGGCCCAGGGGAGGAGCAGCTGGCGAGCTTCGCTGCGCCAGGGGACTGCCTGTCTGCCCTGCAGGAGACAGAACTCCGATTCCAGGCTTTCAGTGCTGAGGTTCAGGTAAGAAGGGGAGAGGAGACATTCAGGAGGAAGGGGGGATTGAGTGGGAAAGAGGACCAGCTCTGAACGAAGCCCCCCTTCTCTAGGAGCGCCTGGCCCAGGCACAGGACGCCCTAGCCCTGGAAGAGGACACTGCCTCCCAGAAGGTTCTGGATGTCTTTGAACAGCGGCTAGAGCAGGTTGAGAGTGGCCTCCACCGGGCCCTGCGGCTGCAGCGCTTCTTCCAGCAGGTGTGTGTGCAGCCTCATTCTTCTGCCTGACAGACTGATGGGATAGTTGTTAAAAGCAGGGACTCAGGTGGCCATCTCCCTGGTTTTCACTATTGGCTCTACCACCTACTTGCTAAATGGTCTGGGATGAGATACCAAGCCTGAGTGTGCCTCCATAGGCACCTACCTCTCAGGGCTGCTGTGAGGACTATACAAGCCATATATGAAAGGCACTTAATGCAGCGCCTACCACTGGCAAATGCTTTGTACATATTGGCTATTCTGTCATCTAGGCTGCTGTTTCCATACCGGCTTAGATGGCATGGTCAGGCGGGGATGCTGGGAGAGCGAGGGGACATGTTCTGAGAGGACCAGGAGGTGATGGGCAAGCCCTCGGGAAGGAGGCCAGAGCTGTCATCTGGCAGCATGTGGGAGAGCACAGGCCTCACTCCTTCCTCTCCCCTTCTCAACCCCTTTGGTCTTGTAGGCACATGAGTGGGTCGATGAAGGCTCCGCCAGGCTGGCAGGAGCGGGGCCGGGCCGGGAGGCAGTGCTGGCAGCCCTGGCCCTGCGGCGAGCCCCGGAGCCCAGCACTGGCACCTTCCAGGAGATGCGGGCCCTGGCCCTGGACCTGGGTAGCCCAGCAGCCCTGAGAGAATGGGGCCGCTGCCGGGCCCGCTGCCAGGAGCTGGAGAGGAGGATTCAGCAACAACTGGGAGAAGAGGCCAGTCCACGAGGCCACCGGCGACGGCGGGCAGACAGTGCCAGCAGTGGAGGGGCCCAGCGGGGCCCCCACAGCCCCTCACCCAGCCTCAGCTCCCTGCTGCTCCCCAGCAGCCCCGGGCCACTAGCAGCCCCATCCCACTGCTCCCTGGCTCCCTGTGGGGAGGACTGTGAGGAGGAGGGCCCTGAACTGGCTCCAGAAGCAGAGGGCAGACCACCAAAGACTGTGCTGATCCGAGGCCTGGAGGTCACCAGTACCGAGGTGGTCGATAGGACCTGCTCACCCCGGGAACACGTGCTGCTGAGCCGGTCCGGGGGTCCAGATGGGCCCTGGGGAGTAGGCACCCCCCGGATGGAGCGAAAGCGAAGCATCAGGTGAGAGCCCAGCCCAATCAGTACCCAGAGGCAGGCCCAACTGCCCGGCAGGAAAAGAATGACATTATTGGGGTGGTGACTCCCTCCCACTCCCCATTCTCCTTTGCCACTCTGTTTTATCTGCAGTGCCCAGCAGCGTCTGGTGTCTGAGCTGATTGCCTGTGAGCAGGAATATGTGGCCACTCTGAGTGAGCCAGTGCCACCTCCTGGGTCTGAGCTGACCCCTGAACTACGGGGCACCTGGGCTGCGGCCCTGAGTGTCCGGGAGAGGCTTCGCAGCTTCCATCGGACACACTTCCTGCGGGAGCTGCAGGGTTGTACCACGCACCCCCTGCGAATTGGGGCCTGCTTCCTTCGACATGTGAGTGATCCTATAAAACCTCTTCCTTCTTCCAGGTCATGTTTCAGCTCCACCCACTTGATCCTCCTTCTCAGTGTCTGTCTCCCAACCCCATCCCCGCCAAAATGTGTGGTCCAAGACTCGGGCCTAGCGCTATCCCCTGGGCCCCTCGGGACCTACTCAGCCTCCGTGTCCCTGTCCACAAGTGCTGCCTGGCCTTCATTCTCCATGGGAGCCCACCATTCCCTTAGCAGACTGAGTGCTCCCTGGGGACCCTGCCCCTCCTTTGGACTACAGCGAGGATGTGGAGGAGGAGAGGAAGGGGCTGTGTGCAGCGATGGCTTATTTCTTCTCTACTGCACAGGGGGACCAGTTCAGCCTTTATGCTCAGTATGTGAAGCATCGACACAAACTGGAGAATGCTCTGGCTGCACTCGGCCCCCCGACCAAGGTAACCTTTTCTCCAATCCTCATGAGAAGGGGAGGGGCCAGGAAGCCCTAAAATCTACCCAAGCTCAAAATCTCTCCAGGAGGAGCGGGGAAGCTTCCCTGCATGTGCCTAGGAACATAACCTGCCAATAATCTCCCAGAACCTAGGTTTTATCTAGTCCACCTGAGGGACTACTAACCAAGACCCTTGGTTTCTCTGAGCCTCTGTTTCTACGCTGGTAAATGGGGGCAAAATTCCCTATAACTAATTCACAGAGTACTGTGAGGATCAAAAGACCTCACAACAAAAGATGTGAAAGTGACTTCAAAGGTGAAAAGCCAGAGAATTTAAAGGATTATTTATATTCCTCCTCTATTCCATGTCAAGATATAGAGGATGACTGAATCCCTGCACTTCTCTCTGGGGAAAGGTTTTTTTGCCTTACCTTGGGGTATATCTGAGCTTCATCTATTCCCCAAAGCCTGGAGTGCCACCCACCCTCCCCACAGAGCTCAGTCTCCACCAAATCTAGACCCTCCCCTAATCCCTGTCTGTCTCCTCCCCAACCTAGGGCTCCACAGAGAGTGCTCCTCACCTGCCCAGGGCCCTGCAGCAGCCCCTGGAACAGCTGGCTCGGTATGGGCGGCTCCTGGAGGAGCTCCTAAGGGAAGCAGGGCCTGAGCTGAGTTCTGAGCGCCAGGCCCTTGGGGCCGCAGTGCAGCTGCTTCGGGAACAAGAGACCCGGGGCAGAGACCTGCTGGCTGTGGAGGCAGTGCGTGGCTGTGAGGTGAGGCCAGGCTCCGGTCACTCCCGCTCAAACTTCCCAGCCCTGTGGCCTCAAGCAGTGTGGGCTGGTGACAAGAGAACTAGACTCAAGGTCAGAGGGTCCCAAGCTGTCATTTTTAACCAGCTGGGTGACCATAGTCAAGTCACTGAACTTCACTTGGCTTCACTTTCCTCATCTTTAAATAAAGAAGCTATATCCTGCTCAGTATCCCATGATCCTACATCTGCCTGTGCTTACCTGTTCCTTTCCTAACTCTTCTCTTTCTCCATCCACTCTGCATTTCTTCCTGCATCTCAACACTCAACACATATTTTATTCTCCTCTACCTAATCTCTTTCCAGTCCTGAGATTCAAGAACAGGCTGAAATCTACCTCCTCTGGGATAGATTTATTTCCCCATCAGGTCTTTGTTGATTCTCTTTCTGGGGAAAAATGGTGCTTTGGTCCCCAATATTCAAAGGCTTCCCCATACGAGGCTGTAAACCCTGCTGTGCAATGTGCCTGCCATCTTTAGAGGCAAGCTGTGCTGCTAGGCCAGGTGTGCTGCACACAGTGACCAGTAGGTGGATTCTAGGCCAAGGGCTGCCCTGATTCCCTGACTCTGAGTCATTAGGCCCTTGCCCTATAAATCCCACTTTTATTCCCCGTAAAACATACACAGAGGGTTCCAGGGTCAATAACCTTCCCTTTTCCTTTCTCCAGACAGACCTGAAGGAACAGGGACAGCTCCTGCACCGGGACCCCTTCACCGTCATCTGTGGCCGAAAGAAGTGCCTTCGCCATGTCTTTCTCTTTGAGCATCTCCTCCTGTTCAGCAAGCTCAAGGGCTCTGAGGGGGGGTCTGAGACCTTTGTTTACAAGCAGGCCTTTAAGGTACAATGCCTGCAGGAAGGAGGGTGGCAAGGAACGGGTCAGGAAGTCATGCTCTTCTTGAGAACTCACAATGTTCTGTAAATTCAACCCCAACCCAGGTTCAGAATCTGCATCATCTAGAACAGGCTTTGGCCTGCAACCAACCATCAGTTAGGGTTTCAGGGTGATAGAAGTCCGTCATCAGTTTACTCCTTGGGGTTTTCCTTCTCATTCATGCAGGAGACCCATGAGGCATTCCAAGCCAGAAAGGAGGGCCCTTGCCGTTAAGAACACACATGCCATTTGAGTCAGGAATGGTCCCTGGGGATGAGGAGAAAGGACATGCATATAGAGCTTACCATGATGGAACTGAAGAAGCCAAAAGGAGGGAGGGCTCACCTTAAGGAACAGCTCCACTGTCCAGATAAACATCAGTGGCAACCTATGGCTATGTGGCATGACTCTAAGGGTTTCTAGACTTTGTCCCCAGACACTAGTTCCAGCTCTTTGAGGGTGGCGTGGGGGAGTACAGTACAGAGAGAAAAAGCCTACGTTTGGAATCACATAGACATGAGTTTGAACCTTCCTTCTCTAAGAAGCTATGATAAACCCTTGGGCAAGTTGTTTCATGTCTCTGGGCATTCCCCTTCTATAAATTATGGTTGCTATGGAGACTAAACGTAGAGCACTTGGCCCATGGTAGGTGTTGGGCAAACATTTACTGAACATCCACTAGATGCCAGGCTAAGTGCAATGCTTTTCCATGTGGTACTATCTAGCCAGGACTCACTCCATCCTTACCCACTCTTTTCCGCTCTTCCTCAGACTGCTGACATGGGGCTAACAGAAAACATCGGGGACAGCGGGCTCTGCTTTGAGCTGTGGTTTCGACGGCGGCGGGCACGAGAGGCATACACTCTGCAGGCAGCTTCACCAGAGATCAAACTCAAGTGGACAAGTTCTATTGCTCAGCTGCTGTGGAGACAGGCGGCCCATAACAAGGGTAACAGGCAGAGATGGGAAGGGTGTGCTTAGGGTCAAGATTATGGCAGGTTAGCTGGAAAGTGTGGAGACCACTTGGGAAAACAGGGTGTAGGATGGAGAAAGAAGAATGACTTATGAGAATATTCAAGAAATGGTTTGAGAAAGAAAGCTGAGATACAAAGTAGTCTAAGGTGAACCAAAAGGAAAGAGGAATCTAGCAAATTTCAGGGAAGCAAGAGCAAATGGCTGGGCAAAAGAGAGAGAGTACGCACTGGACCTGGGTCACAGACTTACTTGCTGTGCGACCTGAGCTCGTTTGTTTTGGTCCTGCATCTGCTTTTTGAGCTTTTTTAAATTCTCTGAACCTCATTCCACTCACATGAAAAAAATGGAAAGGAATATCTACAGCTCAGTGTGTTGGGGAATATTAAATAAGGTGATATATATGGAAGCACTTGGTAAACTGTAAAGGTATGTAAAAATGTGAGTTTTGCTCTTAACACCCAAGATAAAAGGAAGAAAAGTTGTATCAGAAGAAAAGTTGGGCAGCTAGAATGGTAAATGAGGAGGATGAAACTACAGGAGATAAGAGACAGGTGTTTGAGGAGGAAGTTGAGGACCACCATTTCCATCCATGTCGAGACAACCACCCAGAAGAGTGACAAGAGACACCAGAGGAATGAGAGGGAGGAATAAGAGTTGGCAAGGAGCAAAGAAGAGAACCCTAACAGGGCTAGGGCGGGAGCAGAGAAAGGGAAAAGGAGGTTGGTAACAGGGTCTCTGTTCCCTAGAGCTCCGAGTGCAGCAGATGGTCTCGATGGGCATTGGGAATAAGCCTTTTCTGGACATCAAGGCCCTTGGGGAGCGGACGCTGAGTGCCCTGCTCACTGGAAGAGGTGAGGGCCACAATGCTGGGGAGTGGACCCCAGAGTCAAGACCTTGACAGTGAAGGCACAGTTGGGGAAGCATGGTGCAAAGTGAGGAAGGGTAACAAGTGGATGTCTTCCCAGAAATTGTGGAACTGATTGGGAAGCCCCCTATGAAACTTAGGGTCATTTCAGGGAGCCAGGAGGGCTTTCCCACACCAGCACCCCACCCCTCCCCCACCCCCACTCTCTGCAGCCGCCAGGACTCGGGCCTCTGTGGCCGTGTCATCCTTTGAGCATGCCGGCCCCTCCCTTCCGGGCCTCTCACCGGGAGCCTGCTCCCTGCCTGCCCGCGTCGAGGAGGAGGCCTGGGATCTGGACGTCAAGCAAATTTCCCTGGGTGAGGCACCTCTCAAGGGGTGGCTCCCCCCAACAGCTGGGTCATCATTGTGATGTTCAGGCTGCTTGCTGCTGAGCAATTCCTTTTTCTAGCCAAGTAGCCTCATTGCCATGACAACTATTTACAGCTTCCCCATTGCTAAAAGAGCCTTCCATCTGGTTGCTAGGGTACTACTACAGCAGCCTGTTGCTATGAAGCACTTCCTCTGTACCTCTCTGTAGCTCTCCTTGGGTTTCTATGGAAACTGCCTCAGCTTCCTGTTGTACCCTCCTGGTTCACCAAGGCAATCCTTATAGTTGCCTGTCGCTTCTTCCCTGGTTGCTCTAATGACGCTGCTGACAATTTCCTGCCTCTTGGTAGGGGGGGTTCTCTTGCAAGTGGATTGCTATGGTGACTCACAGCTTCCTGTTGCTATAGAGCTTTTTCTTCCCTGATGGAGCAGCTTGGTTGCTTAAGGTAACCTAGGAGTTCTGTACCCTACTCTCACCCTAGCTTCCCCTCTAGCCCCAGAAACACTTGACTCTTCCGGAGATGCGTCCCCAGGACCAAGAAACAGCCCCAGCCTGCAACCCCCCCACCCTAGGAGCAGCACTCCCACTCTGGCCACTGGAGGGATCTTGGGGCTATCCCGGCAGGTAAGTCCCTGCAATAGAGCTAGGAATGGGTGACCTCTTCAGCCAGTCTTTGAGTGGGCTCTTCTACTCTTTCAACCCATGGGGGCAGGGGAACCAGTGAGCCTGTGCTGCCAGCAAGGCTACAGGCTGGATACAGTCTGCCTTTGCTGAGAGGCATTGAGGTCAGAAGTGAGAAGGAATCTTTAATAAAGAGCATACTGCAGGAGTGGGTGGAAAGGGGAGAATGCCAACAGCCTGGTTTGGACTTGGATTAAATCTGGGAGGAAAAACATGAATTGACAGGTGGGATGTGTGTGAGAGAGAGATGGGACACAGGGAAGAGGTCATTTCTTCTCCTCTTAATTCACTGCAGTTTCTCTCCCCTAAGAGTCATGCCCGAGCCTTGAGTGACCCCACCACACCTCTGTGACCTGGGTGAGTCAGTACCCCCTTTCTACCACCTCCACACTCCTTCCCTCTTGCATGTACCATCCTTTCTCCCCACAACTGCTTAGGAGTCAGCCTCTTCCCTCTCCCAACCCATCTCCCTCTTCTCTCCTGGTTTCTAGAGAAAATCCAGAACTTGGCTACAGCCCCTCCTCTCAGCACATTTTGGGCTGGGCTGGCAGTGGGACATAGTGAAGGACTGGAAGAGCACTGACTTCCTTCCCTCTGCTTCCTGGACAGAGCGGTCAAAGGACCAGCGTGTTTCCCTGCTACCACTATCTCTGTCGCTCTCCCCTCTGGGTGCCTTCCTTCAGGAACCAAAGTAGCCATACTTGCTTGCCTTCATACCCAGGAGGTGGGGAATTATCCCTGGCCCAGTCCTTCCCCATCCTGGGCCACTGCTCACTCCCAGGGCACAACCCGTGTCAGGCTCCCCGGGTGATCGGTGTTTCCCCTTCTTCCCACCCCGACTCTCCCTGAGGAGACCCATCCCTGCCAGGTTACCCATAATTCCTAGTGACTCCATCCTGGGCGGGTCATAGGAAATGGAGCTATGCAAACCAATATATGAGGGTGGGGTGGGAAACGGCAAACTTTATATGTGTAATTACTGTTATTATAATCCTGTTGTTATATTAAATGTATTTACTCACACATTGTGTCCAAAGAGCTAGAAGCTGTCCTCTGGGTTGAGGTGATAATACTAACTTGAACACTTCCTCTCAACCAAAGCTTGGTGTGGGCTGGGCCTAAGAGAAGGTACCTTCTCCACAGTGGTTCCCGGAGACTCAATGCACCCTTTGAAGCTCCTCCTCTCACAATGCACCCACGTCTTGAGGCAAAGCTAGGCACAGTTAAGATGGGATTCAGCAGATTTGAAAATGACAGGTCCTCAGACCACAATGCAGAACCCCTTAGGCCACTTGCTAAATGCCAATTCCTGAGCCCACAGCAGAGCTGCTGAAGCCAAAGCCTGGGGGTAAAACCCAAGCTCTTTAGGTGATAACTAAGTGCCTAAAGAGGTGCCTCTTTCCTGGACAGAAAGGCCCAAGGAGGAGGACAGGACATAGGCAGACAGACACAGTGTCCCTGTGCCTCAAGACACCTGTTTATTGGGGACACAACTCTGCGACAGGGATGACAGGAATCGTACCAAAAATAGCGACGTCTACAGGACCCCTGAAGGGGCTTAGAAGGGTACAGTGCCCCCCACCCCCACCCATTGTACAAAAATAAACTCTCATGCCTATGGACCAGCAAGGACTGGCAGAGCATCTCCTCAACAGGGGCACAATCCTCTCTGCCAGCCCTGGGAACCCATTCTTTGATCCTCACCCCTGCCACTTCTAAGGCACTGTGACTCCCCTGGGCTGGGTGCATACTGCCCACCCACCCCCCTATGCCCTCCATATCCTTTACCTCTGGTCCACTTGGGGCTGGGATATGGGTCCCACACTGCCCCCCTGTTGGCTGCTCTACCCAACTACCTCTAGTGCTCCCCCGCTCCTGCAGGGTAAGCTCACTAAACTAACAGCCCCTAAGAGGGCTCCCTACCGTTCTTGTCCCCCCAACCCCACCTCTCCGGATCTCAACAGCCCGGGGCCCTCCTCCCCTTCCTGCAGAGGAGGACTGGGAGGGGTCTCTCCTGATGGTGCTCGGACATAGGGCAGCGACACATCAGCCTGGGGAAGCCGGCGGCCCCGAGCCCTGCGACTGTGGTGCACTTGCAGGTGCAAGGCCATGAGCTCAGGGGCTCCAGTGGCGAAGGGGCAAAAGAGGCAACGGTGGAGGGCACCCCCGGGCCCGGCCTCGCCTCCCGGCCCCGCCCGCAGGGACAGGTCCAGGGGTTCGGCCTCACCGCCTCGCCCATTGCGCAGGGTCCTCCCAGGACTGGCAGGCTTCCTACGGGACCCCGGCGCGGTGCTGCTGGAAGGCCGGGGGCTCGATGTGCCCTCCACCCAAGTCGCAGGCTGCTGAGCCACCTTGGCTCCAGACGTCTGGGCTGAACCCCTCTGGGAAGGGGGCGGCTCCGGTGGTGGCCCCGGGCCAGCCCCACTCCTCTGCTCCCGATGGTGGCGCTGCAGATGATACTTGAGCGAGCCAGATTGGGTGCCCGCGTAGTCGCAGTGCGGACACTTGTAGGGGCGCTCGCCTGCGGGGAGGGGGGTGTGATAGGGTCAGAGTCGAGGTCACTGCCCACCCCCATCCACATTTCATTCAACATACAGACCTCCCCTGGACCAGGAAAGAAACGGGGCCTCTCCCACCCCCTCGGATTTATTAAAGAAGAGTTTCCCTGCGCCCTCATCTGGCCAGTCTGAAGGCTGCCAAGTCATAGTCAGCCTCTCACTTCTCTTCCTGCCCTCCAGTACCCTCCCACACCGGAGGATGCCCCCTCACCTGTGTGCACTCGCAAATGCACTTTGAGGTGATGCGCTGAGCGGAATGATTTTCCGCAGAAGGGACAATCTTTGCCGGTGGCCCCCCGGCTCCCTTCAGACCGGTTCCCTCCGACTAACAGCCCATTCTCTTCTGCAATACACATGTTAAGGGAAATCAGAGGAGCCCATTGCCTAACCCTATCAGAGCCATGCGCCCCATACCCACCCTTCTTCCCCTTAGGGTCTGAAACAGCATGTTGGGGGAAATGAGGGGTTGGACATGCTGTGAGTTGAGCTGGTGCATTACGAGATCCTTTTTAAAAGGAGGGGGCGGGAGAGGAGTGGTGGGTCAGAGTGGGACCAGATGCGGTAAACCTCAGTGACGGCAGACCCCTTACGTACCCTGCGTGGCAGTGGGCCTTGCCTGGGCCCCTGAAGCAGATGCAGAGTGCCCTGGCCCCTCCCCTGGGCGTGGGTGCAGCGAAGCCAGAGGGCCCAATGCCCTGTTTCGAGCCCAGGTCTCCTCCTCGGCCTCCACTACCTCCTCTTCTTCCTCAGGCTCCTCAGCGCGGTGCCGGCGAGCCCGGGCTGGGAGCGCAGAGGGCAAGGGGCGGAAGCCTCCGAAGCTGCGGCCAGCCCCAGACTCAGCGCCCTCACCATTGGGCCGGGCTTCGCCAGCTCGCAGGCTCAGGTAGCCCAGGAGGCTTGCAGGCTCACGGCGCTCAGCCGGGGTGGATGCTGGGGCCAAGAGGAGCGTGGGGCCCAGCGGCTCATAGGCCAGCAGGCCCAGGTCAGGAGGTTGGGGAGCCCGGGCAGGCCCAGAGCCAGGCCCCGGGGCACGCAGTGGGCCCAGCTTGCTGGCATGCACCTTCATGTGATTCTTCAGGAACCAGGGCTCCTTGAAGCAACGGCCACACACGGGACATGCATGATCAAAAGAGGCCTTGTGCTTGCGCATGTGGCCCTTGAGAAACCAGGACTGTGTGAAGCTCTGGCCACACACTTGACAACGGAACTCTGGAGGCGCAGGGGGCTCCTCGGGAGCAGCAGGGGCTGGGGTTGCCTCACGTTCGGGCTCCAGCTCCGGCTCCGGCTCCGGCTCCGGCTCCTGCTCGGGCTCAGGGACTGATCTGGGTTCAGGTTGAGGTGGAGGTTGAAGCTGCGGGGCAGCCGAGGTGGCCGCCAGAGGGCGCTCAGGAGCTCCGTGGGCCGTCAGGCTGTGGTGCAGCAGCTCCTCCTCCTGGCTGGAGCCGAAACTGCATAGGCCGCACTTCCAGGGCCTGTGCAGGATGTGCAGGTGGCGTTCCCGCTCCGCTGCGGTGCGAAACTTGCCTTTGCAGAAGGGGCAACGGAAGGAGGATGCTGATGGAGCCTGGGGCCGCACCAGGCTCTCAGTGGCAGGGGTGGCCTGCAGGCCCCCTGAGCTTCGGGCTCTTCCTAACCGGGCCTCGCGCAATAGCGCGCGTTCCTCCAACTCCAGCAACAGGCGTGCGGCGGGACTTCTCGGGCGCTCTGGCTGGTGCGTGCGCAGGTGCGAGCGCAACAGGGCCCGCTGAGCTGCACGATGGCCGCAGTGTGGGCACTGGAACGCCTGGGCGCCTGGGTGCGCCCGCAGGTGCAAAGCCAGGATAGAATTGAAGCGGAAGCGCTTTCCGCATACAGGGCAGGGAAAGCGCCTTTCGCCAGCGCGACTCTCAGACCAGCCCACCGCTCCCATTCCTGGAGACCCTGCGGTCAGGCCTGGTCCGTTGGAGTAGCGCTGCAGATCCAGTTCTCCGTCGAAGGCCGGCGGTGAGGGCGCTAAATGGCCGCCCAGAGCGCGGGGACGTGAGCCCTGTGGAGAACGATGTATATAGAGCAAAGGAGAAAGGAGAGCTGTGTGGGGTAAGAAGGACATAGAGAGTCATAGAACCCAAGGGAGGGTGGATTGGGGCCTACACCAAGTACACCGGGTACCCTTCCCACTCAACTTAGGGAAATTGGAGGATGAATGGGAAATGAGTTGTTGGGGCCACGGAGATAACTTATAATAATGGCGGGTGAGAAGGTGAGAGAGGTAGGGAGAGGAGTATAGTTGTAGGTACTTGCAGGTTCAGGGCAAGCTTCACTCACCTCCATGGACCCCTTTCACATTCTTTGGTTCTGGGGAGTGCGGGGAGGAGGAGGAGGAAAAGCTGCTAGTGAAGGCAACAGGTACTGAAGAGCTAAAGCAAAAAGAGATAGATTTGGAGGAAAAGATAAGTCCTCATTTTCAGCAGTGGAAATAGTCACTCCCAACTCAATACTCTTAGCACCCTGTATTCCTGAAACCCTTCTGCCCCCTTGCATCCTGAGGCAGGAGGCGGCTGCTGTCTCCAGAACTTGTACTCCTTGATTTGCCAGTGCCCAAGCTTCCTGAGAACGTACATTTCTTCCCCCAAATACGTTCTAAATGCCTGGACCAAGACAACTACAACTACCACCACCATCACCACCAACCCCTGGTGGTGAGGGAGACCATCACAGTATAGCCCTCTCTGGTTTAGATTGGGGTGTGCAGCTTGATGAGCAAATGGGGTGGGCTTGCCATGCTCCACAGTTATCCAAGTGGGAACAGTTGCTCTCAGATATACCTAACTGACCAGCCAGCCAAACATCCTTCCAGACTCCACAGTCCTTCCTTTGCTCTTACCCTGTCTTTCTGTCTTTCCCCCTCATCCTCCCTCCCGCTGCCTGGATTCCTGATCCATTCATTTCCATTCATTACAGAGACTCATTCATGCATGGGAGAGAAACACCTCCCAGCAGCAGCAGTCTGGAGACAGACAGGGGGGGAGGGGCACGAAGGGGGAGAGAGCCAAAAGGAGAGGGAATGAAGAAAGAGTTGGGGGAGGAGTGGAAGTTAAGGGGAGCTGCTGGACTGGGGAAGGGGCTAAAAACTGCAAATACCGGATAGGATTCATTCCCCTGTTTCAAACCTTGGAACCTGCAGTTTGCTGGGGCATCTCAGCCCCTTTGTCCAGGGCTGTTCCGAAGCAGGCTTTTCTCCTCTCTGCAGGGGAGAGGCTCGCTCACACAAGAGGAGGATTACACTGGCTCTGAGCTCAAGAGGCTGGAGTGAGGGACGGGGGGCGGGGCTGGGCCATCTGCACAGATAGGGGCTCAGCACATGCTCTGAGCAGAAAAGGGTTAAATTCTCCAGGCTAAAATTCCCTGGGCCTGGGATGTGCAGAGGTCCAGTTCTGAGGAAGAAGAGAACAGAGGAAGAGGATTGGGGGGGGTGCGGGGGGGGGGGGGTGGCTTGCTCCTGATCATAAGCTGCAGAGGAGGTTAGCATTAAGACATAGAAGCCATCCCAGAATTAAGATTCATGGAAATAGGCCTGGGAGGCTGACCAGAAGTCAGTCAGTATACCTTCCTGCTTACATATATAATTTTATCTGGTCAAGGCTAGACAAATGTGGACTTAATTTTTTTCCCCTGAAATAGAAAGAATATTTGATATATAAAGAACTTTCTTACAATAGGCATGAAATGGGTTACTAAGCAAGAAAAAGACTCAAGCATTACTTTGCTTAAGGATCTTGAATGGAAGAAAATTGGGCCAGAAGTCAGCCCTGCTTATCAGCAAAGAAAAGCTCTGAAGGTCCAAGTTTCTTTAATTTTTGATATTTACTGGATGTGATAAGACTCCATGAATGGGTCCTGGCAGCATGACTCAGTGGTTAGAGCATTGGCCCATGAACTGAAGGATTCCAGGTTCGATTCTGATCAAGGACACATATCTAGGTTGCAGGTTCCCCACCCCAGTTGGCGTGCATGCGGGAGGCAACCAATTGATGTGACTCTCTCATATCATTGTTTCTTTCTCTCTTTCTCCTCTCTTGCCCACCCCACTCCCTTCCACTCTCTCTAAAATCAATGGAAGAACTATTCTTCAGTAAGATTAACAATAACAAAAACGAATCAACCAGTGAGTGCATAAATGGGTGGAACAACAAATCCATGTTTCTCTCTAAAATCAATAAATAAAAAATTAAATTAAATTAAAAATGACCCTAGCCGCTTTGGGTCAGTGAAGAGTGTCGGCCTGTGGACCGAAGGGTCCCAGGTTCGATTCTGGTCAAGGGAACAGACCTCAGTTGCAGGCTCCTCCCCAGCCTGGTCAGGGTGTATGCAGGAGGCAACCAATCAATGTTTCTCTCACATCAATATTCCTCCCTGTCTTTCCCTCTCTCTTTCACTCTCTCTGAAAATCAATGGAAAGATATCCTCAGGTGAGAATTTTAAAAAATAAATAGAAAGAAAAAGAAAAGATTATTTATAAAAAAATGACTCCCTTGGCCAGCATGGCTCAGTGGTTGAGCATTGACCTATGAACCAGGAGGTCATGGTTTGATTCCTGTTCAGGTCAAATGCCCAGGTTGTGGGCTTGATCCCCAGTGTGGGAGTGCAGGAGGCAGCCAATCAATAATTCTCTCTCACATTGATGTTTCTATCTCTCTTTCTCCCTCTCCCTCTCCCTTCTTCTCTAAAATCAATTTTATATATATATATACATATATATATATAAATATAAAATATATATAAATATAAAATATAAAATATATATATATACATATATATATATATGTATATAAATATATATATATATATATATGTATATATATATATATTTTATATGTATATATATATATATTTTAAAGACTCCATGAGCCAGCAGGTACCTGTTACATGTGGAATCTGGGTTAAGGGAATTTTATTAACAAGAGGTTAATTAAGGAAGTGTCCTTGTCCAAGAGTCACTAAACAATCTCCACCACACTTTTAATATTTGTATTTTGGTAGCTCCAAATTAGTGCACCCACCCTCATCTTTTGGATTCTCAAAAAAAAAAAAAAAATCCCCTTCCTGGGACCAGGAGTCTAGCCAAGCTCACTGAGTGGTATCATGAAAAGTGTAGAATAAGACTGAAGGGTACAAGGCTATTGTGGGCCCAATCAGACCATTAAAAGCCATGCAACCTTCAGTAAATCACTTAACATCCCAGCTTACTCATCTGTAAAATAAGGGGATTGAACAAATTTATACAGATGGTTCCTTCCAGCTAGAAAGTTTTGTAGTTCTGAGTCACAAGACTTCTGGACCCCAAGAGGAGTTAAAACAAATGGTCATCCCTTCAGTACCATGGAGAGTGCAGTGGGCTACCAGAGGAGCCACTGTGGCCACCTCATTACCTAGGTAGCGCTAGGAAGTGCTAGAGGGGCCACATTTGACATTTTAACACCACAATTAAGGCACTGAGAAAAGCTAGATTTTTAAAAATTCTTCTCTGGAAGCCATGGGGGAGGGAGGGAAGAACAGTGGTACCAGAGGGTTTATTTTTGCCCATTTTGGATGACACTGAAAATAGATAAGATGTAACAAAATAGATGTAACTAGAAGAATTTTAATTAGCTATAAGGAGTGTCCTGACAGTTACAGTTTGTACATCCTGGAATGAGTGAGTGAGGCATCATATTTGGGTCCATCACATTCTGTTGCTCTCCTGGGGATTCCCGGAACATCCTGGTGTACAGCCAATCTGGTATATTCAGAGGAAGCAGATGGTGGGGGAGGAGGGGGAAGGCTGGGAATACTGCATGGTCATAGCTGACTAACCTATGGGCACATACTCTGATTCTGAGAAGATTCTAGGGCCCCTGAAACTGCCTGTAGGATAGTAAGCAAAATATTTCAGGGGAAGTTGACCTCATATCTGAGGCAAGCAGAGATGGAATAAGACAAAGCTTTCTCCCCCACCCCACCCTACCTCCAGAAAAACAATGCTTTGTACATAGCAGTTTCTAGGATAGAAATACAGTGATCTACAAGAAGACCCATGTTGAAACTATATTCCTGAGCAGGGAAACTTTCCCCAAAGGGTGGCCTCAAATCAATAAACCCACTGAGAGACCCTCTAGGCACAATCAAGATCTGAATCACCTCCAGACCAAACCAGATCCCAGGCACCTAATCCGGTGAGTTTTTCTCAATAGGAGAAAACAGTGACAGGGCCCAAGATACTATGAACTGGCTTAGAACCCAGGTCATGCATATATATTGCTTGTGGGCAATAATCAACAGTTTTCTATAGTCAGGCCCTAACCACCATCCATGAGACTTGGCCAGACAGTAGCATTGACCTACTTTCCTCCTACACTGGGAATCAGGGGTTATCTTGCCCTTATTTGGGTTCTATAGGATGCAAGGCCAGGGATAGGGATCGGAAATCTTCCCAAAGCAACAGGCCAATTACTTTTATGTGCGAGGAGAGCTGGTGGAGAAGGGGGTGTGGACCACCAAACCTTACGAGTAGGAAAGGATGAAAGGTTTTGTGAGAAGATTCTTAGAAACAACAGGGACAGGTACATGGAAACGTCTGCTGACTGGAGAACCATGGTATTTGTCCCTCAAGCCTTGTGGTTCAAAAGTTTTTAGGGGCAGTGTAAGGGGCAAGAGTTCAGAACTTCTGAGGTATAGCTGTGGCTAGGCATCTCTCACTGGTAATTTCTAATACTTGCTGTCTTTCCCTCTGTGGGGATTCCTACACCTCCATAAGCCCTCCAACAATTATTAACACTGCATTAGATGTGGTTAAAGAAAAGGAACTTCTTAGAGGGTTTAGAGTCAAGACCACCTTTATCAAACATCCCAGTAGTTCTTTTTATGGTCTCCCCTCCATAGCCCTCTGAACATCACTGTTCAGGTAGCTCCTCCAAACTGATCCCAGATCACAGCTTGCCCACCTTTTACAGAGCGTACACTCTCCTGAGTTGGGGTCATGGAACCTCAGTCATGAACTCCAAAAATATAGCAGGAGGCAAGAGGAAGGTACACCTGCTCACCTACAGCCACCCCACCACGTGAGTCTTATTCCAGAGGCATGTCCCAACTTGACCCCTCTTCTGAAAGTTCTAGATTTGTGGGAGGGGGCATATAGCAAGCCCTAAGTTCCCTTAACTGGAACTGACCCTAAAAGGTCAGAGTCTTAGCACTCATATGGGCCCCAGTCCTGGGATTAGGGGGTGGGGGTGGGCAGGAGAGCCTCTGGGAAAATCCACCTCCCACAAGTAGGATGGCAAGTAGGGCAGGACCTGTGATCCTGCACAAGAGGTTCTTTGAGCAGCACCCCAGACCCCTCCCCGGGAAGATAAGCCAGAAGGATGATGGGGGGGCAGGGTTGGAAGATTGGAAGGCCAGGGCTCAGCTACCCAGGCCGGGAGAACAAAAGCTGAGTTGCAGCCGCCTCTGCTGCTGCCGGCGGCCGAGCTCTTTGTGACACTTTGTTTGGGACGCAGAGAGGGAAGCACCCCCCCATCCTCTCCCCTCCCCCACCCCTGCTCCCAGAGAGTTTGGGTCCCTTCTCCCTCCTCCATCAGCCCTACCTGGGGAGGGGGGGGGGGCGGTCATCCACTCAGGCTCCCGGCTTTGCAGCCCTGCACCCCCAAGCCCCTCGCGCCCTGCCTTCGGGCCCCTACAAAGACGGCTGTCCCCGTCCCCCCCCCCCTACCCCCGCTGGCCTTTCCCCTTTGGTGCCCCCTTTCCCAGCTTCCCCACCTGGCCCCCCTCCCTCGAGACCCCCCTGGCTCTCCAGGCTTCTGAGGCCGCAGCCCCCCCCCCCTCACCCCCCCCAGGAGCTCTGGGCGAAGTTTGCTTGGGGTCGAGCCGGCGCCCCTCCCCCGCCCCCGCCCCCTGCACCTGCTCCGAGCCCGGCGCGCGGAGTGGGGGCCCCCCCTCCGGGAGGGGGGAGGGGGCCGGGGGCGGGGGCCGGGTGGCGGAGGGGGGGCCGGGAGTGGGGGGGAGCGGCTACTCACGAGCCCCGAGCGGGCGGCGGCGGAGCGGGCGGCGGCGGCGGCGGCGGGCGGCGGGCCGGCGGCGCGGGCGTCAGCGTTACGTGGGGCCGGGGGAGATGCGCCGGGCCCCGGCCCCCCCGCCCCCGGCCCGGCCCCCGCCCCCTCCCCGGTCCCCCGCCCCCGGCCCTGGCCCGCATTGTGTGCGGCGGGAGGCGGCCCGGCCATTAGCATGCGGGGGGCGGCGCGGCGCGCTGGGAGCCGGGAGCGGGCTCTGGCTCCGGGGACTGGGAGCTGGGAACCCCGGGAGCCGCGCGAGGCGGCCGCCAGGGGCGGGGTGCGGGCCGTTTGGAGACGGGGGGCGCTGTCGGAGGGAGGGAGGGGGGTGGGGCGCGCGGACGGTTTCTACAGAAGACTGGAAGAGATTTTGAAAGGTCATCTCGTCCTTCCCCCAGCCTCCAAGCAGCGCTGCCCCTCCCACCCTAAACCCGGACATACCAGGGAGGAGTTGGCTCGGCCGCCTTTTCTGCCCCAACATGCACAGACTCGGGAAGTTCTTCCTGGGGTTTTATCTCAAAGCCTCTCCCTTCAATTTGTGTCTCTTTTTGGGGAGGAGGAGGGGCGATTATAGAGATAGTTAATGTCTGCCATATAAGAAACATTATTAAAGTTACTCCTCGGTCCTTCCTGTTCTTGATAAACAATTCCTGCACCTTCCTCTCGAATTCTATTTTCCATTCCTTAAGTCACTTTACTGGCTCTTCAATACAACAAATATTTACTGAGTGCTTACTGAAGTACCAGGCACGATGCTCAGCGCTGTGGGGGATGAACAGATGAGGGGGTGTTACACCGTCCCTGTAGGAGATTATAATCTAGACAGGGGCTATATATTTTTAAGTAGTATAGTCAGATTTAGTCAATAATTACTGAATACCTGTTCACATATTTAATAGTATATAATCCTTACAATTACACTCCGAAATGTTAGGTTTCATTTATAGGTAAGGAAAATGAAGCTAAAGAGTCTCTTTCCACTGGCCTGCCAGCTCAGGGAGTCTCAGTGCAAGCCCAACATCTCACATTCTGTCAGACCATCTACCGCTACCAAATAAAGTTAATACACAACAGCTCTCAGCCACTTTAAGTGTGATTCCCACTCCCCAGGAAAAAAAAGAGTGGACATAATGCTCCAATGAGCATTGGCTCAGTACTGAGCAGGGCATAAGTGGCTTACAAAGAAGGCCGCTCTCCTCACAGAACCCAGCCTCCTGGTACTAACTCCCCAGGGTCTTCTGGCTCAGTCTTCTTTCATCATCAATAATAATAATGATAATAGCCACTAATATTTATTGAGCACTTACATGCAAGGTGTTGGGCTGAGCTGGTTTATATGCATTTTCTCTTAATACTCAAAGGAACCCTGTGGTATTATTAACTTCCCTTTATAGGTAAGCAAACAAAGATTAAGTAACTTGCACAAGGTCAGCCAGGTAGATCTGGAATTTGAACATAGGTCTGGCTGCCTCCAAACCTCAGGCTCTGCATCAAGATGATCTTTCCTATTTTTGATCTCTAAATATATATTTGAACCCCACTGGTTCTGCTTCTTATTGTAGAAATAAATATCGCCAGCTTAGCTTCTGAATAAGCCCGTTAGTATATGGGCATCAGGCACAACAGTATGACCTCATCAGCGCCACTAATGGTTACTAAGCACCCACCATGAGTCAACAACCCTTCACAGTCATATTATTAGCCCCCGTTTTATAACTCAGTTTGAACAAACAGTGGTTCAAATAGGTAGAATAATGTATTCAAGGTCACACAGCTAGGAAAGTGGCAGAGCTGAGATTTTAGTCTAGGTCAGCTTGGCTGCAAGGCAGCTTGTATCTCTCAAAAATATTAATTGTTGCAATAGCATCCTCGCAAGACCGACCATTTGGGGACTATCTTCTATACATGTCTAGCTGCAGATTATCACCAAGCTAAAAACAATCCCTACTATAATAGGGCACCCCATCCTTTGTCAGTGTCCCATCCAGAGTAAACCCTTCAAAAAGGGAAGGGGAGAGGAGAAACCATTCAGAAAGTGACAGATAGGAAGCCAAGGGAATTAAACCTTGCCTGTTTTGGGGACAAAGCTGCAAGTGGTAATGACATGGGAACAATCCAGTAATGTGGGATTTCCCTAGGGAACAGCAAGTTATTTGAGGAGGAAGCAAAAAAAAAAGGAGAAAGATTAGATGGAGATCGGGGGTGGGGGCAGAATTAGGGCCCAGGTTGGTAGCATCCATGGGTGAGTGATCAGAAGAGGAACCCAGGATGGGCAGAGATAGAGGCAACAGGAAACAGGAACAAAGCAAGGCAGAGCTGGGCATCTCGTGGAGTGAACAGAGGCTAGTATCTACCTACGGCCACTTCCTGGATCCTTAGGCCCTCTTAGAGACCTTTGCCCCACCGCACCCCAACCCTGACAGCCTGTCTCAGCCAAGACAAGTTTGTTGTCAGCTCTGAGCCACCAGGCCCCACCAGGAGCTCCAAGCCCAGCTGGGTCCCTTTGGAGTAGCTGCTTCAGAATAGGTAGGTGAGAGGTCCTGAGCCTCAACTCCCTGGATATTAGAAGCATGCGGAGGGGCAGCTGAAATAGAGGCTCCTGCATGACCTGTCTCCTGCCTTTTTCCCAGGAAAAAACCAAGCTTCAGCAATCAAGGGAGCCATGGAGGACAGAGCTGGTCAGCAAGAGCAAATCAGACCCAGCCCTCGTCTGGAAAAGCTACAGCATTGGGCAAGGCACAGGCAGAGTGGGCACCTCTTGGTGCTGGCGGTGAGGCCAGGATGCCCTACCCCAAACTTCAGCATATCCACTTGTACCCCAATTCAATTCCATCTAGGTTTTGTGAACACTTACCATGTGTTTGAAAATGTTAGACTCTGAGAGGGAGGAGCGTGGAGGAAGCATAGAATAAATAAGGAAAAACTCTTAATCTACAAGCAGCTTCCATCATGTGGGGAAAGCACATACGTAACTAAACTATGACATCAGGCGGAACAAATTAAACGATATCCCCTTCCTTCACTGCCCTTGGTTAACTACTTTCCACCACCAGGCATTCCGGCTAATTGCAGAGGTTGGGAGGAGGGAAGGGAATCGCTGACAGTTCCCCTGCATCTGGCCTCCAGGTGAGCCAACTATGGCTAGCAGTGGCTGTGGTGCCCTTTGCTGTCTCAGTTGCCTGCCTGAACTCTGCTTGTGACATGGCTACAGCACTGCCGCTTGGACCTGGAGCATTGGTAAGATCCACAACAGAGGATGGAAGAAAGATCCTGGGGGCCCTTCACTAATAGGACCAGAGCTCAACACTTGCCTTTCTCACCATTCAGGGTCTCCTCACTGGGATTGTTACCCTTGAGCTGCGCAGAGCACCCCGCCTTTGGAAGGTGAGAGGGGAAGTGAATGCAATACTATTCTTTGACCACCCAAAACACACACACACACACACACACACACACACACACCACCCCTCAACCTAGAAAGTGGCTCTCCAAGCTAATCCTGTCAGCTCTCTGCCTGACAGTCCTAAAAGACTAAGGTAAAAAGCAAAAAACATGGAGGGCTGAGGGCCCTGTTAGGAGAATGAAAGCTGAGTTTTGTTTTCGGGTAGGTGCAGGTTGGGCTTGGGGTTGCAATGAGTCCCCTTTGGCTAGGCAGGGCTGCACTGGTTCACTGGCAGGTGCGGGCCATGATGATATTCAACACCATCAATTTGATCTTTGGCTTCATTGTGGTGGTGGTTGAGGTGATGAAGACAGCCTTGGGGCCTGCAGCAACTGCCTCCTCCAAGGTACCGGTGAGTAAAGGAGAAGATGGGAAGACGAGGAGGCAAAAGGAGACGGAGAGGGATAAGGGCAGGGGCAAACAGGTGTTGGTTCCCCTGTAGCATCCTCAGTCTTGTCTACCTGTAGCTGGATGGCTTGTTGGTGCTGGAGCTCAGTGCTGAGGCTTTCACCCTAGGAGGAGTGCTGGTCTCAGCATATTCCCTGCTCCTGCTAAGCCAGAGGAAGCCAGGATGCTGCAGGAGACAGAGTCTGCACTACCAGGAGCTGCAGCAGGTACTGAGGGCAGGGAGGAAAAGATGGAGCTACCTAGGAGCTCATTTTTTTTTTTTTTCAATGGCTATTTTGGCCAATGGCACTTAAAGGAAAACAATGGGGCAGGGAGGAAAGGAAGGGTCACGCTAATTGGTTTTCTGACTGGACATATCTCTCCTAATGGTGGGTAAGAGGGAATTGGATGTCTAAATGGTTGGACCCAGAAATGTGGGAGAGCATTAGAAAGCTGCCTAAATATTAGAAGGGCTATAGGAACACAAGATAAAAATGAGAGAGGAGGAGGAAGTTGCTTTTGTCCATGATTCCTCCTTTCTCACCCCTCACACTTCTGTCTGGTTTTCAGGGTCTCTCTGAGTTGGAGGAAGTTACTGATTCGGAGAATGGTTCCGCGGTGGCTAGCAGAACAAACCGAACAACTGCATGAGATGGCAAGGGAAGCAGACAAGTGCTGCTCTCCTACCCTGTGGGAGCGTTCTACAGACCCTACTGCACCCCACCAAACTCAGAAAATAGATGGAGGCCCTGGAGACCTACATGCAATCCAATGGGAATGTCTTCAATTTCCACTCAGACTAGGACCCTTTCTCGTCTAGGGGAAGCTATACCTCGACCAGATTCTTCCCTCACCTCATTGCCCTGAAAAGCTGCCCCCCTGTAGGACATCCTTAGGCTAACTTTCAGCTTCCCCCCTTCCATTCTTACCCACCCCCGTCCCATATAGCTTCGTATCTTCCTCATCTCACTATGTCTCTTCTTTCCACCTTTCATAATCCCATCCACTCCAAGCCCAGATTCGCATACGCGGCGACTCTCTGAAATCAATTCATGGGTGCTTTAGTTCTCCCCTCCGACTGGTTCCGTACTCCAGCGGAGACTACAAGTCCCATGATGCCCCGTACCCCGCGGCCTGCTGGGAAATAAAGAGCCTTTTCTCCGAGGTGAGGGCGCTGTGATCTGCTGAGTGACGCGAAGAGCAGAAAGTCCGGGCCTAGCCGACTTTCCTCGGACGCGACCACTGGCCCGGCGTTCAGGGAGGAGCCAGGCGGGTTATTCTGAAAGGGGGCGCCGCTACCCCCACCGGGGCAACTGAGAGCTGACTGTGGCTCCATGATCCTCCTTCTGGCAGCTTCGGAAACCCACAGGCGTTGGGGAATGGCCCTCGGCAAAGCTGGGGTTCCCCATATGCTGTCATCGCGCCCCCTCTCGCAGTGCCCAAGTCTAAAGTCCTGAGACTTGGAGCGCGCGCGAGAAAGGGGTTGGAGATGATGAGTCAGAAGCCCAGGGCCCTTCACGCCGCCCTCCCCCGAAGTCTGGCCGCCTGAGAAGGTCCGGCTCACAGGGCAGACAGGTGGACTGGGCAGGAAGAGGGAGGGGCGCGGCCACTCAACCTAAGACTTTCCCGCCTCTGCGAGCACGCGGTGGAACGAGCCCGCGTTGCCGCCACCCCTTCTCGCCTAGGCGGGAGTAGGACTGCGCAGGCTCAGCCTCTCCGCAGCCCCGCTGACCTTTGATCCCGGCAGCCGTCTGGTTGCTGAAGCTCTTGTTGCGCTCAACCCCCACCGTTTATGAACTTTGCAAGTGTGCAAAGATGACAAGCACACGCGGGCTTCAGAAAAGCCCAGAAAAACCGCTAGAGGCCCAGTAGTACTAATCAGGGCAGCTTATTAGCCCTACTAGAAATTGCCCAGAGCTGGAGTACTAAAAGAACTCACCCCAAATTCACATAGTGCCCAGGATGGCTGTGCGCCTCACACTCATTTTTGTTCCCACTTGAGAAGGCTTCTTTCCCTTAGAGAATGCTGCTTCTCCGAAGTTGGCCAAGCCCAGACACCAGCGAGGAAAGAGCGCAGCCTGGCTGCCTTGCCCTAACATTGCAGCGGTGCCAGCGGCAACTCCTTTCTGTTTGTGACACCTTGGGAGTGGTAATAGTCGCCCTATGACAAGGTTATGTGAGTACTAGTGGGTGGGGATAGTTCTGGGATTAGGTTTTGAAATGGAAAAAGATCTGGGCTTCTCTCTTCTCCCAATCTAACTGCCAGAATAATGGAAAGCTCATGTGTGAAGGATTCAGAAAATAATTTTCTTCCAAGTTAGAAGGTGGTGGTGGATGAGGAAATTGGGGGGGGGGGGGGGAATAAATAAATAAATCAATAATTGATTCTCACTGTCTTCCAGATAGGAACTACAAGTTTTAGTGACATGATCAGGTCTAGGAATTGCATTCTGGTTCTTGAAAAAGGTCAATGACCATGCAAATGAATCCTTGTATCAGTCAGGTTGGGCTAGGCTATGCTGTGGTAACAGTGCCAAAATCGCAATGGCTTAAAACCACAAAGGTTTCTCTCTCACACTACATGTCTAGAGTAGTTGGCAGGCGCCTCTGCTCATTATAAGTTACTCATGTACCCAAGCAGATGGACCTCCACCACTTCGAGATCCTGCCATGTCACTGTGAAGCTTAGAACCCCCACCCCCAACCCCCTTCCCTGAGCATGAAGAATTGTTCATGAGCTCTTAAATGCTTCTGCCTCAGGGACAAATACCACTTCCACTCCAACTTTATTGGCCAAAGTGAGTCATATGGCCACACCCAACTTCAAGACAGCTAGAAGGGCAGTCTTTTCATATTCCTGTAAGGAGAAGGGAAGCAGAAATAGTCATTAAAAGAAAAGTTAATCATTTGCAGTGATACTTGAACAGCTTAGCAGTTGGAATTCATCTATTCTAGCAGTTATGCCCATATCTACTTTTTTGCCTTTGTTGCATGAATCACTAAATGAAGTTCTTAATAGAAACTTTCTCCCCAAAATTAACAGAACTGAAAGAGGAAATCTAAAGATTCTGGGTTTTGCCCTAACCTGTTTGGCTCAGTGGATAGAGCGTCGGCCTGCGGACTGAAGGGTCCCGGGTTCGATCCCGGTCAATGGCATGTACCTTGGTTGCTGGCACATCCCCAGTGGGGGGTGTGCAGGAGGCAGCTGATCGATGTTTCTAACTATCTCTCTCCCCTTCCTCTCTGTAAAAAAATCAATAAAATATATCTTTAAAAAAAGATTCTGGGTTTTTTTGTTTGATATATATATTTTATACACACACACACGTATATACACACACACATATTATACATATTGATTTCAGAGAGGAAGGGAGAAGGAGAGATAGAAACATCAAAGATGAGAGAGAATCATTGATCAGCTGCCTTCTGCACACCCCACACTGGGATTGAGCCCGCAACCAGGGCATGTGCCCTTGACCAGAATCGACCTTACAGTCTGCAGACACTCTATCCACTGAGCCAAACTGGCTAGGGCTAAAGATTCTGGTTTTGTATAAGTTTGGGTGAATCAAACCTCTCTGAACTACATTTTGCTTACATCGAGATAATAATCACAGTATTTAACTTCTCTACTGATGTATCAAGGCTAAGATAGAATCACACATAGAAAATAATTTAAAACTATAAAGCACATCAGAGGTTGAAAACAAATTGCCTATAGAGATGAGGAGTAGTGAACATGAGTGAAATGGTATAAGGTAATAAGGAGTGGTGTGAACTGTGGTAAGCTAATAAGCATACATTCTATTTATAATGACCTTCACCCACTCAACTCCATTCAAACATATGCCATGTGGGACTGTGAGCCTAGTATTGCCATAGTTCCAATTTTCCTATAAAAGTCAAAAATTCTGGCTTTTAAATGTGAAATCATCTTATTTTAAAATGTTAATAACTAATTTTTTTAATTGACCAGATTCAGGCTGTAGTCCTTCAATTATAGTCTCTCCATTATACAAACATATGGTAGGAATTGTGGGCAAAAAAGGGGCCACATACTAAACCTGGCAAGCTCAGGGGAGGCCTTACAAACTCAGAAACCCAATTAAACACATAGGATGGTCTGAAATTAAAAGTTCGTGGTAGGTAGTCATGTCCTAGGCTGGCATTTTCCCTAACAAAAGCCAATCACACTGAGCTGGTCATCGTTTTCTGTATGTACAATAGCATACCTGTTAACATATCTTTGGAATATCAATATCAAAGTAACTTCCTTTTTTCCAGACCCCTCAAAGCACAACCACTGCATCAAGCAGACCACAAATCCCCTCATTGTTATTACCTAGAGGCCCAGTGCATGAAATTGATGCATGGGGCGGTGGGGTGGGGGGGTGTCCCTCAGCCTGGCCTGTATCCTCTCACAGTCCAGGAGCCCTCAGGGGATGTCCGACTGACGGCTTAGGCCCATTCCTCGCGGGGAGCGGGCCTAAGCCTGCAGTTGAACATCCTTAGCGCTGCCGCAGAGCCAGGAGAGGCTCCTGCCACCACCGCTGTGCTTGCCAGCTGTGAGCCCAGCTTCTGGCTGAGCAGCACTCCCCCTGTGGGAGTGCACTGACCACCAGGGGGCAGCTCCTGTGTTGAACAGGATCAGGCCGAAACCAGCTCTCCGACATCCCCTGAGGGGTCCCAGATTGCAAGAGGGCACAGGCCAGACCGAGGGACCCCACTGGTGCACATTTGAGGCAAGGAGCGATATGGGAGATTAGCCGGCCAGCAAGGGACCATGGGAGGGCTCCAGGGCATGTCCAGCTCATCTTGCTCAGTCTTGATCAGCTGGACCCCAGCAGCAAGCTAACCTACTGGTCAGAATGTCTGCCCTCTGGTGGTCAGTGCATGTCACAGCGAGCAGTTGAGCTGCCTTATCATGTCATTAGCATATTACACTTTGATTGGTTGAATGGATGACCAGACAACCAGACACTTAGCATATTAGGCTTTCATTATATAGGATTGTTAATAGTTAACTATCCTATACCCACCTATGTAAAATAAGTGTGTGTCTATTGGGTGTACTTTCTATCCAGTCCCAGAGATCCCCATCCCACCCTTTGTCTTCTCTTGCCTTCCTAATCTATCACCAATAAATTTCATGTAGCCCCTTATGTATTCCCCTTTGATTCTGATTTATAGCATAAGTGGTACAACTGCCATTTTCCTGAGCATTTTCTCAATTCATTGATATCATGCTTCCTGGCAATTATCATCAGGTTGACTCAAATAAACTTATAAAAATTCTTACAGGTCTGGACTTTTCTTACATTGACAGAATTAAGGTTTTATATGTGCAATACTGTTTTTGTAGGCTTTCCAGGCCTTTTCTGAAATTCAAGTCTTGGAGAGGTTTAACATTATGTTCTTAAAACCTTTAAAATCAAATCCCTCTATGGCATTGGTTCTCAAGCAGCACTTAGTCCCCCAGGGGTTATTTGGCAATGTCTAGAGACATTTTTGGTGGTAACAACTGGAGGAGGGACAGATGTGTAACAAAAGGAGCATTAGTAAGTCAGATCAGAGATTTAGTCCCAGTGCTACTAAAGCCCCTTTCCTGTGCATTATCCTCTGCCAACTGCAAGTGAAGACTGTCTGTGAGGCTTGTCCTGTGAGCCCCATTATTACCCCTCCCTAGTGCCTAGTGCGAGAGTCCCTGGCTACTCCCTGAAAGCATTCTACTTTGCTACAATGCTTCCCAGCAAAGTATCCACCCCTTGGTCAGTTTGGCAGCTTCTGTGGAAGTCACTCATATTCACTTAAACTGCTGCCTATTGAAACTTCACAGGAAGACGTGACTATGACAAGGCTCCAGCTGACAACAGTTTTTAAAGGCCTTGACCAATAAACCTAGCTTTAAGCATTGGAGAAATGTCCTATTCATATGGCTTCATATGCAGCTGAATTCTGTGGTGGGTGGGAAATTCTCCATGTTGATGAATTTTACCCTCATTTCTTTAAAATTCAGACATGTATTCTGGCCTTGAATACATGATTATAGGCAACTAATGATATTTCCCAAATGAAATGAGCTGCTTTTGCACATGGTGGGTTTTGTGGCGCGGGTTGTGTCCTCTGCTGCCATCTCGTGGCCTCTCGGCTTCCCGGGTTGAGGTCTCACAGAGAGCCTTCCGCAAGGTAATGGCGTGTGGCAGCGGCTGCCCAAATCCCTCCGCTGCAATGAGTCCGCCAGGCCAGCGGCACACTCATCTTGGCACGAACCTGGACATTGCGAGCAGGCGGGGAAGGGCAGGGCCTTTATGAGTCATCCTCACCCATTTGGGCCTCTGTTATGCAATCCTGGAAATGAGCCATACCACGGAAATCAGTAAACGCAACTATCTAGAAGTAATCCGAGCTAACCTCGCCTGCTTGGCCTGATGAATACTCTCCACCTGGGACTGAGATGTTCTTAATCTCAGTGAGAAAAGATAATTCAGTGGAGTTTCTGGATCTCATTTTCTTTTCCAGGCCCATTTTGTGTTGCTCTGTGTCCACGCCCATCATCTTGGCTTGCCCAGCTGGTGCTGCCTCAAGTTTGATTTTTTTTAATTTAATGAATCTTTATTGTTCAGATTATTACAATTGTTCCTCTTTTTCCCCCCAATAGCTCCCCTCCACCCAGTTCCCACCCGACCCTCTACCCTTACTCCCCCCACTGTCTTTAACCATAGGTGTACGATTTTTGTCCAGTCTCTTCCCACACCCCCCACACCCCCCACACCCCTGTCCTCCCCAGAATTGTCAGTCCATTCCCTTTCTATGCCCCTGATTCTATTATATTCACCAGTTTATTCTGTTCATCCAATTTTTTTATTCACTTGATTCTTATATTCACTTGTTGATAGATGTGTATTTGTTGTTCATAATTTTTATCTTTACCTTTTTCTTCTTCTTCCTCTTCTTAAAGAATACCTTTCAGCATTTCATAAAATACTGGTTTGATGGTGATGAACTCCTTTAGCTTTTTCTTATCTGAAGCTCTTTATCTGACCTTCAATTCTGAATGATAGCTTTGCTGGGTAGAGTAATCTTGGTTGTAGGTTCTTGCTATTCATCTCTTTGAAGATTTCTTGCCACTCCCTTCTGGCCTGCATAGTTTCTGTTGAGAAATCAGCTGACAGTTGTATGGGTGCTTCCTTGTAGGTAACTAACTGTTTTTCTCTTGCTGCTTTTAATATTCTCTCTTTGTCTTTTGCTCTTGGCATTTTAATTATAATGTGTCTTGGTGTGTTTCTCTTTGGATACCTTTTGTTTGGGGTTCTCTGCACTTCCTGGACTTATAAGTCTATTTCTTTCACCAGGTGAG
Source organism: Corynorhinus townsendii (assembly GCA_026230045.1). Classification (NCBI taxonomy): domain Eukaryota; kingdom Metazoa; phylum Chordata; class Mammalia; order Chiroptera; family Vespertilionidae; genus Corynorhinus; species Corynorhinus townsendii. The sequence goes on along the minus strand of JAPDVU010000001.1, from coordinate 158,749,778 downwards.
GGAAGTTTTCGGTCACAATTTCTTCAAATAGGTTTTCAGTATCTTTCTCTCTTCTTCCGGCACCCCCATAATTCAGATGTTGGTACACTTGAAGTTGTCCCAGAGACTCCTTACACTATCTTCACATTTTTGGATTCTTTTTTCTTTTTGCTTTTCCAGTTGAGTGTTTTTTGCTTCTTTGTATTTCAAACCTTTGACTTGATTCTTACAATCCTCTAGTCTGCTGTTAGATCTCTGTATAATATTTTTTATGTCAGTCAGTGTATGTTTAATTTCTAGTTGGTCCTTTTTCATATCCTCGAGGGTCTCGCTAAATTTATCGGCCTTTTCTAGAAAATTCTTGAAAAACCTTATAACTGTGGTTTTGAACTCTATATCCAGTTGTTTGCATTCCTCCATTTCTTTCATTTGTGATCTGTTTCTTTGTCTCCGCATTTTGGCTGCTTCCCTAAGTTGATAGAGTGGCTTTGTGTGCTAGGTGTCCTATAGGGCCCAGTGGCTCAGCCTCCCCAGTTACCTGAGGTGGACACTCTTGGTACACCCCTTTGTGGGCTGTGTGCACAGTCTTGTTGTAGTTAAGCCTTGATTGTTGTTGGTATCACTGGGAGGAATTGACCTCCAGGCCAATTGGCTGTAAGGATCAGCTGTGTCTATGCTGGGAGAACTTCTGTGCTGGAGACACCCTTATGAGAGAAGACTTGCAAAAGCCTCTGTGCTCAGCTTGGATGGGGTGGAGTCTCAGGGTGGAGCAGGCAGCATTGGTTTCCCGTCAGTCCTGCCCTAATAGGCCCCTGTGTCTCAGTGTCCCGTGGTAATCGCTGCAAGCACCTCTGAGAGAAAGCCGCCCTCAAGTTCCACACGCTGCCAGACAGTCCAGTTTCTCCCTGAATGAGCCTGTGTCCCCAGAGTCTTGCCTGGAACTGGAGTTCAGTACAGTCAGGAGTTTTTGTCTCCCTCCTGCTTGAGAAAGCCAGCCGCACACTCAGTTGCCAGTCCTCTCCGCATGCATCTCAGTACCTCTGCTTCCTGCAGCTCCTCTGAGTCTCAGTGTGCTTTTCTCTTTCCTTCTAGTTGTAGTATTTCCACTCAGCCAGCCTTCTTGTGATTCTGATGATGTCCCTTTTGTCTTTTAGTTGTAGTTTTGAAATTGTTGTGTGAGGCAGCAGTTTAGGTGTTTACCTATGCTACCATCTTGGTTTCTCCCTCAAGTTTGATATTTGATTGATGAGTTGAGCAGAACAGTGGCAATGTTGTCACTGTGAGACAATGTATCCTATAAATATGGCAGGGTCTGTGCACTGAAGTGATCAGAGGCTGCTCTCCAGAGCACGGGGAATCTGGGAGACTGCCCTGAGCTGAACTGGTGACTGAGCAGTAACTCAGCACAGGAGAAAAGACTGGAAACATTTTTACTTGGCACTTTTTTTCCCTAATTATAATAATATGTTAAAAATGTTCCAGTTTGCCCTATCTGGTTTGGCTCAGTGGATAGAGCATTGGCCTGCGGACTCAAGGGTCCCAGGTTCAATTCTGGTCAAGGGCATGTACCTTGGTTGCAGCCACATACCCAGTGGGGAGTGTGCAGGAGGCAGCTGATCAGTGTTTCTCTCTCATCGATGTTTCTGACTCTCTACCCCTCTCCCTTCTTCTCTGTAAAAAATCAATAAAATATATATATTTTTAAAAAGTTCCAGTTTGTTAAAGCAAATTTGTAGAACTGTCCCTACTGTTAGCCTCTCTTGTACACTTTACATTTGTTTGTGTGTGTTTTTATGAGGGCTCTGACTCTACCACTCCACCATTTTCCCTAACCCCAGAAGAGGAGGAGAAAAGAGGAGGGGAAACCACTGTCTTTGATGTTTTAACCTGCTTTCCCTGTATAAAAATCCAGAGGGAAGAGCCTCCTTATACAATTTCCTTGGGCCTCAGGCCAGAGATAACCTGCTACTAAGCTGCTGTGTGTTGCTTCTCTCTTTGAAATTCAGATGCCATTTACTAAATGGGAGTTGTCTCTGTTTTTTTTTTTTTTTTTCCTTCTTTGTCTATGTTTTTTTCTGCCTTATTTAATTTATATTTTACTAGAGGTCCAATGCACAACATTCATGCACTGGGGGGCAAGGGGTTCCCTCAGCTCGGCCTGTGCCCTCTTGCAGTCCGCTCCCCCCCCCCCCCCCCGCCTCCCATGGACCTAAGCGGGCAGGGGGACATCCCCCAAGGGGTCCTTAGTGCTGCCTCCTTAGCGCTGCCTCGGAGGTGGGAAAGGCTCCCACCACTGCCACTGCGCTCGCCAGCCATGATCCTGGCTTCTGGCTGAGTGGCGCTCCCACTGGGGGAGCACACTGACCACCAGGGGGCAGCTCCTGCATTGAGCGTCTGCCCCCTGGTGGTCAGTGTGCATCATAGTGACTGGTCGTTCCACCCTTCGGTCGATTTGCATATTAAGGTTTTATTATAAAGGACTAGAGGCCCAATGCATGAAATTTGTACAAGAGTAGGCCTTCCTTCCCCCGGCTGGCAGCACCGGCTTTCCTCTGGCACCTGGGACCCCAGCTTGCTTCCTCCGGCCACCGGCAGGCACCCAGGACCTGGGCTGGCTTCCCTCCAGCCCCAGTTTAATCAGGAAGGATGTGCGGAATGATGTCCGGAAGGATGTCTGGTCTAATTAGCATATTACCCTTTTATTATTATAGATGTTGCATGTTATTCTTGATTCTACTTATCTTATTTTTAGGCTTATTTTTCTTGCCAGAAGCTCTTCCTGTGTTCGGTCTAGAGTTAATGAGTTGTCTGGGTTGATTCTAGTCTATTTTACCTTGCCTTTGTAACGTTTTCTTGTTTAAAATATTTTTCCCCAAGTCCCAATCCCAAGGTACAATTTCATCTGTTTTACTTTTTTATAATATGTGTTTCCTTTATATATAAAGAAAATGCTATGCACCTACTCCTGTGCTTTAGGTAAAGCAAGAGGACTTAAAGGAATTCATGGCATAGAAGAAACAGGACTGATGTCTTTTAAGCTTTTCAGCGCTTGTGCACATCTCAATGCTCTTTTCTCTTTCCTTCTAGTTGTAGAACTTCCACTCAGCCAGCTTTCCCGTGGTTCTAGGTGATAGACATTTTGTCTTTTAGTTGTAGTTTTGAAATTGTTGTGCGAGGCAGCAGTTTAGGTGTTTACCTATGCCGCCATCTTGGTTCCTATGCAGTTGATTCTTGTATGTGGCCTGACAGGGGATTGAGCCCACAATCTTGATGTATCAGGATGATGCTCTATGCAAGTGAGCTACCTGGCCAGGGCCAAGAGGCAAAAAAAGAGAAGAAACTGAACACTTTTCCAAAGATGGGCTGCTTTGAAATTGGACTCTGAACCTCTGGATATGTTGGAGGTATTTTGTGCAATGCACTGATAGGTTATTGAAGCAAATATCAGCTCAATGGTTGGGGTAGATGACCTTTAATTTCTTCACCAACACTAGGATCTGGTTTCTCAGTGGCACTGATGTTTTTTAATTGTCCATCCAAGTTTTCTAGTATGAATGACTGGCAACATTCTAAAGCAGTGTTCGGCAAACTCATTAGTCAACAGAGCAGCAAACCGCTGTTCTAAAGTAAGGTGTATGTATTCTGCTAGTCCTTAGAACAGAGTTTGTCAACTCTGGCATTACTTACATTTGGGCCAGGTAATTCTTTGTTGTGGAAGAGTATTCTGTGTGTTGTAGAATATTTAGCAACATCCCTGGCTTTAATCCACTAGGTTCCAGTAGCACAACCTCTCCCCATTTGTGACAATCAAAAATCTACAGACGTTTCCCTGGCCAGGTGGCTCAGTTGGTTGGGTGTCATCCCATGCACCAAAAGGTTGCAGGTTCGATTCCCAGTCAGGGCACATGCCTAGATTACGGGCTTGATCCCTGGTAGGGGGCATTCAAAAGGCAGCCAATTAATGTTTCACTCTCACATCGATGTTTCTCTCTCTCCCTCTCCTTTCCTCTCATTCTAAAAAACACACACACACACACACATACACACGCCAAAAACAAACAAATAAAAACATTAAAATTAAAAAAAATCTAAAAAGAAAAAAATCTACAGACATCGTTAAATGTCCTTTGTGGAGCTAAATAGCCTCCCTCCTTGAAAACTAGTGCCGTAAAGAGATATAATAAGAAAAAATTTTCAAGATCTTACTGTCTAACTTCTCCAAGATTCTTCTTTAAAAAGAGACCTACAAGAACCGTATTACACACCCAAAACCTGAAATCCTCTCCTTGTGTTTACACCCTACTCTCCCTTCTGAAATTTCTGTCTTAACTGGTGTTATCACTTGGTCACATCAGCTGAATACTAAACTCCTCTCCCTCAAATAGTCAATAATATGGTAATAACTATGTATGGTGCCAGCTGGGCATTAGACTTATCAGAGGGATCACTTCATAAATTTTATAAATGTCTAACTACTATTATGTAAATTTCTTAAATAAATAAGTTCATCTTCCTCATTTCCTATAGCCAGTTACTCACCATATTCTATAGATTTTTCTGCTCTTGAATGAGTCCTTTTCTCTTCATCACCACCTTTCACTTAGACCACAGAAAATGCTTCCTAAATAGTTTCTATGCCTCCAGGTTTGTTCTTCTCAGATGCATCTTTCACATTAGCCACATAAATGTGACCACTAGCTTCCCTGATTAAATGCCCTTAGTTGTGCCCTGGCTGGTATGGCTCGGTTGGAGTGTCGTCCATGCACCAAAAGATGGTGGGTTTGATTGCTGGTCAGGGTCAGTGCTGGAGGCAACCAATCGATCTCTCTCTCTCTCTCTCTCTCTCTCTCTCTCTCTCTCTCTCTCTTCTTTTCTCTAAAATAAAAATAAAATTTTAAAGTCCTTAGCATCCCCATCACCTATAAGATCAAGTCCAAGCTTTTTAAAGTGGTGTAATGACCTCTGTGATCTGGCCCCTGCCTGTGTTCCCAGTGTCATCTCCCACATCCCCTTCCTTGCACTTAACTCTTCAGTGAGAGCAGTCCGAGGAAGGTGGCATGCAGCCTTAAAGAAAGTTTTTTTTTTAATTATTAATATGTATGATAAACACTTCCACCCCATCTTTGAGCGTCACCCCCTCCCTCTTCCTCTTTTTCCATATTTGATGATTAGCCCAAGGATGACGGTGATGACAACACTGACTCAATGAAAGGCTGCATGGGGGTCAGGGCTGTTGGTTATGCACAGTAGTGAGAAGTTAAAACACTAATGGGAAGTCAAAGCCATATCATGTCAAAACATCTCACTTTGGCACATATGTTTCTTACTTCCATGCCTAACTCAAGCTGTGGTATCTAGCGCTAGCCCCTTACCAGCCCCTCGTGTCGCTATCTGCAACTGATGCTTTCAGACTCAGCTCAAGCCTCACCTGCTTTGGGAAGCCTCTCTGAGGTCTTCCCCCAGCTCCTTTCCCACAGCAGGAGGAAGAAAAACTGTAATCCTCACAGCAGACCGAGCGTCAGCACCGTGAAGGGTCTTCACAAACAAACTTTACTGAAGTAGCCCTTATCTTCCATCAATTTCCCCCTCGTAGTTACTTTCCCACAATTTACCATTCCTACACGTTCAAACCCCTTTTCCTTTGTCTTGTCGCTTCACGATTTCTCACCTTGTATTTTTAAAATAGTATATAATCTCCTGTGTCTTAATCACCTCTTTGGCTCTTTGTTTTTTGTTTCTTTAACAAATGAGCTTTAAATATTTTTCTTTGGTTAATTTGAGAAAGAGAGAGATCAGTCCGTTGTTCCACTTATTTACGCATTCATTAGTTGATTCTGTATGTACCCTAACTGGGGATTGAATCCACAACATTGACAAATGACCAATAAGCAAATGAAAATTATGTTGAACATCATTAGTCATTAGGGAAATGCAATTTGAAACCATGAGATACCACTTTACCACTTCACCTCTGCCAGGATAGCTATAAAAAAATGACAATGGAAAATAAACAAGTGTTCTCAAGGATGTGGAGAAATTAGAACTCTCATGTATTGCTGATAGGAATTTAAAATGCTGTGGGAAATAGTTTGGCGGACTCTGGCCAGGTAGCTCAGTTGGTTCGAGTGTCATCCCAGAACACCAAGGTTTCAGGTTCAATCTCTGGTCAGGGCACATACAAGAAGCAAAGCAACCAATGAATGCATAAATAAGTGGAACAACAAATCAATGTTTCTCTCTCTCTCTCTCAAAATCAATCAATAAAAAATTTAGAAAAAGAAAAAATAGCTTGGCAGTTCCTCAATGGGTTAAGCATAGAATTACCACATGATCCAGCAATTCCACTAATATACCAAACAGGTGTTTAAACTAATGAACAAACAAACAAACAAAAAGCACATGAGCATTCATGACAGCATTACTCACAGTTGTCAAAAGGTGGAAACAACTCAAATGCCCATCAACTGATGAATGAATAAACAAAATGTGGTATATATCCATATGATGGAAAATTTCTTATTCCAACATGCTACAAAGTGGATGAACCCAGAAAATAGTAAGTGAAAGAAGCCAGACACAAAAGGACACATATTGTATGATTCCATTAATCTGAAGTATCTAAAATAGGCAAATTTATAGAATCAGAAAGCATGTTAGTGATTGCCAAGGGCTGGGGGAAGGAAAGAACAGGGAGTGACTGCTTACTGGCTACAGGGTTTCTTTTTGCAAAGCTGAAAATGTTCTGGAACTAGATAATAGATGGTTATACAACATTTAGAATGTACTAAATGCCACTGAATTGTACACTTTAAAATAATTAAAATGGTGAATTTTATGTTATGTAAATTTTACCACAATATTTGAAAGCACATTACAAAGCAATTGGTATATAGCTGGTTTTGTTTTTCTAAAAGTATATGCATAGAAAAAATGTAGAAGGATAAATATCAAATTACTCTAGTTATCCATTGAGTGGTCATTTAGGACTGCTGATCTAATTTTTCTACTAAAAGCCAGGATTACTTGAGTCCTTTTTAAAAATATATTTTTTATTGATTTCAGAGAAAAGAAGGTAGAGGGAGAGAGATAGAAATATCAATGATGAGAATCATTGATTGGCTGCCTCCTGCACCCCCACTTCCCCTACTTGGGATCAAGACTGAAATCCAGGCATGTGCCCTGACTGGGAATTGAACCTTGACCTCCTGGTTCTTAGGTTGATGCTCAACCACTAAGCTATACCAGCTGGACTACTTGAGTCCTCTTTAAAACATGCTGTAGAATAATATTTAATGAAATAAAGGAGTGTTTATCATATATTAATATATTATTAAACCAAAACAGTATATTTGAATGATGCCAATTTCATTATAAAAAACACCGATGGCATAGGGGGGAAAAAACTTACTGCAATTGTATATGGCCAACATATTAATGGTTATGTTTTAGTGGGGTGAATATAGGTGAATTTTCAAAATTCCTCCAGTGAGGAATTTTGGGTTCTAAATATTTTTTAAAGGTTTTTCTTATATTGAGCCAAAAACTCTTCTTAAAAAAAAAAAAAAGCTTTTTATTGATATTTTTAGAGAGAGAGGAAGGGAGAGAGAGAGAGTGAAAGAGAAACACTGATCAGTTGCCTCCCAAAACCACCCCAATCGGGGACTGAACCCACAACTAGAATCGAACCAGTGACCTTGGAGTGCACGGAACACGCTCAACCAAATGAGCGCACCAGCCAGAGCCAAAACTCTTCTTACTTCTTAAGTGAAACCTTTAGCTGGGAAAAAATGGAAAGATGGAGTTTTCAAGGTAAATAACACCGAAGAATCTGGAAACTATTAAAGTGAAGGAAGAAGAGAAGGTCAGAGACAAATAAGCATGTACTTAGAAATAAAAAAAATCTCTTGGAATGCTGAGTCAGAGAAATATTGTAGGGAAGAAATGCCTTTTGAAAAGGGAAAAGCAAGCAACGAGAATGAGGATGCAATAAAATCATTTAAAGAGGGACAGACTACACCCTGGCCATTGTGTTCAGTGGTTAGAGCGTCAGCCTGCGTACCCAAGAGTCTCAGGTTTGATTCCTGGTCAAGGGCATGTACCACAGTTGCAGGTTTGCTCCTCACTCCCAGTCGGGGCGCATGCGGGAGGCAACCTATCCACATTTCTCTCTTTCTCTCTCTCTCTCTCTCTCTCTCTCTCTCTCTCTCCTCCCCTCCCTTCTACTCTCTCTGGAAAGCAATGGAAAAAATATCCTCAGATGGGGATTTAAAAAAAAAAAAAAAGAGGTACAGGCTAGAAGTTGCTTTTGCAACAGATTGCAACTGTGTCAGGAAATTTAAAAAGAATTCAGGGAAGGAACTAGAAAATTTGTCCAAGCCTGTGACCTCTGACACTGGGTTGCAGGATGTATGGGCTGCAAATGTGGTTTGTGCTCATAAAAAGGGACCCGACCAACAGATATATGATATATAGTTATAAGGGAAATACAGATATAACTATAAGGGAAATGCAAGTCAAAACCACAATGAAGAAGTACAAATTGGTAGTTATGAAATAGTCATGGGAATGTAGTGAATATAGATAGTCAAGAATATGGTAATAACTATGGTACCAGGTGAGTACTAAAAATATCAGGGGGAACACTTTGTAAAGTACACTTGAAACTAATACAAAATAATATTGAATGTAAACTATAATTAAAAAATAAAAAACAACAACAGTAATGATAGACTACCTCACATTGGTTAAATGGCTATTAACAGAACAAGAAATAAATGCAGGAGGAAATGTAGAGGAAAAAAATCCTCATACACTGCTGGAGGAATGTAAATTGGTATAGCCACTATGAAAAACAGTATGGGCCATTATGACCAGTTGACCTCTTGACTGGTCGACCGGTCATTATGATGACACACTGACCACCAGGGAGTAGATGCTCAATGCAGGAGCTGCCCACTGGTGGTCAGTGCACTCCCACAGCCAACCTCCCACAGCTGGCCAACCTCCCATGGTCCCTCCCCCGACCAGACAGCCCCAATCGTCCCCAATGGGGACTGGGCAACACGGCCCCCGATTGTCCCCTACACCGGCCAGACCAAGAGACCCCATCCATGCATGAATTTGTGCACCAGGCCATATATATATATATATATATATATATATATAGGATTACTACTCAGCCATAAGAAGATAAAATATTACCATTTGTGACAACATGGATAAATCTGCAGAACATTATGCTAAGTGAAATATTTCAGGCAGAAAAGGACAAAAATCATATTATTTCACACATATGTGGGGTATAAAACAAAAAGTAAATGAACATACAAAACAAACTAACAACAACAACAAAAAACTCATAGACACAGACAACAGAATGGTGGTTACCAGAGGAGAAGAGGATGAGGGGAGGACTGAGCTTATAAAGGGGATCAAATACATGGTGATGGAAGGAGACTAGACTTCTGGTGGTGAGCATACAGTGGAATATACGTATGTCGTATTACAAAGTTTTACACCTGAAATTTATATCATGTCATTAACCAATGTTACTCCAATAAATTTCATAAAAGGGCCTGAGAAAGTAGCAGTTATGAGCAACCATGTAGCATAATAATAATAATTCCACCTGCATTTCTAAACTTTTTTTCATTTTACAAGACCAGTGCATCTTTTTTTAAAATATGTTTTTATTGATTTTGAGACAGAGAGAGGAAAAGAGATGGATAAAGCGATAGAAACATTGATGAGAGAGAAACATCATTGATTGGCTGCCTCCTGTGCACCCCCCAATGGGGATCGAGCCTGCAACCTGGGCATGTGCCCTGACTAGGAATCAAACTGTGACCTCCTGGTTCAAGGGTCGACACTCAACCATGAAGCCACACCAGCCAGGCCCACATTCATTTCTAATAATATTTACATCTATCTTTGTTATGTTTACTGTGTGCTTGACTGTCTTAAACACTTGCAATGTTTTAACTCAGCACTCCTAAGAAGCAGGCACTCTTATCCCTGCTCTGCAGATAAGGAAAATGAAGCACAAGAAGGTTAAGTAATGTCACACAGCTAGTAAGTGAAAGAGGCAATTCATATCCAGAAGCCCTTATTCTAGCATTCATGCAGTTTAACCAGCATGTCATGCTGCCTCTGTGGCCAACAGTGATTCACAAAGGAAGTTCAGGAGGGCAAAACTATTTTCATAATAATACTAAGAGTCTTTCTTCCTTCTCGTTCTCATTCTTTTATGAGTATACAGAAGAGCTTTCCAGAGGCTACGGGAAGTATACTGACATCACTTTAATGACTAATAGAAAATGTGTTTATATTATCTTGTGTTTGCTAGGATTTTCTAAGGCAAGCTCTTTGGGTCCTGAAACCAAAACATCTGAGCACCATTGCCCTAAGGCAGTGGCCGGCAAACCGTGGCTCCCGAGCCACAATTTGCCGCTCTGTTGACTAATGAGTTTGCAGACCACTGTCATATACTACCCTTTACCTCTTTGCACACAATATGCCACAATTGCCTAATCCTCACAGCTTCCAACTACATGGTAACATTTAGTCTAGTCCAGTGATCGGCAAACTCATTAGTCAACAGAGCGGCAAATTGCGGCTCGCGAGCCGCGGTTTGCTGACCACTGCCCTAAGGCAATGATTTTCAACCTTTTCCATCTCATGGCCCATGTAAGCTAATTACTAAAATTCTGTGGCACACCAAAAAATATATTTTTGTCGATCTGACCAAAAAATGGTATAATATTTTTTAATCCTCACCCAAGGATATGTTTTTATTGATTTGAAAGGGAGAGGAAGGGGGAAAAGAAACATCAATGTGAGAAACATCAATTGGTTGCCTCCCATACACACCCCAACCTAGGATCAAACCCAAACCTGAAATCTTTTTATTTTAATATGTTTTCATTGATTTCAGAGAGAGGAAGAGAGAGAGAGAGAGAGAGAGAGAGAGAAACATCAATGATGAGAGAGAATCATTGATCCATTGCTTCCTGCATTCCTCATATTGGAAATCGAGCCCACAACCAGGACATTTGCCCTGACTGTGACCTCCTGGTTCATGGGTCTATGCTCAACCACTGAGCCACACCGGCCAGGTGCAAACCCTAAATCTTTTGGTGTGTGGATGATCCTCCAACCAACCGAGCCACCTGGCTAGGGCAAAAAAATAGGTATAGTTTTGATTCATTCACACCAGATGGCTATTGTTGTGTTGGCTGTTGTCATTTTTCATTTGACAATCTAAGGAAAAAGAGATTAGTGCCCCTGACTAAAAAGACAGGTATTGCACATTTTAAAAATTCTCATGTCACACTGGTTGAAAATCATTGCCCTAAAGTAAAGGAGACATGGTTTCTGAAAGAATAATAAAGACTGATGCCAGAATTCATTCATTCATTCATTCATTTACTCATTCAATAATTATTGAGCACTATATTTCATGTATTGTTCCAGATATGGGGATTACAGTGGTGAACAAGAGTAGCATGGTCCCTTTACTCTTCAAGTTTGGTGTGATGTTCGTAAAACATTAGGGTGCCTGGGAATCCCTTGGTAAACTAATTAAAAATCCAAACTCTGGCCCAGCCAGATATGGCTTAGTGGTTGAGCATCAATTCATGAAGCAGGAGGCCACGGTTCCATTCCCAATCAGGGTATATGCCAGATTTCAGTCTCGAACCCCAGTAGGGAGCATGCAGGAGGCAAAGGATCAATGATTCTCTCTCACCATTGATGTGTCTATCTTTCTCTCTCCCTTCCTCTCTGAAATCAATAAAAATATCCTATACAATAAGAGGCTAATATGCAAATAGACCAAACAGTGGAACAACTGAACAATCGAACAACCAGTCGCTATGACATGCGCTGACCACCAGGGGACGTGTGCAGAATATGGTGGGTGTTGGCCACCGTGAAATGGTGGAGCAGATGAGCAGGGGCGCTAGACCACGGCAGGGCACCAGTCGCTGGCATTGGGGCGAGCCTCTGGTGGTTACTTAAAATTCTTTACTCCCGCACGCTGCAGTCCCACCTGGTGCTTACACCCGCTGCCAGCGCCGGCCCCACTTGCACCTGCAGCCAGTGCCCCGGGCCAGTCCCAATTACTCGGCACCCCTGAGGGCTTCTCCACCTCCCCTGCTCCTGAGGGGCAATCAGGGCAGCAGCCGCTGCTTGCACCCACTGCTGGCGCAAGCCCCAATCACTCCACATCAGCAGATGTGAGTGGGGCCGGTGCCATCAGCATGCAAGAGCAGCGGTGGCAGGAGCAGGGCTGCCGGCAGACAAGGGACCGAGGGCCAGAGCGGGAGGGGCCAGGTGGGGGCACAGAGGATGGGCCGAGACCTGCCCTTATGCCTACCACAGCCTCACAGCCCACAGTTCCTTTCAAGGTGCATGAATTTGTGCACTGGGCCCCTAGTATTTAAAATAAAAAGGAATTGGAAAGCTAATTAAAGAGCTACCTTTTTAAAGGCACCAGCTCCAGATGGATTTATAGCTGAGAATCATTTTTAAAGAACAGATATTTCTCTTATTTAAATTATTCTATACTATAGGAAAAGTTGAAATAATTTAAATACATTTTATAAAACTAGTTTACCCTTAATACTAAAACACAATAAAGATAATACAAAAAGACCGTAAAGCCCGGTCAGCATGGCTCAGTGGTTGAGCATCGACCTATGAACCAGGAGAGCATGGTTTGATTTCCAGTCAAGGCACATGCCTGGGTTGGGGCCTCAATCCCCAGTGTGGGGCATGCAGGAAGCAGCCAATCAATGATTTGCTCTTATTATTTATGTTTCTATCTTTCCCTCCCCCTTCCTCTCTGAAATCAATAAAAAATATATTTTAAAAAACAACCATAAACCAAGTTTATTTTTGAATATAGATGCCAAGACTCTAAATAATCTCTTTGCAAATCAGATCCAACAGTCTATTAAAAGAAAATCATTTTATGACCAAGTAGGATTCCAGGAAACAAAAATGGTTTAACATAAGGAAATCTATGTCTTCAATTTACCTCGGAAATATAATATAGGAGGAAGATTACATGACTATATCGAGTTATTGAAAAGGCATTTGATAAAAACTCAGCAGCCATTTCTAATTAAAAACAGCTATTTATGCCAGGCATTTGTTCCAAGGGCTTTGCTTGCATTAATTTACTTCATTCTCCTAACAACAACTGTATTGCTGCAATTATTTTTATCCCGGAAGAAACACAGTGAGGTTAAATAATGTCACACACATGGAAATGTTGGAGCCAGGATTTGAACCAAGGTAGTGTGGCTCTAGAGCCCACATTCTCATCAGCTATACTACACCACCTCTAATAAAATCTCTAATTAGCACCAAAAGAAAATCACTATACTTAAGTATGATCAATGTTACTTATTAAAGGCTAACAGTAAACTCTACAAGGAAAGGAGAAGTTGTCATTAAATTTAGGAACAAGTTCAGTTTCAGGATTTTTGTCTGGATGTGTCGATATATAGCGCCATTCTTCCCCTCCTGATTCTGAACAATTTAGAAAAAGGATAAAATATAATCAGATCGAGAGCCAAATAACAATTGTGTCACTGTTAAAGGCGAAAGTACATGAATTGTATCTGTGGGAAAATAGTCTTTATGAAACTGAACTCAGGGTTAAGCAGACTTTGCTGAGTCATGGATTCACTGAGTCAGGGCAGGTCTCCCCTTGTGAGGGGACTAGCCAAGCATGCCTGGTTCATTTTCTTCAAGTTTATCAAGGAGGACAAAGAGCCCAGGAATATCATCCTTGATTGAGTTCCCTCTACCTGGTTTAAAAATGTTTAGTTTAATTCAACCACAATTTACAAATTACCAGGAACAGAATACTAGCAGGGACAACAGCCTTTGAGAAAGGCAAAATATGCTCTCCTCATTCTCACTCTGTGAGAGCTTAGGGGTGCTGCTATAAAGAAAAAGGTGAGGGAACATACCAATGCCTATTATATGCTGAATGATTTACCTGCAATATCTGAGTAGTTAATTTAAAACTCACACCTATTAGCCCTGGCAGGGTAGCTCAGTTGGTTAAAGCGTTGTCCCGATATGCCAAGATTGTGGGTTTGATCCCCAATCAGGGCACATACAAGAATCAACCAAAGAATGCACAAATACGTGAAACAACAAATTGATGTTTCTCTCTCTCCCTCTCTAAAAGTCTATTTAAAAAAATTTTAAGTCTTTATTGTTGAAAGTATTACACAGATTCTCTTTTTCCCCCACATTGACCCTTGTAGCCTGCCCCCATATTTAAACAATTTTTTTAAACCACACCAATTAAAATATGAGACATCATCTTTTCCGTGCTACCCAGAGAGGTGCCCACACAGTGTTGTTTTCAGTTTCCACATAAAGGGAAACTTTCACAATGTCCAGAGCCCTTGATGTCTTACAAATGAAAGAGGAGGATGTCCTTACATTCCTTGCAAGCAGGAATCCACTTAGGTGGCACTAACTTTGATTTCAAATGGAACAGAATATCTACAAAAGGAAGAGTGATGGCGTCTACATCATCAATCCGAAGAGAACCTGGGAGAGCTTCTGCTGGCAGCTCGTGTCGTTGTTGTCATTGAAAACCCCGCTGAGGTCAGTGTCACATGGTCCAGGAGCACTGGCCAGCAAGCTGCGCTGAAGTTTGCTGCTGCCATTGGAGCCGCTGCTATAGCCGCTTCACTCCTGGAACCTCCACCACCCAGATCCAGGCAGCCTTCCAGGAGCTGGGACCTGTGGTGGTTACTGATCCCAGGGCTGCCCACCAGATCTCACAGAGGCGTCTTACGTTAACCTGCCTCCCCCTGCCCTGTGTATCACAGACTCCCCTCTGAGCTAGGTGGGCACTGCGATCCCTTGCAACAACAGAGGGCTCACTCAGTGGGTCTGCTGTGGTGGATCCTGGCCTGGGAAGTTCTGTGCATGAGCAGCACTGTCTCCCCTGACCACCCACAGGGAGGTCATGCCTGATCTCTACTTCTACAGAGACAGAAAATGAAGAGCAGGCCACTGCTGGAAATGCTGTGACCAAGGAGGAATTTTAGGGTGAATGAACTTCGGTACCCAAGTTCACTGCTGTGTAACCTGAGGTCACAGAATGGTCTGAAGGCACAGGTGCCCTCTGTGCCTATTCAGCTGTTTCCTATTGAAATCTGCAGCGCTCAGCTGCCACTGAAGGCTGGTCTGCAGCCCCCACTGCTCAGCCCACTGAACGGGTAGGAACAACCACTGAGTGGTCTTAAGCTGTTCTTCCATAAACTCTTAAACAGAATAGAAATAAGGTTGACAGAAGATAGAGTTCTAAAAGTGGTGTCCAGCCCTACCTGATTTGGCTCAGTGGATAGAGCATCCGCCTGCGGACTCAAGGGTCCCAGGTTTGATTCCGGTCAAGGGCATGTACCTTGGTTGCGGGCATATCCCCAGTAGGAGGTGTACAGGAGGCCGCTGATCGATGTTTCTCTCTCATCGATGTTTCTAACTCTCTCTCCCTCTCCCTTCCTCTCTGTAAAAAATCAATAAAATATATTTTTAAAAAATAATAAAAGTTGTGTCCATTAAAAAAAAAAAAAAAAAAGATGAGCCTGACTGGCATGGCTCAGTGCTTGAGCATTGACCTATGAACCAGGAGTTCACAGTTCGATTCTGGTCAGGGCACACGCCCAGGTTGGGGGCTTGATCTCTGGTGTGGGGCATGTAGGAGGCAGCCAATCAATGATTCTCTCTGATCATTGATGTTTCTACCTCTCTCTCCCTCTTCCTTCCTCTCTGAAATCAATAAACATATATATTTTTTAAAAAGTAAACAACAACAAAAGCTTAATTGAAAACAAAAGATGAGACATCTGTGATTCTTAATTTGCCCAAGCTTATTCAGTTTGAAAGTGACCAAGTAGCTATTTGGCTAGGGGAAAAGTCAACAAGACAACGAAACATCATGTGTACTTTTGAAGTTGTTTTTACCGTATGATTCAAATTAATTAGACAATCCAAAAAATGTTTAAGCCAAGGAGTCCTATTTTACAAAGAGGAGATTCTAAAGAATTAGCCAAGGTCTTCGGATTAATTAAGGGGAAACTTTACCATGAAGAACAGAAACGTCAGTTTCTAACAATAGAGTGAAATGTTCATAAACATGGATATATGAATGAATCATCTGAAAAAAAGTCACTTCTTTCTAGTCTCTGACACCATCAACTCTTTCTACAGCAGGCTGGCAGGCTGATGCAGGAACACCTGCAACTAGACCAGCGAGCATGCCCACTGCTCCCTGGGCAAGCATGGGCATGTGCTTACATTAGCACCACATAAGATAACGTTTCCTCAGCTTCCTAAAGATATGTGTTAATGAGTTGAGATCATTCCATTATTTTCCTGCTCCAAACTTTTCTTAAAGCTTCCTTCACATCCTTGTTTCTCAAAGAGTAAATAAGGGGGTTCAGCATTGGGATCACCACCGTGTAGATCACTGCAACTCTGCGGTCTTGGACCAGGGAGTAGCTGGACCTGGGGCGCAGGTACATAAAAAGTGTTGTGCCATAGAAAAGACACACAGCGGTGAGGTGAGAAGCACAGGTGGAAAAGGCCTTGAACCTGCCCTGGGCTGAATTCATTCTCAGGATGGTGAAGAGAATTAAAAGGTAGGAAACCAAAATGGTGAGGGTGCAGCTCAAAAGGTTGAAACCAGCAAAAATAAAGATCAGGATCTCACACAGTGAGGTGCTCACACAAGATAGAGACAGGATGGGCGGTCCATCACAGAAGAAATGTGTGACCACGTGAGCACCACAGAATTTCAAACTGAAGATACAGCTTGTGTGGATAAGAGAATTGATGAATCCTGCACCATAGGAGCCTACAATCAGAGAGACACAGACCTCAGGAGACATGGTGACAGGGTAGAGCAGGGGGTTGCAAATAGCAGCATAGCGGTCGTAGGCCATGGCAGCAATGAGATAGCCCTCACTGGTGGCAAAACCCGCATAGAAGAACAGCTGAGCCATGCAGCCAAGATAGGAGATCACCTTCCTTTTGGCCAAGAAGTTCACCAGCGTCTGGGGGACAACCGTGGAGGAATACCAGATATCCAAGAAGGACAGACTTTTCAGGAGAGAGTACATGGGTGTGTTCAGGGTGGCACTCACATGGATCAGAAGGAACATGATCAGATTCCCCAGCAGAGTGATGATGTACATGCCCAGGAACACCACGAAGAGCAGGGTCTGAAGCTGGGGGTCACTGGTGAGGCCCAAGAGCTCAAATTCTATCTCTTGGCTCAGGTTTGCTCCCTCCATATTTTGCAGGTGCTCTGGATGTGGAGAGTGGAGAACACCAGAAATGAGGCAGAACACCCACGGGGTCTCACTAGGTTTAGTTCTGCCCCGAGAACAGCCTTCTGAAGATTGGTGTTACTGAGGAAGTCTGATTTTGTGGATGGAACTCAGTCATAAAGAATGTCTTCTCACCCTGGCTGGTGTTTCTCAGTGGTTACAGCATTGGCCTGCACACTGAGGGGTCAAAGGTTTGATTCCTGGTCAAGTGCATGTACCTGAGTTGCAGGTTCCATCCCCAGAGCATGCAGGAGGCAACCAATCAATATGTCGCTCTTTCTCTCTCTCTCCCTCCTTCCTTCACTTCCACTCTCTTTAAAATCAATGGAAAAAAATATCCTCGGGTGAAGATTAACAACAAAAATAAATAAAATAAAAATTTAAAAAAGAAAGTCTTCGCTACTTGTTGGTTAGTTAGGAAGCATTACTTGAGCACCAATAGAAAATATTAAAAATATATACACAATTTGGTCTCTGGGGAATCTTAAAAAATTCTAAATAATCAGTTACTTATCAAATATACACTGAGTGGCCAGATTATTATGATCTCTGAAAGCATAATAATCTGGCCACTCAGTATATATATATTAGAGGCCTGGTGCATGAATTCGTGCATGGGTGGAGTCCGGCCAGCCTGGCCAGGAGGAGGGGACATGGGCAGTTGGCCGGCCTGCCTGCTGTTTGAACTTCTGGTGGAGGAGACAATTTGCATATTAGCCTTTCATTATATAGGATATACACTGAGTGGCCAGATTATTATGTGTTCACAGATCATAATAATCTGGCCACTCAGTATATATTGACAGCCTTCCATATGCTTAGCTCTGTGTTTCCCCATCAGAAATTTAAGAGTGTCTGACCTCGCCCTGGCTGATTTGGCTCAGTAGAGAGAGCATCAGCCTGCGGACTGAAGGGTCCCGGGTTCAATTCCGGTCAAGGGCACATGCCCGGGTTGCAGGCTCTATCCCCAGTGGGGGGCGTGCAGGAGGCAGCTGATCAAGGATTCTCTCTCATCATTGATGTTTCTATCTCTCTCTCCCTCTCCCTTCCTCTCTGGAATAAAAAAAAAAATTATTTTTTAAAAAGTGTCTGACCTTCTTAGAGACAGTATATTTTGTGTTTAAACACACAGGCTCTGGTGTCAGACAGCCTGTGTTCCAAGCCGAAATCTTCTATTTGTTTTACTGTGGAAACATTATTTGACCATTCTGTGTTTCAACTTTCTCATCTGTAAAATAGGAATAAAGGCATTAATCTCAAAAGATTGTTGTAAAAATTCAATGAGTTAATCCATGTAAAGCCTGGCACATGAGAAAAATTAAAGAATGTTAGCTTTGATTATTCTCATTGGGGAGACAGACCTAACCCACGACCAATAAAATGAAACAACACCCTGGCCAGTGCAGCTCAGCTGGTTGACCAGCATGCCCTGCACCAAAAGGTCACGGGTTTCATTCCCTGTCGGCACATGCCCAGACTGCAAGTTCAGTCCCCGGTTGGGGCGCCCACGGAGGGCAACTGATCAGTTTCTCTCCCTGCCTCTCTCTCTTTCCCTTCCTCTTTCTTTAGAATCACTAAAAACATATCCTTTCCGGTGAGGATAATAACAAACAAACAAAAAACATGAGTGCAAATTTGAACACAGGGCCTCAGTCACTTCTTGCAAGAGGATCCGGAGCATATCTCTGATTTAGCTGATGTCTCTGAAATGTGACATTCAGACATTCTTAACCCAACAGCTTCTAATTTACAATGAACCCCATTGTTGCAGTGATGTGGCAGCGCTAGATTTGGGTTGCAAATGTCATCAGCCCCATTGGTGTCAAAAACAAACTCAGCTTCAAGGCAAATAACAAGGACTTCAGAGAAATGACTGCAAAAACCCCAGTGAAGAGGGGAGTAATACTTCTTGAGACCCAGTTTCACATCTTCTTTCCTCAGTAGACCGTTTTGGTGTGGGTAGTAGGTCTGCAAGTATCTCTCTGATTAAAAGAATGGGAAAAACAAGGAATGTGGCCATTACTCAAGGTAGGGTAGATGAGGTGGGGAGGTGAGATGGGATAGAGTAGGGTGGTGGCTGATCAGATCCCTCAGATTTATGACTTGCTTTAAATCCAATCTCTGTCTTTCCCTACCCTTTCTTCTCTCATCTCTTTTCTCCAATCTGCACTAAATTCAAAATTATTCAGAATATAGTTAGTCAATCAAGAAACTGGAGAAACTGACATCTCTGACAGTTTTTCAAAGGTTTCTGGAACAACTGCTATTTCTGTTGACTGCAGTTTGTACCTGTGAATGAAAACTAGGAAGAAAACATAAGGGAGGCCTTATAGGGAAATGAATTGGGAAGTGAAGAATGTAGGAATGAGAGCAGATGCCTGGGGCCTAAAGTTGAGGGAGGAGTAGGCAAGGGGCTTTATTTATACATGCTTCATGGCCTTCTCCCTGGAATAGCAGAATGGGAATACAGAGAGCATGCAGCCAGAGGAAGCAGCCAGTGACTCTGAGCAACAGTGGTCCCAAACAATAGTTCTTTTTAAAATATATATTTTTTATTGATTTTTTACAGAGAGGAAGGGAGAGGGATAGAGAGTTAGAAACATCAATGAGAGAGAATCATGGATCAGCTACCTCCTGCACGCCCCCTACTGGGGATGTGCCCCCAACCAAGGTACATGCCCTTGACCGGAATCGAGCCTGGGAACCTTCAGTCCACAGGCCGATGCTCTAGCCACTGAGTCAAACCAGTTAGGGCCCAAACAATAGTTCTTAAACATTAAAGTGCCTTGCCCAAGGGCCACTGGAGAAGCTGCAAATTCTAGGTCTCAACCTCAGAAACTAGACCTATTTATCCCAATAGGTCCATAGCTGGGCCCCCAAATCAGGTGACTCTGAAACAGGTTGTATCTGAACCACAGTTTGAGAAACACTAAACCATGAGGCACCTGCAGAAGTGCACATACCTTCCTGAGCCACATGTACATGTCCTTTTTTAACTTGCTAAGATTCTCCATGTCCTGGGGAAAAGCCTGTAGGTAGCATGGCTGTTCTGGACATTCTCTTGCTCACAGAATATGTATTAGTAGTTAACAATTTCCAGAAATCTGAGTATTACCTGATGATAATCAAACACCAGAGAACATCCTCCTTCGAAGTTGCTTGAGATGTTCTTTAGCAAACCATTTAATTCCAGCACAGCACATGACTGGATGGCAGAGCTATTGCTCTGGGGGTCAGAACACAAGCCTTCAGTAGAAAAACACTAAAGATAAAGCCAGACTCATTGGGTTTATAGACTGAGTCTGGAAATCAGTGTCTTCTACTGACTTTAACCTCTCACGTGGTGAGGGGGGTGAGGCAGCCCCACTCCCGGCAAGGTCCTCACAACTGCTCCCATACTGGCAGGAGATATCCCAGAGTCACCTTTTCCCCTGGGGAGGATGATATATATTCATTGATGAGGGTTTAGAAGACAGGCCAGGAAGTCAAAATAATTGGCCCCATGTAGACCCATTAATGTGTTTACAAAATTATTAGCATCTCCTAGAGTCTCTACTCCTGGGAACCAGGTGACTGGGAAACTGGGAGTGCATGGAATGGATCCACACCAGATCCCTGCCAATAATGCTGATCATTAGCCCCAAAGGACTGCTCTACCTGAACTCCAAACTTAACACTTAGGTCAATGTTATCTATGTTTCCTCTGCACTGGAAAACCAAGTTTTTACAGTTTTTCTTTCTTCTGTGCCAGTTACCCAATTTAGACTGTGACCTAGATTATAGCTGAGGACCTCCCCATTCAGCAAGATCATAGTAAAATGTAGCAGTATATTGTTTTGTTTCCAAATATTTGGGGATTTTCTAGAGATTGTTACTGACTTCTAACTTAATAGCATGTGGTCAGAGAACATACTTTGTATGATTGAAATGCTTTCAAAGTTATTGAAATTGTTTTATGGACCAGAATACTGTCTCTCTTAGTGAATGTTCCATGTCCACTTGAAAAGAATGCATGACCTGCTGTTGTCCTCTGCAGTGGTCTAAAATTGTCAATTAGGTCAAGTTGCTGATAGTGTTATTCATATCTGTCTTCTATATCCTTTCTAATGTTCTGCCTAGTTTTTCTATCAAGAATTGAAAGGGGAGTACACTGAAATCTCTCACTGTAGTTGTAAATTTATTTCTCCCTGCAGTTCTTCAGTTTTTGCTTCATGTATTTTGAAGTTCTGTTATTAGATACATAAACATTAAGCACTGTTATGTCCTGTTTAAAAAAAAATGTTAACTTCCATGGCTGGAAGTCATTTAAAAAGAAAGGGTCAGCCCTAGCTAATTTGCCTGAGTGGATAGAGTGTCGGCCTATGGACTGAAGGGTCCCGGGTTCGATTCTGATCAAGGGCACATGCCCGGGTTGCAGGCTTGATCCCCAGTAGGGGGTGTGCAGGAGGCAGCCAATCAATGATTCTCTCTCACCATCGATGTTTCTATCTCCCTAGCCCTCTCCCTTCCTCTCTGAACTCAATAAAAATATATTTTTTAAAAAGGGCCAGTGTTCTGGCTGGTGTTTCTCAGTGGTTAGAACGTCAGCCTGAGCACTGAAGGGTCTTGGGTTTGATTCCCAGTCAAAGACAAATACCTAGGTTGCAGGTTCCATCCCTGGCCCAGTCGGGGCACATGCAGGAGGCAACCAATTAATGTGTCTCTCTCACATCAATGTTTCTCTATCTCTTTCTTTCTCTTCCTCCCTCCCTTCCACTCTCTCTAAAATTATCCTTGGGTGAGGATTTTAATTAAAAAAAGGGTATATTATTCCTAATGTTAGCATATGTAGTTAGAGATTAATAAAGGAAAGGAACAAGGGGAATCAGACATTATTAAGCATAATCAACGGAGGAGCATGAGCCTGCTTGTTTCACACACTCCCCAGGGAACCACTGTCCATTCCCCCACAGATCACTGGGGGGAGCCAATAGGAGCCAAGGTGGTGACCATAGAGGCTGTCAGTCTAGCATGGGGAAAGGGTCGGATTGGGTAAAAGACACAACCCCAGAAGACCTAGGTGGGACCTAGTGCAAGCCTGTGAAAGCTTGGGAAGTTGATTGGTTATTTTGAAAAAGCTTCTGGTCCTTCCCAAGCCTGAGCTATATCATCCCAGGGAACAAAGCCCTTCTCTCTCTCAACCAGTAACATGTGCAACCAAGCAGCTTTAGCAGTCAACCGAGTCTGCAGCAGACGACGCAGATTCCAAAGGACTAAGCTTTAATATGAAACACACTCTGGAGAGTGGCCTTTGTTTTGGCCTTGATGAAGACAAAACTGGATTTTTCCATGGCAGGACAGATGGAGGTAAGACATTGGAAACCCAGGTGCAGCCATCTATTTCCACCCAAATAAGTCTTGCCACGTCGCCATCTCCTGGGCATGGGTCTGTAGAATGCTTTCCATGAAATCCTGGGGGAAAAAATACAATTTCCACTGGCAGCACTAGCAAAAAAAGGAGAAGGAGGCCAGCTTTGGGGCGTGGAGTCTAAACAACCCGCAACATGGATAAATAGGAAAGACATATTCAACACCCAGGAGTTTTGCAAACATTTTTATATATCAAGTGTGGGGGGGGGGGGGGAGGGCGGGGTGATGTAAGTCGTTCTGAAAGAATTTACATTAGCTATAGACAAAGGCGATGGAAGAAGGTGAAGAGGAGCTAGTTCTGGGATGGACACAGCCAAGTCCCTAAAGCTCACGTGCAAATAAGAAGCGGAGGCTGCCGGGGTCCGACAGTGCCAGGCTATGCTCTTTTGGATAATCACAGAAATAGCCACCTGGAAATTCAGCAGATACTGGGACTATGAGCAGTCTTTTGTCAGAGCTGGTCCACAGCTACTGACAGGCTTGTTGTTCTGTCTCTTTCTCCTACCACTGCAATTTTACTTTAGGACATCTCAGAATCTTTTTTTCTTTTTTTTGTCAGTCCTCTTTGAGCAATTTGCCCATTTATCATTATAAAATGACCTTCTTTATGCCTGCTAACATTTGTTGTTCTGAAACATACTTTCTGATACTAATATTGTCACTACAGAGTTATTTTTATTGTTTTAGCCTGGTATATCTCTTCCATCTCTTCACTGTTAACCCTTTATTTTCAACCTTTCTGTGTCATTATATTCGCAGAATTTCCCCAAGCAGACCTGAAACCTAGGTCTTTAAGATAATGATATGCCTGGAATATTGACTTCAGACGTAACTTGTCACACAGTAAGCATTCAGGGGCTTTATCAGAACAGCCGGCATGGGCTAGGCAGACATCAAACAAGCCTCATGAGTGGCAACTCTGAGAAGGAAGGAATGGGACCCTCACCCAGTTAGATGGCATAATCGGACCTGAATGACGCTGTGGAGATCTGAAGGCCAGGGAGAACTGTTCCATTGATAAAGTGTCTTCTCTATGCAGGTACTACCTTTATTCAGTTAGTTTGTTACAAACTTTATGCACCATGGTAAAGGAATTTGTGTCCTTCATTTGTGTTTGTTAGCTTGTCTCACATTAAGGTCATTTTGGAAACCAACACTCTGGGTTTCAGGTATGGCTTTTGTAAATGGCAAGTATCTGGAATTCTCTCTTTTAACCAATCAGAGGACCTCTGTTTTCATATAGGTAAGATTTTGGGGGATTGGGTTCTGCTTTTTTCTTCTTTCTATAATTATTAGTAGTAGTAGTAGTAGCTTAAATTTTATTTCTTCATAGAAGTTTATTTCTGGAAGCAGCAGGTCCAAAGTCGAGGAGTCCTTAGGGCCGTGCTCCCTCTGAAGGCTCCCGGAGATAAGGAATCCTCTTGCCTCTTCCTGCTTCGGAAGGCTCCAGGTGCGCCTTGGTTTACAGCAACACAATCCCATCCTGTCTCTGTCTTCACATGGCCTCTCCTCCGGGAGTGCCGCTTCTCTTTTGTCTCTTACTGCATTTGGGGCACACCAGGGTAATTCAGATGATCTCAGCTCAAGATTCTTAATGCAATTACATTTACAAAGACTTTCTCTTAATAAGAAAGCGTTCACAGCATTGGGACATGAACTTATTTTGAATGAGGGACCGCCTCTTTTCTTCTTTTTCCCCTCCTCCTTTTCCTCCTCCTCCCCCCTTCTCCTCCTCTCCCCTCCTCCTCCTCTCCCCTCCTCCTCTTCCCCCCTCCTCCTCCTTTTGAATGAGGGACCGCCTCTTTTCTTCTTTTTCTCCTCCTCCTCTTCCTCCTCCTCTCCCCTTCTCCTCTCCCCTCCTCCTTCTTTTCCTCCTCCTCCCCCCTCCTCCTCCTTTTCCTCGTCCTTCTTTTCCTCCTCCTCCCCCCTCCTCCTCCTCTCCCCTTCTCCTCCTCTCCCCTCCTCCTTTCTTTTCCTCCTCCTCCTCCCCCCTCCTCCTTTTCCTCATCCTCCTTTTCCTCATCCTCCTTTTCCTCTCCTCCCCCCTCCTTCTCCTTTCCCTCCTCGTCTTCCTCCTCTTCCTCATCTTCGTCCTCTTCCTCCTCCTCCTCCCCCTCCTCCTCCTCCCCCTCCTCCTCCTTTTCCTCATCCTCCTTTTCCTCTCCTCCCCCTCCTTCTCCTTTCCCTCCTCCTCCTCTTCCTCCTCCTCCTGCTCTCCCCTCCTCCTCTTCCTCCTCTTCCTCCTCCTCCTCCTATTCTCCCCTCCTCCTCTTCCTCTTCCCTCCTCCTCCTCTTTCCTCCTCCTTTTCCTACTTTTTCTTTTTCCACTTCCTCTTCTTTTTACAATTTTAGGGGCTTTTTGATATATTAAATTTATTTTTATACCTCACTTTGATTTTTCCATTTGTCATACTTTTTCAATTTTGCTGTCCTCCCCCACCCTGTTGCTATTTCCTTTTGGATTAAGATTTCTTTGCTTTTCACTGCATTTTTTCTTCTTCTACCAATTCCTCTCTATTAGTAACTCTCCTTAAATACTTAACAATTATATTTGATTTAATAGTCTATTAAATATGCTTAAACTCATTAGTTCATAATAAGATGGATTAGTTATGTATTGCCACACAAAAATTTGTCCTAAATTTTAGCAGTTTAAAATCAATAAACATTTATTATCTTGTACTTCGTGGAAGTGACATACTCTAATTTCTGCAATATTCTTTTGGGTACACAGGTCAGCCTTATTCACTGTAGGAGTGGACTATACAAAGGCATGAATATCAGGAGGTGAGACTCCGTGGAGCTATCTTAAAGACTGGCTATCGGAGTCTGCCCCCTGGCCCTCACTGATTCATGTCCACCTTACATGCAAAATTTACTCACCCACTCCTAAGACCCTGAAAAGTCACTTCCCATTACAGTGTCAGCTCAAGGTCCATAATTGCATCACCTAAATCATGTATGGATGAAGCTCATCAGGTATGGTTCCCTACATAGAGTCTCTCCAGAACAGTGCCTCTCAACCACGAAACTGATGAACTAAACACACAAGTTACACCTGGCTTCTACATGCACACGTATAACACAGGGCAGGTACAAAAGAAACACCACGCGGAAAAGGTGGGGGGGGGAAGGCACGCAGGAGTCACTGCGTCATAGAAATTTTGAAGCTCAGCAGGGCACTTGTTGGCAATCCTTTCATTAGGATTCAGGTCCTGGGAACAATTCTCTGTGGCTGTGGGCTCCCCCTCTGAGATCATGATTCTGCCCACTGAACCACCCTTCACTTTCTATGAAAGCAAGTCTGTGTTTGTAGCCGAGCGGTCTCAGCTTGCTTCCTGTCCGAAGAAGTTTGGAGCTTGAAAGGCTCCTTTTCCTTTCCTGCTGTCTTACAGTTCAGGCTGCTGCGGTTCTGCCACTCTGAGGTCTTCTGTGACTCTCGCGGGGATTTTTCCGTTTCACAGAAATCACCGCACCACGCCTCCGAGACAGCTCTGTGCCTCGCCCTCTGCTGAGAGAGCTGAGGGATGGCGCTCTCCGGCCTTTTAGGATCCTCCTGTTTGGCTGAACTGTTCTTTGAAGCGTCACCTTGCATGGCTCTCAGGTCTCAGCAAAAGAGTTTACTTTCGCCCTCAGCTTCACCTTTAGACACTGCTTCCCTGAGAGCGCCCTAAGCATGCTCTCCCGCCCGCCGCTGTCAGTGTTCGCTTTACGTGCCGTCTGAACAGGCTGGGGGTGCTGGGACCTGAGAATCCTTGCTGCCTCCTGCGGAACAACCATTCCCGCACCTTGTCTCTCTCCTCGCATCTCACTCTGGGAAGCTGGAAGAAATTAGGCAACGCTTTTCAGCACCCTTCCCAAACATCTCTTTCTTGCCTAGGTCACCCACTTCGTCAGGTACGTCGCCTGCCTTCCGCACCGCTGCCGGCAGCGTTGTTGCTAAACGCTCTGCCACTTCGTAAAAAAGGCTCCCTTTTCTCCGGTTTCCAGAACCATCTTCCTCCTGTTTCTTTAAATCCACGCGGGCAGCCTCCTCAAAGGCCATCGGACTTATGCTCCCAGTCCCTTCACGGGCTGTTTCCTCAAAGTTCTTCCAACTTCCTCCTTGCTGCCAAAGCCTCGCCAACTTTTTATTTTTATTTTTTTAATATATTTTATTGATTTTTTACAGAGAGGAAGGAAGAGGGATAGAGAGTTAGAAACATCGATGAGAGAGAAACATCGATCAGCTGCCTCCTGCACGCTCCCTACTGGGGATGTGCCCGCAACCAAGGTACATGCCCTTGACCAGAATCGAACCCGGGACCTTTCAGTCCACAGGCCGACTCTCTAACCACTGAGCCAAACCGGTTTCGGCCCTCGCCAACTTTTTAGGTTTTTGCTGGGACAGCAGCTCACTCCCCTGGACCAAAATCTGAATTAGTGATCTGTGGCTGCGTGTCAAATTGCCCTAAAGTTTGGCAGCTTGAAAGAACAGTAAGTACTTCACATTTCACACAGTTTGGGGGAGGGTAAGAAATGTGAGAGACTTTGGCTGCCCCGTGGGAGGACAGGTAAGATGTCCGTAGGTCTGCCGTCAGTTGAAGGCCTGGAGGACACGCTGACAAGGTAGTTCACTCACGGAGCCGGTGCTGATTCTGTCCGCAGGAGCCTCCGTGCCTCTGCACCTGGGTCTTCCCACAGGGCTGTCCTCACGACACGACAAGGACCTCCCTGCAGAGGAAGGAAACAAAGACAATGCAAGGAGGAAGCCACAATATACTTAAGAGCTTGGGAGTCTCAGAAAGCACACACCATAATTTTCACAATATTTTATAAGTTACCCTAACTCTGGGCTGGTGAGGATCCCTGTGGGCTCGCTATCAGAGTCAGATTTGGAAGACTGTGAGAATAAACAAGTCATCTTTTCTGTCAAAGAACAGTTTAAGCAGCCGCCATGTTGGCTGCATGACTTGAAGCTCCCCTGGGGGCCACCATCTGGACACCACACGGCAAAGGCCAACCCCTCCCTTCGAATTAGCCAATCGCGAAAGACTGTGCGCCTGAGCTCCAATCAAGAGTGAGGGGCAGGTCACGTGTATCGGCATTAAAAAGCTGAGCAGACTACCTGCTTGATGTGCACATGCTCCCACACCATGTGCATGCACACCCTTCTACACAGAAGTAAAGATATTTGCCTTGTTGCCTGGCTCCCAAGTATGCTTTGTGTTCTACCAGGACCCCTGAATTTGGGGGCTCACCTTATTTCTTATAATTTGGGGGTGCATCCGAGATACTATTTGTCATCACGGGGAAATTGGACCCCCTCTCCTGAGGAGGTGCGCCTGGCTGCTGAGTTGTGGCAGCCTCAGTGAGGAGGGACAGCCATTACCCCTGGGCTGACTACAAGCTCAGGATCAAGAGTCAGGCAGCAACGCATGAAGGGTCCAAGCAAGACCCATGGCAGTCAGGTAACCTCACGCATGAGCCAAGGTGGGAAATTGGACTGAATACTACTTTGGTGATTGGGTATCCTCGGAGCATATGTGGCTGGGCATATGTGACTGGGATGAGTCTTGGACATAAAGCAAGTGCAAAGTTCTGATCTGTGGTTCCATTCTCCTGCAAGGGAAGCAGCCAGAGAGGAGTGAAGCAGATCTTGGGGAGTACAAGAAATCTCCAATATGGGGGGTTGAGTATATGGTCACAAAGGACCTGCCGAGAATGGGAAACAGAAATTCTAGGCCTAGGGAATACATTCTCCTGAAATAGTCCATTGGGAGAATGCTGAGATTCTGGGAAAGGGCAGCTCCCGAACCAAAGACAGAAGACATTGTTCTGGGGGGGCGGGGGGGCGCGGGTGTTTATGCCAGGCATTGTGTGGTGTAACCTTTTAGTGTGTCGAGCGTGCATGTATAAGGGTGTTTCTGTTGATGTTTTATGTCTCTTTGTTGTTTGTTTAAAAATGGGACAAAGTCCCGCTTTAGGGAAGCCTAGTTATGTGTGGTGGGGTGGAACATGTGACAGAGATTACAGGAACATCCCAGCAGCTGCCAAGAATTTTTAATATTGGGGACTCTTCTTGCTCTCTCTCTCAGAGTGTTAGCCACCAGAAACTCTTAGCTAGTGAGATGTCTGTCTGTGTGTCTGTAATTTAATGTTGACTTTCTATCTTTAGGGACTTTAGGTTGCTCTTCCCTGTTTTATGAACATGGGGAAGTAAGCTATACGGGCTGGGCTGGGCAACAAGGTTAATACTTCCATGATAATGGGCAGTTCTTAAATGAGGATGGACCACATTCCAAGGGTGACTCCCAGGTCCCAGGGGCATATGACTCCCAGCCAGGTTGATATGTCCTTTCTTTGAACAGAAAGGGCAATCATGGTTAACAGCATAATTAATATTTCCCATAACCATAACTAGTCCCCAATTTTCTGTTTTACCCCATAACACTAGGAGAAACAGATCTGTAGAAGTACCCTCTAGCTGTGAAGCAGGGGCACTCCTGTTTTCATAAAGAAAAATAAAATAGTACTTTCACATTGAGTTATCCCTCTTACAAAATTGGTCAAGAACAGGCTTTAGGTAATAATGGGCTTTAAATTCTCAAAGTTGTTAAGACATGATAAATAGATGTAACTAAAATGAAGGATTTATGATAGAGCTTTTCAATAATAATTATAAATATGTTAATAATAAAAGTCTAGTTACTCAAGAGGAGACTCACTGTGCGGTCTGTTGGAGGAAGGGGCCAGTCATCCTTCCCCTGTAAAGGCAGAGAAGTCTAAAAGAGAACAAGGGCAGACAGAGAAAGGGGATCCCTTGCCTTAGCTCCCCCTGCACTGCCATTCAACCAAGGGACAATCTGAGGGAACATCCAAGATGGCGATTTACAATCCCAGCCTCCCCCTCAGGAGGAGGGCTGTCCTGATAAGGCTCTAACTGGCCCTGAGGCCTCTGCACCACCAGGAACCAGCTTTTCTAGGTTGTGAAAGAAGTTGGAGCAGTGTTTAAAAAATAGTTAAAACCTTTTCTGGAAGACCCACGTGGCTTAGCTGACCAGCTAGACTCAATTCTGGGGCCCACAAGTGTTATGTAGACCCAAGTTAATGTCTATCATGGGAATACTATTCTCAGGAAAAGAAGGGGGAATGATTTGAAGGTCAGGTATGGCTATCTGGGAAAGGGAGCATATGGGTCACAGAGAAAAAGGAAGGGACCCCTCACTGAGCCTTTAGATCCCAACAGTCCAGCTACTATCAGAAGCTGAACTCATTATCACCCAAACCTTAGCATGTTATCTCTAAGGGAAAATGTGGCAGTTTTGAATCCAAGCAGCTAGAGTTCTGAGAACAGGCTGTGGGGCCTGCTCCCTTCTCCCCCTGCCCTTTTCTCCAGCCTCATAGGCCTATACATAATTTTCCAAAGTCTTTGATAACGTAAAGGCTTTGGAGCATTACTGGATTAAATGATAAACATCTAAATATTTTGAAATAACAGGATACTAAAACATTAATTGATTTAAGTTTGCCTCTTAGGGGAAAAATAGAGGAT
Organism: Corynorhinus townsendii; assembly: GCA_026230045.1. Lineage (NCBI taxonomy): Eukaryota > Metazoa > Chordata > Mammalia > Chiroptera > Vespertilionidae > Corynorhinus > Corynorhinus townsendii. The sequence goes on along the minus strand of JAPDVU010000001.1, from coordinate 158,719,490 downwards.
GGATTTGAATCTATTAATAAGTCTTGTATTTTATTTGAAATCTCTCTTAAAATGTGTATGTATTGCTAATCTGAGGAATATTGATTACTTACATGCCACCTAAAAATTAAGGTTTCTAAGGGTTAAGAATTCTAAAATTATGGAAAGAAATTATGGTTTAGGTATAATAAAGAAAGCATGAGTCATGAAAATGCATTTTGAAGAAGAAAGAAAGTGATTTCTAAAGCTGGTTATTTCTGAAAGTTGTAAGGTTTCTAAAGAAAGATTTGTTAAAGTTATAAAATGTTTGTAAAGAAAAATATTGAAGAGAAGTTGAATAAATGATACAGGCCAGTAAGCCAGGACAAGTCGAATAGGAAAATCAAAATAGTTAAACAGCAATTTGGAGCCATCTAGTAAATCCTATCTTCCCTAAACCAAGGACACTTAAGAGTAAATGATTTGCATTTTTGCCTCCCTAAACAGAGAGTAAAAAGCTTATATCAATGTGCTCAGGGAGACTGAGAGCAGAAATCCAATTAGTGTCATTTGCTGACCGCACCCAAGGACAAATGAAGTTAGAAAATAAACCTTATTTTGGTTAGTCCTTTTCTGAAGCAAAAGTTCTATAAATTATTATGTTATATTAATCAGGTATTTAGAAAGTAGTCTTAGCTTTTTCGCAACGGGTTTGCTGCCAGAACACAGGTGTCGTGAAAACCACCATTAACTCAAACCCAAGATGGGAAAGGAAAAGACTCACATCAACATCGTCGTCATTGGACACGTAGATTCCAGCAAGTCGACCACTACTGGCCTTCTGATCTACAAATGTGGTGGGATCGACAAAAGAACCATCGAGAAATTTGAGAAGGAGGCTGCTGAGATGGGGAAGGAATCCTTCAAGTATGCCTGGGTCTTGGATAAACTGAAAGCAGAATGGGAGCGAGGTATCACCATTGATATCTCCCTGTGGAAATTCAAGACCAGCAAGTATTATGTGACCATCACTGATGCCCCAGGGCACAGAGACTTCATCAAAAACAGGATTACTGGCGCATCTCAGGCTGACTGTACTGTCCTGATTGTTGCTGCTGGTGTTGGTGAATTTGAAGCAGGCATCTCCAAGAATGGACAGACCCATGAGCATGCCCTTCTGGCCTACACACTGGGTGTGAAACAGCTGATTGTTGGTGTTAACAAAATGGATTCCACTGAGCCACCCTATAGCCAGAAAAGATACGAGGAAATTGTTAAAGAAGTCAGCACCTACATTAAGAAAATTGGCTACAACCCTGACACAGTAGCATTTGTGCCAATTTCTGGTTGGAATGGTGACAACATGCTGGAGCCAAGTGCTAATATGCCTTGGTTCAAGGGATGGAAGGTCACCCATAAAGATGGCAATGCCAGTGGAACCACACTGCTTGAAGCTCTGGATTGCATTCTGCCACCAACTCGTCCAACTGACAAGCCCCTGCGTCTGCCCCTCCAGGATGTCTACAAAATTGGTGGTATTGATACTGTCCCTGTGGGTAGAGTGGAGACTGGTGTTCTCAAGCCCGGCATGGTGGTCACCTTTGCTCCAGTCAATGTTACAACTGAAGTAAAGTCTGTTGAAATGCACCATGAAGCTTTGAGTGAAGCTCTTCCTGGGGACAATGTGGGCTTCAATGTCAAAAACGTGTCTGTCAAAGATGTTCGCCGTGGCAATGTGGCTGGTGACAGCAAAAATGATCCACCAATGGAAGCAGCTGGCTTCACAGCTCAGGTGATTATCCTGACCCAGTCGGCCAGATCTGTGCTGGCTCTGCACCTGTGCTGGATGGTCATACAGCTCCCATGGCTTGCAGATTTGCTGAGCTGAAGGAAAAGATTGATTGTCGTTCTGGGAAAAAGCTGGAAGATGGCCCCAAGGTTTTGAAATCTGGTGATGCTGCCATCGTTGATATGATTCCTGGCAAGCCCATGTGTGTTGAGAGCTTCTCTGACTACCCTCCTCTGGGCCGTTTCGCTGTTCGTGACATGAGACAGACAGTTGCTGTGGGTGTCATCAAAGCAGTGGACAAGAAGGCAGCTGGAGCTGGCAAAGTCACCAAGTCTGTCCAGAAAGCTCAGAAAGCTAAATGAATATTATTCCCAACAGCTGCCACCCCAGTCTTACTCAGCAGTGGAAGAACGGTCTCAGAACTGTTTGTCTCAATTGGCCATCTAAGTTTAATAGTAAAAGACTGGTTAATGATTACAATGCATCGTAAAACCTTCAGAAGGAATGGAGAATGTTTTGTGGACCATTTGGTTCTTTTGTGTGTGTGGCAGTTTTTAAGTTATTAGTTCTTAAAATCAGTACTTTTTAATGGAAACAACATGTCCAAAAATCTGTCACAGAATTTTGAGACCCATTAAAATAACAAAGTTTAATGAGAAAAAAAAAAAAAAGTAGTCTTAGTTGTGGGAACTGAAGTTCTACCAGCTTATATTTGTGTTTAATAATACCCTCTTGTCATTTTGAATGCTATATAATCTTTTGGTAGAATGGGTTTGACAACCTTACTAGGGTTTAAGTTTTAAGAAAAGGTTGTGTGTGTGTTTTTTTAACCTAGATTTGGCTGTAGGTGATTCCAATAGACCCTGGAATGCCTCAAGATCTTCCTAAAATGGAAACTAAGAACCACATTTTTAAAGAACTATGTACTGGGTATCTCTTCTACTTTAATCTCTCTCAAGTTAGAAGGCCTCCTGACCCAAGGCCCTCCTCTTGAGTTTCTGGTTCATCACCATTGACCAGAAGACTATGTTTGTTCTAATCAAGACTTGGAAAAGAAGCAAGTTGGAACCCTCCTGGGAAGGACCCTACTCTGTTTTGCTTACCACAGAGACTGCTGTTTGGACTGCAGAGTGAGGTGGGACCCATCACACATGGGTTAAGGGTGGACACACCTCAACTTGAACAGCCATACCAGGACATATCCCCTTGAAATTGATTCTAAAAACTGTGAACTGTCTTAATAACCATCATGTACTGAGTTCTGTTTGCTTTAGGGATCTGGAAAACTGCAGGGGCGTACAATGTGGGCTGGAGTAATGTGTACAATCTGGGTAATGCTTACCTAGTTAAGTTATTGATTACAGATAACTTGAATGACTTGAATATTTCAGCCTTTAGGTCAAAAGATTGGCTATGACTAAATTTAGGAGTAGATGTCACAGGACAAGATGCCCTAGGCCACTGCCACCACCATGCAAATAGAAGTAGGATATAAGGGAATGAATGCCTGGGTGGAATGGATTAAATATTCTGTATGTGCCCTATATAAAAGTGATTGTTACGCTTGTGCAGCAGGAAGGCTAGAGGCCCAAGTGGTCCCATTTCCATTCAGATGGACCTCAGGCAGTAACAGGATGGAATACGTGCTTGCCTTGTACCAGGAGGAAACCACCTGGGGAAACGCTTCCTGTAAGACTTGCCCGGTTGTTCCCATTCAACAGAGGTAAAGAGCAAGGACCCCCCCAAAACAATCTGGCCCCTGTCCTCCAACGTAAACTACACCTCCTGCCTTTCAAGAGGGGGAACAGTGCTTGGAGTTTATGGGAAATTTATCCAGCTGTGTAAATGGCCAAGACTCCTCAGAAGCCAATCATGCTGCACTGTTGATACCCCATGCTGATGTCCGGTGGAGTCATAGGGGACCCTTACTTATGGCCTTGCCAAGCAAATGGAGTGGAACTTGTGCTCTGATACAGTTGTCTATCCCTTTCACTTTGGCATGTCGTAAACCTTTTCAATGGACAGACAGACTAGGAAGAGGAGAGAGAGTCTAGGGGGCTCCTTTGATCCCCATATACACACAGATACCATTGGGATTCCAGGAGGAGTGCCAAAGGAGTATAAGGCTAGAAATTAGATTGCCATGGGATTTGAATCTGTCCTGTTCTGGTAAAGAAGAATGTGAGTTAGATTAATTATATTTACTAATAGAGGCCCGATGCACAAAATTTGTGCATGGGTAGGGTCCCTAGGCCTGGCCGGCGATCAGGGCCAATCTGCAGGGCAATTGGGGGGCCCCACTGGCACCTGCCTTGGCTGGCCTGGTGCTGCCTGCTCGCCGACCCTGCCCCCCCCCCCCCCACCACCACCAGTCGCCTCCATCTGCAGGGTGACTGGTGGGGTAGTCCAGGAGCCCTCACTGGCACCCAAACTTGGCTGGCCTGGGGCCTGCAGGCTGGGGGCAGCTCCCGCATTGAGTGTCTGCCCCCTGGTGGTCAGTGCATGTTATAGCAACCAGTAGTTCCACTGGTCATTCCACTGTTTGGTCAATTTGCATATTAAGCTTTTATTATATAGGATAACCAGCAAAGAATTGTTAACTATATTCAAGACGCAGTTAAAGAGATAGCTGAACAAGTAGATGCCACCAGCAGGATGACCTGGGAGAGCAGGCTGGCCTTGGATCTGATTCTGGCAGAAAAAGCAGGAATATGTATAATGTTGGTGGTCAGTGCTGTACATTCATCCTGGACAACACAGCCAAATGGACCATCACTGAGGCCCTAAGGCATTGGCAGCTTTAGCTAATGAGTGAGCTGGAATCTGGGATTGAGGATCCTTTCTCTGATTCACTAGAGCAATGGTTTGGAAAGTGGAAGGAGCGATGGTGTCTATATTCACCCCTTTGATTAGGAGTTACAATGATAGGATGTTACATCATCCCATGTATGGAGGGCCTTATCCAAGGGTTAATTGAAACGGCATTAACCAAACAGCAAATTAGTCTTCTCCTAGACACTGTAGAGCAAGAAAGTCAATGAATGTCAGCCGAGTTTGAAGAAAAGAGTTTAAAGAAAAGGGGGAAATTGTGAGAATAAGCAAGTCATCTTTTCTGTCAAAGAACAGTTTAGACAGCCGCCATGCTGGACTGCATGACTTGGCAGACACCATTTTGGCCACATGACTTGCAGCTCCCCAGGGGGCCGCCATCTTGAAATGGCAAAGTCCAATCCCTCCCTTCAAATTAGCCAATCTCAAAATACTGTACGCCTGAGTTCCAATCAAAAGTGAAGGATCAGCGACGCACATCAGGATTAAAAAGTTGAGCAGACAGCCTGCTCAGTATGCGTGTGCTTCCAGACCATGTGCTGCATACCCTCTTGCAGGAATAAAGATATTTGTCTTGCTGCCTGGCTCCCAAGTATGCTTTGTGTTCTACCAGGACCCCTGAATGTGGGGCTCACCTTATCCTATCTAATAAAAGAGTAATATGCAAATTGACCATCACTCCAAGACACAAGATGGCTGCCCCCATATGATCAAAGATGGCTGCCCCCATGTGGACACAAGATGGCTGCCACAAATGGCCTGCAGGGGAGGGCAGTTGTGGGCAGTTAGGAGAGACCAGGTCAGCAAGGGAGGGCAGTTAGGGGTGACCGGGCCAGCAGGCGAGGGCAGTAGGGGGTTACCAGGCCAGCAGGAGAGGGTAGTTAGGGACAATCAGGCCAGCCATGGAGCAGTTAGGCATTGATCAGACTGGCAGGGGAGTAGTTAGGGGGTGATCAGGCTGGCAGACAGAAGCGCTTAGGGACAAACAGGTAGAGGCAGGTGAGCAGCTGGGAGCCAGCAGTTTGGATTGTGAGAGGGATGTCCGACCGCCCATTTAGGCCCGATCTCAAGGGGTCCCAGATTGGAGAAGGTGCAGGCTGGGCTGAGGGACACCAACCCCATGCACAGATTTCGTGCATTGGGCCTCTAGTTTCTTATAAGACACAAGGGAATCAATTCGTAGCTTGAAAATCTTCTATAATAATAAAAGTGTAATATGCTAATTAGACTGGACAGCCGAATGACCTTCTGGATGAAGCCGCAGCTGCAAGGGCCAAGCTTCTTGCACAAATTTTGTGCATTGGGCCTTTAGTTAGTAAATAAAGGGAAAGAATCAAACATTTATCCTGCATTTCCTATGTGAGTTGCATCTAAAATATAATGACAAAGAAAAGTTGAAAGTAAGAGAATGAAAAATATGTATATACCATGCATACTTTAACCAAACGAAAGCTGGTTTAGCTATGTTGATATTAAAGTAGACACTAAGAGAAAGATCATTACTGGAAACTAGAGACATTTAATAATGATAACAGGACCAAGCCAACAAGAGGAAGTAAAACTCTTAAAATAGAATGCATTTAATAACATAACCTCAAATATATATAAAGCAAAACATGACAGAAAATAAGGAAAAATATATAAATTAGAATCACAGTTGGAGATTTTAACACATCTCTCTCAGTAAATGATAGGACAATCCAAGAAAAAAATCTATCTGCAAGGATATAAAGGATATGAACAAACAACCAATAAAATTGACATAATTGATATATATAGAACACTGCATCCAAACACCACAGAATACACATTCTTTTCCAACATATATAGATATTTATCAAAATAAAACCTACAAATGGCAATAAAGTAAAAGTCTTAACAAATTTAAAATAATTAAAGTATAAAGAGTACATTATCTAAATGCTGTGGAATTGAGCTACAAATCTACAATAAGATAACCGTAAGTTCTGGCTTAGAAATTAAACAAGACTTAAGAAATGAAGCGATAGATTTCTAAATAACCTGAGTCAAAAAAGAAATCATAATATTAATGAGATATTACAAAAATTAAAAAGATAAAAGGACATTATGCCAACAATTTGTAATGGAATTAAAATAGAAGAACTAATTTAAATCTACCAAAACAAAAAAGAAATAATCTGAATAGTCCCATAGCTAATATAATTTTTAATTCTGCTTTTCTTTTACTAGTAATTATAGAGAGAAAGGAAGGGAGAAAGAGAGAAACACTGAAATGAGAAACATCAATCGGTTGCCTCCTGCACTTGCCCTGACCAGAGATCAAATGCACAACCTGGGTATGTACCCTGACTGGGAATGAAACCCGCCATCAACTGGAATAGGGGATGACACTCCAACCAACTGAGCCATACTGGCCAGGGCTTTTAAATTTCATTTTTAAAAGTTCCCTACAGAATAGGAACCAAGATGGCAGTGTAGGTAAACACGGTACTCACTGCCTCTCACAACCACATCAAAATTACAACTACTAGTAAAATACAGACCATCATTCAGAAGCACCTGAAATTTGGCTGAACAGAAGTCCTACAACTAGAGAATTAAAGAAGAAAGCACATTGAGACTGGTAGGAGGGGCAGAGGCACCGAACGAGTTGGTCTAACACCCACACCCACGTATGGCATTTTTTATAAGGAGGGATATCTTGGCTGCAGAGGCCTCCCATGAGGAATGAGGGGTCCCAGCCCCACATGAAACCCCTCCACCTAGGGGTCCAGTGCCAGAAAGAGAAGTTCACGTAACTTTGGGCTGTAAAATCCAGTGGGAATTGTGGCTGAGTCACACAGAGGCTGCTTTAGACCTAGGCATTTCCTCTTAAAGGGCCAGTGCACAGCCTTACCAGGTCTCACTCCCTCTGAGCTCCAGTGCTTGGGCAGAGGCTTAGGGGGATCCAGGGACATATGGAGAGGAACTGGATTGTCTGGCATTGGAGCAAGAACTTGGGGGCAGCTTTCTCCCAGACAGGGGTTCTAGCAGGGGTCATTGCTCTTATGCTGAGACCTCCTCCAACACAGACATGACTGGCAGGAGCCATATCTGAGTCTCCATCAACCTGGCTCATACTGTTCACTCTGCCCTGATGATTCCCTGAAACTCCACCCCACCCAATTTGCAGCCCTACCCAAGCTGTTTGCAGCAGTTTTTCCTGGATGAATGGCCTATCCTGGATGAGGCTTCAGACTTCCCTAAAATCTCTCAAACAAGCAGCAGCTGGATTCAGAGTGCCCCATACCTCTCAATAAGAGGACCCGGACACAGCAATAGCAGCACCCTGCCTTGCTTCACAGCTTGGCCTCTCCTGGGCACTTCCAAGCCCAACACAAGTAGCAGCCATCTGCAGATTAGTCTATCTCCTGACAGGTGGCCCCAGGCAGCAGCTAACTTTGCACCTCCAGGAGGGCCCCAGAGTCAGTGCAACTGGTGGACAGTAAAAACCATGAGCAACACACTCAAGGGGCAGACTCAGTGAGCACCAAAGCCCCACTGAAGCAAGTCCTGCTCAATAGGGGTATCTCCTGCACAGCATCTTTTCTACTGTAGTCACAGCTGCTTCTCACAGCCAAATGGCTGTGATTACTCCCACTGACACCAACAGCAATCAAGGCTCAACTACAACAAGACAGTGCACACAGCCCACACAGGGGCCCAGCTCAGGTGACTGGGGAGGCAGAGCCACTAGGCCTTACAGGACACCTACTACACAAGGCCACTCTACCAATTCCAGGAGACATAGCTGCTCTACCTAATACATAGAAACAAACACAGGGAAGCAGCCAAAATGTGAAGACAAAGAAACATGTCACAAATGAAAAAACAGAAGAAATCTCCAGAAAAAGAAAAGAAAACTAAATGAAATGGAAACAAGAAAACTACTAGATATAGAGTTCAAAACAATGGTTAAAAGGATGCACAAGGATCTTAATAAAAGCTTCAAGGGGCTTAGTGAGACTTTCAACAGTCTTAGTAAGAATGTCAAAGACATGCAAAAGGACCAGTCAAAAGTTAAGCATACAGTAACTGAAATAAAGAATAATTACCTGCCTGCTTGGGGTGGCTCAGTGGTTGAGCATTGACATATGAAGTAGGAGGTCATGTCAGGGCACATGCCCGGTTGTGGGGGGTGTGCCAGAGGGCAGCTGATTAATGATTCTCATCATTGATGTTTCTGTCTCTCTCCCTCTCACTTCCTCTCTGAAATCAATAAAAATATATTTTTAGAAAAGAATGGTTAAGCCCTGACAGGTTTGGCTCAGTGGATAGAGCATCGGCCTGCAGACTGAGAGATCCAGGTTCAATTCCTGTCAAGGGCATGTACCTTGGTTGTGGACACATTCCCAGTGGGGGGTGTGCAGGAGGCAGCTGATTAATGTTTCTCTCTCATCAATGTTTCTGACTCTCTATCCCTCTCCCTTCCTCTCTGTAAAAAAAAAAAAGGAAAAAAATCAATAAAATATATATATTTTAAAAACATATATTTTATTGATTTTTTTACAGAGAGGAAGGGAGAGGGATAGAGAGGGAGGAACATTGATGAGAGAGAAACATCAATCAGCTGCCTCCTGCACACCCCCTGCAGGGGATATGCCCGCAACCAAGGTACATGCTCTTGAATGGAATTGAACTTGGGACCCTTGAGTTCGCAGGCCAACTCGCTATCCACTGAGCCAAACTGGCTAGGGCTAAAATATGTATATATTTTTAAAAAGAATGGTTAAAAGAAAAAGAATAAACAGATATGAAGATAAAGGAGCCTCTGGGACAACTTCAAGCCTACCAACATTCACATCATGGGGGTGCCAGAAAGAGAAGAGAGGAAGCAAGATATTGAAAACCTATTTGAAGAAATAATGACAGAAAACTTCCCCTACCTGGTGAGAGAAATAGACTTACAAGTCCAGGAAGCACAAAGTCCAAAGTAAGATAAACCCAAAGAGGCCCACACCAAGATATATCATAATTAAATGCCAAAGGTTAAAGACAAAGAGAGAATCTTAAAAGCAGCAGGAGAAAAGCAGTTAGTTAACTACAAGGGAGTACCCATATGACTGTCAGCTGATTTCTCAACACAAACTATCCAGGCCAGAAGGGAGTGGCAAGAAATAATCAAAGTGATGAACAGCAAGAACCTACAACCAAGATTACTTTATCCAGCAAAGCTAACATTTAGAATTGAAAGCCAGATAAAGAGCTTCACAGACAAGAAAAAGATCTTACATGCATATATGCATTACCTATGGACACAGACAATAGAGTGGTGAAGGCCTGGGACGGGGCAGTAACCGGATAGAGGGGGACAATTGGGGGGGAGGGGGAGGGAAGGTGTCTGTAATGCCCTCAACAATAAAGATTTTTTTAAAAGATGAAATATAACTATCCCTATTTACAGATGACATGACTGAATAGGTAGCTGAATCTACAAAACTCTCAATGAATAGAGACCATATATTTCTCAATAAAGCTATAAAAAAAGGAAAAATGTAGATTATACAAAGTCAAGATATAAACATGGATCCTATACTAAGTAAAATTAGTCAGAGAAATACAAATACCATATGATTTCACCTATGAGATCTAAAGAGTAACATAAATGAACAAACAAAATGAGTCAGACTCTTTGAAAACAGGGGGAAGGGGTGGGGCTGGGTGCAAAAGGCAAAGGGATTGGGAAGTACAGATTGGTAGTCACACAACAGTCATGGGATGTAAAGTTACAACATAGGGGATATAGTCAATGGTGATAACCATGTATGGTGCCAGGTGGGTACTGATACTATCAAGGGAACACTTTGTAAAGTAATTGTCGAAGCTCTATGCTCTACACCTGAAACTAATAAAAAATAATATTGAATGTAAACTGTAATTGAAAAAATGAAAAGAATTATATTCCTATGTACTAAATATGACCATGTAAAAACTGAAATTAGAACACAATATCATTTGTGATTGCTCCTAAATACTTAGGTGTAAATCTAGGAAAAACTGTGCAGAATCTGTATGCTCTAAACTACAAAACACTGATGAAATAAATAATAGTCTAAAAGAAATGGAAAGACACCCATGTTCATGGGCTAAAGGATACAGCATTGTAAAGATGTCAATTCTCCTCACATTAATTTATAGATTTAACATAACTGAATAAGATTGTTTTACATAGAGACAAGAAAACTCTAAAATGTATATGTAAATGTAACTGAAATAAGTTTGAAAAAATAAAGTGAAAGGAATTGTTTTATCCACTTTTAAGATTTTTTTATATAGCTACAGCTAACAAAAGCATGGTATGGACAGATGGATAAATACATTGATTAATGGAACAAGATAGAGAACCTAGAAATAGCCCATACAAGTATGCTCAATTGATTTTTGACAAAAATGCCAAAGCCATTTAGCAGAAGGTTAGTCTTTCCAATAAACAGTGCTAGAGCAATTGAACCACCACATGTCAAAAACAAAACAAAACCTCAGTCTAAACCTGAAATCTTATACAAAAAAATACAGAAGAAAATTTTCAGGACCTAGAGCTTGGTGAAGAGTTCTTAGAAATGAAACTGAAAGCATACTCCATAAACTTAAAAAAATGATAAATTGGACTCATCAAAATTAAAAACTTTTGCTCTACAAAAGGCTCTTTTAAGAATGACTAGGAGAAAACATTTCCAAACCATCTGACAAAGAGCCTGTGTCTAGAATATATAAAGAACTCTCAAAGTTCAACAATTTAAAAAGAATCTAGTAAACAAATGGACAAAAGGCATGAACAGACATTTCACCAAAGAGGATATATGGATGGCAGAAAAGCACATGAAAAGATGACCATCATCTTTAGCCATTTGGGAAATGCAAACAAAAACTACAAACAAACAAAAAACACTACATACCTATAAAAAAAAAAAATGAAAGAACTAGTGAGCTCAGCCAGTGTGGGCCATGATTGAGCATCAACCTATGAACCAGGAGATCACGGTTCGATTCCTGGTCAGGGCATATGTCTGGGTTGCGGGCTTGATCCCAGGTATGGGGCATGCAGGAGGCAGCCAATCAATGATTCTTTCTTATCTTTGAAGTTTCCCTCTCCCTTTCCCTTCCCCTCTGAAATGAAAAAAAAAATTACATATATATTTTAAATAGTGACAGTCTCAAATCCTGGCAAGAATGTGGAGAAAGGGATTTCTTATACACTGTTTGTGGGAATGTAAAATAATTTGAACAACTTGGAAACAGTTTGGCAGTTTCTTACAAAACTAACCATATACTTAATATACTACTCACCAGTCACCACAATCACAGGTGACCACACCCAGTTACTGCATCCAGAGAAATTAAAACTGATGCTCATAAAAACTGATACAAAAATATTCATAGAAGCTTTATTTGTAATAGCCCCGAACTGGAAACATCAAAAATGTTTTTCAACAGAAAAATGGGTAAACATACTGGTACAATAAAAAGGAACATTGACTCTTGTAACAACTTGAATGGAATTCAAGGTTACATACTGTATGATGCCATTTGTATAACTTCTTGAAAAGGCAAAATTATAGTGTTGAAGAGCAGATTAGTGGTTTCCAGGGGTTAGGTAGAGTAGTGGGAGGATGGAGAATGTGATGTGATAGTAAATAGTACAAAGGGTCCTTTATGGCAATGGAACAGTTCTATACATTCATTGTGGTGGTGGTCACATGAATTTATACATGGATAAAATTGTGCAGAACTACACACACACGTAAAAACTGGTGAAATCTAAGTAAGGTCTGGAGTTTAATAGTAAGGTACCAGTGTTGGTTTCTCAGGATTTTTGGGGGTGAGGGTTTAAATTGATTTTAGAACGAGAGCCAGCAAGAGAGATTATTATTCCACTTAATTATGTATTCATTGATTGATTCTTGTGCATGCCCTGACCAGGAATCAAATCCGCAACCTTGGTGTATTGGGATGATGCTCTAACCAACTTAAGCTACCCTGCCAGAGCTGGTTTCTCAGTACAGTAGGTCCTTGGGTTACGTGGGAGATCCATTACTATGGCGCGACATAACACGATTTTCGCTGTAAATTGGAACCCACCCACATAAGCACCTACGTCACTCACATGGAGCACATACACAGTAGTAATGAAGTGAAACAGTAAAAAATTTAAAAGAAAGGTAACAATTCCTGACCTTTACTTGTGGTAAATAAATAATAAAAAACATAAAGCACATATGTACATACACCAAAATGATGGAACTTTTTTAAATAAATAAATGGGAGATGGAGACATAACCACGAAACGACGTACGCTGAGTCCGATGTAACCCGAGGACTGCCTGTACTGACATGACAGTTTTAAAATGTTAACATTAGGGGAAACTGAACAATGGGTATGCAAGGAGCTCTCTCTACTGTCTTTGCAACTTTACTGTAAATCTAACATTATCCCAACATTAAAACTTATTTTTTAAAAAGCAAATAATTTTTTTCCATTTTAAGTTTTTAATGAAAGTTGTAAGATTACTTTATTCCTGCATCTTTTCAATTGTTTCTTCCTTGTATTTTCCCTTTTCCTTTCCTACTTGGTGAGATTTGGCTTTACATTCAAGGATCTTTTTTGCGGTGTTTGTCCAGCTTTAGTCTAGTAATAACCACCTTGCTGGGGTGAATGCCCACATGAACTGTTTTACCATTAGCTTTCTCCCGTTGCACTCATTCAGTGTAGATGACATAATTTCTTCCTGTAAACCTGGACTACTTTGCCAATTTGCTGCCCTTTGTAATGTCCTCGAACAACCTGAGCTTCATCATCCTTTCGGATGGGCATGGACCAACATTGTACTCTGTCTCAGCTCTTTGGAAAGAGGAGATGACATAATCTTCTTTCCAATGTGGGAAGGTGCATTGAAATGCCTTTTACGATTCTTGTTCCGGTCAGAAGTCACAAAGGGATTGAACTTCATTTTGACCGCGGGCGCTCCTACGATGGCTGCAAGAGGGAAGAGACCCACACACTGTTTCTGGTTCTCAAAGATTTTTTTTAATGTGACACCACTACTAGAATGGCTAAAATTGACAAGAAAAAAAACACAGCAGTTAGACAATGGTGTGGAGTAATAATCTATATCCCACTAATTTCACTTTTTTTCAATGTTTATTGATTTTAGAGAAACACTGACTGCCTCCCACATGCACGCTAGTCTGGGATCGTCAATCAGGGATCAGGCCCCCAACCTGGGCATGTGCCTCGACTGGAAATCGAACCAGTGACCTTGTGGTGCATGGGATGACGCTCAACCAACTGAACCACACTAGCCAGGGCATCATTCTTAAGTTTTATTGCCAGCATAAATAAATACTTATGTTAAAAAAACAAGACATGCTCCAGAATGTTCATAGCAGCTTTATTCATACTAGACAAAATTGTAAAGTCCAAATGCCTCACAGGATAAACTGCAGTATATTTACACACTGTAATACTATACAACAGTAGGAATGAAAAAACTTCAACGTGCAACCAATACGAATTGACAGACATAATATTGAATCAAAGAAACTAAACAAAAAAAACCCCTACATATTATCCCATTTAGTTGAAGTTCAAAAGCAGGCCAGACGAATCTATAGTGTCAGGATAATAATGTTGTTGGTGTGGTAGTATAGTGGCGGGAAGAGGGCACACATGCATGGGACTTTGGTAGTGCGGCTGATCTTCCAATTCTTGATTTCTTGCTGTTGTGTGTTCAGTGTATGAAAAGTAACAGCAGTACACATGATTTATGTACTTTTCTGTATCTCAATTATGCTGCAATAAAAAGTTTACCCAAAAGGTAATAAACACAAAATGAGATACCACTGAACACCCATTAAAAAACCTAACATACTTAAAATTTCATTTACAGCTAGTGAAAATATACATTAGTACAATCACTTTGAGATGTTTGGCAATATCTGTTAAAACTGAATATACACATACCCAACAATTCCATCTGTATATATAACTAAAAGAAATGTGTACACATGTGTTCTCAAAAGCCATGTACGAGAATGTTCACAGAAGTATTATCCCAAACTGAAAACAATCCAAATGTCTTTCAATGATGCCGGAATCTAAGATCAGTTACAGCCCAGAATCGCAGGGAAGTTAACCTCCTTGTGGCATCCCTCAATCAATGGGTAACAGGAGCAAGTAGATAAACAGGGTCTCCTATTCTCCCATCCTTCAGACAATTCTGGGAAGGATTATATATCCAATCTCAAACAAACCCTTATATTAGTTTTCCTCCTTAACTGACTGGCTCTTCTCACTTTCTCACTTGTTTCCTGGAATCACCCCCCAGATAAACTCTCTCAAGGGGAGCCCAAACTTCCAACAATAAAATACTATGCCATCTATATATAACTCAGCCAAAACCTATTATGGAGATACAAGTTAGAGGAAGGGTTCCCTGTGGGGTAACAACTGGAGGGGGCTTGAAGGTTTCTGGGTGCTGGCAATGTTCCCTATCCTGAACAGGAAGGTGTTTAAACAAGCATGTTCACTTTGTAAATCTCCATGAAGCTGTATGCTTAAAGCATATGCATTTTATTATATGTATACTTTAATTGAAAAAATTAAGATATGCGAGGGGTGAGACAGGAGAGCTGCTCACTTAGGGGAGAGTGGGCTTTTAAGGGAAATTGGACTTAGGTGAATTGCAATGAGCACATCCATCTTTTCTGGATAATGCCTTTCTCTCTCACCCTTGGCATCAGACGCAGGTTATTGAGGGATTTGTTGGAGGCTGACATTGGAAGAGGATTGTGAAATTACATTACAGTGAAAGAGGGCCACAAAATTCACCTGTAGAAATGCACCCCCTGGAGTTAGGCACAAGGTATTACAACACTCCTTCAGATGTTTGTGTTTTTTCCCCCTTCAGGTCTATTTTTCAAAGTTTGCTCCTTCAGCCTTGCTTGGCATTCCTGATGCCTATTTCCAAGACTGTCTCACCCAGGACTAACCTTCCCCTACTTCTTCCTTTCCCTTTCCCATTCATTCAACATATATTTGTCCTAGACACTATGTTAAGCACTTGGGATATATATTGGTGAACAGTAACAGATGTGTTCTACTTACTGTGTTCTACGCTAACAAAAACATATCAAATAATTATACAAACTGATGAGTGTGACTGTAATTAATGCTACCAAGAAGATTCTTGGTTCTATGATAGCCTATTGACCTACTTAAGAAAGGCAAGGGAGGCTTCCTGGAAGAAGCAACATGAGCTCAACTCTAAGGATGAATATAAGTTAACTAGGAAATCAAATGGGCAAAGGTGGTGATGGAGAGAATGGGGGGTAGAGGGATAAAGAGAAGTCAATTATAGTTGGAACAGGTTAAGTGAGGGAGCATAGGTTAAAGGCTGGACAGATGGGCAAGGAGTGCCATTTATAGTCGAGTAAACTGTGTTAAAAAGTTTTGTCATTATCTAAGGGCAAGTAAAGTCAGAAGGGTTTTAAGTGTAAAAGCGCCATGACTTTATGCATTTTGAAAAGATCACTATGGCTGCTGTGGAAGTGACTGGAAAGGATCACAGTGGATATGGGTATACAGGAGGCTACTGTAGTAAGCCAGGAGCAAGGTGATGGTAGCTGGGACTGGGATGGTGGCAGTCAAGATGGAAATAGAACAGTTTAACCGATATTTAGGAGGCACATGAACTTTAACCAGTTATACAATATGGTATGTCATTTGATCTGAGCAAATATATTCGTGTTTATGTCTTTTTTCACTAGCACATTTCTTCTTAGAAAAAAAGGTGTGTGGCCACATTGCAAGTGCATTGTGCCTGGGATATTCTGAAGCTGCTAAGTACAAAACTAGTGAAGAACAGAATTTAAAATTGCAAAAGTGGGGGCAGGGGACATGGCTAAGGAATCGACAGTAAGGAGAGAAAAACACCCAAAGGGCATTGTAAAGACAAAATGAAAAACAAATGTACAGAGGACAGGCAAGAAACAGCCATCTTAGTGGGAAAAGTTAAAACAGGACTCCTCAGATACACCAAAGGTAGGATAATGCTTTCCAAGGTCTGTAGAGATGTAGGAAAAAATGAACCTTTTGAGTCATTTACATGAAGACTGCGGACTCCTTGATGAAGCGAGGGACTCTGCATTAATATTCTTACTCAGGTGAATGCGTAAGAGGGCAAGTCAGCATAAACTTCAAGAGTGCTGCCATGTGGTTGGTTCACAGGCTGAGGAGTAGGACCCAGGTTATGTACCCAGGTAGCTGCCGGGCCTGCCAGAAGAATGGATCAGTATCGTAGGAGGGAATGAAAACACTAACAGCAAACACCAAGGCCGTTGTGGAACAGTGAGAATGAGGATATGGCTACTTCCCCGGAGGGGAGTAGATTCTACCAAGGACTGCTTTTCCCTCTGCTCAAGGCAGAGCTGGAAATTCGCTGTCATTGCAGGATGGGGGACCTGGCAAGGACAGGGCAGATCACCATATCACTCCCAGCAGTTACATAATCAACTTTCTGGCAACTAAACCCCAGTGGCTTCTGGGACTTTGGGAATGACCTAGCTGCACTAAAGAATATTTTTTGTGGGGAGTTCATATCAAGTTCTGGGAGAGGGGCAGGTTTGGCTGGTTCCTAGGGAGAGAAATATTGTGGATGAGGTTGGGCTGACAGATGGCTCTGGCTGGCTCCTTAGCAGACCACCTGGCCCCACTACAAGCCCTCTAATTGGGGGAGTATCCCCCAGCACGACCAAGAGGGACTTTTTATCTCATTCCTGTCTGTATCAAGTATTCTTTAGGGCAAGGAGACAAGCGGCCAAAAAATAGCCATCGAACTTTAAGATTTTAAAGTCTGGGAGGAAAAAGTAAACTATGGACCAAGCTAGCTGGAAATGAGTGGGAGTTTCTGAGTCATTGAACAAATGATTTCAGGCTCACCTTTCTCCCCAATTCACTTATGTCCCCAATTCACACCAGAAATAATTATTGTGGCTTGTGTGGATTTGCAAAGGCCAATCAATCCGTGTCACTGAACCCCTTTCACATTTATTAACCCTTTTGGTGTAAAGACCAGTCTTTTTTCGGGAATTCTTGCAATTACACTGCCAGGTGCTTTTAATGGGCCGCAAAGGCATCAAGGTACAGGGCCAAAGTTGTGTAATCAAGTACTGTCTTGACAAAAGAGTAATTTTTACAAGGTATTTGGAAAGCTTATGTTGTTTGAGGTAGAATAAATGGTTTAAAATAGTTTTTGGGTGATCCAGGAAGAGCTAAGGACAATGGGTGGAAGTGTAATCTCTGAATTTTTGCTACGTTTCTAAAGCCCAACCATGTTGCATAAAACAGCATTTCAGCTCTTAGCCAGGCAATTTTCAATGTGCTTTTGCAGCTATTAAGTCTATGAGCCACTCTAGCACAATGCATATAAGACATTCTGTAATAGTGGTATCTACCTTGGGCTTCAGGCACTTTTTTCAACGTTAGGGTCTAGGTCCTAGAAGTATGTTATTTTCAATGAACTCAGCACATAAAATATGTTGGAAACAGACACATTTGTTCGTAGAACTTTGAATTAGTAATCAGCCTTCTCTAGCATGCTATCTAGTAACTTTAAAATCGTTTCTGTCACACTAGCCACAGGGCTACTATATTGGTCAATGCATTATGAAACAATTCCATCATCACAGAAAATTCTACTGGACAGCGCAGTAGCTTTAAGAGTGGTGGGCCAATCAAGCTGGGCTTTAACATGCTTTCCTCCAACCTCAGAGAATAAGGATTTTTGTCTTCAATCCTAGCTTTTCTCTGACCTTTACCCCTACCCAAATAACTCCTTTACGAGTTTTCTATACTTTGGCCAGATTTTACTGCAGGTATATTCTCAACATTTCAAACACACACACACACACACACACACACACACCCCAATTGAAAAATAATGATGCCTGAGTCCCAGTGACTGAGATTTAATATCTGGAGTATACACCTGGGAATCAGGATTCTAAAGTTCCCTTGGTAATTTTAATGCACAACCAAGGTTGAGAACCACTAGACAACTAATTTGATCAAGTACTAATAACCAATGTAATTACAACTTTTTTAGGTTTGTGAAAGGCATGTAAGTTATTTTTTCACAAGGAAATTTGTCAGACTTCAGATCATCTTTTGTCCCTCAAGCTCTTTTATTCCTGTGTGACCTTAAAAAATAATCTGGCACGCTCAGGACTGAAACAGAGAGCACCATGCTTTCTTATCCCCATTCACCTTTCTATGAACTACCCTTTTTTTGGCATTCATCCCATTATACTATTCCTTCTCTCTTCCTATTACAGTCTGCACCTCTAATTTAAGTTGTGGGGGAAGTGTCCCACCTAGTTCACAACAAGGCTAATTTCACTACTCTCCAAACAGGTCCTACTTTTCATAATTGGGTTTAAATTTTTTTTTAAATTAAAGTTACGAAAACAACCACATACTGTTTCCAGAACTTTTCCTTGGTTACCTAACTTCAATAAGAATTAATTTATCAAAAATCCAAACCTGGATTTTACAACATCCCTAATTTAGTCAGTCTCCTCTGTAAACATCTGGAATTCTCTCATCACAGTCAGGTATAAACACATTATCCAGCTTTTTCTCTAGTTTAACTGACGAAATTTTTAATTTATGCCAAACTCTTTCTAAACACTAAAAATTCTCCAACATAGTGCCTGTATTAGTCAAAAACACCATAGTATAGATGATATCTGTTCTCTGTGAAGTTCAGCATTGATAAAGCCTGTGAAGTACTTTTAAAGTTACTTAATAGCCCATATTCTGCGTATTACATATAACTCATTTTTCTGGTTACCCTCATTTCTGTCATAGCTGTGTTTTACTGTTAGTTGGTTTCCTCCAGTTACCAAGGTGCTTCTTCTTTAAACTTAAATGCATTTTCTTGGACAAGGTGATCTGAACTAGGGTCCAGAAATTCAAACCCCAATTGACATTGGTGTATTTCAGTGATTTCTCAATTGATATGCCACAAGAATTCTTAAAACATGCAATACCTATTTAGTCAGAAATTCTGATCTCTTTTCCCTTAGACTATCAAATTAAAACATAACAGCCAACACAATAGCTGTCCGGTGTGAATGAACTGAAATCTACTGGGAATCCTCTTTTCAACTATTTTTTGTCAGTTCAGCCAAAAAAAAAAAAAGTACTTTTTGGTGTGCCACAGAATTTTAATTAGTTTGTGTACTATGAGACGAAAAAGGTTGAAAATCACTGGTTTAGTTTAATTTCTCTTATATTAAATAGAAAGGTCAGTAGGAATGTTTATGGGGCCAAGTCCTTCATTTCCCCAGGCCACAGTCAATAATGATGCTTTCTGGTTATCACCTGAAAATTAGTGCATCAGAAGCTGGCCACATATTCTCAAAATAAAGTACATCTTTCAACCAATCTCATTAAATATACAGCTATTCCCTATTCCCCAAGTATTTCTGTAACATTACCTAAATACTAGTACTTATAAAGTTTAGTTTGTCACCTGTTGTTTTACTTTCCCTGTCATACCCCTAGGCTTGCTGCTAAATTGTCCAATAGATTCCTTTGACATTTTATAATTACTAGATGGCTGAAATGATAGTGAATTTTCTTCTACTCCTTCCATTACATTCTCAGTCCTCATTTGACTTCCGTTTATTCCTTTCCAATTTACCATACCTTGCTGTTCCTGTTTGCATTTTCTTTTCTGTTATACCTAGTTTCCTCTGTAAGAAGTTTAAGAACCTGCACAGACTAGCACTAATCTTATAATCTTTATAGGCTTAGGATGTTAAGGTAACATTTGAACTGAAATCTATTGGGAAACCTCTTTTCAACTATGAAGGCATTTAATTCACAGCAGCCTGAGAACAAGGGTGTAAAATGACTCTTCCCTATGAAAACAACCTAGACACATTTTTTGTCAATAACCCTATGTATGCAGATGGATGGATGATCATTTCTCTAGCTATTAAAAAGAGCTATTCCTCAGTTTCTTTCAATATTTAGTTTTGAAGAAATTAGAAATAGACACTTTTGCCTAAGCTGGTTTGGCTCAGTGGATAGAATGTCGGCCTGCAGACTGAAGGGCCCTGGGTTAAATTCCAGTCAAGGGCATATGCCTGGGTTGTGGGCTTGATCCCCAGTGGCGGGGGGGGGGGGGGGGGAGGGGGGGCGCGGGGGGCGTGCAGGAGGCAGCCAATCAATGATTCTCATCACTGATGTTTCTATCTCTCTCTCCCTGCTTCTCTCTGAAATCAATAAAAATTAAAAAATGAAGAAAATAGACACTTTCCCCTTGGCCAGTGTGGCTCAGTTGGTTGGGCATCATCCCGTGCACTGGGGGGATTCACATGCCTAGGTTGCGAGTTTGATCTCAGGTAGGGGGCATGCAAGAGACAGCCAACTGATATAAAGTTCTCACATCAATGTTTCTCTCCCTCTCTTTCTAAAAATCAATAAAAATGTTTTAGCCCAGCTGGTGTGACTCAGTGGTTGAACATCTACCTATGAACCAGGACACGGTTCAGATTCCCAGTCAGGGCACATGCCTGGGTTGTGGGCTCAATCCCCAGTAGGGAACATGCAGCAGGCAGCCGATCAATGATTCTCTCTCATTATTGATGTTTCCCATCTACCTCCCTTCCTCTCTGAAATATATTAAATAGGTGTTATTAGTATTTTAGAACACTGACCCTTTCTAAGAATCCAGCTAAGCATCCTATTTTGTCATTAGTTATGTGTAAAAAATGAGTTTGTGTAGCATAGGAAATCACGACTAGAAAACAAGGTGGGTAGTACAGTATGTTTGATCAACTTAACACAAAAGCTACTTTTATACTGTAGATCTCAGATCCAAGGGCAGCCTCTTTCTATTCTGCTTTGTTATATAATGTTTTAGGAGATTCTTATAAATAGAACTTAAGAAGTCTGGGTGTACTCTATGCCTAAAAATCATTGCAAGTAATTGGGGAGGGGCGCACAAAAATTAGTTCATATGAACTGAACTGAAAGTAAAATAAGTGCGTAAACCTCACTATGTTCTCAGTTACCTGGGAAAGAGGTTTTCTATTTTCAGTAACACTGGGGCAAAGACTCAGAATCCAGAAGGTAACTGGTGCTATCTATAAACAGTAATTGAAAGGACAAAAATGGAAGAAAGTAATTTTCATTCTCCGGTTGTTTCCATTTCCCTAAAATACTAACATGTTTGAATCTCTTAAGGATGAAATAATTGAGCACACAACAAATATCTCAAAAAGGGCACAACTGGACCACAAAGCATTGGTGGAAAAGCTTAATCTATTTCCTAATTTTTTTCATTAGGGTATAAAAGCAATTTTGAAAGCCCTCCATTCCACAGTTACTTTTCTCCTTAATGTTAACACTCACCCCAGTGAAATATAATTTGAGTAGTGTGTGTTGTTATGCACAATGATTACGATTCAAATAAAAATATACGTGGTACATTCTAGGGGTTTTGTAGAAACCGCTGTGAAACAAAGTATTTGAAATAAATATAAAATACAAATATAAAAAAAAAAACCAGGTTGTTTTTTTTTCCTCCAAATTCCTGGTTTAATAAGGATGTGTTTATTTTGAGAAAAAACGGTCCCAAACATCAGGCTGTTCACAAAAATAACCCACAGTATCAACTTTAGAAAACAAATCTTAAAGACTATTACACTAATTGTTTACCTAGAGGATGCATTTGACATGCCAACTCTCATTCACAAAAATACATTGTTACATTTGTGTTGAACAGCCCCACATAGCACTCTTATATGGGGTATAACACATACCTCTAACTCAAAAGCTGCTCTCAGGTGCTACTCAACTAATGCGATTGCCTTTGCAGTTAGGGAAGCAACTACTGAACTCATATGAATGAAAAGAACTGTACTCCCTACATAACAAGAGATTATTTTGGAGACAGTTGATAAAAACCATACATCCTTTTTATTGTTAAGTCATAAAGAGGTATCAAAATTAAAAGCAAAAATTACAGGGTAAGACTTAACACAACTACTAGGAGCATCAAAGGAAGTGAAAATGGGACTAGGCGCAGGGCAATATGAATTAATGAACATGGGAGGGACAAGATAGGGAGAACAGTAAGCATGTGCTGAAGGTACTAGGGAGAGGATCTGGTGAAAATTTTGATCTTAGACAAGCGCCTAGATAAAGAAATAATGGGACAACATTTCTAAACCCCACTATGTGCTTAAGAGTCATCCTCGCCATTGGCGCTGTCTCTGTCATCCTCTCCTTCCTCAGCCTCTTTTTCATCATCCTTGATCAACTCCAGCTGTGAGAAACAGACACAAATAGGATGGAGTTAGAGGCACTCCATGTGTCCCTGATCCCCCCTCCACCACCTTTTTCTTTCCTTTCCCGTGGTTTTCACCTGGTCATCCCCCCGATCTTCATTATCATCATCATCCAGTAGGTCCCCCTCCTCAGCAGAATCCTCTGCACCCCCCTCGGACTCCATCTTCACATTAGTCTCATCTTTCTTCAGGGAGCTGGTGGTCTGCTCCTCTTCTGTCTTATCATTCTTCATCTCTACTGGGGATGAGAAGGACAAGTCTGTCCAGGGATATTAATGTCCATAGGGTGTAAACAATTCCCACTAATCAATACAAATGCAGCACAAGCCTAATTCCTCCCACACAAATGCCCTTCCCAATTCAAACTCCCCAAGTTTCACATTCAATTGCTTTACACCCACTATTCCAACATATACTTTCAAGTACCTTAGGTAACTAACCCAACTCTACATCCCCCAAAAAGCAGCAGTATACATTTACCTGCTTGTTTGCTCTGTTCCTTTTCAATTTTTTCCAGGCTTTCCAGTAGATAGTCCACTTTCTGTTTTATCTGGGTCAATTCCTTCTTAATGGCCTGAAGGTCATCTCCTTTCACTTTTAAAATAAATAAAACCTTAGATGAGAATCAAATGTACCAGAAGCTACAAGTTATCAAAAACATTCCTACCATCCTATACACTAGTAGCCAACAGGAAATCCCTAGGGAGAAATGGCATTAGTATCAGACCATCTCAGTAATGAGGACCCTTCAATCTTGTAGCTGATAAAGGAAAATTCAATCTAATGTGCTTACTCCATTACCAGTAGCATTCTGACTTTTGTGGACCTGCTGAAGACTTCAATTCCTTTTTAAAGCACTTTCTCTGTACAGTTTTACTGACATACATTACACAAATTTAACAGGTGCCTCAACTCCCTAAAGTAAGGCAATCTAGAGTTGGTCCTTAATCATTATATTCTCTTCTTTATTATGCAAAGGCTTTTGTATAAAAAGTGAAATTATTAGCAGCATTAATTTCATTATTTCAACATAGAATAAATACCACAAGCTGCAATAATACATACACTTTGCAGACTTGGAAGAAGATCCTCGCTGTCCACTCTTAGAATTGAAGCCACTTTTGCCCCTTCGTGATGTGTTTCCTGATACACGTTGGCGTTTTGAGGGCACTACAGCCCGAGCAATAGGAGGAGGAGGAGGAACACGTGCTGGGTAACTGTACATCCTATTGGATAAGAAGAAAACAGAATTCCTTCACAACTAAATTAAGTCAGCAAGACCAAACAACTGTTAACTTACAAAATAATAAATTAACCCAGCCATTGTGACTACTGTGAGCATTGATCCATGAATCCAAGGTCACAGTTCGATTCCTGGTCCAGGGGCACATGCCCAGGTTGTGGACTCGGTCCCTTTGATCAGGAGGCAGCCAATCAATGATTCTCTCTCATCACTCTCATCACTCTCCCTTTCCTCTCTGAAATCAATAAAAATATATTTAAAAAATAATAAAATAAATGTATAGTCTCTTAATCACATCTTTAAACACACACACACACACACACACACACCTATTCCTCCTAGTAACTATAACATAATCAGGTCCACTCAATAAAGATACAACCAACTAAGGGGATCTGAGCAAATGCAAACTTATTTAAAATGTCACCTTAGGTGACACATAAAGAGCCATCTCTTAGCTTTTCCATGTAGCCAAGAATCCTCTTGCTCTCTTAATCGCATGCCTTTCCAAACAGTTGCAGCATTGCTCAGGACTATTTTTTAAAAAAAGAAAGAAAGAAAGAAAGGGGGGAGGCAAGATGATAACTCCTGCTCTAGCTGGTTTGGCTCAGTGGACAGAGTGCCAGCCTCTGGACTGAAGAGTCCCAGGTTTGATTACAGTCAAGGGCATATACTTGGTTATGGGCTCATTTCTCAGTAGGGGGCAAGCAGGAGGCAGCCGATCAATGATTCTCTCTCATTATTGATGTTTCTCTCTCTCCCTGTCCTTTCCTCTCTGAAATCAATAATTGTAAAAAAAGACAGCTCTTCTAACCCCAATAAAATTGAGTTAACCCAAAATCTAAAATGTTGTGAGCCTAGAACAAAATAAGGGCTCAAGTATTAGGAATAGATGATGGTCAGCTTCTTTCACCCATCTTGCAATTCAATGGAAATTCTCCCACCACTGTATAAACTATTTTTCTTCACCTTTGATCAATACACCTTGCTGGAAAAGATCTGTAGAGTAAGAATCAACAAAAAAATTGCCTGACCTCTCTTCATGTAAACTTTATCATATAATCCTAGTCATAAAAGAGAAAATCTCAACTATACTCGACTCTTCTCTCCCCCAAAGCATCTACTTATGTAACTTTAACCCAATAGTAATAAATCTCATCAAGACCTCCCATTTTATTTTTTTAGAAACATATTTCATTTATTTTTTACAGAGAGGGATAGTTAGAAACATCAATGGGAGAGAAACATCGATCAGCTGCTTCCTGCACACCTCTTACTGGGGATGTGCCCGCAACCAAGGTACATTCCCTTGACCAGAATTGAACCTAGACCTTTCAGTCCACAGGCCGATGCTCTATCCATTGAGCCAAACCGGTTAGGGCAAGACCTCCCATTTCAACAATTATAATGGTAACTACTTTCACCTTTCCTCCCCTCCAGTTCCGCTTTTCTAAGATATCAGGATAGAGGATAAAATTCTGTCATGTGCCATACAAAGCTATTTACAATCCTCGTTCTTCCCAACTACAGCTGGCTGCTTCCCCCAAATACCCACATATATTCACAACTCTGCATCTTTATTAAAGTGAAACCTTCTCACCCTATCTGCCTAAATGCCTACCTATTATCAAAGGCAAGTTCAAATACAGCCCTTTGTGAAACTAAAGGGGGCTCTTTGAATGTTAACAGGGAAGCTTATAGCTACCCAAAGGCAAGGCAATTTATCTTTCTATGAGACAATCCTCTACAATGCAGGATACACAGTAGTCCTTCTTAATTTCACAGCACTTTCTTCACTGTATACTATAATGCTTGTCATACAAGTGTCCTATTTGATCTATGAGTTGATGTATTTCATACCCCTTTGTAATCACGGTATGATGGCATATTTACCTAACACTATATTGCCTAATATTATACTGCTTATAATGATCAGTAATTTCAAAAGTGCATAATGAAAATTAATGTGAAAAACATTAATTACAGAAATTTAAGAATCTGAAAAGAAATGACTGCAAAGTATTTCAATGGAACTATTCACACAAGAAGTCCCTGCTACAGCAACAATTTTTCTAGAAGCAAAAAAAATTCTAAACAGGACACAAATGAAAATGGATCTTTGTCAGGACCTTCTAGGTTTATTAGACCTTCAACATTAACAAATAATGTTTTGCACACAAGGGTGACTTGTACAACTCCCCTAGTTTTATACACAGATTCCCATAAATATTCATCCTAAAAGAAAAGGCTATTTTGGGCTTATATTCCTACCACAAAAAAAGTATGTTTGTTTACAAATCTTTGGATAATTATAAACTGTGTATGATCAAAGTTTATAGTATATTCGAAACAGTTAACAGTGTATCTGAATGTCAGATATTAATTTATTTAAAATGATAGTTTCACATAGACAATCTCTGTTGAATTCATAAGAACTTTCACACCTGTATCAGCAATGGCCTTAAGAACAACTAGAATCCAAAATTCCACAAGAAGATGGCAAAGCAAAAACTTGCATTAAAAAGTCTTCCAAAGTAGATAATCTTTAATGATTTCAGGTTAACAGTTCTAAACACACACACACACACACTGAAAATCAGTAACCTTACTGGGGTAACAGGCAGCAACATTAATGACACAGATTCCAAATCTGTGTTGTCTCCTGCTCAGAAGACAGCATATTAAAATGTCAGTGATTCAGATAAGTTTTATTGTTTGACTAGAGGCCCGGTGCACGAAGGGGTGGGTGTCCCTCAGCCCAAACTGCACCCTCTCCAATCTGGAATCCCTCTCACAATCCAAGACTGACTGCTGGCTCCCAACTGCTCGCTGCCTGCCTTCCTGATTGCCCCTAACCGCTTCTGCCTGCCAGCCTGATCACCCCCTAACTGCCCTCCCCTGCAGGCCTGGGTCCCCCGCAACTGCCCTTCCCTGCAGGCCTGATCACCCCCAACTGCCCTCCCTTGCAGGCCTGGTCCCTCCCAACTGCCCTCCCCTGCTGACCATCTTGTGTCTACATGGGGGCAGCCATCTTGGGTGTTGGAGTTATGGTCAATTTGCATATTACTTTTATTAGATCTGATAGAGGTCTGGTGCATGGGTGGGCGTCAGCTGGTTTGCCCTGAAGGGTGTCCTGGATCAGGGTGGGGGTTCCCTTGGGGCATGGGGTGGCCTGGGCAAGGGGCCTGTGGTGGTTTGCAGGCTGGCCACCTGCCCCACCCCCTTGACCCAAGTGGAGGCCCTGGTACCTGGAATTTATTTATCTTCTATAATTGAAACTTTGTAACCTTGAGCAGAGCCAAGCCTCCTGCTCACTCTGTGGCTGATGCCATTTTTGTTGGGATTTATTTATCCTCTATAATTGAAACTGTAGCCTTGAGTGGAGACTGGGCCCGCCAGGGTGTGTGGAAAACTTGGCATCCTCCATTGCCAGGGAAACCCAAGCCTCCTGCTTGCAGCCATCTTGGTTGGGATTGATTTGCATACTCGCTCCTGACTGGCTGGTGGGCATGGCTTGTGGGTGTGGCGGAGTGGTGGTTAATTTGCATATTACTCTTTTATTAGATAGTATTATCCTCTCTAGTTTTAAAGGTATTTATTTACAATCATTGGGACTCGCTAATTAACACCCATTAATATCAAAGCAAATATACAAATCACTGCAATTCTCCTAACAAAACAGTTAATAACCGGTTTCCTGATATTTAAAATTTATATTTTCCCTTACAAAACACCCACTGCCTATATTCCTTAAGTTTATGTCAAAACTCAGGCTAGGCCTGGAGGGTGTGGCTCAGTTGGTTGTGTTTCATCCTGTGCACGGAAAGGTTGCCAGTTTGATTCCTAGTCATGGCACTCACCTTACAAATAAAGTAACTTCAGAACTTCTGAGTAAAAGAAAACACCATTTTCCTGAGTAGTTTTTTCCATTCTTCACTAAGCCTGTTCATTTTCCCATTACAGAACTCAGTACTATACTTGACCAACTCTTTAGTAGCTATCACTTGCTTATTTCATTAGTCTTCGGATTAGAATGGAAGGGGAAAGACATTACTTTTAACTGACACACCATATTATCGAGCAATACATTAAAGAGTAACTAAAGGTATTCTCTTGCCTATTTAAAAACAAAGAGGCCAACAGTGTGTTGCCATCAATTTTTAGGACTATATAGCAATGGTTAGAAATTTGAAGATATTTCTGCAAACATCTAAATTTCTTCACTATTCCTTGCTGTCTGTACTTTTTTTTATTAAGTTTTGCAAAATTCCTCACTTAAAACTATTTTTCTAAACATGCAGGATTGTCCCAAAAAAATGTATACACACTTTAACAACTAATAGGTCGATTGATGCTGCTTCTTTGCAAATTTAACCCATTGGAATAATTCAAAGTGTATATACATTTTGGGGGGACACCCTGTATTTACACTGTGAGATAATAGCAATGTTCAAAGTTTTGCTGCTTTACCAACACAACTAAAGTAAAACTTCAGAAGACTATTTTCATAACGGTAGGGTTACACTGCCTGAATTTTATACATACAACTAGAACCTCAATGCACGAAATTCGTGCAAGAGTAGGCCTTCCTTCCCCTGGCTGCCTCACAACCCCAGCTTCATCTAGAAGGTCCTCCAGAAGGACATCTGGTCTAATTAGCATATTATGCTTTTATTATTATAGATTTGAAAAAGAGTTTCTTACCTAAATAAGAGTTCATAATACCCCCGAATTATATCCATAAAACGTGTATTAATTTTTTTCTAAAAGGTGCCATGACAAAGAAATATAGGTAATAGTCACAGAATTAAAACTAATTCCTTGTTCTATATTATCAATGATTCTCAACCCTCCCAGGACATTAGAATTCCTTGGAAGCTTTAAAAAACATACACCAATAAAGAGTCTAAACCAGCTGTATAAAAATTACTACAGGTGTACTTGGGTATGAGTATTTTTTAATTGTGGCCAAGAGATTCCTATGTGTGGGATGGCAGTGGATAAAGAGTAACTGCTTCAGACAAATTCAGTTATTCACAAAATTTCAGGACCTTTAAGTCACTCTATCAGTGACCAAGTTTTCCCAGATCTGTTCTCCCAACTAAGGTCTGCCATTTTTATAATTTTAATATTTTTGAAGTAGAGAAATCATTATTTTTCAAAATATGTGTTTAAACATAAAAATCTGAAATCTCTGAAGACAAATGAAATAATCATTTGATGATGCATGAACAAGATTCAAATCATACAACCTTATGGCATTCAAGGATTTTTACTATATAAATTCAAAACAACTTTTCCAGTCTTACTCCTTTGGCCTTTTAATACTTAAACACAAAGGCAAAACTTACACTTATTTATCAAGTCCAATGTATGAGTATGGTCAAATATTACCATATAACGCATAACTTAAAAAAGTACCAAACTAAATATACCTAACTAGAGGCCCAGTGCATGAAATTCATGCATGGGATGGAGGGTCTCCTCAGCCTGGCCTGCACCCTATCCAATCTGGGATCCCTTTCATAATCCAGAACAGCTCGCCTGCCTGCCTGCCTGCCTGATGTCCCTAACTGCTGCCCTGCTGGCCTGATCCCCCTAACTGCCTAACTGCTCTCTCCTGCCGGCCTGATCCTCCAACTGCTTATCTGCTCTCCCTTCCTCTCCATGCCCTTCAGACCCCTGGCACAGGCATGCTGAGAGCTCTTGGCCACAGCCCCACCCCCGTCCTGATTGGTTGTTATGTGATGATGTTACGGCCAATTTGCACATTCCTCTATTGTTAGTATAGCCGTTTCCTTAATAATTCCTGAAGATTATCTGAATGCCAATATAATACCAATACTTTCTGCATATCATGCCACTCCCCAATAATTAATTCCTATTATCAGCTGGAGGTGGAAGAGGGCATAGAGGAAATAAAAGGTGATGGAAAAAAACAGAACAAAGTAAAATTTAAAAATTAAAAATAAAAGCCAACCATAACCTATCCCTACCCACACATCTTTCAATTTTATTTCTTAGGAATCCCCAAAAAATATTAAAGCTGTTCCGAAGGCATAAGAAGAAATCATTATTCCAACCTCATCTTTCTTTCATTCATTCACTCATTCATTTTTAATTAATTTCAGAGAGAGAGGGAGAGAAACATCAATGATAAGAGATAATCATCAATTGGCTGCCTTCATTGGGGATCTAGCCCACAGGCCAGGTAGGTGCCCTGACTGGGAATCAAATGACGACCTCCTGGTTCATGGTTTGATGCTCAACCCTGAGCAACAATGGCCAGGCCAACCCCCTTACCTATTAGAACTGTATCACCATGATTCCTAATCTATAATATAAATCTTAACACTCTAACATTAACTCTCAAAGCAATTTATATTGTTAATTCATTATAAATGCTGATTATAGCCTATTTTGTATTAGTTGGTTTGCTTCAAGTTCACTGTACAATAAAGTTAGGAATCGTTTTTAAAATTTTACTGTAATCCCATACAATGCAAAGCCAAGTGGCAAGTATGCCATAGGGAAATAATGAAGAAACATATAACTGCTATTTAAGTATCATTTCATCATTAGGTAAGTCAGAAAGTCCTTTTATTTGGCATACAAATTAAAACAAAAAGAAAAGTGACGTGTTTCAAGAAAAAAACCTTAGTCTAGAAAATACTGGACATGTCCCAATATGCCCTAAAGATACATAAACTGATTCTTTAAAATCAATAAAAATGTGACCTTACTAGTCTACCTCAATTTGCGGAAGGGAAGTATTTTTCATTCTGGTTTTGGCAGAAAGAGATTTTGTTTGAAAATACGTTTATGTTGTTCGTTACTACAAAATAGAAAAACAAAACGATTCTCACTAGGTGCTTTTTATCAACATAGACAAAAAACTTTTAACATACCTGTCATAGTAATCCCGTTGAAAGTCATAGTCCAAATCAAAAGAGGAGCTGAAAAATAAATACCAAAGAGCATTAATTTGAAGCCATTAATGTCAATTCACAATAGCAGATAGGGGAAAAAAACCCCAAAGCCCATGCCAAACCAATCACAACAAATAGATCAACAGATTAGCATGGAATAACTTCCAATCATTCAAATAACATCACTGAATTCTAAGCATCTTGGGCCACTGAACATGCAGTGGACAAATTCAAATTCAGGTGAAAGTTTTGCTAAAATTTCAACATACTACATAGTAGCCAAAATAAGAACACAGAAAATTACAATAGTAAACTAAACATTGTTAGGCCATCTTCCCTTTCTTACTCCTCAGCTCCTGAGAAGCTAAACTCCTCTTGAAGAATTTTATAATTTATGCAAAATATCAAAGTATTCTTTAATAGCCAAAATCTCAGGGAAGTCTAATAATTTTATGGGAAACGGGTGAAAAGGAAGCATATTAATAAAAAATTAATAAAGCATTACTTTGACACAGATAAAACATACTACAATCAGCCCTCCCATATCCAGAAAAACAGATAGAGAATATGCCCACTGATGGACACAATGGAGTTATAAATAATAAAGTTCCGGACCTGAGTAGAGGGGACGGAGAAGGGTGTTCTGGTACTGACCCGTACATCTCCGCTGCAGATCGTTTCACACCTGCTTTTCCTCGGTTCACTTTTGGCTCTGCAGCCAGATTAATATCTGAGGGGAAAAAAAATTTTTTAGTGACAACTCAGCTGGGATTTTTAAAAGTGTACATAAGTCATATAAATAAACAAAGATCTAATACTGTACCCTTTCCTTATGATATAAACATTCAAGAATTTTTATAAGGCTAGAACTTAATCTTCCATTCCTTCTGTACCAAAAAGTTTTCATTATTTATAACACACTAAGTTTGTCTTTGGTACCTTCCATGCTCAGCTCCTACTTTAATGAAATGCTTACCATTCAGAACACCCATTTTGTTCACTTAGTTACTATCACAGGAAGAAAGTATCAGTGACTAATAGTTGCCTTTCCAGAAATGATTCTGTATATTTTAAATATATTAGAAATGAATGACCTCAGAGATTTTTATATGGCAGTTCATGAATTAATATAACTATGATACCCTTAAATTTTCCCAAAGGCAAATGTTTATTCTACTTACAAGTAGAACCAACATTTAAAGTTGCAAGTACTTTACAGCAATGCTTAAACACCTGTACATGCACATACATAAATACACACCAAGAAAAGGGAAATAAAGGAGAGAAGGAAAAAAACACCTGTGTGTGTATGTGTGTGTGTGTGTGTGTGAGAGAGAGAGAGAGAGAGAGAGAGTGTGTGTATGTGTGTGTGATGCCTAATATGCAAAGTGTCCTATCTGGAAGTTTGATTGCTTGCTATGATGTGCGCTGACCACCAGGGGGAAGCCAGCAGCTACTAGGGACCCTACCAGTGCAAAAATTTCATTCACTAGGCCTCTAGTTTCCACATAAAATGTAAATATTTAAAACACCCATTCTAGCAGCCAACTAATTAGCCTGTCCATCCACTGCCTACCAAACAAGAGTTCATGTGCTTCCTCATTAACAAGAGGCCATTGTAGCTCTTTTAAAACTCAACTCATTAAATAACCAATTAAATACAGACATTAAGTACATTGTCTTTTTGCTAAATAGACAATTCATGAATAATCTTCAGTTCTTGGTCCACTAAATTCATTTCTAATTTTAAAAAAATATATTTTATTGACTTTTTTACAGAGTGGAAGGGAGAGGAAATTAGAAACATCGGAAAAAAAAAAAAAAAAACACTGATGAGAGAGAAACATCAATCAGCTGCCTTCTGCACACTACCTACTGGGGATGTGCCCGCAACCAAGGTACATGCCCTTGACCAGAATCGAACCAGAGACCCTTGAGTCTGCAGGCTGACACTCTATCCACTAAGCCAGTGGTCGGCAAACTCATTAGTCAACAAAGCCACAGTTTGCTGAAGACTGCACTAAGCCAAACCAGTTAGGGCCATTTCTAATTTTTAATATCTAATGTTTATAAAAGCCTTCAGCTGTTACAGTTTTGACTATAGTTGTTTATAACATTAAAGATAGGAATTAAATTTTTTAAAAATGTATCTTCTATTGATTTTGAGAGTGAGAGGAAGGGAGAGTAGGGGAGAGAAAGAGAAAAATGAAAGAGAAACATCGATGACAAAGAAACATGGATCGGCTGCCTCCTGCGTGGCCCCCTATTGGGGATTGAGCCTGCAACCCGGGCATGTCCACTGACCTGGAATCCAACCAGGGACCTTTTGGTTCATTGGAAAATGCTCAACTAACTGAGCCACACTGGCCAGGGCAAGATAGAATTACATTTCTTAGAAAGCAATTTTTCCCTAGCCATTTTGGCTCAGTGAACAGAGTGCTGGCTGGCCCATGAATTGAAGGGTCCCAGGTCCGATTCCAGTCAAGGGCACATGCTTGGACTGCAGGCTTGATCCGGAGAAGGGGGCGTGGCAGGAGGCAGCCAATCAATAATTCTCTCTCATCACTGATGTTTCTATCTTTCTCTCTGAAATCAATAAAATTATTTTTAAAAGCAATTTTTAAATGTAAAAACAGAAACAAAAGAACTAAACTATATCAAAGTTGATTAGACAACTTTACAGATTTCATGTGATTCCAAACTATAGTACTGAGTCAATATCCAATAGATTATATATTAATAAAATTTCATTTAATAATCTTAATTTTAGTAAAAATACAAGTATGGTTATTTTAAAACTGTGGCACCAAGTACACATAAAATTGTATTTTTTCTTTTCTTAAAAAGTATAAGTACTTCCTAATCCACCCACTGAATCTAGTCAGAAGCAATTAAAATTTGTAACAATAACTCCTGATTTACAGACAGTGGTTTCTAAATAATTCTTGTTAAAAGGAGCCAAGGCTCTTGGGCAAAAGGGCAAATTCCAAATTTATGTGAAGCTATATACTAGATGACCTCAAATATCTTCTGGTGCCAGAGAATGAGGAAACAATAAATTATTCCCCCTTGAGTGTGGCTCTTCCACAAAATACCACGGCCTGGGCGAGTGTATTTTGAAGAATTGGCGTTAGAAGAAGGTTTAAAAAATTTGGCTCTCAAAAGAAATTTCAATCATTGTACTGTTGATATTTAGCTCTGTTGACTAATGAGTTTGCCAACCACTAGAATAGGGGCTTAATCACAAGGAACAATAACAGCCTGTAATTATTGTAACAGAGAGTCTATGTCAGTGGTCAGCAAACTCGTTAGTCAATAGAGCAGCAAACTGCGGCTCATGAGCCACAGTTTGCCGACCACTGCACTAGGCTAAAGAAATGATTTTGAGCTCTAAAGAATGATTTGTGGCTCTATCCAGCTAGCTCAATTGGTTAAATTGCATCCTAATAAGTCAAGTTCGTGGATTCGACTCTTGGTCAAAGCACATACAAAAAGCAACAAAGCAATGTTTCTCTCTCTTTCTCTTTTCTCTTCTTCTCTCTAAAAATCAGTTTAAAAAATTGCAATGGACTAAAAACACACTCATTTAAATATACAAATTCAAAATAATAGTAAATAAAAGCAATGACTGACTATACTTAAAGGTTGCTAGAGGATCAACTACACCAAAATTTGAAGACTTACTCTGCCTTTCCAATGTGAACAGTATTTCAGAAAAATCAACTATTAACAAGAAGTTGTTCAGTTTAGAAAAATTACAGTTAGTAAGTACACAAGGAATTAGAAAACCCACTCTTTTTACCCCTAATAAATTACCTAAAAAATACCATTATCACCATAAGATGAAAAATCTATGGGGAACTTTATCAAAGATAGGTCAGGATAACAAACTTGAACCGACAAATTTTCTTAATATCACCAAAAATGGGACAACTGTGTGGTAGGCCATCAGATGTGATACACTATATAAAGCAAGCAATGAATGAATAAATAAATAAATGGAACAAAATAGATTTATTTCTCGCTCTTCTTTTCTCTCTCCTCTAAAATTTTTAAAAAGAAATGTATTATGTCTGAATTCAGATGTTTTATAAGTATGCATATACAATGGATTTCAAAGACTTGGTATGAAAAGAGAATGTAAAATACCCCAATCATATTTTTAAATGATTACATATCAAAGTGACAATATTTTGGGTATACTGGGTTAAGTAAAAAAAAAAAAATTTTTTTTAATATATTTTATTGACTTTTTACAGAGAGGAAGGGAGAGGGATAGAGAGTCAGAAACATCGATGAGAGAGAAACATTGATCAGCTGCCTCCTGCACACCTCCTACTGGGGATGTGCCCGCAACCAAGGTACATGCCCTTGACCAGATCGAACCTGGGACCTTTCAGTCCACAGGCCGATGCTCTATCCACTGAGCCAAACCAGTCAGAGCAGGTTAAGTAAAGTTAATGTCACCCTTTTGTTACTTCTTTTAATATAGTTATTTACAAATTTAAGCAATCAGTCAGAGTGTAGGAAAATACTAAACAAATATAATGTCATAAAATTTTTAAATGGGAAAGGGATAGAAGAATTAACAGATCTAAAACGTCTCTAGCATAACAAGCTGGAGTTCTTTCTACCAGAAGCTTTTCATGAATTATCTCAATTTATCTAAATCCTCTTGAAACCCGCAAGTACTAATACATCAGGTAAGAATAAGTAATAAACCAAGATGCTATTATCTCCATTTGAAGAGAAGAGAAAATATAGGGCTCAGCCAAGCTAAGTAAGCTGCCTAACCCAGTGTGAAACCCCAATGCAGAGCCAAGTAATCTGATTCTGCAGCCCAAAGTGACTAAGCTATATTGTATTCTACTAGTCCACTGTGAACAGTACCCACAGCTATTTATTACCTTACGAAATATCATTCCTACCTCCTCTATGTTACCCAAGACTACCAACTGAGGGTTATCTAATCTCAACTACTAATGGCATAATAAATAAAAGTCTGTATTTAGCCTAATATATCTATAAACCTAACATTTTCATTATGCTAAAGTCAATTATCAAACCCAGAAAATCTCAGACTATTAAAATGATAAAAAATTAACTCATCTTACCTAAAACCTGGCCAGCGATCATTCTGCCATCTTCTCCTGCCACCGCAGCCCGAGCATTCCTCTCATTAACATATTGAACGAAGGCAAAGCCCTTATGAACAGAGCAACCCACAATTTTGCCATACTTTGAGAAGATAGCCTCCACATCAGATTTCTTCACCACAAGAGTATTGAGATTCCCAATGAATACACGGGAGTTCATGGAGCGAGGATCTGTCTTGTTGGTAACATTGCTGGCCATTGTCTTTGATGATTACGGTTCCTCACAAAGCCAAAACTGGAAGGGAGAAAAATGCATTCAGGTGAAAAGATGCTAAAAACAAAATATTCCTTGATAAAACTTCATCTACTCTTATTTTAAACCACTGTGACTACCTAGAGTACCAGTCAACCTCCACGGATCTCACAACAGCAAGTCTATTACTCTTCAGAGATTAGAGGCCAAGAATATATCCTTATAGAAATTCAACTTCCCCTACTCTAGTCTATTCTGACAGATTTTTTTCCCCCTCCACAGACAATTTGGCAACACAATCTTCTTAAACATTTCATTCTAAATGACCACCGTTATAAAGTCCTCATGTAAATTAGAAACCCCTAAGCTATCTACTACCAATTTCGACTCATTTTTCACCTTCTCAGTCATGCTAACCTAGCCATTGCTTGCCATCTATCAATAATTCCATATTCTTGCACATTGCTTTTACTAAAATGAGTCTCACTCCCTCTCCCAAAGATATAAAAAAGCCCTCGAGTCCTAGTTAGTATGGGCTCATTCAGCCTTCAAACTAAAGGGTCCCAGGTTCAATTCCAGTCAAGGGCACATTAGCTAGATTAATGTGGACAACTGACACGCTGCCCTTCAAGTATAATTAACCTTATTATACAAAGGCAATGAACAGAACCAATTCATTCACTATGGAAATATCTTTCTAGGTACCTCATTTGACTTACAATATGCCATATACCTTAAGTATCTTTTTATAGAATTCGATGGCGATTTTACTTCCATCTTATGTGATAACCTACAAAATATAGTTGGGACATTTAATACTATTAGATGGTGATGATAAACTGGGTGAAATCAAAAGACCACCACGGGAACTAAGGAAGAGAATAAAAATTTCCTCAGGCTATTTCAAAACAAAATTTATCTTTATGTTAGACTCAATCTTAATGTTTGGCATTCTTTTAGCTTTTTTAATCAGTCTGCTGCCAGTTGCCATTCCAACCACCAGTTATGATGGGCCCTCTTTTGATTTAGAGAACACTGTAAAGATTAAAGATACCAATGTCTAATGATATTTTTCCAATACTCAAGAGAAACCTGACAAACTAATTCTCATGGATTATGTTAAAATGTCTTATTATATACACAAATTTAATAAAATAGGTAATACATCATTTATACATGACCCACACAATTCTGACCCATAAAATACCTCATCATTTCACAAGCAGTACTGATTTTTAAAGATGTAACAACTGCGCTAGCCAATCTGGCTCAGTGGACAGAGTGTTGGTCTGCAGACTGAAGGGTGCCGGGTTCAATTCTGGTCAAGGGCATATGCCCAGGTGGCGGGCTAGATCCCCAGTGGGGGGCATGCAGCAAGCAGCCAATCAATGGTTCTCTCTGATCATTGATGTTTCTCTCTCTCTCCCACTCCCTTCCTCTATGAAATCAATACACACACACACACACACACACACACACACACGTACTAATAAAAGGGTAATATGCTAATAAGACCAGACGACCTTTTAGGCATTCTTCCTGAGAAAGCCAGGCCCCGGGGAAGCTGGCCACGGTCCTGGGTGCCTGCGGCTGGCCAGAGGGAGGGAAGCCCGGGTTCTAGATGCAGGGACTAAGGCAGAGGCAGTTAGGGGCAATCAGGTTAGCAGGGGAGCAGTTAGGGGCTGGCTGGCAGGCAGGCAGGCAGGCAGGCAGGCAGGCAGGCAGGCAGGCAGGCAAGCGGTTAGGAGTCAGCAGACCTGGATTGCAAGAGGGACATCCCCCGAGGGGTCCCAGATTGGAGAGGGTGCATATATATATGTAACAACTGCTTTTCCCTCCTAGCATTTCTGAAATTCAGGACAAAATCTATTTCATTTTGGTTTATAAATTATATTCTTATATAAACAGTTCTTAATCATTTTTTCCCTAAACAATGGAAATTTACCAAACAGTAGCCACTGAAAATCACCCACAGCCTTTCAAATATAAGTGTAAGGGACAGAAATCCTTAGAACAAGAATAAAGATAAAGCTAGCCCTGACCAGTGTGGCTCACTCAGTGTTCAGTTTGTGCACCTAAGGGTTGCAGGTTAGATTCCCAGTTAAGGGCACATACCTGAGTTGCAGATTTGTTCCCTGGTCTAGTTGGGAGGCAATCATGTCTCTCTCACATCGTTTCTCTCTCTCTCTCTCTCTCTCTCTCTCTCTTCCCCTCTCCCTCCTCCAATGGAAAAAAATAATCCTCAGGTGAGGCTTAAGAAAACAAAAACCAAACCCAAAAACCTACTTAAGAGAAAAGGATGGTTCTACATGCTACCAGCATACTGAACATGAGCTGAAAACACCAAGACATGAAGTTTATGTCCCTTTTACATACTCCTTTGAACCACAGAACAGAAATGTATTTAAATGACTATTTCCTCAATTTCTACAAGGATGCTACATATAGAACAGAATGCATCACATATAATGCCATAGGACAATGATTTTTTCAACCTATTTCATCTCATGGCACACACAATTACTAAAATTCTGCAACAAAAAATATAGTTTGTGTCCACCTAACCCCCCCCCCCCCCCGCAAAATGTATTTTGATTCATTCACACTGGATGGCTTCTATATTGACTGTTACCATATTTTTTTATTTGGGAACCTAAGGGAAAAGAGGTATCCCTGACTGACTAATCAGGTATTACATGTTTTAAAAACGTGATACACTAGTGTCCTGTGGCAAGTCGCTGCCTTATGGCTTAATTCTCTCAATGAATCCTATTTGAAAAGACTGGTAGAAAGACATCCAGGAATATAAATAAGAAAGGTGTTAACAGTGGTTGTCATCTCTGAATTTTAGGATAGGATTTTATTTCCCATTTTCTTTGATAAGGTGTGGTTTCTAAATTTGATATAAAAATGTTAATGAAAAAATAATACAATGATCTCAGTTTCAAAAGCTGTGCTAAGGTCACCTGATTAGCTTTCAATGTCCATACTTACCGTAAGGATTTAGTCAAGATGTGAGTAACAGTAAAGACAGAAAACCCACAAAGACCCATTAATCCCACTCCTATGAACACATCCTTCTAAAGAAATAAACAAGAGTTATTACAAATTACTTTTTCATTGAACATTTTTCAAGTATTTGCTAAGTCCAGGCACCAGG
Source organism: Corynorhinus townsendii (assembly GCA_026230045.1). NCBI lineage: Eukaryota > Metazoa > Chordata > Mammalia > Chiroptera > Vespertilionidae > Corynorhinus > Corynorhinus townsendii. The sequence goes on along the minus strand of JAPDVU010000001.1, from coordinate 158,679,852 downwards.
GCTACTTCAGGGGAGGAATGGGAACCCATAATTCTAATAGTATTGCTGCTTAAAATTTTCTGAAGAGGGAACAGATTTCCTAAAGTTTTAGAAATAACCAAATGATCTCAGGTCACACTTCACACTGATTGCTAAAGGGAGAAAAATGGTCAATATTCTAAATGCATAGACACTACTGGAAATGAACTGGGATTCCTGGAAGAAAGCAACACAGAATAGTTTTGGAATCATTCTGAATCCTTATATAAAAGCAATCATATAGTAAAGCCAAAAAAACTACAGACAAAACTTGGTACCATGATATCCTCCCCACCAAAACTCCCAAGCCAACATGCATGGTATCACTAACTGGGGAAGTAGCAACTGGGAATTAAAAGACTCAGGAATTTAAGAATCCCAAAATATCCAGCTGGTATTACTAGAAATAACTAAATTTTAAGGGAGGCAGTTGAACGGGGAATTTTTTGCCTGCTCCAATAGCGAATAAAAGGTTTGATGGGTCTGACTGGTGTTGCTCAGTGGTTGAACATCGACCCATGAACCAAGAGGTCACTGGTTCCACTCCCAATCAGGGCACATGCCCGGGTTGCAGGGTCAATCCCAGGGTAGGGGGTGTGCAGGAGCAGTAGATGTCTCTCTCATGAATGCTTCCTCTCTGAAAGCAAAAAATAACTTATTTTTAAAAATATATCTCTTTATTTCAAAGAGGAAGGGAAACATCAACGATGAGAATTATTGATCGGCTGCCCCCAGCATGTCCCCTTGGCCAGAATTGAACCTGGGACTCTTCAGTCCGCAGGCCAAGCCAAACCAGCTAGGGCAGAACTTGTTTTTTAAAGGTTTGATAGTGCTAGAGCTGATTAGTCTCTACAAAATCTCAAAACTAACAAAAGTCCCATGTACATCATTTCAATGTCTTCCCCAAAAAAAGTTGCTCTAGTTATTCCTTTTTAAGTAATTCTATCACCTAAATGTGTATTCTTAAACAGTATAGTTTTACTCATTAAAATGGATGTGATGTTTGTTTATTTCTTAGAGAGAGGGAGACATCTATTTTTGCTACACTTATTTATACATTCACTGGTTGATTCTTCTCTGTACCCTGACTGGAGATCAAATCTACATCACTGAAACAAAACTCTCTAACCAACTGAGCTATCCTGGCCAGAGCCCAAATTTGATTTCTTTTAAAGCACTTTTGAGATAAGTTCCCCTTCAACTTAAAATTTGTATGTTGACAAATACAGGGCACTTGACCTGCAGTTCCCAGTCTGGATTGTTCTGAAATTTCATCCTCGTCATACAATTCCATATATTGTTACCTACCTGTATTCCCTGAAATAGGAAACTGGGACCAAAAGCTTGGTTAGACTTGTATGACCATTCTGTAGTCTTTTTGTGATGTTATTCTTAAAATTCCACCTTATAGGTATTATGATGTTCCAAGCTTATCTCTGAAATATTACTTTGAAGTCATAAGAATAGTCTCTCACTTCTCGCATATTATTGCCAGTCAGCCTGTGCTCTTTGTATCTGACTTGGTTTGGTTGGGTATAAAAATCACTGGATCACTCTTTCTTTCTTTAATATTTTATGCCATTTATGTCTGGACTATCACAGGACCATTACAAAGTATAAACCTTGCTGGCAAAGTTGTTTTTTCCTCCCAAATTTAGTAGTTACCAGGATTTTTGCTTTATCATAACTCATTAACTATTTTTTATAGACTAATCTACCCTTATAGGACGGGTCAAATAGTCCTCTGACTTTTTAAAGTAAGTACTAGGAAAGGGGGAGAAATAGGAGGGACTGCTCTGTACAGCATAAAAATCTAACCCCTTCTTTTTGAATATCCGAAGTTTCTTGCATATCCTAAACACTCCGTAATTCCTCAATGATAAAAGGAATCATTTACAGCCTTTAAAAGTTTTCTCAGTAGTCATTTTTTTAAAAAAATATTTTTATTGACTTTTAGAGAGGGAAACATCTGAGTTGCCTCCTTCCCCACCCAACCCCCCGCCACACACACACACACACACACACACACACACACACACACACACACACACACACACACACACACACACACACACACACACACACACACACACACACACACACACACACACACACACACACACACACACACACACACACACACTGGAGATTATGCCTGTAACCCGGGCAAGTGCCCTAACTGGGAATCAAACTGGCAACATTTCAGTACACAGGACAACACCTAACCAACTCAGCCACACTAGCCAACGAGATTGCTTCTTTTCAATTTAATTGATTTTAGAGGGGGAACATCAATTTACTGTTCTACTTATGTATGCATTCTTTGGTTGATACTTGTATGTGCCCTGACCAGGGATCAAACTCACAACCTTGACATATCAGGATAATGCTCTAACCCAGTGGTCGGTAAACTGCGGTTTGCAGCTCTGTTGACTAATGAGTTTGCCGACCACTGCTCTAACCAAATGAAATACTTGGCCAGCGCCAAATTATTTCTTAACCTCAAAATTACTACAGAAGATCTAAGTAAATAAAGTATGTAGAATTTTATAAAAGTATGTTTCCTTCTTAAAATTGGTTTCAGTAAAACTCATATGAAAAGATTTATGAAATGATTATGTTCTCTGGTTACTTTGCATTCTGTTTAATTCACTTGTAGAGATTAAGTGGATATGATTTCCAGAAAAACAGAATTCCACCAGAGTACAGAGAATAGAAAGATAAAGACTGCCCAGCTGGTGCACCTCAGTGGTTGAGCATCAGCCAATTAACCGGTCACGGTTCAATTCTCAATCAGGGCATATGCCTGGGTGGTGGGCTCAATCCCCACTGTGGAGAGTGCAGGAGGCAGTCAATTAATGATTCTCATCATTGATGTTTCCATCTCTCTCTCTTCCTCTCTGAAATCAATGAAAGTATTTTTTTGGGGGGGAGGGGAGATTTTAGTGGCAGTGCAAAGGACATGATTAGTGGATATAGAAATGTATTGATTTCTACTTCTACCATCCCAGTCATATCCTAAAAACAAGAATAAAATCTACATCTGGATGAGATTTATTCATTCTAAAATTTGAGCTATCCTGAGTGTCCTCTTAACAGAGGCAATCCTATCTTGGATTGTCAATGTAGCTAAAAATTAAGGAAATGTTTATAACAAGTAGCCCATTCTTTGTGCCCCACCCCCCCTTTGTTAATCCTCACCAGAGGATATTTTTCCCATTGTTATTTCCCCCCCAGAAAGTGGAAAGGGGGGGGTGGAGGGTAAAGGGAGGGAGAGAGGAAGGGAGGGAGAGAGGGGAAAAGAGAGAGAGAGAGAGAGAGAGAGAGAGAGAGAGAGAGAGAGAGAGAGAGATCAACTGATTGGCTCCCACATAAGCCTGAAAGGGAGAGGGGAGCAAACCCATAACTCAGGTACGTGTCCTTGACTGGGAATTGAAGTGGAGACCCCCCTCACCCCCCTTTTTATAGTTTCTATTGATTTCAGAGAGGAAGGGAGAGGGAGAAAGAGAGATAGAAACATCAATGATGAGAGAGAATCCTTGATTGGCTGCCTCCTGCACACCCCACACTGGGGATCAAGCCCGCAACCTGGGCATGCACCCTGACCGAGAATCAACTGTGATCTCCTGTTCATATAGGTCAATGCTCAATCACTGAGCAACATTGACCAGGACATAGCCCTTTTCTCTTTAAGTTCACATTAAATGTCAAGAAAATTCTGCAGAGAATAGGTACATAGCAAGGTAAGAAAAGCAGACTGAGTTATCTGACAATTATAACAAATACAAGGTTCAAATGGTTCAGAAATACAGGTTATAAAGGTTCTGGAATTTGCTGGGAGCTGAGCCAAATCAGTTTATAATTGGAATCAAGCCTTCAGCTCCCTTGCCTTTATGTAATGGCCACTAGAACTCCATCTTTAGAGGAAAGGGATGGAGAATGATACCTGACAAAACAGTGCCACTCAGAGACTGTGTTCCATATCATATCTGGAAATATTTACTGCAAAAAACAGGGGGTAGAGGGGAAAAGTAAACAAGCCACAAGATTTTTCTAATGGGCATTTCAATCAGTTCTCTACCTCTTCATCCTATTCACATATATTAATCACAATTTACTTACTTATATCACATAATATGTTTCAAAAAAGAAACGAAAGAAGGCACCAAGTATGGCTTATTAGATGTCAAGTCATACTAACTAGAGAACAAAAAAAAATATTAACTTACCTCAGAGTTGGAAATTCAGAACTCTACAATTTTCTATATTACTATCCCCTAAAACCTGGACTCTACATTTAATTCAAATTAGATGCAACTGTCATACCTAATAGGCTTTCACATCTTTCTTTGAAGAATTTTAAAGACAAAGTGTCACTAGATGGCAGCAATGAGTTGGCAATTTAAAAAAATGACTAAATCTTGAGTCTAAGGATTTTCCATTTTATAGTGTCATACAACTTGTCAACAGTTTTTCAGTAACTTTTGAGTATTATAATTTCTCTGCCTACTTAAAGCATCATCAGCTGGTCTCAGTTGTTTTCCTTTAACACACTTAAGAGCTCCTATTCTGCCCCCTTCAATCCCTTTTAATGCCCTTCCCCACACTACTTTCATATTACTCTATCTACCTGGTCTACCTTTTCTCTCTCCCTTGTATCTTTATTACATTCATCAACTATTTCTTTTTTTTCTCAGTATTTTTTTTATTTCAAGAAAAACTATTTTAAATATAATGTAACATACAATAAACCTTAATATTTCAATAAAAATGATCTTAAATGTTACATGCAATAAACATTAGTATCAAGAAAAACAATTTTAAATGTTACATGCAATAAACACCAATTATTCAAGAAAAATTGTCTTACATATATTACATGCAATAAACATTATTATTTCAAGAATAAAAGTACTTTAGTATAAAAATATTACCAAAACTGTACTAACATAGTATGATATCACAAAGATTGTAGAAAATATTAAAAATTCATCAACTATTTTTTTCTGGCTTCTTCAGAGAGGAACAATGAAATCCCTATGTGTCTACAAAAAGAACAGGGTGCTTCAGCCCTAACTGGTTTGGCTCAGTGGATAGAGCATCGGCCTGCAGACTGAAGAGTTCCAGGTTCGATTCTAGTCAAGGGCATGTACCTTGGTTGCAGCATATCCCCAGTAGGGGATCGATGTTTCTCTCTCATTAATGTTTCTAACTCTAGCCCTCTCCCTTCCTCTCTGTAAAAAAAAAAAAAAATCAATAAAATATTTATTTTTAAAAAAGAACAGACATGATCTCAAGGTAGACTATCATGGAAAGACCCACTAGCATGAGAAAGTAGCACATGGTAATATTTATAGGACATTTTCAGGCCAAGAAAAAACAAAGTTTCCCATTTTAGATAAATTATGCCAACTGCTAATTCTAAGAATTAAAAAACTAAGAAAAATGCACTAGATATTAACAGGGGAAAATGAATAATTTAATAAATGGTACAAGGTAGCCATCTAAAATAAATGGGGACCAATCTCACCCTGTACACCAAAATTAATTACAGATGGATCAAAATTTAAATGTAAAAAGTTACATATGCAATTGTCAAAACCTCAAGACAGCCCTGGCCTCTGTGGCTCAGTTGGTTGGAACATTGTCCCACACACCCGAAAAGGTTGTAGGTTCAACTCCCAGCCAGGGCACATACAACAAATCAATGTTTCTTTCTCTCTTCCTCCCCCTCTCTAAAATGCAAGTCGGTGGGTGAGGATTAAAACAAAACAAAAACTGCCCAACCAGATTGATACAGTTGAGCATCACCCTCTGCACTAAAAGGTTGCTGCTTTGATTCCTGGTCAAGGCACATACCTGGGTTGCAGGTTCAGTGCCTGGTTAAGGTGAATGAGGAGGGCACCCATAGATGTTTCTCTCTCTCCCTATCTCCCCTCCACCCCCTCTATTTGGGTGAGAATTTAAATAATAAATATTTAAATTAGAAAAACAAAACAACAGTTTCCAAAATTATGAGTAACAGAAAAAAGGCAGGAAATCATAAACATGAAAAATTGTTTTAAGAATATTGAACTTTAGCCTAGCCAGTGTTGCTCAATGTTTGCACATCAACCTATGAACCTAGGAGATGACCGTTTGATTCCCAGTCAAGGCACAGGCCCAGGGGTGCAGGCTGGATCCCCAGTGGGGGACATGCAGAAGGCAGTCTGATCAATGACTCTCTCATCATTGATGTTTCTATCTTTCCCCCTCTCTTCCTTTCTAAAATCAATAACATATTTTTTAAAAATTATAGCAACACTTCTGGAGGTTCACCAAACTAAATTCACAAGCAAACTCATTAAAAAAATAATAATAAATTTAAATAACGCGTTTAAAAGGAAAGCTTGGCAAAGATTACATCAACTGATTCAGACAAATGTTAATGCTACAATTACTGAAAAGTTTTCTGGATTAGAAACAAATTACATGGTCTCAAAGTATTATCCCACTGATTACTGACTATAAAGGGGAAAATGTACCTATATAATGCAGGTCACCACTTGAAAAACAAGTAGTCTGATGCCTCCTGATGTGACAAAATTATATCATCTAAGCAATACTCCTGGTAAAATATTTGATCTGAGTACACATACAGGAAAACAGACAACTTCAAGTTTGTGGAGACATTACACCATCACTGTTAAAAACTCCTGGAGGGGGGTGTGTAGGGGGCTTTTTCTTGATTTAAGAATGCAACATGTAGCCCTGACTGGTTTGGCTCTATTGGTTTGGCTCAGTGGATAGAGCGTCGGCCTGTCCCAGATTTGGTTCCGGACAAGGGCACTTGCCGGGTTGTGGGTTCAATCCCCAGCAGGGGGCGTGCAGAAGGCAGCCAATTAATGATTCTTTCTCACTGATGTTTCTATCTTTCTCTCTCTCCTTTCCTCTCTGAAATCAATAAAAAAAATTTTAAAAAATAAACTGAATAAAATCGTTCAGGAGAGGGGAGAAAAAGCATACAGAGTTGCTAGAGCCTAAAATGGGAATGGTGTAATTTTTATTTTATTGATTTTACAGAGAAAGGAAGGAAGGAGAGAAAAACATCAATGAGAGAAATATCAACCAGCTCGAACTTTAACAAGTTGCCAGAAAATAGCAAAATTTCATTTATCCTGTCAAATTTGCTAATAAATGAATGACGATCCAATGGGATGCAGAAGGGAACTGGCACTTCCACTGCTGTAACTAAGTAAACCTTTCTGTAGGTTCACATGAAAATTCTTAAAGGATAATTGCCAAGCAATGGGTAGATCACTGACAATGTTAAATAAATTCATGTAATCCTGTTTGGAACTGAAAAAGAGAAACTTTGGCCATCTCTAAGTTTTTTAAATCCCTATGACAAAAAATATTAGAAAGCCACTCAATATGCTGTAGAACACTAAATTAAGCCTTGGCCAGGTAGCTCAGTTGGTTAGAGCAGTGGTCGGCAAGCTCATTAGTCAACAGAGCCGCAGTTTGCCAACCACTGGGTTAGAGCATCATCCTGATAACCCAAGGTTGTGGGTTTGATCCCATCAGGGAACAAGAATCAACCAGTGAATGCATAAGTAGTGGAACAACAAATGGATGCCTCTATCTCAAATGAATAAAATTCATCTAAAATAAAACTAAATGGAAAATGATTACAATATAGAAGCTCTAAAACAAATACAGTAATGATTACACACTGGTAAAAATATATTATAAATCAGTCGTCGCCAACCGGTGATCCGTGGACCGCTGGTGGTCTGTGAGGTCTGAAAGGTTGGCGACAGCCATTAGAAAACACAAACACACATACACATACACACACGCATGCACGGCTAAGCAACCATTCAACTGGTAGCTATGACGCGCACTGACCACCAGGGGGCAGACGCTCAACACACAGGCCTGGAAACATGGAACAGACTGATGAATCTCAGAGGGAAGGGGGAAGGGGAGCGCAAGGGAAGAGATTAACCAAAGATCTTATATGCATACTAGAGGCCCAGTGCATGTATTCTTGGCCTGGCCTGCGGGGATCGGGCCAAAACCAGCAGTCCAACATCCCCCGAGGGGTCCTGGGTTGTGAGAAGGCACAGGACAGGCCAAGAGACCCCACCGGTGCATGAATCCATGCACCAGCCCCTAGTATATTATAAAAGCATAAATATATAAGTAAACATTCAGCCCTGAGACAGAAATGAATGGACCAAAACATCAAAACATTAACAGAGATAAAGTTATCTCAGTCCTAGCCTGTTTGGTTCTGTGGATGGAGTCAGCCTGTGAACCAAAGGGTCCCACGTTCAATTCCAGTCAAGGGCAGGTACCTAGGTTGCAGGCTCATCTCTAGCCCGGGCCATGGCCAGGATTTGTGCATGAAGCAACTAATCAATGTGTTTCACATCAATGTTTCTGTCTTTCCCTCTCTTTCATTCTCTCTAAAAATCAGTGGAAAAATATCCTCCAGTGAGATTAACCAAAAACAAAACAAAAACACAAAATAGTGATTATCTCTGAGTGTTGAAGCTGCATTTTATCTTTATGTTTCTTTTGTTTTCAATAAGCATTTCTGCAATTTAAAAAAATTGCTCCTGTCAAAGTATAAATGGGTAACATAATGCAACAAAAAATTTCAAATGAAGATTTCTAAGAGAATATTCCAGAATCTCAATGATTAAAAACCTAAATTACGTAGCTCAGTGCTCTCTAATTTCCTCAAAGAATGATAAAATTCTCTTATGACATTGATTCTCACTCACTGATGAGCAAGCCTCTTGAGTTGCCATCAAAGTCAAGGAATTCACAACCTGAAGTTACTTAATTTTAAACTAAATTGGCTAATTTGTTCCTTTCACTCTTTAACCATTCATAACTGATTGAATTCTTTTGATTTAAAACATTATTCAAGTTGTTTGCTATTCTGACCATCTTCCATGAAAATAAGATACTGTGCCTTATAACAAATACAATTTAATTTGTCCACGTACCATTAAAGACAGTAGTACAAATTTGGTTGCTCTTGAAGGAGTAAAATAAACTCTGCATACTATCTAAAGGCTATTATTTCTGCCAACTTTGGCACTGTCAACACGTACAGAATTCACTGTTAAGTAAAACCTCTAATTCTCATTTATTAATATAATGCTAATTCCCTGTATTTGTAAAATTATTTTGTTGGATTTCTTTACATCAAGCATAAAACAGGGTATTTAATTTATATTATTTGGTTCCAGTTTGAAGAAAAATTTCATACTGTGATATTGTTGTGTGAAATATTAAATCTCTCAATTACATACCCTTTAATAGTTTTTAATTAGATCAACACAATTTCCCTTCAATAGCAGATTTTTTTAAATATATTAGTTTTAGAACAATAATTAGTAATACTAATCAACTGAGAAGCCCTTCTGCATTATTTTCTGTACACTGAAAAGTTCTACCCTGGTTTAGTTTTGAGCAGGACCCTGGTTAAAACTTTAAAAATTATAAATAAAAAATCTGGGTAAATAAAGTCTTTCATAAAAATTTAAACTGAAAAGCTAGATACAAAAATACCTATCCCCCACAAATTAAAGCTATGTCCATCTTAACCAAACTTAACTTTGAGAAATTCCTAAAAAGGACATAATACAAGACATGTCCACACTAAAATATACCATAAAAAGAACCGATGAATATCTGGCAATATATACTTGAACACAACAATTCAAGTCCGTAAAAATGATAATAATAAAGACCTCCTAATGATTAGGGGTCAGAGGCTTTGGGGGTCACAGAGACCTACTTCCCTTTCAAGCTCAACCACTTCCCTTTGGGAAGCCAATCCCATCAAAAACCAGACTGTAAAATGAGTATCATTTGTCTCATAGGATAGGTATGAGGCATAAATGAATGCACAGAAAACACCAACATGGTGCCTGGCACATCTCAAGTGTTGCTGCAGCTGCTGCTGCTACTACATCATTTACTATTATTGGTACCTACCACAAAAACTGGGCCAAGGACAAAAATAGGTGATCAACAAATAATAAAGGTTTACGGAGATTAAAAAATTTCAATATTGCTATAAAGGAAATATAAACTAAACCAAATACCATTTCACCTACCAAATAAAGCCATTTTTAATTTTAATGGTCCTTTCATACATTACTTCTGACAGTGTACTGGTATATTTTCAGAGGCCACCTGGACTTTTTTTTTTTTTTTTTTAATCAAAACCCTTAAGACTCTGCATATTCTTTAACTCAATCTCACTTTTGAGAACTTACCTGAAAAAAAAAGGATGTGGACATATTAACAGTAAAAAGTAAGAAAACATGTGCATGGCAATGAAACTGGCTAAATAAATTTCATTTTAGTACACCCATCCAATTGAGTACAAGCAGCAAAAATTATTTTTAATGACAACATATTAACATTGAGAGATGTTCAAGATGTTACATAGCATTTACAAGTTATCTAGATGATTAGACATCTCAAGATATTGTAGAATTGTGAGGTTTAAGGACTCTTTTTCCACAATTTTTCTTTAATGAGCAATTCAGAAGTATATAAAATCAAGGAAACTGGCATCTCCAGGGCACCAAAATTTTCACTGAATAGTGTTCAATAATTTAGATTCTCTCACTTATTTGAAGTCTTAACAAACACAGATATTTCTCTCTACATTCTCAACCTTCACAATAAACTGTGCCATTATTAAAGTTAGTCATCTGTTTCTGAGCACTGCATCAGACTTAAGGGGGGGGGAGAAAAAAACCACCCAGCATTTTAGAACCCATCATATTCTTAACTAGAACAGCTTCTACATGGTAAAACTCCCCTTCAATAAACATTTAATCTCAGAACATTTAAGCCATTTTGAAAAAAAAAAATCCTGAATCTGAAGTACCAAACATCAGAAGCATAAAAAAAAAAAACACCCTAAAATCAACATTCAAAATTTCTTCAGTAAGACCAATAAATAGTGACTAGGAACTAAAAGGTCACATTCATTCTACGAAAATTATGAACAAACAAAAACATACGAGGGGCTTCTTATTTATAATATAACTGAAAGCCTATGTAAATGAGAACAAAATGGTCAGTGTATAAACCCCTGGTTAAGGCAAGAGTAGTGTCTTTATAATACTTAGATTCACATTTAAGAATTTAGGAGTCTTAAGTTAGCAATTTCAATGATTCAGCAAAATACATTAACAGAAAAGGCAAACAGGGCAATTTAGGTGGAGGTACATACATAGAAATTCATTATACTGTTTTCTATGTTTAGATATTTTATTTAAAAAGTTGAGGAAAAGGAAAAAATGGTCATAACATGCTGCTGTTAACTGTCTAGTTGTTAATAACGGGATAGGAGCAAAGAAAGGCCAGATATTATAAGAATGTCATTTGGGCAGCTTCACCAGGAAACAACTTTGCACTGGGGAGGGGCGGGGGGGAGAGCGCACAGGGAGACAAAGGAAAGATAAAGACACATGCCCAGTAAAATTGGGGTGACATACTTGCCTGTGAATCACACATTCAGATAGAAATGGTTGGCCAGAATGGGTGTGGTTGATGCAAGCTTGGCAATATTTGTGATTACACAATCCCCTAACCCTAAGAGTTTACTCTGGTTTTCTTGGGACTCTTATTCTGGACTCCCTTTCTTAGTTCTCTTGGACACAACCCTACAGCTCACAACCATGTGACACCAAACATAAAATGGACTATTGGACTACAGCTAGCCTGATGCAGTACTGTTCTATGCAATATGAAATGAAAATTCTAGGCCCTGGCTCTGATTTTAGCTCTACTGAAACCCCAGCTACACTTCTTCTGACTGAATTATTAGAAATGGGGCTTCGGAAACCCAGGGGTGTTAATTCCACGGAAATAATGCTTTCTACCCTATCTCATCCTTCCATGGGGGCCTCAGGGTTGCTTATTCCAGTGGCACCCCAAGAACTCCACTCCCAGCAGCAATCAGGGGAGACAAGGCCAGCTCCTGTACAATAACATAACTATTATAGACACAGATATACCTTGAATTGCAAATGCTTAAAAAAAAGTAAATCTGTTCAGCTATCATTTATCACCAAGAAATTATTATAGATTGGCCATATTATACCAGGTATATGATCTGCTAAAGAGCACAGAACATTCAAAATACACACATTTCAGGATTCCATGCTTTCTTAATTACTAGCTTAAGAGGCATCACTATTTATCCAGCCTGCCTGTTTGAAATTACTTTTTTGTTGTTAGTCCTCTCCTGAGGATACTCTCTCCAATGCTTTTCGTAGAAGAGAGGGAAGGAGAAACAAACATCAATGTGAGAGAGACACATCTTACATAGACTGTCTGCCTCCCCCACTTGCCCCAACACGGGGCAGAGAGCGAATCTGAAACTTTGGTACATGCACTTGACTGGGAATGGAATCCTCAACCCTTCAAAGGACAGGCAGTCGTTCTAACCACTGAACACAACACCAGCCAGCGTAAAATTACTTAAACCTCTTCAAATGTGCCCATAATAGTTCTAGGATATGGCAAGAAAATTCTGCATTTCTATGAAGTTTTCACATGATGATGATGCTGGACTACATACAAACCAATGTTCTGAACACCAAAAGTCAACAATACTTAACACCACTTCATTGCCTTATAATCTTGTAGAAAGTTTCAATTGTACCAGTAAACTCCTTTAATCTCAACATTCAGTTCCAACAAACTATACTTTCCAAAATCTGCCATGGTCTCTTGGAGACATGTTTGGAAAATCAGGATTTTCCAGATTATGACACTATGTTTTCTTGTATATAACACCCCAGTAGGATCTGTGGAAGGAAATGCAGCAATATTTCCACAGTAATACATATGCAATCACTAAATTTAACACAGACTATAAACAACCTCATGTCAATTGAGGTCAGGTTATGTCACCAAATGAGTCTGTCAAACTAATGAGAAACTTTCTGCCATAGGTTTTTAAATTTCTGAACTGTGAAAAGAAATGTTTGGATCAGTACAGCAAAAACTTTTATAAGGAAATCTAACTTAAAGCTACTACATTATCCATCACGCAGACTTTAGCAGCTAAAACATAGGATTATGCTCTAAACTTGAGAATTTAACAGTAAAATATATATAGTGGAATCCTATCTTTTGTTATCTTGAACTTGATTTTTATCAGCCAATATAAAGTTAACTATGCTGAGATTCTTTCTCAATTTTTAAAAAAACTTATCTCTGGTAAATAAAACTTCCCAAATTCCAGAAAGGTCTAAACGAAAACATAAAAGCAAAATCATCGTCGCCCTAGCTGGTTTGGCTCAGTGGATAGTGTTGGTCTATGGACCAAAGGGTCCGAGGTTCTATTCTGGTCAAGGGCACAAGCCCAAGTTATGGGCTAGGTCCCCAGTAGGGGACGTGCAAGAGGCAGACAATCAATGATGTTTCTCTCCCTCTCCCTTCTTCTCTGACATCAATAAAAATATTTAAAAATAAAAGCAAAACCATCATCCATGTTACCATTCCTACAGAAATAAAACACAACTGGGAATGTCTTACACAGTCCTCAGAAGAGTATTTTAGGGTCTGAAAATATATTTATTAAATTTGTAATTATTTTTAAAGTGCTTATCTTTTACAAAAAGATATTAAAATATTGGTGAAATATAGCAAGGATTTACTTCAAAATAAATAAAGGGAGGGAAGGGTAGATGCAGGTATAGATAAAAGATTACCCAAAGGTTGTTAAAGAATGGACAAATTCTTTTGTGTATGTTTAGAAATTTTCCACAATAAAATTAAGATAGTACCAAACATATGCACACATTTATCTAAGAATAAAAATTTTATGAGAGCCCAAGCTGATTTGGCTCAATAGATACAGTACTGGCCTGATTCCAATCAAGGGCTAAGTACCTCTGTTGAAGGCTCAATTCCTCCCCCATTGGAGTGCACGTGGTAGGCAACCAATCAATGTTTCTCTTTCTGTCTCTTCCCCCTCCCTTTCACTCTAAAAATCAATGGAAAAATGTCCTTGGGCAAGGACTCACACACAAAAATTTATATGTGAATCTCAAACTATATACAGAAATATATTCAACTTGATAGCAATTTTCCCCTTAGCAAATCCATAACCATAACATTCTTATTCTTTAATTTATACTTATCAGAGCCTGAAATTCCATGTCTAACCCTGAAATATAAGCCAAAGATCCAGGCAATTCACAAAACTAGAAATCATTAGCAGTCACTTACACTGTGAGTTAATAGATAAAATGTCATCACCTTTTGGGAGAGCAATCTAAATTAGAAGTTTTTAAAACATACATGCACTTGAACAATTATATTTCTGGGGATTAACTATGAAAAAATAATCAATGGGCTCAGCCAGTGTGAATCAGTGAATCTATGAACCAGGAGGTCATAGACTCGATTCCGTCAGGCTGTGGGCTGGATCCCCAGTGGGGGTGGGGGGTGTGTGTGTGCAGGAGGCAGCAGGTCAATGATTCTTTCTCATCATTGATGTTTTTACCGTTCTCTCCCTCTCTGAAATCAATCCTATATAATAAAGAGCTAATATATTAATTAGAACTAACAGCCAAACGACTGACCTCCCAGACAAAGCCAGGGCTGCGAGGGCCGAGCCCCTTGCACAAATTTTGTGCATCGGGCCTCCAGTAAAAATATGTATTTTAAAAAAATCATCAATGGTATTTATAAAATCTTAGTTGTAAGTATTCAATTTTTTATGAAGCTTTTTTAAATGTTTTGTTTTTAGGGAGCGAGGGAGAGGGCAAGAGAGAAAAATCAATGTGAGAGAAACATCAATCTGCTGCATCCTGCACACCCCTTACTGGGGATCAAACCTGCTACCTAGGCTTGTACTCTGACCAGGAACCAAACCCGTGACCTCTTAATTCCTGGGTTGATGCTCAACCACTGAGCCACACCTGGCTGGGCTGCAACTGTTTATAAAAGGAAAAACTTGAGGGAAACACTATCGGCTCAACAATAGACTTCTAGTTAAGTAGACTACTATACTATGGCAACGAAATACTACGTAGAAATCTTATTTACTAACACCTTATGTTATGTTTAAAAAAAAAAAAAGCTACTTAAATGACATGACTTTTATGAAAAGCCTATATATGCAAAACAAAATAAAAATCCAAACTTTTCTTTCTGGGTGGTTTAAGTATGTCGCTTTTGTGTGTAGCTGGTTTGGATTTTTCCCCCCAATATATTTTTTTAATTATTAGAGAGTGAGAGAAAGAGAAAGAGAAAGAGAAAGATTGATCTGAGAGTGAAACATCTATCAGCAGCCTCCTACAAACCCCCTACCAGGGATCAAGCACAGAAACTGACCAGAAATAGAACAGGCACTCTTTCAGTTGCATGGGGTGACACCCAACCAAGCCACACCAGATGGTTTGCATTTTCTAAATATTGTATGAGCATGCATGCTTACTAAATTTGGATTAAAAGTAAAATAATTGGGGTACCTTCTCTTAAAAACCTACATCAATCTTAAGTCATTTGATTAAATCATTCTTTTTAATTTCAATAAAACTATAACTTTAAAGTTAACACCAAAATAAAAAATAGGTGAAGATGACTATATTTAAAGGATTAGTGTAAGGAATGATAATGCACTATGAATGGTGAATGGTTAAGTCATTTGCAGAATACAGAAAATTCTGCACTCTACGAAACTATCCGTTATTGTGGACAAGCCAGAAAAGCCTAAGACTGGTTCAATTAACTCACAGTTAAATCAGTTCTAAATCAACTCAAGTCGTAAGTTAATTTACATGGGAAAACAGGATAAATATTTCAGAGTGGTGAAATAGGAAAGTGTATTAGGAAGAAAAAAAGTCAGATGTCCTACTAACCTGTTATGGCTAACTCTTCTCACTAGAGAATATAATTTTTAAATGTTTTTATAGGTTTTTAGAGAGAAGAAAAAAACAGTGATGAAACATAGATCAGCTGCCTCCTGCACACCTCCTACCCCTAATGGGAACTAAGCCTGAAACCTGGGCACGTACTCTTGACCGGAATCGAACCTGGGACCCTTCATTCTACAGGCCCACGCCCTATCCACTGAGCCAAACCAGCCAGGGATGAACTGGTGACTGCTTCATGCATGGGTCAAGGCTCAACTACTGAGCCACACAGGCTGGGTAAGCTCTTTCAAATTTTTATTACAGCCCCATCACAGGCAACATAGCAGCCTCTGCCCTCAAATGTTAACCTGACTCATTTAATCATAGCCAAACCTATTTTAAGGTTGTTGTTTAACTACCAAAACTGCTGCTAAACCCATATGACACAGGCTGTAGTTATACTATTTATACCCAGACGCAGTACTGGAAGAGTTTAAATATATCTACAGTTAAGTTTAATTAGAAGCAAAATGTATTGCTCATTATAATAATCAGTCTTTAAACACAGAGCAAAAGTTTCCTTCCACCTTCCTAAGTCCCTCTCCCTTGTGTAGGTAATCAGTGTTGTTTTATATGTATATTTCCAGATATTTCTCTATGCCTGTACATAGTAGAAAATAAAGTTCTATAATAGGTGAGCTATTGAAAGAGCTGGAGTATTGGCAGTGGGGGTGGGGGGCTTTAAGTGCTATTAGAGAAAATATCACTAAGTGGCAGCTTTTGAGTAAGAACCTAAATTGGAGAACCTAACCTTATGAATGTCTGGGGGAAGGAAATCCCCAAAAAAGGCTTTGAGGTAAGAACATCTAATGTGTTCAAGACATGGTAGAGGCCAGTGTGGTTGGAGCAAAATTTACTTTTAGCAGTAAAGGAGGTGTCTTATAAGTCACAATGAAAAATTTGGCTTTAAGGCCGAAATAGGGAACTATTAGGGTTTAAGCAATACATTTTTCAAGTATTACATTTTTTCAAGTACAGTTGGCATTCAATATTATTAGTTTGTTGTACAGCACAGTGGTTATTTACCTAACTTCAAGCATTACATTTTGACGGGATTAATCTACCACACACTGGTGGGGAGGAGATAAAGGAACAAATCTATTGGGAAATGAGCAAGAGACCATGGTGGCTTGAAACTGGAACAAGTGATGGCAGTTCTGGATGGTGAATTCTTGTTTTATTTTAAAGGAAAAGCTGACAAGATTTTCCACAGGGCCAAAGGTGAGGCATCAGAGAAAAGTCAAGGTTAACTAAGTCTGCCCTAAATGACATGAAAACTGGAATTTAGTTAAAAACACTGCAGAAGAAATTGGTCTGAAGGAAGAATAGCACGAGTCCAGTTTTGGACTTTTAAATTAATACACTTAACATTGAAGAGTTTAACTGGGTAAGTAACTATATAGATGGGTGTGTCATTCAAAAGAAAAGCCCAGCCCTAGTCAGATAGAACTCAGTTGGAGTGGGAGGCCACAATGACCCACACATCAGGTGGCATGCACAAGCTGAAATGCACTACGCAGTACAGACTGACATGTTACTGGGTGAGTAGGTAAGCCAGGGAATGCATTGTGCATCCATGCTTCCCCACCATAGTGATCTAGGGGAGGAACCCAATCACCAAGAGGACCCCCAGATTGAGCACCTCCCTTCCCATTTCAAAGTTTACAGCCTCAGGGCCAGGATATAGGCTTCCTTGAGCAGCATACCCCAGAATCAAGGAACTACTTCCCAACTGCCTCCCTCACCAGACCTTTCCTGGACAGGCAACCACACTCACTGTCATGCCATTGAATAACAGTGTATCAGAAGTGTGCAAATATGGTTAAAACTGCAGATGAGGACTGTTCATGATCAGAGTGGTTTGGTAACTTAATTAGGGTCACAATGCTAGTGCTAGAATACAGATTCGAATCCAGCTCTCGTTCCAAAGTCCAAACCCTTTCCACTCTGCAATTCTCCCAGGGTTTGGGAAGTTGACTTTTACCAATTTTATTCATACAAATCTAGGAGTCAAACTTAATGTTGTCTTCAGTTAACACTTCTAAAACAACTTAACCACCCCATAAATACATAGTTGCCTCCATGGGGTCATCCTGGGGTCATTCTCTAGAGGTTGAACCATTATCTTACTGAATCCTACCCTGTTATGGGGGTACAATCTGAACCCCTCAGAGATTCATTAGGTGCCTCCTATCACTCTCTTTGCACAAAAAAGATGACCACTGATTTAGCAATATCCCTCTGGGGTTGCTTCTAAGATCCATAAATAAGTTTATTTTTAACTGGAAAAAAAAAACTTTTAAAATGTGTTTATGTCTCTAAAAGAATGCTGTCACATCTAAAGATTCTATAGTTATACTACTGAGCCAACATGCTGCGGAATCTACTGGCTCTTTATCAGATTTCCCAGAGGACCATAAGTACTGCTTCACGCAGGCAGTTTGAAAATAAAGTTCGAGAGAAACAAAAACTATTTCAGGAGGACAGTGGAATTCCAGTGCATCTAAAAGGTGGGGTAGCTGATGCCCTCCTGTATAGGGCTACTATGATTCTTATAGTTGGTGGAATAATTTATGCCATATATCAGCTGGCTATGGCTTCAGTCCCAAGAAGCAGGGTTGACGTCAGTTATCCTCCCAGCAATCAACTGGTTCAATTTCATTCAGCTCTCTGTGGACCAGTAAGCTGACAGTAACTGAGTTCTCTGGGATCAATATTTATTGACTCGTACTAACTGCCACCAATAAAGCAGTCTTTACCATGAAAAAAAAAAAAAGCCTCATCTATCTAAATAACCCTTATCATTTCTTCATGCCATTTAAAATGTTATGAATAAAATATACAAAAATATTTTAAATCCCTTTAAAAATATTTTTTAAGTCCAAAGCAGTTTTTTTGTTTTGACTGTATACTTCACATATCAAGTAATCAGTGTAGTATGATTAAGAGTTGAAATCACCCTGGACAGTATGGCTCAGATGGTTGGAGCTTCCTCTCCTACACAGAAGGGTGGGCTTGGTTCCGTCAAGGTAAATAAATACCCAGGCTTCAGGTTCTTTCTCCCTCTCCTTTCATTCCCCTCTCTAAAATAAAACATATACATATACACACACTTACATACACACACATATATACACACACACATGTATGTAATTTAAAAAAATAGAAATCTGCAGCGTTAACTGCCTGGGTTGAATCCATGCTTCACTATTTATTAGGCAATTATCTAAATTATGTGCTTCAATATTCACATCTCTAAAATATGAATATTGTGCCCTAGCCAGTTTAGCTCAGTGGATAGAGCATCAGTATATGGACTAAAGGGTCCCAGGTTCGATTCTGGCCAAGAGCACATGCCCAGGTTGGGGGCTCTGATCCCCAGTAGGGAGTGTGCAGGAGGCAGCCAATGATTCTCTCTCATCATTGATGTTTCTAACTCTCTGTCCCTCTCTTTTCCTCTCTGAAATCAATAAAAATATATTTAAAAAATAAGAGTATCTACATAAGGTTATGATGAAGAGTAAATAACACAAGAAAGTTAACAGTGGTGAACACATGGTAAAATGTCTAGATTATTACATCCAAAAGAAAGGAATTCAGATTCTACTTCATTTTTCCTTTCAAATAGGAAACCAATTATATCCCAACAAGGGTTGTTAGAGAAATAACATCTTTCAGCCTGCCTAACCTATTCTCTTCAAACTAAGTATATTTGCTCATTAATATACACAAAGAAAACTCATTTGAAAAACGAGGGCAAGTAGCCTCAGGCATAGGATCACTACTTTCTTCAAGAGGTTAACTATAGGTCTTCTAACTTGCACTTAGTCCCCATTACTAACATTCCCCACAAAACAGCCAAAAAGAAATTCAAGAGAATAGAATCAGATCTATTCTCTTTAGAATTTCAACAGATAATCTAGATCTTAAACATGAACCAAAAAGGACCTGTATACTACAGTTAGTACTTGTCTCCTTTCCAAATTTCATCTATCCTTCGCATTTTTTTTTTTTTTTTGGTAATGTATTTTTATTGATTCCAGAGAGGAAGGGAGAGGGAGATAGAAACATCAATGATGAAAGAATCATTGATCAGCTGCCTCCTGCATGCCCTCGACTGGGAATCGAGCCCACAACCCGGGCATGTGCCCTTGACCAGAATGGAACCCAGGCCTTTCAGTCCGCATGCTGAGACTCTATCCACTGAATCAAAACAGCTAAGGCTTATCCTATGCATTCTTAGTGATTATTCTCCAGTAGTATTTCTTGCTTTAAGGCCTAGTTTCCAATCACTCCCAATTATCTTTTTTCAGATACAATAATCCATGTACAGCTCTCAATTTCACTAGCATCAGGCTCATACTTCCACATTGTAAATTTGATCTCCTTATTATCTCACCCTGTTTTTTTCATTTCATGGATCTAGTTGCGAAATTGCTATATATTCACTTTATTTCTCTCAATCTATAGTAATAAAAGCATAATATGCTAATTAGACCTGAGGACCGCATTGGGTCTCTAGTAGTCTATAATACCCCACACAATTATGTTTTGTTCATCTCTATATGCCTAAGGGTGATTTCCAGAATAATCACTCAAATGTTTAATGAATAAAATCCCTACTTGAATGTTCCACAGCATCTCAAAGATCAATGTTTAAATGGCTCTTTCTCCTACTCCCAACCCCTAATCCTTTTGTTTAATGTTTAACTATCCTCATCCCAGAAGCTAGAATCCTAGGGGTCACCCCAAATCCCTCACTCTTCATATCACAACTACCACTAGATGCTCCTAAATTTACCTCTCCTCTCTAATCCCAATACCATTGCTTTTGACTAGGTCAGGCCATTCTTATTCCTTGTAGTTTAATATCTTCCTTATCCTCTAAGCCATTTCCACACTATCAGAATGACATTTCTAAGGTAAATCTAATGTCACTGCCTAGTTTAGAATATTTCAGTAGCTCACCACTAGTTTCTGGATAAAATACAAACTCCTTGACACAGCATTAAAATGTTTATTATCTGGCCTCCTCTAAAATTCATTTCAACTCCCTTTCTCTTAGAAGCATTTCCTGACCACTTAATTAGGTACCCATTTTTGCATGCTTCTTTAGGTTCTGTACTTACCTCTAATCACATGACATATTCTCATTCATCTGTCTCCCTCCCTAGGCTGAGTCCCTGAAGTATACTTTGTTTTCTCAAAACCAGAACATGATCCATAAAATAATGGATTTGTAAAATTAGTAAGGATTAAATTTAACTGAACCTATAGTGAACAGCAGCCATACAATGACAATGATAGAGAACACCATAGTAGAAATAGATTTCATAGACTAGAGCATTAATGAAACTTGATCTTAGAGGAAGAAAATCTTCCATTCCTTTTCCAGATAACCTTGACATTATTTAATTTTTTTCCATTCTGTTTTCCTTTAAGGCTACCTTCAGTGTTCACTTTAACTAGATTTTACCATTTCAGTACAAGTAAAGGAAGGGGTCTAACATGTGATTTATTCTAGTAACACAGCAATGAATATGCCTTTAAAAAGCATCCTTTTTGCCCCAGCTCAAAACTATTAAAATTAGTTATCAAAATATTGCAGTCGGTAAAATATTACAGGTTGCAAAATTTTTTAAATCCTTTGGCTATTTATATCCTTATTAATCTCTGCATTATTCCTGTGATTCCTTCCTTCCTTATCACCCTTGGGAATACACTTTATTTCCCAACATCTAACTGGGCCACAAGTCATCATTGAAAAAGAGGTCAACCCTAGATTTTCTCTAATTTGGATACAAAGATTAAACAGATTTATTTCCCTGTTTAAAGGTTAAAAAGCATTCCTATCCCTTTGTTTTTAAAAAACCTTCCAGTGAGATAGCATTTTAATACTACAGCAAGTTTGTGGTTTGATTCATGTTAAATTTTAATAAAAAGTCAATAGAATACAACACAAAATTGCTGTCACAAACCCAAGGAAGACTACTCCAAATGACAGAAAATTTTCACTAATTTGCAATAGTAAGAAAACTGCTTTGTTGCTAATCATTAAAACAAGCCATTTTAGGCTTGGCTGGGTAGCTGTTGGTTGGAGCATCGCCCAATCTACCAAGAATATGGGAGCTTCCATCCCCAGTCAGGCCACATATAAGAAGCAACAACCAATGAATGCATAAATAAGTGGAACAACAAATCCATCAAATTGGTATTTCTCTCTCCTAAGAATAAAAAAATGTTTAATAAAAAAAAGCCGTCCTAGCTGGTTTGGCTCCGTGGATAAAGGGTTGGCCAGTAGACTGAAGGATGCCTAGAGTTCAATTTTGGTCAAGGGAACATGCCCGGGATGCAGGCTCAATCCCCAGGTAAGGGGCATACAGGAGGCAGCCAATCAATGATTCTCTCTCATCAATGTCTCTCTCTCTCTCCTCCTCCCTTCCTCTCTAAAACCAATAAAAATGTATTTTTTAAAAAGCCATTTCATTCTAAAGTATATTTAAACTTCAGCTGCTTTTTTCAATTATCAAAATTTCCCAGTCAGCCTAAATTAACTAGATACTTCTAATTCCATTAGTTTACAAAAACTTTTAAGTGGCCTCCCTTGGAAACATCTCTTGAAACAAACAAAAGGATTAACCTAACATTTCCAGAAGCTATCACCTATACCTCCATCAACTAAACTTAAGACTGGTGTATTTCCTAGTCTTCACAATGAAACCAGTGGACCTTACACCTCTTACCATCACCCAGGAAGGGTGTGCATCTGTTCCGAAGGCCCCCCTGGCTCCAGGTCATCCTGGCTGCCGTTGCTCCAGGCTGGGCATCCATGTTGCTGCAGCTTGTGGTTTGTGAGGGGTAGTGTACAGGAAAAGCAGGATGGGATTTCAAGGGGAACAGGAGGAAGATGGCTTTCTGGGAAAATGCCATCACCATCATAGGTGTTAAATAGTACCACACACATTTTATTGCAGCACAGTTTAAAAATTTAACAAATGAAAGATTAAAAATAAAAAAAATAAAAATAAAAAAATTAAAAATACAGACGTCCAGAGATGCTCTAAAACAGTTAAGTTAAAGATCAGGAAAAATAAGGTCACAGACTTAACAGCCAGTTCTTTCGAGCGTGGGGGAAGGGATGAGGGCAAGGGTGGGGTTGGGAGAGAAAAGGTTTATGTGATCAATCCACTTAAAAATGCTAATGCCTTCGCTTTCTCTCCCAAGATGGAAAACTCCAAAGTCAATTAGGAGGCAGGAGAAATCTTATGAACATTCAGAAAAACTCCACTTTAATCCGGTTAAAAATCATCAGTCATTATCATCATTATCATCACCATCATTAAGTATAATAATAATAATAATAAATAATAGTAACTAGTAACAACAATAAAAAGGAAATCAGCGGAAAGTCAGGAAAAATGTAAAAAAAAATGGAATAACTTACTGTAGCTGAAGATCAAAAAAATCTCACTGTAAAAAAACAAAAATAAAAATAGCCCAGATTAGAAAAACGGGAGGTGCAAAAATGTCAAGTCAGTCAAGTTCATTTCTTTTCTCTTTCCAAAAGCAGTTTCCACAAAAACCGCAAGGGTAAAGTTCTCAGTAGCAGACAAGCAAAGCCCTTTCCACATCATCAATCAATCTTAAAAATACACGAGGAAATAGAGAGGTCAGTTTATGAGAGGCTAAAAGGCTCCTCCTCCTCTAACCCAACTGCTGCAGAAAAAATAGAAATAGAAATTTTAAAAATTACATCTTAAATCCAAGTCCCGTTTTTGGAAACAATTAAAAAAAAAAACACCTGTAAATTTGCTGTAGTGCACACCAAGTTGCATCATTATTTTTAAAATGCTCTTTATAAAATCAGTTTTGGAATGGGAATGTGTGTGTTCTGGAAGGGTGGGGAAGGGAGGTTAAAAATCAAAGCTGAGCTCCAGTGAGTAGGGATGGGGTTCGCCTTGCTGCCCTGTGAAAGGAGAAGGGACAGATTGAGTCAGAGTTCCTCAGAAATGTTGTGCCCTAAACCCCCAAGACAGAAACATCTGTCGATTGCTTCTAACACATTTTGGTAAAGCATAACATTCCACTGGAATGAGGAGAGCCTCTCTGGAATCACTTCTACCAGTGATTCTCTTCACAATTCTTCAACATTAGTAGATAACTAGAATTATCAAAATAAGTGCATGTATTCCCTTAAGGGTCTCAAAAAAGGTGTAAGTTCAAACTTCCATCTTGATAACCAGTTTGGGCAAAGAATATATATATAGAAAAACCAAGCCAACAGAGGTA
The DNA here is from genome assembly GCA_026230045.1 of Corynorhinus townsendii. Classification (NCBI taxonomy): domain Eukaryota; kingdom Metazoa; phylum Chordata; class Mammalia; order Chiroptera; family Vespertilionidae; genus Corynorhinus; species Corynorhinus townsendii. The sequence continues at coordinate 158,655,589 of JAPDVU010000001.1, read as the reverse complement.
AAGAAGTGAGCAAATCTCAAGGATGAAGGAAGATTAATGAAGGTAAGCAAATTCATGGATTTAAAATTTTTAAGTCCATGTAGTTTTTTCTGTAATACAGATTGAAGGAGAATGGTCTACCATGAAGATACATAAGAGAGGAACATCGATTCTCAAAACCAATTAAGTGAACAAATCACAAGACCTGGTAAGTTCTACAGTAAGAAAAGATGCTTTAAACAAGGAACACTTTATTTATTCACTGACAGAATGAAAAATCAAAGATGAAGGAAAAGATTATGGCTACTGAATATTTAATGTCATAAAAACAGGTGAAAAATTATGGTCCTTAAGTTTGTTTCAGTAGTCTATATATATAATTAGTGGTCACTAATTTATAAGCAAGTACACATAGCTAATTCAAAGAATCTTATATATAACATAATAAAAAAAATAACATGACATCAAAATCAAAATCTGCAATTAGACTGTAGGTCTTTGAGTAAATAAGAATGGACTGGTTGCCTTCACATTTCAATACTCAGCCAGGTTTTATTCTCATCTCTAAATGTCAGTAAACTGAAAAATTTTAAACTGACTTTGAAAGTGTTCCATAAGTCAACTATATATGAATAACTACAGCAACGGGACAGGTACTGTAAATCTAAAATTTAAACTAATTTTTTTTAAAGCAGACCAATTTAGGCATGACATGTAAGTTACTGGTATACTTGTTTTGATGTGTTAACTTGTACAAACGCACTAACTACAGAAAAAGCTGTAGAAAAATGTACATCCTTTTAAATGTTATCTCCTTGGATTCTGTGTTTGGAAAGTATAGTCTAATTTTTTTTTCTTGGAGTCATAGCCTGAATCTGGTACTTAAAATTTTCAGGATATGTTAAATAACTTTGTGGCTCATCTATAAACAAATCCTTTGCACATGTGTCAAAAGATATAACCTTGACCAGCCAGTGTGGCTCAATGGTTAAGTATTGACCTATGAACCAGGTCACCATTCAATTCCAGGTTGGGGTACATGCCTGGATTGCAGACTCAATGCCCAGTTGGGGGTCCTGCAGAAGGCAGCTGATCATCACTGATGTTTCTCTTTTCTCTCTCCCCCTCTCCCTTACTCTGAAATCAATAAAAATATTTTTTAAAAGACAAAAACTTAAAAAGAAGCTGTTAAATAAGACATCTTTCAAATAAGTTAAGCTGTCTCCCAAGATGTTATAAATTGAGTAGCTATCACTCATAAAAAAACACAAAAACAGTATTTTAGCTCCTAATTCCAACACTTTGTAATTAATAGTATAGCTAAATTATACTGTACTTTGACAATCTTGAGTGGTTTGGATCCCTTCTAAAGGGGTAATTCTCAAAGGGAGGTCTGACAACTAGTATCACATGGTACTTATTAGGAATGCAAATGATGGGGCCCACTCCAGATTGACTTAATTATAAACTCGGGGGCTAGAGAGCCTAGCAATGTTTTAACTAGCCCTCTTGCTGATTCTGATGTCAGCTCAAGTTTAGGGACTGTGTGAAGAGTTTAATGAGGAAACTCTATTCCCCTAGTTAAGATAAATTCTTTACAAACCAAGTGCCTCATCTGTCCAGTTTACTGACAAGTTTAAGCAGCAAGGCTTTGAATGTGTTCCTGATATTACATAAAACATATCCAATAAAATTATAACTTATCATAGTAAATACACCAAGGAATTTAAAAAACAGCCCAATAGTAATCCTTATTCCCTTTATAGCCCCCACATTTCCAGTATCTTAGATAACACAAGCAGTTATGCTACATCTAGTCTTTCTGGTTCTCACTAGTCAATTCTCTAGTAAATCTAATTATGTACAAAACCATAACCTTCCCTGATCCCAATGAGAATGAATGAGTATACATATTAAGTATGAGCAAATACAAAGTTGTCCCAAAAGACGACAACTAAAAAAATTACTTGCCTGGCAGGCATGGCTCAGTGGTTGAGCATTGACCTATGAACCAGGAGGTCGTGGTCGATTCCCAGTCAGGGCACAGGCCCAGGTTGTGGGCTCCATCCCAGCATAGGCATGCAGGAGGCAGCCAATCAATGATTCTCTCTCATCATTGATATTTCTATCCCTCTATCCCTCCCTCTTCCTCTATGAAATCAATAAAAACTTAGAAGAAAATTACTTAGAAGACTGAAATACTTTCATTAAAGGCAGTTAACATTAATGATATACAAAAACTGCTTCTAATCGTAAAATTATTTCTGTATCTTTTCAAAAGTTCTAGAAACAATGATTAGATTTCAATTTTATTTCTATAACTCATTTATTGCATATTTAACTAATATCTAAATCGTTTAACTCATTTGCCTGGCACAGGTAATAATAGCATTGGGGTGGGGGGTGTAAAATCCAGTTCTCATAACTCCTAGGCTAAGATTTCTTCAACTGTTACACTCTCCAGTTAATATCTCACAATTTCACCAGTTAAAATAATCTTTAAGATTTGAATAACTAGCTATTTTGGAGCTTATTCCTTTCTTGTTTCTAACAGGAACTCCATCCAAAACAAGGTTGGTCACCTGCTATGTGAAACTCTCTAGAGACCTAATTACAAATATAAGCTATGTTTAAAGTCTCTACAGAAGGAATAGCAACCACCATCAAGCATTCCTGTGTCATCAGCATAGGAAACAAAAAAGTCAGATCTGCAATTTAGTCACCCTTCTTAAACCCTTCCTCTCTAGCAAATATATAAATGTTCTAATACCTACGTATTTGAAAACATATCTAGAATCGTTCAGATATTAATTCTATGGCCAAATCATTCCAGATGAACATTAACTCAAAGAATTGTTACCTTGGTACATTTTGATCTAACACATCTAGTGCCCTTCAATTAATTTCAATTCACCAATAACTGTTCTTAAATATTAATTCCTGACATTTATTTGCCAACAATATTTTTATTAGGTAAATGATGTCCTAATTTAAGCAATTACAGGCCTTAACTCATTTCTAACAATTCTGCAGTAATAAACTTCAGTTTTAAGCCCATGTATTAAATAATTAGGCTTTAAAAAAAGGAATGCTTTTGATTCCTATTACATTATCTACAATGGTGAGGAATCAACAAATGCATGGGTATCTAGAATAAGAGTACTTTTACTTCCTTATCAAGTAGGTTTCTTAAGGAATAAATTTACCTTGGAGTACTGGTTTACGCGATTAACACATTATGAAAATTAAAATCAACTAAATCTTACACAATAAATAGCAATTTGGTTTTTTTAAATCCTTAGTATTGAAAGTATTACAGATGTTCATTTTCCCCTAAAAAACCCGTTCTAGCCTGCCTCACCCCCTAAATAGCGATTTCTTGGATAAGGCAATGTGATACTAGTTAGAAACCTCTTTTTTATAAACTTAGAAGAAATTTTTGATACAGTTCAGGACCTGGCAAATAGTAGGCACATTGATACTTGCTTAAAAAGATAGTGGTTATGAATCTTGCCAGTTTAGATGGTCTGAAAACTAATGCCTGAATAGCCTGAAAATTAGACTTTATCATCTTGGAACATTGTATTAGTAACAAATGCAATCCTCCTAAATATTTCTCCCAAGTGCAGTTTGGCAAGTTCCAGTTACTGCTAGTGGTTGCTGTAATTAGGTTCTTGTAAAGATTCAAATTCAGTACTTAGTGCCTGTTATTCCTATAGCTAGATAAAATCGCTTGACTAACCTGGTGGTTAAAATCCTTACTAGTTCCGTTCCTGATTCAATATAACCCTGGCAACCAACATTCTTATGCCTCTATTTCTTTCCAAGAAAGATAGTAATACCTACCTCAAAGAAAATTCCACTAACTTATATATATTTCAAGTGATTTATAACCTGCAGATAAAAAGTCAGCTTTAATTAGTAGTTAATATATGATTACAATCTTTAAAAAAAATAAGTGAAAATAAATACTTCGCGGTCCATCATTTTCTCAGAGGAGTAAAATAATAGTCTATAAAATACTAAAGCTACTGTTATAATATTTATTATTCTTATGCCCTGCTCCAGAATTGAGAGACACGCGGTAAAATGTCTACTTGGTAATCCTTCCCCAAACCCCGCCCAATTTTTAAATTTAACAAGAGGCACCAGCACTATACTAACTTCAACTATATTAACGAGCATCTCGATCTTCCCTTTCATGATCCCTCTTGGAGACCTCATGGTCGTAAAAAATGAAAGGAAAGCAGCCGTTAACACAGAAGAGAACGAAAAAAGGACACTTCCCCTGCTGATCGTGGCCTAGAGGACACTAGGTTAAATCTACACGAGAGCTGAGGCCTGCAAAACTCTCCCGCATAGAACCTAATCCCCCACTGCAAAAGAGAATAAATGAGGGCCTAGTTATTGAGAAAAGGTTTCCCTCGTCATCTCTCCCACATCCCCTCGCGCTCACCGAGGAACCCAGCGCCTCCCCCTGCTTCTATCTCCTCTACTTACCTGAAGGGAAAAGGGAGAAGAGATTCGATTCTGAATCTCCTACTCCCGGGTTCTACGTGGAGAAGCCGACTAATGCTCGAGGTCAGCAACACGGGGGCTGCAACCGCTCAGCCTTCGTCTCTTCACAAAATGGCCCCCGAGTCTCCTCTGCCGCCGAGGCGAAGGCCTAGCCCCCGCCCCACTACTGAGAAATCTTCCTATTGGCTGCGATTTTTCTCGCTCCCGCTTCTAATTAGACAATTCTACCGCTCTTCACAATTCTGTCCAATCACAATATGCAGTGGGTTAGACTAAGCAAAAGAATTTCCACATGCGTGAGAGGAACCAGTTCGTAACTGGTTATTTTTTCTGTCATTCATCTCCTGAGAAATGCTTATTGGCCACTGTACCTGAGGAAGAGCTGGGTGGAAACTCGCCTTTGTATCGCGTACTGCTTCACATCCGGGTATCCGGAGGTCTGATTGGCGGCCGCCCTATCCTATCTCGGCTCCTTAGAGCGTCTACTAGAAGGACCGCCCATATCTTGGAATTCCCGCTGCGCTAGGGCGGGGGTGGGGAGGGGTGGGGAGTGAGGGATTTCCGCTGGTAGCGGGCTCGGAGAGCATCTGCCCTAGCCTCGGGCCTAGGAATAAGGAGACGCGCCAAATAAATATTCCAGGGTTCCGTGTGGATAAAGAAATGAGTTCTTTTGGAGCGAGGAGGGAGTAATGAAGACTCAGCCTTGCGGTTTTTCCAACCTCAGATTCCTTCTCAGTTCCAGACTGGAATGCCAGTTCCCTCCTGGACAATTTCACTTAGCCTGTCAAGCCTATCTTCAGACAACCCTTATCTCACCCAGTCCAACTTATTATTCTCCATTACAAAAGTAAAGGAAGTCTAAAATGCAAGCCTGAAATACCCATTGTCTGACCCCGTCATCTCACTAATACCCTACACATGCCAAACAAATTGGCCTATCCCATTTGTTTCCCCCGCTCCCATCCTGATCTGGGCCCTGGATTACTCTCATCCTGAAATGGCCTGTCTCCAATCTATTACACTTGATCTTAGCCAAAAGGTGGAGAAGCAATCCCCTCTGTTTATTTATACCAGTTGTGCAGGCAGTGGACCAGCTCTACTAAGAACAAGGGAGATTTCTCTGGGCTGTTAGGGAAAGCAAGGTGCAGAACACTATCTAGATAACGCGATTGTGTGTGTATACATTTTAAGAGATATAGGTACATGTGAATGCAATTTGGTGCATTATTTTGGTTTTTGTATATTTTTTCCTGATGCATTATTTTGAATTAGTTCCGAATTCCAGAGAGATTCATAAAGTACCTATATGTTACCTGTAAAATAACAAAACTAAAACAATTTAGTAATGAGTTTGATGTCCTTTAGTCAAGGGAAAACAATGCACAGCGGAGGAATATAGAACCTCACAGGCAGTGAAGCACTCTTGAAGGATTTCAGGCAAGAGCAACTTTTGTATAGCGTTAGAAATGGCAAAGCAGAAACGGCATGGTTGTCTGGGGTTGATTATCTGACTTTATAAAGGTGAATGAACAAAGAAGAGCCCAGAGTTGTGTGGCTTTTGTAATTGGATGACTGGATTTCTGTGAAGCAGAGCTTTTACAGGAACAGAAAACTTCAGTTTGCTGAGGTGACACTCTGGCAGGAGCAACTCCATCTTTTTTAATGTTTTTATTGATTTGAGAGAGAGAGGAAGCGAAAGGAAGAGAGCGAGAGATGTGAGAGAGAAACATCAGTCAGCTGCCTCCCACATGCACCCTCACCGGGATTGAAACCACAACCTGAGTATGTGCCCTGAAAGGGAATCAAACAGGAGACTTCTGTGCATCTAACAATGCTCAACCAACTGAGCCAACCCAGCCAGGCTAGGCACAACTCTATCTTGAACTTAGAAATTTATTTCAACATACATTTGGGGGAGTGAAGCTTTTATCTCATTGACCCCAAGAATGAATGAGAAGGAATAATTTATCTGCTTAAAAGGACTCCTTATGGAGTAATACAGATATTAAAATAAGCAAATATAAGCACTTATATCAACATGGTTAAATCTTGAAATGAACATTGAGTGAAAAAAGTAAATTACAAAGAGCCAATCTGTCTAGAAATCTCTGACATCTTGAAATAACTAAAGGAAGAACCCTATAATATTCTCAAAATGAAAAAAAAAAATGTTCATTTGCCCCAATGGTCGGCAAACTCATTAGTCAACAGAGCCAAATATCAACAGTACAATGATTGAAATTTCTTTTGAGAGCCGAATATTTTAAACTTCAACTTCTTCTAACGCCACTTCTTCAAAATAGACTCGCCCAGGCCATGGTATTTTGTGGAAGAGCCACACTTAAGGGGCCAAAGAGCTGCATGTGGCTTGGGAGCCACAGTTTGCCGACCACGGACTTACCCAATCAGCATTAATTGATCAAATACAGTAAGCAAGGCATGGGAGATATTATGAAGATTTATATATAGTCCTTGTCCTCAAGCAACTCAATTTAAGAAAAAAGATGGACATCTTTTAAAAATTACTGTAAGGTAGTTTTTAATAGTGTTTAATCAATATAATAGCCTGAGGATACAATTAATTGAACTGAGACAAGATAACAAATCTTCAATGAAAGTATATTTTAGGCTTAGAGAATAGCTTATATACAAAACAAGGTAGATAAAACACCAAGGTAAATTCAAAATTTTTAATTAATTTAGTAAGGCTGGAATGTATTGTGCATGTAAGGAATTGTAGAAAAATGTCTGTCAGTTCTTAAAGAGCCACATTTACACTGCTCTAGAATTTGGACTTTATCCCATGCAATGGGCATTCATTAAAAAGTTGTAACAAGAGAGAAACTGAGATGGCGGCATAGGTAAACACCTAAACTGTTGCCTCGCACAACAATTTCAAAACTACAACTAAAAGACAAAACGGACACCATCCAGAACCACAGGAAAGCTGGCTGAGTGGAAATTTTACAACTAGAAGGAAAGAGAAAAGCACATTGAGACTCAGAGGAGCTGCAAAAGGCTCAGGTACGGAGACGCGCATGCGAGTGGAAAGGACGGGCAGCTGAGTGCGTGGCTGGCTTTCTCAAGCGGGAGGGAGACAAAAGCTTCTGACTGCAATGAATTCCAGTTCTGGGTGAGACTCTGGCAACCCAGACTCATTCAAGGAGAAACTGGACTGTCTGGCAACGGGTGAAACTCGAGGGTGGTTTTCTCTTAGAGGTGCTTGCAGCGATTACTGAGGGACACTGAGACCCAGGGGCCTCATAAGGCAGGGCTGATGGGAAGCCAAGGCTGTCTGCTCAGCCCTGAGACTCCGCCCCATCCAAGCTGAGCACAGAGGCTTTTGCAATTTTGCAAGTCTTGTCTCATAAGAGTGTCTCCAGCACAGAAGTTCTCCAGGCATAGACACAGCTGATCCTCACAGCCAATTGGCCTGGAGGTCAATTCCTCCCAGTGACACCAACAACAATCAAGACTTAACTACAACAAGGCCGTGCACACAGTCCACAAAAGGGTGCACCAAGAGTGTCCACCTCAGGTAACTGGGGAGGCTGAGCCACTGAGCCATATAGGACACCTAGCACACAAAGCTACTCTACCAACTCAGGGAAGCAACAAAAATGCGGAGACAAAGAAACAGATCACAAACAATACATATCTATCAACAAGTGAATCTAAAAATCAAGTGAATAAAAAAATCTGATGAACAGAATAAACTGGTGAATATAATAGAATCAGGGGCATAGAAAGGGAGTGCACTGACACTTCTCAGGGGGAAAAGGGTATGGGGGGTGCTGCAAGAGACTGGATGAAAATCATACACCTATGGATGAGGACAGTGGGGGGGAGGTAAGGGCAGAGGGTGGGGTGGGAACCGGATGGAGGGGAGCTATGGGGGGAAAAAAGAGGGACAATTGTAATAATCTGAACAATAAAGATTTATTAATTTTTTTAAAAAAAGAAAAGGTAAAAAATAAAAAAAAGGACTTCTTATGGTTAACTGGGCCCAAATTTATAATCAGGGTCTAGCAGCTAGCTGTTGTTTATAGGGGACCTTTCATGCACACTGCATTGCAGGGAAAAGCCACAAACTGGGCCAAGCCTCTGGCACTGTGTTCCTGCCATCTGAGCTGAGCCTTATGAAATAGCTCCTGGGCCCTAGCCAGTTTGGCTCAGTGGCTAGAGTGTCAGCCTGTGGACCGAAGGGTCCCAGGTTCAATTCCCAGTCAAAGGCACATCCCTGGATTGCAGGCTCGGTTCAATGTGCTGGAGGCAGCCAATCAATGATTCCCTCTCATCATTGATGTTTCTATCTCTCTCTTCCTCTCCCTTCCTCTCTGAAATCAATAAAAATATATTTTAAAAATAAATAAAAATAAAATAGCTCCTGATATTACATTTGGGCCCATGAGACTCAGACCTTCCCATTCCAATTGGAGCTATGCAATTATACCCTCATTTTCATCTTTATAGACTAATCTGAGCAGCTCAATAATTGTTACTCAGAATGGGCAATTCTGATCAATCACAACAGTGCTATTGGGACCAATCAAACAGTTTGGATTTGGAGTCCTCATTTGTATAGAAATGTGCCATTCGGACTATGGGCAGGAACTTCTCTCTATATAAGCCAGCTTCCCCTGAGTCCAGTAGAGCACACTTTCAGCAGCATTTCCCCTGCGTGGACTGTAGTAAGTACTGTAACACCTCAGCTGCTTCACTTGAATAAAGTCTCTCTTCACTGCACCCCACATTTGGGTGTCCTGTTGGCATTGAATTAATGACAGTGAACTTGACTGACAACCTTTTTCAGTTGTGTGCATTTCTCGATTGTTTCAATTTTTTGCCACATGCATTATGTATTGCTTTAGGCTACTTTATTTATTTCTTTTTAAATACATGTGTTCATTGATTTTACGGATAGAGAGGGATAGAGAGATAGAAACATCAATGAGAAGGAAATATCCATCAGTTATCTTCCATATGTCCCCTACTGGGGATCAAACCCATAACCAAGGCATGTGCCCCAACTGGGAATCAATCCAAGGGCCTTTTGGTTCATGGGTTGGTGCTCAGCCACTGAGCCACACCAGCCAGGTGTTTTAGTCTACTTTAAAAGGAAAAAGGAAAAGCATGTAAGAAAGAATATACTAAAATATTAATAATGGTTCTCTCCTGGTAGGGAAATTACCAGTACATGTGCTTTTTTGTGTGTGTGCTTTTCTTTATTTTTCAAATTGTCAACTTTGAACAAGTAATCAAGGGAAAACATACTTAAAATGCTTAAAGCTCAGCTCAATTGCCATATTACAGTTCATTTAAAAGTACCTCATAGCACTGTGGTTAACTTTACACTTAGCACTTCTCCCCTCCTGAATGGTAAGTTTTTGATGGCAGAGTTTAATTCCTATTTCTCTCAGTATTCTTCCTGCTTATTACCTATTTCATTGTCATGGTGTCTTAAACAGTGTAATTTGTATTAAATTAATCATAAACTTTTATTTGTAGGGAAAATTACTATTGTCTCAGAACAGACTGGTAGACTGTCTTTTCCTTATTATATATTTCATATAGCACGTACTCAGAAGGACCCAGAAGATGTGAGGTTGACATATAATTCATGTAATTCTTGACTTAAGTAAACAACAATAAACACCAAAATGTTTTATTATTTATTGTTCTCATAGAATAAAAAGGTCCATAAAATGTTAATGAAAACTACTTTTCATTTTACCAGAAATTAGTTTTACTGCATGATCTTGGTCATTCCCTACAAGACATTTGTGACTATCTGTTTTTAAGGTTCTGTAAATCTAGGTAAATGAGATGGAAAGTAGAAAGTTATATTGGCCCTGACCAATTTGGCTCAGTGGATAGAGCGTCGGCCTGAGGACTGAAAGGTCCCAGGTTCAATTCAGGTCAAGGGCATGTACCTTGGTTGTGGGCACATCCCCAGTAGGAAGTGTGCAGGAGGCAGCAGATCAATGTTTCTCTCTCATTGATGTTTCTAACTCTCTATCCCTCTCCCTTCTTCTCTGTAAAAAATCAATAAAATATATTTTTTTTAAAAAAAGGAAGTTATCTTGATCTCTCTGCCTACTCTAAACACCCTTATAATTCTAAAGGTGAATGCTTTTACTGGCTGACTGTGAATAACTAGAAACAAAGCCATGAACCAGACTACAGTAATGGAGAGGGAGTGGGACAGGCAAGGAAACAAAAAAACACTTACCTTAGGCAAAAAAGAGAAAACAATGCAAAACTAAAGTTTGTGGATTGTTGGGTCGTACATAGAGTCCTACATACTTCTCCAGCACCGCTCACCTGGGGAAGTTACTATGGATGCCAGCTACTGTTTTGCTCCCTTCCCAAATAGATACAGCTTGGTCTATATATGTGCTACCACATAGGAAACTAAACTTTTTGTGTGTTTTTTTTCTAAATATATTTTTATTGATTTCAGAGAAAGGAAGGGGGAGGGCGGGGGGGGGAGAGAGAGAGAGAGAAAGAGAGAGAGAGAGAGAGAGAGTGCCTCTGGCACTCACCCCAACCAGGGACAGAACCCAAAACCTGGGCATCAAACCAGCAACCCTCCAGTGCATGGGACTATACCCATTCAACTAAACCACACTGGCTAGGGCCTAAACTTTTGTTTTTTATTAAAGAAGTGATTATCTTTGAAGATATTACAGGCATAATGTATTCCCTGTAACCTTCCCTCCTTCTAATTCTCAGCCTCCTGTCAAAAAGAAGGGAAAGGAAAAGTAGTAACAGCCGCGAATGCCGCATATACTTTTAACCTAAGTTATTGCCTGAATATTGTCCTCTATCTATCATCCTACATGCCCTCAGCCTAGCTAGTCATCTACCTTTTTCCATTCAGTAAGTCAAATAGACCTTTACTAGTACAATCATTATTGCCTCTCCCCCTCTGCCTCCTCCAGCACCTCAGGATGTCATAAGCATCTTCCACTGGAGTGCTTGGAGGTGATCTCTTATAAATCCAGACAAAGCACTTAATTAAAATTTCATACAGTTCTCTAATTTACTCAACACTACTTTATACTTCTTTACACTAATTTGGAGACCTTTCTGAGTGTTTGCAATGTATCTTCTATAGGCAACCATATTCTACCTGGAAAATGACATCATGAAGATATTATAGAAGCAAAAAAACATTAAGCACAGTGGAAATATCACTTTTGATGAGATTGTCAGTATTGCCCAACAGATTCGACATTGATCTTTAGCTAGAGAACTCTCTGGAACCGTTAAAGAGACCCTGGGGACTGCCCAGTCTGAGGGCTGCAATGTTGATGGCCACCACCCTCATGACATCATAGATGGTATCAACAGTGGTGCAGTGGAATGTCCGGCTAGTTAAGAACTACAAAGGAAAATGTCTCAATGAAAGATTATTTGACAACCAAAAGAAGATATTACATAGTGGTTTGAAGACCCTTACTCACTTACTGCAGCCTATTTCTCCCACACTGAGTTTATTCCCCAAACTGATCCTGCAAACTTATCCTGCTAATCATCTGAAAGTTTTCTTTTATTGTTAATCCTCACCAGAGGACATTTTTCCATTGATATTTTAGAGAGAGTGGAAGGGAGAGGGAGAGACAGAGGGAGAGAAACATCAATTCATTGTCTCCCATACGCAACCCAACCAAAGCCGGGGAGGAAGCCTGCAACCGAGAAATGCGCCCTTTGCAGGAATCAAACCTGAGACCCTTCAGTCCAGGGACTGACACTCTACCCACTGAGCCAAACCACCTAGGGTGAAAGTATTCATTTTATTGTGTGATTCCCACACTAAATCCTAAAATAGCTCCCCGTTTCAATCTTCTTTTTTCATTGGTTCACTCACAGTTCTTCCCTGACTGGCTCCTATTACCTATCAATGTTATCCCCTGCACAAGACCCTGTGCTCAGGCAGCCCTGCAGTCCTCACTCCAACAAGCCAGCCAGGTTGATGTTCTCTTTGCCTATAGTCCAAGCATTCTTCTTTTTTTATTTTTTTATTTATTGACTAGGGGCCCAGTGCACAAATTTGTGCACCTTGAAAGGAAATGTGGGCCACTAGGCTGTGGTGGGCACAGGGGCGGGTCTTGGCCCATCTTCCACGCCCCCGCCTGGACCCTCCCACTGCAGACCCAGTCTCCTGTGTGCTGGCAGCCCTGCTCCCACTGCTGCCTGCTCCCACACACTGACGGCGCCAGCCCCAATCGCCCTGCATCACCCTGGCACTGTCAGTGGGTGTGAGTGGCGGCTGCTGCCTCAATCGCCCCTCAGGAGCAGAGAGAAGTAGAGAAACCCTCAAGGGCAATTGGGGCCTGCACTGGGCATCGGCAGTGGGTGCAAGCACTTGGCGGGACTGCAGTGCACAGGAGCAAAGAATTTACAGTAACCACCAGAGGCTTGCCTGGATGACAGTGACCGGCACCCCTGCTCAGTCTGGCACCCCTGCTCACCTGCTCCACTATCCCACCATGGCCAATGCCTGCCATGTTCCACACTCTGCCTCCTGCTGCCGACACTGGCCATGTTCTGCACACGCCCCCTGGTGGTCAGCACACATCATAGCGATCAGTTGTTCGGTTGTTCAGTTGTTCTGCCTTTCAGTCTATTTGCATGTTAGGGTTTTATATAGAGATATTTTTTAGAGAGAGGGAGGAAGAGAGAGAGAGAAACATGGATTTGTTGTTCCACTTATTTATGCATTAATTGGTTACTTCTTGTTTGTGCTCTGACCAGGAATCGAGCCCACACCTTGGCATATGGGCTCCAACAATCTTTAAAACCTAAGATTGGTTGCCTCCCACACGTGCCCTGACTGGGCCCAGGTATTGAACTTGCAACTGAGGTACATGCCCTTCACCAGGAATCGAACTCATGACCGTTCAGTGCTTGGGCTGATGCTCTCGACCCTGAGCCACACCAGCCAGGGCTCTTCTTAATGACCAAAACTCTTAACTTAAAAATGAAAATATAAACAAGCAAAAAAATTTTTATCCACAAAGCTTGAAAAAAGTTAGAATGATTTTTTAAAAATCAGAATTGCCCAGCTGGCATGGCTCAGTGATTGAGTGTTGATCTATGAGCCAGGAGGTTGCTGGTTTGACTCCCAGTCAGGGCATATGCCTGGGTTGTGGGCTTGATCCCCAGTGTGGGGCATGCAGGAGGCAGCTGATCAGTGATTCTCTCTCATCATTGATGTTTCTGTCTCTTTCTCCCTTTCCCTTCCTCTCTGGAATCAATAACAATATATATATATTTTTAAAAAATTAGAATCATGACATCCAGTTAGTGGTTTTGAGGTTAGGTCGTATTTGATTCTTTTTTTTAAATCCTCACCCAAGGACATGTTTTTCATTGATTCTAGAGAGAGGAAAGAAGAGCGGGGGAGAGAGAGACACCTCCTGGCTCATGGGTCGACACTCAACCATTGAGCCACACAAGCTGGGCTAAACTTTCTCTTATAGTTTGAGTCTTACCTCTGAATTCTTTCCTAACCAGAACTCAAGTACCAAGGTTGCTGAACCAAGGTCCGGTCTACCCTTACTAGTCTAACACCTGGTGCCATTCTCCCCACCAACATTCTCATACAAAGGTATGTAATGAATTTAGTTATTGTTTCTTGCTAATCTTTCTCCTATCTATTTAATTATTAGACCAGCAAAAAGAACCTTGAAGGTAGAGGAAATTTTGTTCCACCTACACAGTGCGTTGAGACTTATATAATACTAGTGGCTCGGTGCACAAAATTCGTGCACAGGGGGGAGGGGGGTGTCCCTCAGCCTGGCCTGCACCCTCTCCAATCCGGGACCCCTCTCACAATCTGGGACCACTGGCTCCTAACTGCTCACCTGCATCCCTGCCTGATCGCCCCTAACCACTCTGCCTGCTTGCCTGCTCGCTCCCATCTGCCCCCCCCCACCAGCCTTCTTGCCCCCAACTGCCCCCCCTTGCTGGCCTGATCACCCTCAACTTCCCCCCCACCAGCCTGCTTGCCCCCAACTGCCCCCCTGCCAGCCTGATCACCCCCAACTGCCCTCCCTTCCTGGCCTGATCATCCCTAACCGCCTCTGCCTCAGCCCCTCCACCATAGCTTTGTCCGGAAGGACATCCAGAAGGTCTCCCAGAAGGTCTATTTAGCATATTACTCTTTTATTAGCATAGATAGGCTCCAGCCATTTAAAGAGATATTGTAAAAATAAGTTACTTAATCTTCCTATCTTTCTAATTCCTCAATTTCTGTTCCCCCTTCTTACTGTGGACGAAAAAGGGGCCACATACTAAATCTGACAAGCTTAGAGGAGGCCTGCCATGCAGAGACCTATGATAGTGAACATAAAAATTCCTAACTAAAAGCAGTCATGGCAGGTAGTCATGTCCTGGGAGGATATCTTCCTTGACAAAGGCCAATCTTTAACTGAGCTGACTATTGTCTTTTTTGGATCTATGATAACATTCCTTTGAAATGTCAGAGTAATCTCCTTTCCAAACCTCTCAGGGCACAAGCTCCTGTCAGAACACGAGACCACAGAAACCCTCACTGCTATCTTATTCTCCCTCATACCATCTTGCTGTGTTGTAAATGTTAATTGTTAAGTATCCTGTATCCACCAATGTAAAAGAAATATGTGTCTATCCATTTTCCTTATTATCAAATCTCAGAGATCCCCATACATCTTCCCCTTTAATTCTGATGTGTAAAATAAATGGTAAAACTGCCATTTTCTGGTAAAATCTGTTGATATTTTGCTTCCAAGCAATTGTCGTCAGTTTGAATCAAATAAACTCATAAAAATTCTTACAGGTTTGGACATTTCTTATGTTGATACTACTAAATGTTTTTCTCTATCTTTTCCTTTATCTCTTTGCTTCTCTTTTAATTTTCATCCTAGCAATGACCTAAATCTGGCTTCCTATAGGTTAAGCCTTCTTTAACACACTTGCCATCTGTTCTCCTTCTGGCTCTGAAGCACAAGATTTTATCCTGTAGTAATTTTTATTATACTAATCTTTGTACAGTTTACAAAGTGCTTTTCAGTTCACAAGTCTTACATTTCATAATTAGTACTTATTTTACTATTACGGAAGAAATTGACCTTTTAAGCAAATATCTAAATGTTATAAAAATACTATGTAAACTGGCCCAGATCTTTTCAAATATGAAATTACATTTCATTTAGTAATTACCTTTCACGTGACTGGTCATTATACAATTTACTCAAGGGCATTTTTATGTACAATTTTGAAGGCCTGTCTTACTGTCTGAAAAACATTTCCTATATTGTAACTCTTATCTTTTATTACTTTGTTTTTCACAACTCCACCCCTGACTACTGACTTTTTGTCATCTCAATGCACATTCAGTTACCTAAAACCTCAGAACTCACTCTCTTGTTCACTATCTCATGTCCAAAGAACCCTGATTACCATTCCCTTCTGGCATAGTAGAGGGTCAAAGCATGGTAAGTTTTGGAAATGTAGAATTAGGGACAATAGGGTAAACTACATGCTAGCACGCATTTCACTGGGCAGATGCAAGCATTGAGGAGATACCATTAAAGTCCCTTTCATTCTAATGAGTCCTAAAAAGCAAGAGAAAGCCTTATTAAGCTTCTGTGAGTAAAGGTTTCCAACAACCGAATCAAGTATCAATTTTCAAATTAAAAATTTTTTATAATGCAATAATAGAAAGGTTCTTAAATTTTTATTGAATTTATTGGGCTGATATTGGTTAATAAATTTTTATAGGATTCAAGTGTACAATTCTATGATACATCATCTGTATATTGTATTGTATGTTCACCACCCAAGGTCAAGTCTCCTTTCTTCACCATTTATCCTGTCTTTGCCCTCTTCTAGTACCCTGTTTCAAATTAAATTTAAACCAAATAAAATCGGGGACAAAAATGTCCAAAAACTGGTCTGGCTGGTGGGATTCAGTTGGTTGGGCTTCCTCCCATGCACCAAAGGGTCACCAGTTTGATTCTAGTTCAGGGCACATTCCCAGGTTTCCTCCTTGATCCCCGGTAGGGGGCATGTGCAGAAAAAAGCTGCTTGATTTATCCTTGTCACATCAATGTTTCTTTCCCTCTCCCTTGCTCTCTCTTTATTTTTGATCTTATTAATATTTTTAATATATATTTATTTATTTCAGAGAGGGAGGGAGAAGAAGAGAGAGATAGAAACATCAATGATGAGAGAGAATCATTGATCGGCTGCCTGCTACACACTCCCACACTGGGGATAGAGCCCGCAACTGGGGCATATGCCCTGACCTGGAATTGAACAGTGACCTCCTTGTTCATAAGTCAATACTAAACCACTGAGCCATGCTGGCCGGGCCCCTTCCATTACTTTTTTTTTTTTAATTTAATAAATCTTTATTGTTCAGATTATTACAATTCATCCTCTTTCCCCCCCCCAACCCCCCCCATAGCTCCCCTCCACCCGGTTCCTACACCACCCTCTGTCCTTAACTCCCCTCCACTGTCCTCATCCATAGGTGTATGACCTCTGTCCACTCTCTTCCCTCACCCCCCCCACCCCTTTCTCCCTGAGAATTGTCAGTTCACTCCCTTTCTATGCCCCTGATTCTATTATATTCACCAATTTATTCTGTTCATCAGATTTTTTATTCACTTGATTTTTAGGTTCACTTGTTGATAGATATGTATTTGTTGTTCATAATTTTTATCTTTATCTTTTTTTCCTTCTTCCTCTTCTTAAAGTTACCTTTCAGCATTTCATATAATACTGGTTTGGTATTGATGAACTCCTTTAGCTTTTTCTTATCTGTGAAGCTCTTTATCTGACCTTCAATTCTGAATGATAGCTTTGCTGGGTAGAGTAATCTTGGTTGTAGGTTCTTGCTATTCATCTCTTTGAATATTTCTTGCCACTCCCATCTGGCCTGCATAGTTTCTGTTGAGAAATCAGCAGACAATTGTATGGGTGCTCCCTTGTAGGTGACTAACTGTTTTTCTCTTGCTGCTTTTAATATTCTCTCTTTGTCTTTTGCTCTTGGCATTTTAATTATGATGTGTCTTGGTGTGGTCCTCTTTGGATTCCTCTTGTATGGGGTTCTGTGCACTTCCTGGACTTGTAAGTCTATTTCTTTCACCAGGTGGGGTAAGTTTTCAGTCATTATTTCTTCAAATAGGTTTTCAGTATCTTGCTCTCTCTCTTCTTCTGGCACCCCCATAATTCTGATGTTGGTACACTTGAAGTTGTCCCAGAGGCTCCTTACACTATCTTCAAATTTTTGGATTCCTTTTTCTTTTTGCTTTTCTGGTTGAGTGTTTTTTGCTTCTTTGTATTTCAAATCTTTGACTTGATTCTTGTGGTCCTCTAGTCTGCTGTTAGGTCTCTGTATAATATTTTTTATTTCAGTCAGTGTATGTTTAATTTCTAGTTGGTCCTTTTTCATATCCTCGAGGGTCTCACTAAATTTATCTGCCTTTTCTAGGAAATTCTTGAAAAGCCTTATAACCGTGGTTTTGAACTCTATATCCAGTCATTTGTTTTCCTCCATTTCTTTCATTTGTGATCTATTTCTTTGTCTCCGCATTTTTGCTGTTTCCCTGAGTTGGTAGAGTAGCTTTGTGTGCTAGGTGTCCTATATGGCCCAGTGGCTCAGCCTCCCCAGTTACCTGAGGTGGACACCCTTTTGTGGGCTGTGTGCACAGCCTTGTTGTAGTTAAGTCTTGATTGTTGTTGGTGTCACTGGGAGGAATTGACCTCCAGGCCAATTGGCTGTGAGGATCAGCTGTGTCTATGCCAGGAGAACTTCTGTGCTGGAGACACTCTTATGAGACAAGACTTGCAAAATTGCAAAAGCTTCTGTGCTCAGTTTGGATGGGGCGGAGTCTCAGGGCTGAGCAGACAGCCTTGGCTTCCCATCAGCCCTGCCCTATGAGGCCCCTGGGTCTCAGTGTCCTTTGGTAATCACTGCAAGTACCTCTGAGAGAAAGCTGCCCTTGAGTTTCGCCTGCTGCCAGAGAGTTCAGTTTCTCCCCCAGTGAATCTGGATTCCCAGATTCTCGTCCAGAACTGTTGTTCAATGCAGTCGGGAGCTTCTGTCTTTCTCCTGCCTGAGAAAGCCAGAGGCACACTCAGCAGTCAGTCCTCTCTACGCACACTCATGCGCATGCCTCCAGACCTCTGTCTTTCGTGGCTCCCCTGAGTTTCCGTGCGCTCCTCTCTTTTCCTGTCAGTCCAGACTCCTCCCATATGAGTCTGGGACCCCAGGGTCTTGCCCGGAACTGGGGTTCAGTGCAGTCGGGAGCTTCTGTCTCTCTCCTGCTAGAGAAAGCTAGCCAGGTACTCAGCTGCCTGTCCTCTCCGCACATGTGTCTCCATACCTCAGCCTTTTGCAGCTCCTCTGAGTCTCCGTGTGCCCCTCTCTTTCCTTCTAGTTGTAGAATTTCCACTCAGCCAGCTTTCCTGTGGTTCTGGATGATGTCCGTTCTGTCTTTTAGCTGTAGTTTTGAAATTGTTGTGCAAGGCAGCAGTTTAGGTGTTCACCTATGCCGCCATCTTGGTTTCTCCCCCTTCCATTACTTTTAAAAAATATATACTTTTTAATATATATATTATTGATTTTTTTTTTTTTTTTTTTACAGAGAGGAAGGGAGAGGGAAAGAGAGTTAGAAACATCGATGAGAGAGAAACATCAATCAGCTGCCTCCTGCACGCCCCCTACTGGGGATGTGCCCGCAACCAAGGTACATGCCCTTGACTAGAATTGAACCTGTGACCTTTTAGTCCGCCGGCCAATGCTTTATCCACTGATCCAAACCGGTCAGGGCAAAAAATATGCTTTTATTGATTATAGAGAGGAAGGGAGAGGAAGAGAGAGATAGAAACATCAGTGTCAGAGATCCAGCCTAAAACCTTGGCATGTGCCCTTGACTGGAATCAAACCTGGGACCTTTCAGGCCGCAGGCTGATACTCTATCCACTGACCAAACTGGCAAGGGCTTCCAATACTTTTTTAATCACAAAAAAATGTTATATGTCCAACTCCTTATTGATGACTGAAATTCTTATAACATGGAACAAAGTCTACATTCCACATTCAGAAGTTGTGGGGAAGGAAACATTCTCCTCCTTCCCATATTGGTTCTTATGGTTAGTTGAATAATTAAAATGACAGGAGAAAATCATGTTTTAATATATACACACAGGAAATTCACATAAACATGAAAATTCTAAAACAGTAAGGCAGAATAAAGTATGTATGTCATTCTGGATTAAGGAGAAGGAGATAACAGTCTGGGACTTGAAAGTGAAATAAGGCAATTCACAGTGAATTGAAAAGAGTTAATGTTTAGTAAACAAATGTTTGCTGGGCCATCTAGGGACAATGTGTCAGAGAGAGGACTTTGATCCAAAGGCCTGCTAGGTTCCTCCCTATCTACCATACTAGTTCATATTGTACTGTGGTCATCTGTCGTGGTAGTTCTTCTGGGACAGGCCTTCTATCTTAAATGCTTTTTAGATATTTTGGGTAAGGTCAATAATTCTTCCTGAGTCTTCTGTGTCTTTTTTAAATTAAATGTATAGGGTGACATTGGTTAACAGGAGCATATAGGTTTCAGGTATAGATTTCTGTGATACAAGATCTGTATATTGCACTGCCTGTCCACCACCCAAAGTAAATCTTCCATCACCATACATTAGGCCCCCTTCACTCCCCACCCACCAACTTCCCTCTGCAACCACCACATTCTTGCTTGTGTGCAAAGTTTCAGTTACATTTCCCACATATTGTTACCGGAAGAGGGACCTGGCCCTTAGGGGGTCTGCTTAGGAGCAGTTGGTAGTGTGTGGGTTCTTGACTTCATGTAGAAAAATGTTGACAGCAGGAGTTCAGGTGAATTTTAGAGCATGTTTATTAAAGCTGGGGACAGGGAAACAAAGGGCTTAGGATAACTGGAAAGAAACTAGGGGAAATGAGCCTAGGCTGGTCTTTGTTGGCTCACTAAGAAGTCAAAGTGGGCTTTGGGGATAGGTTTAGGCAGTTTGCCTGGGACAAACTCAGCTGTTTATTGCTGCTCTGGTTGCAAGCCTTGTGGGGTCCCTTAGAGTTTAGGAGATGCACACCTTTGAAATGAGATGGGTTGGAAGAGGGGAGAGGAGTGGGTGTGCATCTGGGAGGGAGATTGGCTTGGGTCCTTGGTTTTTAGGAGTTTTAAAGACTGGATGTGTAGGGGAGGTCTTAGTGGAGGATTTCAATAGCATATTCATCAGTTTTATGCTGATATACCAAAATGAGATTTATTCTCTTAACTTTATTTGTCCTCAGGTGTGGTTGGCAAATGACACTAATTGAATTTCTGCTGTTTCTCTGAGGAGGTGATTTAAACTATTACCCTCTGGTTTGGGAGGAGAAGTGCAAACCATTCACTCTTAAGTGCTGTTGGTTTAAGGAAGATAAAAGTTATTAGAAGGCTGCAAACTGTGGTTTAACTGTCTATCTCAGTTCTCTGTTATGCTTGTCCTAGCTGTCCTGTCTTATGAGTGAAATCATATGGTTCTTAGCTTTTTCCGACTGGCTTATTTCACTTAGTATAGTATTCTCAAGGTCTGTCCATGTTGTCTCAAAAGAATTATATCATCTTTTTGTATGGCTGAGTAGTATTCCTTCCAATGTGTTCTTTATTTGTGCTATGTCAGTCTTTATTTTCGACTGTTCTTTTTTCATAGTTACTATATCTTTTCTGATGCTGTTAAGCATCTTTACCATCATTATTCTGAAGTCTGTTTCAGATAAATTTCTTATCGCTGTTTCATTTATATCTTCTTCTGAAGAATTCTCCTGTTCTTTCTTTTGGGGATTGTTTCTTTGTTTCCTCATTTTGGCTGCCTGTTTGGGTTTGTGACTATGTATTAGAGGTGTATACTACACCTCTCAGTCTCTGGTACAGGACAGTGCCAAACGCTGTTTCTTGTAAATATTTCTCTCTTTTCCGCATCCAGCGCGGCTAGAGAGTGGTCCAGTTCCTGAGTAGGGGTGGCTTGGGATTGAGAAAATGAAAGAAAAAGACAGACACAGAGATAGAAGTAAAAAGCTGGGACCGGGTGGGACCGCTGCCCTCTTCTGATGGAGAGACAGTGACCCAGAGCCCTTGCAGCGTGTTTATTTTATACCCCCAAATACCAGGGAGTTTTACTAAAAGTCAAGATAAAGGAGTTTATTTACATTCTTGAGTGGGCCTTCATTCCTGGTGCTTGACTGGATTTACATAATAAAACCCACTCCCTGGCACCTGGGCAGAAATGAAGGTCAAGCTGACAACACTTTTGCCTTTTGAGAGAATGTGTTTCCAGGGCATGGCTTTGCCTACCATGCTAGATTCAGCTGACAATTTAAAGAAATGCCCATATGCCTTCCCAGGCGCTCGCTACAGTTTCTGACTAATTAGATCAGCAAAGGCTCAAAGCCTCCACCACTGTCTCTGGCTACAGACTGATAGGATTCCTCTTGATCTGCCTGCAGGCAATCATCCACAGGTGTGGCAAGAGGTTTTTTTCCCACAGGATGAGGTAATTGTTTCTGCGTGGAGGCTAATTGTTATTCTCAGTCTCAAAAGAGGCAATGTGTTTTCCAATAGGGTCAAGTTAACTGTCTTCCCCCCAAGGCAGAGCCATCTGTATAGCAATTATCTGCATGAGAAAGATGACCTCTGCAGCATGAGGGAATGGCTCAGGACAGGAAACCGGGGTGTCTGCCTTCTGAGCTCTAACCCCAGAGCCCTCGATCCTGGCTTCTGCTCACCCAGCTCTAGTCCACTCTGATGTTCCTCTGTCAGAACACAAGATGGGTGGCTCCACAGGGAATTTTATGCATTGGCCCTTTATAAGAGGGTGCCTAAATTTCCAGTTGTCTCTCCCTGGTAGAGAGCTACCCTGTGCCTTTTCACAGCCAGATATTTTGTGGGTACCCTTCTCAGTTCTGGTGCTCTCTGCTGGGGGGCCCAGCTTGGGAATTAGACCCCAGAGTTCTCAGTGGCAACCCCCCACAGCTGAGATATCTCTCTGGAATTTCAGCTGCTGTCTGTGGGAGCCTGGCCAGCCCTTTCACACTTCTGCCCCTCCTACTAGCCTCTATATGGTCTCCACTTTTGGTCCTTGGTTATCATTCTCTCCAGCAAGTCTTCCATTGATTATTCAGTAAGTTTTTCTGTATTTTAGTTGTAATTCCAGTTTAGACCTGGGAGAATGTTCATAAAACATCCACTTACTCTGCTGCTATTTTTAATCTAGTCCTCTCTTTGTCTTTAACCTTTGGCATTTTAATTGTGATGTGTCTTAGTGTGGGTATCTTTGGGTTCCTCTGGTTTGGACTCACTGTGCTTCCTGAACTTTTAAGTATATTTCTTTCACCAGGTAAGGGAAGTTTTCTGTCATTATTTCTTCAAATAGGTTTTCAATATCTTGCTCTCTCTCTTCTCTTTCTGGCACCTCCATAATGCAAATTTTGGTACACTTGAAGTTGTCCCAGAGGCTCCTTATATTGTCTTCATATTTTTGTATTCTTTTTTCTTTTTGCTGTTCTGATTGGGTGTTTTTTCTTCCTGATATTCCAAATCACTGATTTAATTTTCAGCATCCTCTACTCTACTGTTGAATCCCTGTAAATTATTCTTTATTTCAGTTACTGTATGCTTAATTTCTGACTGGTCCTTTTTCATATCTTTAATGTTCTCACTAAGATTCTTGAAATTCTCACAAAGCCCCTTGAAGTTTTTATTAAGATCCTTGAGCCTACTTATAATCATTGTTTTGAACCCTGTATCTAAAGTATGTTTGCTTCTGTTTCATGGAGATTTCTTTCATTTGTGACATGTTTCTTTTTCTCTGCATTTTGGCTACTTCCCTTTGTTTGTTTCAATGTATTAGGTAGAGCTTCTATGTCTTCTGGAATTGGTAGAATGGCCTTGTGTAGTAGGTGTCCTATAGGGTCCAGTGGCTCTGTCTACCCAGTCACCTGAGCTGGGCACTCTAGGTGTGCTCCTGTGTGGGCTTTGTGCACTGTTTTGTTGTAGTTGAGCCTTGATTGCTATTGCTGTCACTGGGAGGAACTGACCTCCAGGTCAACTGGCCGTGAGGACCAGCTGTGACTATCACAGAAGAGATACTGTGGGGGAGACTTCCCTATGGTGCAAGCCTTGCTTGGTGCTCACTGGGTCTGCCCCTTGAATGTGTTGCTCATGGATATGTAGAGTTGTAAGCTGGGTGGTCTGAAGCTGTCTACTTGGTACACTGGTTCTGGGTTTTCCAGGACGTGCGAAGTCAGCCACTTCCTGGGGCCACCCAGCATGAGCTAAAAAGCAGTCTACAGATGGCTGTTACTTGCATTGGGCTTGAAGTGCCTAGGAGAGGCCAAGTTGTGAAGCAAGGTAGGCTGCTGTTAGTGCTGGGCCTTGGGCCTCTTATTGAGAGGTATGCGACACACTGAAACAAGCCTCTGCTTGTTTAAAAGGTTTTAGGAAAGTCTGAGCCTGATCCAGAATAGACCATTCATATGAAAAGGCCGCTGCAAACAGCTTGGGTGGGTCTGCAAATTGGATAGGGCAGTGTCTCAGAGAATCACCAGGGCAGAGTGAACAGTGTGAGCCAGGTTGATGGAGATTCAGATTGGCACCTGACAGTAAGCTCTGTGATGGGGAAGGTCTCAGCATAGGAACAATGAATGCTGTGAGCACCCCTGTCTTGGAGAAAGCCGTCCTCAACTTCTTGTCCCTATACCAGACAATCCAGTTCCATCCCATATGTCCCTAGTTCCCCCGAAACCACTGCCCCAGTGCTGGAGTTCAGAGGGAGCAAATATGTGTAAGTCCATGCACTGTCCCTTGAAGAGGAACTGCCTGGGTCTCCAGCAGCCTCTGTGTCACTCAGCCATAAACCCTGCTGCTTTTTACAGCCCAAAGTTATGGAGAATTCTCTTCCTGGCACTGAAACCATGGGCTGAGGTGTCTGGTGTGGGGTTGGGACCCCTTGCTCCTCACTGGAGACCTTTGCAGTGGAGATATCCCTCCTAATTAAGGAAATCCCACACAAGTGTGCCACACTAACCCATTCCGCACCTCCACCCCACCTACCAGCCTCAATGTGCTATCTTCTTTAATTCTCTAGTTGTAGGACTTCCATTCAGCCAGATTTCAGGAATTTCTGAATGATGATTGTTCTGTATTTTAGTTGTAATTTTGATGTTGCACCACATCTTCTTTATCCATTGTTTCTTAAAAATAAAATAGTTCTGCCCTGGCCCATGTGGCTCAGTTGGTTGAGCATGGTCCTGTGTAGCAAAAGATTGCTGGTTTGATTCCCAGTCAGGGCACATACCCAGGTTTGGGCTTGATCTCCAGTCATGGTGCATTTGGGAGGCAGCCAATCAATATTTTTCTTTCACGTTGTTTCTCTCTCTCTCCCTCTCTCCCTCTCTCCCTCTCTCCCTCTCTCTTGCTCTCTCTCTGAAATAAAAAATTTTTAAAAGCTATTAAAGTGAAATAAAATAATTCTCATGCCAGAGAGACACATTTTGGTGTGGCAAATTTTGCTTCCTTCTAAAGTACATTAAGTCTAGCCCTATCCAGTTTGGCTCTGGATAGAGCAGCAACCTGCAAAGGGAAGGGTCCTGGGTTCGAATCCAATCAAGGGCACATGCCCAGGTTGCAGGCTTGATCCTAAGGCAGCCAATCAATGGTTCTCTCTCATCATTGTTGTTTCTATCTTTCTCTCCCTCCCTTCCTCTCTGAAATCAATAAAAATATATTAAAATAAATAAATAAAGTACATTAAGCTTAGTGAAAAAATATGAAATGGTCTACTATTCACTCTAAGATGTAATGAGATGTCAAGGGAAAAAAACAGGAGGCAACTGGTTGCCTGAAAGGGGTAGAAGGAAATGTTTTTAAAAATAAACAAAGCTGGTGCCGGGAGCCCCGCGGGCGCGAACACAGCCGCAGCGCTGGGGCCACCGAGACTAGGTGCATTGGGTGCGCGGAATGAGCCTCACCCGGAAAAAGGGCTTCTACAAGCAGGACGTCAACAAGACCGCCTGGGAGCTGCCCAAAACCTACCTGCCCCCGGCGCACGCCGTGTACTACCTGGTGATGCCTTTCATGCAGACGGACCTGCAGAAGATCATGGGCATGGAGTTCAGTGAGGACAAGATGCAGTACCTGGTGTATCAAATGCTTAAGGGCCTTAAGTACATCCACTCGGCTGGGGTCATCCACAGGGACCTGAAGCCAGGCAACTCGCTATGAACGAGGACTGTGAGCTGAAGTCATAGATCTTGGATTTTGGGCTGGCGCGGCATGCAGACGCCGAGATGACTGGCTACGTGGTGACACGCTGGTACCGGGCCCCCGAGGTGATCCTCAGCTGGATGCACCACAACCAGACAGTGGACATCTGGTCTGTGGGCTGCATCACGGCGGAGATGCTGACGGGGAAAACGTTGTTCAAGGGGAAAGATTACCTGGACCAGCTGACCCAGATCCTGAAGGTGACCGGGGTGCCAGGTGCAGAGTTTGTGCAGAAGCTGAAGGACAAAGCGGCCAAATCCTATATCCAGTCCCTGCCACAGAGCCCCAAGAAGGACTTCTCTCAGCTCTTCCCCAGTGCCAGCCCCCAGGCCGCAGACCTGCGGGAGAAGATGCTGGGGCTGGACGTGGACAAGCGCCTGACGGCCTCGCAGGCCCTCGCCCACCCCTTCTTTGAACCCTTCCGGGACCCCGAGGAGGAGACGGAGGCCCAGAAATTCGATGATTCCTTAGAGCATGAGAAACTCACAGTGGACGAATGGAAGCAGCACATCTACAAGGAGATCAGGAACGTCAGCCCCATTGCCCCGAAGGACTCGCGGCGCTGGAGTGGCATGAAGCTGTAGTGAAGGGCCCAGCGGACCCTGGCTGAGCCCGGGACCCCCACGCAGACCCCTCCTGCCTCTGCCCCAGGACCAGTGTTTACCTGTCACTGCTGAATGCTTCGTGGATTTTAGCCTCCCAAGCAGAGGACAGAGGGCCCGCGTCTTTGAGTAGGAAGCAGGCCTATTCGAGGCAGAACAGAAGATGTTGGTTGGAGGAAGTAGCTCCGACTGCAGCCGGCCACGTGAAATGCCTGTCTGGACAGTCCAAATAAATAAATAAATAAATAATAAACAAAACCCTGCTGGTGTGGCTCAGTTGGTTGAGTGAAGTCCCAAGGACCAAGAGGTGGCTGGTTCGATTCCCAGTCAGGTTTTCCCTGGGTTTCGGGCTCCATCCCCAGTAGGTGGTGTGCAGGAGATAGTTGATTGATGTTTCTCTGTCATCAATGTTTCTCTCTCTGCCTCTCTCTTCCAGTATCTCTTTAAAAAATCAATAAAAACATATAAATAAATAAAAAATAAACAAGATCAGTAATTCAGACAAGAGACAGCAAGATTACCACACAAACTTGGCATACTTCAAAATTTTGGCCAGCACTATTTCTGCTTCACATTATCTATCCAAAAAAGGAAAGAAGATCCAAAATTAATTGTGAAATAGGGAACTCATACAACTTAACAAAAGGAAGATAAACAACCCAATCAAAAAATGGGCAACAGACCTAAATAGATGCTTTTCGAAAGAGGACATACAGAAGGCCAAGAGGCATATGAAAACATGCTCAAAGTCACTAATCATCCGATACATGTAAATCAAAATGACAATATGGTACCATCTCACACCTGTCAGAATGGCTATCATCAACAAATCAACAAATGACAAGTGCTGGGGAGGATGTGGAGAAAAAGGAACCCTCGTGCACTGCTGGTGGGAATGCAGACTGGTGCAGCCACTGTGAAAAACAGTATGGTATTTCCTCAAAAAACTAAAAATGGAACTCCCATTTGACCCAGTGATCCCACTTCTAGGAATATATCCCAAGAAACTAGAAACACCAATCAGAAAGGATATATGTACTCCTATGTTCATAGCAGCACAATTTACAATAGCTAAGATTTGGAAACAGCCTAAGTGCCCATGAGCAGATGAGTGTATTAAAAAACTGTGGTACATGCCTTAACCGGTTTGGCTCACTGGATGGAGCGTCGACCTGTGGACTCAAGGGTCCCAGGTTCGATTCCAGTCAAGGGCATGTCCCTTGGTTGCGGGCACATACCCAGTGGGGAGTGTGCGGAAGGCAGCTGATTGATGTTTCTCTCTCATCAGTGTTTCTAACTCTCTATCCCTCTCCCTTCCTCTCTGTAAACAAATCAATAAAATATATATATATTTTAAAACTCTGGTACATCTACACAATGGAATATATGCTGCTATAAAAAGGAAGGAACTCCTACCATTTGCAACAGCATGTATAGACCTGGAGAGCATTATGCTAAGTGAAATAAGTCAGTTGGAGAAAGATAAATATCACATGACCTCACTCATTTGTGGAATATAATGAACAACATAAACTGGTGAACAAAAACAGATTCAGAGACAGAGAAGCATCGATCAGACAGTCAAACATCAGAGGGAAGGCAGGGGAGGGGAGGGTAAGGGGATAGATTAACCAAAGGACTTGTATGCATGCATATAAACCTAACCAATGGGCACAGACACTAGGGGGTGGTGTGAGGGAATGAGCAGGGAGGTGGAAGGAGGGCATTGGAGAGATAAGGACACATATGTAATACCTTAATAATAAAAAAAAAAGCAGAAGGAATCAGGGAAGATTGGGAAAGAATAAAACAATAAGAATATACAAAAGTTTAGAGAAAAAGAAATTAAATTATAACAACTTTTGTACTAAAAAAAATGTGAAATAGCTTGGTCAAGAGGCAATCTTGTGTGTGGAAAAGGCCAGTTTTTATAACTCTGGCACTTAGACTTGGACAAATATTACATTGAGTTTTCCTCTTTTCATTGGGAAATTTATGTTCTGGATGATTTCTGTACTTTCTAATAGTCTCCTGCAATTTATTTTATTTTATTATTTGATAGGATATAGGGAAATGACACAGGACCCATTAAATATTTTCTTAACCTCCGGGAATCCCTGCAGTTCATGTCAGTAACCAGAATGGTAGCTTTCCCAATGCACACAATGAGTGCATAAAAGAGAGAATTTCATGTAACAATTGAGACCATATTCCACTTAGTGTATAATATGAATGCATTGACTAGCCATGCAGGATTTTAAAGAACTTATTTTCAAATATCACTTCCTGTTGTTGCATAATTACATCCCAGTGTTTGGTTTGGAAACTATGGTCACGGTTAAATGGAAGATATGTCATACATTCTTTTCCTTGAAAGGGTTCTGGCACATTGTTCCTGCCAGTGGAGCATGGTTCGTTCTCTTCAAAGAGGTCTCAGGGCTCCAGAAAATCTCCCCCTGTTGTTACCCTTCAGGGAGAGATTTAAAGGTCATTCTACTGACACCAACAAATTTCTATTAATCTCAAATGAAACAGATGTTTTCAGCTTTAGTTTTAGTTGAGAAATTGGTGTATTAAGAATTCTTTTAGGTGCTCTTTCTCCAACTGCAATATGCATAGAGAAAAAAGCATAGCCTTCAAGCTCTGCTCTACAAGGAGTTAACATCTTAAGAGCTAAACAGAACTGTATTAACTCCTCTCTTAATAAGCCAGGCAGACAAGAGGATTCTAGAGGACACCACAAAAGTCCAAGAAAAGAATTAGAGCAGACCCTCTGGAGGAAGCAAAAATTGTAAGTTTATATCTAATACGTATTTATGGTCTCCTATTTCTTTCCATGGGTGTTTTTGAGAACAGTGAAATAAGTTTATTCATTTTTTATTGTACCACCAGTCTCCCAGGCCTTAGGCACAACATCATTAGGTCACGTTTAATCCTGTCACCCTCTTTATTCCATCCTACATCCAACTAATTGTCAAGTCTTTTGATTCTCCTTCCTTGGCGTCTTTGTGATTCATCCCACTCTGCCACCCCCACCCCCACCCCACTACCCCTGCTATTTCAAAGCTTCTTGCCAGAACCATGGCCATATCTATCCTCTTAACACTCCTCCTCTCCGCCAGTCTTTTTAACTAACAGCAGGTGAACCTTCCTAAAGCTCTTTCACTGCTCTAACTTCAATGCTCTTTTGCCCAAAATATATAAATTGCTGGCCATTTTGACAGAATGAATAGAACACCTCTATTTTAAATGCAAGGGCTTCCAAAATATGCACTTAAATTCTCAC
Organism: Corynorhinus townsendii; assembly: GCA_026230045.1. Lineage (NCBI taxonomy): Eukaryota > Metazoa > Chordata > Mammalia > Chiroptera > Vespertilionidae > Corynorhinus > Corynorhinus townsendii. The sequence goes on along the minus strand of JAPDVU010000001.1, from coordinate 158,625,866 downwards.
AACTCTTTCTTAAACTCGTCATGGCTACCTGCTATTGTGCAAGACCACTCTGCTCTTTGTCCCTCTCTGCACTCTATTCAAACTGTCCTCTGTATGGAACCTGCCAAAATCCCTCCTAGACTCCAACCACCCTCCCTCCATAATGCTTTATCTGATCCTTCAAGTGAATGTGAATCTCAGTCTTCCTTTCCTCTCTCACTTTGTTTTGTTTTTCTCTGATTGACTTTATATATTTTACCTCACAGTTAAACATGTGCTTTTCTCCCCCCACCCCTTTTTTTAATCCTCACCTGAGGGTATTTTTTCCCATTGATTTCTAGAAACAGTGGAAGGGAGAGAGGAGGAAGAGAGAGACCCCCATTACTGGTTGTCTCTCACACACACCCCTACTGGGGCTGGGGAACGTGCAACCAAGGTACATGCCCTTGACTAGGAATCAAACCCTCGACACTTCAGTATGCAGGTCAGTGCTCCAACCACCAAGACAAACCGGCCAGGGCTCATTTTTCCTCTTAATTATTCACTTCCTGAGAGTAAGGGCTCTATTTGCCTTTTAGTAGCAATTGAACAACATGGACACACAATAATATTTGTCAAATTAAGTTCAATCCCAATTCCAGGAGCTCCTACCATCCTTCACGAGCATTCATACAATCCAATTACGGAGCCTACACTTTTCTCCACAATCTTTCTCCCAACTATCTTTCTCAGTGCTTACATCTCATTTGCCTCTATCCTCTTACACAAGGTCAGCTCCTCCTGGGTTCCCTAACTCACTGGAAAACTATTCTCTTCAAGGATCTCTTCATAATTTGTCACCTTCTCCCCCCAAAACTTCAACTCAACTGCAGTCCCCCTTTCAGAGACTTGAATATTTATTGGAACTGTTAAAGTTAATTCCTTATACAGGAAATTTTAAATCTCTAATCCACATTAAATTGAAATGTTAAAACCCTGCTCCTGTATATTGCCACACAGGCCTACTTATCCCTTGGATTTTTAAAGGATAGGAATATTTTTGCAGCATTATTTCCTATACCCTATTAAAATGTTATTGCCCTAGCTAGTCTGGCTCAGTGGATAGAGCATCAGCCTGCGGACTGAAAGGTTCCGAGTTTGATTCCGGTCAAAGCACATGCCTGGGTTTCGGGCTTGGTACCCAGTAGGGGGTGTGCGGGAGGCAGCCGATCAATGATTCTCTCTCATCATTGATGTTTCAATCTCTCTCTCTTTCTCCCTTCCTCTCTGAAATCAATAAAAAAATATTTTAAAGAAATACTACTGACATTCCTTTAAGCAGATTTGTCACCTGCTTTTTAAATTTTTTTTCCTTCTCTCTCCTACTCAGATCTGTGATACCATTATGGCTCTCATCTCACTGTGTTCTCAGGGGGTGAAGGGGTTAATACAAAACGTTGTAAAAATAATTAAAACCAATTGTAGAAAGAAATACAATGACTGTCACAATCCAATGTTTTAATACTACATCTGCTGAAAAATTATTATATGTCTGCAGACAGCAGGTACTGTGTTAGGCAATATACATACAAAGATATTCTCAAAAGAGTTTATAGACTTGTCCAGCCAGCATGGCTCCGTGGTTGAGCGTCACAGAGTCAGGGCACATGCCCAGGTCCCCAGTGTGGGGCACGCAGGAGGCAGCTGATCAATAATTTTCTCTCATCATTTTTTTAAAAATATTTTTTATTGATTTTTTTTTTTTTAGAGAGGAAGGAAGAGGGATAGAGAGTTAGAAACATCGATTAGAGAGAAACATTGATCAGCTGCCTCCTGCACACACTGCCCACTGGGGATGTGCCTGCAACCAAGGTACATGCCCTTGACTGGAATCGAACCTGGGAGTTTTCAGTCTGCAGGACGATGCTCTATCCACTGAACCAAACCAGTTAGGGCTACAGCTCCACTTTTACAAATGGCTTTTGATCCAGAGGGCCAGGCCTGTGATGCAGTTACCTCTTCGTTCTCTTTCATATTACTTCTCTACAGAAGGAGGCTGGGAAGACAGGGTAATTTAGCAAAACCACAAATGCGATCTTAAATGTGAGATACCCTTTAAAACAAAATTGTTTCTTTGGTTGCTTCAATTCTGTTTTAATCCTAGGATTGTTGTCTAACATGTGAAGGTACATTAACTTTTGGGTGATTGTTCAGCTTCCTCAAAATAAGCGTGCTATGAAATCGGTATAGACCCATTTAAAATTATGTCACTGGGAAGAGGTTCTCCGCTTACTGTGGTTTTAAAAAATGAAACATTGCAGAACAGAATGTGAATGACACAATTCAAGTTAAATTGTCTGGAAAGTAGATCAATAAAATGTTAATGTTGCCCTAGCTAGTTTGGCTCAGTGGATAGAGTGTCGGCCTGTGGACTGAATGGTCCCAGGTTCTATTCCAGACAAGGACACATGCCTGGGTTGAGGGTTCTATTCCTAGTAGAGGGCGTGCAAGAGGCAAGCAGTCAATGATTTGCTCTCATTGTTGATGTTTCTATCTCTCACTTCCTTTCTGAAATCAATACAAATATATATTTTTTAAAAGGCTATGATGGCCCTAGCCAGTTTGGCTCAGTGGATGGAGCGTTGGGCTGCAGATTGAAGGGTCCCAGGTTCAATTCTGGTTAAGGGCATGTACCTTGGTTGCAGACACATCCCCAGTAGGGAATGTGCAGGAGGCAGCTGATTGATGTTTCTCTCTCATCAATGTTTCTAACTCTCTATCCCTCTCCCTTCCTCTCTGTAAAAAAATCAATAAAATATATATTAAAAAAATATGTGTGTATACACACACACACACACACACACACACACACACACACACATCCTATCTAATAAAAGAGAAACATGCAGATTGACCGTACCTCCACTATGCCCACAAGCCACGCCCACCCACCAATCAGGAGCTAGTATGCAAATTAACCCAAACAAGCTGGCAATTAATTTGCATATCCAGGCACAGAGTGAAGACTGAAGACAGTGTAGAAGGAAGCCAAACACTGCAGAAGGGAGGGAAGCTGGGGAGAAGCAAGCAAGCGGGACAGTAGAGAAGGGAGGGAAGCAGGCAGGACGGGGGAGAAGGGAGGGAAGCAGACCGCCACAGGAAGCCCTATTGCCTATTGCAGGAATCTTCCTGCAAGGGGCCTCTAATTTATATATATATATATATATATATATATATATATATATATATATATATGTATATACATATATACATATATATATATATTTCAGAGAGGAAGGGAGAGGGAGAGAGAGATAGAAACATCAATGATGATGAGAGAGGATCACTGATTGGCTGCCTCCCGCAAGCCCCCTACTGGGGATGGAGTCCACAGCCTTGGCATGTGCCCCTGACCAGAATCGAACCTGGGACCCTTGAGTCTTCAGGCTGACGCTCTATCCACTGAGCCAAACTAGTTAGAGCAAAAATATATTTTATTGATTTTTTTTTACAGAGAGGAAGGGAGAGGGATAGAGAGTTAGAAACATTGATGAAAGAAAAACATTGATCAGCTGCCTCCTGCACACTCCCTACTAGGTATGTGCCCACAACCAAGGTACATGCCCTTGACCAGAATTGAACCTGGGACCCTTGAGTCTGCAGGCTGACGCTCTATCCACGGAAACCAAACTGATTAAAGCGAAAATATATATATTTTTAAAAGGCTATGATGTGTAAAATACTATCATGAAGGTGTTAAGAAATTCCTGCTACAACTTAAGACTTAAGTGCAGCCTACAGAAGCATGTAATTTGCTGGACTTTTGTTTTTTAATTTCAGTGTCCTCTGGAATCACTTACAGCTTGAGAACTGATATGACATCAGACCTCCTGGTGGAAAATACATTAAAGAACTTGTTAGGGACATAGATTTGATACCTCCAATGATACCAGCATCGAAAGGTAAATACAATGCCTGAGGATGGATGCTTTTTATTTATTATTTACTTATTTTAATCCTCATCTAAGGATATATTTTGTATTGATTTTAGATAGAGAGGCAGGAGCGGGGGGGGGGGGGGGGAGAGAGAGAGAGAGAGAGAGAGAGAGGTGAGAGAGAAACATTGTCACCTAGCTGGTGTGGCTAATAGTTGAGCGTCAACCCATGAACCAGGAGGTCACAGTTCGATTCCCAGTCATGGCACATGCTTGGGTTTTGGGCTGGATCCCCAGTTGGGGGTGTGCAGGAGGAAGCCGATTGATGATTTTCTCTCATTGTTGATGTTTCTATCTTTCTCTCCTGCTGTACCTGTCATCATTTCCAAAGGATAGATCAGAGAGATGATAGTGGTGGCTAAGGTGGTTCTGAGACTAAAGTTCTGAGCTCTCTTTCTTCCAGAGAAGGAGCTGTATTTTAGAATAATTCCCATAAGATCAGAGCCAACCATGGGCCAGTGAACACTCACACACTGAAAAGCATGCTCTAGTTTCCTCTGATGAGACCAAGCAGAGGCTCTGTTCAGGAGGCAGTTTTGGGCAGTGTCTCCAGACCACAAAAACAAATGAAATGACGCTTGGTAATTAAGAAAGGTTTCTATCCTTTCCCTTATGGGAGATTTAAAGATGGTTGTGGGCACAATCCTTGTCTAAGTCCAAATTATCTAATAATGAGAAAAAATAGAATAATAAATGAAAAATGAAGTAGTCTAACAGCCCTATTTGATATTTCTTTAAGAGAATGTACTTTCTAGACAGAAAGTTGAGTCATAACTCATGCTCGAATGATATGGAATGATATTCTTATCCAGGAGTGACATGGAATAATAAAGAGACCCATTAGTATACATTTCACAAACTTCTTCATTTCCTCTTAAATACTTGACCTAAGATAGATTTAAGCCCTCTGGACAAAATGTGATGAAAGACCTGATGGGTTTTTTTAATGACATGTAAAAATAATCTCCATTTACCCTTTCCTGGGACTTTAGATAAGAATATTAAAATTCAACCAACTTTGAGCAAAATGAGCCAGGAAGAAATAGAGGACAGTCTACTTCGTCTTCATGAAGAACACATGTTGTTAAAGAAGCTTTCTTGGAAGCAACAGGATGAGATCAAAAGGTACCTAAAGTTCTCCTTAAGTCTTTAAAAGCTGTATCTACACCACGCCTGCATGACACTAAACCAAAAAGAATACAATTTCCTGCATTTGTCTATACTAGAAAATAATTCAAATGTCAAAAATGGTTAACTCCAAAAACAATATTTGGAAGCAATATTACTTTATTTGGTTTTCTTGTCAAACACATCAATAGACTGTGGCCATAGGCCACAAAGTATCATCAAGAGCTATTTCAGCTCACAGAGCAAGAGCCTGGACAGATTCCTGTCCTGGTCACCAAAGAGGGAATAGGAACAGGGCGAATGCCCAAAATCTCAGGGGAACAAAGGGCAAGTAGAAAGGGTGTGTTTGTTTTTTAATTTAGAAAATGAAACAAAAAATCATATTGATCATTTACTGTATGAAGGTATGTTGCAATCACTTTATGTATATTAACTAACCAAGAGGTTAATTGCCCAAAGTCACAGCTAGTGAGTGGCACAGCTGAAAGCTTTTAACTCAAAAATCTAAATACGGTGACTTTAGAGTATTGGCTTGCTTTCAAAAGTGCATCTCTTGGGTAGGGACCTGGAGAGGAATCTGAGATAGGGTATGGGTAGATAAACAGATGGGAAGAATGGGTTTTCTCAAAGTTCCGGAGCTATCTCTAGGACATAGTTTGAAGATATAGGAGTCAAAGACCAACAGGAACACATATATGGTTGAGCAAGTAGGGTTTATTACTCATTACAGCTACAGAAAATGCACACCATGGGGAACTAAGGGCATCTCAGTAGTTAGTGTTAGAAAAACCTATTTAAGGATTTGATCTTCAGTGAGGTGAATTGGGGGAGGGCCCAAGATAATAGTTTGCTCCAGATTTGGTGTTGTCAGAAAGCAAGGACAGCTCTATGTTTGGATAGCTAAAAAAATCTTATCTCCAGGGAGGGTAGGCTAGAGTGAGGCTACATCTGTAATTGGTAAAGAAGTAGCAGTCACTCATATTAGCCAGGAGACAAGGATGTTTGGTATTTTGTGGTGGCACAATGACCTTGCTTTTTGTCTGTGCTTAGACAAGATTATGCAGTGGTCTCAAATGGCCTGGTCTGATATTTGTATTCTGTGAGATTATGTCTAACAGGACAATAATATGGCCTAGCTGTGAGCACCAGGCCAGCTTCAAACAATACTGAGAACTAGCTATGTCAAACAAATTTCCCAATGTCAGGAGCAGTTTTTTGCTTTCTCATTGATAATGCCCAGGAGTAGTTCAGAGCTTCATTTACTAGTAGAATCTAGAAGATTGCGAGTTTCCTCCATAAGCCGTGCTCTTTAGAGCTGGAGAGTCTTTTATATTATGGAGAATCAAAAATCTGACATCAGAAAGTTGCATTGGTCAAAAAATCTTGCTTCTTGTTTGGTAACCAAAAAGTACTGGGAATTATAGATATTAAGTGGCTAAATTGAACTCTATCCCCCCTCTCTGGCTTTGAGCAACTTACTCAGGTATTATGCCTTGGTTTCTTTATCTGGATATAAACATAAGTAATAATAGTTAACTCATACAGTGCTTACAATACACCATCACTATCCTAAGCGCTTTACATATATTAGCTTATTTAATCCTCATAACAAACCAATGTGGCAGGTACCGTTTTGTCTCTCTTCATAGATGAGGAAACTGAGCACAAAAGGTTAATGACATGCCCAAGGCCACATAGTAAATATCAGAACTGGCATGTAGTGGGATCATGGGATCTGATGGTAACAGTAAAAAGCATGATTTTAGGTCTGGACAATAAATCGTGATTGACTATCCATATATAAGACTCAGTGTTTACTAGGGACTGTAGAAGGCTAATCCTTAAAGTTGGACACATACTAGTATACAGGGGTATGCAGACAATTGGAATGAGGGAAGTAAATATTAAAATTTTACTTATGTTTAATTATCTCCCCTTTAAAAATTAGTATTTTTGTTTATGTTTTATAATGACCAGACTGTATTAGTACAGAAGTAAATGTACATAATCCTATATAATAAAAGGCTAATATGCAAATAGATCTAAGGATGGAATGACCGGTCACTATGACATGCACTGACCACCAGGGGACAGACGCTCAACACAGGAACTGCCCCCTGGTGGTCAGTGCACTCCCATGGGTGGAGTGCTGCTCAGCCAGAAGCCAGGCGCAGGGCTGGTGAGCACAGCGGCGGCAGCCTCTCCCGCCTCTGCATCAGTCAAACATCCCCTGAGGGCTCCCAGACTGCAAAAGGGCACAGGCAGGACTGAGGGGTCCACACCCCCCTTCCCCAGTGCAAGAATTTAAATTTCAAGTTTAAAAATAAATATACACACAAGTATATTGAGAAATGTTCAAACATTTTTGTTAAGATGAGTGTGTGATCACTGCAACAGAATGGACAAAGATGGAACCACTATGTCCCTGCCTTCAAAGTGTTACAGTGTTGTGGGGACTGAAAATATTTTTTAATATATTTTTATTGATTTCAGAGAGGAAGGTCAAGAGAGAGATAGAAATATCAATGATGAGAGAGAATCATCAATTGGCTGCCTCCTGCACGCCCCACACTGGGGATCAAGCCCACAACCTGGGCATGTGCCCTGACCAGGAATTGAACTATGACCTCCTGGTTCGTAGGGCAAAGCTCAACCACTGAGCCACCCTGGCCAGGCAAAATATATATATATTTTTTAGAAAATAAAAATTTTAAGTGTAAATAATGGACTACAGTAGATAACTTTATATCACAGATTACCCTAGCCGGTTTTGCTCAGTGGATAGAGCGTCAGCCTGCAGACCAAAGGGTCCTGGGTTCAATTCTGGCCAAGGGCATATACCTTGGTTGCAGGCTCCTCCCTGGCCCAGGTCCTGGTCAGGGCTTGTGTAGGAGGCAACCAATCAATGTGTTTCTCTCACATCCATGTTTCTCTCTGCCTTTCCTTCTCTCTTCCACTCTCTCTAAAAATCAATGGAAAAATATCCTCGAGTGAGGATTAACAAAAAAAAATTAATACAGATCAATTCAGATTATTTGCTACCAAATAAACTGTAGAAATAGCTGTCATAGAGAAGTCACATGCCACACACTCTATTTTTGCCCATAGGATGAGGACAGCCTTGCTGCGGTTGACAGCTGCAGGCCGGGACCTGAGGGCAGAGGTGGCCATTCCAGATCAGCTCTCAGAGCCGGCAAGGCAGAGGCGGGACGCGGGGCGGCGTCAGCATCCTCCTCAGCACCAGCGCCTCCAGATGCTGGGGCCGCAACAGCAGTTCCAGCGCCGCCGCGCCCCTGTATCCAACCGCACGCAGCCTCGGGTCCTTGTGGGACAAAGACAGCTCCACAGCGCGGGCGCTCAAGTGCCAGAGAAGCCCAGGCGGGGTGAGGCTCAGGGCCGTCCCCACAGGCCTAGAACGCCAGGGAAAGGCCAAGTTGCCAGCCACATCTGCCTCCTCATTGCTTTATTCCGCCCACCACCACACTTTGTTCTTTTGTTCTCATTCCTTCCTACCTCCCTGAAAGGTTTTTCTTGTTCGTTTGTTTTGTTTTTATTTTCTTTCCCGTGAATGGGATGTCGGGTTCAAAATTTTCAGTTCATCTGGAAATACTGCTGAGAGCAGAATCAGACAACAGAAGCGGAAATGTGTTGTCCAATTCTGCAGCGGGCCTGGAAAACAGACACAGAGATAACATGATGTGCTACTCAGTTGTAAGCTGCAACAATCTTAAGATAGGTCACTCTGGGACTCTCAGCCTAAAGCTGGGGTTCTTAGACTTTTGGGGGGATTTCTTTGAAACCATAATCAAAGTGAGGCCTCCTCCCAAGAAAAATGCACAGCACATAGACAAAACTTTGCATACAATTGCATGAGTTCAGAGATTTCTAAAGCCCATTCCTGAAGTCCAGGCCTAGAACTCAGCTGTGAGTGAAGAGCTGCAATTTCTCTTCTTCCTGTATTCCAAGTGGCAAAGAGTCTCTGGCTGCTATGAAACCCAACATTGAATTAAGTAAAATTTTGTGTGTAAATTTCCTTCACCTAGTGACTCAGCCCTGATTTAGATCCATGGGAATGGGGTGTCTTTACCCTGGGGGATACAATGTTAAGTTTTGTTTAGTATGCTCCTCTATTTCCAAGCTCCCTATTTGAGCCAACCAAATCTTTGCAAAAAAAAAAAAGGCTAAAAGTAGAAAAACTAAAGTCTAAATTTCACTTCAGTTTAACTTCAGCATTACTGAGTACCAATTATATACCAGACACTAGAACTAAAGAAGCATTAGAGTTAGACATACAGTTCCTGCCCTGGATAAACTTGTACCTTCTCTGCATTTATACTCACTTACTTGAGAGTCTGTAGTCCTGTTGACTTAAAATTCTGTAGTCCCATATCTATGCAAGAGTAAAGACTGAGAACTTCTCTAGGATCAGTGGTCATATAAAGGTTTCCCCCAGTCTCAAGGCTCCCTACTTCCAATACTTGGTGTTCCAGTTCTAGCACTTGGTGTTCTAGGGAAATCTGTTGCCAGTCTGCATCATCTCTCTCAACTTTCAGAGCCAAGAGACAGGTTGAGCTACACAGCTCCTCCCACATTCAAGGAGCGTGTGACAAATGAGAAAAACAGAGATGAAATATCCAGTGAACCCTGCGAACTGTGAGTTCTTTTCATTTGTCCTGCATGGTAACTCTTTCAGCTTTAATTGAAAAATACACCATTTAGGAACAAGTGGATGTTGTTATTTTTGAGATTGTCCAGCATAACAAAAGAAGATGAAAGTCACCCTTAGGTCAACTTCTAACTTCATTGCTTAAAAATGGAATATAAGCACCTCTCCTCTTCCAAGAGGAGGAAAACAAAGGCCTTTCCTTAACTGAAGGTTTTCCCTCTCTTTCTCTTTATATTTTTATTCCTTAGGTCGTAATTTATTTATATTTCTCTTTGAACCTAAAAGTTATCTTTTGTCAGATTATCTTCCACACATACCAAGATCACTAATTCCTCTGAAATCTTTTTATATACCTGAGAGCCCAGTTCTCAACTTCAACTTCTGTGACACAGTTTCTATTTCTTCTTTTTGTGTTTAATGTTCCTAATTCTAAAAGTATAATTTCTTTCAGCAAAGTCATAATTATGAATAAACTCATTGGTTTATGCATGCCTAACACTGCCCACATTATTACTAGCAATACTATGCAAGTGGGAGAATCACCCAAGTCTCCTGAGAAAATGTGGTCCAAAGATGAAGATTTTGAACAGAGAAGCTCTTTGGAATGTGCTCAGAAGGCCACAGAGCTTCGGTAAGAGTGTAGCATTCCATGCCTCAAGTCATAATGAACTGAAAAGGCAAGAGATTCTTGTTTGTACCTTTCATCAGTCTCAGAGGAAAAAAGAATGCTTGAGATTAACTTTAATATTAAAAGTAGAGCTGTGTTAAGAAATGGATTAATCTAAAGAGGATGCTTATGTATAACTAGAGGCCCAGTGCACGAATTTGTGCACAGGTGGGGTCTGGTCAGCCCAGCCCCAATTGGGGCAGATCAGGGCTGGCCCTGCTGGGAGGAGGAGATGGCGGGAGGTTGGCCAGCTGGCCCAGCTGTGATTGGGGCCCAATCTGGGCTGGGCCAGCTGGGGGGAGGTGCCACGGGCAATTGTCTGGGGGGACCCGCCCCCAATTGAAGTTGGGGGGCCAATTGGGGGCAGGGTCAGCTATCACCAAATGGGGTGGGAGGTGCTAACTGGGGCCAGTGGCCTGGGGGAGGGGCTATAGGTGGTTGGCCAGCTGGCCCTGCCCCTGATGGGGTGGGGGGGGCTATCTGGGGTGGGGCTGGGTGGGGGAGGGGCTGTAGGAGGTTGACAGGCCAGCCCCGATCCCTGTTGGGGTGGAGGGCAATCAGGGTCGGGGCCCGGCTTGGGGGAGGGGCTGGAGGAGGTTGGCTGGCCAGCCCCACCCCCTGATCAGGCCAGTTCACTGGCCACAGTGGGCATCATGGCGACAGGTCATCAGTTGTTCTGGTCATTACGGATGCTGGCTTTTTATATGTATAGATAGATTTGCTGCTTCACTTCATTGAAGAAAAACTATTTAATCCTCATCACCAGATAGAGGTGGATTCTCAGCCCTTATCTTGGAGAACTGTTTTTAAATAGTCTTTATTTTTTTAATTTATTTTTTACAAATATTTTTATTGATTTCAGAGAGGAAAAGAGAGATAGACACATCAATGATGAGAATCATTGATCGGCTGCCTCCTGCACACCCCCTACTGGAGAATGAGCCCACAACTTAGGCATGTGCCCTTGACAGGAATAGAACCCGGGAGCCTTCAATCTGCAGACCAGCGCTCTATCCACTGAGCCAAACTGGCTAGGGCTAGTCTTTATCTTTTAGAGTAGTTTAAAGTTCACAACAAAATTGAGCAGAAAGTACAGATATTTCCCATAAACCCCCATGTTACCTCCACACAGCTCCCACACGGGCAACATCCACACCAGAGTGGTACATTTATTATAATGGATGAACTTATGCTGACATATCGCTATCACCAAAAGTCCATAGTTTCCCTTAGGGTTCATTCTTTGTGTTGTATATTCTTTTAAAAACACACACACACACACACACACACACACACACACACACACACACATATATATATTTCTTTTTTTGTTGATTTCAGAGAGAAGGGAGAGGGAGAAAGAGAAAGAAACATCAATGATGAGAGAGAATCATTGATTGGTTGCCTACATGCCCCCTACTGGGGATCAAGCCCGCAACCCGGGCATATGCCCTGACTAGGAATCGAACTGTGACCTCCTGGTTCATAGGTTGATGACCAACCACTGAGCCATGCCAACTGGGCAGTGTGTTGTACATTCTATTGTACAAATGTATAATGAGCCCTAGCCAGTTTGGCTCAGTGGATAGAAAGTTGGCCTGTGGACTGAAGCATGCTGGTCAAGGGCACATACCTGGGTTGTGAGCTCAATCCCCAGTGGGGGCTGTTCAGGAGGCAGCCGATTAATGATTCTCTCTCATCATTGATGTTTCTATCTCTCCTTCTCCCATCCTCTCTGAAATCAATAAAAGTAACAAAAAATGTATAATTACATGTATTCATCATTATAGTATCATACAGAATAGTTTCACTGCCCTAAAAATCCTCTGTGCTCTGCCTATTCGTTCCTTCCTACCTTCTTACTCCTGATGTCACAGATCTTTTTACTGTCTCTGTGATTTTTTTCATTGTCCAGAATGTTATGTGGGTGTTTCTCTCTTTTCGCGTCCAGCACAGAAAGCGAGCAGGTCCAGTTCCTGAGTAGAGGAGCTGGGGATTGAGAAATAAAAGAAAGAAAAAGACAAGACACAGAGATAGAAGGAAAAAGCTGGGATCTGGTGGGACCACCGTCCTCTCTGATGGAGGCACAGGGAATCAGAGCCAATCCAGCGAGTTGATTTTATATCTCAAATACCAGGAAGTTTCATCAAAAGGTCAAAACAACAGGAGATCATTTGCATTCTTTTTATATATATATTTTATTGGTTTTTTACAGAGAGGAAGGGAGAGGGATAGAGAGCTAGAAACATCATTGAGAGAGGAACATCAATCAGCTGCCTCCTCTCCTGCACACCTCCCACTGGGGATGTGCCCGCAACCAAGGTACATGCCCTTGACCGGAATCGAACCCGGGACCCTTGAGTCCGAAGGCCAACGTTCTATCCACTGAACCAAACTGGCCAGGGCTATTTGCATTCTTGAATAGGCCCTGAGCATTCCTGGTGCTAGGCTGGATTTAGATATCAAACCTACTTCCCCCCACCATGGGCTGATAAGAGTCAATGCTGATAACACCCTTGCCCTTTTAGCAAGGTGTGTTCCCAGGGCATGGCTTTGCCTGCCACCTTGGGTTCAGCTGACAATAATTAAAGAATGCCCATATGCCTTCCCAGGCACTGTCTACAATGTTGTATAGTTGGAAACATACAGTATGTAGCCTTTTCAGATCAGCTTCTATTTAAATTTCCTCCATGTGTTTCCATGGCTTGATAGCTCATTTCTTTATTATTATTTTCACTAAATTTATTTGAGTGACATTGATTGATAATTCATTTCTTTTTAGCACCAAATAATGTTCCATTGTCTGAATGTACCACAATTTCCATTCACTTTCTGAAGGACAATTTGGTGGCTTCCAACTTTTGGCAATTATGAATGAAACTGCTGTAAACATAACTGTTGGTTGGTTTGTTAGGCATCATCCCATGCACTGAAAGGTTGCCAGTTTGATTCCCAGTCAGTGGACACGCCTGGTTGTGGGCTCGGTCCCTGGTGGGGGGTGTGCAGGAGGCAGCCAATCCATGTTTCCCTCTCACATTGATGTTTCTCTCCCTCTCCCTTCCTCTCTCTAAAAATCAATTACAAAAATTTTGAGAAAAAAAGTAGGTGTTATGTTTTCTCAGAGCACTGAATTTAAAGTTGATGGTCTCTCAAATCTCAGCTGATATGAGGGGAAATAGGAGAAAGGAGATTATTATGGGAGTGTACGTACACTTCCTATTTCTGATGTGTTGTTGGGGAGGTAGGCAGATAAGAAGCAAGAGGAAGGGATTCTTACTGGTGCAGAATTAGGGGTAAAAGATGCTTAACTTTGTCCATTCTCAGACAGAATATTTTAGCACTATCTTCTTCCTATAGAGCTTCTGTTAAGGAGAACATAGAGCTGATTCGGCTTAAGAAGCTGTTACATGAAAGGAATACCATACTGGTAGCGACAAAAGCACAATTAACAGAAGTTCAAAAGGTGAGTTGCCCTCATTAGCTGTGCTTTGGGGGGGCAGGGGGGAACAATTAGTTGAGTATTATTGTCTCCATCTTACACATCAGAGACCACAATTGAGAGAAGTTAAGTTATTTGTCTAAGGTCACACAACTTATAGGTGATATTCAAATCCAAGCCTCGCAACTCAGAGTCCATTCTTTTTCCATTAGAAAGAAGGCTCAAGCCCTGCCCAATAAGGTGGAATTAAATGGGGTTAATTTGTGTCAGGGTTAAGGTACCAGCCAAGAGTTATACGCAGAATGTAAGTAAGTTAGGAAGTCAAGATCAGAAGAGAAGAACAGCTTTTACTGAGTACTCTCTATGTGCTGGACTCTGTACTAGATACTTATAGACACGATCTCATTTAAGCCTGACAACAACCCTCAAGGTAAGTACATTTAATGGGTGAAGGAACTGAGCCTCAAAGAAGTTAAGTAACTTGCCCAAGTCATGCAAATAGTAAGGGGCAGAACAGACTTTGAGTCAGGTTTATCTGCCACAAAGGCTTATGTTCTTTCCTCATTATTACACAATAGAAACTTAGATCTGAATTGAGGGTCTAAGTGATAAATTGGCACCATTTTTCTTCTTTGTTTTTTAATCCTCATCTGAGGTAATTTTTTCCATTGATTTTTTAAAGAAATATATATTCTTATTGATTTCAGAGAGGAAAGGAGAGAAAGAAAGAGAAACATCAATGATGAGAGAGAATCATTGATTGGCTGCCTCCTGCAGGCCCCACACTGGGGATCAAGCCCAAAACCTGGGTATGTGCCCTTGGCCAGAATCAAACCTGTGACCCTTCAGTCTGCAGGCCAACACTGTATCCACTGAGCCAAACCAGCTAGGGCTTTTCCATTGATTTTTAGAGAGAATGGAAAGGAGAGATACAGAAACACCGATGTGCGAGAGACACATTGATAGGTTGCCTCTGTCATGCCCCTGGCTAGGGCCAGTATCTTGCAACTGAGGTACAGGTCCTTGACCAGAATCAAACCCGGACCCTTAGACTCTATCCACTGTAGGGTGGCACCATTCTTTTATTGAATAAATATTTATTGAGTACATGTATCAGGAACTGTGCTAAGCACTGGTATATGAAGATTAAAAGATAAGTAAGATACCTCTTGGCTTCAAGGAACTTTCAGAGTGCAGGATCTGAAAAGGACTCATAAAGGAGTATATTCATGAGTCAAATAGTGGGACACTAAAGGTTGATAACATAATCAATCCCCCCCCAAAGAAATCACTTTGCCTTTTTATAATGTCTGAAATATTTTTGAAATACATTTTAATAAAGAAATAATACATTTGAAAAACTCTTATAAACCACTAATAATTGTTAATTCTGGGTAATAGGATTATAGATGACTGTTATTATGGTCTGTATACTCTTCTGAAATTTTCAACTTCTCAAAAATTACAAAACCACAAGGAAAGATCATCTGGCAGCAGCGTGAATGATAGGTTGGCTGGTATGAAGATTGGAGGTAAAGAAATCAGGTAAAACCTGAGTGCAATGATCCAAGAAAGAAAGGATGAGGATCCCAACCAAGGTGGTGAGAGAGGCTCACAGAGAAAGGACTGTATTGGGAGAGGTCCAGGAAATGGAAGAATGGGCTTTATCATCAAAGGGGAGTGAGTGAGGGAAAAGGAGAAGTGAAAGGTGATGCCTGAGTTTCTAGCTTGGGTGAGTAGATGATGGTGGTGTCATTCACTTAGAGTGGCTACAATTAGGACTGCCCTTGATATGTCTACTCTGATGGACAAAAAGTATCTTTACAAGGCCAACCTCCAAACCCATTTTTAGTAGAGAACTATGTATATGCTTACATTCTTTTGATCTGGTTAATTTTTAAAAATGTTTTTTAAAATATATTTTTAGAAAGAGAAGGAGAGGGGAAGAGTCGAGAGAGAGAAAGAGAGAGATCAATGTGAGAGGAAACATCGATTGGCTGCCTCCTGCACGCTCCCTACCAGAGATTGAGCCTGCAACCCGGGCATGTGCCCTAACCAGGAATCAAACTGCACTTTTGGTGTACTGGACAATGCCCAACCAACTGAGCCACACCAGCCAGGGCTGATTTGGTTAATTTTGGTAGCACTTAAAGGATGTGGAAATATGGAAAAGAAAATAATTTAAATTGTATAGGTAAATAGCTGTACAGGCTCCCCCACTAACTGGATGTTCAGTGTTCTTATGAAGGCTTTTATAAGCTGAAATGTCCTAAAGCAAAGAAGCAGTTACCATTAATTTATATAGAAAATTTGGGGGGAATTTCCAGATCCAAAAAATAACCCACCAAATCAAACCAAATAATATTAACATCCCAACTTGCATTAGTATATTCTCTGAAACCCAAGATGAATTGTGCTAGTACAAAGTACCTATATGTTGAATCTATACATTACTCATTGTTTTCTGGGATTTGTGCCCTTCAAACAAATATTGGCACTTTGTACAAAAATAAAGTAAAATAATTAATTTGAAAAGATAAAATTATACTAACATATAGTAAATGTAAGAACGATATAATAGCCTAGCTGGTGTGGCTCAGTGAGTTTCAGGGAATATACTAATGCAAGCATTGACCTATGAACCAGGAAGTCCTGGTTTGATTCCTGATGGGGTGCATGCCCAGGTTGCAGGCTCGATCCCCAATGGGGGGTGTTGCAGGAGGCAATTGATCAACGGTCCTCTCTCATCATTGATACCTCTCTCTCTCTCTCTCTCTCTCTCTCTCTCTCTCTCTCTCTCTCTCCTCTCTCTCTCTCTCTTTCTCTCCCCCCCCCCACTTCCTCTCTGAAATCAATAAAAATATATTTACAAAAGAGAACAAACCCTGGCTGGTTTGGCTCAGTGGATAGAACGTCAGCCTGTGGGCTGAAGGGTTCCAGGTTCGATTACAGCCAAGGGCACATGTCTGGGTTGCGGGCTTGGTCCCTAGTAGGGGGCGTGCAGGAGGCAGCCGATCAATGATTCTCATCGTTGATGTTTTGATCTCTCTCTCCCTCTTCCTTCCTCTCTGAAATCAATAAAAGAGAGGGGGGGGGGAGAGAGAGAACGATATCATAAATACACATCATGCTTTGCATACCCATCAACCCACTCAAGCAGTAGACTTTCCATTCTATCTGTTACTGGGTGTTGACTAGCAGAGACCATTTTGCTACTAGCACAAGCAAGAGGAACTTCTGCAGCTTCCAAGATTCTTCCTCTCTGCCTGTAAATAGTATGCATGGTGGATGCAGGCACGTTCAATGCAAGCACAATATCTTTATTTTATTCTTCACCATTGAAACATTTAAAGTGCATCCAGTGTTATGCTGTGTAACAACCTTACAAACCCTCTTAAGGCTTTTCTGTTATCTTGCTAATAGACGCACAAAATAAATCGGGATAAAGCACAGATGCTCACAGACACAGTTCAAGCTGTGGCAGCTTGATGCTGAGATGCTGAGTGCAGTTGCAGGGAAGGCGCCCGGCCGTGCCACTCCTGCTGCTGTGCTCTGAATAAAGACTCCTTGAAAACAAATACTGAGGTTATTTTTGCATTTCACCTTTGCGTGCAAATCTGCTTTGAAATGCAAATCTGCTTTACATTTCTATTGGTTAGTGAGAACAGGCCCTGATGCAGCTAAAAGCTAAGTGGCACAATGTGAACTTTCAAAAAGCAGGAATGCCTGTTCTGTGGGATTAGATTGATTGATTGATTGATTTTCTTGTTTACTTATTTTTATTGTTTAAAGTATTACATATAGTAGTACATATATCTCCTTTTTTCCCCCCATGACTTTCCCCCAGCCTCCCCTACCCCTTGTCGCATGCCTTCATTCCCCGCCCCCCTCAGTGCTTTGTGTCCATTGGTAGATTTTTTAAAAATATATTTTATTGATTTTTTTACAGAGAGAAAGGGAGAGGGAGAGAGAGTTAGAAACATCGATCAGCTGCCTCCTGCACACCTCCTACTGGGGATATGCTCACAACCCAGCTACATGCCCTTAACCAGAATCGAACCTGGGACCTTTCAGTCCGGAGGCCAATGCTCTATCCACTGAGCCAAACCGGTCAGAGCAGGGATTAGATTTTTAAAAAATTGATCTATTCCTTCATTGCATTAAAGGAAAAGAGGAAGAAAGCCATTCTAAATTGAATGTCCTTACCTATGTCAGTGGCAGTGGTGGAGATGAGCTAAAATGGTGAACAATCATCCACAATTTTTTATTTTTTTAAATATATTTTTTATTGTTGATAGTATTACAGATATTTCCCATTTTCTCCCCCTTTCCTCCCTCCCATCCACAAGTTTTTAAAATGTAGGTTTACAATTTGGTTTTCTTTTTTAAAAAATATATTTTATTGATTTCAGAGAGGGAGAGAGAGATAGAAACATCAATGATGAGAGAGAATCATGGATCCGCTGCCTCCTGCACACCCCACACTGGGAACCAAGCTTGCAACCTGGGCATGTGCCCTGACCAGGAATCAAACGTGACCTCCTGGTTCATAGGTCGATGCTCAACCACTGAGCCACGCCTGCCAGCCTCTTTTTTTTTTTTTTTAAGACGGTATTGTTTAAAAACATATTTTTATTGATTTCAGAGAGAGAGAGGGCAAGAGAGATAGAAACATCAATGATGAGAGAGACTCATCATGTCCCACACTAGGGATCGAGCCTGCAATCCAGGCTTATGCCCTGACGGGAATCGACCTATGAACCTCTTGCTTCATAGGTCAAAGCTCAATAACTGAGCCACACCTGGCTGGGCACAATTTGTTTTTCTTTAGCAATTTACCTTTTAGTCATGCTTTCATACACATATACTAAAAGAAGTTTGCATTCTCTTAATCCCTTAGCAGTAAAATAAGATAGTCAGTAGAACGGATTTTGGAGTCTGAACAAGTGACTTAGCTCTCTGAGCTTTTAAAGTTTAGGCAATCCTATCTACCTCGCAGATTTGCTGTAAGGATTAAATGAGATAATATACGAGGAACAATTATAATGATCATAATGTAATATATAATGAAGCACATAGAAACATATAACACATAGTAACTGCTCAACAAATAATACTTGTTATTAGTTTGGTTATTATTGTTTTTTCTCTTTCTAAAACTGGAAAGAGACCTTCTGAAGCATGTCTAATTTCTAAAGATTTTTCTAGGATAGCCCTAACTGGTTTGGCTCAGTGGATAGAGCGTCGGCCTGCGGACTCAAGGGTCCCAGGTTCGATTCTGGTCAAGGGCATGTACCTTGGTGGTGGGCACATAACCAGTAGGGGGTGTGTAGGAGGCAGCTGACCAATGTTTCTCTCTCATCGATGTTTCTAACTCCTATCCCTCTCCCTTCCTCTCTGTAAAAAATCAGTAAAATATATTTTTAAAAAAAATAAATAAAGATTTTTCTAGGATAATCCACCAAGTGCAAAGCAAATGTGAATAAATGACGCTTCATTTAAAAAATTATTATAATATTTTGTTAATCCTCACAGGAGGATATTTTTCAATTGATTTTTAGAGTGGAAGGGAGGGAGGGAGAGAGAGACATTCATGTGAGAGAAACACATTTATTGGTTGCCTCCTCACCTACCAGGAAGGGGATCGAACCTGCAACCCAGGTACATGTCCTTGACCCAGAGTCGAGCCTGTGACCCTTAGGTGCATGGGCTGACACTCTAATCATTGAGACATACCAGCCAGGGTGCTTCATTTTTTTTTTACATGTTGTGGTTTATTAGATTCATAGACAATATGGCAAGCTAGCACAGGGGAATAGCATTAGCAATTAGTAACCAGGTACTCAAAAGAGTTGATGTATGGGGATTTTTAATGATAATTTAAAAAATAAATATTTAGCCCTAACTGGTTTGGCTCAGTGGATAGAGCGTCAGCCTGTGTACTGAAAGGTCCCAGGTTCAATTCCTGCCAATGGCACGTACCTTGGTTGCGGGCACATCCCCAGAAGGGGGTGTGCAGGAGGCAGCTGATCGATGTTTCTCTCTCATCGATGTTTCTAACTCTCTATCCCTCTCCCTTCCTCTCGGTAAAAAATCAATAAAATATATTTTAAAAAATAAATAAATATTTAAACATTTGTGTTATAAACATCAAAATAAAAATCAAGTTGATATATCAATAGAATAATACTTATTTTTTTCTTTCAGGCATATGAAACTCTGCTCCAGAAGGTACTTAGTAAGGATTCCTTGAATCTCTTTTTCTGATCAATCAGAGTAATGAAACCCAAAGAATTCTGGATTCATCTTCAAGCAATGTGACACCAGAATTTAGCCAACTAAATCAAAGTGATTGTGTTATATACCGCACACATTTCTGTTAAGAAAAATGATACTACTACTATTATCAGGAGCTACTTGTTGCACTGTTTCCACACAAAAAAATTGAAATATGAGAGCTGAGTTGAGAAATATTTAGAAGAGTATTTTTCAACCTATTGCTAGAGAGACTTATAGCATTGACTCATAAATTCCTAAGAGTAGTCTTTTAGCATGTGTGAAATGGTAAGATATAACAACATTGCAAATCTTCTCTGGTGCTATTAAATATCTGGCCCTCTTCACTCCTGAGAGTGGGGTACAGTTGAGGCTGGAGGAGTGTTCGTGCTTAAGAATCACTAAGGCAGAGTTCCTCAACAGAAGTGTCCACCAACAAATGCACGCTTAACTTCTAGAATTAACATGCCATTTTGCTGGGTGCAAGGGGAGAAGTATATCATCATAAAAAGCATTCAAATAGCTTAGAAAGCAAAGGCAGCTGTGAAAGGTGGCGCTTCACTTAAAGCCAGGGTTTAATTTGAACCTTGGGAAAATTAAGGCTCTGATTATGAATTACAGTTTATCAGAGTGGGAAATCCTCACTAACAGGAAAACACTACTTCCTGAGAAATGCTAGGGTGAAAAACAAGGCCACTTTACACTGCAAATATAACCTGCTGTTAATCAAAGCCATTCTTTGTGACATCCATTAGGGAGTGACAGGAAGGCTGGTATCTTGAGTCCACTCCTGGTGAGTGATATGACCATTCCCAGAGCACCTTCCCTTTTGCCCCAGAACCAGGGGATCCTGAGTACAACCCATGATGCCCTCCTCAGCCAAGTGAATGAGCTGAGGGCAGAGCTGAAGGAGGAGAGCAAGAAGGCTGTGAGCCTGAAGAGTCAACTGGAGGATGTGTCCATTCTGCAGATAACATTGAAGGAGGTAAATAATAATGATCAAAAGATACCATTAATTGTAATTTTCTAATTTTAAAGATGTTGAAAAGTGTATCTTAGCAGCACTATGGGTATTTCATTTTTTCAAATGAGAAACATGAGGCTCTAAGTGTTTAAATAATTTGCTCAAGATTATAATATTAGGGGAATACTGGGATTTATACTTATGTCTGTTCTCCAAAGTCTTTGCTCTTTTATAGTGTTCCGCTGCTTCCCTAACAGTAGAAACTCAGACACCATGATCATTTACTTCAGATAATCTTCATTAATTCCAAGAAAAGCTTCTATCCTATCTTTAATTGGTTCAAGTCTTTCTAGTTGAGTGTCTCCACATAGACATTGGAGGTGAATGTAGAAAACCTCCCACCCAAGCCACTCCCTGAAACAGAAAAGGGAAATCTTGTGCAAGGCAATATATTTTAAAATTTTATCTCAGTCACTACTATCATTCTTAGTTTCAGGAAAGAGTTGATGATTTGGAAAAAGAACGAAAATTGCTGAATGACAACTATAACAAACTCTTAGAAAAGTGAGTACCACGTTTGGGTCCCAGTGCATTGTTTGTTATAAAAGACGATTATAAAAAGGTGCCTTCCCAATTGTAAAGATAATACATAGTTGACAAAGATATGGGGAAACTGGTACTCAATACTGTTAGTGAGAATATAGATCAGCACAGTGTTTTTGGAAGGGAACTTGATACTATCTACCAAAATGTTAAACCTCTGTATATCTTTTGTACCAGCAATTCCATTTTTTTGAATCAAAACAAAAGAAATCTTATTATATGTATATGCAAAGATATTGTATAATAAGAATGTTAATTGCTGCATTTTTTTTAGTTTTATTGATTTCAGAAAGGAAGAGAGAGGGAGAGAATCATTGATAGGCTGCCTCCTGCACGCCCCCTACTGGGGATCAAGCCTGCAACCAGGGTATGTGCCCTGACTGGGAATCTAACCTTGACCTCCTAGTTAGATTCTGAGCAACACCAGAATCTAACAACCACTGAGCAACACCAGCCAGGCTGCATTGTTGTTTTTTGTTGTTGTTTTTTAATATATTTTATTGATTTTTTACAGAGAGGAAGGGAGAGGGATAGAGAGTTAGAAACATCGATGAGAGAGAAACATAGGTCAGCTGCCTCCTGCACACCCCCCACTGGGTATGTGTCCGCAATCCAGGTACATGCCCTTGACCGGAATCGAACCTGGGACCTTTCAGTCTGCAGGCTGACACTCTATCCACTGAGCCAAATGGGTTAGGGCTGCATTGTTAATAATAGTAAAAAATAATTGAAACCATCCAAATTTTCTTTGATAGGGATTGACTAAATAAATCGATTTTGCATTCCCAAAATAAAATATGGTGAAGCTGGGAAGGGGGAAAGTAGGGGGCAAGCAGAGATTAACCAAAGAATTTATATGCATATATGCATAACCCATGGACACAGACAACAATGTGGTGAAGGCCTGGGGGTAGGGAGGTGAGAGCAGGGTGGATGGAGTCAATGGGGGGAAAAAGCAGACATCTATAATACTTTCAACAATAAAAATAAATTTTAAAAAATCTGATGAAGCTATTAAAAATGATGTAGCCTTAGCCAGTTTGGCTCAGTGGGTAGAGCGTCGGCCTGCGGACCGAAGAATCCCAGGTTTGATTCCAGTTAAAGGGCACACATCTCGACTGCAGGCTCTATCCCTGGCCCTGGTCAGGACTCGTATGGGAGGCAACCAATCAATGTGTCTCTCTCACATCGGTGTTTCTCTCTCTGTCTCTCCCCTCTCTTCCCCTCTCTCTAAAAATCAATGGAAAAATATCCTTGGGTGAGCATTAACAAAACAAACAAACAAAGATGCTATAGACCTACATGCCTCTTATTAAAAGAAAAATCAAGTTACAAAAGAATATATTAACTCTGACCCAAAAGGGTTGGAGTAGGGCAAAGAGGCACCTTCATTTTTATTCTACATACTTCCACATCATTTTACTTTTTCACAGCACACATACATTCATGCATTTCCTATTTGGAATTAAAAATACCTAGAATTAATAAAAATCACAGGTGTCTGCGGGCAGGCACACACAGAGCAGCAAAAATAAATAAATAAATAAATAAATAAATAAATAAATAAATAAATAAATAAATATCAGATGTGCCTTCTGATTCAGTTAAAGGCAGAAGAGCATATATTGGGGAAGTTGTATGGGGGCATCCTAGGAACAACTGATGCTTTTCAACTCAGTGAAATGAGGTAGTGGGGGCGGTTATCCACGTTGAAGCCTCCCTGTTACAAACACTACTATTGGCCTCTTCCCTTCATCATTCAGAACATTATCTTCTTGGACCGTCATCGAATGTATGGTCAGGAAGTGCCAAGAACTCTTCATATTAGCCTAAGCCAGTTGTTTTTAGACCACATTTATTGAAGTGATAAATAGGAAAAAAAGACATAAGCGGAAATAACAGTTTATCAGTATCACTCCACTTGTTTAAACAACCAAGGACTGGCCATCTGTGTTTTACATTCAAAATGGGTCTGCCCTGCCCTGGCCGGAGTGGTTCAGGTAGAGTGTCAGCCCAAGAACCTAAGGGTCTCAGGTTCGCTTCCTGGTCAAGGGCACCTATCTGGGTTGCAGGTTTGTTCCCTGGCCCCTGTTGTGGTGCTTGTGTGAGGCAGCCAATCGAGGTGTCTCTCTCACACTGATGTTTTTCTCTCTTACTTCTCTCTCTCCCCCTTCCCCCTCCCTTCCACTCTCACTAAAAATCAATGGTAAAAATATCATCGGATGAGGAGTAACAAAACAAACAAACAAACCCAAAATTGGTCTGCCCTGACAGCTAGATTCAATGGTGTTTGCAGGGTACAGTCACCGAAAAGTTGAAACTATTCGTTCCTACCTTTCAGTGTAGTAATTTTTAAAATATTTTTTAATTGATTTCAGAGAGGGAGAGGGAAAGAGAGATAGAAACGTTAATGATGAGAGACAAGCATTGATTGGCTGCCTCCTGCACCCCCCCCCCCCCACACACACACACAAGGGATGTGGCCCTGACCAGGAACTGAACCGTAACCTCCTGGTTTATAGGTTGATATTCAACCACTGAGCCACTGCGGCTGGGCTCAGTGTAGTAACTTATATTCTAGTTCAAAGGCAAGTATTCTCCAAACTAGCCATTGGTGATGGTAGATAGAGGAATAGAGTGAGGAAAAGAGGAATATTTTGTTCCTCATTTTAATCCAGCAGGCCTGAGAATGTCCTGGTACACAGTTTCCTAACTAAAGAAAGCCATCATGCTAGAGGAGTTCCCTGGGAGATAGATGTAATTTGGGTTGTGTGCCCAGTGGGATATTTGAGGCCTAAACAGAAGTGATGTTAAAGAACGCAATAGGACCCAAAGTTCCATGGCAGTTGGTAACTGACAGTTACAGATAAAGCGGGGGCAGAAAAAAAAACAAAAAACATGTAGGGCAGTGAATGGTGAACTAGGCCCAGGCGATGCTGAAACTGTGTAATAAAGACATTTTATCAAACAGCTTTGAGTATCCATCTGACAAATCCCCCTCCTTCCTTACTTCTCGGGTTCAGCATGCTGGACAGCAGTAATCCTCCTCACTGGAGCAAAGAGCTTGTAGGAGAACAGCTACAGCAGAAAGTCTCTCAATTGCAGCATCAGCTGGATGCTGAGCTGGAAGAGAAGAGAGAAGTCTTACTTCAGCTGTCCACAGTGACAGGTAGGTTGGGTCTTGCAGAGCTGTCTCAAATGAGGCATCCTTTGCATCTGGTTGGGGAGAAAGGAACGTGGGTCAGCATTTCTCTAACCCCTCAGTTGGTCATAGATAACTAGAATAAGAACACTGGCAATGAGGATCAACTTTACAATCCAGAAAGCACAACACCTACCTTACACTTACACTTTTTTCTACATAATGACTTTCCATTTGAGAGGATGCCAATTCTTAATTTATTATATATATAAATATATATTATATATATATATATATATATATATATATATACACTGTTTAATGTTTATTTCAGAGAAGGGAGGAGGAGAGAGAGAAACATCAATGATGAAAGTGAATAATCGATCAGTCTGCCTCCTGCATGTCCACTACTGGGTATCAAGCCCAAAACCCTGGCATGTGTCATGACTGAGAATTGAACTGTGACCTTCTGGTTCATAGGTCGGTGTTCAACCACTGAGCAACACCGGCTAGGCTATTATGTTTTTAAACATTCACTTTATTTATTTATTAAATATATTGTTATTGACTTCAAAAAGGAAGAGAGAGGAAGATAGAAATAGAAACATCAATGATGAGAGTGAATCACTGATCAGCTGCCTCTTACATGCCCCTTACTGGGGATCAAGCCCACAATCTGGGCATGTGCCCTTGACCAGAATCAAACCCGGGACCCTTCAGTCCACAGACCCACACTCTATCCACGGAGCCAAACTGACTAGGGCCACTTTATTTATTGAAAGTATTGAAAAAGAATTTCTCTGCCTTTTATTCTCATTAATCATTTTAGAAGTGATTGAGGGCCTTATTTTTTATTTTTAGCATTTGATACCTGAAATTGAGAAGCAAATTATTGCTCTTAGTTACCACTACCATTTTCTCCTATCCTAACTCTTGGATCACAGTAGATAGTTACTCTAAAGATGTTTAGGGCTCACCATACTGAGAACAACAAGTTCTGTGTTTCCTGGCTGAGGAGGCAATTGGCAGGCAGAGTAGTAGCCCAGCAGCCTGTCCTTTTGGCTGAGTTAGTTGAGTTGCATAGTTTATATAAACTGCATCAGAGGCCACATGTCAAAATATTGGAGCCAAAAAATTAAAGCTGATTAATCCCCAAGACTCACATGAAAAAATGTCTCTTGATCTATACTGGACTTCTCGAGCTCAGACTTTAACCTTGTTGTGTTGAGCCACGGAGATAAAACACATATTTGTTACTGCAGCATACTTATATTAGTGTATACTGACTAATTATCAGACTATATCTTAAAAGTGAAATAAATAAAAAGATTGAAAAAAAGACTCAAAGATTTTTAAATACTATCAAAAAAACCTTTACCTCACTTTTTTTTTGCTAGCCTAAACCTTGATATTTAGTCTTATTAAACTTCGCTTTCATTATACTCTAGTATATTCACATAAGAGAGTAAAAGAAAAGAAATATGACACCAAAAAAGATAGAACCACATACACTAAAAGAAAATTTGAGGTGGTCATGGTTATATAAAGTACAGCATATATAATCAAATATTGGAATATGTATGGTGCCATTTGGGTACTAGAAATATCAGAGGGAGCCCTAGCTGGTTTGGCTCAGTGGATAGAGTATCAGCCTGTGGACTGAAGGGTCCCAGTTTCGATTCCAGTCCAAGGGCACGTACCAGTGTGGCTTGATTCCCAGCTCTGGTCAGGGCGAATGCAGGAGGCAACCAATTGATATGTCTCTCTCTCATTGATGTTTCTCTCTGTCTCCCCCTCCTTTCCACTCTCTCTAAAAATCAATGGAAAAATATCCTTGGATGAGGATTAAGAAATATCAGGGGGAACATTTTGTAAAGTATATGTATATCTAACCAGTATGCTAAACACCTGAAATTAATACAAAATAATATTGAATATAAACTGTAATTAAAAAAATAAAAATAATTTTTTAAAAGAAAAATTATTCTTTTCAATTAGAAGCAGGAACCATAAAAGGATAAAGCTAGGAGCACATGTTGAGGACCTTGTCGTAGGTATAAAGCACAAGCGAAGTTTTGTAAAGACCTTAGAGCAGTGGTTGGCAAACTGTGGCTCCTGAGCCGCGGTTTGCTGCTCTGTTGACTAATGAGTTTGCCAACCAGTGCAGAGTAATCTAATCTAACCCCCTGATTAATGCATGATAATAGAATGATCACACTAAACGCTGATCACCTTCCTTCCCTAAACATGCAAACCCACAAATGCCCACCCTCCCTCCAGATTCGGGTAGGTATGGAGTGGGTGCCACAGAGAGTCAATAGATGGAAGTCTAAACGGAGTTGGAGAGGAGTTGTTGGCATAATGGTTTGGATGATGCTGTCAGAAAAGTGTTGAACTGAGCCAGTCCAGTCAAGTGGCTCTGTTTTTGTTTGTTGTTGTTCTACCTTTTACTCTACAGTTCTGCCGGTGGTTTTTTGTTTTGTTTTTGGAATCCAAAGATCAACTCATTTTACTGGGTCAATAAGCTGGAACTCCTTTGGAGAAATAAAAGAGAATTGCTTTTCTCAGGGAAAATTTATAAAATGAATTAAACATTAGTGGGAAATTTGATTTATACTTGGTCCAGCTTTAACCATGGCTACTGATAACTACAGAGTTTCAACTTTCCGGATTACTTTTTCCCCAGCTCAAAACAAAAATCTGAAGCTTGAAGTCACCAACCTGCTTCAGAAACATAAGCAGGAAGTAGAGAGCCTCCAAAATAAAGACACAATTTCCCAACCTACCGACCAGCAAGCTGAGCCAGCCACTCCCCCGGCTCTATTCCTTGAGGCCACTCAGATAGAGGTATGTGCATCTTTAACCAAGCAAGCTCCCTCCATAGAAAAGATGAAAGGATTACAACGCTAATACATACTTTTTTCTTTCTACCCTTTACAGTTAAAAAAAACTTAGCATCTTTTTCAGATGGGCTTGAAATGATCCGCTGAAGAGCAAACAGCCAGTAGAGGCTGTGTAACTTCCTCAGTGCTACTGAGCATGAGGAGCTGGAGAGAGCACTTATGAACTTGCACCAGTCCGCTTACATTTTGGAGTAGATTCTGCTGCTGGCATTTTACTGTTACCAACAACTACTTTATGGAGAATCCTTTTTACTGGACCTGTCATATTTATACTCCCTCCTACCTATGCTTTTCCCTCTACAGCTCTGTGAACCAAAAAAACAAGAAGAAAAGAAACTGTCCCAGTTGTTAAGTGAGTTGCAAATATCATATGCAGAGACCACACTGGAACTAGAAAAGACCAGAGACATGCTTATTCTGCAGCGCAAAATCAACGTGTGTTATCAGGTGCAAGAAAAGAGGGTACAGGAAGGGGAGAGAGGAATAGGCACATGTGAACCACCTACAAGACTGGGAATGAAGCAAGACCCTAGTTTCCAGGGCTGATGCAAGGTGACATGAGGTCCTGTGCAAACACAGAAAGTACTGTCCTTTGAAAAACTTGAGAACTCACACATGCCCACTGGCGACAGAAGCCAGTGAAGGGGCCAGCGGCGAATGGAAATGGCAGGTGTGAGCCTGCTGGGTTTAAATTTTGCCAGTCCCAGGAAAATATTACCCCAGGGCACTAATAGCACTACTGGTCCTGGAGGGGTCTGTGAGGAATCCAAGTTTTTTCCTAGTGGTTGAATTGGCCCTGCTAAGGAGATAGTGGAGTCTCTTTTACCCACCAAGTACCAGCTTTTATCTGGGCTCTTTAGTTCTGGGCCACTAAGGCAGGAAAGTTCAGACATTATTTTGTTTCAGGAGGAACTGGATGCAATGATGACAAAAGCAGATAATGAGAATCAAGATCACAATGAAAAAATGGAGAGGCTGAACAGACTCCTAGACCTCAAGAACAATCGTATCAAGCAGCTGGAAGGTATTTTAAGAAGCCATGGCCTCCCACTATCTGGCAAGTCTTAGTATTTTGTTCTCCTCTCCTTGGGACCCATCACACAGCTACTGTCTGTGTCCTTGGCGTATAACTTATCCCTCCTGTTCTTTATCCTACCATCTTTTTTGTTTTATACATGGCTAGCAGCTTCTTTTGCTCCATCACATCAGCATCTTTCTCTGATTTCTCCGGAGAGTTCCAGAGAGTTTCAACAGGGCCCAGCAATTTTGGGAATGAGAGCAGATCACCGTTGGCCCTCAGGGTGGTGTAAACATTCCTTCTCTTAAGATTGTTGCCCAACCTAGGCCTACATAGCAGTTTTTGTGAGATAACAGAATTTCATTACTCATTTCTCATCATCCTTTTATGTGATTTCTCTCTAAACGTCTCTAAATTCTTTGTTGTGGTTTGAGGATGTTGGCATAACAGGACATGTGGCTGTACACTTCTGCAAATTTCATAATGTGGTACTTCCTATATTTAGTGCAATCACTGCTGACCAGGACCTGGTCTCAGCCTTGCTTGTTAAGAAAATTGGCTTTGTTATTACCCAGTAGTGAGAGACCTGACTGACACTAAGCAAAATTCATCAAAGACTGATATTTAAGCCAGCATGTTCATTTGTTGTATCTGTGATAGTGGCTGCCACAAGAATATTTGAAACCACTGTTCAGGACAGCCCTCTCTCTGGAAAGCAGAATCAGTAAGCAGGTTACTTAGTGAGCATGGAGCTAGAGTAAAGGGAGGTGGGTCATTCTGGGGCGTGGTTTACCCATGTCAGGGTGAGTCTGTTTAAAGGTCATTGCCATATAACAAAGGAAATCCCTCCTTGGATTGAAATTCTCATGTCTTTCAGTTTCACGGTCTTTCTCCTGGGACAGTGCAGGATAAATACCCTTATCTACTTCTAAGGATTCATTTATTTTAACTTGATAGGTCTGTCATTACTGGTGAGGCTACTGAGTTTTTCCTGTTAACCACTTATTTGTATTATTTCTTTTGTGAATTGCCTGTTTCTGTTCTTTATCCATTTCTTAACAGTATTTTATTGATTTGTAGAATTTCTTCATATGCTAAGATTGTTAACTCTGTGTCATGTAATGCAAATTTTTAGATTTATTTTCTTGAGTTATATTAATCTTATCAATTAAGAAACCCATGTCAATCTCTGTATTCCATTTATTTTGGGCCGGAAGAAATTCTAATGTGTGCAAAATATTTTTATTCTACTACTTTAACTCTTTAAATAGGACCTTCACCATCAACACACTGAAGACTCAAACACTCCCCGAAATCAAGTTTCTGGTTGGTTGAACATGGGAGGTAATACACAGATTGTCTTACATATCTTTGCATTCCATTGTCAATATTTTCAACCTCTTTCCAATAAGTGTCCTCCTCCACTTTTTATTTCATTAATCTTTAACTTAAAGTGAGTTTGCTTTGCCTTCTTTTGATGAAATCAAATTCTTAACAGAATGAAGATTCTTGGGACTGATCTGGCTGGAAAAGGGGAATCCTTTATTAGTGGGGCCCAATGTAACATAATAGATACCATGACTGTAACTTGCTATTCTTTCCATGAGTAATATCCCAACATTTTGAAAATATTCACATTTTCTGTTTCTAGCGCTTCTCTGGTGGAATTACCAATTAATTCATAGGACGTTGCTGTCAGCCAGAATGTCATTTGTAGAATAAATTGTGCCTCCAGTGTTTTCCTGAGCTTAGTGTTTACTTTCCCATTACTCATTTTGAACCTTACTTCTAAAGGAGATATAGGATTGTTGAGCCATCAGAATTCAAAGCTCCTGGTTGTCATTCTGCTGCTTTTCCCTTTGAATCACATGGTTTCTTGACATAATCACAACTTGGACTTCCACCATGGTTTCTAGTCTCCTTTTGTCCACCTTCCTTTATTCTAAGAAAGAGCACCCTGCCCTTTAATGGACAGGCAGTTTTCTTTCCCCTCCAGAGCAGCTCAAAGATGTGGCTTATGGTACCCGACAGATGTCGTTATATCTGGAAACACTGCCAGCCCATAGAAATGAGGATAAAGTGAACATTTCTCTGTTTCATCAAAGTGAGAATCTGTTTGAACTGCACATTCACCAGGCCTTCCTGACATCTGCTGCTCTGGCTCATGCTGAAGACACTCAACCTACCACTTTCTGCACCTATTCCTTCTATGATTTTGAAACCCACTGTACCCCACTAGCTGTGGGGCCACAGCCGCTTTATGACTTCACCTCCCAGTATGTGGTACAGACAGATTCCCTTTTCTTGCTCTACCTTCAAGGGGCTTCAGCCCAGCTTGAGCTTCACCAGGCTCTAGCCAGTGAGCACCATACCCTTGCAGTTGGATGGATTTGCTTTGACAGGGTGCTGGAGACCGTGGAGAGAGTCCATGGCTCTGCCACACTTACTGGTAAGTGCTGTCAGCTTCCCACAGCTCCTGGGTCTAATGCAGAATTTCCCAAAGTCTATAGTTGCTCTTCTGGTGCTCTCCCATTTCCTTTGTCTTTATTCTTGACCCTCGCCACACCATCTGTATCTTCCATGCCTTTCATACTTTCTGCTACCCAGGAGCTGGTGGAGAAGACTTTGGGGTGCTAGAATACTGGATGAGGCTGCACTTTCCCATAAGATCCAGCCTACAGGCATTCAATAAGCGAAAAAAAGCTCAGGCCTACCTGTCAGCCAATGTGCTTGGAGCCTGGAGGGCCCAGGAGGATGAGGTGAGAAAAAGGATGTGCCCATGCATCTCCAAGGAGCCTCACTCATCCCAGCAGCTCATGATATCAGCTCATCCTCCCATTGAATGTGAATGGAAGAGAAAAACTGTCACACCACAAGTAGTTCAGATTCTTTCCTTGGTCAAGCCTGAGTTTGAAATGAAACCATGCCCTTGGAGCTAGTTAGCTCCCTGCTGTGAACAAAATAGCTTTTCTGTTCCATTCTCTAAGACAAGGCCTGAGTGCCAGCATCTCCCTCAGATAGCCATCTGCCAGAGCCAGTTTGCAGGCAGGTGAAAGTGATTAGGTTTCTCTGTGACCCAGTTCTCTAGGTCAGAGCTCTTGCTCGTTAAGGGTGCTAGGCTTCACCTACAACAACTCTCTTAGGTTGCCCTTTTCCTCCATCCAAGACCAACATCTCTCCAGTCCAGATCAGAGACGTGGAAGCATCAGAATGAGCTGCAGGTGGAAATCACCAGATGCTGTGGCCTCCAGAGTCGATGGCTGGGAACCCAACCCAGTCCATATGCCATGTACCGTTTTTTCACCTTTCCTGACCACGACACGGCCATCATTCCAGCCAGTAACAATCCCTACTTTAGAGACCAGGCTCAATTCCCAGTGCTTGTGACTTCTGACCTGGATCAATATCTGAGACGGGAGGCCCTGTCTATATACGTTTTTGATGATGAAGACTCAGAATCTGGCTCCTACCTTGGCAAAGTCCAAGTGCCCTTGCTACCTCTTGCACAAAACAAATCCATTAAAGGTGGGAGTTCAAGGTTACTGCATTGTTATGGTCTTTTCCCAGTGTTGTCTTCCTGTCCTAACTCTAGTTTTCTTTGATTACTTGCTTGGAGCAGTCTCTCTTAAAACCTGCTGAAAGGATTTTAGAATATTGTCAAAAGCGACAGTGCAGACTTAGAGTTTCACTAGTCAGCAGAAACATTGGCTTCTTCTGCTTCAACAACTAAAGCAAGATTCCCAAGTGGGTAGACCCACCAACCTGAAGGCATGCCTTTATTTCTGAACAAACATTTTCCAATTCTGTAATGCTTCCCAGTATTTGTCTTTACTTAAGAACGATTGTTTCTTAGTGCACATGACTAGATATCAGATTATAAACTGTCCTTAACACTCCCTTATAATTCTCTTCCTTCCTTTAAGTATTAGACACAAGTTAGCAAGAGTTCTGTCTATACCACAACTAAGGGAAATTTCTTAAAAATACACCCCCTGCAAATGGAGCTTAACTTCATACTACCTTACTTTACTTTCATAACCAGGGTTGTGGGGTGCACCTAGGAAGGGTCAACTCTCTGGAAGGGTGAGGCAGGGGTATCCACGCTCTCATTAAGAAGTGTGATGGATGCAGCCAGTATACCAACCATGTTTAACAAGCATCTGGATGTGCCAGGAAGTGTGTGAGGATTTCTCTCCTCCCAATATCACAAGTGCTTTAAACAAACAAACAAAAAGGCTGAAACTTCTGCTCACAAGCCATCTTTTGCCAAAGAGGAGATAAAATGTGAGTCATCTGTTAAATAAATGAGCATTACCAATCAGAAGTCTGACCTTTGGGAAAAGCTATTTTGCTTAAGTTTCCTTGGCTTTTGTTATTTTAGAAATAAGGACCACTTGAGTATAGATAATGGTTTCCTTTGTATGCCTAAGGCATAGCAAGCATTTGGTAACAGCAATGATAAAGTGATCCTGTTTATTGTCTGAGTGACTGATGACAAGCAAGCTCTACCTATCCATACATCCTTTTACTATCCCTTCTTGAAACCTGGGGATACCCACCTTCCCCTCCAAATATTCTAAGGGAATATTAGAAGTAAATATTCTATGGAAACATAAATATTCAAGACCATTCTATGTTACTTCTGAGTGTATTGCATCATGATTATTTGATGAATGTTAA
This sequence comes from Corynorhinus townsendii, assembly GCA_026230045.1. Taxonomy (NCBI): domain Eukaryota; kingdom Metazoa; phylum Chordata; class Mammalia; order Chiroptera; family Vespertilionidae; genus Corynorhinus; species Corynorhinus townsendii. The sequence goes on along the minus strand of JAPDVU010000001.1, from coordinate 158,592,427 downwards.
TTGTAAATAATACGGTGAAATTTAAAAATGGAGGGAATAGACAAGGTGCTGGTAAATGCTCACTAACCTATTTCATTTGATCAGGTCTTATTAATGTCTGTGTGTCTCTCAGGTGATTTTAACCTCACTGACCCTGCGAGAAAACCCAATGGATCTGTTCAGGTACAGCTGGATTGGAAGTCTTGCTATCTGTCTCCCGAGAGCTTCCTGAAACCAGAAGCTCAGACTGAGGAGAACGGCGCCAACCATAGCTTAGAGACCTCATCTGATGAGGAAAAGGCTTCCTTTCCTCCCCAGGTAGCAGACCTCCACCAATCCTATGGAGCATATTTGAAAAAAAATAGTATTAAAATTGAAGGGAAATAAAGTTCCTTTTGTGAATGTCATGTGTTCTGCAGACTTAATGAGCACCCTTCATAATGCTGTTTGGTGTTTCATGGAGCCAAACACTGGGTTTTATTGTGGGGAGAAGAAAGAGCTGGCATCTCTCAGCTCTGTGACGGGAGAGACATGAAGTCTAATCCTAGCCTTCAAATTCCTTTCTTGAGAATCAAGGCTGTTACCTATCATTTTATAAGGCTGTTTCTGCTGCTTTTATTCTGGACTAGGTGGTATCTGCTGAGATTCCCATCAGACCTGACCAGTATCCAACGAAGAAGAAACCCCCTCAGGTGGGAGAAAGAAAGGAAAGGGAACACCAGGTTGCAAACTACTCAAGAAAAAAACATGGCAAAAGAGCAGGCATCCAAGGAAAGAACAGAATGGAATATCTTAGTCGTAACTTCTTAAGTGGGAATACACTACAGGTAAGGCCTTAGAGATCTGGAGAACTAAAATGTGGGTTGTAGTAACCCCAAATATATTATTCTCAGAGGAAAAAGAAGAAGTAAACACACAAGATAAGCAATAATCATGGCTTTTTGTGACTACTACGTGTTTCCACAAACAAGTAGTTTTATAAACCTCTGGACGGTTCAATTCAATGTAACAGATTATGTAATCTGCAATTTTTGCTTAGAACTCTAGTACCACAGTTTTAACCAGTCCACTTCAACTGTAATTAAAACAAATTTAAAGGTAAGTATTTCCCTGGCTATTGTGCTTCACGTGGTTGGACGTCAACCTGTACGCCCAAAGGTTACCTTTTTCACTCCCAGTCAGGGCACAGGCCCGGGTTTCGGGCTCGATCTCTGATCGGGGGCATGGATCGGTGTCACTCTATGCTTCTCTATCTACCTCCCTGTCCGAGAAAGGAGGGGCGTTTATCTGAGGCGTCCCTTGAGATAAACTTTAACCGTGCAGGTGTTTGGACATTTAAAGTAGTTGCCAGTAAAAAGACTCTTTTATGCAGGCAGGACCGTGGCAGGCATGTTCATATAACTATGACCGCCAGAGGAATTACGCCACACAAATAGTTACAGTTGCAATTCACACAGCAATTTATTTTTCTTTAATCGTTGTAGCGGGTACAAAGCTTATTAACACACAGCATACTGTTATTCACAAAATTCCTGGTGCCGTGGGTACAGGCTTAAAGGGAGCTCCCAAAAGGTGGTTCCCTCTGGTGGCGGCAGCAGCGGCACCCTCTCTGGCTGGCTGGTCAGGTCAGGAATGAAGTTTCTGCCTTCAGAGATCCCTGCGCACAGCACGGATCGATCTGTCATTGTGCACCGAGTGAAGCTGAGCGAAGCGGGGAAGGGGGCTGCGCCCAACCTGAAGGCGATCAGCGAAGATAACTTCCAGCGATCAGAGCCACCAGCGCAGCGCAGGGATCAAAGCAATCAGCGTCCACCAGGCGGCCAGCCATCAAGCAATGATCAACTCGAATGGTGTTCGGGGACCCTTTAAATAGCCTGTCCCCCACGGCAGTCCAGGGGGGAGTAGGGGATTCTGGTAACAAAATGCATAACAAGGCCTCAAGTTTAACTTTAGTTTCAATGGATACATTAGTAAACAAAATTGTAAGCACTCAGTCACATTCTGGGGAGGGGGAGGAGTATATGTCATCAGACACATGGTCATCAGGGCAAGTCTAAGTCAGCAGTCTAAGTTCAAATCCTTATCGATGGAATACACACGCTTCGGGGCAGTGGGGAATGTGTTCTTAAGAACTCACTTCAAGTTTCAGGACAGTTAACTTAAATCTTTTAAAACCTTTTAAACATTTTTTGGCATTTAAAAACATTTCTATATTTTACTACAACACTCCCTCTCCCTGTCTCTCTAAAAATCAATTGGGAAAGAAAAAAAGAACAAGTATTTATTGAACACCTACTGAGTGCTTGATACTGCCTTTTCTTCATAGGAAAGTGGATTAAAGTTACTATGTAGCACCTAAAAATATGTACATATAAGATTATAAATATGTGTTATATGATTTTATATTACATTATTATGTTATGATTAGAGGCCCAGTGCATCAATTCATGCACTGGTGGGGTCCCTCAGCCTGGCCTTCAGGGATCAGGCTGAAACCAGCCCTCTGACATCCTCCAAGGGGTCCTGGGGTTGCGAGAGGGTGCAGGCTAGGCTGAGGAGTCCCGATTGGCCGGACCCCAGCAGCAAGCTAACCTACCAGAGTGTCAGCCCCCTGGTGGTCAGTGCGCATAACAGCGACTGGTCAAACAGTCGAATGGTCAGGCACTTAGCATATTAGACTTTTATTATATAGGATAATTTATATTGCATTAATTATATATTAATGTGATTATCAATTTTATTAAATAATTATAATTATACAATATAATTATATGTGATTTTATTTGTTGTATTTATTCTGTAGCAGGTGAACTACACTGAATGGAAATTCTCAGACTTTAAGATCTCCATAGATGATTATTTAAAGAATCAACAAAAGGAAGAGGAAATGACATCATTCCCTTCAGCACTGATACAAAATGAAGCTCTCCATCCTGTAATTGGTATTGTCTTTTTAAAATCTGATTTTCCTATTTAATCATTGAATTATTTTATCAAGACAGTTACTTCTTCATCTTAATTGCTAAAGTTTTTATGGGAATTTAGTACTGAAGACCCTAGGCTTAGTTATATGTTACAGTGGGCTGGTTAGGCCAATTAAGGTTGGAATTCTCAAAGAAAGTAGCTTTCTATGTATTTAAAGCTAGCTACAGCCAGTTTAGTTACATAGTAATTATAAGATGTCAATCACTCCAGGGTCTTATGAATTATGGTTACAAAGAAATAGAAGGAGGAGCATAATTGGCTCACTTGTGATGTTAATCTGAATTTTTTGTTGTTATTAATCCTTACCCAAGGATATTTTTTCCTTTGCTTTTTTAGAGAGAGTGAAAGGAATAGAAGGATGGAGGAATGGCGGGAGGGAGGGAGAGAGAGAGAAACATCAATGTGAGAGAGACACATCAATTGGTTGCTGCCTTCTGCACATGCCCCGACCACAGGCTGACACTCTAGCCACTGAGCCAAACCAATTAGTGCTCCAAATTTCTTTTTTTTCCTATTTTATTCACTAGTTTATTTTGTTTTTAGATTTCTTGTTTTATTTTGATTTTTAGACTCAATTGTTGATAGATATGTATTTGTTGCTATTTGTTGTTCATATTTGTTTCTTCTTCTTCTTCTTCTTCTTCTTCTTCTTCTTCTTCTTCTTCTTTGTTTTGTTCTTCTTAAAGAATATCTTCAACATTTCATGTAATACTGGTTTGGTGGTGATGAACTCCTTTAGCTTTTTCTTGTCTGTGAAGCTCTTTATCTGACCTTCAACTCTGAATGATAGCTTTGCTGGGTAGAGTAATCTTGGTTGTAGTTTCTTGCTGTTCATCACTTTGAATATTTCTTGCCACTCCCTTCTGGCCTGCATAGTTTCTGCCGAGAAATCAGCTGACAGTCGTATGGGTACTCCCTTGTAGGTAACTAACCGTTTTTCTCTTGCTGCTTTCAAGATTCTCTCTTTGTCTTTTGCCCTTGGCATTTTAATTATGATGTGTCTTGGTGTGGTCCTCTTTGGGTTCCTCTTGTATGGGGTTCTGTGCGCTTCCTGACCTTGTAAATCTATTTCTTTCACCAGGTAGGGAAAGTTTACTGTCATTATTTCCTCTAATAGGTTTTCAATATTTTGCTCTCTCTCTTCTTCTGACACCCCAAAAATTCAGATGTTGGTACACTTAAAGTTGTCCCAGAGGCTCCGTACACTATCTTCATAATTTTGGATTCTTTTTTCTTTTTGTTTTTCTGGTTGGGTGTTTTTTGTTTCCTCATGTTTTAGATCTTTGGTTTGATTCTTGGGGTATGTTGATCGACAGTTGAGTTTCTGTATAGTCTTTATTTTAGACAGTGTATGCTTCATTTCTGACTGGTCCTTTTCCATTTTTTTTGGCATTCTCATTAAGATCCTTAAAGGTTTCATCAAGTTTCTCAGCGGTTTTTAGAAGATTCTTGAGTAACCTTATAAATGTGGTTCTGAACTCTATGGCGTCCAGTAGTTTGCTTTCCTCCATTTCTTTCATTCGTGACATGTTTCTTTGTCTCCACATTTTGGCTGCTTCCCTGTGTTGATGGAGATGGAGTGGCTTTGTGTGGTAGGTGACCTATAGAGGGCAGTAGCTCAGCCTCCCCAATCACCTGAGGTGGATGCCCTTGGTACACCCCTTTGTGGGCTGAGTGCAAAGTCTTGGTTGCTGTTGGTACACTGGGAGGAACTGATCTCCAGGCCAATTAGCTGTGAGCACTCGCTGTGTCTATAATGGAAGAACTGCTGCACTGAAGACACGCTTATGGGGCAGGACTTGTTTCAGTGGTGCTTTGGTGCTCGCTGAGTCTGCCTCTTGAATGTGTCACTTATGGATGTGAGGAGTTGAAATCTGGTGTCTCACACTGACCACTAGGTACACTGGCTTGGGGTGGAGATCAGCTACTGTCTGAGGCCACCCAGCAGGAGCTATAGTGAGAGCTACAGTTTTCTGCCCTTTGCTTGGGGTTTGGAAGTTTTGGAGCTGTCTGACCCGGGCTGCAAGTTTGCTAGGTTAAGCTGTGATAAGACAGGCCTTTCTTATGCTAAAGCCACTGCTTGGAGCTTGGGTGGGTTTGTAGGTTGTGTGGGGCGGGGTCTCAGGGCTTCACTAGGCTAGGACGTGGCAAACAGCGATGGCTGCTAGTTAGCCAGCTCTGCGTCTCCGACCGCGTCCCTGCGTCCCATGCCCCAGCGCAGTAAACAATTATTCTTGCATGCCACTCTGCAAGCAAACCCCCCTCACTTTCCAACCCGATGGCAGACAGTCCAGATTCTCCCCATAGGAGTTTGGGTCCCCCGCGTCTCCCTAGAAACTGGATTTCAGAGTAATCAGGGGCTTGACTCCCTTCTGGTTAAAAAAAGCAACGCCTGCTGCCAGCCCGGCTCGTGCGCCTCTGTACCTCAGCTTTTCAGTGCTTGTACACGTCTCAATGCTCTTTTCTCTTTCCTTCTAGTTGTAGAACTTACACTCAGCCAGCTTTCCCGTGGTTCTGGGTGATGGGTGTTTTGTCTTTTAGTTGTAGTTTTGAAATTGTGCGAGGCAGCAGTTTAGGTGTTTACTTATGCCGCCATCTTGGATTTGATCCTTGAAAGTTTTATGAAGATCCTTGAGTAACCTTATAACCATGGTTTTTAACTCTGTATCCAGTAGTTTGCTTCCATTTATTTTATTTGTGATATGTTTCTTTGTCTCCCCATTTGGCTGCTTCCTTGTGTTTATTTCTATGTATTAAGTAGAGCTGCTATGTCTCCTGGAATTGGTAGAATGGCCTTGTGTAGTAGGTGCCCTGTAGGGCCCAGTGGCTCAGCCTCCCCTGTCACTTAAGCTGGGCACTCTAGGTGCGTCCCTGTTTCGTCTGTGTACACACTCTTGTAGTTGAGCCTTGATTGTTGTTCATGTCAATGGGAGGAGTTAACCTCCAGGACAATTGGCTGTGAGGACCAGCTTCAGGACAGTGGGAGAGCTGCTGTGCAGGAAACACCCTTATGGAACAGGACTTGAGTCAGTGGGGCTTTGGTGCTCACTGAGTCTGCCCCTTGAGTGTGTCACTTATGGATGTCTGGAGTTGTAACTGCTATGGTCTGAAGCTGTTTACTGGGTGCACTGGCTCTAGGGCCTCCAGGGAAGTGTTAAGTCAGCCACTGCCTGAGGTCACCCTGTAGGAACTATTTGTATTGGGCCTGGAGGTGCCCAGTAAAGGCCCAATTATGAAGCAAGGCAACTTGTGCTAGTACAGGGTTTTTGGCTTTTTATTGATAGGTGTGCGGCACGCTGATCCAGCTGCAGCTTGTTTGAGAGATTTAGCAAAGTATGAAGCCAGAGAAAGGACAGGCCATTCATGTGCAAAAGTTGCTGCAAATAGGTTGGGTTGGGCTGAAAATTGGATGAGGTGGGGTCTCAGGGAATCACTTGGGTGGGGAAAACATATATGGCTGCCATTCAGCTTTGGACTGGGGAGGTTCCAGCATAGGAACAATGTGCTGGGACCTCTGTCAGGGAGAAAGTCACCCTCCAGTTCCTGTCCCAATGCTAGATAATCCAATTCCTCCCCATCTGTATCTGGGCCTCCCAGAGCCTCACCCTGTCACTGGAGCTCAGAGGAAGTGGGACGTTGTAGCTCAGTTCATGCACCAGCCCTTTAAAAGAAATACCGGGGTCTCCAGCAGCCTCCATGTCACTGAGCCCCAATCCCCACTGGTTTTTATAGCCTGTAGTTATGAGAACCTCTCTTTCCAGCTCTGGAATCCTGGTTTGGGGGTCTGGTGTGGGGCCGGGACCCCTTTCTCCTCACGGGGGCCTCTGTAGAGATGATCTCCCTCCTGATTTAAAAAACAATCTAGCCTGTTCTGTGCCTCTGCTCCTCCTACCAGTCTCAGTGTAATTTCTTCTTTACTTCTCTAGTTGTAGGACTTCCATTCAGCCAGCTTTCAGGTGGTTCTGAATGATGGTTGTTCTGTATTTTTGATGTGGTTGTGGAGACGGTGGGTACAGGTGTTTACTTATACTGCCATCTTGGTTCTTTTTCCAAATTTCTTTTAAATTAAGGCCAGGCTTTTCTGTTACAGTGAGAAGTAGACATGGTTTCAGGTTACATTTGTGGCAAACTAGCTCATTCAAACTAACTCTCCCATTGATGACAACTAAAAAGCTAAAGTTAAAAATAATAATCATAAAAATAAAAAGCTAAAGTTATATATTTTTAAAATCTTAATGTTTCTTAAAAGCATTAAAGAACCAATAAGAGAGGGAAGCCCAGCTGGCATGTCTCAGTGGTTGAGTGTTGACCTATGAACCAGGAGGCCACGACTTGATTCCTGGGCAGGGTACATGCCTGGGTTGTGGGCTTGATCCCCAGTGTGGGGCATGCAGGAGGCAGTTGATCCATCATTCTCTCTCATCATTGATGTTTCTCTCTCTCTCTCCCTCTCCCTTCCTCTCTGAAATAAATACAAATATTTTTAAGAGAGAGAGAGAAGAATGACCAAACCTAGATCAGGGAATGATTAGAACTTAGAGAGGGTGAGCTGGAACTGCTTCAGCCCTGGGATATTGCTAGTCTAGAGGAAGTGGGGGCAAGATAGAACCATGCTTTTGGTGGATTGTGGAGGTAGGGAAATGGGATATAGTCTGACTCTGGTGTCTGCCTAGGGCAGAATTTCCCACTCTGGTCTGGGACTACAGAAGGCAGCACCTTTCTGAGTCTCTTCTGCTCTTAGAGGCAGATTTATGCTCTGGGCACTTGCAGGACTAAAGGGACAAGGGCAGACTCCATGCCCACCAGGATACCAGATATTGCAGTTATCAGACACAACCCCCATAACAACTGTGTTTACTATCCTCATGGAGATAAAAACTGAACTTTAAAATTTCAGCAAGGAACTGGAGCTATGAAAATTGATATTATAACTTTTAAAAAACATTTTGTTCTAAAATAATTTCAAATTTACATCAGAACTTCATGAACAAGACCAAAAAAATCACAGAAACCCTTCACACAAATTCATCAGTTTTATACAACTTCTTACTTTATCATTTTTTCTGAAGATTTTGAGAATATGTTGCAAACATCATGCCCCCTTAATTCTGTATATTTTAGTAAGAAAAAAATTATACAAACACGGTATAAGTATCAAGTCAGCAAATTTAACATGGATACTTCATTTTTTAACATCTAGTCCATTTTCGGAATTTGATAAATGTCCCAATAATGTCCATTGTAGTAGGCTCCCCTGTTATGTAATCTAGGATCATACATTGCATTTAGTCATGTTTCTTTCATTTCCTTTCATCTAAACCAGTTCCTAATTTTTTCTTTCTTTCATGATATTGACATTTTTGAAAATGTAAGTGAGCTGTTCTGTGAAGTGTTCCTTCTCAATTTGGATTTGTCTGATGTTTCTTCATAATTAGACTCAGGTCATGGATTTTTTACAGGATTACCATAATATTATGGCCTCACTGTGTCACATTAGGAGGTACTTGATATTAGTTTGTCCCATTACTAGTGATGCTAACTTTGATCACTTGGTTAAGAAAGCATCTGCCAGAATTTTCCATTATAAAGTTATCATTTCCCTTTGTAATTACTAAGTAACCTATGAGAAGATATTTTAAGACTATATAAATATCCTGTCCTCATCAAACGTCAGCTAACACTTTATGGCATCCATTTATAGATTGTTGTTGTTTTCCTAAATCAATTACACACTTTTTTGCAAAATACATTGTAAATATCAATGTTAACCAATAGAAATTATAGAACTGCTAAATACAGAAATGTATGCCCTAGCCGGTGTGGCTCAGTTGGTTGGAGCATTGTACCATACACCAAAAGGTGCTGGTTCAATTCCCTGTCAGGGCACATACACCGGTTTTGGGTTTGATACCAGGTCCAGGTTCGTATGGGAGGCAAGTGATCAGTGCTTCTCTCTCATGTGGATGTTTCTCTCTCCCCATCTCCCTCTCTCCCTCTCACCCTCTCACCTTCTCTCTCTCTCTCTCCCCCTGCCTCCCCATCTCCCTTTCTCTATAATCAATAAACATGTCCTTGGGTGAGGATTGAGAAAACAAAAAACAGCCCAGTCTGGTGTTTCTAAATGGTTAGAGCATTAGCCTAAGCACCAGAGGGCTGAGGGTTTGATTCCTGGTCAAGGGCACATACCTGGGTTGCAGGTTTGTTCCCTGTCCGCACCCCCCTCACCCCTATTGGAGCCATGTGATAGGCAACCAGTTGATGTGTTTCTCTCACATCGATTTTTCTCTCCTTTCTCTTTCTCTCTGTTCCCCTCTCTCCTCCCTTCCACTCTCTAAATAATGGAAAAAATATCCTCAGTCCTCTAGTGAGGATTAAAAAAGGAAGCAACTTAGACACAACTGAAGTGAGAGCTGGTGAAAATATCCAGAATAAAGCAAGGAGAGACAAGATGGAAAATACAAGAGAAGAAAAGAGCCATAAAAGATAAAGTGAAGGGGGAAACAACAAAACAAAGATAAAATGAGGATGTACAAGAGAAGGGAAAAGAGGGGACAAATGCAGTATTTAAAGTGATAATAACTGAGAGTTCCCCAGAACTAATAAAGATATTAAGGCCCGGCTCAGTGGTTGAGTGTTGACCCAGGAAGGTTTTTTTTTAATAACCTTTACCAACTTGGGCTATTTGGGAGGCTAAAGAAGACCACACTCTACAGTGGGCTGAATCACTAAGCATATAGTTCACTACTATTTGTGGCCTACATTACATAGAAAATAGAAAAAGAAAAAAAAAAGGTAAGCATATAGTTCACAACTTGGCAATTCTCTTCCTTAACAGATAAGGAATCCTGTGAACAAGCTTCTGAGGTCAGTGAAGCACAGACTACAGACAGTGATGACATAGTGATATCCGTATGTCAGAAATGTCCTAAGGCAGTAAGTACCTGGCTGGTCATTGAGCAGGTGACAAGACGGTAAATAATGACAGCTAGTGCGCCTAATGACCAGGCGTGTGAAGTTCAAGTCTAGTTTTAATGAGCCTGGTGGGGAATTTAAGTTACTGAGTTAAGTATACTGTACATTGAGAGTGAATAGAACTCTGTTGATGCACTCAGATGAAAGGATTGTTATTCTCGATGTGATGTGAATGAGGACTTGCTTCCACATGTCCCTCTCCTGTTTTGATCCCTTGCCTGCCGTCTTCATTGTGTAGTGTGATTCACCCCCAGCCTGTGTGAGGCCCCTTCCTTTAACTCCACCGAAGGAGACCGGGTTTACTTGGGGAGGTGGAGGCTGGAAGAGAGGAAGAGGTTCTTCCTGGGAGGGCTCAGAGGGATCATTCAGTTTCTGAAGTTTCCAACCCAACCTTTAAAACCTGTCATTACAATTAGTTATTCAACATTTCCGTCTCAAATCTCTTCAGGAACTATGTGAGGATACACACACGCAACAATCATTGTGTTAGAATCTTGTGGTTTATACATGAGGTAGAAAACAATCACTCTCTCAAGCCACTAGGATGCTCCCTGGCAGGTTTGTAGGTCTCAGTGAACAGGTGTTGAATGAGTGACTGAATGAAAGATGAAAACTCATTGAGGATTAGGAACTTCATTAGAAACAGTAAAGTATAGGTGACTTAGAATCAAGGGAGTAGATTATGTGATATAAACTCTAAGGTTTGCAAGAATATAGAAAAAGGAAATTTTGTAGAGGTCAGAAAACTTACTTGAAAGTCAGAACCTGTACTGAGGATTTGCAGGAAAATGAAGGATATTGGAGTGGGGAGAAAAAACTCAAAATCTGTAGACTTAAACAGTGAATATGGCAAATAGTTAAGTTTATCTGTTTATTGAACTTTTATCTGTCATATCTCTTTTAGACATTATGTAATACATGTCTTGAGAAATGTTTATAAGACAGATCAGAGCCACTGAATGTTAGAGCTAGACAACATCTCAGAGATAATAAAGGTGAATACGATTAAATGGTGTGTCTGGGATGACAGAGCTCGTTAATGAAGGAGCCAGAACTCCAGTCAAGGTTTCTAAACTAGGCCACCTCAGATCAACACAAAAAGCAGCCAGCTGGTCAGCACATTTTTGAACTACAAGGTAGACAGATTACATTAAAATATTACTCTAAATTAAAAGCTGCTAAATTAATCTCCTTTTAGAAAATCTTTGTGTACCCAAAAATGTTACTTGAGAAACTAAATATGAAAACTGAGCCTACCTAGCAAAAAAAGTTAGTGTTATTATTATCAAATTAAATTTACAACATAGACCTATATGTATTTAATCATGATTATATTTCAAAATAGCTAAACATAAAAGATTGACAGAGTTGAAGGCCCAGATTTAATACTTGAACTCTGTCACCCTTCTGCCTGGAGTCAGCCCAGGTAATAGAGAAGGGAAGGAGTGTAGTTTAAGAGCATGGAGATTTGGTTCATGCAGAAGTGGTTTAGAGCCTGCTCTGCTGCTAAAATCTATGTAATTTGGGGGAGTTATTTAACCTGGATTAGGCTTTGTTTCCTCATCTGTAAAGCATTAATATTAAGTATGCCTACTTTATAGTGATGAGGCAAGATTTAAAGAAGGTGAGTGTAGTAAGAGTTCAGTACAATGCCTGAGACAAATTAAGCACTAAATGATAGAGATGATGATGTTGGTAGTCTATTCTCTCTGAAATATTCTAGTTCTCAAGGTCAAGCTTTTATAATCTGAGGTGGTCCCTACAAAGAAGGACTAGGCGCTAAGGGGAGGGGATTAAAACAGGAGTGTCATTTCTCTTCTGCCTGCCAGGTCAATCCAGGAGGTTGAGCAATACAACCTAAACAAGACCCTTCCAAAATGCCTTTTCCTTATACCTCTTTTTCCCCCAATATATTTTTATTGATTTTAGAGACAAAAGGAGAGAGAGGGAGAGAGAGATAGAAATATCAATGGTGAGAATCATTGATCGCTGCCTCCTGCACGTCCCACACTGGGAATGAAGCTCACAACTCGGGCATGTGCCCTGACCAGGAATTGAATCATGAACTCCTGGTTCATGGGTCAATGCTGAGCCACTGAGCTATGTTGGCTGGGCCCCTTATAATTCTAAGAAAGTGAAACAATGACAATACATATGGATCTTTAACAGCCTTTCTTAGAGTCCAGAATTAGGACAGTTCCTGTGTTCACAGGATTGGTATGGTACCAGTATAACTGGCAATCAGTGGGTTCATGCTGCCTTTCACTACTTGAGCCACTTAAGCAGAGACAGGGCTGAATCATAAATGAGCGCTGATTCCAATACTGCTGGCAGTACGGTAGGGCAGCAAGTCATCCACAAAAATCTGCTCTGCAACCCCCTCATAGGTCAGCTGTTCATATAGAGTAGGACAAAGATCATATGGGGAAGCAGGGATTATGGGCATGGGGAAGTAGGCTATGCAGGTTGGGGTGGGACTCCATTGTTTGGGCAACTAGGTTGTTAATCTTTCCACGATAACAGGCAGTTCTTGAATGAGAATGGACCACATTTAAAGGTTGACTCTCTGGTCCCAGGGGCACACAACTCCCAGCCAGGTCAGAATGTCCTTTCTTTAACCAACACAAGGCAATCATGCTTAACAGAGCGTGATTAATATTTCCCATAACCATAGCTAGTCCCCAGTATTCTATCTTTGCCCCATTCCTAAAGGCCCTCTGTACGTATCTTCTCCCTAAGAATCCCCAAGACATTATCTCAATAGCAAACATGGTTTCCTCCAGATGGAGTCCCATTCCTGGTCCCAGGAAGCAGTCTCCCACTCTGAGTGGACCATAGAAAATGTTTCCCTGACCAGGAATCAAACCATGACCTCCTGGTTTATAGGTCAATGCTCAACCACTGAGCCACACAGGCTAGGCTTAATATATGACCTTTGAGGCAGTACATTCAGTTCATAACAAACCATATGAAATTTTCATTTTTATAGATAAAAATATTGTGTTTCATATGGTACTACCTAATAGAAACTAATAAAGCCTTCATATGTAACTGGCTCAAGTGTTAATCTTATTCATCCTCCTAATTCAGAATTTGTTATCAGAATAAATTTGGTGTAGTTTGCATAAATATGGGTTTCTGATCATCTGCTATAGGTTTATTTGCAAGTTAAAAATTTATTAAATTACACAAGTAAGGTAAGAATACATTTTTCCTTTAAAACTAGAATATTACAGATAAAGCTAAATCTTTTGACCACTACTTATAATCTCTGCTGCTGCTTCTGCCTCCGGACCCCTGCAAAGAAAGTTACTGTTTTGAACTTGGGGTATATCTTTTCAGATCTTAAAGGACTTTAGCATTCATATTGTTTTGTATTTGTCTTTATGCTTTCAAATAAATGTACATATTAGTTTAAAAAAAACTATTTGGTATAATTATAGATTTACAAACAGTTGCAAAAATATGTACAGGGAGGTCCCATATACTCTTCACTCAGTTTCCCCCATTTTTTAAATGCATATTATTCTAAAACGTTCATTTCCCAGTCAGTAATGTTTGGTAGTCTATCCATGTTGAATTTAGTTTTTCTATTTAATTTCTCTTAAATACTGATCAGTATTCCATTAAATTAATAGGTGACCTTTTACTTAGACCTCCATGTGTTGATGCTGCTTGAGCTAAAATGCTATGTGCTTGATATTCATTAACTCACCAAATCCTCACAGCAGCCCTGTCCGTTGTTTGCTCCTTGTTTGCCAGGCTCTCTTTCCCGCGCGCCTCGCCCCCCCCCCCCAAGAAAATGTTTAGCAGCTTTAGTCCTATAGCCCCAAAGTGGAAACATCAATGTATTGATCAATAAGTGGATGAATAAACAAACTGTGGTAGGTTCCCACAATGTTGCCAGGCTCTCTTCACACAAAATGATGAATAAGACAGAACTGGTTCATTCCCCCCCCCTTTTTTTTTTTTTAATCTAAATTTTTTATTGATTTCAGAGTGGAAGGGAGAGGCAGAGACAGAGAGAAATGTCAATGATGAGGGAGAATCATTGATTGGCTGCCTCCTGCACGCCCCACACTGGGGATCAAGCCTGCAACTTGAGCATGTGCCTTGACCAGTAATCGAACTGTGACCTCCTGGTTCATAGGTCAATGCTCAACCACCGAACCACACTGGCTGGAGCCCCATATCAGTTTTTATGGCTAGTTGAATAATTAAAATGACAGGAGAAAATCATGTTTTAATATATACACACAGGAAATTCACATAAACATGAAAATTCTAAAACAGTGAGGCAGAATAAAGTGTGTGTCATTCTGGATTAAGGAGAAGGAGATAACAGTCTGGGACTTGAAAGTGAAATAAGGCAATTTACAGTGAGTTGAAAAGAGTTAATGTTTAGTAAACAAATGTTTACTGGGCCATCTAGAGACAATGTGTCAGAGAGAGGACTTTGATCCAAAGGCCTGCTAGGTTCCTCCCTATCTACCATACTAGTTCATATTGTACTGTGGTCATCTATGGTGGTAGTTCTTCTGGGACAGGCCTTCTATGTTAAATGCTTTTTATTTTTATTTTAATATATTTTTAATTTATTTTTTTACAGAGAGGGAGGTAGAGTGATAGAGAGTTAGAAACATCGATGAGAGAGAAACATCGATCAGCTGCCTCCTGCACACCTCCCACTGGGGATGTGCCCGAAACCAAGGTACATGCCCCTGACCGGAATCGAACCTGGGACCCTTCAGTCCGCAGGCTGTCGCTCTATCCACTGAGCCAAACGGATTAGGGCTGGTCCCTTCCCTCTTGAATTTTACCTTCTACTGAGGGAAAACAAGTATAAATCAGTGAACAAATAAACTAGATATTTGCTGATTCTAAATACTATGAAGAAAATAAATAGGCCCCACTGGCATGGCTCAGTGGAGTGTTGACCTATGAACCCGGAGATTAAGGTTCAATTCCCGGTCAGGGTACATGCCTGGGTTGCGGGCTCAACCTCACTGTGGGGCATACAGGAGGCAGCTGATCGTTGATTCTCTCTCATCATTGATGTTTCTATCTTTCCCTCTCCCTTTATCTCTAAAATCAATAAAAATGTATTTTCAAATATGTACATGTTTTTTTTAAAAGAAAACAAATAAGGTGACAATAATAGATAGCAATGAGAGTTGTTGAGTTAGGTAAGGCCACAGTGAGGAAAGACTGCTTTGAGGAGGAGACATTTGAACTGAAGCCAGGCTTTGTAAATGAGCCTTGAGAGGAACAAATGACCATAACTGGCTTTTAAAGAATTTGCCTTCTGCTCTGTAAACAGAGCAACTGTACCAGGACCTTGTCACTTTCACTTCTGTGCCACCAGTTACCTACAGTAAAAGAGGAAGGGGGTAGGGCAGAATAATGCCGCAGTAACAGCCTTATTCATATGTATCTCTGTGTATTTGCCAAATGTTTTTGTGAGACAGATTCCTATGAGTGGAACTGTGGGTTTTAAAAGGAAATGTGCCCTTGAAAATTTCATGAATGCCACAAAATTATCATCCCCCCTATTATACCAATTTGTACTCTCACACTACAGTGGCCTCTTTCTCACAGTGTTACCAACAATATTCCCCCACCATTCTTCGTTCCTAACTTTAATGAAATAAGAGTGTTTGTAAGGGAAGGAGTCAAAACTAATTTTGAAAATTACTTAGGTCTAGGTGCATGGAGAGGAAACAAATTAGGGGCATGTTAAATACTGGGACTGAAGAGGTTAGTGAAACAGACTTGTGGTCCTAGAACTCGTGGAGCTTACAATCTATGAAGTGCTCTCCAACAGAATTATAATGTGAGCTACAAATGTAATTAAAATATTTCTAGTAGCCACATTAAAAGTGTAAAAAGAAACAAGTAAAATTTTTGAAAAGATAAATTAAAAAATACATTTTATTTAACCTACTGGTAAATATCTGAAGTATCATTATTTCAAAACGAAGCTGCGGGAACCCCTTTCATGTCCCAAGTGGTTCAGGGTTCAGGTTCAGAGTCCAGGTTCTGGAGGAGGCTGCACACAAATGAAAGAGACTAGAAAAATATTAACTTGGTGATATTGGGGGCCAGGCAGCAGCCCACCTCTAGGGAAAGGACTACTCTCGCTCTGGCCTTGCAATCCCTTTTATTAAGGTTTGGGATCCACCCATAGCCAGTAATAGCCAGTCAGCAAGGGTTTACATAAGATTGACAGGTGGAACTTGTTTCAGCTACCAACGTCTCAATCAGGGGACTATGGGTAGCTTCCAACATCTCCCCAGTTTCTTTTCTTTAAAAAAAATCTTGCATCTGCAGACTAGAAATAAACATATAAGAACAAAAATGAGACAAGCAATAATGGTTATGCTGAGAGGCAAATGAATCAGTCTGTAGTAAGTTTCTTTCTGGGCCAACAGTTCTTTGAGTTCCAATTTCAATGTCCAATAGTTTTGAGTCCCAATTTCAATGTCAAACAGTTCCTTATGTGTACATGTCAGCAATGATATTTCAGTTCTGGATGGTGGACAAATGGTGGCAATGCACGTCCGACCCTCTCTGGTTTGGTCCTGGGCAACCTGCAGCGACGCACAGCTGCTGACTGCTAGTATGGTAAGGCATCATCAGCGTCTTCCATCTCTGGACTGTTTTTCCTCTTGTCTTTGTGGTTGGAGCAGACCTGTCAATTCCTCTCTGTTGCAGGAATCCACATGGTCTTGGAGTTGTTTTCTGAAAATATACAAACATATTCTCGACCAAAAGTTAATAAAGGAATATTTTCTATAAATTTGACTTGGGATCCTTTTTATTTTTGCCCAAACGATTTTCCTTTGGCTTATTTTGACACCATGTGTGTTTTTCATGGGTGTCTTGCTAATTAATTTTCTAAAGTAAAATTTTTCTAGATGTAATTTACTTACAGGATATTTTTCCTTACATGGTATTTTTCCACTATTTCTCCCCCCCCCCCCCCCGTTTTGTTTTTTTTTTCATTAATGGAGGCTTTTGGAAGTTTTATAATGCAGTCTTGATAACTTTAAATTTTAATTTTTTGCACAAAAATATGACTGCTTTAGATTCATTGCATGTTAAGCAATTTTACCATGAGATGAACTACCAATAGAAATTTTAGTTAATACTTTAGAAACAGCTTTTTGTCCAGTACAATTAATTTTTCTTGAATATTCACTTATTTCAATTAGCCAATTTAAATTAATCTGAAAACTTGACTACTATTTTACCGTCAAATTTTTAAAAAATATATTTTATTGATTTTTTACAGAGAGGAAGGAAGAGGGACAGAGAGTTAGAAACATCGATGAGAGAGAAACATCGATCAGCTGCCTCCTGCACACCCCCTACTGGGGATGTGCCCGCAACCAAGGTACATGCCCTTGACTGGAATCGAACCCGGGACCCTTCAGTCTGCAGGCTGATGCTCTATCCACTGAGCCAAACCAGTTTCAGCTTACCATCAAATTTAATACTCTAACAGCAATCTTAGTTTACCCTGTAAATATTAGTGGAAAAGATTATTTGCATTCTTGAGTAGGCTCTGAGCATTCCTGGTGCTAGGCTGGATTTGATATAGGGCAGCTGCTGTCGGCCAAGTCTCTGTCTGTTACCTGTGTCCCAATCTGAGCTGGGCATGGGAAGCGAAGCAGCCATGGGGGCAGGAGATCTCTCTCAGAAGAGGTTAGGGTTCAGGCCCCTGCAAGGTTGGGGGAGAGGGGGGGTAAGGGTCTGTGCCCCACCTCTGTTGACCCCCAAGTTCTCTCCTGATGGCCCCTCTGCGACTGTGCCTGTCTTAGGTTGTTCCTTCCCTGAGGAATCTTACCCATCTCTGGCTAACCAGCCATCCTTTGGGGCCAAGCAGGGTGATGTGAGGTTCAGTTCTGCTCCTTGGAAGCCTAAGCCCCTGTGGCTCCACGCCCAGCACCTGGTGGGGCCCCGGCACTGATCACATATCTTGGGGAACCCAGGTTTCTTCTCCAGGGAGGGCCCAGCTCACATCATTGGTCGAGAGACAGATCCATGGTACCAGCCACCACAAGGCTTCAACCTCAGCATGAACAGAAAGCTCAGGTAACAGCTGAGGGCAATTGGATTGTGAGAAGAGGGTCCCTTTTGGCAAAAAAGGCAAGAGGGGCCAATATAGAATGCTCAAGTGCCTTCCCAGGGGTTCCTCTACACAGTGGAAGGGATTAAATCCTTTCATGTCCTTTTTAAATTGCTGCCAAACATTCAAACAATTAGTTTGTAAGTTTGTTTGGGATAATTGTACAATATGCTGTTTTAAAATCTCAAAAATTATAATGACATTGTAGAATAATATCATGTAAGGATATTCTTTGCTCTAGGCCATGGCAATTCAATTTCAAGCTGGCTGTCAATTTCTTTTTGTATAGACAAGGTCTTAGTTACATTTTCTGCCCCTCTCCCAGGAGCAAGTAGTGATATTAGACGTATTTTTGCTTTTGCCTCCCCTCCTTGTGTGTCCACACAAGCCAGAAGCCTCTCTTTAATTTTACACACAAAGGAGCAGTGGTTTGATTTTGTGTCCTACAAAGGGGAAGCTGGGTGGCGACACCTGTGTAATTATACTTCCTTGCCCCACCCATGGTCCTTCTGGATGACCAAGGTGTTTGGTATTATTGGTGACTACATTAGGCGGGGGATCAGCCCATGTAAGGGGTCTTACCCATGAAGGGTCAGGAACATAAGTCCAAAATACTTCCCCATTTGCCCCAGGTAATATTACCGTACAGCTGATTATTGCTAGCATGGCAAGAAAGACGTTCTCCGGTGTTCTTGGGGTTCTGGTTACCTTACAAATTCACTCAGCTTTCTGTACCGTCTTCTTTACCATGCCCCATGTGGTTTCCGGGCTGTTTATTGTCCGGCTTGTCCTCCTCCTGCTCCTCATCTTCAGTGGATTGTTTGGAGTCGCTGGTCTCTGTGGCTGAGGTAGTTGATTGTCTGAAGCTGCATGGTGTGGCTCCAGGAGCAAGGTCCTCATTAGTCTGGCTAGTTTCTCTCTTGGATCCCTGTTGCAGTTTAATATTTCTAGCAGGAATCCACACGGGTTTGGAAAAATTCTCTGGAAATATACAAGCATACCCTCTGTCAAAGGTTAATAATGGATTGGGTCCCTTCCATAAACCAGGTTTGGCATCTTTCCATTTAACTAGACCATTTACGTTTGTTTTATTCTGACACCAATGTAGCTTCGTAAGTGTCTTTCCATCAGCATCACAAGTGAAAAAATTTAAAGTAATTAAGGCTTGGTGCAGCCTACCCGCAGGTGATTTCTCCATCCATCCCCCCTTTTTGTTTTTCAAGTTGGGATTTTAGCCGCTGATGCTGTCGTTCAATAATGGCCTGTCCTTGGGAATTACATGGTATTCCTGTAATGTGCTGAATTTTCCACCTTTTACAAAATTCCTGGAAATGACAGCTTGTGTAAGCAGGCCCATTATCAGTTTTAATAACTTTTGGAACTCCCATGACGGCAAAAGCAGCTAGGCAATGATTAATAACCTGTTTTGCTATTTCTCCTGTAGATGCAGTAGCCCATATTGCTTTTGAAAAGGTGTCTACAGAGACATGTAATGCCCCAAGGCGTCCAAAGGAAGTATAATGCGTTACATCCATTTGCCAGATATGGTCTCTTAGCAAACCTCTAGGGTTGACTCCTGTGTTAGGCCCTTGAGGTGGATGTAACATGCAAGTGGGACATTCCTTAATAATCTGTTTTGCCTATTGTCAGAGGGATTGAGAATTGTTTAGACAGCATTTTGGCAGGCTGATGTAAAAGCTGATGAGATTCTAAGGCTTCTTTTAATAAAGCAATCAATTGATCAGCATGTGCATTTCCTTTTGTTAAAGGACCAGGTAAGACACTATGAGCCCCGATGTGAGTGACATAAAAAGGATCTCTGTTGTACAGATCTGCTGAACTTGTTTCAATAGTAAAAATAAACTTTGGTCACTAAGCCATTTCAACCAGGCAGTTTCAATTCTATTCAATAAGTAAAAGGAATCAGAGACGATATTAAGAGGCTCTTGGAAATCCTGCAATGCAGCCTTAATAGCTTCTAGTTCAATTCTTTGTGCAGAAGTATGACTGGTCAGTATGACTTGGTCTGAATTTATTGTATGATATGCAGCTTTCCCATTAGATGATCCATCAGTGAAAATAGTTAAAGCTCCAGGAATAGGTTCCTGCCTAGTATTTTTTTGGTATAATGATGGAGGTATAATATAAAAATTGCAGTAATTTATCTTTTAATAGGTGACAGCTAAGTTCCTCTGAATATCCACTTAACCCAATTTGCCAATTTATATCAGTCTGAAATAACATTTAACCTCAGTTTTAGAGGATTGATACCCTAGGTCCATGGTCGGCAAACTGCGGATCGTGAGCCACATGTGGCTCTTTGGCCCCTTGAGTGTGGCTCTTCCACGAAATACCACGGCCTGGGCGAGTCTATTTTGAAGAAGTGGCGTTAGAAGTTTAAGCTTAAAAAATTTGGCTCTCAAAAGAAATTTCAATCATTGTACTATTAATATTTGGCTCTGTTGACTAATGAGTTTGCTGACCACTGCCCTAGGTGGACCCATTCAATAATGGTAGGAGAGTTTTTATTTTTGAAAGATGACTCCAGTGGGACTATTTGCAGTAGGGTTAATTTGTCTCAATTCGGGCTGTACCCGTGCTACTTGGGCTGAGGAAATTGCCTGCTCAATTCTTAGCAACTCATTCCTAGCTTCGTCTGTTAATGTTCAGGGAGAGGAAAGATTAGAGTCACCTCTAAGTAAATTAAATAAATTTGTCACTTCTCCTGTAGAGATCTTCAGATAAGGTCTTAACCAGTTAATGTCCCCTAATAATTTCTGAAAGTCATTTAAAGTTTTAAGACAATCTTTTCTTATCTCCACCTTCTGAGGCCTAATGCATTGATTTTCAATTACAATCCTTAAAATATTTGAAGGAGACCTCTCTTTATTTCCTTCCAAAATAATTTTCAGGCTACAGAGTTTCATTTAAAAATCTCTGTCACATGAAACAATTTCTCTTAAGGTTATGGTGACCGCTAGTATGGATTAGATTTAATATTTTAATAACAATCCTCAGTTTATCCTGTAAATACCAGTGAAAGAGATTTCAAAATTTTCAAATTTCTCCTTTTTATTAAGCTAGAATTTTATTTTTAAGGAGTATCCCCTTAGGCTAATTTGCATATTTAGAGGGATCATGGGAAGCCTTGATTATAATTTTAAAAAGCTAATTTATTTAAGTAATTAAAGTAGGTATCTTCATTTAAAAAGCAAAGCAAATTTAGTAAATGTTTACGTCTGATTCACAAGCTGCAAATGTTGCCCCCCCTCTAGCTTAATTAAGAATGCAGGCAGCTACGGGCTTTTTGTCATTTTAAATTCTGCTGTTGGAATTTTAAGAAATATTTAGTTACTTCATTTTGCCCTTCTTAAGAGGCCAAACCTTCATAACATTTAAAATATAGTTATTAATTTTTATTTGATAAAGCTTCCCATGCAATTTCAAGTATATAAGATCAGTTAAATTCAAAATATTTCCTTTAAGCAAAGAGAATAAATTTCTTGTATTACTACGGGTGCCCTTGGAGCTTTCCAAGAATCATATTTCAGTTACAGCCTTGAAATTTTAACATGGAAAAAACCCATCAAACAAATATCTATATATGATTTAAATATTATAATACTTTTTATAATTATCTTAAGATATCAATTAAACTCAAACTGGTTATTGCATTAAAAACCTTGGTTGGGATCACAGAATTAATCCTTCCTTTTTAATTAGACCAGTAAGCAGCTTATTTTGAATTCCTAATTATTTTCAGAGAAAACACAACATTTTTTCAACAATTTTTATACTTTAGGCATTTATTTACCACAACTATATAATTTCTCCCAATTTAATTTGAATCTTGAACTTTCAGAGCTGGCAAGTCAAATATATTTAGCATTTCCTAGATTAATAACACTTTACATTTCTAAGAAAAATACAAGACATAATCAATTAATAGCTTCAATTCTGTCCTCTAGGTTTTTCTCATGAGGCAAATTTAAACTTCAATTTCCATTTGCCAGTGGTTCTGGAAAACCAGATTTGGTCCATTTGAATGTAAATTACCACATTTTCCAAAGATGGCTCCTGGTGGGAAACTGGTCTACCTGTCTGCTTGTTCTGCTGGGGGAAGCAAACTTATAGCCATTCAAGTGCAAATTAACACATTTTTCAAAGATGGCTCCTGGCAGGAAACTGGATTACCTGTCTGCTGGGGGAAGGGTGTCTACCCCTTCCTCCATTAACAAAGTTACCTGGGCTATTTAGATCTTTATAATTAATACATTATTTATCTATATTTCAACAATTTCTTGGAGATTCTAGAGTCAATTATAATTATTTTAAAGCATTTTCATTGGATACATTCTATGACAGAGACAATTTTACTTATTTTCTTGAAGGCCTTAAAAGTTAACTTTGACCAAGGTTCATTAGCATTTTAAAAACTACTCTTTATTATGGAAATATGAATCCTGTTGCTGGAACTAGCTTGAATTTCTTTTGAGAAGACTTTTTCACCATTTTTCTTAGGAAAAGGAACCAGTTCTGGGTTTCTCATTTTCTATAGCTTTTGCAGAGAGATTCCAGCTTAAAACCCTATCTAATATGTCCAAAAAGTGGACAGTTGTGCACATTTGTTTTTAAGCCAGGATTCTCTCCCCACAAGCACAGAAATTCCAGACACATTTCTAAATTTTTAAGGCGTGAAGACTTTTTCATGGCCAGAAAGGAAACTTTAAATTAGCATACTAGGAGAGTGGGCATCCATATTGGCTTGCCATGTGTCTCTCCCTTCCCCCACATCCTGCTTGCTCTGGGGGAAGCATCAGCAACAAATCTGGCTGAATTTCTTTTCATGCTTAATAGATAAAGACAGATCTTAAATTTTTTCTTTCTTTTTTGCTTTCCAAAGTAATAACTAGCACCCTATTTGGCCAAGATTTGCATTTCCCTGCAAGTTCTTCTATAATTTTAAAGCAAAACATTGAGTAATCTCATTGTGGGAGAGCAGATAGCCTTACCCTCTCCTGCCACCTTTGAATTTCTCTGCACCAGAGGCAGTTTCAGCAGTGGAGTTTCACTTATTACAGATTTTAAATTCCAAATACTATTAAGATTTTAATTTGAACAAGAAACCACATTATTTTATAATCTAATTCTTCCCCATTAGCCTAGCTGAAAAAGATGTTCCCACCCTCCTTAGATCCGGTTTCTGTAGCTGGCCGTGGGCTTTGCATGCGGTGAATTTTCCTCGCCCTTTTTCGGTGAATTTTCCACACGTTTTCTTGGTGTATTTATTTTTCCTCCTTTGCTCTAGGCGAAAAATACCATCTCCTCCAGACACCCCAGGTTGGGCACCAGTTGCAGGAACTTCTTTCACATCCTGAGTGGTTCAGGGTTCAGGTTCGGGTTCTGGAGGAGCCTGCACACAAATGAAAGAGACTAGAAAAATATTAATTTAGCAATATTGGGGGCCAGGCGGCAGCCCACCTCTAGGGGGAGGACTACTCTCACTCTAGCCTTGCAATCCCTTTTATTAAGATTTGGGATCCACCCATAGCCAGTAATAGCCAATCAACAAGGATTTACATTAGATTGACAGGTAGAAGTTGCTTCAGCTACCAATGTCTCAATCAGAGGACAATGGGTGGCTTCTGACAAAAAACTATTGAGATATTTTACATTCATTTTTTAATGCAAAGTCTTCAAAGTCCCGTGTGAGTTTTATACTGATAGAAAATCCCAATTCAGATTATGTCACAGATTATGTCACATGTGGCGAATGGCTATGGTGTTATAGGCCATAACTCTAATGCAATGGTTTTCAACTGTGAGCTGGCATCCATTATTGTGGAATGTAATCATAAGCGAGGAGGGGCAGTCCCAGCCAGCACTACAACAACAACAACAACAAAAAGCCCAGTAGGCCGCTCCTTGCTATAGTGGCTGAAACAGCTCAAATCAGCCAGCAGGTCTCCTAGGAGATAATCTCAGGAAAATGCTGGATTGGTTTTCATCCAGAAAGCTGAAGAAAAGCTATCTGCTCAGAAAGTTTCTTGATTCTCTCTGTATGTGGAGATGGCTGAGGAAGGCTGGTCTGAGGACAGGATTCACTGGACCAGGAGACAAAGCGACTGGATTCTTGCTACCAATTTCCCCCACATTAGCTGGGACAATTCAGTCACGTTGTCTCAGTGCCAATATTATTTACAAATTGATTCTCAAGGAGTAATACACAAGACGGAGTATGCCTGTGATTGACAGTAATGTGTTAATTAAGTGGAGGATATACTCGGAGCATCACTAACCTATAGAAAATAAATGTCTTTTTCTTACCAGGATTCAGAGAAGATGTGCATTGAAATTGTCAGCCTGGCCTTCCACTCAGAAGCTGAAGTGATGTCTGATGAGAACATAAAACAGGTGTATGTGGAGTACAAGTTCTATGATCTACCCTTGTCAGAGACCGAAACACCAGTGTCCCTGAGGAAACCAAGGGCAGGAGAAGAGATCCACTTCCACTTTAGCAAGGGTGAGGCAGCCCCTGCAGTCAGTGGAGAGAGCGGGCCGACAAGACGTTTAGACTGAGGGGGCAGAACTACTCTGGATTTCTGATGGGGTGGATCCAACCCTTTTTCTTCTATTTATCAACATAGTATGTGCATGTGGTTTGAAAATATCAGCTAGCCTTAAAAAGGTTTTGAAGTAAAAGCAAACAGCCCTTTGCCCCACCCCTTCCCCCAAAATCACTCCCATGCCCCTTCTGTCATCCCTCAGTCTGCTGTACACACTTTTTCCCTTTTTCTGTTATTTCTTCTGTTATTTGACTCCATATTTCTGAGTAATGTTTTATTGCAATTTCCTGATTCACCAACTTTAGAGATTATCTGCTGAGTTTCTATCTTATAACATAAAATTTCTTTCACCTTCCCCCCTTAGATGGATCATAAAGTCCAAACTTCTATTTTGCCTTCCCACCATCCAAGTGTCTGTCTTGCATCCTTTTAGTTGCTCAGTTACACCAGGGTCCTTAATGGCTGCAGGGGAAAGGAAGAATGCCTCCTTCTGAGCCTATTACACAGGTTTCATAGGACGTAATGGCTAGCACTTAATCATGAGGCCAAACCTAGCTAAAGCAGAGGTTGGAAAACATAGGTCAGTTTATTGGAGACTGTAACATCTATACTAATAAAAGGGTAATATGCTAATTAGACCAGACATTTTCTGGATATCTTCCGGACGTCCTTCCGGACAAAGCCATGATGGCAGGGGCCAAGGCAGAGGTGGTTAGGAGCGATCAGGCTGGCAGGGGAGAGCAGTTAGGGGGTGATCAGGCCAGCAGGGGAGAGCAGTTAGAGGGCGTTCAGGCTGGCAGGGGGGAACAGTTAGGGGGTGATCAGGCTGGCAGGCAGAGGCGGTTAGGGGCAATCAGGCAGGAAGGCAGGTGAGCGGTTAGGAGCCAGTGGTCCCAGATTGTGAGAGGGATGTCTGACTGCCAGTTTAGGCCTGACCCCTGCAGGCCAGGCCAAGGCAGCCCACCTGCAAGAGGGACCCCACTCACTCCACAGATGCCCTTCGAGCCACAGTGTCACCCCAGGTGGGGGCGCTAGTGGAGGGGCCGTCGGGGGTTGGCTCCAGGGCATGTCCAGCCCATTTCACCCATTCCCACCCTACTGGCCACCTTCTAATTAATTTCCTTTCAATGTGCATGAATTTGTGCATACCAGGTCACTAGTATGTAAATAATAGGTGTGGCCCAGCCAGTATAGCTCAGCAGTTGAGCTGAGACCCATGAACCAAGACTTGCTGATTGATTCCAGGTCAGGTTGCAGGCTCAATCCCCAGGAGGGAGCATGCAGGAGGCAGCAGATTGATGATGTTTCTCTCTCAGTGATGTTTCTATCCCTTTCTTCCTTTCTCTCTAAAAATCAACTAAAAAATATTTTAAATAAATAAATAAATAATAGGCATGGCTGGGTTCAATAAAACTTTACAAAACTGGGTGGCCAGCCCACGGGCCCTACTTTTCCAACCTCTGTTTTATATGTACCACTTATGAAAATCTTAGTGCCCAAATAGCAAAAGGGTATGATTCTCTGTTCTTTTCCCTCTTACCCTAATATAGTGATAGACCTGGACCGCCTGGAGCAAAAAGGCCGAAGGCAATTTCTGTTCAACATGCTGAATGGACAAGGTCCTGAGCAAGGACGGTAAGCATTTACTCTCCACTTTGACAGGAGATATTCACCCAAGAATTGAAGAGTTTTAGTTTGGTTTTGTGCTGATATTGAATATGTTAACTACTTCTTTTATATTGATTTACCCTTAATGAATTTCTCATCTACTTGAGTCTAAGTTATGTTCATGGCTAACTATCTGATAAAATATATAATCTCGTAGAATTAGTTCATTTCTCATTCCATACCAGCTCCTTCGTGGGTTTGTGTGTGTGTGTGTGTGTGTTTTAAGGCAGCAATATACTTAATACTAACAGTACCCTATATGGAATGGACAAATGCTGCAATATTTTGAGATAATTTGATTCATTTCTCATAAACACAGTACCATCACTAGCTTACCAAATATTATGGCTTTATAATATTATTTTTGTTCAATTTTAAATATTATTTCTTTGCAGGAAATACTTTGGTATAACTGAAGTAAATTCTAGATCTACTATAAGTTTTAGGAAAGCCAATTGTCATTATTCCTGTCATCTGAGGAAACCTCCTTTTAGAGATTCCAGATGAAACATATGGGATATACCTATACTTAAAAAATTATTCATTGTTTAGCAGAGATTTGAAATTCAAATTTAAGCAAGAATATGTTTGGGGCTTCTTTCTTTTCTTTTCTTGTGCAAAATCTGCCAACGCTACTTCCTTAATGTGTATGTGGGTAAGAAATAAGATGGGGGTCAGTGTTTTAATTCATTACTTATCTAAAAGCCCAATACATTTATTTAATTTGCATTTACTGTGTCTCCAGTTAGTCATAGAGAGACCTGAGAAAGGAGACAGCTGAAATAAAGAGTGAATCTGACATCAGAATCACAATGGACTTTTAAAATAGATAAAAGCTTACTAGTAAATTTTGGGAATGAAAAGTAATTTGGTTGTTTCTGTATTCATGTTAAATTTAGCTTTTTCTTTTCTTCTTTCTCTCAGCATCCCTAGAGCTCTCTTTTCCTTTATTTTCTTATTAGAAGCCCGATGCACAAAGATTCGTGCTAGAATGGGCCTTCCTTTGCCTGGCTGCCAGCACCACCTTTGCACTCAGGCCCAGCCCCAGAGCCACCTCTTTCTGCTCTGGCCCGCCTTACCATGCTGCCCAGAGGCCCTGAGAGACCAGGGGTGGGGCAGAACACCTGTGTCACCCCGCCCACCCCCGGTTGCTTGGGCACCTGTGTATGCAAATTAACCACCATCTTTGTTGGGTTAATTTGCATATCACTCCTGATTGGCTGGTGGGCGTAGCGGAGGTAGGGTCAATTTACATATTTGTCTATTATTAGGTAAGAAGATACTGGTAACACTTTTTTCTTTCCTTTTTGCAACCTTTTACTCAATTTTAGAGTTCACTTTATTTTTGACTTTCTTTTGCCAATATGGTACAATAAACAACACTGTCTTTGTAATCAGACAGACATGGTTTTGAATCCTGACTCTTCCCTTTACAATGATCTCTAAGTTATTATTTAACTTGAAGGCTACTGTGAGCATAAGAAAATAACATTATTTGCCTAAAGCATTTGGTATTGTGTCCAGCATGCAGTAATGATAGTTACCATCCCTTTCCTGGGAAAATTGGGATGGGGGAGTTGGTATTATCCCTTTGCAGCTTTAAAGTTCTCAATAACCATACAGAAACATAACCACAAGTGAATATTGCTTACTGAGCTAAAAATGTATCATTTTCAGAATTCTTCTTTCAGCTTAGTTATCTTTAGCTGCAATTTTAAGAGTTTAAAGTTTTAGTCATATTATTGTTCCCTTAGTACTATTAGCCACTAATGTAAACTTTTAAAAAAATACATATTTTTATTGATTTCAGAGAGGAAGAGGGAGAGATAGAAACATCACTGATGAGAGAACCATTGATCAGCTGCCTCCTGCACACCCCACACTGGGGACTGAGCCCGCAACCAGGGCATGTGCCCTGACTGGGAATGAAACCATGATCTCCTGGCTCATAGATCGATGCTCAACCACTGAACCATGCTGGCTGGGCCAATGTTTGCTTTTAAACAAATATAGAATTATGCCCTGGCCGGTGTTACTCAGTTGGGTTGAGTGTCGTTCCATGAACGGAAAGGTCATTGGTTCAATTTGGACCAGGGGACACACCCAGGTTTTAGGTTTGATCCCTGATGGGGAGGCAACTGATCAATGCTTCACTCTCACATCAATGTTTCTCTCTTTCTCTTTCCTTCTCCCTTCCTGTCTCTCTAAAATCAATAAAAACATTAAAAAGAAGTATAGGATTATGGAGTGTCCAGAATAGGCAAATCGAGAGACAGAAAGCAGATTAGTAGTTGCCATGAGCTGAGGGAGAGGGCAAGAGAGAATGACTGCTTAATGGGTACCGGAGTTTTGGAGGAGGCGATGAACATGACCTGGAATTATAGTGGTGATGGTTACACAAGATTGTGATGATACTAAGAAATACTGAATTGCACACTTTAAAATGATTAAAATAATGAATTTATGGTACTTGAATTTTTCTCAAAAAATTTAGTAGGTACCAGTCTCTGGAATTCAATATATTTTTTGCTAGGCTAAGTCAGGGTAGTAATCATTGTTGACTGCTTGTCCTGGCTGGATGACTCAGTTGGTTGGAGCATTATTTTGCACACCGAAAGGTCACAGGTTCGATTCCTGGTCAAGGTATATACCTAGGATGCAGGTTTAGTCCCTGGTTGGAGTGTACAAGAGGCAACCAATCAATGTTTCTCTCCCTCCCCCTCCCCCCCCCCCCCCCGCCCCTAATGTCTATAAACTTATCCTTGGGTGAGGATTAAGAAATAATAACTGTTGACTGCTCACTACTTGTGAGGCACAGTGCTGTGTGCTTTATAGTATAATCTTTCAAGACTTACAGCTCTAAGGAATACACATTTTATATTCGTTTTGCAATTCTGTATTTCTTCTGTTTCCTTTACTATGCTCAGGCTTGGTACCCAACTTTTATTTAGAAACTGAAAACCTTTTCTTCTAACTTCTCCTGTTTATTGGTTTTTGTGCAACTCATCCACTGTCCATATCAAATCTTTCATCAAAATTATAAGCCAGTTCTAGCCAGTTTGGCTCAATGGATAGAGTGTTGGCCTTTGGACTGATGAGTCATGGGTTCAATTCTGGTAGAGGGCACATGCCTGGGTTGCAGGCTCAATCCCTCGTGGGGGGTGTGCAGGAGGCAGCCGATCGATGATTCTCTCTCATTGATTTCTCTCTATTCCTCTCCCTTGCTCTCTGAAATCAATATATATCTAAAAAAAAATTATAAACCATCTTGCAAGGAATTATATCTCAACGGTTTTGAGACTTGATCAATTACATCATCTTGAGTCTTATAGTTCCCTCTTTCAAGGCTGGTTGTTAAACTTTTTAATATACTTTTTAATATCTTCACCTGCAGATATGTTTTTAATGATATTTTTTAGAGGGAGAGGAAAGGAGAGAGAAAAACACACACACATGATGCCAGAAACTTTGATCAGCTGCCAACTGAATCGGGGATTGAAGCTGCAACCTAGGCTGGGAATTGAACTGCAACCTTTTAGTGTACAGGATGATGCTCCAATCAACTGAGCAAGCTGACCAGGACCCAGTTGTTACTTTAAATTATACCAATTCTTCACTCTTTTGCTGTTGTAATTAGACATTGTCTAATTTATGATTACTTTTAGCCTTTTTATTTTTTTAAGGCTTAGGGTATCAGCAGTGCCGAATTAAATGTAATTTCCCTCTCTTAGTTTAAAGTTCACAGTGGTAAGTGATCCTATGGATGAAGAAAATGAATGTCAAGAAGTAGGATATGCATATCTGAAACTGTGGCAGATCATGGAATCAGGAAGAGACATTGTAGAGCAAAAGCTAGACAGTGAGTAATACATGTTTTGTGCTTCTCAGTTCCATTTATTTCTAAGCAAGTCATCATAATACTTTTCCTGTTTTACCTTCAACACATAATTACTGCTACAAAGTTTGAGACAAATTGGATTGAAATCCCTATAACTCTCCTTACTTCTAGATCAAACCTGAGGGTAGTCAGTTGTCAATTTCATTTTAAAAAATTTTTATACCTTTCTAGTTGTCAATTTTAGTTCATATACCTCTTGATTACTAGAATCTACTATGACTCTCCAATGTTTGAGGTAGGAAAAGTTTGAAAAGACAAGTTCTTTTAATTTCAATCAAATTTAAATGCCAGAATTTCTGACGCCTCTTAAGCATATAGTTTGTAAAGGCAGCTCATACCCCTTCTCTTTTAATACCTTATCATGCACCCAGCTTCTTAGACACCACCTTTCTACTCCCTCACCTCTCACAATATTGGTGACCAAGTCTTATCCATTCTACTTGAGAAGTGTCTTGACTACATTCTAACTGCTATACTAGTTTTCTGAACTTGTCTCCCTGGCACTGGTTTCTTCAACCCATACCCATCTACTATAGTGTCTCTACATTTGCTAACCACATTCTTCTTAAATCTGTTTTTAAGACCTTTGCTATAAGGCCAACATGTTTTAACAATATTGGCATTTGAATGCCTTTAGGTTGGGCCTGCTCTGTTCAGTTCTCTCTGTTCCCTGTTACCTTATACACCTGGGACTTCATACATTTACCTTAACTGCTAGGCTGTAGTGGGCATTTACTATTCACCGGACTAATCGTTTTTGAACTTCCTGTCATAACCCATTAGTGGATGGTGAGATTAAATTAGTAAGTCACATTTTGAAGAAAACACACACCAGAGAACTGTAGAAAAGAAGGTATCAGAGTACATTGCAGAGTAATTATCTTGAAACTAGGCTTATATACATTTGAGTCATGATATAAATTTTTTACTCATTATAAGAAACTACCTTCCCCTGGCTGCCGGCACCAGCTTCCCTCTGGCACCTGGGACCCGGGCTTCCCTTGCAGCCCCGGCTTTGTCCAGAACTTCATCTGGAAGGACATCCGATCTAATTAGCATGTTACGCTTTTATTATTACAGATTTTGAGCAAAACTCTTCAGATCAAAGGTTACAAAGTTCAAACTTTTACTGGTAGACAAGATTCTTTACTATATTCCACTAGTTAACTGTATAATATTGGGCAAATTATTTAACTACTCTGTGCCTGTTTCAACTATGAGAATAATAGTTCCTATTTCATAACGTCATGAGGATTAAGGGAATTCTTAAGTAAAGGATTAAGGGAGGATTAAGTGTTTAGAACATGGCAAGTGCCCTGTTAGCTGTTTTCCAACTGTCACTCCCAATTTTTTTCCTGTCCCATTTCCTAAATGTGCCATACTCTTCCTGACCTCCTTGTCCTTTGTATATAAGGGAAATCCTCTTAAGCCTTTTCTAGTGACTTCAAAATCCCTAAAGCCAATGAATGTTCCTCAATTTTTAAAACAATAATAAAAAAGTTTATAGTAATTTCCTTATTATGGCCTCCCTTCCATTCAGGCTTCAAAACTCTGCAGCTATATATTTCCACTTCAAAACTCAGGTCCTTGAGATATTTGCTGAATGGTTGGTCAGTCCACAAATACTTATTTTGGCGCCTCCTATCCTCTTCAATTAAGATGAAGTTTCTATCCACTTTGCTCTCACCAATTTTCCTAATTGCCAAGTCCAAATGGTTTTCTTAGTCATCCTACTAGATCTTTTTTATTCTTGTTTTTAAACTCCTCTCTTGGTTTTCAGGCCAGTTCGGCTAGGCTGTCCATATCACTTCCTAGGGGATCCTTGTTTATCTTGCAGGTTCTTCATCCTGAGTTTGAATGGTTTCCCGGTTCAATTCTTGTCCTTTTATCTTTCATATACCCTTTTCCTACGTGTTTCTCAGGATTTTAATTATAACCTAGAAATGATCTCAGATCTAGGTTCCTAGACCACATTTTTAATACAATTTAGCTGACAGCAAACTAAGTAACTACTTGTATGGCCTTAGTTATGTCCCCACCCCCACTACAAACCTGTACCTTATGTTCCCTCTTACCCAAATAAGAATGGTCATCTTTGATGCCAACCTTCTTCTCACTTCCAACATTCAATCACCAAATTCTATTTTACCTCTTTAAATATTCTGAATGTCCCTACCTTCATACTCTCATTGTTGTACTTCAGACTTCATTTCTCTCCCGAATTAGTGCAACTGCCCAACTACCCTTCCTGATGTATTTGTATCCCTTTTGAATATACTACCCAATAATGGATTGATTTTTCTAGAACCCAAATAAAAACCGTCACTAGTAACTTCAGTGAGAACCAAATCCCTTGGAAGACAAGTAAGACCTTTTATGATCTGGCCCCCACTTACCTTCATAGCTTTCATTTCTGCCACTCCTTGCAATTTTCTAAACTTGTCATGTTCTCATGTTTTGGCATTAGCTTAGGTTTCTTTTACTTTTTAAAGACTCAGTTTAGGAATTGTCTCCAGAAAGCCTTTTCCAATTTCTCCATCCTGATTGGGTGACGCTTCTGTGTGTTCCCAAAGCACCTTGTTTTCATCACAGTACTTACCATACTATAACTGTTTTCCTTTGTCTTCCATTCGACTCAGTCCCCCTAAGAAGTGAAGTAACTTAGTATTCCTAGCACCCAATGTTTTTTAATGGAATGCTGCTGCTGCCTGATTGACGTTTTCTTTTTTCTTTCCCAACAGTTGTTAGCCCTACAGACCAGGCTACCCCAATAGGAAGTCTGAAGGTGTCCCTTCAAGCTGTTGCTGCCTTCCATGCTATTTACAAGGAGATGACCGAAGATTTGTTTTCGTGATAGAACAAGTGCTATTCCATTCTAATCTCTGTGAGGGAACCACAGTAAAAAAGTCTCTTATAAAATAACTTGCTAATCCATAAATTTGGTTTACTGTGATGTCTAGCTAGTATCTCTCAATCTGATCATAAAAGCTTAGGATATGAAAGTTTGTTTTCGTGATACTAGCTGGACTAGTCATTATTTTCTAACGCCCTAGCACTTTACCAGGCGAGCAGGCTTGCTTTTAGGAACTGCAAAAAACTATCACAGAAGTTGAATTTACAAAAACAAAACAACAACAAAAAAAACCCCAGTTTATTTATCTTTTAGTTCTTCCAAAATTGAAAATATCAAGTCCTACTGCTAAAGAGAAAAAAAACAAACAAAATCTGAGACCCCCTCCCCCCTCCTCTCGCAAAGTCACAAAACACAGAATTAACTGCAGTGGAACAGGTGGGAGCCGAGAACCAGGAGGGGGAGTATGGCAAGATAAACTCCCCAAATATTTAAAAAGCTGTTCAACAGAAACTGTGATAAATACAGGACAATGCAAGACAA
This sequence comes from Corynorhinus townsendii, assembly GCA_026230045.1. NCBI lineage: Eukaryota > Metazoa > Chordata > Mammalia > Chiroptera > Vespertilionidae > Corynorhinus > Corynorhinus townsendii. The sequence continues at coordinate 158,558,834 of JAPDVU010000001.1, read as the reverse complement.
GTAAAAATAAGGAGCAGCAGTGACGAGAGGCCATGTTGTAGAAGTGGCCTTCATTCTTCTTTTCTCTTCTCATCAGGGTATTCTAGGCCCAAGGCATGACTATTGCCTCTTCCAGATCTAAACGTTGATTCCATAATAACGAGCCTCCTTCTAGATTTTACCAGAAGCAGTATATGAGGCACGACTGTTCTTACTCAGGTATATCAGAAAATAAACAATGGTAATTTTGTTTCTACCAATATCCATGTGATATTGAAAGGAGGATGAAACCAAGCCTTGGAGCGTCGCTGCTGCTTATGTCTTCCAAGGCAGCAGATACCCCAGATCTTGCATGAGGCAAGAAAGCAGGAAAACTCAGACGGAGGTACCAGCCTGATCTGCCTTACTAGCTCAAGTTGTATGGTTTATCACAAACATTAGCAAATTCCAAGAACCTGTCTGTTCTTGAGTACTGCAAAGATGCAACTTAAAGAGATGTGAGGAAGGTTATGGCTGTAGGGTAGGATGGTGGATCGAATCTGCTGGTCAAGAACCATGGTGCAAGTAGTTATTCACCTTGTACTAACATCTTGGAAATATACTTTGAGACATCAAAGAATAAGATGTCAGAAGCCACTGACGTCCTGGCAGAAGGTGACAGGAAGAGAGGAATGAAATGGTATTAACAGCGGAAGCCTCTGCCCTTCTTCAAGAACACCTCCTGCCTTGCCATCTGGATGGGGCCATTGGCACGTGTCCTGGTGGGCCTGGAATTCCCCGAGTAGATTGGTCCACACAAATGGCCCCCTAAACCCATAAACACAAATGGCAAAACTTCAAAAGAAAAAAGGAAAAATACAGTTTCTGTCATGTAAAATTTTCAGGGGTTGGCTGGAGAAAGAATGGAGCTGAGGGCCAAAGTTCAGAAGTTACTTCCTCTTTTTCTTGGGGGGTGCAGAGCTGTGTCTGGAACCACGGTTAGAGCCACGGCCTGAACTGTGCACAGATGCCTTCCTCTTCCGGCTCATACTTCGACTCTGTTCTTCTTCTTCCTCATAACGACTTTCACGGTCCGCTAAACAGAAGAGGTATTACTAGTTGGATATAGGTTAGCATTAGGTACCTGATACTACGGGATAGCATAAAATAGTGCTGAGAATATAGTTTGGAGTTAAACCTTTTAATCTGGACTCAGTCACTTACCAGTTGTGTGATCTTGACCAAGTACTTAATATTTTTGAGTCTTGGTTTATTTATAAAATGGAAAATTATAAACAAAGAAGGATTAAATACAGTAATTTATGCAAAGTTCTATCATAATGCTTAGGATATAGTGGATATTTCCTTTCACCTATTTTTTCTTTTTAAGTTTTATTTATTGATTTTATAAAGAGAGGGAGGGAAGGAGAGAGAGATACTTATGCAGTTATTAGTTGCTTCTTGTATGTGCCTGGCCAGGGATTGAACCCACAACTTTGGTGTATCAGGAGGATGCTCTAACCCAGTGGTCGGCAAACTGCAGCTCGTGAGCCACGGTTTGCTGTTCTGTTGACTAATGAGTTTGCCGACCACTGCTCTAACCTATCTGAGCTACCCAGCCAGGGCATTTCTTTTTATCTTTAACTTATATTTGGCATTTGGTTTCAGAGTAATTAAACTGGCACTATAAAAATATTCCTAAGCTGGGAGAGGCCTAAAAATTTAGACTATTATAGAACTTAGATTTGGAAACTGAATGACCTAATTCTGGAGCCTTATAAAACTATGTGGCTATCACAACTATGGGTCAATTGAGGACTTGACAGATGAAAAAAGTACCCAATTAGGCAGTCATGTCTCTTGGAGAATACAAATTACAGACTTTGTTTTCTCCACTAGTTAAGGACTGAAATCTGTTAGAAATTTGTGCCTCTAAAAAATAAACAAAAACATTTACCTTTTCGGGCTTCTTCCTCTAGTTCATCCCAATCTTTTCCACTCTCTTCTTCACTGCCCAATGATTCCTTGGAATAGTCTGAAGAAAAAAAATTGATTAGTAAAAGCATTAGTCATTATACTGGAATGGAATGATAGAACTCTTCCCTTTTGCAAAGTAGTTTCCAGAAATGGCATTAGATTAGAAAGCCACAGAAACTTTTCCTTGTAGACTGACCCGATTCTTCAGCTTCTGATGAATAATCTTCATCACTGTCCTCTTCTTCTTCTTCATAGTCATCCTCTGAAGGATTAAAAGTCTCATCTTCGATTTCAGACTCTGAATCCCCTTCCTCAGCATCACTACCCTGATGAATTAAGAGAAAAAAACAAAAACACTATTTACTGTTTTAATGGATACCCTAAATATATAATTCATATTTCTTAAAGTTTCACTTCATCCTTCCTTGCACAGGAATATTAACTGCAGAAATATTTTTGGTAATAAAGCATTATGCTGAGTTGGGAGGACCATTTTTTAGAAAACAATGTTTGAAATCTTGTCAGTGGCTACAAATACCTAGTTAATTTACTGTTTACCTATAAAACTAATTTGTAGAAATAATATCAGATGTGCTCAGAGATTTTCCCACTTGGTCTGGTCTTTTATGTACTACTTTTCCTAACTGCTCAAATAATGGGCAACTATTATATAGCAGAAAAGAAACCCCACACTCACGCACCTCACCCTCAGGCTCCAGGAAAGACCAGCCACCTTGTTCGAAAAAGCCCTCAGGGTCATCAACAATAGTCTTCATGATTTTAGTCCAGTTGAGGGACTGTACTCCTTCTGTATACTTTAGGTCACAGGAACTGAGAGAAATAATATTACAAAGTCAAAATCAATCCTCTATATTTTCTGAGAATATTCAGTTGTCAAACTGGTGATTAGAATCTGAAAAGCAGTTAACCTTTTCTTAAATGAATGGGAACAGGTATTCTTTGCACTGTGCCACCAGAACATGCCCAGATGGCTGATATTTGGTCTCCCAAAGCACTAGCCCTCACATCAAAGCAGCATTCCAACTGCAGCAATCTCTGTCCCTCAACTAAGTTAATCTAAGTCCACTTTCTTCTTTTCTATTTTCTTTAGGAAGGAAGAACCCATGTAGAACTTGGAAGGCTGTTGGAGTTGAGAGAGAGATGGAGAGGAGGATTTGGGGAGGCAGACAGCTAGAATGTGTGGGACAGAATACTAGAGGATAGAGTGATGGGAAAGCTCTAAAGATTTGCTGAGGATGGATCCCCTCAAATTCTTGGCCGAGAATCAATTTGCACAAACATGAGAGGAAATTAATTAGAACTGGGCAAAGAACCACAGAATTCCCAGATCGCACACAGAGATGGAAATAATTCTCGTTCCCATCAGCTTTAGTGCAAAGACCTCAAAACACTCAGGGAATCGGGTAGAATCCTCAGAGGAGTGCTACCTCAGCAATGGGACCAATTAGCCCCAGACTCAAGGCTGTTCTGATCCAGTGTTCATGACACTTGAGAACAAGTCTTAAAAGATCAAATGGAATACAAATAACTCAATTGTAGCTTAGAATATAATCTAAAAAATTTGAAATAACAAAACTTAGCACCTAAAAATGTGGAGCCACAATGTAGGGCAACCAATCACAAATTACCAGGCATGCAAAGAAGCAGGAGAAAAGAATCAACCAATGAAAACAGACCCAGAAAATACAAAGGTGATGGATGAAGTAGCAAATAAAGATGTTAAAAAAGCAATGATAAATGTTCCATATGTTCAGATATTCCATATGTTCAAGAAGAGGAAAGACAATGAGATGAAAAAAATGAAATGTGTATAATTGCTCTCAGAAAAAAAAGAGGAACTGAGGAAAGAACAAAAATATTTGAAGATTCATGGTCAGAACATATCCAAATATGAAAATGACAAAGCCCAGATTTAAGAAGCTCAATGCACACCAAACATTTGGATAATTATAATAAAGAAAACCATACCAAACATCTAGTTATCAAAATGCTAAAAACCAACGAGAAAAAAAATCTTAAGCTTGAGAAAAAAAGACAGAGGAAAGAAGAATGATAGATATCAAAACTCTCAAAAACTAAAAGACAAAAAATAACATCTTAAATAGTAAAAGAAAAGACCGTCAACTTAGAATTCTATATGCAGCAAAAACACCTTCTGAATGAAAATGAAATACTTTCAATAAGCTGAGGCAATTTACTCAGAAAACCTGCACCTCAAATACTAAAAGTTTATGAGGCTAAGAAAAACTATAGCAGAAGGCTACAGATAGAAGGTTGGAACCACACAATGGCATGAAGAGCACTAGGAATGGTAGATATGAGTTATACAAAAGACTTTCCCCCTCATTTTGTAAAGTGGAAGGCAACTGTTTTAAAGCTAAAATAATGACAATAAATTGTGGAATTCATAAAATATTAGAAGTACAATATATGACAATAGCAGAAAGGACAGAAGAGAAATTGAAGCATAAGAACCTTCCAACAGTAAAGATGTATTATCTGAGAGCAGATGGTGGTAAGATGTGTATGTAAACTTTAGAGTGATTATTATAAAAGTAAAACAAAGAGATCCAGCCAGTGTGGCTTAGTGGTTGAGCGCTGACCTATGAACCAGGAGGTCACAGTTCGATTCCTGGTCATGGCACATGCCTGGGTTGCAGGCTCAATCCCTGGCAGGGGGGTGTGCCGATCGATGATTTTCTCTCATCATTGACGTTTGTTTGTTTCTCTCTCTCTCTATCCCCCCCCACTCCCTCTCTGAAATCAAGAAAAATACGTTAAAAAACGAAACAAAACAAACAGCATAGGACAGATGAAAAACAAATAGCAATATGACAGATTTAAACCCAATCATATTGATAATTACATTAAATATAAATGGTCTGTTTTCAACAATCCAATGAAAATGTAGACATTCTCAGAATGGATTTTAAAAAGTGAGACTGGCTGGTGTGGCTTAGTGGTTAAGCATCAACCCATGAACCAAGAGGTCCCCAGGTTCGATTCCCGATCAGGGCTAGATCCCCATAGGGGGTGTGCCTGAGGCAGCCGATGGATATTTCTCCCTTATCGAAGTTTCTATCTATCTATCTATCTATCTATCTATCTATCTATCTATCTCTCCCTCCCTCTCTCTCTAAAAAAAAAGTGAGCCCTAAATGTATGCTAGATGTTATCTACAAGTAAGTTGCTTTCATATAAGGTAATGTAAGTTAAAAGTAAAAAGATAAGCCATACTAACCAAAGCCAGAAGTCTATAGTAACATTGCACCAAGATTTCAAAATGAGGATTATTACTAGAAATGATGAACTTTTTACAATCACATGATCTCACTCATATGTGGAATCTAAGCAACAAAACAAATTGAATGGAGTGGTTCCAGAGACATGAAAGTATGGAACAGAGTGTAGAATCTTGGAGGGAAGGCGGGGGAGTGGGAGGTAATCAACCAAGTACCTCGTATGCATATATGCATAGCCCATGGACACAGATAATGGGGCAGTGAGGGCCTGGGGCGGGGCGAGGATAGGCTGGAGGGGGTCAATGGGGGAAAAAAGGGGACATATGTAATACCTTCAACAATAAATAATTATTTTTAGCCTAGCTGGTTTGTCTCAGTGGATAGAGCCTTGGCCTGTGGAATGAAGAGTCCTGGGTTCGATTCCGGTCAAGGGCACATGCCCGTGTTGGGGCTTGATCCCCAGTAGAGGCGTAGAGGAGGCAGCTGATCAATGATTCTCTCTCATCATTGATGTTTCTCTCTCTCCCCCTCTCCCTTCCTCTCTGAAATCAATAATAAAAAAAAATGAGACTAGGTTAAAAAGATTATTTAAAAAAAAAAAAAAGACCCTCCTCTACATAGTCAAAAAAATTTTTTTTACAAAGATGCCAAGGTAATTTGATGGGTAAAAGATAATCTTTTCAACAATTCATGCTAGAATTGGAGATATACCCCCCACATCTCTAATAATAAAAGCATAATATGCAAATCAACTGAACGACCAAACAGCAGAACAACTGTCCAGACGACCTGCCAGACAACTACGCTATGACACCCACTGTCTCCAGGCCAGCCAAGGTGGGTGCAATGTGATAGGTCGGGGGCCTGGCTATCGATCGCAGGGTTCCTGGACTGTGAGAGGGCACAGGCCTGGCTGAGGGCCCCCCTGCTGAGTGCACAAATTTTGTTCACCGGGCCTCTAGTGTGTGTGTGTGTGTGTGTGTGTATCCAAAACATGAACCTTGACCCTTATACCACAGTAAAAAATTAACTCAAAATGAATCACAGAACTGAATGTAACACCTAAATCTATAAAACTCTAGAAGAGAGAACATTTTTTATGACCTTGGGTGAGGCAAAATTTATTAGATAAGCTCTGGTCAGTGTCACTCAGTGGTTAGAGTGTTGGCCCGTGCACTGCAAGGTCAAAGGATTGTTCCCTGGTTAAGGGCATGTACCTATGTTGCAGGTTCAATCCCCAACCTGGGTCAGGGCATGTTCGGGAGGCAACCAATCAGTGTATCCCTCTCACATCGATGTTTTCTATTTCTTTTTCCCTCCCTCCCTCTCTAAAAACCAATGGAAAAGACCTAGCCAGTTTGGCTCAGTGGATAGAGCGTTGGCCTGTGGACCAAACGGTCCTGGGTTCGATTCCAGTCAAGGGCACATACCTAGGTTACAGGCTCCTCCCCAACCGAGTCCCTGGTCAGGGCTCGTGCAGGAGGCAACCAATCAATGTGTTTCTCCCACATTGATATTTCTCTGTCTTGCCCTCTCTCTCTCTTCCACTCTCTCTAAAAATCAATGGAAAAATATCCTCAGGTGAGAATTAAAAAAATAAAAACCAATGGAAAAAATACCCTTGGTGAGGATTAACAACAAAAAATAAATTAGATAAGACATAAGAGTAACATTACAAAAGCAAAAGTTGACCAAAAATTTCTTCAACATTTCACACTTCTGGCTTGTAAAAGACACTTAAGAAAATGAAAAGGCAAAGAAACTATTGGAAGAAAATATATGCAAAATCTGTATTTGTTGAAAGACTTGTATATAGCCTAAAGAATTCTTCAACTCAGTAACAAATTTTCAATGTGAGCAAAAATATGAAGCTATTTCATCAAAAGTACAGAATGATACATAGCATATGAAAAGGTGCTCAACATCATTAGCTATCATGGAAATGCAAACTGAAAGCACAATGAGATAGCACTATACACCCACTATAATGGCTAATATTAAAAAGACTAAAAATAACAAGTACTGGTGAGGATGTGGAGCAACTACAATTCTCACACACCGCAGGTTTTCTAGCACCCTGGAAAATGATTTTATAGTTTCTTATAAAACTAAACATAAATTTAACCATATGGCCAGCACTTCCAATATTATAGGTCGTTTACCCAAGAGAAATGAAAACATGTCTATACAAAGAGTTGTACATAATGTTTATAACAGCTATTCATAATAATCCCCAAATGAAAACAACCCAAAGGTCAAGCAAGTATGGACTATTCACACAGTATAATATTCTTTAGTAATAAAAAGGAATGTAGTACTGATGCACAACTTGGATAAATTTCAAAAGCATTATACTAAGTGAAGGATGCAAGAAAGAAAGGTTATATCCTGTATATTTCCATTTATGTAGCAGTCTAGATTCTTCTAGAATATTCTTCAAAGTGTATAATGACAGAAACCAGGGACAGGGTTAAGGAGATTGACTGTTAAGAGATATGAACACTTTTAGGAGTGAAGGAAATGTTCTATATCCTGATTATAATGGTAGATATGAGATTGTATATGTTTGTTAGAACTCATCAAATCATATATTTTAATTGCTGAATATTATTACATGGAACTTGTACCTCAATAAAGCCGATTTGAAAAAGTCATATGCATCTTACACATAATATTTGTGATCCTATATCATTTACCTGCACATTATTTCTTAGGAAAATCCTCAAGGAAACCATAAATTTCTATTTTTCTGTTTATTTCTAAGCTCTGACATATTTCTTATGAAGAGACTACATTTATAGCACCTTCCTTTTCCAGATAATGAAGGGGGAAGGAAAGGGGCAGAAGCAAATTATACTCACGGCTACCCAAGCCTCACACATTACCTAGGGAGTAACGAACATTTCCCTGTTTATTTGGGTTCTGGTACTTCCATGATAAATACTTTTAGCTGAAGTGTGAGCATATGGTGTTAATGGCTAAAATATAAAAAACCTGGCCAGCAAGCCTCAGTGGTTAGAGCGTCAGCTCATGCACCAAAGGGTCTCTGGTTTGATCCCTAGCCCTGGTTGGGGCACATGCAGGAGGCAACCAATTGATGTGTCTCTTTCACATCGATGTTTCTGTCTCTCCCTCTCTCCCTTCCACTCTCTGAAAATCAATGAAAATATTATCCTTGGATGAGGACTAAAAAATAAAATAAATTAAAATAAACTAAAACTGTATCTGTCTCATCCCAGTAATGAGAGAACAAGTAAGAAACACTCCCCACTATTTATAAATATTATTATAAATGTGTATAGATCTTTTTATACATATATCAAAGAGTTAGAAAAGATCTGACTTTGATTTTCCTTGTGTAAGTACCCATAAATTATTGTTGGGTATTTAGAAAAAAGTGAATAGCTCTAATGGATCTGAATTTTCAAGTCCCAGTCTATAACTCAAAATAAAGACAGTCTCACCTTAAGCATATCATATTCTTATGTATAACATACCATACTTATATTTTACTAGAGGCCCAGTGCACAGATTCGTGCACTGGCCGTAGGTGTGCTTGCCAGTGGTGAGCCCAGAATCTGGCACCAGCCCATCAATCAGCTGAGTGGTGCTCCCCTGTGGGAGCACACTGACTATGGGGGGTGGGGGGTAGCTCTGGCATTGAGCGTCTGCCCCATTAGTCAGTGTGTATCATAGCGACCAGTCGCTTAAGCTTTTATATACAAAGATAATATAGGATTCATGGGGTAAATGGGAGATTGCTGGCAGATTTACTTACTTCAACCATTCCTTGATGGGGTCAAGAGAGGCTACAGGAATGGCATTTATCATCGTCACTTTCTTGCTGTAGTCCTTGTAGACAATTACCATATCAAAGTTCTTCAGGTGAAACTGAACCCGCTCAAAGTGAATCAGCTCAACTTCATCCAATGTCACCACAAAAGGTGGCTGTCAAGGAGGAACTGGATTATTATCATATAAATACTTTGCCAAGTATTATATATTAGCAATTTCAAATACTTTCAGAATCTAAACCATTACATAAAAGATATCTAAACAATTTTTGGGTTTTTTTGGAAAGACTAATAGCAGTACAACATATTAAGGAGCTCCAGTAAAAGAATCTGCAAGATTAAAATCTTCTCAAGAATAAATTTAAGGAAACCATATGAACTATAAAAAAACTAAAGAGGCTTATAAAGAAACATTTGTTCAGTATATCTTGTCTAAGATAAGTAAATATCAAAAGAAATAACATGGATCTACTCCTCAAAACACCTATCCTCCGTTTTCTCTAACAATTTTCTTACTAAAAGGGGGTTAGAAATAACTCACCCATTCTGTAGCATTTACCAGCGCACTACTAGTGGGCTGAAGGAGGCAGGTACTTCTGTAGGGCGCTCCATTAAATCTGAAAGAAAATAAGAAAAGAAACCACATTAAGACTAAACTTGTTGCAAGAGAAACTATTACTGCCACAATAAACTTCTGTTTCCCATTCCCAATAACTCCAGCATACTCAATACAAAGGAAGCCTCTCAGACTTAGCCACTCATCCCAGCCCTTAAAGTTTCAAAAGGAAGTGGATATCTCAAAGGGTATCAGTTATACGAAAAAGGAGAAGGTATATTAAATTATTATTAAAGGAAGAATAACCAATTTTTGTAAAAGGTAGACCAGTGAATCTTCAGGCCAGAAAAAAGAGATATGCCTGCCCGGCGTGGCTCATTGGTTGAGTGTTGACCTAGGAACCAAGAGGTCACAGTTCCATTCCCAGTCAGGGCACATGCCTGGGTGGTGGGCTCAGTCCACAGTGTGGGATGTGCAGGAGGCAGCCGATCAACGATTCTCTCTCATCATTGATGTTTCTATCTCTCTTTCCCTCTCCCTTCCTCTCTGAACTCAATAAAAATATATTTACAAAAAGAAAGATATGTTACCCCAAGTCCCTAAAAGGCACTTCAAATTCCAGTTCCTCCTTAGTTAGAGCCTCTACTTTCTCAATGAAATTTTTAAAGGCAGTTTTCAGTTTGTGCCTCATTTCTCGTTCCATCTGTAGAAGAAGAAAAAAAAAATACTAATTAACTATAGCTATCACTTTACTTTAACAATGTATCCCTTCAAAAAGTCTGAAGTGCTTTTGCAGTCATAACTATGATACTAATGGGTATACCAAATTAAAGGCCATCATACCATTAACTGTTGGGCTGAGTCTGCAACCTAAGTCTAATCCATAAACCACTGTAGCACACAAACTCAGCATATATCTAAGTTATTCTCTAGATAGATTCAGGGGTTCTTTACAAAATATAACAATTACTGAACTAAGATTTGGATTACATCCTACCTCACTACCCTACAAATAAAATACTAAATTTCACAGACCTGCTCAGCATAGAGGTCATCTCGGTCATGCATATGCTGATGTTTTCCCAAATCCGTGGTGATCTCTCCCACTTCTGTGTAAAACTGTACATCTGTGTGCCGCTTTTTCCCAAACATGATGGCATTCTGAGGGCAAAAGCAGAAAGAAGTCAGAAAACGTAGTCTATACAACAGATAACAAAAACGTGAAAATATAAAAATATCATTACTAGAAATGACAGCATTTATGTAAAAACTAGAGGCCTTGTGCATGAAAACTCATGCACTGGAGGGGGGGGTCCCCTCAGCCCAGCCTGCCCCTCTCAGTCTGGGAGCCCTCAGGGACAGGAAGCGACCTGGCGATCAGGGGAAGGCAACGCCCCCATCACACCTCTGCTGCTGCCACTGCTGGCAGCACAAGCCTCAGCTGGCCCTGGTTACCTGAGCCTCGGGCGCCCCAGGGTGGCTGGGCAGCAGCCATCAGAGGCTTGCCTGCACCTTGGGCCGGCCCTGGGTGGCTGGGAGGTTGAGGGGCGTGGGGGACTCCGGAGGCAGGCGCATGGCATGGCTGGACCCACCTGGGGATGGGCCCAGCCGTGCCACATGCCTGTCACCCTGGGGGGGGGGGCAGTGAGGGGACTGGGCGCCACCATCTTTGTGAGGGTGCGACAGTCAATTAGCATATTCCTTATTTATTAGATAGGACTAGAGACCTGGTGCACGAAATTGTGAATGGGGGCGGGGGGAAGGAGGTTGTCTCAACCCGGCCTGCGCCCTCTCACGGTCCGCGAGACCTCAGGTGGATGTCCTGTGGGGAGTGGGCCTGACATCCTTAGTGCTGCCGCGGACATGGGAGAGGCTCCTGCCACCACTGCTGTACTGGCCAGCCATGAGCTGGCATCTGGCTGAGTGGCGCTCCCCCCGTGGGAGCGCACTGACCACCAGGGGGCAGCGTCTGTGTTGAGCATCTACCCCTGGTGGTCAGTGCGTGTCATAGCGACTGGTCGTTCCGCCGTTCAGTCAATTTGCATATTACCCTTTTATTAGATAGGTTAAACTATTCCTGAAGTCACCATAAACTAATGACATTTGGGAAATGTCAAATGTGAAAGAGTATAAACTTTAAAAAGTACTCCTACTTATTACAATGGACTTTGGAGATTATGTTGGTAATAAATTGTGTCTAAAGCAAAAACTTCCTATTTCAGAAAGAGGAATTGAGACCTTATATGCTTTGGTGATCATTATGTATCATTACCAAAGGAACAGACATTTAGCGCCTTCTAGATGTTAGGCACTGCGGATTTATAACCATTATTATAACTATTTATTTTCAATCCCCACCAAAGGATATTTTTTTGCATTGATTTTTAGAGAGAGTGGAAGGGAAGGAGAAGGGAGAAGGGGAGATAGAGAAGAGAGAAACAACCATGTGAGAGAGATACATCGATTGGTTGCCTCCCACACGTGCCCTGACTAGGGCCAGGAATTGAACCAGCAACCCAGGTACTTGCCCTTGACTGGGAATCAAACCCATGGGCCTTTGGTGTGTGGGCCGATGCTCCAACCACTGAGCAATGCTGGCTAGGGCTTTATAAACATTTATTTTATTCAATCTTCTTAAAGACCATATGTGATCAGTAACATTTTCATCAGTATCTTAAAAAGGACAGAGGCTGACAGAGAGATCTTGTCCAATATCACATAGCTAGTGAGTAGAAAGGTATACCTTGAGGTGAAAGTGCAAGACAATAATCATTTCTCCATCACAGGGCTGGAACAATGCATGCTTGATGTTATTGTACAGAATATCCACTTTGTCTCCTCGAACAGATGTGAAGCGGAAACCTGGGGGAGGAGTGGAGGAAGCAGCTAAATTACCAAGCAGCACCTTGAGCTTGGCCAAAAGGCACTGCATCTTTCTTTACTGATTTGAACAGGGTCAGAGGAAATGCCGACAACTGTACAGAGCTTTCCTTTCATTCTGCCCATACAGCAACGTTAAGTAGATTCCTTCCAGCATTTCCTTGTTGTACTGTATTATCTGATGTGTCATTCTTACAAGTGTGTCCCTGACGACAAAGCCCCGGCACATGAGATGGTCCATACCATTGACATGGGCCTCCAGTGAACCTTGCATCCTCTTTTGGGCAATGTTTGGCCGAATGTATAGATCTTTTAGTTTGGGGTTACTCCGGTTTAGATTGATCACCAGGGAGTCTTGTTTCACAATGCCCTAAGCAGAATGAAAATTAATGTGAATCTTCATATATCTTTACATGTCCCCCAAACCCACGTGTCCTTTTGCAGAAAGTTGCTTTGTCTGTGGTATTCAGGCTTACCTCCTTCTCTTTCTCTTCTGCTTCCCGAGTCTTATAACGCTTCTGTACCTCTTTTATAATCCGGAAAGCATTCTGAAGGTTCAAGGCTGGTACTGTCTGCTCTCCAGGTGCCTTCATATTTGAAGCTCGGTATGTACTGTAGAAAGGGGGAAGCATTTATATGAGTTTCTTCATCAGGCTAGGTTACCTGCATTTTTCACTATTTTATAACTGGCTTAATATTTTTAGAAGAAAACAGCACCGCTGAATGGAGAAACGACGTTTGGAAAGCTGAACAAATAAACCACCTCTTTTCTTCTCTCTTGAACAGAGAATGTTGGCTAATCCACTGGGTGGGACAATCATACTTATTTTTCAAATCTGGTATAACCTCCCAAATGATCCCATTCCAAACCATGAAAGAATAGACTCCAATGTGGCACATCTTTCTTGAGATTCTATTGCAAAATATGTGTAGTAAGTATAAAATATTTTCATGAGGATTCTAAATTATGTTTCATCCTCAAAGTAATACAAAGCCTGAAAGGTGATTCTAAACAAGTGTCACTGATGGAGGCTTTGCCATTCACTAACTAGATGGGGAGGACAGCACAGAGAATGAAATGATTCTGAGTGACACTCCAGCCAGCAAGGAATTGGGGATGGTTTTTTCTTGGGGACTCACATTTCCTTGACAAAAGTGGCTTCTGGGTTAGGAAAAATGTTGCCCTCATTCCTGCCCAGAGCACTGCCTGGGCAATAGAAGTTAATTCGCAAGTAAGTATAATCTCCTTCCACCGACATACTTATATTCTGTTAAAAAAGAAACAGCATTAAAATAAATAGGATTCTTTCCTTGATAAAAATTTAGGAGTTATAATAGAAATGCTAAAATTAAGTTAGGCGTTACAAGGCTGTTTGCTAAACCTACATATTTAGCATATTTTTTTATATGACCAAATGTATTTTCAAAAGAGTCATGAGCTCTCCAACTACTTACACTACGTGTACAACCACAGGTTAAAAAACGCTTAAAAAAAAGGTTCAAGAAAAGAGGACAATTATGCTTCTAGACTAGACCAATAAACCCTCTACAAAGTGAAAACTGAAAGGAAGGAAAATGATAGCAGAAGATAAGTGAGAAGGGTAGAGTCTGAAGAAGTGTCAGAGAGATGATTGAGACAAAATAATTATCTATTTTAAGAAAAAGTTTGAAGGGAACCTAATTCAATGTTAGTACCTTGATTGTGGCAATGTGAAAAGGCGTTGCTATGCCAAACACAGGCATTATTACAGTCTCATATTTCTTATCAATATAGATCTTCATTTCCCGAATATGTGGTTCCTTAGGCATCAAAGATGGGTTTTTATAGGACACATTAGATTTCCGAGCTCTGGAGTGGGGATAAAAAATTTTATGAGAAATTTGTGCAAAATACATATAACTGAGACAATGCTCAATGCAAACTCAGTTACTTCTGAATCTGCTGTTCTCCTTTCTGTTCAGTCAGTCGCCTCTTTGCTTCCTCGTTGAGTTGAGCTGCCAGTTCTTTTTGATGTGCTCTTCGCTTCTCTTCTGCAGTCATCTCATTCTAGAGAAGAAAAAAACCCAAACTATCAAAACATGTGAACCATGACCAATACGAGATCAATGTAGTTAAAAACAGTAAACTCACTCGTGTTCTTTCTGTAAGTAATGCTGCCCGTGAACCTCTTCCCAACAGGTCTTCAGCCTCATCTTTCTCCTCTTCCTCTTCTTCTTCATCCTCATTCTATGGGGAAAAAGTTATAATCAGAAATTTGGGTATTTACTTTTTAGTCAATATTCTATATCTTCTTCACTGTACCCAAAATTCCTATACCACATATTTATCCTCTTCCTACCTTTAGAAAAATCCCCACATTCTTTACTTTCTTCTTCACGGAAGTGAGAACAGTGGCTGGACCATCCTAGAATAAAACGGAGTAGTCAGATATCTATAAGAACACTTAAAGGAAATACTTTCACTTTCTAACCTAGTATGTACCTGGGAAATGCTTTGAATCTCTGGATACTAGACTCTTTGATAATGAATAAATACAGTGCTTAGGTCCCAATCTCTCAGTACAAACTAGAATTGGAAGGCAACATTGGGTAACAGTTAAAATTACAGGCTTGAGCCTGGCCGGTGTGGCTCAATATCAACCTATGAACCAGGTCATGGTTCGATTCCTGGTCAGTGCACATGCCCGGGTTGTAGGCTTGATCCCCAGTGTAGGGCTCATCATCAGTGATTCTTGCTCATTACTGATGTTTCTTTTTTTTTTCATTCATGTTTCTCTCTCCCTTTCTCTCTGAAATCAACAAAAATATATTTTATTCATTTATTTTTTAAAATATATTTTACTGACTTTTTACAGAGAGGAAGGGAGAGGGATAGAGAGTTAGAAACATCGATCAGCTGCCTTCTGCACCCCCCCACTGGGGATGTGCCCGCAACCAAGGCACATGCCCTTGACCGGAATCGAACCGGGGACCTTTCAGTCTACAGGCCGATGCTCTATCCACTGAGCCAAACCGGTTAGGGCAATATATTTTTTAAAAATGCCCCTCTCCCCCCTTCACTGTGTAACCTGCTCCAGTGCCTGCAGCCTATGGGCAGAGGCCAGGCTATGTTTCAAGGTCACAGCGTGCTCTGGCATGCGACAGTATGAGAGACCCAGGGAGATGGGCCTGCCACAAATCCAAACCAATGCACAGACTTGATTTGAAATCTAGCTCAATCCCTGTCTAGTTGTGTAACATTTGGCAAGTTACTTAAAACTTCTCTGTGCCTCAGTTTCTTTTTCTGTATATGAGGATAAGAGTATCTACTTGATTATTGTAAGGATTCAATAAATTAATGCTTGAAAGTGCTTAGCTTATAATAAGAACACTGACATATTTGCTATCATCATCATAATCAAGAATCAGTTCCTGCTAAGTGGAAAAACAAAAAACAAAACAGTCACAGAAGACCCCAAATGTATATAACAGGCAAATCCTTAGAGACAGAAAGTAGTTTAGGTCATTGTCTAGACCAGTGGTTCTCAACCTTTCTAATGCCGCGGGTCTCAACCTGTCTAAATCTGTGGGTCTTAACCGCTGCTGTAGAGCCTAAGACCATCGGAAAACACAGATATTTACATTACGATTCATAACAGTAGCAAAATTACAGTTATGAAGTAGCAATGAAAATAATTTTATGGTTGGGGGTCACCACAACATGAGGAACTGTATTCAAGTGTTGCAGCATTAAAATGGTTGAGAACCACTGGTCTAGACCCATGGTCGGCAAACTGTGGCTTGCGAGCCACATGCGGCTCTTTGGCCCTTTGAGTGTGGCTCTTCCATAAAATACCATGGCTTGGGCAAGTCTATTTTGAAGAAGTGGCGTTAGAAGAAGTTTAAAAAAAATTTGGCTCTCAAAAGAAATTTCAATCGTCCTTCCGTTGATATTTGGCTGCTAATGAGTTTGCCGACCACTGGTCTAGTCCTAAAGGACTTGGGAGGAAAATGGGAATGACTGCTAATGGGTACAGGGTTTCTTTTTGAGGTGATAAAAGTGTTCTACAATTACATTATGGTGATGGCTGAACAACTGAATATACGGAGAAGTCACTAAACCATACACTTTAAGTGGTTGAATTATAAATGAGTTTCATTAGAATTGGCTCCTGAGATTATCATGGTTGAAGCCATAATATGATAACAGTATGGTTTACATTATTCCCTGTACATGGACTACAATCTCTATTCCTAGCTATAATTGGTCAGTCTGTCACATGAATTTCTCCCCTTGGCTAGCATTTAACAAAGACTTTTAAAAACTACAAAATGCCCCTGAAAAGTCAATTCATGAGCACTCAAAAGTTTAAGCAATACAGACCTCATCTACAAGAACTGTGTCACCAATGAAAAGGGCATAGGTTTTCTCTTCTGGTTTTTTCCCTTCCTTGTTAGTTAGGTCTGAGAAGCCCAAATTGATGCTGAAAACCATCCCTAAAATAGCAAAACAAGAATCAGACTATGACTGTGAAAGGATGGAGAAATATAGATTTTATATAGAAAAGAGGAAGATAAAGGAAATTATTCAAAACAGTATTTTCCTACTGTATGCATGTAAAACTCACCTTTCTTCAGTTTATACTGATTTTTACTATTAATTACTAAAGAGCCTTCACGGAATTCAATTCCCATTCCAAACCTAAAAAAAAAAACCACAGGAAACTTTAGCAATAGGCTAACAGATTTCATACATGGGTTGAGTATAATATATTCTATTTCTTTTTTTTAGAGTTTAAGATGAGTTTATTCGTGAATAAGTAGCACAGAGATAAGGCTACTCCATAGGTAGAGCAGCCTTCCTCCTGCCCCCAATTAGAGTTTAGTTGAGCCAAACTGGCAACATATGACAGGGAGCAAGATCTCAAATGCTCCCATAATTTATTCTATTTTAATTTTCAAGATAGGGCAGGCAAACATGTTGAATGATTTGCTGCTGTTGATCAGTCATTTAAGGAAGAGGATTAGAGAGAATAGTCTTTGCACTTTTAATAAGCTAAAAATAATATCCTAATAAAGTACCTCATGTAACATTTATTATATCAAGTGTTCTTTATTTTAGCTTATTCACCCACATTTAAATTTTAACCTCTACCATGAAATCAAGTTAGGAGTCTTCCTATAAGCTTAGCAGAGACTATTAAGAGGCAATTAAGATAGTAATAATTGAATTAAGAGAGGCAATTTTTAGTGGAATGTTGATAAGTAGACTCATCAAGTCACCTGGGCCAAGACTTGCTATTTAGATCAATATATTTCCTCTTATCCATCACAGAAGCCCAAAAAGTAACTATATACCCCAGATGACTTTCCATCTAAGGAGATTGCCTATAGCTTTTGTTTCCCAAAATGTCTTGGATTCCATAAGATGTTATCAGTTATTTCTAGGTATTCAATGGTCAAATACACTTGTGAAGCACTGTATTAAATAAAAATTCAAATATTTTTTTCTAAAACAATAGGACTTCTCAGAGTATTTAATATTTTTTAAATTATAGTTTACATTCAATATTGTTTCATAGTTTCAGGTATACAGTATACTGGTTAGACAATCATACATTTTACAAAGTGTTTCCCCTAATATGTCCAGTACCTAATTGGCACCTAGATAGTTATTATAATACTAGAGGCCTGGTGCAGGAAATTTGTGCACGGGGGTGGAGTCCCCTCAGCCCGGCCTGCACCCTCTCCAATCCAGGACCCCTCAGGGGATGTCCGACTGCCTCTTGCAATCTGGGACTGCTGGCTCCTAATCGCTCACCTGCTTGCCTGCCTGATTGCCCCTAACCCCTCTGCCTGCCTGATGGCTCCTAACCACCTCTGCCTGCCTACCTGATTGCCCCTAACCACCTCTGCTTTGCCCTGCACCCAGAACCTGGGCTGGCTTAGCCCTGGCTGGCCGCAACCACAGGGGACCATGGGTGGGCGGCTTTGCCTGGGCTGCAGCCCCAGGCGGCTTGTCCCTCTCCCAGGCTGCAGATGCAGACGCAGCTGCTCGTGCCCAGGACTACGGGGTGGGTGGCTTGTCCCTCTCCTGGGCCACAGGTGCAGCCACTGGCACCCGGGGCCGTGGGGCGGGCAGCTTGTCTCTCTCCCGGGCTGCGGGTACAGCTGCTGGCGCCTGGGACTGCAGGTTGGGAGGCTTGTCCCTCTCCCAGGCCTCAGCCTGGCTGGTTCCCATTCCTCTCTCCCCAGTGTTGAGTGTGTGAGCCGTTACGGCATGAGGGTGTGATGACCATTTGCATATTAGCTTTCTATTATATAGTATTAATAACTGTATTTCCTATGCAGTACTTTATAATTGTGTAACTTAACAGTTTGTACTTCTCAATGCCTTCAGCCCTTTCCCCTCTAGCAACCATTATTCTGTTCTCTGTATGTATAAGTTTTTGTTTTGTTTCTTCATTTATATTGTTCTTTAGAGTCCACATGTCAGTGATATCATGTGGTATTTGTTGTTCTCTGACTGCCTTATTTCAGTTAGCATAATAACTTCTAGGTCCAACCATGCTATCGCAAACGGTAAGATTTCCATTTATATATGTACCACAATTACTTATTAGCTTGGCTATTGTAAATAATGCTGCAATGAACATTGGGGAGCAAATATTCTTTCGAATTAATGTTTTGGGTTTCTTCAGATATATACCCAAAAGTGGAATTCCTGGGTCACAAGGCTCACAGTATTTAATTTTCAAATGTGAGCTGAGGTACTCTAAGAAAATACAGCATGTAATGTTTCCTAACATTTGTAGATTAAGCCTGGAACCCTTATTGCTTTCAGTCCAGAAAAATCACCCCATTTCTCAGAGCAGAATTTAAATCTCTCACATTCTCCGATAACACGATGTGTCTGGCACACAGTTAAGTGTAATAGTCCATAAATGTTGGTTGAGTCAATCTCAAAATAGTTTGCCTGAACACAGCCAGTCATAAAAATTTACTCAGAGTGACGACTTACATTCATAGCATCTTACCCTAGGTTTTTAGTAATTTTGTTCAACAGTTCTGGCTTCTGCTTTTTAACCATGTCAATGACAGCATTATACACATCACATATCTTCACACCTAATGACAAGACAGAAAGAAAACATTAAGTATCTTCCAGAAAATAAAAAACCCACTCCATATTTAAAAATCAACTTTCCCCCAACTTATTATGTCTCTTCTAAAGCAGTGTTTCTCAAGTGTAAAATAAGAAATATAGTTTCTTTTAGGAATAGTAGGGCTTAGAAATTTGTATTTTTTAAAACAATCCATCCTGTCATTTTAAATTACACTATTTGAGAATCACTGACCTGGGAGACTGTGGAACACCAGGTGGTCTCAGAGAAACAGCTTTTTAAGTGTTGATAAATGGCAATACACTAAATTACTATAAATTTTGAAAACAGGACTATAGAAGTAGTGAATTACTGTTAGAAGGACTCTGACCTTAATTTTTCAGGGTTTAGAAAATAGATATTTCAAGCCAGAGTAGTCTAGATATGATAGCCTTAGAAGGATCTTTATCCTCATTAAACCATCTATGATTATGATTTCCAATAGGATTTCTCAAACTTGACTTGAAATATCATGGGAAATGATGTCTGGAAGCTCTGGGCAACATAGATGGGCTTACAAAGTGGTTAAAGGTGGTAAATATAAAGTCCCATTTAGCCATTTGGGGGTGACAGTCTTAAAAGAGGCTGTACCTTGCTTATTAGCAGGATTACTATTAGTTCTGCTCTTATGCTAAGATTATTCTATCCATTCAGCATAGAATTAACATGACACATTCTGTTGGTAGAGATACTAGTTCTTTAACTTTCTAAGGTGCTTCTAAATCCATACACTAAACGGATCATACACCATGATCAAGAGGGACTTAGAACAGGAATACATGGATGATCCCACACTCATAATTCAATCAACATGATACACCACATTAACAATACAAAGATAAAAATCATATAATTACCTCAATAGATGCACAAAGAGCATTTGACAAAATTCAATGTCCATTTATTAAAAAAATCAAGAAAGTGGGTATAGAAGGAATGTACCTCAACATAATAAAGACAATATATGACAAGGCCAAACCTAATGTCATGCTTAATGGTCATTAATACTGTATTGCATATTTGAAAGTTGCTAAGAGAGTAAATCTTAAAAGTGGTCACTCATCACAAGAAAAATAAACCTTTATGTATGGTGACAATCATTAACTAGACTTGCTGTGGTGAACATTTTGCAATATACACAATACTAAATCATTACATTGTACACTTGAAACTAACATAATTTTGTATGTCAATTATACCTCAATTAAAAAAAAAAAAAGAACTTTCTAAAATTCTAAGTAAGAGTAATAAGGCCATGATATTTCATGAAGATTTGGATACAGTGCTATAACCAGAGAGGTTTTTATAAAAATCAATGTAAAACCACAATAACCACACATGCCTAAAAGTAGATTAAAGAACTAAAATGCTAGGATAATTAGAGGTTAGTAAAATCTAATTCTATTTTTAGTATAAGAGTCCCAGGGACATAAAGTCACATAAACATTAGTAACACCTTTGTTACTTGATTTCCAAACCTTTTGTAAGGCACCTCACCGTGTCGTAATTCCTTTAGCAGCTCCTCTTGAAGCTGGAGCAAAAAGTTGTAATTTTCTTGAACTTCCTGAGAGGGGTCAACCATCAAAGTGCGAACAAGGTTGGAGCAGTAAGATTTGAAGCGAATACCCATGGCACAAGTGATGGCCCCAAAATGCATGTGATTCTTATCACTAGAAAGCAAAGGAAGAAAGCATTACATTGATTACCGAAACTAGGAAAGTCCTTAGTATCTTTGACACATAACATCTGTAATCACTAACTTCCCCTGCTATATCCCAAAGCTGAACCCTTCTAAGGACCTAAATTTGTTTTGTTTTTTAGTAAACCAGTTTATAAAGGACCTGGAGTAAAATTAGTGACCAAAACTTTTAGGATAAAAATTCAGTGAGAAGTTGAGTTGTTTCCTAATTATGCAAAGGATATACTACATTCTATTCATTATATTCTAACTAGAGGCCCGATGCATGAAATTTGTGTTAAGGGGATCAGCCCTCGCAGCCGTGGCGGCTTGCCTCGGCCCTGGCAGCCCTGGCTTTGTCCAGAAAGTCATCCAGCTGTCCGGTCTAATTATCATATTATGCTTTTATTATTATAGATAGTATGATGGTAAGGAGTCACTTATCCAGCAGTCCACTATGAAATGCAGTATCACTCTGAAATAGTTCCTTCAGGTTTGACCAGGAAAAAAAAAAGCATTCTTTATAGTATTTTTTAAAATTAAAAGGGGTTACATTATAGAACACCTAATAAGATTTTTATGTGGTTTTGTGTGTGTGTGTCATGTTTTGGATTTTTTGCCAGGCATTTTTAATCACTTGGAAAAATGCTTACAATCAAATACTCAAGAAATGAGTAACTATGTGAAATAAAATAGAAATATGCATGGAATAAGAAGACAATATAGAAGGCAGAGTAATAGTTATTCTGTCTCCCAATTTTCTGAATTCTAGAATGAGTCAAAGGAAAAATAGGCTAAAGGTCCTATAAATGCTCTAGCTGTTTTATTTTGAAATTCTCAAACTTACCTCACCACACTGAACTTGAGATTATAGTTGCCACCACTCTGAATGATAGGAGGATAACACATTTCCACAGTAGAGGGGTCTGCCCCAGCTAGGTATTTTTTCTCTTCAATGGCCTTTTCCACAGATTCAGCCAGTTTGCTGTGTCGAACTTTCTATAAGTGTACCCAAAAATGAAACAATACTTACTAGAGGGTGGCAAAAAGGGGTGGTACAATTTTGGATGTTATCAATGGATGACAACATATATCCTGGTATCCCTTAGGATGCTACAAAAATCTTAAGAAATGATTTGTGCACAAGATAACACACTGGTGTATGTCCAAAGCAAATTTAGACAATAATATGTGGAAATCAAAAGTATTTAAGAAATTTTCAAGTAAAATATTGGGTAAACACAAGAAACTATAGTGCAGGGCTATAGTTATTTTGAAAGAGAGCTGGCACAATGATACACCACCAACTTAATTATCAAAGGCTTAATTTTAAAGGAAGCTGGACATACCAAAACACTGCATGGTAAGGTACTTCTGGTTTATTAAAACAGTAAAAAGACTTTCCCCTCTCCACTTACCTCATCTGCATCAACTATTTCCATGACTCTTTCTTTGAAGAATTTGTTGAAGACCTCAGAGGTGATGCTGGCTGCTTTCTTCATTAGGTTGAGCTCCCCATCCTCCTTTACAGCAATGGTATAGGCCACAACTGCACTGATATCTATCTGCAGTCAAATTGGTAATAGTTTTTAACATGCAGATACAGAATTGCTAAATAAATTAATCTCTCCCAAAGTGAATATTATAAGTGACGATATTAAGTTATTTAGCAAACAATTCATTAGCAGTTTCCAGAATATTTAAGTGTTCCTTTTTTGGATTGAATAAACATCTGAAGTAACTCTTTACCAGGTCACTGTGTACATTTTAAGAGGCATTAAACTACCATTTTAAATGTAAATGCCCCTCTCCAGGTATTTTTGTAAAGATTGAAGGAAGATAGGCAGGCGACCAGGGGGAAGAAAACCAAAATTTTTCTGGACAGGAGACTTACTCTAAATAGCTCAACTATCTCCTGAATGCCTCACACCTAGGTGAAAAGTAAAATGGCTTACTGGCTTGGCCGGTGTGGCTCAGTGGTTGAGCATCGACCTATGAACCAGGAGATCAGGTTTCAATTCCCGGTCAGGGCACATGCCCAGGTTGTGAGCTCTATCCCCAGTGTGGGGCCTGCAGAAGGTAACTGATTAATGATTCTCTCTCATCACTGATGTTTCTATCTCTCTCTCCATCTCCCTTCCTCTCTGAAATCAATAAAAATATATTTCAAAAAAAAAAGGCACACTGGTCAGCCAAAGGGAATGTAAAATGGAAATGTAAAATAATGTAGTTTTCCCATATTCTCTGCACTATCTGTTATGGAGGTCCATCACACTTTTGCCTTCTCAACTCTCTATTTGCTTCTTTCCAGGAGTATTCTTACTTTGTCAAAGCCCTCTTTGTTGAGGCAGTCATTCCAGCTCTTCATGAACTCTCCAGGGAATTTGTCTTTGCTGAACACTCCAATCTTCTTGCCATTCTTGCTTTCTTTAATGGCTTCAATCATTTTGTCAAAGCTGCTTTTATTACTTTCATTCTATTGGTGTCACAGGGAAGAAGAGGGGTTTGTCAATTGGTTTTAGAATTAGACATTTATGTACTACTAGTAAAAAACAGCAGAGACAAATACTCTAAACCCTGGAAAGAATAAATTCTATCCCCAGGCCCTATCCACTTCTTTAGGGCAAACAGTAACAAACCAAAAGTTAACACATTTCTTTGTATACTTTTATATGCTTAGGCGAAGTGCAATGAAAGTTGACAAGATCATTTCCCCCTAGGAACAGCTGAGAAACTCAAATACATAGGTGAACAATATTCTGAGAAAAAAAATCTTTGTCAGGTGAGCAATACCAAGAAAAAAATAAAAAAATAAAATTACATTGAATAAAAACTAGAACTAAGGTATATCTAAATTTCCTTAGGGATATTTGAAGCTATTTGTTTCAAATTAAGGTACTCAGATGAAAACAATCGTAAGTTGACAGGATCCTCGAGTATGGACAGATAAAGTTTGTTTTGCCAAAGAACTGACAGGTTGTTCAACTCTTTTCTTCTTAACAATGAAGATGTGACAAAACTTTGAAATTATAACCACTCTCAGCTACAACCTTCCCCTCATATTCTTTTAAACTCCTAGAAGGCATTTCTGTTGATCCCTTTTATAAACATTCTTTCACATTTATGAAACATTCTTTATTAGTTCTGACCTTTTCTCGTATCAGCAGTGTGATGGCAGGGGCTCCATTAGCATTCTCATTGCCCTTAGTGTTGGCAATCTGTTTCAAGAACTCCACTTTTTTTTTGCTGGCCATAAAAATGATTTTGTCATCACAGAAGACCATGATAGTATCTGTTAGTTCGTAACCAAAGAGCCATGTCTATTGGAAAAGATAATAATGACAACAGTTTTTACAGATAAAAACAATTAATGTACTTGTATAGAAATATTTCTAAGATAAGATTATGTGAAATTAACTTCAGAATAATCAGGGGTAGGAGAGGGCCTGGATGTGGACAAATGAAATAAAATTGGCCAGGAGTTGACAATTTACTGAAACTAAATAATGGGTAAACAGGAGTTCAATATTATTATATTATCTAGTTTTATACGTTTGAAATATTCCATAACAAAGACCATCAAACCTTGGGGCAGTTTGTGTTTATAGAAACTATCATATTTTTAGGGCAGAAGTGCATAAAATGGGGCAGAATAAAGCCCTAGGGAACAATGCATTCTACCTCTCCCAAATATTGCTAGTTGTGTACCATTAATTTTTTCTCTCTAAAAAAGATGGGATTTTGCCCAGCCGGTGTGGCTCAGTGGTTGAGCGTCGACCTATGAACCAGGAGGTCAGGGTTCAATTCCCGGTTAGGGAACATGCTTGGGTTGTGGGCTCAATCTCCAGTAGAGGGCATGCAGGAGGCAGCTGATAAATGATTCTCATCATTGATGTTTCTCTCTCTCCCTCCCCCTTCCTCTCTAAAATCAATAAAAATGTATTTTAAAAGATGGGATTTTGAGCTGGGCAGACTGCTCAACATGAAGACTTATTTCCCATCCTTTCTTGCAACTAAGTATGGCCAAAAAGATTAAATTTTGGCCAATAAATTATAAGTAGAAATATTCTGTAGGACTTCAAGCAAGACTCCTTAAAAAGGGAAGGAGATCTCTAATTTTCTTCCCTTTTTCCATTCTTTTTGCTTGGAATGCAAATGTAATGACTGAAGCTCTAGCAATTTGTGTGCCATGAGCACAAGGACTAAACTCTATAAATGGTAGAGATGTGGGAAAAAACCTGGATCCCTGAAGACTACCCAAAAGAAAAAGAAATATTTTGTGTAATCACTGTTCAGATTTTTTTGATATATAGTTAAATCTGTCCCAATTTATATACCTCTCTTTTTTCCTTATTTTCTGATCAGTGTTGTCTACTGAACTTTTTAAGATGAAAATATTCTCATCTGCTCTAATATGGCAGACAGTATAGAGTACTTGAGATTTGGGACTGAGGAATTAAATTTTTACTTGGCTACTATATTGAACAGTGCAGTAGATGATTCAATGATGGTCAGGTCTAAGAACTGCTCACCTGTAAGGCAGTTGACTTGGCATAAACAATTTCTTCATCAACACCCACTGATACAACAATGGCATCAATGTTAGCATATTCATCTTCTCCTTTCTGAAAAGTAAAGAGTAGGTAATTTGGTCATTTTCTTCTTACACCAGGCAAAACAGGAATAGTGACTTCAGTATTTACTTAAAATGTATATAATTTTTTCCTACAAGAAATTCCAAGTTTAAGGTACGTTTACTTGACAACTTCACAGCCACTGCTCTATGCAACTGTCACCACAATCTAGAACATTTTCACCTCCCCAAAACAAACCCACTAGCAATCATTATCCATCTCCCTCTAACTCATCTAATTTGTCTATATGTTTTTGTTTATTCTGGACATTTCATATAAATGCAACAATAAAACATGTGGCCTTTATGTCTGGCTTCTTTTACTTA
The DNA here is from genome assembly GCA_026230045.1 of Corynorhinus townsendii. NCBI lineage: Eukaryota > Metazoa > Chordata > Mammalia > Chiroptera > Vespertilionidae > Corynorhinus > Corynorhinus townsendii. The sequence continues at coordinate 158,532,626 of JAPDVU010000001.1, read as the reverse complement.
ACATGCTCTCAAGGTTCACCCATGTTGTAGCAAGTTTCAGTACCTCATCCTTTTTACTGCTCAATAACAGTATTCTTTGTATGTATATACCATATTGTATCCATTCATCAATTGCTACACATTTGGGTTATTCCTATTTTTTGGAGATTATAAATAATGCTGCTATGAACATTCATGTAAATTTCAATGTGGAGCTATTTCTCCTGAGTATATGCCTAGGTGAGGAATTGCTGGGTCTTATGGTAACTCTGTTTAATTTTTTAAGGAACCACCAGACTGTTTTCCAAAGTGATTACACCATTTTACATTCCCAACAGCAATGTATGGGATTTCTAATTTCTTCACATACTAATATTGTTGTCTTTTTTACTATAGCCATCCAATACATGTGATGTAGTATCTCATTGTAGTTTTGAGTTGCATTTCCCTAATGGCTAATGAGTTGGGCACCTTTTCACGTGATTACTGACCATTTGTACACCTTTTTGGAGAGGTGCCTATTCACATCCTATGCCCGTTCCGTAAGTGTATTACTTTACTAGTGGCCTGGTGCACAAAATTCATGCACATTAAAAGGGAATTAGAGGAAATACTTTAATATTACTATTTGCCCTTTCTCTATAATAGAAGTGTCCAGCCGGCCCCACCCCCACTGGGTGACACCAAGACCCGGCAGGCCCTACCCCCGTCAAGCCCCGCCGGGTGGGGGACACAGCCTCACGTACCGGCGCCAGGGGGCGTGGCCTCAGGTTCCCTGGCTCTGGCCTGTGCCACACAGCCTCACCCAGACCCGCTGCGCCACAAGACCCCAGACTTACCACGCTGCGGGACCCATCAATGCACCTCCTGGTGACCAGTCGTTTGGTCGTTATGGATGAAAATAAAGTCATGCACTTAAGCATGCACATTCACTTTCAATGCCTGATTTGCCTATGTTCTCTAAATTGCAAAATAAGATATTCAGCTAGACAGCATCATAATGCCAAGTTCTTTATATAATGACACATACCATTCTCTCCACTCAGTATGCTCCATTTGAATGGATTAAATGTATGTGACTTATATGAAAGGCACTGCTGCTTGCTCTTAATAGAGGAAGCATTAGCTCATTACTTAACGCCATAAAGTGGTTTAAATGGCATATACTGACTTGAAGAACAGAAGGAAAAATAACAAAAACAACAACAAAAAACAATGTTCAGTGCTGTGGATGGCAGAATCCTCTCCTTTTCCTTTTGTTTTTTTTTCTTTTTTCCCCATGAACCTATTTGTGCTCTACCTCAAAATCAACAAAGAAGCTGTAGTCTGCATTTTATAGTGCCATTTGGGTACGAAGAGGTGTTTTCAATCTTTACTTTTTTTTTTAAAATCAATGCAACTCAAACTTGCTCCCAAGGTCCCAGGAGCCAGGCCAACAGGGCTATGCAGACACAACTTTGCTAGGTGCTGTCAGGCTTTAGGGCTGGGGCAGGGAACGCACCAGGTGTTGCTGGAAACGAATCAGCTCTCCTCTCTACATAGCAGGAGTATTTTCATTATAAAATGCAAAGCAGCAGCCATTTTCCATTACCCTCATCCCCAGCCCTTCTTACCCGGGGGCATAGAAAGGGGCTGGGAGGGTATTTACTCTCGGCTCTTTGATTTCTCTTATGTAACGGAGCCCAGTGACAGCTGCTTCTCTGAGCACAACACCAGTTGGCTCAGGGCTAGCCACACCTGGAAGGCAAGCGGCAGAGCTGACCAGGGGCTTTGACCAAGCCTGAGTGTGCGGGTCACAGCAACCTCAGCAGGCGGGCTGCTCCCGAAGACTCTAGGCCCCTCCCAGCTCCCTGCTCTCCCCCTTTCACCCACAGACGCCACTGGCATGGTGTGCCCCAAGGCTTAGTGTGCAGACGCCAGGGTTACAGGTTCAAGACACCCTGCTTCCTCCTGGCACTTTGAGCCATAAGCGCTGGCAGGGACCTTTCCACTCAGTCTTCGTCTTTGGTCACTGCTGAGGTTTTATGGACTCTCTAGGCCAGAGACAGCCAGGACCTTTGCCTTTGACCAACGCCATGCCTGCAGCCTGCCTGGGGTACCTCCAGCCCTAGGAAAGCGTGGGGGCGTGGCTGGCCTGGGCGAGGGGCTGTGGGGGAGGGGGAGGGTTGAGCCCCACCCTCAATTGGGGTGTGAGAGGCTGATCAGGGGTGGGGCCGGGGGAGGAGGTGGATAGGGCAGCCATCTTGTGTTGGCGATATGGCATGAGGGTCAATTTGCGTATTACCTCTTTATTATATAGGGTTATTAAATTGTAAGAGTTCTTTTTATATGCTAGAGATGGCTCTTATTAGATAATTTGCAATTTTTTTTACCCATCGGGTTCTTTTCACTTTCTTAATGCCGCCCTTTGAAGCATAAATTTTTTAATTTTGAAGAAATCCAAATTAGTTTCTTGTGCTTTTTAAAAAAATCCTTACCTGAGGATACTTTTTAGAAAGAGGGAGGGAGGGAGGGGGAGAGAAAGAGAAAAGAGGAGAGGGAGAGGGAGAGGGAAAAAGAGAGAGGGAGAAACATTGATCGGATGCCTCCCATTAGCACTCGACTGGGGATCAAACCCACAACCTAAGTATGTGTGCCTTGACCAGGTGTATGGCAAGATGCTCCAACCAACTGAGCAACCCAGCCAGGGCATTTTCTTAGGCTTTTAAAAGATATATTTTTAATTATTTCAGAGAGGAAGGGAGAGGGTGGGAGATAGAAACATCATAGATGAGAATCATGGATCGGCCGCATCCTGCACACCTTCTATTGGGTATTGAGCCTGTGACCCAGGCATGTGCCCTCGACTGGAATTGAACCTGGGACCCGACCCTTTGGTCCGCAGGTGGACGCTCTACTCACTGAGCCAAACCGGTCAGGGATTCTTATGCTTTTGATGTCATATCTAAGAAGGCTTTACCTAACTCAAGGGTATACCTATACTTTCTTCTATATTAGTTTTATAGTTTAGCTCATATTCAGACCTTGATCCATTTTCAGTTGATTTTGTATATGGTGCGAGGAAGGGGCTTAACTTCATTCTGTTGCATGTGGATATGCAGTTGTTTCAGCACCGTAAGTTGAAGACTATTCTTTCCCCACTGAACTGTCTTGGCACCACTGTCAAATATCAAATGATGTAAACGTGAAGGTTTATTTCTGGATTCTCAATTCTATTCCATCGATCTACATGTCTATCCTTACACTAGTACCACATTGTTTTGGCTACTGCAGCTTTGTAGTTAAGTTTTGAAATTAAGAGTTTACATGTGAGTCCTCTAACCATTAACCACTTCTGGACAGCACTATCAGTCCAAAGGACTAGTAATTGTTTGTGGGTTATAAGGTCAAACATTCCTGACTTGGTAAAATCAAGAAAAACATCTACTAAGACTTCTCCACATTTTAAGGGTTATGGTTGCCAAATAATCCAACAAAACATACAACTAAAAGAAGTTACTAGAAACTGTATCCATTTACCCAATGATTTGCAGTGAGAAAATGTTTTTCTTCAGGTTGGTCAAATTTTTGCTATGTACACTCCAATCTATCTGTATAAAACCCTAATATGCAAATAGACCAAATGGCGGAACAACAGAACAACCAATTGCTATGACGTGTGCTGACCACCAGGGAGTGCGCGTGGAACATGGCGGGTGTCGACCACGATGAGATGGTGGAGCAGGTGAGTGGGAGGCGCCAGACCAAGGCAGGGCGCCAGTTGCTGTCATCGGGGAGAGCCTCTGGTGGTTACTGAAAATTCTTTGCTCCCATGAGCTGCAGTCCTGCCTGGTGCTTGCACCTGCTGCTGGCGCTGGCTCCACTCATACCCACTGCTGGCCCTGATCACCCCTTAGGGCCTCTCCACCTCCCCCTGCTCCTGAATGGTGACTGGGGCCAGCAGCCGCCTCTCACACTTGCTGCTGGCGCTGCCGCTTGTACGTGCTGCTGGCACTGGCCCCAATCGCTCCGTGCCATCAGTGGGTGCAAACGGGGCCGGCGCTGTCAGTGCGTGGGACCGGGGCTGCCAGCAGACAGGGGACAGGGGGCCACAGAGGATGGGCCAAGACCTGCCCCTATGCCCACCACAACCTTGCAGCCCACAGTTCCTTTCAACATGCAAGAATTCGTGCACTGGGCCCCTAGTTCTCTAATAAACATGGTTTTTGTGTCAGTAATATTACTGCTACCTTAATAACCTCCCAAAATTAGTAACAGGCACTCCCTATATTTAATGCTCATGTGTTTTAGATACTAAAAAAAAAAACCACTGAAACTAATGAGAAAGTCCCCTTTAGTATTTTTTGATATTTAGTTGAGTCAAAAATTTCAACAAAGAAAAAGGCATCAACATGTACAAAAATTCAAATACATAGTAATTCATTTTTTAAAGTATACAGAGTAAAATCCTGTGACTTAATCATTAATAATATAGGAAAATCATCCAAAGGAACCTAAATACAATTAAAAGTAGGCAGAGAAGAAGAAAAAAAAGGACCCATACATTCAGCTTTTTTTTTTTTGATAGGGGAAAAAATCCCCCAAATCTCAAGGATTTCTCATATACTAGTAAAATGTGCAGTTTTCCACTGCTGATCAAAAAGGTAAGAGGATGGCCTGGATGGCATGGTTCAGTGGGTGAGCGTCAACCTATAAACCAGGAGGTCACAGTTCAATTTCTGGTCAATGCTTTTGCCAGGGTTATAGGCTTGATCCCCAGTGTGAGGTGTGCAGGAGGCAGCCTATCAATGATTCTCTCTCATCACTGATGTTTCTATCTCTCTCTCCCTCTCTGAAATCAAGAAACACACACACACACCCCCTATATAATAAAAACCTAATATGCAAATTGTCCCCTCAACCAGGAGTTCAACTGCTTGCTAGGACGTGTGCTGACCACCAGGGGGCGGCATGGAACATGGCAGGAGATGTGGTGCTGGCAGAGGTCGGCAGTGGAAGTGCTGCTGAGCCCAACGGGCCCTGACGGAGCCTGAGAGAACCTGGCAGGGGCCCAATGACTCAGGCAGAGGGGGGAGCACGGGGGCCTGGGAGCCCAGGTGCTGCCCAGGGCCCAGAGGTCAGCTGGAACCTGCCCTTCCATGCCAGACTCTTGCACTTCAATCACCGGCCAGGCCTAGGGACCACACCCATACACAAATTCCATATACTGGGCCTCTAGTATCCTATCTAAGTAATATGCAAATTGACCATCATTCCAACACATAAGATGGCCACCCCCATGTGGTCCAAGATGGCTGCCCCCATGTGGACACAAGATGGCTGCCACAAGATGGCCGACAGGGGAGGGCAGTTGGGAGGGACCAGGCCTGCAGGGGAGGGCCGTTGGGGGAGACCAGGCCTGCAGGGGAGGACAGTTAGGGGTTACCGAGCCAGCAGGGGAGGGAAGTTGGGGGCGACCAGGCCTGCAGGGATGGACAGTTAGGGGCGACCAGGCCGGCAGGGGAGTGGTTAGGGGGTGATCAGGCTGGCAGGCAGAAGCGGTTAGGGGCAATCAGGCTGGCGAGCAATTGGGAGCCAGCAGTCCTAGATTGTGAGAGGGATGTCCGACTGGGATTGGGCCTAAATGGGCAGTCGGACATCCCTCAAAGGGTCCCAGATTGGAGAGGGTGCAGTCTGGGCTGAGGGACACCCTCCCCCCTGTGCACGAATTTCGTACACCGGGCCTCTAGTATATATATATTTTTAAAAAGGTAAGAGGATGAATCCTAATTTCTCTTGGAACCAGTTGCTCTGACCATTTCATAGAATATTCTTGGTTGAGTCTTTATAAAAACAAATCAGCTCTAACCCCAGAAGAAATATAACAATACCAGAATTTAAAATATTAAAAACAATAAATTTGGATAAAATTTTTCTTAAAATGTGATTCAATGAAAAAGATTGCAATCAAACTAAGTATTTTAACAGCAAAATCAAGAACAGTGTTTTTTATTTTCAAACCCTTTGAGGAGTATAAATGCCTTATATAGATTACATTTAAAAAGTCTGAAATTGGTCCCAACCAGTTTTCTCAGTGGATAGCATGTCAGTCTACAGATTGAATGGTCCCGGGTTCGATTCTGGTCAAGGGCATGTACCTTGGTTGCAGGTTTGATCCCCAGCCCTGGTCAAGGCATGTGCAGGAGGCAACCAATTGATGTTTCTCTCTGTCTCTCCCCCTTCTCTTCTACTCTAAAAATCAATGGAAAAACATCCTTAGGTGAGGATTAACAACAATAATAACAAAAAACAAGAAAAGTATGAAATCGTGGGAGATTTTAAATAATCTTCGTGTAAAACTCACATGATAAGTTATATACAATACTAAAATATTTTGATTAAGTAATATCTGGAATTCATTTTGAAATATTGGAGTGGAGGGGGCTAGTTTTGTGTGTGTTGTTTTTATTTTTTTGTTCTTACAGAGAGGAAGAGAGAGGGATAGAGAGTTAGAAACATTGATGAGAGAGAAACAGGGATCAGCTGCCTCCTGCACACTCTCCACTGGGGATGTGCCCGCAACCAAGGTACATGCCTTTGACTGGAATTGAACCTAGGACCCTTCACTCCGCAGGCTGACGCTCCATCCACTGAGCCAAACTGGTTAGGGCTGTGTGTGTGTTTTTAAAGTGTCAGGCTTGCCCATGAACCGGCCCCACAGCCAGCTACAAATGCCAGTCTGGCCATTTGGGGGGGTTGGGACTCAATTCGGTGCTGCTTACAAGGTCCCCAATTCCTAATCTGTTCTCTCCTGCATAAGCTGGTCTTCAGGACTCAAACTGGACCCCTTGTTAAATCTGGACTTGCAACCCCTATGCTCCCCTCTATAGATAAATTAACTTCCAGCAGTGACCCCTGGTATGCATAGCTTCTCAACATCTACCAAATCTTTTCTGCCTCCAAATTCTGACACCTTCCAATCTGTTTGTTCCACTTGACATCCAAGTCAGACTGTTTTGGAGGAGGAAATGGACAGAGTGGTTAAGTGACTAAGCAGAGCTGGGACAGCAACACCCTAAGTGCTTTACAAGTATTCTCACTGTGAAGATACTGATGATAAATATGCATATCTCGTAGAGCCCCAACGGGCTCAGATTCAAGAGGCACCAAGTATCAAGGAAGGGAGATAGGGTATATTGTACATGGATGAGCTCAAGGCTAATAACAGAAGGTCTGGTCACAAAGTTTAAGTGAAGGACCCCCCCAGTTCTTGGAAGCCCTGAGATAATCCCTAATCTTTCCACAAAAAGACTTGCTTTATTCTCTGAAGAAATTAACTCAAAAAGCTATAAACTCAGATATTAGGCCCAGCAGAAGGAAAGTGCAAAATGTTGGGGAATTAAACAAAAGTCTGCATTTTGAATGACAATTGGGAACAAATGCCCAAAGAAAAGAATTAAAGGATTGTTTTCCTCTGTGCATCTTCACTGAATTCAGAGAAAACACTTCAGACACTGACATTTGGGGGTCCTCCATAGACTGAGCCAGTCTATTCACTCTACAATAACCCCAACAAGTTGAGAGGCTCCATTCATGAAGAGCTTCCAACCAGTTTCGTATTGCTTTTCTTTACATGGATGAATATAGACAAGCCTCATTTTAATTTTTGTGACAGGAACTAGAATCAGATCAGCCTTCTCAAAATACTGTAAGCTTGAAGACTGACAAATAATAGCTTCAATTCTGACAATTCTGAGTGATTTTCAACCTCGAATTTTATATCCACTGAACTGTATTATTAACAAAAAGTAGAGACAAAACTTTTTAAGACATACAAGGGCTCAAGAAATACGTATTTTCTGTATTCTTTCTTAAGAACCTCTTAGAGAAAATGCTCTTAACAAAATAGAGAAAACTCAAGACATGGGCTATAGGATATAGGGGACTCAACATTGGGAAGTCCCAAGGTTCAATAGGCCTGGAGAGCAACCTATACAGATAGAATGGTATAATGTAAGGTTGAAGGGTGGGATAGGTGGTGGTGGTAGTACATAAAAAACAAACAGAGAATAAAATGTCTGAAGAGTGCAAGAATTTTAGAATAAAAGATTGATGAGATTATGACAGACCCACAGGACAAAAATTAGGGCTGAGGACACTCAAAAAGGGAGAAAAATTGAGGCAATCATGAATTCCAGGAAAAATAAAAACCATAGCGGAAAAGGGAAGGTAATTGTTCTGTTACTTCACTAACAGTGAAACTATTTACATAAGCATTAACTATGTAAACTGACTACTGATTTTATTAAAAACCGTGGAAAAAAAACTTATAGAGGGGCAAATGTGTGATAAAGCAAGTGTAATAAAATGCTAATTGTATAATCTAGGTGGTGGGTATATGGCAGTGGTCGGCAAACTGCGGCTCATGAGCCGCGGTTTGCCGCTCTGTTGACTAATGAGTTTGCCGACCACTGACCTAGACTCTCGATTCCAATAATTACAGGCTGTTGTTGTTCCTTGTGATTAAGCCCCTATCCAGTGGTCAGCAAACTCATTAGTCAACAGAGCGGCTCATGAGCCGCAGTTTGCCGACCACTGGTATAGGCGTATTTAATGTAAACTTCTTTTACCTTTCTGAATGTTTAAAATCTTTCATGACAATGTATTGAGGAGAAATTTTAAGAGTCAGGAGGTAGAAAAGTTAAAATAGGTGTGATGGCATAAAAAATTAACTTTAAGTCCTAATTTACCAAAACAGTTAACATGAAAAAATAAACAAACCAAGAACTAATAGGATGTAGATATTACTTTAAAATATGAAAGCGAACTAAAAGTAGTTGTTTCTGGACAGGTAACCTTTTTTGTTGTTTTGTTGTTAATCCTCACTGAAGGCTATTTTTCTATTGATTTTCAGAGAGTAGGAGGAAGGAAGGGAGGGAGAAAGGGAGGAGAGAGAAACATCGATGACAGAAAGACACACTGATTGGTTGCCTCCTGAATGTGCTCTCATTTAGGGGGAGGGGGAGGAAGGGGCTTTCGAACCTGCAACCCAGGTATGTGCCCTTGACTGGGAATTGAACCTGTGGGCTGATGCTCTTAACAGCCGAGAACGGCCAGGGCAAGGGCAGGTGACTTTCTAAAAAGGCTTTTAGAACTATTTGTTTTTTCAAGCCTATGTATTACTTGATTAAAATAATTTTTAAAGGCAAGTTAATAATATAGGTGGTTAGGAATCAGCAAAAAATGTGCAGGTAGTATCTGAATGATAAAAGTTGGGGAAATACTGCAGGGCACAGGAACAACTACCTTCCTTTGAACCAATTAGGAAGTTTCTGATGATAGCTGGGATACCCACATAATTTATCATCCAAACTGAGACAATTCTGAGAATTAAAAAAACACCGGTATACCATTAATAATTACACAGGGGCTCAGCTGGCGTGGCTCAGTGGTTGAGCGTCGACCTACGAACCATGAGGTCATGGTTTGACTCCTGGCTGGGGCACATCCGCAGGGTGGGGTGTGCAGGGGGCAGCTGATCAATCATTCTCTCTCATTATTGGTATTTCCATCTCTTCCTACCTCTCCCTTTCTCTCTAAAATCAATAAAAATATATTCTTAAAATAATTACACAGGGGCAGAAGGTGGATAGTTTCAGGACAGGTAGGACGTCCAATCATCCTAAATATAGCCTGGATAAAAATCTTTCCAAACCAAGAAAGGGAGTCATGAAAGCTCAGAAATAATCACCATTGTTCACTGGATGCCTGTGATATGCCAGGCACTAATTAAAGTTGGTAATAGGGATAAAAAAGTAAACATAAAAAAGTAGATAACAGAGTAGACTATAAAAGTTGAATAAGCAAGAATAAACGAATCCCAACCTGTTCAGGCATTTACTTCCTTCTTTACCCCTCTTTACTTAAGAGACCAAAGCATTATTTAAACCTTTCCCTATCTCCCTCCATAGATAAAGGAACCATAAGAACTGAGATGAACATTATCAGGGGAAAGTAGTATGGGAATTGCCTATATTTCTTAAGTCACAGCAGATAATTGCCTAGTCTTGGAAAGCAATCCCGAGCAAAAAATTTGTCCATGACAAAAAAGCAGCAGAGACAGAAAGCAGCACTCAAGAGAAGCACTGACACTACAGGTTAGTTTTCTCCAAGGGCAAAAATTTTCTTTTTAGGGTTGGAGCCTCAATCCTGACAGGTTGAGTCACATAAATTAATGCATTGGATCAGCATTCTTTTTGAAAACAGCTGGTATTTTCCCAGCAGGAGTGGTTCAGTTGGTTAAGCGTCCCTAATTCCATGAACCAAAAGGTCACCTGTTTGATTCCTGGTAAGGGCACATGCCTGGGTTACAGGCTTGATCCTCAATAGGCAGCTGATGGATTTTTCTCACATCAATGTTTCTTTCTTCCCTCCCTCTCCCTCTCAAATAAAAATATGTTCAAAAAAGGAAACAGCTGTGATTTTGATATTTTACGGAATTCTTTTGGGATAAAAGGCAGATAGACTGAAGTCCAGGATGTCCTAATCTCAAATGAATTATAGTTGTGCCTGGATATTGTATCCCTCAGTTCTCAAAGGGGCCAAGACCCCAGAATGATGGGAACCTCCCCCCTTGTATCACATGCAGTACTAATCCCATTACTTGGTTAAAAATAATCACAATCATGAAAAGGTTGGAAAGCCCTGAAAGTATAAGAGGACAGAGGAGAAGACCACCGCCCCTCTCATGACCTTCCACTAACATCTGGAGTTTCCTACTGCAAAAATACAAAGGTGCTGCAAACCTTTTCTGTTTGTAGCCGGTCTTATCTATCTATCTACCTACCTACCTACCTACCTACCTAGCTACCTACCTATCTACCTATAAAAGCCTAAGGATAACCGGCCAGTAGCTATGACATGCACTGACCACCAGGGGGAAGACACTCACGCAGGAGCTGTCCCCTGATGGTCAGTGAGCTCCCATAGCGGGAGTGCCGCTCAGTTGACCGACCCGTCCTGGTGGTCCACCAATCTGGTGGCAGACACTCACTCCCTCAGCAGATATGCAGGTCCAATCTCTGGAGAACGAGCCAGACACCGATGGACCAGTGCCACCAGCACAATCCTGACAGCACTGCCGGCCTCGGGCACTGTGGCCACTTCCCCTCCCGAGACGCTCCACAAGAAACGATATAAAAGAAGCCACCAGGAGGCTCCCAACAACCGGTGTGAACATTAGCGAGAGGGATCCAGATCCTGGGCAGGCAAGGGCATCCCACTGCATGCCTGGAGGGCCGATTGCTTTCCGGCCCCCTAACCCCCTTGGAACGGGCGCCAGACGCAGGGCTCATGGCTGGTGAGCGCCACTGTGGAGGCGTGAGACTCTCCCAATCAGGACCGACTGGACACGAGCCCACAGCAGGCACAGCAGGACCGGGATGAGTGGGAGCGGCAGGCAGGAGCAGCAGGCAGCATTGGACTGTTGGTTTTGGCACAATCCCCACAGGCCACGCTAAGGGACCCCGCCAGTGCATGATTCATGCACCGGGCCTCCAGTTTTAAAATAAGAGGCAGGATTGGACTAGACTCAAACATCCCAGAGTCATAAAACAAGTTCTAGACACCATGGAGGTCTCCTGTTTGATTTTTGGCAGAGCCTATTTTCTCAGGTATGAGATTTAATGTTTTAAAAATTTCTATTCAATTAAAAGTGTGTGGTACTGCAATTGTTTTTAGGACATAAGTTATGAAATCTGTAAGTAAGAAATATATCTTATTTGCAGTAGCTCCACAATATATATCTAACCCAAACTCAACTTGATGATCGGCCAGTAGCTATGACGTGCACTGACCACCAGGTAGTGAGATTAGGAGCCACATTAGCTCCCACTCTTATTTTAAAAAAAGGAGAGGGGGGGCAGTCATAGCTTTCTGGTTTTCTACAATTCTATGTAGTTGAAGAGTTTGATCTACCTTGTGTTAGCTTGTGCAACCACACAGTTCTGAAAGGCTTATGCTTAAATGTATCTAAGACTAAAAAGTGGATGTGGAACCCAAGCCAACTTCTTAGTTATCTATATATATATATAAAAGCATAAGCGACGGTTACAACCGAACGACCAGTTGCTATGCTACACACTGACCACCAGGGATCAGATGCTCAATGCAGGAGCTGCCACCCTGGTGGTCAGTGTGGTCCCAGAGCCAACCTCCCCTGGCGTGGTCCCTCCCTGCAGCTGGCAGGCCCCGATTGCCTGATCAGGGCCAAGCTGGAACAGGAAACTGGGTGTGAGTGACAGCGGACACAGCCCCTTTCCTAAGGGGGGGCCAAGGACTAGCTCCCTCCTTGGGGTTGGTGGCCAACCTCCCATGCCCTGTTTTTACCCCCGGCCGCCAGGCCCCGATCAGCCCGCCACCCACCTGCCATGGTGGTGGCGTGACAGTGAGGGAGGAGTGGGGGAGGCAGGGAACCACACGGTGGTGGATCAGTGTCTGGTGTCCGTTCCTTCCATGCCTGGCCCGGCAACAATTGCCTCCTCACCCGACCCCGCGGTGACCTTTGGGCCCCGATCAGCCCTGATCACCGGCCAGGCCTAGAAACCCTACCTGTGCACGAATTTCGTGCACCGGGCCTCTAGTTTTTGTCATAATAATAGAGGTTTGAAGAGGAGAGCTGACAACACAGGCTTGGGAGTTACATAGTTAACTTCAAGTTCTCTTATTTCAATGACAGTTTTCTTAAAAGAAAAAGTGCAAACAAACCAAATATAGCATGCACCTACATATTTTACTCTTTCTGGATAGCAAGAGTATAAAAAACCAGAAATTACTCCAAAAACTATGATCTCTCTGCTTAAGCAGATCAGAATGAAAGCACTCTACTAGAAAGACTGCGCATACAGAAATTTTACAGGTAGGTTCTGAGCAGTTATTAAAATTTAATTATAAAAAAGTCAATTTGAATAAATTTTATAATAAGCCAAAAATTTTGCTGAGTAATTTTTGTGACTTGGCAACTTTATAATGCCAGGGTCTTATCAACATCTAACAATCCCCCTTCCAAATGATGTCACTAGTTAAAATAGGTGGGCCAACATAAATTTTAATTATTTTTGAGAAACAAAAAATGGGGGCCAACAAATGAACTTCCATGGATTTAAAGACTGTCACTTGAGATTAAGTTTGCCAGTTGGTCTTTAGGCCCCAAGTTTTTCCTAGTTTCATGCTTTGCATTTAATTATCACATAGGGGAATGGTGAGCTCTAAATTGATCTGTTTTCATGAATGGCTTCAAGAGGATGAATAATTTGATAAACTCTGAATTACCCAGACTAGAAACAACCTCCACATCAAAGATATATGATTGTGGGGTCTATGGGGAGAAGAGAGGGCTTTTGATTATTACCAGCACATTAGCACGTATTAATCTTTAAGATATCGGGACCTTTAGAGTTTTTCTAACTCATGTTCAAATTTTAAAATGTGACATTTGTTAAAAACTAACCAACAAAAAGATTTTTAAAATAAATTTTATGTTTAGGACTTGTCTAGCATAGAGTCCTTATTTTTGCTTTTCATAAAATGTAACTTTTATGAAAATTATCTAATTTTATTTTATTTTCAATTATCTAATGCATTTTATTTTCAATTACCTAATGCATTTCTCCTCAAAAGAAGAAACCTGCACAGGAACCTTTAATGTGAATGGCAGGGAAATGATCAATTTTAATAGTTTGGTTTTTAGTAGAGGATCAATTTGGAAGGCAACTTACAATGCTGAAATCAGAACTGAACATTTTTTGCCAGGACGTTTTTCAGGTCTTAAAGTCTTTATTAGCTTATCTTCCCTGGATGACAGAGTTCAGAGGCCAGACTTAATCTAGACAGCTCAGGCTGCACCACAGGATGCAACCAAATGTTTGAATTGACAAATTACTTTCATAAGAATAAATTTTAACAGTGAACGTTTTTCAAGCAACAAAACTGCCCAATCTTTAAAAGACTGGGAATTGCAACAGCTCTTTTTCTGTAAACGTGCCCTGGACACTCTACCAAGGAGGAAAACTAATCATGCATCACATCGTTTTTTGAATTACTTAATGCCTGCAGGTTTTCAGCATTTTCTGTTACCCACAGCAGGGCCTAGAACATGAGGCGGTTGCAGGTAAACAGTATTTGTTTAACTGTAGCAAAAGGCCCGCAAAGAATAAACGCGAAGAGCCCGATTCACGACCTCCTAGCCCCTCCGTCCATCCTTTACGAAGATTGTTTTTAATTCTGGCGGGACCTGAGGGGAATACTCTGGTTCGGGAAGGACAGAGCGAGTGCGTGGGTGTGTGTGAACACTACAGGAGGGGGCGGCAAGACGTGATCACGGAGTGGGAGGGAATGATGATGCAAGCCTCTTCTAGGGCGGGAAGAAACTACGAGGTGGCTGTTATGCATGACCCGGGCCGGCACGCGGAGAAGATGGTGGTGGCCGCAGGTGACTGCGGGGGATTCCCTGTTACGGGGCAGCGCTCGTGGCCGCCTGAGGTGAATGCTCCTGGAGCAACTAAAGGGGCGCGACACTGAAACCGGGATTTCTCGAAGGAAAGGGAAAAAAGGGCGCCGAGAAACGGGGTTATTATGGGATGTAAAAGAGGGGCTCCCTAGGGAAAATTACGGGATCTATCTCACCCGCCAATTGCTGTACAGTCTCTTCACTCGCCGGTAATAAGCATCTTTATCCAGAGTCACAGCCATAGCCACAGACGCCGCTCCTCCTCGGGTCCCGAGATTCACGCGAGGTCCCGGCTCCACCACCCGCTCTCGGCCCCGGAATCCCGCACTCTCCCAGTGACCCGGAAGTATCGACCTCAAAGATGCCTTTTCCGTTTCCGGGTCCCGACAGCGCTGAGTTTTGCTTTTTTAAAAAAATTCTCCCTCGGGAGGTTAAAGGGAAGAAGGAAGAATGGGGAAACCAACAAAACGTGCAAAGTCTAGATTTTCGCGGGATTTTCTTGTTAACTTAGTAACCTCACGCTAGTCGACGTCATCACGTGACGCTCTGCCTCCGCCCTTACTCTCCGCAGGGCCGCAGTTCCCAGGAGCTCTGAGTTTTCGCCGAGGCGGCCGCGGCTGGGGAAAACTAAGGGGGCGGGAGGCCTGACGCGCTGGCCCCGCCCCTCACAAGCTGCCGCGCGCGGGTGGGACGGCCCCACCCATTGTCAAAGGAAGGGGAAGCAGAAAGAGCGGGATCTGGCGTGGGAGTGGTACGTTCCACTCCTAGAAATGGTGGGGAAGCAAAAGCCTCTGCTGCTCCAGGGCTGGGAAAATCTTCGATGTCAGGACGCTGGGTCACGTCTCCAAGACGACAAGGAGAGCTCAAATCAGGGAGAGGGAGCCCATCCTCCCAATGAAACTACCACACAAGTTATGGGGTAAGGACAGAAACGGGGCGGGGGGGGGGGGGGAATGCCCAGGCTTCATCTGAGCTCTGGAATGGCAGGGGAAGGGTTGTAAGAAACAAATGGCTTAAGAGGATTCAACCCCAAAGTCCTGACATTCTCTTGCCAGTCTCCTTGCAGCAGTTCAGTGACACCACTTCAGGCTTCCCTAAAGCAGTTACTTAATTTGAAACAAAAGTTTCGTGATTCTTGCCGAAATTCTTCCATCTCTTCTCAGAACTTGGAGTTTGAATCTGGAACATTTTGCCTACTATTTAGCTTAATTCCCTTGCCTTTAGCAAACTGGACAGCCTACACTAACATATAACCTTTGATGGAGTACAAATGACTGCCCTATCCAAGTTAACTTGGCATGAATAGTAATGGACTTTCGGAGTGGTGTTGAAATCACCCAGCATGAACAGCAATACTTAAAATTAATATTTATATTGGATTTGAGCAGATGTAGAACAAGGGAAGAGTGGGGAAGGATTAACTTAAATTTATTAATGCCAAGGGAAGGAAGGTAACAGTTCCTGACCCTCCCGCTGTATCCACAGTTCAGCCAGGAACAGGCTCTGCCAGAGGCTAGGGCCAGCGCTACATAGTCTGTGGTTATTGGAGGTTTCTAGGGAGGGGTGAGCACCTCAGCTGCTCTAGTCTCCTTTCCTTCCCCAGAAATGAGGAAGTGGTCATGTATTATTTAAGGAGTTCCCCTGCCCACCCAATCCGCTCAAATTTGGAAGCAATTAGGTATAAGTTTTCTTTTTCCTTTCACCTCCTTGAGTGGGAGTCTTGGGTTTTCCCACATCTCCCCTGCCCCTCCCACTTTTCCATAGTCCAAGGGCCAGAGTAAATGAAAATACAGCAGCCACCCAAGCAATGGGGACCAAGCTGAGGCTTCAGTCATCAGCATCTTCGCTGGAGTCTGAGTTGGCTGGCATCATAGGATCATCAATGAGTGAGAAGTCCCTTTCTGAGCTATCATAGCCCTGAGATAAATCATCATCATCATCTTCATCCTCATCGTCCTCATTGTCCTCAGGTTGCAGTGATGGCAACCTCAAGGCAGTACCAGAGGTGGTAGAGGCTGGTGAAGAAGGATAACCAGTGGCTCTCAGGCCTGGATGGTGATGGTGATGATGGTGGGGGTGGGGGTGGGGGTGGTGGTGGTGGTGGTGAAGCATGGTGCTGGAGTCTACGTGAGGGGATGATGTTGCACCACCCATCACAAACGGCATAAAAGGCAAAGATGCAGAAGCAGCACTGCTATGACCCAGAGATGACACAGACTGTAGACCACTACTGCCATGCTGGAAGGTATTGTGCAGAGACAGGGAACCAGTGCCTCCACCCTGCATCAGGGCCATCATCTTAGAAAGGTCTGGTCGCATCCTACGGGCTCGCTTCTTACTGTTGTCTGGTGCAATAGGCCCTGGCAAAACCCGATTGAATACAGTTTCAGCATGGTGACTCTGCGAAGAACAAAAACAGTAAAAAGAAGGGGAAAAATGAAACAAAAGTAAAGAGTTCTAGGAGCAAATGCTGGAAGTAGTTGGCTGAAGCATTCTGATGCTAAGATCAAGGATTTCATACTGATATTCATGTCCAGAGTTTTGCTTTTTCCCCATGAGTACATTGTACTTTTACTCTGGCCAACTACTACACAAATGCTTACCTTTGGTAATGAGGTGTCTGAGAAAGACACTGAACCAATACTTGTACAGTATACTTTACTGACAGCAGTTTGTTCACATGATCTTACCATGTGAAGTGCCTCACAACTGTACTGATATTTATGATACTATCCTTCATTATCAGATCAGAGTGGGTAAACCAAAGAGAGTTCAGGTTACACTTTTGGTGTCTAGAACACCAAAAAGATTGTAGCTAGCTCCTCACCAAATGTAATACATTTTTCACAATGATAAAAACTTACGTATCTGCTGAATTTTAAATTGCTTCTTCTAGATGTTCTGACTGTAAATTTTGGTTAAGTTCACTGTTGCTGGAAATTATTTCTTTTAATGCCTCTGCTTTGCTAGACATATGTATAATACTGGGTAAACAGTCACTGAATTCAGACAATGGGTATCTGTGTCTCTGGACATTGCCCAATCTAAGCCTACCATCTCACATGAGAATATACCTTTCTATCTTACAAACATTTCAAAAATCTATTTGTAAAGACTTTAAAAATATTATAATAGCACTTAAACTCCAATAATAAAGTATGTAGTGCTAGACACAGTGATCAATTCTATATAAGAATTCTGTACTAGTCATGATTTTCTGTGATTTCCTATGATCCTTTCTTAAGAGTTATAAATGGACTATAAAGAATTAGCAAAAGTAGTTGAGGTAACACTATTTTTAGAATTAAAGGAAGGAAAGTTTTTTGTTTTTTTTTACAGGCTGCTCTACAATGATCAATTCAAGACTAAGAAGGTACCAGCCTTTAGCCATCAGCCTCCCATATCAACTATTCTGACTATTAACCACTTGGTCCCATGGAGGCTAAGAGGAAAAATGAAAACATTCTTTATTTTGTATGAAACAATATTTATATGAAACTATTTATATGCAACACTTTCACCAAAATAAGCCTCATAAATAAATATATATTATATGCAAAATAATGTTCTAAGAATTTGTTAAATACAAAAGATATTGTTCATTTAGAAATCAATTTTGTTAAGAGAAATCAGGTAAAAAGATGTAAAATGGTCAAATGAGTAATGATTAAATAAAGTGAGTATGCAAAAGTGCTAATCCATTATAAATGACTGCTTACTAAACCAAACCATGATTTATATCTGTTTAAAAACTACAACTATTGCCGGGCCAGCATGGCTCAGTGGTTATCAACTTATAAACTGGGAGGTCATGGTTCGATTCCCAGTCAGGCTCTGCATGTGGAAGGCAGCTTATCGATGATTCTCTCTCATCAATGATGTTCCTGTCCCTCTCCCCCTCTCCTCCTTGAAATCAATAAAAATATATTACAAAAAAAAAAAAAAAATACAACTATTACCCAAAGTAAGAAAAACACAGCCAAGGGAAACTTTTGCAGTTTTATGTTGGTGGAGAGGATATGGGTACTTAATCCAGAAGGTCTGTAACCATGATAAAACACAGATATACCTGAAAATAATAATAACCTACTGACCAAGACTGTTATGATAAAACTATAAAAACATGATTTCCTGTTCTTTTTTTATTACTGGCATATTATTAGTGATTCTCAACCCAAACCCCATGACTGTTTTCCTTAGTAGGCCCCAAATCACATCTAAAATATATAGAATCATAAAACTTTTAGAAATTACGTGGTCCAAACCTCTCTTTTCAGGCAGGCTGTGCAAAAAGAAAAGGTTAAAGGATTTGCTGAAAAACCTCAAGTCAGTAGAAGAGTAGGATAAGGCTTTGAATGCTCTAACACATCTTACTAATTCTTATATTTTAATAAGTTTAAAGTGCTGAAATTAAGTTTTTAGAATTTTATGCTTTTCTAGAGATAATGATGCCACCAGGACTATAAAAATACCAATAACTGGCTTCCTTATTGGTGAAGACACATTTTCTCTGACACACATTGGAAAAAAGATAAATAGCATTAAATTTCTCCAGTCACATCTAGTGTGGGAACAGAGCAATAATGCCTCAGTCTCACTTACCTTTTTTCCATTCCTAGAGTTGGAGGTCTGTACTGGTTCCATTCCCAAACAGTTCAATTCTACCTTATTATTTTTTTTACATCTCTGCCACTTCTGTTTTCTGCGATCCTCCATATACTGCAATAGAAAAGCATCAGTTATCCTAGAGGAGTGAAAAAAATCTCTAGAGTAATTACTAAGGTATTAGTGTCTAGTTTGACAATAAGTGCTTATTGCATGGATAAACAGAAGATTAGTCCTAATGG
This sequence comes from Corynorhinus townsendii, assembly GCA_026230045.1. Classification (NCBI taxonomy): domain Eukaryota; kingdom Metazoa; phylum Chordata; class Mammalia; order Chiroptera; family Vespertilionidae; genus Corynorhinus; species Corynorhinus townsendii. The sequence goes on along the minus strand of JAPDVU010000001.1, from coordinate 158,513,315 downwards.
AAAACTGCAATTAAGTAGATCTCTCCAGAAATTTTAGGTGGTTATATAATAATTTGATAGCAAATATTTGCCTAGCAATTTAACAGGTGCTTTAACATTATTTTATTTTGATCCTTACAGGTACTACACCTATTTTGAAGATGCAGAAACAATGACATAATATGGCATGCTTCCTCCGTCTCACACAGCATAAAAATCAAGGGAATGATTTTAAATCTTGCTGGATGAAACTGCCACTCACCGCTAGAAATCGGGGATCGACAGCGAACTCTGGATGACCCTGTAACCACATCTCCAGTTCAGCCCGGCGAGGGGCATCCTCACCCACCAGCAAAGTACCATCCACCTTATTGATGACAGGGATCCGAGTCTCCAGGTCCACATCAAGGTGATTAGGCTCTTCCATGCACTCCACCTCCAGCTGCAAACCCAGAATCCACCCCCATGAGCACATACTCTTCTTTGGGGCAGGAAGGGAGGGGGAGCAGAGCCAATGGTAGCCATAAAACAACTCTAACATCTTCTAGTCCCTCAATCCCAAGTGCCTTCACCATTACTGAGAATAAAAAGCTCTTATCTAATCAACTTGTTCAAGACTTTCTCTACCACTCACCTCAACTAGCTTCTTTCTGTTCCCCTTCTTCTTATGAAATAGAGGATGTCCATCTCCCATTACTCCATTAGCCATCAACTTGTGCTTCTGGAATGTTAGCTTCAATCCTTCCTCCTAGTAAGACAGCCCACCAACCCAAGATGTCATATGGCACATGTTTTTAAAATAAGGATTAAGCTTTGGGGGACTTGGGGTAGAGTCATCTTCTGACTCAATGATAGTGAAAAGGTCATTGCACCAAAGGGTAGAAATTAGAAATATAACAAAATGTATATGCTTTTTCTTGATTTCAGAGAGGAAGGAGGAGAAAGGGATAGAAACATCAATGATGAGAGAGAATCACTGATCGGCTGCCGCCTACACACCCCCTACTGGGGATTGAGCTTGCAATCCTGAGCATGTCCCCTGACCAGGAATCGAACTGGAGACCTCTTGGTTCATGGATCAGTGCTCAACCACTGGGCAACACCAGCTGGGCTAGCTCAAATTATTTTTCCTCCTTTCATTTTTAAAGTTAGCTAACCAAATGAGTTTAGTGAAAGGAGTTAGCAAGAACTGTAACCTCCTTCCCCATTTCCCGATACCTAAATGCGAAGCTTACATCTTTGATCTGAACTGTAAACTCCTTCTCATCCATGCCTCGGCGAAGTTTGGTGAACTGAGCGGCTGCTGTGGTGACTGCGGAAACTTCCTCCTCTGCCATGGAAGCTGTACTGCTACTTCGTGGTGTGGGGACTGGAGAGTCACCATATTCTCCTGGAGTCAACGAAGGACTGTCTAACAAGTGGTTGCCTGGCCCCAAAATTCCTCCTGTTACCATTTCCTGACTTCGGCGGCTAGAAGGCCACTTCCCTGAGAGTACAGCCTGGCAGACGAGGTCAATACGGTTTATCAGGACACGATCCTGAGTGGGGAAAAAGAAGTCAACACTGGTTGTAGGGCCTGAATATTAGCTATGAGATCTTGTGATAATCACAATGCCACCATTATCAAGATGGGTACAATCATAAGGCAGAAAGGAGGGAGGTAATAGTATCAGAATCCTAAGTCAACTGAGAAGAGTTTTATAAAAAAACATGTAGCACTAAACACAAAGAAAATCAGAACCATCTGTTCCTTGTTTCTTGTGTGTTACACTATATTTCTAGACTCTACATGTCCAGGAATGAGGCTATTACCTTGGGCCACTCAGAGGCTCTTTGTCTTTCTTGAAGCAGCAGAAGCTCAGGGGTCATTTGTTCTCCATCATCATTTGGGAATCCATCTTGGGACATAGTGAGGGACAGGAGACTCTCTTCATCATAGAGCTTTGAGTGGGACCTGTCAGCAGCTAGAGATCATACAGAATGTGTGAGCAAAGATGAAAGAATAAGGTTATATAGGAATGGTATTATATAGGCTTTTAAATAAAGACTCGGAGAATAACATCTCTTTGGATATTCTACCAAATCAAAATCTGAATCTCAGAGAATGCATTTAGAAAAGAAGGGGAAGAGCAGAGATGGGGGTAATAGGGAAGAAGGTCAACAGCCTGTCACATGCACTCACTTAGCTTCTCTTCCTTCTCGTCCTCACTCTCATCAGTGCTGGAGCTGGAGCTGGATGAGGATGAGGAAGAAGAGGATGATGGTGACAGCTTGCTCAAGTCTAGTTCAGAGTCTGAATCATCCTCATCTTCCAGTTTGACTGGTAGGACACTCCGGGAAACCAGAGAAGTGGTATCAGAGGAGGCGACTCGCATCTCATAGACTTGAGGGGTTGGTCGGCTCCTGGCTACCATGTCATGCTCTAGCTTTAAAGTTAGACTGTCCAGACGGGGGGCCTGGGCAGCTGTCTCCTCAGGTGGCTTTTCAACAGGAGCATCTGGGCGCAGGGGCAATGGTGAGGCAGTGCGCGAGGTATACTGCTGGTGTAGCAGTGGAGTAGAGCAGCGTGACAGGGATGGAGCTGGTGCTCCTGCTTGATGGTTCTGCATATAATTCATTCGGGCAGCCAGAAAAGAGAAGTCTGGGTCCTGCATGATGTTGCAATCTGTTTGGCTCACCCCATGACGGGCTGCCCCTCGTAGAAGCTCCCCATCATGTCGAACAGGCTCCCACCATTTAGGCAATTCAGGACCTGGAGGCTGACATAATGCCAGCCGATCTTCTAAAAGGGGGTGGCATAAAACTTGTTCCCGTAAGCGCCGAAGCAATTCGATACGGTAGAGAGTTCGTGAGGCCCTCTCCTCAGTGATGGGCTCAATAAACAGATTAGGGTCTGGAGGCTCTGCAAGAGATAAATGTGGAAGGAGAAATGAGCCACGATTGACTCTGTCACCATCCATCCTGACACTCATCCAAAAATCTCTAGTTTTGCTTACCATCTCCAGCTGCTGGGGGAAGACGGCACACTTGGCGGCACATGGCCACAAAGCCATGGAAATACTTGGTAAGGCTTTCGTCTGTTTTTTTGTCCAGTCGAGCAAAAGTGCGGAAGCGATCCCAATGGAATTGCATGGTGTCAGGGTCATACTCCACACCAAAAGTAGACACTACTCGATAGAAATCAGTTTGTTCACGCCTTGTCCATCTACAAAGGGAAGAGGAACCAGACAACAGTGATCAGAAGAATATAGGGAAACTGCTTATTTCTTAGTGTGGTTTAGAGTATCTGAATACACAAAAATTGAAATTAGGGGGAAAATAAAGGCCAGAAGATAGCAGAAGAGGTAGTTAAGAGGTACTCTGTAACATGTAAGAATTTAATAATTAGCAAATATTTATTATTTATGGGGAAAATGATGTGAGCAAATAATGAGAATGTCTATACAGGAGATCTTCCTGGGAGTTATAATTATGCAGAAAGTGAAGCTTATGTCAAAGAAGTGTAACAATTAAGGGCAAAGAAGATGGTACCTCTTTAGAGAATTTCAAATAAATTCTTCCTAACATGCTTTTCAATATAGGGCCTATAGTAAAGACAAGCTTATAGTTTAGTCCAAATTCCCAGCCATATCTTACCGTTGTTGTTTTTCCCGCCGTGCAATTTCTTTTAGCTTGAAGGCTGCCTCACAACGTCGCCGTCTCCGGTCCCCACGTTCTGCTGCTTCTATCTTCATCTGCTCTCTCTTGTAGCTACGCTGATAGGCTGTGACTAGACGCCGAAGCCTAGCTGTCAGGGCAGAGCCTGGAGGCCAGAATAGATGGCCTGGCTGTTGGGTTACCTGGGCTGTGGGAAACAAAGTAGAATGAAAAAGAAGTGCAGGAAAGACAATACAGATAATACTGGTAATTCAACCCACCCAAAGGCAAAGTTCTTAGAAATCCCAGGATAGGATAGAATCAGTTGATAATTCCCCAAACTCACCATCCCACACAAATTGTACTAGGTGACCTAGGCATTTACCTTCTTCTCCATCAATTACTGAGATCTCCTCATCCATCATCATCAAAGGATCACCCTAGAGAAGGAGATCCACCCCACAGGATGGAGGGAAGAGGGAAAGGGGAAGAAGTTGATACTCTGAAATCACTTTCTCAAGTGTGTCCTTCTATAGCACCCAAGGGATCAAGAAAATTTTCTAATGAAAGGAACCCTCACAAAATTTGGAAGTAACTAAGTGAATAAGAAAAAAGAACCTGAAAAGTCAGTTCTTATTAATGGCTTGAAGATAACAGGACTCAGGAACTTATTAAAAATAATATTTTCCAATGTCCAGTTTAGGTCTTCCACAAAGTCATCCCTGATCTCCCCCAGAAGCATTACAATCCTTTCTATAATACTTTATATTCTCAAATGGTAATTACTTTTCATTTTGTATTATAAATTAGTCAATATACTTCAGGATTCAAGGAATAGGAGAATACTTGAGAGAAAATAGACTTAAATGACAATTCTCACCTCATCATCTTGGTCCTTTGGGGGACCCTGGAGTGGTTTATATTCAGGATCTTCACAATCCTTATCAAAGTCAACCCTAAAATTACACAGAGGCATGAGAAAATGTATCTTTTTTCACTAAGAGGAACCTAGGATTAAGAGCTGGCCAAACTTACAATCCAGCATGGAATAGTCTTTTTTTTCATGCTGGAAGGAAAGACAGGCCAGGTGCTAAGCTCTGAGTAAGTTAGGCACAGCATCCAAAAGAATAAAAAACAGGGAGAAATTGACAAAGTGCACTCTAAATTGCTTTAATTTAAAAATGAAACACCAACAAGCACACTTGTTGTCTCTTGATAGCCCTGTTTATTGTTTAACCCATTACCCACCTCCTTCCCAACTATATACTTTTATTTCATTCAAATGACCCATGCTTGTTATCTTTACAACTTCGCTCTACTGAGCAGAAGAGTGACATAATAAATAAATCATTTATTATTGCAATGAATAAACGGTCCAATTTCCTTTGAGAGTACTTCACTAAGCAACCCGAGGTTATGATCATAAAGAGAAACCTCTCAACCATGAAGATGTGTGGGTATTCATGAACTAAGCCAACTCTCTCACATGCCTCTCAGGTCTCCACATGAGAAGTTTTGTTCAACTCACTGGCACCCAAGTAGGGCAACACTGCCCCACCTGGTGACTCAGTATTAGCATGGCAACTCATCATTGAGGCATGTATCCCGGCAGAGTAATGCCTTTATGTCAACCCACCACTAAGAGATGATAAACCAGAGCTAAAATTTCCTAAGGCTCTACCACTAAAGTAGTAGGAAGAGCTACATGGCTATTATCTTTTAAGAAGACCAGTTATCCTTTCAGCTACTGTGGCTGTACAGAAAAGTATTGCAAAGAAAATGGAACAGAACATCAGATAAGCCAATTGGGAGTAACATTAATTTTCACCCTTAGTTGTATCTTAGGGCAATGCATGGTTTTAAGCCAATTTATGGAGTCCTTTCCACTGGTCTCACTTTTTGTTAAGAATTTATCATTCATAAATATAACCACCATTAAGAATCCCAATGTGTTCAGTCAAGGCTGAAGTTATCTCTTAGCACAAGTTATCTAATAGCCTTTATAGGGTTGCGAAAGAACTTTAAGAGAATTAAACACCAATGCTTACCCTTCTACTATGTCAGAGAAATTATCCAACACTCGGTGTTCTGCTGCAATAGCTTTGTCATCTGGTCGACCAGCCTTTTCCAAGAAACATAAAGCTGGGTCTGCCCTCATAGTATTATATTTTTCATAGCCTAGAAGAAAAAGGGACATAAATTGAAGAAAATCATGGAATCATTTTGTTTTTATGCTTATTGTATATGCTTATTTTGTATATTATATGGGCTCCTTTGTTCACAATGCAAAATATAGTTTAAATGTTAACTTGGACAGCTGTTGAGTTATCCTATATAATACAAGCCTAATATGCTAAGTGTCCAGTCAACCAATCAAAGCATAATATGCTAATGATATGCTAAGGCCACTCAACCGCTCGCTATGACATGCACTGATTACCAGGGGGCAGATGCTCTGACCAGTAGGTTAGCTTGCTGCTGGGGTCCGGCCGATTGGGACTGAGTGAGACAGGATGGACACGCCCTGGAGCCCTCCTGCGGTCCCTCCCTGGCTAGCCAATCTCCCATGTTCCCCAGCCCTGATTGTCCATCGGTGGGGTCCCTTGGCCTAGCCTGCACCCTCTCGCAATCCGGGACCCCTTGGAGAATGTCAGAGACCCAGTTTCAGCCAATCCCACAGGCCAGGCCAAGGGACCCCACTGGTGCATGAATTCATGCACTAGTCCTCTAGTATTATTTTTAATACTAGTATATAAAATAACTAGTACATGCACTAGTCCTCTAGTATATAATTTAGAGTTATAAAAAGCTTTAATGCTAGTTATTGAAAATAGGAATTTAATCCATTTTTATATATGTAACTTAGATGGCACAACATACAGATTGGTAACAATTATTAGAGAACATGTGGAAGATTCCCTACATTGGGATTTAACTATCCATCTGGTTCTTTCTTGCACATCTATTTTATAGGGACAGCCATTTAATTGGTAGTCTTCCTGTTATTTTTACTACATAGATGGGGAAACTAAAAAAGTATAATAATTAGGGAAAAGTCACACATTTTCAAATGAAGGATTAAAAACTTGTACCTGCAAAGAGACTGAACTTTTCATGAATGGTAAATGAATGAGTGAACACACTTTAGGATGTTTATACTCTTCTAAGTAAGCCTAAGAGTACAAATGCTCACACTTTTTCTTATCCCATTAAACTTCTCAAAAACATGTGGATCAGTGCATTACTTTTATTTTATAAAAGTAAATAGAGAAGTATTTTTTGGGTAATTATTAAAAATGGATTTTTAGAGGAGGGGGTAGAGAGAGAGAGAGAAGAGAAACATTGTTCTGCTGTCTCCTGCATGCCTCCTACTGGGGATTGACCCTACAACCAGGGCATGTGTCCTGACAGGGAATCAAACCAACAATCTTTGGGTGCACAGGGAGATGCCCAAACAACTGAGCTACACCAGCCAGGGCAGGAAAAGTATTAAAAAAAAAAAAAAGAAATAATATTCCAATTCACCAAGTCAGTGGGCTGGAATTTAGCACTCAATGCTTTTAATGCCTGGGATTTGTCATTAGGCAAAAATGAAGAAGTATTTTCTCTCACCCCCACCCCAATTTTTATTTCACTCAAACACTATTGTTTACACATACACCAGAAGTAGAAAGTATTCTACTTCTATAACATCCTATTTTAATAAAGGTTCAGAGTAACTACTGAACATTTAGAAAAATGGGATGTTATAGAACACTTTCAGCAAGCCACAATAAAGTCATACAAATTAAGTACATTTAACGATAGTGAGCATACATTACCTACCCTGATTTGTGGAACCTTAACTTAGACGCCACAACATACAGACTGGTAACAATTATTAGAGAACAGATGGAAGACTCCTTACATTGGGATTTAACTACCCATCTGGTCTTTCTTGAACATCTATATATAGAGACAGCTGCTCAGCTCTGAATATTTAAGAACTAGTTTCCCATTCAAACGTAAATTTATTGAAAATCAATCACAGAAGTCAGTTATTAGTCATGAGCATTTTGCTAAATGTTCTATCTGTGGATATAAATCTACAACAGGAAAGGAACAGACTAAAAGAAGGTACCTACCATGCTTAAACACGCCAATGAGCAGGGACTTGTCAGCTTCACTGTCCCACCATGTTGTTGGAACCTCCAGCTGATCCACTACTGGGAACCATATGTCAATCTCACTAAAGGTATAAGAGGACAACACCAAAAATCAACAGAAAACTGAAAAATAAAATGCCACCTCACATCCAAGAACATGGACAACTAAAAGTATACTTGGGAATGAAGGTAAAGGAAGATTACAAATATTACCTAGATGTTGGTAAAGTTAAAAGTGTGTATTAAAATTTGTAATGATAATCCTAACTTCTGAAGGAGGGAGTCTATCAAGGTAACCACAGACAGGAAAAGGTGCGGGAGGACTAGAAAAAAAGATGGCAGGATTAAATAGAAAAAAAAAAGTAAAAGTTGAACTCTTATCAAGAGGATATTTCATTTACCATTTATCATAATGTGAATCTTGAATTTTTATAGTAAACATTTTCCTTTGGGGGGAAAAAGGTGTAAGAGGGCAAAGTCAGTACAGCAATGCAGGATATTAAAATAATAATCCTTGGAGAGAGTACTACAAGTATCTTCTTTTATCCATTAATTTAAATGTTCATGTAGCTGTCTACTTCCTTTGCAGTTATCAGATACAGAACTAAAGACCTACTAGATAGATTTTAATTATCCGGTATAAATATAATATAAAATGAAATAAATAAAACAATCTTTTCTTCAATAAGGCATGGCAAGTAGAAAACTACAGAAGCACTTTACCTGGCAATGGCACCCCCTAACACCTTCTCTGCCTGGTCTCCAATCACCTCCTGCCTCAGATAGTATAGCATTCGTACCCGTAACAGCACCCTACAAAGAAGAGAGGAAGAGCTGGCTCAATGATAGTGTAGAAAGTTTGAGGTGGAAAACACTTTAGTCTTGGTCAAATTCCATCCTTACTTGTTACATTGATGTTTCAAGTGTTTCTTATAACTTTCGTCTTGGAACAGAGTATCAGGGTTGTATTTCCGGATCCAATCTGCCTTATGGATATCAAAAGTGCTTTGTGACTTTACTTTTTTCCCCTTGCGACCACGAGGCACAGGGATAGATAGACCTGGAGAAGGGGAAACATTGAAGACTTGGATTGAGAAAACTCCTTGGACCTGAAAAGGATTAGGTAACCTAAAGAAAGATGAAAAGTAAAGGGTTGGTAATTACCAGAATGATTCTGCAATTCTTTTGTCTTGCCATTTTCAGCAGGGCTAATCAAGTCCCAAATGAAACCTTTGATATTTTCATCCCCACGATAGTGTAGAAGACAGTACACGAGGATAGCCCGGCAAATTGTCTCCACATCTCGCTCAGTCATACGTCGCTTAAAGCGTCCATGAGATAAGATATCTCGCCACCGTCCCCAACTAGAAGAACAAAAAGGAAATTATATTAATATATTCCTGGGGACTCTAATTCAATAATATCCCCCAGCCCCCAGAATCGCGTATCCCAAAAAGGTGGGAGACAAAAAGATCTTGGGAAAACGTAGTAACAGAATAAATAAAGTTTTTCCTATTGTCCCCTGTTTGAAATCTCCAACTTGGGTGGCTTATCAAGATGGAGAGGAACCTCTGATGGCAAGGTGGGTTCTTACCCATATACCAATAGGTGCTTTTCCACCCGAAAGCAGTCAGTGCGCCCATAGGTATGGTGACGGTCATGCCGGCGAGAGCGTGGCCGCTCGTCATCTTCACTTTCCAAATCAGAGAATTCTACCAGGTCGTCATCCTTCAGAGTGCTGAAGTGGCGGGTCTGTTTTCGTACTCTAGGTGTGTCAATCACCAAGTTATTCTATGCAAAGGATAGAAAGAGAAGTAACTCTTCATGATATGATCATGGGAAAGGCATTAAGACAATTATGGATTGAAATAGGCTTGGATGTAATGTTTGTAGATACTCAGAGAGATTTTTTTAGGACATGCTAAATAATCTGCAGGGATTCAGGAAATAAAATGAAGTGGTAAATATCTAAGCAGTTCTCTGGGGCCTACTATGTAGAAAGTTTTTAACAGCCTTTGTATATAATACACTATTATAAACCAAGGTCAGCATCTAAGAAACTGAGCAGCTATAAAGATTCCTGAGAGTACTATGTCTTCTGTAATATTTCCTCCCTAAAGGAAAAGGCAGCTCACCTTGCTATTGAGTAGATCCATGTCCAGGTCAGCCTTTTTGGCCCACTTTTGCCAAAAGTTGGGGTCATCCAAAGAAATATCTGTTCGATTTTCAGAAGCAACAAAGCTTGCCTGGTTAGGAACAAAAGAACAGAGTAAAGTTGACTATACTACTTTTCTGAGAAATGGGAAACCAGTAATTGCTTTAAAAAATATATTTAACTTTTCCTAAAAAACAGCCTGAGGTGACTTCTGAAAATGGTTCGCTATTCACTTGTCCCCGAAAACCCCACAAAATCATGCAAACCAAGAGGTTTGAATCTTCATGTTCATTTTAAGAACACTTGTGAAACTGCCCAGGCCATCAAGGGTACACATATTCTAAAAGCCACCAAGTATATGAAGGATGCCACTTTACAGAAGCAATGTGTGTCGCTTCATTGTTACAAATACTGGAGTTGGTAGGTGTGTCCAGGCCAAACAGTGGGGTGGAACACAAGGTCAGTGGCCAAAAAACGAGTACTGAATTTTGCTGCACATGCTTAAAAATGTAGAGACTAATGCTGAACTTAAGGGTTTAGATGTAGATTTTCTGGTCATTGAGCACCTCCAGGTGAACAAAACTCCCAAGGTGCAGCACAGAACTTACAGAGCTCATGGGCGGATTAACCCACATATGAGCTCTCCTTGCCACACTGAGGTGATCCTCACTGGAAAAGAGTAGGCTGTTCCTAAACCAGAAGAGGAGGTTGCACAGAAGAAAGAGATATTCCAGAAGAAACGGAAGAAACAAAAACTTTTGGCCCGGGAGTAAAATCAGCATAAAATAAATGCTAATAAAAGTTAAATATATATACCCCCCTCCTCCTAGAGATTCTTGTGTCTATCTCTGCTTATCTAACCTCTGGCACAGATAGCACATACCTTGGCAAAGGTAGAACCCTTTCCTTCAGACTCAATGGTGATGGTTGTGGTTCGTCTTAACAAGATCTGGTCAATATCCTCTTCACAAAACTTGGAGCCCTCATCATCTTCTTCCATTATGGCTGCATATGCTCCTTTTCGTAAGAGGTCTTCAATTTCCTTCTTGGAGAATTGCTGGATCTACAAAATCCAATAGAAAGATGAAAAGACTACCAAGATAACATTATCTAATGATATCATAATATTTTAGTTTGCTATATTTTAAGAATTATAAAGGTTGCTGGTTTGATTCCTGGTAGAAGGCATCCAGGAGGCAGTCAATGTTTTGCTCTCACATCAATGTTTCTCCCTCCCTTCCTCTCTCTCTAAAAATTAAAAAATAAATAAAAATTGAGAATCCAATTCCAATGCAAAAATAGTTTTTTGTCTCTATCTCTATGACCTGGTACAAACATTATCAAAAGACCAAGAGAACTCACTCCAGTAATGTTGCCATCCCGACCACTCATGGACTGTAGCACAGCCTTATCCAATCCCAACTTGAGGCTAGCTTTATCAAACATTTCTCTCTCATAAGAATTCCGAGTGATGAGACGGTACACCTTCACAGCTTTGCTCTGCCCAATTCGATGACATCGTGCCTGGGCCTGGATATAAAATATGGAAGAAAAGGGCAAAGATTCCTTAAAATGGGAGGTGGGGACGCTGACTAAAAATACCAATTCACATCTATAAAGCAGCAATGAGATCAACTCAAAATCAAAAGTATATTTCAAGATGAAATTATTACCCCATCATGTAGACCAGGGGTCAGCAAACTATGGTCTGTATGAACACCCTGTTTCTATAAATGAAGTTTTACAGGAACATAGCCCTACCCACCATTTACATATTGTCTATGTCTGCTTTTGTGTTATAAGAGTAGAAGATTTGTGTTCTGGCCCAGCCGGTGTGGCTCAGCAGTTGAGTGTCGACCCAGGAACAAAGGGTTCACTGGTTCGATTCCTGGTCAATCCCCAGCAGGGGGTGTGGAGGAGACAGCCAAGCGATGATGTCTCTCTCTCATTGATGTTTCTATCTCTCTATCCCTCCCTCTTTCTAAAAATCAATAAAAACATATTAAAACAAAAAGTAACTATATGTTCTGAAAAGCCTAACATTTACTATCCGGTTTGTGCAAGAAAAAGTTTGCTGACCTCTGATCTAGACTGCCACCCTTACTAAGTAAACAATTCCATACTCTCCAAAGTACAAGTTTCTAAGATCCTGATCCTGCTGAAAAACCTCCCAGGTTGGGTAGTTAGTCCCTAAAACAATGATTTACCTGCAGGTCATTTTGTGGATTCCAGTCTGAATCAAAGATGATGCAGGTATCAGCAGCTGTGAGATTAATACCAAGTCCACCAGCCCGGGTGCATAGCAGGAAGACAAAGCGGTCTGAGTCAGGCTTGCTGAAGCGGTCAATAGCAGCCTGTCGAAGGTTCCCTCTAACTCGCCCATCAATACGCTCATATAAGTACCTGTTCGGGAGTCACAGGGAAAAAAATAGTTAATTGAATACGCAGAAAAAAGAGATAAAAAAAGCAGAGTAGGATCAATACCAGTACCTCCATGTCTCTAGTTGACCAAAAGCTGAATAGAAAGTTGAGAATCAGAGTCTTAAATACTTCTCTTATCCCAGTCCTGATCAAATTAAACTCAGGTCCTACAACTTTTTTGCAGCTTTATGATGATACAATAAACATAAGGCAAGGGATGATTCTTTGCTCACCTCCTCTGGATTAGATAATCCTCTAGGATATCTAGGCAGCGTACCATCTGGGAGAAGATCAGAACCTTATGGCCACCAGCTTTAAGTTTTGGAAGTAATTTGTCAATAAGAACCAATTTGCCAGCTGAACGAACCATGGCCTGCAAGTGGAAGTCATGAGGTATAATATGGCAAGCTTCCCGAAATTCTGTTAGGATTTTTTCCTCTGCACCTGTTAAAAGAAAAATCAAACTTGATGGCAAGGTCCAGAAAAACATACTAAGGCTATATTTTATTTAACTGAGATAACGGAGACAAGAGTAATCTGACTTGAGATCAACATATCACACAGAATTTCAGCACTCCCGAAATTCTAATCATTTTCAATTGTATTAAAATATTCCAAGTAAGGCTTAAAATTATGAATTGGATAAAAAATATGTAAATGTGTGGAAAAGACATGTAAAACACTATTACCACCCTACTTGCATCGAAAACAAAAATAGCAAAATGGAGTAGCAATAATGACATTAACCAGAGAACAGAATGACTTGAATGATTAGTCGTAAAATTCAAAACAGCAAATCCTAATTAATTTTAGAGGTTATGTAGGATCAAGCAGGTAGAAAAAAATAGAGAAAGATATTTAACATAATGGGAATGGGGTGGAGGAGGTTAATGGGGGGAAAAACGGGGTACATCTGTAATACTATTAACAATAAAGATTTTTAAAAAAATGGTATTTCACATAAGAATTGTTTCAAAACTCCCTCCCATCCACTCCCAAATTAGGCTGAATCAGTCAATGCTCCAATTGTTCCCAGTGAATATAATTTAGAAAGTAAAACATGTAATGTAGAAATGGAAGGTGCTGCCCAGCTGGTGGTGTGACTCAGTTGTTGAGCGTCAACCCATCAAGAGGTCGCCAGTTTGGTTCCCTGTCCGGGCACATGCCTGGGTTGTGGGCTGGATTCCCGGTAAGAGGCATGCAGGAGGCAGCCAATTGATGTTCTCTCTCATCGATGTTTCTATCTCTCTCCCTTTTCCTTCCTCTCTCTAAAAACAAACAAAAAAACACACAATGTTTTTAAAAAAGGGAAATCCAGACTGTTTGGCTCTAAAACCCACACTCTTTTTTTAAAAAAATATATTTTTATTGATTTCAGAGAGAAAGGGAGAGGGAGAGATAGAAATATCAATGATGAGAGAGAACCATTGACCGGCCACCTCCCACATGCCCCCACTGGGGATCGAGCCTGCAATCCAGGCATGTGCCCTTAATAGGAATCGAACCTGGGACCTTCAGTCTACAGGCCGACGCTCTATCCATTGAGCCAAACCAGCCAGTGCTAAAACCCACACTCTTAACTACCATCCTAACTCAGTCTTGTCTTGCTCCCCATTTGAAGGGTGTATCAGATTTTCTTAAGAAAAAAAAAAAGAAGAAGAAGAAATGGCAGGTATTTTCCAGAAAGTTCCTCACCATTGATGAGATAGGGATGGTTGCAGCATTTGCGCAACTCCATCATTGTGTTGAGTAGATTAGGCATGTTAGTGTGACCTGCCCCTTTGGAAAGAAAGGAGAAATTCTTCTCCAAAATAGCCCGGTAGTATTTCTTCTGGATGTTGGTCAGCTCTACTTCAATAATAGTTTCCTGTTTGGGTGCCAGGTTTTTTTCAACATCCTCTTTCAGTCTTCTCAGCATCATTGGCTTGAGAATGGCCTGTAGCTTTTGAACCTGAAACAGAGAGAAATGAAACCAATAACATGAGGACAAACATTCTCACAGTATGTGAAAACATTAAGAAATATAATGAGAGCTTTCTAGCATCTGAAAAATGTAGGTTTTGGACAATGCCACACATGATTTATGCACAAGTTTGTAAGAAGTTCAGAAAGACCCTTGATGCCTATGGCAATAGATGCCTGTTTAGTACAAACTTTACCTTTTTTGTCTGAGGTTAGTATCTCATCAGATACAGTCATCCTACCTGTTCCTCTGTCTTGAGATCCCCAAAATCCTTGAGGAATTCCGATTCTGAGGGGAACTGTGATGGTTCCAAGAAATGAAGCAAACTAAATAGCTCCTCCACAGTATTTTGCAGTGGTGTTCCTGTGAGTAGTACTTTATGTTCCTAGAAATGGAGAAAACAGAAGATTGAGAGGACTCAAAAATACAAAGGTCTTTTGGGATTTTCTCTTAAGCATATAACTTTAGCTTTACTTTCTTTATCTGTAAAATTATGGGAATGGACCAGATTACTCTCTGAACCTTTATTTCACTTGTTCCCTCTTTTGATAAACAAAAACATTTAAGAAAACTTTGGTATTTTTCAACATATTTGAATTAACTTAAATATTATGATTATAAACAGAGAAATATTCAGAATGGCTTTTTTTTTGCAATTACATATGCTTCTCCACACTCAACTCCTATATACTAATATGTCCTCTTTTAGGGAAGGTGTGGGATTAAATATAGCCATTAGTTCTTTGAAGTTCCTCCTATCAAGATTCACCCCTTGAATCTGGGCTTGCCTGTGACTTGCTCTCTCTGACAAAGAGAATGTAGAAGAGTAATATCATGTTGACTTTCAGAGCCTATACCTCAAAGGCATTGCAGCTTCTGCCTTTGCCCTCTTGGAATACTGCCCTGATCCTACCATTTAAAGAAGCAAAGTCTGGCCGATTGGAGGGTGACAGGCCATGTGGAAGATGATCCAGGCACCCCACCCAACAACTAGCACCAACTGCTAGCTGCAGCTGCATTACTGACTCCAGGTAAGTCCACCAAAAGAAAAGGCCAAGCTGAGCCCAGCCCAAATTGCTGAGCCAGAGAATCATGAAAAATATAGTTACTGTTTTAGGCCACTAAGTTTTAGGGTATTTTTTGTGCAGTATTAGGTAACTAATATAGTATCCCACTTCTCCACTGGTTGAGAACCACTGACCCATAGTTGCCTTCCAATTCTAAAATTTCTATGACTTTAAGGTTACTGTTCCCATAGACCAGTGGTCGGCAAACTGCAGCGAGCCACATGCGGCTCGCGAACCGTGGTTTGCTGCTGTTGACTAATGAGTTTACTGACCACTATCATATACTACTCTTTACCTCTTTGCACACAATATGCCACAACTGCCTAATCCTCACAGCTTCCAACTACACGGTAACATTTAGTCTAGTACAGTGGTTGGCAAACTCATTAGTCAACAGAGCGGCAAACTGCGGCTTGAGAGCTGCATGTGGCTCACGAGCTGCAGTTTGCCGACCACTGCCATAGACTATAGCCACCACCCAATATCAAGATCCCATTCTTTTCTCTCCTAAATTAATTCCAGGTGTCTCTACCCACAAGTCAGTGTGAGGAACTCACCAGGTCCATGTGCTTGAGACTATCAAGCAGCTTGCAATTACGGTTCTTTAGTCGATGGGCCTCATCGATGATAACACAGCGCCACTCAATCTCACGAAGCTCAGGACAGTCTGACAATATCATCTCAAAAGTGGTGATAAGGGCATCAAACTTGTATGCACCTGGGATGAGGCGCCCCTAAGCATGAAGGCAGTAAAGTCAGAAAAGTACCTAAATAAGGAGGTCTTCTGAAGTATACATTTTCTTTTCTATATTCAGGCAGCCTTAATAGGCAATAAAACCCCAGCCTCTTCAGCTGCTGTTTATCTTTCTGATAAAACCGTGCCAAATCATCCAATGTGCCAAATCATTCAACATATTCAGATTCTTAGAAAAATGTCAGGCCTAGAGAGGAATCCAAGATGGCGGTGTAGGTAAACACCTAAACTGCTGCCTCGCACAACAATTTCAAAACTACAACTAAACGACAAAATGTGTATCACCCAGAACCACGGGAAAGCTGGCTGAGTGGAAGTTTTACAACTAGAAGGAAAGAGAAAAGGCATTGAGACGTGCACAAGCGCTGAAAAGCTGAGGTACAGAGGCACGTGATCTGGGATGGCAGCAGGCGTTGCTTTTTTCAACCTGAAGGGAGACAAGCCCCTGATTACTTTGAAATCCAGTTTCTGGGGAGACGTGGGGGACCCAAACTCCTACGGGGAGAAGCTGGACTGTCTGCCATCGGGTCAGAAAGTGAGGGTGGCTTGCTTGCAGAGCTGTGCCCAGGAATAATTATTTACTGTGCTGGGGTGTGGGACACAGGAACGCGGGACACAGGGACCCGGTTGGAGATGCAGAGCCGGCTAACTGGCAGCCATCGCTGTTTGCCATGCCCTAGCCTAGTGATGCCCTGAGACCCAGCCCCGCACAACACACAAACCCACCCAAGCTCCAAGCAGTGGCTTTAGCATAAGAATGGCCTGCTCTATCGGAGCTTAACCTAGCAAACTTGCAGCCTGGGTCAGACAGCTCCAAAACCTCCAAACCCCAAGCAAAGAGGAGAAAACTGTAGCTCTTGCTGTAGCTCCTGCTGGGTGGCCACAGACAGTAGCTGACCTGCACCCCATTGGAGATCCAGAAGCCAGTGTACCTAGTGGTCAGTGTGAGACACCAGATTTCAGCTCCTCACATCCATAAGTGACACATTCAAGAGGCAGACTCAGTGAGCACCAAAGCACCACTGAAACAGGTCCTGCACCATAGGTGTGTCTCCAGCACAGCGAGTCCTCACAGCCAATTGGCCTGGAGGTCAATTCTTCCCAGCATACCAATAGCAATCAAGGCTTATCTACACCAAGATTTTGCACTCAGCCCACAAAGGGGTGTACCAAGGGCATCCACCTCAGGTGATTGGGGAGGCTGAGTTACTGCCCCCTGTAGGTCACCTACCACACAAAACCACTCCATCAAAACAGGGAAGCAGCCAAAATGTGGAGACAAACATGTCACGAATGAAAGAAATGGAGGAAAGCAAACTACTGGACGACACAGAGTTCAGAATCACATTTATAAGGCTACTCAAGAATCTTCTAAAAACCTCTGAGGAACTTAGCGAAACCTTTAAGGATCTTAATGAGAATGACAAAAAAATGGAAAAGGACCAGTCAGAAATGAAGCATACACTGTCTAAAATAAAGAATATACAGAAACTCAACTGTAGATCAACATACCCCAAGAATCAAGCCAAAGATCTGAAATACGAAGAAACAAAAAACACCCAACTAGGAAAACAAAAAGAAAAAAGAATGCAAAAATATGAAGATAGTGTAAGGAGCCTCTGGGACAATTTTAAGTGTACCAACATCTGAATTTCTGGGGTGCCAGAAGAAGAGAGAGAGCAAAATATTGAAAACCTATTAGAGGAAATAATGACAGAAAACTTGCCCTACCTGGTGAAAGAAATAGACTTACAAGTTCGGGAAGCACACAGAACCCCATACAAGAGGAATCCAAAGAGGACCACACCAAGACACATCATAATTAAAATGCCAAGGGCAAAAGACAAAGAGAGAATATTAAAAGCAGCAAGAGAAAAACAGTTAATTACCTACAAGGGAGTACCCATACGACTGTCAGCTGATTTCTCGGCAGACACTATGCAGGCCAGAAGGGATTGGCAAAAAATATTCAAAGTGATGAACAGCAAGAACCTACAACCAAGATTACTCTACCCAGCAAAGCTATCATTCAGAGTTGAAGGTCAGAAAAAGAGCTTCACAGACAAGAAAAAGCTAAAGGAGTTCATCACCACCAAACCAGGATTACATGAAATGCTGAAAGGTATTCTTTAAGAAGAGGAAGAAGAAGAAAAAGGTAAAGATACAAATTTTGAACAACAAAATGACATCAAATACATACCTACCAACAAGTGAATCTAAAAATCAAGTGAATAAAAAATCTGAAGAACAGAATGGACTGGTGAACATAATAGAATCAGGGACATAGAAAGGGAGTGGATTGACGATTCTCAGGGGAAGCAAGTGTGAGGGGTGCGGGAAGAGATTGGACAAAAATCTTATACCTATGGATGAAGACAGTGGCGGGGGGTAAGGGCATGGGGTGGGGTAGGGAATCAGGTGGAGGGGAGCTATGGGGGGGAAAAAGAGGAACACCTGTAATAATCTGAACAATAAAAATTTCTTAAAAAAAAAAAAAGAAAGAAAAATGTCAGGCCTTATAAATAAAGCTGGACATTTTCAACTCTGTAGTATGCCTAGCTCATGTATTTCAGCCCTAGATCTTTTGTTGGTTAACAATGAAATCCATACATGTTGAGTATTGCTAAAACATACAAGATAAAACTAAAAATGAAAATTACTAATATAGTATGTCATAATACTGGCTACTGTCTAAAAATGAACAGAAGAATCAAATCAACTCAATAAAATTAAGAGCAGCAAAATATAACTTGAACAAATTTTGATTGGTAGTCACAGTAATGATTTTTCTATAAAACAATTTATAAAATCTGATGTTAAGACTATTCAAATTTTTATTTTCAGATTTACATAGAAGGAGCTAATCTTTTTTTTAAAAAAAATATGTATTTTATTGGTTTTTTACAGAGAAGGGAGAGGGATAGAGAGTTAGAAACATCGATCAGCTGCCTCCTGCACACTCCCCACTGGGTATATGCCCGCAACTAAGGTACATGCCCTTGACCGGAATCGAACCTGGGACCCTTGAGTCCACAGGCCGACACTCTATCCACTGAGCCAAACTGGTTAGGGTAGAAGGAACTAATCTTAGTGAAAATTTTAATAGACTTAAAAGAAAAAGAAAGAAAATGGCTTAAGTTCACCACCATATGGATCAAGGAATTAAAGTGGTTAAATGAATTTCATTCTGGAAAATAATTTCTTGATGAAAACTCATCAATTCTGGTAAAATTCTATTTAAAATATATGTATTCATAAATAAAGTCAGGACTTCCTCTGGTTCAAAATGTCCACTGGGTCAAAATAGCAAAGTCAAAATCATGTCCTGCACAATCTGGATTAAAATGCCTTAAATTAGAGAGCCTCAACAAAAGTCTTTTATTCATATTAAAAGCCTCTAAAATACCAAGTACCTTGGCCTACTCTCTAAACTGTAACATTCCCATGAAATACAACTCACCCGTGAATCTTTGCAGTACATTTCATATTGCTGAATCATCTGCCGGCTGGCCAGACTGCCATGGTACACAATAGTGTTCATTTCTGTCCATGTATTGAATTCTCGCTCCCAGTTAGTAATTGTGGACAGTGGGGCAATGACCAGGAAGGGACCATGGATGCCTACATTATATACCTCCTGCAAGAAGGCAATGGACTGAATAGTTTTGCCCAATCCCATTTCATCAGCCAGGATGCAATTCTGCCTGCAGATTCATCATGGAAAATGAAAAGCATGTCATAAGATATCATCTTTTTAAAAGTATGTAAAAAAACCTTTTTAAACAGAAAATAAAAATTACCCCGGACTAAGCATCTATCTATGGCCCACTCTTTTCTTTACCTGTTATACCAATTAAAGAGCAGCCAATTGACCCCTTCCAACTGATATTCCCGTAACTGGTTTCTGTTTTTATACTCATGTGACAGCTCCAACTTCTTCCAGGTACTTGCCTGCGGACGATTCTTAAAAATAGAAAATTTGAGTAAATGGGGTGGAGACATTAACACAATTACACAAACTTACTAGGTAGTTCTAGTAGTTGAAATCCATTAAAAAACACAATTCCTTGGATTAAAACAAGTTAAATATATTCAAATTCATGAGTTCATAATGACACTTTTTAAAAAAGGGAAAATCCCACTGGTCATCTTTGGAGAATGTTAATGCTGGGAAACTACTTCATTATTTTGAAAAGGATAAAGCATTTATCCTCCTTTCCTATACCATCTGTAGCTCAAGATAACCAAACAGTAAGTGAAACATATTTCTTTGTATAGAAGATTCTGGCTAATAAAATGAAGAATGATAGAATTAAAATATCATCATTTAAAAACCCTTAAAGAATGGATCTAGGCAATGATGCTAAATGGCTGATAGTACAAAAGACAACCTAAAAGAACCACCTCTGAAGTAGATTTAGTGGCCTGCCTCCCCCATTTGATCAAGCCTCTAGAACAGTGACATCGAAACTACCTACAATGACAAATGTTTTGTTATTAGCCACATGTAACTCTTGATTATTTGAAATGTGTTAAGTGGCTACTACAGTGGACAGCAGAGCTCTAAGATGTACTAATGAACAGTGCTGCCCTACATGTAATCATTATGTGAAATACAAGGGACAGAGTACATGTTAAAAGATTCCAAGGGGAACTGGCAAACTTCAGACTATGGAAAATCCTAGAGAACAAATCACCTGGTTTCTTCCAGAGAAAATGGCAAAGGAGAAAAAGGAAATCAAGAGAGACGTATTAACTAATAATAATATATGGACCTTATTTATAATTGAACTCAAACAACTTAACAAAAATTAGAAGAGAAGCAGGGAAATATATATAGTGATTGGTTATTTGATGATATCTAGGAATGGTTAAATTTTTTCAGGGATAATAATGGTATTATTTATCTTTAGGTATAAATACTGAAATATTTACAAATCAAATATAAAACTTTGGGATTTGCTTTAAAACAATCTGGGAAACAGGGAAGTGAGTGGGTAGAGATATAAATGAAACAAGACTGGCTATGTGTAATTATTAAAGTTGGGTGATGGGTATATTCTTTTTTTCAATTTTTGTATTTGTTTGAAATTTTTCATAAGCTAAAATAATATAAACTTCTATAGGAGAAAAATTAAGCCATTGCCTATATGGACTTTATACTCTAGTTTAAATGCAAATGTACTTACCACCCTTTTGAGTTCTGGGTGCCTTGACTGGATGCGTTTAAATTCTCGAATCTTGCCCTCATCAACATCCTCTTTCAGCTCCCATGTACTATCCTCATAGGGCAGAGAGCACCATTTCACCAGGTAGTAAATTACAGGCTAGAAGAGAAGAAGCCAAAGCCTTTATACACTGATTCTCTGTTATTTGTTGTTGTAAAAGGATAATAATTTGACTATAGAAGCAGATCACAAAAATGTCAATACCTTAAAAAGATGCTGAAAAAGTCAGGCAGAAAATACCTGCTCACCTGCTGATGTACTATGGCTTTGATCATTCTTCCATACAATTTATTAGAATCTGTTTCTAAAACAGATAAGTATAATAGTTTCTAAAACAATAAGCACTGAAACATTATACTCATCAACCAAGACATGAGAAAAAAAATTATTTTCCTATATTATGTTGAAATTAGGTTGAAATTAAAAGATATGGCTCTATTCCATACTATTCTCCTGGCACTAAATTTGACACAGTAGTAGCCAAGCTACTTTTAGAAGCAGGAACAGCCTAAACCCATAGGAGCAAAGCAGGGTGAAATCAGTGGGCTTCTGAGCTTTTGCACCTCTCTTGAGTGCAGATGCTACTTCAAAGAGCAGTCATATGATGGAAAAGAGATTTCCGGGGGCTTCAGAAAGCTAGGAGATAACTAGAGAGCTCTCACGGAAGAGAGGAAACAGTGAAGAGGAAGAAGAAATGCTGAAGCTCCAACTACAGTATTATGTTCTATGTATGCATTACACTGCAAGGGAAGGGACAGTGACCAATGAATGGTAAGCGGCTCGTATCTTTATGACTCACAATGATCACTTCATAAATTGCATTTCCATTTTTGCTTATATGAAGAAGGGCCTAGCATAATCAACAGAAGCCTCTAATTACCAATTTCTGAAACAGCCATAAAGAAGTTTTCAGAGTCACAGAACAAGGATCCCTAGAGTTAATCTAGTTGCTCTTATACCTTTTTCTTTATTGTACTGACTCACAGGTCATACTCTTTTTATTTTTAAATCCTCAACTGAGGATATTGGTTTTTAGAGAGAATGGAAGGGAGAGAGAGACAGAGAGAAAAATATTGGTGTAAGAGAGACATATTGATTGGTTGTCTTCACACACACCCCAAACAGGACTGGGGATCAAGCTTGCAACCTAGGTATGTACACTTGACCACAATCCAACCTGGGACCCTTCAGTCCCCAGGTGACACTCTTTCTGCTGAGCCAAACTGGCTAGGGCTCACAGGTCATTTTCTATGTAAAGCCACTTGTCCAGGTCACATATTTCCAAATCATAACTTACTTATCCATGGACTTTAATATTTATTGTAATACTAGAGGCCCAGTGCATGAAATTCATGCATGGTTGGGTCCCTAGGCCTGGCTGCCGATCAGGACTGATCTGCTAGGCGACTGGCGGGGTGATTGGGGACCCCTGCTTGCATCGACCTTGGCTGGCCTGGCGCTGCCCTCTGCCACCGGTCAGAGCCTACGGGCTGGGGGCAGCTCCTGTGTTGAGCGTCTGCCCCCTGGTGGTCAGTGAGCATCATAGCGACAGGTTGTTCCACCGTTTAGTCTATTTGCATATATTTATATAGATAGATTTGTTTCCATTATCAGGTAATGTAAAAAGGATGATAAACTAAACTGATTTTGGAGAGGGGGATAATGGGTACAAAGAATACTATTATTCAATGTTGGGAGCATAAATTACAGTACCAGCATACTAAAACATTTTCATCTGTCATGCCCATTGCAACACATTACACAGGGATCTAATCAAAAGCCAATTACTTTTGGAAGGGTAAGTATGGTGGCAGAGAACAAGGTTAAAAAGGATGACCTCCTGAAAATATAATAACTAACCTGTTTTAATAACTGGTCTGTTCCCACTCCCCTCCCACAAATAAAAAACAGTAACTCCCACTCCAACCCAAAAAAGCAGAATATATGTGATCCCAGACATGCTTGTTATGATTTAAAGACATGGAATTGTAATAGGCCTTAGATATCTAAGGTTCTACCTAAGTGACCCTGAAGGCTTATAAAATAAACTTTGTACTTTATAGAGGGGAGACTTTGACTTTTAGGTCCTATAAGGATGAGCCCGTTCACCACTCAGTACTGACAGCTTAATGAGATTCTGTTGTTTTCTACTCGTCACTGTGTAAGTAATAAATGTCAGATGTGATAAAAATGTTATGAAATATGGACCTGCAAAGCCAAATCAACAACTACTACTTAAAGTGAAAAGAAAATGAAGAGTTATAAGGAAGCGGTTAGTCACAGCCTAAATAAGTTTAAAATAAATTTAAATGAGAGAATGCTGACTTTAATGATGGCTTAGAGCTCTATGACTCTTATTTGGAAAAATGAAAAGTGATTTATGAATCTGTACTAGCAAGTGTTTTAGCATATTTAAAATCTGCTCACCAATCTAAAAAAGCTTTAGTGCAGTGATTCCCAAATCAAGCTATACATGAGAACCCATTGGAGAACCAACTTAAAAATACAGATCACTGCATCCCATCCTAGAACTACTGAATTTGAATCTGTGAGAATAGGACCCCATCATCATTTCAGAGAGACAGATTCAAATGCAATAGGTCTGTTTTAATAACAAATAAAAATGCATTTAACTGATGGTAAACTCAGGAAATAAATAACTCTCTCAACAACACAGAGAAAGCTATGAGCCTGTAAGAGTATTTTTAATTCATAAATTTAGATATTTGTGAAGTATCCCTCCCCCTGACCTCTTACCCCCAAGTGAATGTCGAGGGTCACCCATATAAAATCTGAGAAAAAGAGACCAAGGTGAATGAATACTTGTAAACATAGCTCCTAGTACTTATAATGTATGTTTAACTTTATGGAAATCTTTCCTTTTAGCCTCTCTCTTTACTCCCTTTCCTTCCCAATATCATTCTAAGAATCCCTCTGAAAAAATGTGAAATACCTTTTCCATCTAAGGGATTTTTCTGACAAATAAAGAAAGGACAAGTAGACCAGCAGAAATCTATAGGAGGCCTTTCATGTTCCTCCATGACCCAACTCACCTCCCCATTATCCTTGTCAATACTGTGAGACTCATCCAATATCCTGTCCACCTCTACGTAGTCTGGATTGAAGGGCTCTTCATCCTAGAGAAGTTAGGAAAGCCAACAATAAGATCAAAAGGAAGTTCCACATTTTCATATCAAATCTTATAAACCTACCTGTGTCTGCATACATCTTCTTGCCTGTTACCAATAAAGTGTCTCTTCTCCCTAACACAGGCCATTCTCTCCATATATGCTTTGATTTAATCCCTTCTCAACTTTTTAGGAATCTCTTTCTACTGTATCATTCCCATAAACATAAAAATATGTTCTATTTGACAGTTTAAAAAGACTTCTCTTGACTCCTCATCCCCCTGCATCTATTTTTCTGTTCTGCTTCCTACTTGAACTTTCTAAGAATTCTAAATAACCATTTCATCACCTCCTTCTTTATTTCCTAGTACTTACCACAACTTGAGTTATTTTTTAATCTCCCTCCCCAGACAGTGAGGTGCATGCAAACACAGACCTTGCCTGGTTTGTCTACCATAGTGACTAGCACATAATAAATGATGAATAAATGAATGACTAATCTGATTAAACGCCTACCTATAAAAGGCAGATTTAAATGGCATCTGAGTTAGTAGAGCTCGGTTCAATGGTCACAAACTGTACATCTAACACCAGCTGGAATGGGATTAGCTCCATTGTACATTTCACAAATTAGGCTTTAAAAGAACATGGATGAAAAACGCAACCCGATTATTATTATTTTCATGTAAAAAGAAATTATAAAACCTACATGGTCCTACTTGTCCTAGGTAATGTGGAAAATAATTCATTTATGGGCAAACCTGGTGGTATAAAGTTAACTTCATCAAACAGCCAGAACTGTTTTTTAGCTGAAGCTACACATTATTCCATCTCTCAGTCTTTTTTTACTAGATCTTATCCCCTTTACCTCTCAGAAGCTTTGAAAAATAATCCTTTTTCTCAAGGCACTTAGTGCTCTATATAAATATATAAAGATGAAAAATCCCAGTTTGGCAAAGGGAATGTACACAAAACTTTCAAAGCAAAACTGAGAGCTAAATATGGCTAAAGAGACCCTTATGCATGCTCCAGTGTTTAGTAGTAACACTAGATATGGGAAATTAAAGTTCCTTTATCACTATTTCGAGTTATACTAGATTAGAAATTTGAGAAAATAAATGCTATCTCTTAACGATATGGTTGCTTATGGCTACTGATACCATCAACTGCTAAAGACCCACATTATAGAAATAAGAATGCCTCAAGTAGCCCAAGGGCTGGTTTATCATCCGTGTTGAACATACTTCATGACTACTGAGCAAGTCAATATTAAAATACCCTATAATTTATTAAAAAGACCATATTTAGACCTGGCAAAACTCTGCATGGGACAATTAAGGCAAGTTCAAAATCCAGTGCATATACTCATGTATACAAAGCAACTGTAAGTCTTTTAAAGAACCAGTGAAGGCTGATAACCCCAATAATTTATGTTTCTATAAAATAAATAGGCAATACCTATTCCTAATTACCTCATGGAAGAAGTGTCTCATCTGAGCCATTTTGGTTTTGAAGCGCTTTAGTTTTTGATGGATCCTCTTATCTTTCTCTAGTTGGGAGATGGTAGCCCATTCACAGTGCAGATAGGAACTGAAGGGGATGGAAATAGTCAATCATAGTGCAAGAAAGGGGAACTGACAGGCTATTATTTGAGATTTGGGGATTAGCAAGAAGCAGACATAATGACTACAAGCTTAAATCAGAGATACCCTCTTAAACTTGCATTTGCAGCACACAAAACACCTGGTTGGAATAGGCTTAAAAATTCCCATTTCTAACAAGCACCCAAATGATGCTAATTCTGCTGATCCATGGATTACACTTTTGAGTATCAAGGTCTTAATGTTAGAATAAGGTATAGAGGATCACAGGATTTTATCAGAAACCACCCTTATCCCACCTGCCTTTGAGAAACTGTAAGAGTCATGTCAATTCCTAAACATCTCTCTGAATAGCCACTTTTCCTCACTAAAAACAATTTGGGCTAGGAGACTATAAAAAAGAGACACATTCCCACCCAGGATAGACTATACAGAAGAACTTTTTAAAACCCTGTGGAGTTTGGGGTAAAAAGCTTTTTGCACAGATCACATACTAGTTCTTGTACTTGACAAAGAATTCTTCAGCTTCAGTATATTGTCCAGAAGGAAGCTGAGAAGAAAAAATTTACAGTTATTAATACTTGGTTAAAGAAGGAATCTTTAATTTTAACCATACGTAGTAGAACTTCCTATCAATGCTCCCAGAATATATTATTGACTTAGGGACTGAAAACTAACCTGATACTTCAATACTAAAGGCGTGATAGCAAAAAATAAGCCTTTACCCATTATAAACAGATAAGCAAAAGAAGAGGCAGTAAGACAGTTCCTATTTTCGAGCAACATTCCTCCATCATCTCTTGTAACTACACTGTAGCTATTATCCTGACATCCAAAGGTGCTCATTAAATATAGCCTGTGAATGTAGTATTGGTTGACATAAAGATAGAGGCTTCCATATGGGATAACATAGACAGATTTTGAGATATCATGCAAAGCGAAGTAAGTCAGATAGAAAAGGGCAAGATCCTCATATGTGGGATATGAAACAGAAAGCAACAAATGCAGTTGTACTAGTAGATACAGACAACAGTATGGTAGTTACCAGAAGAGAAGGACTTAGGGAGAGATTGAAGAGGGTGAAGTGGATCAAGTATATGGCAATAGAAGGAGACTAGACTTTGGGTGCTGAGCATACAATACAATATACAGATGATGCAATATACAGATTATAGAACTGTACACCTGAAATTTATACATTGTTATTACCCAATGTCACCCCAATAAATTTAATTAAAAAAAAAAAAAAAAAAAGAAGATAGAAGCCTCACCTCCTTCTTCACAATCCGCATGGAAAGCACTTTGTCCACTATGGCTGCATCTTCTTCACTGGGATTCTCCTGTAGCAAAAGATGCAGTTAATAGAGTGTGTGAGCAGGAAGACAAACCTGACACACTGCTTAAGTTGAAAGCTTACCACAAAGAACTGCATGGAAGGCAAAGTCTCGCCATCTGGTTCCTGCACTGGTTCAGGAAGGATAGGCTCAGTTTTTATTGGACCAGTTACATCCACTTCTTCTTCTTCTTCATCATCTGTGATCTTTATATCCAGATCTTCTGTATATTTTTTTCGCTTAACTTGACGGTTTGAGCGTCTCTTCTGTAAAGGCAAAAATTATTAAATTACCTTTAAAATTATTTGCCGATTGTCATACTTAGATTTAACTTCAAAATCCCATGAAAAAAATCAAATCAAAGGAAGATAAAAAGCTTATTTGTCAAACCATGAAAAATTATTCTATGTACTGAATATAATATTTTGCTGAATTGTTTTATCAAAGAACCAGAATCAACCTGAAAGAAACCTGGGTATTACTGGCAAAATGCTGTGGGGAATGAAACAGGACTCTTAGTCTGCAGGGCATAATGTACTTCATGCCAGGAACAACCCTGATGTGCAACGGTGCAAAAAGAATATTTTGTTTTAGTTTTAATTTTAAAGTGTTTTTGTTTTATTAAATAAAATCATACTATATGTATTGTTCTTGTTTATTTTTGTAGTTAACGATGTTTCTTAGAAGTGTTTTCCTTATCAATATATTTTAGATCTTCCATATTCTTTCAAGTGGTTGATAAAAAAATTTTTTTAAATATATTTTTTATTGATTTCAGAAAGAAAGGGAGAGGGAACGAGAGATAGAAACATCAATGATGAGAGAGAATCATTGATCAGCTGCCTCCTGCATGCTCCCACTGGGGATTGAGCCCACAACCCGGGTATATGCCCTGACCGCAAATCGAACCGTGACCTCCTGGTTCATAGGTTGATGCTCAACCACTGAGCCACGCCAGCCAGGCAATAAAATTTTTTAAATTAAATAATTTAAGCAATACTTGGGAGATGATGATAAAAAGAAAAACTGGGGGAAATCGCCCTGGCTGGTTTTTTTCAGTGGTTAGAGCGTCAGCCCATGCAGAGGAGAGTTGTGAGTTTGATTCCCGGTCAAGGGCTTGTACCTGGGTTGCAGATCTGATCCCCGCTTCAGGTGAGGCACGTGTGGGAGGCAACTGATGTGCCTCTCTCACAGAGATGTGTGCCTCTCTCTCTCTTACCCGCTTCCATTGCACTCTAAAAATCAATGGGGGGGAAAAAATCCCCGCTCCTTGGGTGAGAATTAAAAAAAAAGAAGGAAGAGAGAAAAGATAAGGGGACCCTAGCTGGTTTGGCTCAGTAGATAGAGCGTTGGCTTAAAGACTGAAGGACTGTGGGTTCGATTCCAGTCAAGGCACATACCTCGGATGCAGGTTTGATCCACTGCCCTGATACAGGAATGTGCGGAAGGCAACCAATCGATGTCTCTCTCTCACATCGAAGTTTTTCTCTCTCTGTCTCTCCCCGTCCCTTCCACTCTCTCTATAAAAATCAATGGAAAAATACCCTGGGGTGAGGATTAACAACAAACAAATAAATAAATGTGGAAAAATAGAAGTATTATCTTTAAATCATAATTCTATCACCTGAACACACAAGTGAATCAAATGAGTTACTATAAGCAGAACTTCTGAAATTGAGCAAATTTGCTTGACATAAAATCAATTTTTAAAAATTAATAGCATTCCTACATAGATACAACCAGAAAATATAATGAATCTATGAAAAAAAGATTATCTACAGGATAAAATTTAGTAAAAATATATAAAATCTATACAATGAAAACTTTAAAACACTATAGGAAGACACAAAGACTTGAATAAATACTAATACATACTATTCTGGAAAAAGAACACATAATTCTCCCTAATAACATAAACTTGACAAAACAAGATTAATAAAACTTTTAATGAGACAAGTTGATTCTGAAATTCAAATGGAGAAATAAACATTTAGGAATAAGCAGGAAAAATATGAAAAAGTAGTAAGGGGCCTTAGCAGATATTAAGGACAATATAAAGCTATAATAATAACAAAGCGTGCTACCTTTCCAAGGACAGATAAACAGGTCAATTAAATAGTGCCCAAATTACACTGAAATATTTATGTGGATTAAGAACATGATAAAAATAACACTTCTAATCAGTGAGGAAAAAGTAGATATTTTATAAATGGGATTGAAAACAAAGGGCTAGCATCTAGAAGAGGATGAAAAAAAAAATACAAAAGGATCAAAGATTTAATAGTAAAACAGAGACACATTTCAATATAAACAAGGTTGAGACAAATAATAAAACTGATGCAGCCCAGCCAGTGTGCCTTCGTGGTTGACTGTCAACCTATAAACTGAAGGTCACAGTTCCCATTCCGGGTCAGGGGACATACCCAGGTTGCAGGCTCCATCCCCAGTAAGGGGCATGCAGGGGGCAGCCGGTCAATGATTCTCTAGCATCATTGATGTTTCTATCTCTCCCTTTCCCTCCTTTTCTAAAATAAAAAAATAAATATTTAAAGAAAAAAACTGATGCAAAAAATACAATATGATAAATTTCCTAAGAATAAATAATTTTTATAGGGATCTCATTTTATTTTTTAAAGATTTTAAAGTTGATTTTTAGAGAGGAAGAGAGAGAGAGAGAGAAACATTGATGTGAGAGCGAAACATTGATCGACTGCTTTCTGAATGCCTCCTATGGGGGATTCAGCCTACAACGAGGGCATGTGCCCTGACTGGGAATCAAACCAGCAACCTATAGGTGCACAGGAACTCACACACTGTTAGAGTATACATGGGCATGACCTCTATAGAAGAAAATTTGACAATATCCTTTGATCCAGCAATTCCACTTCAAAAATATTACCCTACAGATAAATTTGTACATGTGTACAAATCTCTGTAACATTATTTGTGGTAGAAGACTTATGAATTGGTTAAACAAATATGGCACAGTCAAAAAATGGGATACTGTCAACAGGACACAACTACAACTGGGGGTGCACATAACCCGCAAGAAACATTCCTGGAGCACAGACCTCAGATGATCTGGACTCAAAATGGATAAAATACTTAAATGTAAGTAAACACACACACACACACACACACACACACACACACACACACACACACACACACACACACACACACACACATATCCTAGAAGACATAGGCAGTAAAATCTCTGACATCTCTCGTAGCCATGCTTTTGCCAATACAACTCCTAGTGGTCAGGGAAATAAAGGGAAAAAACAAACACACAGGACTACATCAAACTAAAAACCTTCTGCACAGCAAAATGAAAAGAGAACCTACTATATGGAAGAACATATTTGCCAATCAATGATACATCTGATACAACTTATAAAACTAAACACCCAGAAGACAAACAATCCAATTAAAAAACAGGCAAAGAACCTGAATAGACACTTCTCTAAAGAGGACATACAGATGGCCAGTAGACATATAAAAAAGTGCCCAAAGTCACTAATTACCAAGAGATGCAAATTAAAACTACAAAGACATATCACCTCACACCTGTGAGAATGGCTATCATCAACAAACAAGTGTGGATGTGGAGAAAAGGAGCCTTAGTGCAGACTGCCGCAGCCATTGTGGAAAACAATATGGAGTTTCTCAAAAAATTAAAATGGAACTGCCTTTTGACTCAGTGATCCCACTTCTGGGAATACATCCTAAGAATCCCAAAACACCAATCAAAAAGAATATATGCAACTGTGTTCATAGCAGCATTATTTACAAAAGCCAAGACTGGAACTAGCCCAGGCGCCCATCAATACAAGAATGGATACAAAAGCTGTGGTACATATACATGATGGGATATTATACGGCTACAAAAAGCACAAACTCTTACCCTTTGTGACAACATGGATGGACCTGGAAATTATTATGCTAAGCAAAATAAGCCAGTCAGAGAAAGACAAATATCATTTGATCTCACTTATAAGTGGAATTTAATTTAATGAATAAAATAAAATGAGGAACAAAATAGAACCAGAGGCATAGGTACATGGAACAGACTGACAGATTTCAGAGGGGAAATGGGTGGGGCAGACTGAATGAAAGAAGGTAAAGACAATAGTCAAATAATATATATGCATAACTCATGGACACAGACAATAGTGTTGTGAGGGACAGAGGGAGGAGTGCAGGGTCTGGGAGGAGGTGGGAGACATCTATAATAGTGTTAACAATAAAAATAAAATAATAAACAAATAGAACACTATTAAACTATTTAAAAAGAATGGGGTACATTTACAACACCAAATGTTGAAGATGTGGAAATTGAACTCTCATTACTAGTGTAAGTGTACAATGACACAATCACTTTGGAAGCTAGTAGATTCTTATAAAGCTAACAGAGGCCTGGTGCACAAAATCTGTGCATGGGGGCGTGGGGGTTCCCCTCAGCCCAGCCTGCAACCTCTCCAATCTGGGACCCCTTGGGGGATGTCCGACTGCTGTCGGACATCCTTCTCACAATCCAGGACCGCTGGCTCCTAACTGCTCACCTGCCTGCCTGCCTGATCGCCCCTTACTGTCCCCTCTGCCAGCCTGATCACCCCCAACTTCCCCCCTCTGCCCACCCCCCTGCCGGCCTGGTTGCCCCCAATGCCCACCCCTCTGCTGGCCTAGTCACCCCTCACTGCCCCCCTCTGCCAGCCTGGTCACCCCTAACTGTCCCCCCCTGCTGGCCTGGTCGCCCCTCACTGCCCCCCCACCGGCCTGGTCGCCCCACGCAGCCTGCTGTTCAGTTGTTTGGTCATCCCTCACTAACCCCGCTGCTGGCCTGGTCGCTCCATGCAGCCTGCTGTTCAGTCGTTTGGTCATCCCTCACTAACCTCCCTGCCGGCCTTGTCGCACCACACAGCCTGCTATTCGGTTGTTACTATGAGGGCATCCTGACCAATGTGCATATCACTCTTTTATTAGTACAGATATGATCATATGTTTACCCTATAGTCTATTCCATTCCCAGGTATTTAGCTATGAGATATCCAAACCTATATCCATAAAATACTTATACTAAGACTGTTCATGGAAGCTTTATTCATAATAGCTCCAAACTGGAAACAACCCAACTGTCCATCAAGAGGAGAATGAATAAACACTGTGGTATATTCATAAAAATATTTCTCAAGAAAAAAATAGAATGAACTACTAATACATTCAACAACATTAATGAATCTCAAAAATATGCTAAAACAAGTGAGACTCAGAAGTATATACTATGAAGTTCAAGAACAGGCTAAGCTAGTCTATGATACTAGAAATCAGAACAATGGTTGCCTATGGGGGAAGGGTGGACTGACTACAAGAGGGTTTAAGGAAACTTTGAGGTGATGGAACATGGCTGGGACCTAGATTGGGAGACTTTGATAGTGTCTACTCTTTGGCACTATTGTCATTTTTCTCACAGTTGTGAGTAGGTGAAACAGTTTATTCTTGTATTATTATTTATTATTATATTACTTTCCACATAAACAACTGTAAACCTATTTTTGCCCCACCCTGTATATTTTTAACCTAAATAACAAAATGATAAATGGTCAAAGAATTTAAAAAAACACTTCATGATTCCAAAGAACCAATTTGAAACTATGTAACCATGACCCACTTACCCTTCAACCCCATTCCTCAAAGATAAAGATATATATATATATATATATATATATATATATATATATATATATATATAAAACTAGAGGCCCTGTGCAAGAATTCGTGCACCAGTGGGGGTCCCTTGCCTGGCCTGCGGGATTGGGATGAAACCAGCTCTCCAACATCCCTGGAGGGGTCCTGGATTGCGATAGGGCACAGGCCAGGCTGAGGGACCCCACCGGTACACGATCAGGGCTGGGGAGGGACATGGGAGGTTGACCAGCAGGGGAGGGACCATGGCTGCCTGCCCTGATTGCCCCTTAGGGCTTCTCCACCTCCCCTTCTGCACCTCCCCCTGCACCTGAGGGGCGATCGGGGCCAGCAGCAGCCTCTTGCACCTGCTGCCAGCACCAGAGTTACCGCTCACACCCACTGCTGGCACTGACCCTGCTCACACCTGCACCTGCACCTGGCGCTGGAGCCACTGCTCACACCTACTGCTGGCCCTGAGAGCTTCTCCACCTCGCTCTGCTACTGAGGGGTAATCGGGGCAGCAGCCGCTGCTCATACCTGCTGACGGCACCAGCCCCAATTGCTCTGTGCCATCAGCGGGTGTGAAGCGGGCCCAGTGCCATCAGCATGTGGGAGTGGGGCTGCCAGCAGACAGGGGACCCGGGGCTGAGGCGGGAGGTGCCGGATGAGGGCGCGGAGGATGGGCCAAGACCTGCTCCTGTGCCCACCGCAGCCTCGTGGCCCACAGTTCCTTTCAAGGTGCATATACATGTACACAGTCTCTCTCTTAGTGCACAATAGCATTATCTGGAAAAAAAAAAAGTAGTTAATTAAAACTACTTTATTGCTAA
The DNA here is from genome assembly GCA_026230045.1 of Corynorhinus townsendii. Lineage (NCBI taxonomy): Eukaryota > Metazoa > Chordata > Mammalia > Chiroptera > Vespertilionidae > Corynorhinus > Corynorhinus townsendii. The sequence continues at coordinate 158,479,386 of JAPDVU010000001.1, read as the reverse complement.
AAAAAAAATGCTAACCATCACCTGAGCTCTTTCAGCAAGTCATAACCTTGTTGCTGGTGGAGGGACTTTTCTCCAATTTGTAAAACATGCAATGTATGTGAAGAACAATAAAAGGAGGTATGCTTACATTATATACACTATTCTACATCTCACTTTTTCTTTTAATGTGGAGAGTTTTCCAGATTAGCATACCTTACACTCTACATCATTTATTTTTTTTACTTCACTGTTTTTATTTGCCATGCAGTGGTCTATTACAAAGGTTTTCATAATTTCATTTAACTATTTCTACACCAACGGACATTTAATATTTGTAACTATTTATTTGAGCCAAATTAACGACATGCTGGGAAGCAAGATCTCAGATGCTCCCTTGGCTATTCTTAATTTTCCCCAGAACAGCAAGCATCAGTTTGTCAATGTATTGAATGTATATTAAGAAAGAAGGGCCGAAACCAGTTTGGCTCAGTGGATAGAGCATCAGCCTGCGGACTGAAAGGTCCCAGGTTTGATTCTGGTCAAGGGCATGTATCTGGGTTGCGGGCACATCCCCAGTGGGGGGTGTGCAGGAGGCAGCTGATCGATGTTTCTCTCTCATCGTTGCTTCTAACTATCTCTCTCCCTTCCTCTCTGTAAAAAAATCAATAAAATATATATATAAAAAAAGAAGGCATTGATAAATATTAATAGCTAGAGAGGCACTTAAGATTTGTTTAGTCCAAATCTCCATTTACAGAAGAAGAATACAGATACAGCTAAGTTAAGTAAATGGGCCAGGCCCAAAGAGTCTCCTGAATCTTAATACCAGGTTCTATCTATGGTTGGAAACTGGAGCCAAAGATGGTATCACAAGGGAACAATCAGAGATAGAGAACTAAAGTTCTTTTGGTCTGGCTTCTTTTATTCTCTTCCAATGCCTTTCATCATCAAAAGATAGAAAAAAACATTGTGCTTGAGCACCCCAGTTCAGAGTCAGAACTCTTGAGTGTAGAAAAGGTAAGGCAAAAGGAATACTTCTAACAGAAATCAAAGTATGGACATATCCATGATAACAATCATGCGACATAATTTCATTTTTGTTTAGTGTTTGAAATACTAGAATTTAGGAAAATGAATATTGCTATTTTTACAGTAATATGCTTTTTGCCTAAAAGGAAAAGATTTAAAAAGACATGACCATGACCAGGTCCCATCTCTTTTACCTTTTAGGCCTATCTCTGGATTAGAAAAACTGTTGAAATATGCATAGGCTTATAGTCTTTTAGTACCTACTCCTAGCTTGACTCTCAGAATTAAACATGATTTTTCTATAACTTCTTTAGGGATTCTTTTACCTGAATGCTGCTTTCTTCATCTTCCCGGGGTGATTGGGCCGGCATGACTTCTACATCTGAATTATCAGATGAGGTGTTACGTTTTCTCTTCTTACCCACCACAGGAGTGATGGTGCTAAAATAGAAAATGAGGGCAAGGAAAATTTAGGAGTAAGAAAATATAATTAATCTAAACCATTACAGATGAAGCTTTCAGACAGACAGAAGGATCTAGATCTTTAGTCTGTGGGGTGTCTGGCAAAGATTTTGGGGTTTCTAAACCACTGGCTGACCTCTATAACAGATTTGTCAAATCCTTACTACCAATGTATTTACAAATATCTGAGGCAAAGTAGCATAAGAGAGCAGAATGAATACTAGACTAAGAATTATAAGGCCTTATTTTAGTCTCAGTTCTGTCACTAGCTGAGCATGTTTCCTCTTTTGTAAACATCGATGATACCTGGTCTGACAGTTGTTGAGGATCAACTAAAATAATAGACATGAAATTTGTTTTCTAAAAGCTAAAATACCATATATAAATATAAAGAACTATTATAATTTCACCATAAATGCTGCAAAATCCTAGGGAATAGAAGCTGAGGAGAAAGGAGTGAAGCTGTAAGAGACATGAAAGAGAGAACACTCAGTGTGACAAGAATGACGTGGCAAGCATGGTGCTGTCAACACTGCTTAAGACTATCAGCAGTTGCCTTTTCTAGTTCACAGGTGAGATGCAAGAACAGGGCAGCTATGTCCTCAGCAGCTCTTTTCCTAATGTGGGTGTAGGGGGATATCGAGGAATTCTTCGCACTACAGTGCTACCAAATCAGGAAGAATATATGAAAACATAGTCAATTGTAAAATGTAACCCCAAACACAAGGATCTTTTCCTGTGCCTTGGTGATTCTCTTTCAAAATATGCAAATTTCTGTTTAACAAATCATGTAAGCATTAAGACAGAAAAGAAAGGCCTTATTATCTTCTCTGACAGACACCAGCAGACAGATCACTTTGAACTGTTATGTTGTTGCTAAATACAAGTATTTCGTCTCAGCATTAATGTAAAAATGAGTGCACTGCCCTCAAATGTCCCATCAGAGTACCAAAGGGTGGTACTTACTTCAGCTTACTCTTGCCCTTGGTTTTGGAGGTACCAGATGTTTTGCTCTTCTTTGGCTTTTCTTCCTTGAGCCTCTCCCCACTGCTCTTTTTCCTGCGTTTCTTTTCACCTTCTTCCTCAGGCCGAACGCTGGGCAACTCATCCTCATTCAGGACTCGAGGTATGTTCTGCTCACCTCGAGCACGGGCCCTAGCAATGGCTTCTGCTACAATTCGATTTGCTTTCTCTTGTTTCTTCTGGTGCTCCAGCCTGCGGTTTTCCTCCATTCCTGTCTTGCCCCCCATATGAGGAGCAGAGCTTGCTGGTGAGGACAGAGCTGCCACTTCACTGGCACTCAGGACTTTAACTACAGAAAGTCCAGAAGAGGCCCCTTGGGAAGAGCTAGCCTATAGAAATGAAAACACTAAAATGTCAACATGCTTGTAGATAAATAAAACAGCTCTGAAGCAGGTGGGCCAGAAACTTTAGTTTCCTAATTCCTTAAGAACCAGGTTCAGACCCAAATCCCACTAAATCTAGACACTTTTTTTTTTGTGTGGGAAGGAGGTAAAAAACAACAAGAATTGTGCCAAGTTAGCCCTGGCTGGCATGACTCAGTGGTTAGAGTGTCAGTCTCCGCACCAAAGGGTCATGGGTTTGTTTCTTGGTCAAGGGCAGTACCTGGGTTGCAGGTTCGATCCCTGGCCCTAGGTGTGTCCCTATCAGGTCAGGTCCAGGTCAGGGAACATGTAGGAGGCAACCAATCAATGTGTCTCTCTCACATCAATGTTTTTCCTCCATCCCTCCTTTCCCCTATCTCTAAAAATCAATGGAACAAAGATCCTCTGGTGAAGATTAACAACAACAACAAAAAATTGTGCCAAATTAAACTTCAATAACCTTTAGCCATGCTCCTAATGTCAATACCCATCTCCATTATTCTAGAAAATGTTCACACAATATAGCTAATACTGGTCTTTGGACTTAAAAGTAAAAAAACTCAAATTCTACTCTTAGCCTACCTTATATCTCCCTGGGGGGTAGGAGGAGTGATAATCACTTGGCCTCATTAAGACTATTTATCTTTCAAATGAAGATTTTTAAAACCATCTGTATTTCACAAAGGTAGGAAAAGATTGTAAATGAAATAATTCAAAGACAAATACGAGATAAATCACCCCTTATCCTAAAGCCAACAATAACCCTCAAACCTTTCCATAATATAATTAAATCAAGGTATCCATGGGTGAAAGAAATGAAAGTCTACATCTCAGTTCAGAGGTATGAGTCTAGACTGGCCCTCACCAAGGAGTGGTTGCTAGGGGTACTAGCAAGGGACTGAGGTCTATTTTCCTCCCTAACCATGTAAGTCTCACCTGTGGCTGTAGTACCACCTTGAGTGGTACTGAAAGTCTTTGTCCTGGGCTCTGTCCTGGTCCCATTATCTGAGCCTGCTGCACAGAGGAGAGCGTTACCGGCTGGGTTGAGGGTGGCTGCTGGGGCTGCGGCTGTGATGATGGAGGCTGTGGTACGATCTGGATTTTCTGCTGTGGCTGCTGCACCTGCAGCTGGATAGTTACTACTTTGGCGGGCTGCCCCTGGGCATTCTTGGCTTGAGTCAGGGCTGCTAGTTGGTTGCCCTGTAACACTATCTTCCCTGGTAGACTCCCTAGCACGACATGCCGATGTCCTTGGGGACCTCCAGACTGTGGCTGCTGGAGGACCAGGGTGATGCGTTTCGATTCACCCTAGAGTGAAGAAAGGAAATTGCAAGAAGTTCATTCAAGAATAATATACACCTAAATATTTACAGCAGTTTTCCTCATCCTAAAAACATAAAAACTGAGAGGTAGAACAAAGTGTAATTCATTTTGTTCATTCTCCTATCTGTCTTGATAGAATCTTTTCTGTAGCACAGGTATCAAGCCCATTTTTAAAAAACTCCTGATACAAGGGTTATCTTCTAATGTAGTCATTCTACTTTTTGGAACTCTCTTAGAACAAAAGTCTATATTGAAGTGAAATCCATCTTCTTATAGTTTCTTTCTACAGGTCCTACTTATCTTAATACTATTGCCCTCCCTCCTAAACTCTTTGGCCCTTTTTTCAGAGGCAAGAGCCTCTATTTTCTTAGAATAGAAACTAGCCTTTTCAATAGGCAAAGCAGGAGGACAATCAGTAATAAGAACAGGGGAAAGACACACATAGCTTGTCTAAGTCTTACAAATATAAATACTTTCCCCCCAAAATGATTCTTTGTTCCCATAGCATCCATATTCCTCATAAAACTTTCTATCATACATTATTGTGAATTCTTGTCTAGCCATCTGTCTTGCCTGGCAGACTGTGAGCTCTGTAAGTAGAGGGACTGTAGCTGTCCTGTTCAGTATCAGCTAGGTAGTGTAAATAGGTAGTAAGGGTTCAAAAAATGTTAACACTAACTGCTTCTACCTGATAAGCAGCAAGTACGTGGATGTCAACACTAACTGATAAAAAGCAAAGATGGAATTTATTCAGGATTTCTTAGAGCTAGCTCTGTGTGCTCTCTCTCACACAGTTGCTGGGCCCTCTACTAAACCAAAATTCACCTCCCCCTTTCACTCAAGTCACCTGAGTAGGTGTAGAGGTCAGTGTAACTGCAGGCTTCAGTGGGGGCCCTGAGGCCCCAGGGTTTCCAGCAGGAGCTGAACCCTTAACTGGCTGTAGGACCAGCTGCTTTACTGGTCGGCTGGGCTGGACAATGCGCTGAACAGTAGCCTGGTTCCCAGGGACCTTGGCGGCCAACACTGTATTACCAGAGACAATGGAAACACCTGGTCGAAGGGGAGTGCCGGTTAGCACTTTGGTAAAAGTGACTTTTCCACCATTGGCTGTGCCAGCCACTAGGGGCTGAGCTGTGCTGGTGATACCTTGGGCCTGAATTTGTGCCACATGGGCACCAGTGACTGAGGAGCTTGGTGGGGCTTTAAGGATAACAATCTTAGGGGCTGACTGAGGTGGTTGCCCTCCAGGACTACTGGAGGACACAGCTGTGGCAGAGACACCCATGAAAGGATTCCCTTGGCTCAGGATCTCCTGGTTCTTGGAGACCTGCAAAAGTCCTGATGTTGGCGCTGGTGTCTGTAAGACAGGTTGGGCTGGCTGCTCCTGGCTGACAGGCTGAATGGTATAATCATGCAAGGTTAAAGATTCTGGAGCTGGAGCTGTTGATTCCTTGGGAAGTTCTGTGGGGGCTGTTTCCTCTGGTGGGGGGACCAGGTCACTTGCTGATGGATTCCCCACATCACCACCTCCACCATCCTGGTTCATCTGATCCAAGGAGTCCAGAGAGCTTGGTAGTCCAAGGGCTTCCTCAATGGGGTCTTGTGTGACCTGGTTGAAGCTGTCATCAGTCAGAGAGTCCAGGCCAAATAAATTTGGGTCATCAAACAGATCCATGATGGGGTCTGCCATCTTGGGAAAGCAATGGAGGGTACTTCCCCCAAGATCTAGGGAGGGAAGGGGAGGGGGGGTATTGGCTCTCCCCTCCCCTCCCCTATTAAGAAAAAAATGTACACAATGGAAGACTACTCTTCAGGTAAAGAGGCAAGAAACAAGTGCATGTCAGATTGTCCTGACCTTCATGGAGCAAGATGACTAGGTCTTCAGAGGAAGATGGTAGAACTCCTGTTGTGGGAAGACAAATGAAAAATAAGCAAAGTAGGTGACCCCAGGAAAAATTTCTCCTTCTTAGGTACCACCCTTAATATCAAATCACAACAAAATAATAAGAGGGAAATATGGGTAATCTGAGGCAGAAATAAAGAAGAAAACACCCACATTTCTGCTTCAAAACTGAAACAAAAAAATAAACTCAACCCCCTTTTTGGACTCTTACACCTATACACTTTGAAGCTTCTGTCTGTCAAGATCATTCAGGTGTCTTTGTCCATTTCTTTTTACAATTATCATTCTTAGGTAAAGATCAGAAAATTTAATAGTCATTCACCTTCTACTTAGGTTTCTTAAGTTGACAGACCTTAATGATATAGTAGCAGCATTTCAGTGGCTGCAGATAGAGGTTTCTGAATAGAATGTATTTTATAAATTTCCCTTGTATTTTAGATACTTTTACTTACTAAAGGCAAAAATAATACCTTTAACCAAGCTCATAGTACAGTCTTGCTAATAAGGTTATAGTATAATTTTACCTGAGAAGTTTTGTAAAGTTTATTGTAGTTAACATATTAATTATCCTACACATAGTATTTCTGTTTTGAATCCCCTCTCCCCTTTTTCATATTTAAGATAAAAACTTGGAATACCCCATCACACCCTTAACCTCTCTCACAGCTGAAATCTTTCCCACCCTTAAAGGTCTTCTCCATAAGGTGAGCCCCTTTAACAACAGAACAGTTTGTGATGACCTGGTCCCTCACCTTCTTTAAATACCGCAGCACTGTTTACACCTTATTGAAAGTATTTATCTAAAACGATACTAAAATGATGAGTCTCTTGTTCATATCTTCTGAAGGCCCAAATGGTTCCCTCGTGCAAATTATAAAAAGCTGCCTGCTCCTGAAGATGCTTGTCTGCCATCTGCTGGAAAACTGTCATATTATCAACGTTGATAATGAATATGTACAATGTACACCTTGCACAATCCTGCATGGTGGCCCAGCTCCTCCTTCACAGAGACAAAAAAGTTCCTGATAATTGGGACCATGTCTTATTTATTTGTGGATCCCTAAAGAACAGCAGGATATCATATATACAGTAAATACTAAAAAATATTTAATGAGCTAATATGTTAGCTTGCTGTATCTGGTATGAATCATTCAGGCCTTACAGACACTGAATAATATCCCCTAATTTTAAGATGAGACAGTAGAAAGCTTTCCATCTTGAAAAACTGTTCTACAAATAACTTAAAGTATGTTTACTAAATCCACACCTGGGGCTTCAAGTTCATGAGAATGTTGGAAAAAGGAAAAACTAAGAAAAGGAATTATAAGTACATCAGCAATAAAAAAAAGTTGTATCTGTTCTTTGTCATATGATGTCAATATTTGACAATCTTGGAAAGCCTTGATGGATAAGACCATTTCTCCTAAGTTTTAGAGGCAGTAGAGAGGAAATCTGTCAGTGATACAATATAGGCTTTACTGAAGAAGGCTTTTCCACACAACCCCAAAACTTTTCCTCTTCCTTAACCTACTCCAGTTATCCTTACAAAACGATATAGTAATATGGGTAAATATATCCTGGACACAGATAAAAAGAACAGACTCATCAGTAGCTGGTACATCAGTCAAAATTATAAAGTCTACATGGTATCTCCACCACTGTTAAACAATTTCCTCAAAATGGTGATCACATCCGGCCAGTGTGGCTCAATGGTTGACCACAGATCCATGAACCAAGAGGTCCCCTGCTTGATTCCTGGTCAGGGCACATGCCTCGGTTGCAGGCTCAATCCTCAGTGGGGGGTGGGGGCATGAGAGGGTATGCAGGAGGCAGCCAATGGATGTATCTCTCTCATGGATGTTTCTATCTCTCTATCTCCCTCTCCTTCCTCTCTCTCTCTAAAAAAAAAAACATTTTTTAAATGGTAATCAGAAAAGTGATCGTTTGATTTAATAAAAATCTACTCTAATAATTTTATAAACTTCCTCAACACTATTATCAACTTTTTTCTAGTTATGCCCTTATTTTTTACCTATTATCTTTCACCTCCTATTTACTATCAGAGAAGTTACACTAAATAACTAAGAGATGCCATATGAAAATTACAATGAAAGTTTCCACTAATTAGTTTATGCTGATAATAGTTTATAACTTGCCTTTTCTTCCATGGGGTATTTTGTCCTTTCCACAACTTCTTACTAAGTCTCTACAGGTCAATACATTTACCATTTATCTCCCTTCCCAGTTTCTAAGTCAAATTTCTGCTTCTCTTGGTTCAGTCGGGGCCCAATAATTTAAAAAAACTTCATCACTGACTTAAAGACACACCACCAAGTTTCACTGCTTCTCAGTCCCATCCCATCAACTCACTTCTACTGATCTAATTCATCTTGTACATGTGTTTTTTTTAAAAATATATTTTTATTGATTTCAGAGAGGAAGGGAGAGGGAGAGAGAAACATCAATGAGAGAGAATCATTGATCAGCTGTCTCCTGCATGCCCCCTCCTGGGGATCAAGCCCGCAACCCAGGCATGTGCCCCTGACTGGACCCTTGAGTCAATAAGCCAATGCTCTATCCACTGAGCAAAACCAGCTAGGGTTCTTGTACATGTTTTTAATCCTCACCCGAGGATATTTTTCCACTGATTTTTAGAGAAAGTGGAAGAGAGAGGGAAAGAGAGAATACTGATGTAAGAGAAACACATGATTGGTTGCCTCTTACACAGCCCCAACCAGGACCTGGGCCAGGGAGGAGCCTGCGACCGAGCTACATGCCCTTGACCGGAATCGAACCTGGGACCCTTTGGTCCAGAGGCCTACGCTCTAGCCACTGAGCCAAACCGTTAGGGCTTGTACATGTTTTTAAATCCTAGTCTCCTGTTCCTTTTCTAACTCCCACCTTTAAGATGCCCTTGCCCCTCAAAAGACTAAACATCTCCCAGCATATCTCCAACTTTCTTCACCCCTCCTTCTATCCCTACTTGTAGGTCATCCTGGCTATATCCACAGCTGGCCTATCTTACAGAGCTCATCTATCCCATGGTTTAAACCTGGGATAAAATAGATGTTAAGCACAGAAATATATGAAGCACTTAAGATGCCCCAAGTAAAGCAAGTACCTAGATAAGGAAGTCATACCTGCCCAAAATACATATACACATGTATGTGCTCAAAAGGAAAGACAGAATTTAATGGTTACAATTCATCACTTCTACTAATTCCAAACTAATGACAGAAACCTTGAGGGATGAGTTGGGGAGAAGTAGAACAAACTAGTCAGTTAAGGTTAAAATCTAATACCATTACCTATATTCTCCAAATAACAAGCCAGTTTACACTAGGAAATACTTTATATAATAGTCCCGCATCTCACCTCCTCCTTTAAAAAATATATATATTTTTATTGATTTCAGAGAGGGAGAGGGAGATAGAAACATCAATGATGAGAGAATCATTGATCAGCTGCCTCCTGCACGCCCCCTACTGGGGATCAAGCCCACAACCGGGGCATGTGCCCTTGACCACATTAGAACCCAGGACCCTTCAGTCTGCAGGCTGATGCTCTATCCAGTGAGCCAAACCAGCTAGGACTCAACACCTTCTTCTCTTTTCCTTCAATGTAATTCTAAACTTGTTCTTCTGCAGTTTTATCACCTTTAATATAGTTTTTCTTGAGGTGTTTATTTTTTTTTTTTTAGAGTTCTAACTCTCCTTTTCTTATTTTACAGGTCTTCTTACCCTGCCCATTTCAATTGTCCAATCATAAAGGACTTCAATTCTACTCTACTTTCCCATCTCAATCTCCCCATACTTTGCAATAAAGCAGTGACTCTCAACTGGGAGATGGAAGGCACAGTAGTTTGAAAATATGTATTCAATGTCCTAATTTTATATTTAGCAAATGGAAAGAGAAAACACACCTCAGTGTTTAGGTTACTTATATTCAGTAAAACTGGACAAAATTTTCTTGGCTAGTAAGGATGCATAAAAGATGGGGGGCGGCGAGTGCTGGAGCAGAGAAAAAAGAAGCATCCCTGGCTCAGGGGTTATCGACACCTGTAGTGGGATAAGATTTCTTATGGTCTCTCAAAAGGGAGTTTATCATAATTATTGCTTATGACGGATGAGAAACACTGCAACAGTTGTCTAACAGATAACATCCATCTCCGTTCACAGATTTCTCTGTACGGACCATCCTATTAGAGATAATGTATGCCATATTGACAAATGCTGACTTCTTCTTTTTCTTTTTTGGAAACATGGACTTTTACAAAGTACCACTGATGCCCATTTAACCTCTAACTGCTCAAACATTCAGAAAATAACAAACTATTTTATTTCAAAGTATAAATCTTGTTATTGGAAACTGTATCCTTTGAAGAGGATCAGCTGCAGACAGATATAAACACAGGTTACTGAAACACAAGATGCTCAGAAGCAGCTTAATTTGAAATGAGAAATCCCTTGAAAATAAAATAATCAGAAGGCCTAAAATAAAAATCACCAATATAATTTTAAAAGAGGATTTAAAAACTGTACCATGGAGACATTTGTGAGACCCAAAGGGTCTCAAATTTTATAAAGAAATGGGAAACAAACACCCAAGGTGAATTTAATCACAATTTAGGGTCAGCAAGGGATCTACAGCAAAGGATGGAAGGGTACAGACCATAAGAACTGGAGCGTTTAACTTGGAGCCACTCAGATTTTCTCAAGAAGACTGAGATCCTAGGCCATTTTCTCTATCTTCGCTATTTTCATTGCTAAATCTGACTACCCTGTTTTCGTTTTCCCAATTACTTAAGAAAAAAGCACTCACACCTCAATCAGATGTATGGACATTTGGGGGCAAAGATGTAAAGTGAGCCCTCCTGAATAAACAAGAAAAGCAAAATAGACAACTATGAAAGCTAAAAGAATGTACGTATGTCCAGGGGGTAAAGGAGAAACTACAGAAATCATATACTCATATGAAAGGAGAGAAGGGGTAAGGTAAGGAAGTCAGGGGTTTAGGAACAGGGAAACGCGACTGGGGGTGGGGGTGGCGGGGACCCGGGTAGATTACCTGCTCATACTGCCGGGGCTGGTGCCAGTAAGGCCCATACAGCAGAAGAGGGAGATTTCTGGCAACTGGCGCCCCCCAAATGGAGATGAAGTACATGCACTTGAAGGAGGGAGCTAGCGGGGTGCCCTCCAGAGTGGGGATGGCCAAGACGGGAAGATGCGGGGGGGGGGGGGGGCGGAAGGGGGGATGTGGATGCCCGGGTGGGAGCAATGTTAGGGCGGAAGCTACAGGCTGGGAGGCTCGACAAGCCCAGATGGAAAAAAGGAGCTGTGCCTCACCCTCGTGTAGGAATAGAGGTGCCTTTACCTGCAGCGGCGTGGGGGGCCGGTTCGCCCCTCTCGCTGTCTCTCCAGCACCAGTTCCCCCCTCCTCCTGCGCAACCTAACCTCATGCTCCAGCCCGCCCCGCGCCCTCATTGGCTAAACTGGACTGCCACTCACAGAGAAGCAAAGACGCAAAACAGCGTAAAGGGTGGGACTTGGGAGAGTTTCCCCTCCCCCGCCACCTCGGGTTAGGTTGAGAGCGCACGGAGAGGCCTATCCGGTTTCTAGGGCCCAGGCGAAGCCTGCAGCTTGCTTGGAAAAAAAAGGGGCCTGGCCAGAGGAACTGTCTCATGCTGCGGGAAACTAGTCCTAGGGATTAAATTCCTTACCACCAACACTGTATTCTGCCCACCAAAGCGCATAAACTCAGGAGGGAGGGTTCCACTCCAGGCAAACTGCCTCCTCCTGAACTCCCTGCCTTCTAGCAGCCCTGTCAACTCTTCTGCTGTAGTGACTTTAACTTATCCCCCTCCCCATTAAAGGAGGCCAAATCTTCTCTCCATCATGGGAGCGAGGCAGTCCAGTGCTAGGATATGGAGGCCTTTTACTCTTTCTGCCACAACTCCAAATGCTGGTTTGCATTCTTGACACTCCAACCCATGGGCAGCAGTATCTCTTTCCAGGAGCCCTCCAACATTCCCAGCCCCTCCCTCCAAAACAGCCCCTCAACTCACCACAAAACCCGATCTCCTGCCCCCATCTCATTTCTGTTAAAACTGAACTCCTTTGGCATACTGGCCAGTGTCCACTTTGCTATGCCACTTGAAATCACTCTAATCCCCAATGAGACTAGTCAACTCCAGAGTGATGGTATGCAAGCTTAAATCCCCCAAAGTAAACTGTTATTAAAGAGTTGCTGATGATCTGACCACATTTCCTCTGAAATGAAACCATTAAAATTCTACTTTCTGTACTCTAGGACACAAACGAGGAAGCATATTAACTTGGCTGTAGAGCTCCTATTTTTAAACATTCTAGCATTACTGCTATTGCTAGGAACACCCAATTACCACTTCTGTAAACAGCAATACTGTTTTCCCATTCACTCAGGCTCAAAACCTCATCCTTATTTCATTTCTTTGCAATATCAAAATCTTATTTATCCTCTAAGATCTACATCAAATGCCTCTTCATTTTCTCTACATTTGAGTATATGATATACCAAGTAATGTGGTTGTATTAGAGAACCAAAGAGGAATAGATATGACCTCTACCTTCAATATATAGGAATATATTTGAGTATAAATGTGGGGAGAGGGTAAAGAGTAGGGAATTACGATAGTAGTGACAAATGTAAACAATTATAATACAAGGTGATATGTGCAATGAAATAAGCAGAGGACTATTACAGAAACAGATGAAAGAGACTTAATTTAGTACTTTCTTAATGGGAGGAAGAGTTAACTAGGGAAGGTAAGTGGGCTACAAAAAAAGATATTCAGGCAGCAGGAACAATAAAGAGGAAAACAAAACAAAGCACAGCAATGAGAAACAACATGAGACATGTAGTGGAAACTTTAAGTAGTTCTGTAGTTCAGTCTTGACAAAGTGTAAATCACAAAAAACAAATTAGAGGGAGATGAAATGGAAAGGACAGGTAAGGACCAGACCCTGCAAGGAGGACCTTGAATACCATGCTAAAGCATTTTTTAAAATTTTTGTTAATCCTTACCCCAGGATATTTTTTTCATTGATTTTTAGAAAAAGGAAGAGGGAAGAGACAGAGAAACATCAATATGACAGAGACACATCAATTGGTTGCCTCCTGCATGTGCCCTGACCTGGGCTGGGGATGGAGCCTGCAACCGAGGTATGTACCCTTGACTAGAATCGAACCCAAGACCTTTCAGTCCGTGGGCCGATGCTCTAACCACTGCGTAAACCGGCTAGGGCTAACACATTTTCTTATAGGTGGATGAGGAACCACCAAAACAGGGAATGACAGCCAGAACTGCATTTTGGTTAGCTAACTCTGGCTGTTAGGGAATAGATTTGGGGATGAGGGTACAGAGTTCACAGAAGCAGTTAGGAGGCTACTATGGTAGTCTAGAAAAGGGTTGTAGAGTGATATTTGCTGATTTTTCTTTCTGCCCAGCAACCAAAAGCCCCCTTCCTATATTGGGGTAATAGCTCAGATAAGAGTCTTCAATGGAAGGCTGGATATTAACTTCCACTATAGAGCCAGGGAGCAGGGGGACAGAGAAGGATGTTGGAGGTGGAGGTCTCACCTTCACTTCCTGGCAGAGACAAAGTACACACATGACCCTAGGCTAATTTAACTTGACAGACCTTAGGGGAGCTTTGACTTTGAACAGGTAATGCAAAGACCCAAAACAAGCAGGTAGACAACATTCAGCAATGGCAGACAGCAGAGTATTACTGCATCATCTTAAACAGACTGTTCAGTGGTGTGACCTTGGCTATGTTTTCCACATCTCTTGGTTTTAGATAATTTTTTAAACCAGATTCTCTAGCATTACCATTGATTTTGTAAGCCATACGATATCCATCCAATAAATTCCCTTTCTGCTTAAGTTAGCCAACTTGACTTTTATTGTTTGTAAACAAGATGTTTAGAGCCTAAACCATAGCAATGTGGTGGTTCAAAAGGTAATGATTGGAAGGAAGGGAAAGAGCCAATTAATGCTTATGAGATAAAAAATGGTAGAACCTGGAGTTTAGAGGCAAAGCTGAGTTCAAACATGTTGAGTTTGTGGCCTAATGATATTCAATAGGAGGTTGGACATATAAGTCTAGCAGTTGGCTTGGCGAAAGATGTAGAGTTACCAGTATCTAAATAGCATTTTCAAGAGTGAGGATTACACAGGGAGTGTGAAGAGCAAAGCAAGAATATGAAAAACTGCACCAATATTGTTGGGGAGACAACAGAGAATACTGGGGTCTGTAAGGAACTGGAGACCCCATGTCTATCTATTCCAAAGAGAGTGGCTGCTATTTAGCTCTAGTTAAGTGTTGCCATATTGAAATGTACATCCAAGGTTGACAAAGAACTTCAGATTTTTTCTCAAGCCAGAAATAAAGTTTATGTAAATCTTCTAGGTTTTAAATGTACACTGAATAAATAAAAAAGATAACTAACTTTTTAAAATATGTTTTTATTGATTTCAGAGAGGAAGGGAGAAGGAGAGAGAGTTAGAAATATCAATGAGGCAGAATCACTGATCAGCTGCCTCCTGCATCCCCCCAGTAGCCTTCCTACTGGGGATTGGGCCTGCAACCCGGGCATGTGCTCTGAACTTCCTGGTTCATAGGCTGATGCTCAACCACTGAGCCACACCGGCCAGGCATTTTTAAAAAGTGTTTAAAACTGTATACAGGTTAAATAAAACACTTAGCTGGAAACCAAATTAATGAGCTTTTTGGTGAGAAAAGCTAAGGAGGAACTCAGGAGAACATCAGGATTTAAGAATCAGAATAAGCTACACCTACGAAGCAGTTAAAGAAGGAAAAGCTGGAGAAGCAGAGTGGGCAATGTCACCGAAGCAAAGAGAGAAGAGTATTGCAGGGGAGAAAGAGTGATTGATTATATTGAAGCAAAAATGTCCAATAACAAATTTCCACTGGATTTAATAACTGAAAACTTCTTGATCCCTACTTTTCATTGTCAAGCAGTGCGATACGAGCCTTCACAGCATTTTAAGTACTTTTTAAAAATAATTATCTTCTATTTTGTATTTCACTTATATTTGTACATGGAGGTATAATGAGCTTTCAAGTCAGAGGGATGAGGGTTCAAATCTTCGTCCCACCAAGTAAATTAACCTTTTTGAGTCTAGTTCATTGCTCTCTACAAAGAGGGATCAAGTTACAGGACCACTAGTGAGGATTAATAAAACACCTAGCACAATATTTTGCATATACCATTATGTCCTAGGAGGTACTCAACAAACATTGCTGGATAGATAGTTGGGAAAAAATTTCGTTTTTGCCAGTGTTCTCCACCTAATCAGTTTTAGTGGGATCATCACCCCAATTAATGGACTCTAAAATAATTAATTTCAGCAAGTTAATTCCTATGAGCTTGAATGTACAGTCTAGCTCTCTTCCTCTGTATTAAATCTAATTTAAGGCAAATGGGAATAACCACACTTTAGATTCCAGAATCTGAGGACCATGTTCAACTAACTGGCTTTGTTCAGTCTAAACCTACGATCGAGATGTTCTAAATCACTAGTATCCAACTTTGAGTGGTGAGAGACCTAAGTTAAGACTCTCAGGGATCTAAGGAAGGGCCATAAAGATTTCAGAAAAGTCACACCCTGAAACACTTTTTTCAATTGGCTTCCAATATACCACACTTTTCTGGTTTTCCTCCTACCTCTAACTAGTTCTCCTCTGCCAGCCTTTAATTGTTCAAGTTCACCAAACTTTGGTCTTAGAACCCTTTTTATTTATCATTCTATATTTCCTTTTCAAGAATATCTAGTTCACATGCATGGTCTCAATTATTATTCACTTTTTCCACCAAATTATCTATATGCGTAATGTCTCCTGAACTAGAGCAACTGCCTTCTAACTGGTTCCCCTCCATTCTGCCTGTTTAATTTTTATTTACCCTTCAAAGCTTATTTCAACATCATCATTTCGAAAAAAGCTTTCCCTGATCTTCAAGACAAAAAGCCGAATTTATGCAGTATACGTTACATCACAGGCACTCTTCTAAACAATGCAAATACAGAACCCATTTCATTTTCTTAAGCCTAAAATAACTACCTTTATTGTATAGATGAAAAAACTGAGGCACAGAATGATAAGCAATTTTCTCAACATCCACAGTTGGCAAAAGCAGTGCCAGACTCAAATTCAGACAGTGTGGCTTCAGAAGTCACATCTTAACCACCCTACTACATTAGGCTCTTGGTTACATGCCCCTGTTAGAAACTGTCTTTTAACATCCACAACTTTTGTGTAGTACAGACTGAACAACTGATTATAATATAATTAATAGTTTGATGCTCTCCCCTCCCCCCCCCATATTAGAATGCAAATTCCACAGGTCAAGGACTGTGTGTAACTTGTTCATTACAATATTCCCTTTGCCTATCGGATGGTAATAGACATTCAATATACATTTGTTGAAGGAATGCATGTTCAACTTCCAGCCAAAGGTCTGTGGGAGTGAGAGGTAATGGGGAGGTTTCTGGCAAAAGCAAGGACTTCTCTCAGAATGCAGACAGTTACAAATTAATGGGCAGTGGCACATTTTTCTACCAGAAGCATTCAGAAGAGGCATCATGAAATCATAAGCATCTTCACGTTTTAGGACCTGTAAAACTGAACACAGCTTTTACATATAGCAAAAGGGGCTACAGGCAATACCCATAAAAACACTGCTTTCTATAGTGGGACAGTGTTGAAAGTAATGAAATTTTAGCCATCTTCTTTCGGCTTGGGACCATAAAGACTCAGTGGTGGCCAATTTAAAGCTGTGGCAAGCAGCAACTAGATGACACTATACCCATATGACTTGAAAATAGGGCATGGATTCATTTTTAAGTCAGCCTCATTATGTGTTTTTTTCCCAGTAAATACCTCTGAGTTTTGCTCTCTCTGAAACAGAAAATAAGAGCCTAATCTTTAGGTCCTTTGGTCAAGTTAGACTGGATCTTCCTCTTCACTGGCACATGGTCACCATGGTGAAAAGAACATTCTGGACTACAGATGAGGAATATATAACTGGATCAACACGTCCACCTTGTATGATGCCACTTTTGGTCATTCAGCATGGTAACAACATATATGTAATTTAGGTAACAGAATCCTGGTCCTCTTTATGCCCCCCCACACCGCTCTTACATGCTCTACTTATACTGGGGCAATATACATACATTTGCTCAGCCTAACAGAAAAATATAAATATTTACTTTATTTATGAGGGATTGTTTTCATTGCAACATTTATGTTAAAAAGGTGTGTGTGGCAGGGGGAGGAGAAACATTATAAAGCACTATTATCACACTTGTGCCTAAATGACCCCAGTGACATGTGACTAATGAAAACTTAGTGTGCTACTTTGACGTGCATTGGCTAAAAATATGGAGTTATTTGCAAGACAGACCAAGTGATTTTCCCATGTGGAGGTTAAAGTATTTCACACGCTCTTATCTTCAAAATAACCAACTTAAATAAAAGAAACAAACTATGATTTTTTTTGCCTTTTAACAGAGATACAAAAAAAAAAAAAGTTATATTCTCAAGGTTCTACAACTGCTAAAGGTACAGCTTTAACAGGCTACCAGATGCCTATTTGTCTCATGTTGTGGTCAAAGAGAATTCTCCGACAGGGGTCAGCACTGAACCTTTAAATAGGGGGAAGTAGATAGTGAATGAGACTTTGAAGTCCAACAGACTAGAGTCCTACTCCTAGTTAAGTTACCTAACCTCTCTTTTTCTTTTCTCTTCTGTAGAATGAAGTTAACATCACATACATTTCAGGATTATTCTGAAGATTAAAAGATAATGTACAGCCTGACCAGTGGCTCAGCGGTTGAGCGTTGACCCATGCACCAAGAGGTCGCAGATTCAATTTCCGGTTGAGGCACAAACCTGGGTTGTGGGTTTGTCCCCAGTGGGGGCGTGCAGGAGGCAGCCAATCGATGTTTCTCTCTTATCGATATTTCTATCTCTCTCTCCCTCTTTCTAAATATCAATAAAAACATAACTAAAAAGAAAAAGATAATGTACAATGTTTGGCACACAGTAGGAAAATCAAAAGAAGTTTATTATTCCCTGTCCAATAATTTAAAAGAGTACCTCTAAAGATTTCTCTCAAAGCAAAATTACTCCTTTGAGACTTGGCTGAGCTGATCTACTAAGCATAAGGGTGGAATACTGAAATAGATGTAAAAGTTTCACAATTACAATAGCAGGACTGCTGGGTGGGATGAAAAGACTCCGCTGAGAAAGCAGTAAAACCCTTTAACCTCAAGCCCATGGAAAAGACTTCAACCAGCACTGGTGTCTAGGGCAACATCCAGGTAATTCAATTAATCATTTTTCATCTTTGTGGGAATGATGCCAGTGTCTATCTCCTACTACTCCATTTACTTCACAATGCCTGCTCATGGGAACTTAGGTTCTCCAACTAAGCAGGCTGTCCCTTGGTAGTTCATATGCCCAGATCCAACTGCCTCAACTTTTGATTCCCATGGTCTTTAGGAGAGGAGTGATCGTTCCGTATATATAAGACCTTATGAAAAAGATTGCCCCAACAGGAGGCATACCTGAAAAATAAGCAAAAGCACTACATTTTACAGAAGAATTGATGTGTTACTAATGTGCTCCCCTCCACAGACAAGAGGTAAAAAAAGAGAATGACTGAGCACTGATTAGAAGTAATGAAGAAACCATCGAGTAAAAAGTTCAGTATCCATGCAACTTGGTAGCCCCTATTCAAAAATCCAAAGTTTTTCCCATTCAGTTTATTTAGGCAGATGTATATCTGATAAAATCATGTTCTGTTACAAAATCCTGCTATGGCCCTGGCCAGTTGCTCAGTGGTTAGAGCATTGGCCACAGGCCCAAAGGGTCGTGGGTTTCAATTCCTGGTCAAGGGCATGTACCTGGGTTGCAAGTTTGATCCTGGATCTGGTCACGGAATGTG
Source organism: Corynorhinus townsendii (assembly GCA_026230045.1). Classification (NCBI taxonomy): domain Eukaryota; kingdom Metazoa; phylum Chordata; class Mammalia; order Chiroptera; family Vespertilionidae; genus Corynorhinus; species Corynorhinus townsendii. Next base: position 158,460,291 of record JAPDVU010000001.1, on the reverse strand, counting down.
GGAGGCAACCAATCAATGTGTCTCACAACCATGTTTGTTTATTCGTTCTCTCTCTCTCTCTCTCTCTCTCTCTCTCCCTCCCCCACCCTCCCCCCTTTCCTTTCTTCCACTCTTTCTAAAAATAAATGGGAAAAATATCCTAAGGTGAGGATTAAAAAAAAAAAAATCTGCTATGATTTGGACTTTAAAAAGGCAGCCCAACTACTGAAATCACCATTTCCTCAAGAACTTAATGAAAAAGAAAATCCCATATCATTAATGGGACAATGTACAAATTAGACCATGTCCCAAAGTACTAACTCCCAAAGATGTAGTGGACCCCCAAAGTATGTAGTGAAAGAAAAAAATGAAAGTATGTAGTGGGGACCCAGCCAATGTGGTTCAATGGTTGAGTATCGACCTATGAAAGGGGAAGTCACAGTTTGATTCCAGGTCGGGGCACATGCCCAGCTTGCAGGATTGATCCCCAGTGTGGGGCGGACAGGAGGCAGCCTATCAATGATTCTCTCATTTGATGTTTCTATCTCCCTCTCCCTCTCCCTTCCTCTCTGAAATCAATAAAAATATGTATTTTAAAAAAAGAGGAAAGTACATAGTGGGTACATAGTGGGGGAAAAAACAACACAAAACCTTTGGGTATTCCAAGGATTTCTATAATGACAATGAAAGACAGTTGGAGAAACCTGAAAGATTTTACAGCACTTGAAATCCTTTCTCTCAGGTGAAATTAAGAATTAAGTTACTATACTTCCTTTCTCAGAGAAGTACTGACATTGTTTTAGAAGAATTACAGACTCTCAAAACCAAAAAGTCTTATAGAATTAGTAGGTACTGGAGTATTGGGGCATTACCAAAAGAATTAGAACTATCACATTTAATGTGCTGACATACAGGGGAGAAAAGAAGCATAGTCCTATTATTGCCTTGTAATCTGAATAGCATGTCATATAACTGCCTTTTTAAAATGAAATAAAGTCTGAAAATGCCAAATAAAATTAAGCCATACACAATAAACTTCTCTGGAAATGTACAGAGGAAAGGGATGTTTCATTCTTTCAATGACAAACCCAATATTTTCTCAATAATTATGCTTAAGAGCAAGTTTCTTGTTAAAATCCTTGACTTGTCTTTGAATTTTGGGGGGTATTTTTATTTGAATAGGAGTGAGCCTGATGTTCTGGGAAGTCTTCGCAAACACACCAATAAGAATATATTTAGATAGTCTGAAATTGTAGAGGCTAGAACACTGTCTAGGTTCCCTACACTGTTTAGAATACATTCTTGGATCCATCCCTGCTGAAGGTGAATGTAAAGCAATTATTCATGTCAGTCTAGTTTCTGTTTAAGCCTGCTGGACTTTGATTATCATGTAACATACGTTAGTGGGTAGAAATTAAGTGTTTTATTTTTAAAAGTCTCCTGCTGCAATCTGAAGGCAAGAATTAAGATATTTTTTAATTGATCATTTTGCTTCATTAAACAACCAAGAACCTGGTGAAGGACAGAAAGTAATGGATAAGTAAAAGGTGAAAAAAAAATTTACAGATACCTATAGAAGAGCGTAATGAGAAATTTGTATTTTAAATTTAAAACATCCAGTAACTACAAAAAGATGGACTTATTTTGCAATACAAATACAATGAAAATCTTAAAGGCGGTATGAAAGAGTTAGAACACACACAAAAAGAGCTAAATTACAACTTCATAAATGTACACACATAAGGCAAAACTGAGAGATTAAAAGAGGGAAAAATCATTCAGGATAAAATTTAGAATGTAATAAGTGGTTAAATAAACTTTCAGGCAACGGTAAACAGTTTCATATAGAAATACAACTATCACTTGGGTACTAGAAACCATTAATGTTTCTCTACATTCCTTACAAGGCCTCAGCAAGACAGAAGCAAAAAGGTGCAATGTTAGTGAATAAAAAAAACATGAAGTGAACAAAATCATAATGGAGGATGAAAGGAAGACCACTAACTTTGTAAATAAAAGAATAAAAATTTACTAAAGGGGAACTCTATAAAGTTAAGCTGAATAAAATATGAAATGACTGCCTATGAGAGAATCAAATGTTAAAGGTAAGATAGTAAACACAGTACTAGGTTGGTCACGGTAGTGTAAGGGTAGTTCATGCAAAGGCCTGCAGATTAGGGACTTGCTCAAATGCAAGCCCAGAAGAGGACTGACTTCTAGGGGTGAGGGTGAAAGGTCCAGAAAAATATTTGTCTCTGTTTATCCCTGAGGTATTAGGCTCAATGTAAGCCCAAAAGATATCTTAACTCTTGCAGGGTTGTGGACACAGTATCTCTAAAGCATTTGGCATCTCTCTGAGTGTTCTGAAAGTGTTACAATATTTCAGCAGATGGGAATATCAAATCTCATTCTTTCAGTAAGCAAGAACAGTTCTTGGCACCCACCAATTAATCTTAAGTTGTAGTTTTGCTTAGAAAGATCTCGCTGTTTTTAAAAGATGTGTGCAATGGTTGTGGTTGTTTTTTTAAGACAGATTCCCCCTCACCATCCTACCTTAGTTATCAGAAACTTGACCCTTCAGCCCTAGCCGGTTTGGCTCAGTGGATAGAGCGTCAGCCTGCTGACTGAAGGGTCCCAGGTTCAATTCTGGCCAAGGGCACATGCGGGCTCGATCCCCAGAAGGGGGTGTGCAGGAGGCAGCCAATCAATGATTCTCATCATTGATGTTTCTATCTCTCTATCCCTCTCCCTTTCTCTCTAAAATCAATAAAAATATTAAAAAAAAAAACTTGACCCTTCACATAAAATGTCAATATTTTCATTTTACAACCAAAACTCTGCAGTGGTGGTTATTATAATGCCAGGATTCTTCCACTCCAGCACCCAGCGATGCTGCAGACAAGGCTGTCCTAGGCAACACAAGATCTGTGTTTCCTGGTGATTCACAGCCAGCTCAGCAGATTTGTGTCATTTTCTATCCTTGTCTAAATGTATTTTGTCAATTTGGGAACTGACAAAATCAAAAGGCCAGATGCAGAAGATAGATCAAACAACATGGGAAAGTGTGAATTGTGCAAGTACCTGTACACTGCTTCATCAAATGCCTTATCAAAATCCATTACTTCTCCGCTACTTCAGTTTTAAGCCTCCCACCCGAGCCTTGCCACCCACACACACCTGTCTTTGGCCAGTTTACTCCATCCTGCCTTGCAGACCCACTGGTATGCCACTCTTGCAACTCAGGCCTTCTTAAACGAAAAATGTTTTCCACCGAAACCAGTTTGGCTCAGTAGATAGAGCGTCCGCCTGCGGACTGAGGGGGTCCCAAGTTCGATTCTGGTCAGGGGCATGTACCTGGGTTGCGGGCACATCCCCAGTAGGGGGCGTGCAGGAGGCAGCTGATCGGTGTTTCTCATGGATGTTTCTAACTCTCTATTTCTCTCCCTTTCTCTCTGTAAAAAATCAATAAATTTAAAAAAGAAAAAGAAAAATGTTTTCCTTATCATAACTCTTGTTAAGGGGCAGGATAATTCTAAAATACTTGGAATGGGAAGCTTCTCACATTCTGGCCCTAAGCGGTTAACAATCTGTTCTGAAATCTATTTGGTGACCAAACTCAAAAGAAATTCTGCAGAAGACATTATCTAATTAACTAAGAGAGGACATTGTTCACATCACAAACTCAACCTCTAGTATCTAAAGTGCCCTACACCAGAGGAGCCCTGAGCTGATGGTAGGATAACCCAGTCAGAGATTCCCTACAGAATCGACAGGCTCAGAACAACAGAGGAGTAAATGATCTGGGGCTGTCGGTGTGTGTGATGGCAGGATGCAGTGGTCACCGATTACGCAGCTCCTCTGGCTGGTGTTTGGGACGTTCTTTAAAAGAAAAAGACATCGAATACACAAGTCTTTGATTTTTGGCTCACTATGCTCAGTCACTGAAAAGAGTGGTTCACTAAACATCTATACCCCAATATACCTACACTGTACACCTCTTCTTCCAAGACCTTAATCACTTCAGGCCTGCCCCTTAACAGGCAGGAGCGGCTGCATTTGCACAGCTGCTGCAATGGCAGGGAAGTTTCCTGCGACACTGGAGACAGGTAAATAAATTGCATTAGCTCAGAGGTAAGGGGAGGGGTCTTCTGCCAGTGAAGAGTTTACATAATGCAACAGAAAACCAGTAAGCTCTGCAGACCTGTCAATGGAGAGGCAAGGTTTGGGCTCCTCTCCGCCCCCACTCCCGCCCCCGCCTCTAAACACTCTCCAAAAGCCTGCTCTTCTCTTCTAAAGATCCACAGAAATTACACGTAATAATGTATAACAATCTGCACACGCTTACCCCATGCGTTCCTACCCACTTTTACTAGTAAAATACAAGAACACAAGCCAACCCCCCCCCCAAAAAAAAAAAAACAATAACCCTAATCTCTCACTACTGAGTCCAAAGTATGGAGTAACCAAATGGAGCCGGGGAGTTCTCCTTCCTCTGAAGGGGAAAGGAGAACAAGGAGCTGCCTTAAAATCTACACCACGCCCAGTAACGCAATGACAAGCCCTAAAACTCCACCGCGGCCGGGGCAGCTCCCTCCGCGGCTCCGCGCGGCTCGGCGCGGCTCGGGCCCAGCGGCCGGCCGCTCCCCCGGCCTCTCACAAAGGAGAATGGTTCAGTCCAGAGCATCACCCAGCACCTGATCCCTTAACAACTGGCGGGCGGGCAAAGGGCGGTGGATCGAGGAAGAGGATGAGTTACTGAAACCAACTCTAAGAGCCTTAGCCTTTGCAAAGACCCTTGGACCAGCATTGAGGAGCGGGCACAAACGGGAAGCCTACCTGAACCAGTCCCGGCACTTCCTTTCCAGCCAGCTTTTCAACTCACCCTTTCGGAGAACAAGGCGCCTTCCGGCGGAGCATGGCCAGCCCTCACCTCAATCTAGCTTGCTAGTAGTCCATTCGCGCCCGGCTCCGCCCACCTAGCTTCCTCCCACCAATGACAGGGCCGATGCCCGGCCTCTTCCACCGGGGTTGTGTGAGTCCCATCCAGGAAGTCTCTCAAGGGTGGGAGGTCCTAAAAGGCTCCGAAGTGTACTTAGGCAACCACAGATATGCCTGATTGAAAATAAAATCTGGCGGTAGCTGCTATCGGCAGGCTCAGTTCGCAGGCGTTCAGGCCTCTTGGCATTTCTTTTGCCCCCGCCATTGGGGGCGCTCTAAACGAAAACATTTAGTTACCTGTTTCTGGGAAGCCATCTTGGATCGGGCTGGTGCCCTGGGGCAGGAGGAAGGAGTGCTTAGAGAAAGTGAAGCTCTTTTCGGCGTTTTGTCGGACTGCTGAGGTCCAGCTCCAACTCCTTTATATAAGAATGTCCCTTGCTCACGATGGGGAGAAACTGGAATATTGCTGAATGTGGTGAGAAGCAACCACCAACCCCTCTCACAGGAGTGAAGCGATCTTATCAAATCAAATCAAAGCAGCAAAAAAAATGAGTTCTTAGAAAGACAATGGATTTTCCCAGTTCCTGGAATAATCCTTTATGGTCACCTCACTCCCCAGGACATCAGCGTAAGACCAACCTAAGTTATATCTCTATTCTAGATGCTTCTAATCCTTATGCTTCACTTGCAAGTTTTCCAGTGTTCTGACTTTGAAAGTACTGGACTGGGAGTCCGTTGGAAACAGGATTTAGGGAAGAACATTTTATTTTTTTATTTTTAGAAAAGTACTAAATTCATCAGTAGATCCAAACTACTTGTAAATACAGATAGAGCAAATGATATGTCTTAAAAGAGAAATTATATGTAAGGAAAAGAGCCATTAAGAGACAGCCTTAAAAACATAGGCAGCAGAGAGTAATTTTCTAATAACTGCATTTAGATAGGAAAGGAAATAATTTTATTTCCCTTTTTATTGAACTTATTGGGGTGACACTGCTTAACAAAATTATACAGGTTTCAGCTGCACAATTCCACAACACATAGGAAATAATTGAATGGCGGCTTAAATTCTCTTGTGGTCGATGAGATTTTCCTGTGTGTCCTAGTCTAAATCTCTCCTTGCTACCGAAAGTTTTTGTTTTTGAACTGAGGAGTGGAGCCTTTCCAGATCATGAAAGGAGTTTCTAAATGAATGGCATGTTTGCAAGGTAGGAGTTCAGAGACCTGAAGGAGTCATATGAGTAATATTTTATCACAGAAGTGTTAAGACTTGGCCACATACATTTCCCTGTATATTGTACAGTCTGTTGGCCAAATTCTCCCCTATCATATCAAACTTGAGGTATTAGGATTTATCAAAACAATGTGTTGTAACTGCACATGCAGATATGATCCTATTAACAATTTCTAGAATGAGAACCTATTATCCTTTTGCCTATTTCATACAAAATAAACTTGCTATCAAAGGAACCAGTTATAGGCATTCCATTATAGAAAGAAGAAAGGGTATGCCTGGTCTAATAATTACTGCTGTCTGCAATGATCTACAATAGTAATAGACTGCTATAAATAATATGGCTTCCAATGGTGTTGGCCTTCAAAAACCAATCAACACCCTTATTATCTCATAGCTACCATTCTTCATCAGGGGTGCAAGATCCATTTTATTTTATTTTAGTGAGGGAGAGGGAGAAATAGAAACATCAATGATTGATTGGCTGCCTCCTGCACGCCCCACACTGGGGATCGAGCCCACAACCCGGCATGTGCCCTTGACTGGAATTGAATCCAAGACCCTTTAGTCTGCAGGCTGATACTCTATTCACTGGCTACGGCATGGGAGATCCATTTTCTATGGTAATTCATAACCATTTCACTCAGAGCATCAGCAATGATCAACACAGGTCATGAATTTGCCCAGAAACTTCTGTTTCTCCTGTTTATCTTACAATTGGTGAAATACCCAAGTATAGAAGGTTATGAATGATTTGGATAATAGAACTGGATGTAGGAGTTTTCGTTTAAAAAGATATGCTCCAAAACATCAAAATGGTACACTATAATGGCTCTCAAAGCAGCCGCTCCAGGCAGGAATGCTATCTTTGATCAATGCCTACAAACACTAAATATTTTTTGGTTGGTAAAGAAAACTGTACCAAAACAATAGTTATATTTACTTTAGTTTTGTCCCTCGTGTGAAGGTGCAGGCTAACCCCAAATTCAACAGCCTTAAATCCTTTTTGGAATAAGGTCAGATTTAAAAAAACAAAAGCATAAGCAAAACAATACCCCAAATGTCTCCCAACTTCCTATGGTGCAGTGGTAACTGGGACAGAACCCTCTATGGCATGAATGTATCTCAAGGAGTACCTCTTCCAATATCTTTGATAGAATTTCCTAGGAGAGTATCTACTTATGTTTCAGATCAATCAGAAATAACACATGAAATATGAGCAGCTTGGATACATGCATATATTTAATAATGAAGCAATTCACCACCAACAACAAAAAATTAGAAAAATTCATGAGACTCAGTGCTGTGGAATAGTATGGGACAGCAAGGCAAAAGATACAGCAACTGACCCGGAAAGCAGAATGAAGAGGGAAGCAAAGACAAATTTGGCTAGGATAGTATTATATGCTCTTCAGGAGAATAAAAAAAGAAAAGGAGAAGGGCTGCAGAAATACCCACTTATTTGACTGCGTAGAAGCAGGCAATCTTACTGTACACTGCATGGAAGGGAAGCAAAGAGCTAAGAAGGGAAAGAGGAGAGGGAGAAGAGGACTATAGATTCCAGGGTAAGCAGATAGAAGAGATTGAGATAGAGTTACAAAGAGAAGACTCCAAGGCCTTTTGTTTCCTCTGAACTCTAAAACAGACCTGTTCTGAGTCTTTAAGTATGTCAGTGAGATTCAGTGATCACAGAAATAGCACTAGGCGCTGCGAAGGAATGGTGGAGGGCGCGCGTCACAAAGTACAGGGATGACGTGGTCCCTGCTCTCAAGGAGCTTACATCCTATGTGGGGAGACAGATTCCACGCACAAAACAACTATAAAACATATTTACAAAGCAACAAATACAAATAAATATACATATGAGTAAACAACATAGGAAAGTTAAGGAGTACTGTGTCAATAATTGCTTAGAATCCCTAGGTCAGTCAAAGAAGACTTTCTGAAGGAAAGTTTTGGACTTCGAGTATAATGTTAGCAGAGAGTAGGGCATGTGCAAAGGCATAGAAGTGGAAGTAAATATGTCATGTCCAGTAAGTAAGCAGAATAGCTTGATTAAGTAAAAAGTCTCAATCGGTCTCATTAAGAAGTATGATGAAATAGTAGGGGTCTATTTGGTGAGAGAGACTGCAATGTTAGGTCTGGTCCCTAAAAGAAACAAACAGGGAAAGATGTTTTCTTTAGGTAATAAGTGGCCACAGGTCCAGGAGCAATTCCACTGCTCTCAAAAGTTTTGTAGTTACTCTAAGACTAGTAATAAGACAGTAGAGAAGTATTCAGCATTCTTCAGCAGTTCAAGAACTCTTGCAGCCTTCTGCAAGAACTCTTATGAAGCGACAGGTGGAAAAACAATGAAATTCAAAGACTGAGGATCTATCATCCAAAGGCTAGCCAGATCCCAGTAATCTCAAGTGTTCAAGCAGAATGTCCCAGACCCATGTTACTGATTCCTGGTGGGGAGCAGATTATGTATACTTCTAAAATAATTTATTTTTTAATTGCCATGACAATCAACTTTGATATTAACATTTTAGAAATAAAAATAGGGTATAAGAAGAGCCCTAATCTATAAGGAATGCTCACGTCCCTGAAGAAGGGACAGGTCAGTAAGGGCTCAATTTTCTCCGGTCTTTAGGTGGAAAGGCAAAACATCACACCTTGAAAGGAGGCTTTTCTCAGCCAAAGTTAATAAGACCTCTGTAAGCCTATTGATCTGAAGCTGTTCCAGGAAGGAAAAAAAAACAAGAGTCCAGGCCAGACATTCAGCAGCAGCCAGAGTTAGACTCTATGTCACCAGAGTTCCGCTGGGAGGCGATGGGTGCCACTGATGTTGAAATACACTGTTGAGGACCGATCTTGATGCCATTTGCCTGCAAAAGAAAAGAAGCAGTAGTGCCCACCTCAAGTGCTCAAGTAAACAGGAGAAAGGAAGGGAATAAAAGGAGAAATCATTAATTACTCTTTCTAGAAGCAGATATGACCTTGGCAAGTAACCATGTGCCCTAACCAGACTGTTGTAGAACAACAATCTGTGACAGTGAAGAAAAGACGACCAGCTGTGTTATAAATATTAGATGACTAGATGTGGCCAGCTATAGATGACTAGAAATGGCTTTTGTGTTCCTTTTTAAGACAACTGTTATACTTAAGATTCACAGCTATGTGCAGAATCAGGATGTGATTAGGAAAGAGTAGGAGCAGGCAAAAGAGTAGAAGTAGTATATAAACATATAATTCTTTTATGTTTTGCCCCAAAACTTGCTTTATATAATGGCTCTGCTGAGCAATTAAGTATTACACTTCTCTCAAGCATCAAAATAGTAAAGAAATGCGGTGAGAAGAAAACCTCTCATACTGTATAAGCTTTTTAGGTCACCAACTAATAAAATCACTTGAAGCATTCTAGGTCTCAGATTTGAGAAAACAACAACAAAAAACAAACAAAAACAGAAAATAATGACAGGTTTCTGTGCACCTACATAAAAAACAACAAGTATGAAATGGCATAGCTTCAACTAGTATAATGTTAGTGGGATGCTTACATTCTAGGGTGCTTACTGTAGCATTTAAGACAAAGCAAATTTTATTGTCAGCCCCACCCTTTCTCACCTCATTGTGGACATCAAATAAACCCTGCTGGATCTTCCTATATATTTCTTTGGCTGTGTTAATGAAGGCCTAAAGGAGACATAAATTATATTATTAGGCTCCAGTTTAGGTAGAAAATAAGGAAAAGAGAATACAAATAGTATTCCTATTTGTATTTCTAAAGTGAATTGGAGCCCTAGCAGTTTGGCTCAGTGGACAGAACATCAGCCTGTGGACTGAAGAGTCCTGGGTTCAATTCTGGTCAAGGGCATGTAACTCAGTTGTAGGCTCCCAGCCCTGGTCAGAGGCATGCGGAAGGCAACCAATCGGTGTTTCTCTCCCTCCCTCTCCCTTCCACTCTCTCTAAAAATCAGTGGAAAAAAATATCCTCAGGTGAGGATTAAAAAATAAATAAATAAAGTGGATTAGGAACCATTAGAAGAACAGAGTAAAAATGTATAAGATCCCCCCCAGTCCCTGTAAAAGCCATTGTGAGTAGTTTTAAAAAGAAAAAAGGAATTATATGGTATTTTGGTACTGATCCAAGATGTTCCTAGGTTGGCAAACAGGCTCTCTTCTTAATTGATACAGTCAACACCAGGCTGAGGAATGATTACAGCACACCCCATGAGACCTTCCAGCTAAAGTAATTTACAAGTAACAGTGCTGTCTAATCCAAGCTTATAATTAATGTTACCCAAAGCAAAAATAAAACCTTAGAAATCAAGGAAAAGAAATGGGGTGATTCTCTTAAAGGAGGCATGTGGTCACTTTGAACACATAACATTCTTTCTTTACCCATGTCTTTGAATAAAAGGACAAAGATATGATGTAATCTCTGAAAAGCTTTCCCTACTTTTTTCCAAATAGTACCTCTTCAACATTGCAGGCTGTTTTGGCTGAAGTTTCCATGAATATAAGTCCATGCTCCCGAGCAAAGGCCTCCCCTTCTTCTTTCTTCACATCCCTGCGGGACTCTAAGTCACTACAAAAGATTAATTGGGGAGAAAACGAAAATAAGATCCAAATGAAAGAAACTCTCATTCTAAAAGAATCCCATAACTGTTTCAACTGTCAGTTAATCCATAAGGAATATAGATCCTACGTGATATTTATAGGGTTACTGATTTCTGTGGTGTCTTGGAAAATATGCTTCAGATCCATGATGGCTGCTGCATGGTTGAGGATAATATCTTACTCTATTACAGAGAATAGGGTTTATAAATGGTTAGACAAGCTCATAGTTGCTCAAGGCTTATACCCTGTGCTTTCTTCAAATGACATCCAGTGGAAGCAACGGAAAGAAGATGAATGGGAAATTCCAGTTGTCAGAAAGGAGAAAAGTCATAGATGTCCCATCCCATCTTAATGAGTGTCTCCCTCCTTTACTGGAAGCAATTCACAAGAAGAGAGAAAGCCAGGAATAAGAACACAGGTGCCTTAACTCTCACTACTCTCATTATTAATATGTACAATAGCAGCTTGCCATTAGGTAAATGAAGGATTCAGAAAAAGTTATATAATTGGGTAATATGGGGCAGGGGAATAGAGCAAAAGACTTAGAAAGGGAATGAAGAGTCATATGGAAAACTTTAGGAAATACAGAATAAAAGTCTGTAAAATAAGGTAAGGATAGACTTTTTTACTTTTCAAATTAGAAATTTTCATTTGGGAGGCTTCTAGTATTTCAATCATGAAAAAAAAAAATCAAGGAGTAAGTCCATTAAAGAACAACAAATCTACAAAATGTATATTTATTGTTCATCAGCTGTATACAGACCAAGGAAGAACTATCCATCTAAATGTCAACACTCCGAAGCTGTTCTAGTCCAGATGCTCCTCTAAGCTCCAGACCTGTTTGTCCATTTGCCTGTTCTTCATTTCCACTCTGATGTGTAAAAGGAACTTGAAACTTACATCAAAATGGAACTGGTTATTTTCCTCCCAACCTGCTTCTGCTGCAGGCTTCCACATTTCAATAAATGGCACAAGGCAAAATCAAAATACTTTTACTAACACCTTTCCCTCCTTCACTCCAAATACCCTATCCATTGCACAGTGAGGTGCTTCCAAAAGGTACCTTAAAATTCTTTTCTCTTTCTCTCCATCCTCATCACCCTACTCCAAGCCACCATTCTCTCTCACCCAGAGGAATGCAACTGGGATCCACTTCAACCCTTGCTCCCTCCAGAGAAATCTTTTAAAATCTCATCAAGTCACTTCTCTGCTTAAATGCTTCCCATTGTGTTTTTAATAATATCAAAACTCCTTACTAAGGTATAAATGCCATTAGATCTGGTCCCTGAACCTCATCTGATACCATTCCCCCTTGATTCAGTCCAACCATACCAGGTTTCTTTCAATACCATAATTTGCACAGCTTCTTCTAGTTGAGGCTTTCACACACTTTGTTTTCCCTCTCTAATATCTGGGGGAGATGGTGGGTGTTGTTTTTAATTTTTGAAAATGTTCTTATTGGTCTCAGAGAAAGGAAGGGAGAGGGAGAGAGAGATAGAAACAACAATGAAAAACATCTATCAGCTGCCTCCTGCATGCCTCCTACTAGGGATCAAATATGCAACCTGAGCATGTGCCCTGATGGGGAATCAAACTGTGACCTCCTGGTTCATGGATCAAAGCTCAACCACTAAGCAACACCGTCTGGGCTTGAGTTGTGTTTTTTTTTTTTTAATCCTCACCAAGGATATGTTTGTGGTGTGTGTGTTTTAATTGATTAGAGAGAGGAAGGGGGGGGGAGAAGTATCAGTGTGAGAAACATAGATTGCTTGCATCCTGTACAAGCCCAGGGGATTGAACCTGAAACCCAGATATTGAACCTGCAATCTTTTTGTGTACGGGATGATGATCCAAACAACTGAGCCACCCGGCCAGGGCTATTTTATTGTTGTTTTTAAGTCTTTGCCCAATGAACTCTTAACCATCCTTCATATTCCAACTTAAATATTACTCTTAATAAAAAAATATTTAGCTTGTTACTCTCTTTTATAGCAGTCCTTTTCTCCCTTCACTGCATTTGTCATAATTTGTAATTAGATACAAATATTTATATTTAATATCTGTGTCCCCTCTAAACTCCATAGGAGCAAGGGCATGAGTTTTGTGTTGTGTGTTTTTTTCACCTTGTACATCCATGGTCTGGCAAGGTGTTTAGGACATAGTAGGTTTTCCATATAACTGAATGACCCAATAAATGAGTACAATTAGTCTGTGGCCAATTCTCAAATGGTGCAACCTCGGGACTACTACAAACTCAGAAGGGTGCCAAAGGATACTTCAAATGTTTGTGGGAAACACAGCAACATTAAAGAACACTATGTGAATTACAAGCTAAAGATAGTTTACAGAGTCAACTTTAGATCAGAATAGATGCTGTTTAATATCTTCATCTCTTTGTAAAAAGTTTTTGACAGCTGCTGTGATAAAAAGCAAGTACTGTGCAAAAATCAATTTGGAACAAGGAGTGAGAGTGACAGTGTCAATCTTGATTCCAAGGTTTGAGAAGCTAGACCATATAGGTCATTAATAAGTAATTATGGTTATTTAAAAATGGTTTTCTTTTAATTTATGTTTTTCATTTCTTTTTTTTCTTTCCCAGCTGCGACTCCAGACAGGATCCAAAGAGGAGTTTTACTATCTCTTCTCTGGGTTTTATCAAGATTTACTTTTTACCCTTCTGTGTTAGCATCTTAAGGCACTGCATATGTTTTTCATTTCTCAGTTATTAAGTTGTTATAACAAAAATACTTGTTATGTTGTTTAGATCTAACCATTTAATAACAAAACTGCTACGTATTTCTTTTGGTTTATGGGTGTCATAGAAAATTTACTGAGAATAACAAGTGTTGGGAAAGATGTGAAGAAACTCAAACCCTTATACACTGCTGGTAGAAATGTCAAATGGCATAGCCATTATGGAAAACAGTATGGCAGTATCTCAAAAAATTAAATGCAGAATTACCATGAGATCAGCAATTCTACTTCAAGGTATACATCCAAAATAATAAAAACCAGGGACTCTAAGAGATATTTGTAAACCCATGTTGACTGTAGCATTATTTCAAAAGCCAAAAGGTATAAGCAACCCAAGTATCTATCAATGGATGAATAGATAAACCAAATGTGGTAAATACATTCAATGGAATACTATTCTGCCTTAAAAAAAGAAAGGAGGGGGGGTGGAGGTGGAAGAAGGCATAGAGGGGATAAATGGTGATGGAAAAAGTAAAATAAATTTTAAAATAAGTAAATAAATAAACTTTTTTTTTTTTTAAAGAAAGGAAATATAGATGCATCTAGAGGACACTATGCTAAATGAAATAAACCACAGTCAGCCCTGGCTGAGTAGCTCAGTTGACTGGAGCATCGTCCTGATACACCAAGGTTGGGTGTTTGATCCCCAATCAGGGCACATACAAGAAACAACAAATGAATGTATAAATGGATAGACCAACAATCAATGTTTCTCTCTCTCTCCTCCCCTTCCCTCTCTCTAAAAACCCATAAAAATAAATAAATAAGCCACAGTCACAAAAGGACAAATACTGTAGGACTCAATTCCGCTTATGTTAGATGCCCAGAGTAGTCACACTCATAGAGACAGAAAGTAGAATGGTATTTGCTGGGGCTAATGGGATGAAGAATGTGGAGTTAGTGTTTTATGGGAACAGAGTTTCAGTTTGAGAGATAAAAAAGTTTGGAGATACATGGTAGTGATGATTATAGAACAACATGGACATATTTAATGCCACAGAATTATACACTTAAAAATGATTAAAACTGTAAATTTTATGTTATATATATTTTACCACAATAATTTTTTTCACTGAGATACTAAGAGCACCAGAAACTAAAAAAGTCTGGGGACCAAGTGATTCAGTGCCCATAGAGTACCCAGATGACTGTTGGTATTTATTATTTATTCAAATAAAAACTTACCTTTTATTCCCAATCAGCATGATAACCATATTGGAACTAGAGTGCTGCCGGGCATCCTCTAACCATGAGGTCAGGTGGTTGAAGGTTTCACGCCTACAACAGAAAAGTTTAGAAAGTGGATCTGAATGCCAAAGAAATTCCAAATGTATGGGAAAAGGAGAAAAGATACATGTGTACAGAAAAACATTAAGATGCCATTCCTCTTTAGCATTCCAATTTTGAGAACAAAGAAAAGAGTCTCCCTCCCACGACCAGATCTGACTCACCTTGTAATGTCATACACCAGCAGTGCGCCAGCTGCTCCCCTGTAGTAGGAACGGGTGATAGAACGGAAGGATTCTTGCCCAGCCTTTCCCACCAACATGCCAACAAAAAACATCCCAACAAAACAAGGTTATTGCCAGAGAACTCACTTGATCACATGCTTAATAGTTTAAAAAATTTCTATAAGAAAAGGGAATTAGTGAAAGGAAACATGACTGCCCAGGGAGAAACCCAGGTGGGAAACCAATATTTTTCAAAGGTAATGCAATTGATATTTCGAATGGGTCAATTATTCCGGGGAGACCACCTATCAAATTGTTGACTAACATCCTAGTTTCTAGGCACTAAATGCCAGTTACACCCCACAGTCAATGTGACAACCAAAGACATTTACCCATCAATATCCACTAAAATAACTAGAAATAGGACTAGAAACTCAGTACATGTATTGTCAATCCAAACATGATATTGAACACATTACATTAACCTTTCTTTTCTGTTTCTACTCCTTTACCTATAAAAAGAAAAATTATCTTAGAATGACAATACCCTGTCTAATGAAAGTTTCATTTCAATGAATCAATACAGAAAATTAGTCAGACACAAAGCACTTGAACAGGGAAAGAAGCCCAGGGCCCCAGAACAGAGTTTTCCTTAAAAAAAACACACACACACACAAAAAACAATTCAACTGTTCATACTCTAATTTCCAGTTAGAGTTAAGATACTAAGTTTTATTTATAACTGAGCAATTTATTAATGCTCCACATAATAGGTACTTTTGTTTTCCTGATGGGATTTGCCCCCCTCCTTACAGGAAGCAAAAGCATTAAATAATAGTATGAATAAAATGATAATTGAATCTATAATATTAGTAAAGTTTTCACATTCTTGAAGTCAATTAATCTCATATTCCTACATGAAGATTGGGTGCCCTGGCAAGATAGCTCAGTTGGTCAGAGTGTCATCTCGGTACACCAAGGTTGAGGGTTCTATCCCTGGTCACGGTACATAGAAGAGTCCAAACAATGAAGGCATAAATAAGTGGAACAACAAACCGATGTTTCTCTCTCTCTCTCAAATCAATCAATAAATTTTAAAAAACTAAAGCTTGAGATGGAAAGCTACTATTCATATTTTAAAGATGGAAAAACTAAAATGGGACATGGGAAAAGAAATGACTTTCTCATAGTAGAACGACAATATAATGACACTAGTAGTAACACAAATGGAAAAAAATGAGGTTCAAAGTGGTAAGTTCAATAGCTGGCCAAAAATTATAAAGTTTATAAATGCTGAATCCATAGCTTAAACTTAGGATCTTAATACTTCCTAGCACAAAAGTTTGTTTTCTTGGTCATGACATTGTATAATCTAAACCCGGGTTTGAAGATGAGAAGAGAATTCCATACACTAATTCTAAGGTTACTTTTCCAACAACACTAAATCTCTTTCCAATAAGAATCATGCAAATGTTTTTGTTGAGTTGCATACCTGTTAGAACATTAGAATCCAAAAATAATTCTAAAGAATTTGCTGGTAATATTAGTAATAATTTAAGATTTAAAACACGTTTTCCTTCCAAGAACTCACTTAACGCTTTATTCTCTAACAGTTTTTAAAATATGTTTTTATTGATTTTTCAGAAAGAGGAAGGGGGAGACGGAGATAGAGAGATGAGAGAGGGAGAAACATTGAAGTGTGAGAGAAATATCAATTAGTTGTCTCCTGTACGGCACCCCAACTGGAAACAAACCCACAACCTGGGCATGTGCCCTGACTGGGAATTAAACCAGCAACCTTTCCGTGCATGGGATGATGCTCAACCAACTAAGCCCACTCTGGCCAGGGGCCCTAATAGTTTTGTCTTAAATTTATTCCTGTTTTGCTTTTATCTCTTACCGACATTTTCTCCTCTATTGTTGAAAGACCCTCCTATCCTGTGGCCTAGTAGGAACTAACAGGAAAAGTTTGAGGGAGACCCACATGATGGTTGAATTATATGGTAGCATTTAACCTTAGCAGCTGAAAATACTTCCAGTGGGTCATCAGAAAATGTCTTCTAAAATCAAATCACACCCTAACCGCTTTGGCTCAGTGGATAGAGCTTTGGCCTGCAGACTGAAGGGCCCCAGGTTGTGGGCTCAATCCCCAGTAAGGGACATGCAGGAGGCAGCTGATCAATGATTCTCTCTCATCATTGATGTTTCTCTCTCTCTTTCCCTCTCCCTTCCTCTCTGAAATCAGTAAAAATATGTTTAAATAAATAAATAAAATCACTTTACTCCTTTGTCTCAGCCCAGTTCATGAATCAAAGTTTTTGAGCCAATAAGCTAGAAAGAGTGACTGATTCAAGTTGGGCTGGTCTGCATCAGTCTGAGGTACCTTGCCCATCCCAAGTAAAAAATATGAAGCAGCAAAGACTAAGATGAAGGTCTGATAAAGAGAATTAAGTTTTCTAACTTCCTCCAAGTGGAAGCATCATATTATAGTTTCAAGATAGATACTTGGAAGTATAAATTCCTACAAAGTCAGATACGCTCATTTCCTAAGAATCAATGTGCATTCCAAAATAAAATACAAATTAATTTGGAATTATTTAATTAATATTTCACTAGGTGTGCCAGTTAATAATGCAAATTTTTTCAATAGATGGAGTTACACATATGTTGACATATATATGCGATTTGATATGTACTCTATTTTGTTGTACTGACAGCAAGCTTCAAAGCTTCATATGTCAAATTTGGTGAAGGTATTAACATCATAGATATTTTTATGCTTAAAAATGTCAAATTCGTGCCAAAAAGAAAGCATTTGCGGGAAGTTTTAATTCATTACTTTATTTTGAAGGAAAAGTTATCGTATACTTCGGGAAGCTTATGGTGAACATGCTCCATCTCAAGATACTTGTGAATGCTGGTTTAAACGCTTTAAAAGTGATGATTTTGATGTGAAAGACAAAGAACGTCCAGGTCAACTGAAAAAGTTTGAAGACCAACAATTACAAGCGTTATTGGATGAAGATGCATGTCAAACTCAAAAACAACTTGCAGAAAGATTAAACGTTGCTCAGCAAACAATTTCTGATCATTTACAAGCAATGGGAAAGATGTTAAAGGAAGGAAAATGGGTGCCACATCAACTGAACGAAAGAAAACTGAAAAGTCATCAGTAAAATGTTGCTTCAACAGCATGAAAGAAAGGCTTTTTTGCATCGAATTGTGACTGGCGATGAAGAGTGGATTTATTTTGAGAATCCCAAACGCACAAAATCATGGGTTGATCCAGGTCAACCATCAACATCGACTGCAAGACCAAATCGCTTCGGAAAGAAGACAATGCTCTGTGTTTGGTGGGACCAGGAAGGTGTGGTGTATTATGAGCTTCCTTGACCCATTAATACTGATCACTACTGAAAACAAATAATCAATTTGAACCACGCTTTGATGGTGAAATGGCCAGAATGTGCCAGAAGACACGGCAAATTAATTTTGCTTCATGATGACACACCGTCATACACTTCAAAACCAGTTAAAGACATGTTAAAAGATCTTGCCTGGGAAATATTAACCCACCCGCTATATTCACCAGACCTTTCTCCTTCAGATTACCACTTGTTCTGATCAATGGCACACGCACTTTCTGAGCAGCACTTGAAAACATACAAAGGAGTGGAAAATTGGGTCTCTGAATGGTTTGTCTCAAAACAAGAAAAGTTCTATTGGGACAGATCCACAAATTACCTGAAAGATGGGGAAATGTGTAGCTAGTGATGGACATTACTTTGAATAAAGCACTTTTGATATTTTTCTTGAAATTATCCCATTTTCTTTGATTACAAAATCCACCATTATTAACCAGTACACCTAGTATATTAGTTATAGTACAATGCCTCTTCAGTTAGCATGGTTATTTGGGCAAATATAGATACAGAATAAAGAAAGAAAAAAAGTAATAAGGCCCTAGTTGGTTTGGCTCAGTGGATAGAGCATTGGCCTGAGGACTGAAGGGTCCCAGGTTCAATTCGGGTCAAGGGCACATGCCCAGGGTCCCAGGTTCAATTCGGGTCAAGGGCACATGCCCAGGCTGCAGGCTCATCCCCAGTAGGGAGCATACAGGAGGCAGCCAATTAATGATTCTCTCTCATCTTCCTTCCTTCCTTCCTTCCTTCCTTCCTTCCTTCCTTCCTTCCTTCCTTCCTTCCTTCCTTCCTTCCCTCCCTCCCTCCCTTCCTTCCTCCCTCCTTCCCTCCCTCCCTTCTGTCCCTTTCTCTCTCTCTCCCCACTCCTTTGAAATCAATAAAAATAAATTTTAAAAAAAGTAATATGACTCTCTAAATCCTTATCAGTAATCAGAACAGTGACAATAAAATGCTTTGGATAACTTCATCTCTTTAAAAATACCAGTACCAGTATGGCTCAGTTGGTTGGAGCATCGTCCCATAAATCAAAAGGTCATGGGTTCGATTCCCAGTCAGGGCACCAACAGGTTGTGGTTTTGGTTCCCAGTGAGGGCACATACAGGAAACAACCAATGCCTCTCTCTCTCTCAAATCAATAAACATATCCTTGAGTGAGGATTAAAAAAAAAAAAAAAAAAAAGAAGTAGGCCAGCTGCATTACAAGGGAGTATCAGGCCATGTGGTTCTTAAGGATACTGTCAATAGAGCAGTGCTTTCAACTTTCTTATATTATGATCTACCTTGTGTCATATTACCATTTAGGGAAAAAGAGAAAAGCAAGCAAGTCGATGCTCAGACACTCTTGTAACCATGACCATACCACTAAAGGGCAGATATTGGGTCTTCTGGCATCAAAAGATCAAATTTTAGAAATGATCTTGGCAGAGGTTCCAGTTAAAAAGGCAGAATCTAGCTAATACCAGTCCTGACACCTACAGGCTTTCACTCTTGGTCACCTCCTCAGAATTTGTCCTGTGGTCTCTTTAGGGTGCCAAATCTATCTTTGTGGGAAATACAAAAACCAGTGGATAAGAGGGGAGTTACAATACTTACTTGGATTAAAAGTGAAAAAGCACCCACGGACCCCAACAATAAAAAGAGAAGGGAATAAGTAGCAGCTATCTAAGAAATATATGAACTTAACCTTGACAACAGATATAGAACAATACCTTTCAGGCTTGATTGCGGGGGGGGGGGGGGGGGGGAAGGAAGGCTAGAGACAAAACTGGTCAAAAGAAGTAAGTTTTATGATGATAAGTTTTAGAGGTATCTATCTAAGTGCTAACACTATTAGGGATGTGAATGATTCACGTTCCTATAATTAGGGCAATCCAATATGGTAAGATGAAAAATCTAATCTGAGGGGCAAAAGGTTACTAAAATATTTATAAGTACTGGTACAACAAACACATGTACAGGAGAATATCATCGCAGTTAAAAGCACCTGATCAATCAGTGCATCCAAAAGTGGTTACAACGTTAGAGACCACCAGAAAAGGGCTCTGGATACAAAGGGCCTAGAGCACCAGGTAACTACTTTTAAGACAAAAATCTCTGTGTTGGGGGATGTCATGTGGGGGCAGGGAAAGGGAGGGAAAAAGGAAAAAAACTTGAGAACTGCTTCAGCTTTCAGTTCGGGGAAAATACAGAATCAAGTAATAAGTAAATAAAAATAGAGATTTTAGCTAAACATTAGAAACTATGTGGTACTTCCCTTTAACTTTAAAATAGAGACTAGAATATTATTTTTCTTAGGGAAAATAAAAGTACAAACCAAATGAGATAATGTATATGAAAACAATTTACCTGGATAAAAATACACTAAGTCAAGTAAATTTTGGCAGGATAACAGTTGTCAAATTTTAAAATATGCATAACCCTTGACCCAGAATTTCCATTTCTGGGCATGTATACTACAGAAATCTTCAAATATCTGAATATAGATGTAGTAAATAAGAAAAAACAATGAAACTTTGCAATTTTAGTAAAAAATTCGAAACCACCTAAATTTCCATCATGGGCAATGGTTAAATTAATGATGGTACAGACATTCTCTGATTCTATGCAGTGGTTATAAGAAATGAGGTAGATCTATATGTATCAACATGGAAAAATCTTCACAACATAGAGTTTGTTTAAAAAACAAAAACCCAAGTCACAAAGCAGGTCTACTTTGTCACAATTCTAAAAACAAACAAAAATAAAACCACTACCATATATTTGTTTATGTTTCTATTTCTGTATCTAAATACAGAGGAAAAGTCTGAATCATTATTAGTGGTTTACTCTGGCAAAGTAGAAACCAACATTGGGAAGGAGAGAGCTTTATGTGACATTTACTTCTTATTCTGTACCCTTATATTGTTGGCTTTTATTTTTACTGGAACAAATGTATATATTACTTGGGTGATTTAAAACAAAAAATTAAAAATATGGTGTTCAGAATTTGTAACTGTAACAAAGGGAAGTGAAAGCTTCCCTATCTCTTTGATTTCATTCTTCCACAACATTAGCCCCACCCACAAAGCCCCTTCCGTGCTCATTGACCTTTAGTGTTATATTTGGATCTTGGTTACAAACTAAATTATTTTGTCCTCTCTCACCGTATCCCAGATTTGCAGTTTGATTTGTTTTCCATCAATGTTGACCATACGGGCCCCAAACTCCACACCTGTCAATGAAGACCAAGAGAAAGAATGTGATTCTCATGAACAGCCATATTAAGTGAGAAGTTCCTCTTTTATTCAATACTAGAAGCCTGGTGCACGAAATTTGTGCATGGAGGGGGGGGGGGCAGTTTCTCAGCCTGGCCTGCACCCTCTCCAATCTGGGACCCCTCGAGGGATGTCCGACTGCCGGTTTAGGCCCGATCCCTGTGGGCCTAAACTGGCAGTCGGACATCCCTCTCGCAATCTGGATGACTGGTTCCTAACCACTTGCCTACCTGCCTTCCTGATCGTCCCTAACCCCTCTGCCTGCCGGCCTAATCGCCCCTACCTTGCCCCCCTGCTGGCTTGATCGCCCCTACCTTGCCCCCCTGCTGGCTTGATCGCCCCTACCTTGCCCCCCTGCCTGCCTGATCGCCCCTAACCTCTTTACCTGCCTGATTGCCCCTAACTGCCTCTGCCTGCCTGCCTGCCTGATCGCCCTTAAATGCCTCTGCCTGCCTGCCTGATCTCCCCTAACTGCCCTCCCCTGCAGGTCTGATCTCGCCCTCAATATGCTAATGACTTTGCCCTCAGTGCCACTAAGCCCATTATCACAGCCTATTTGCTCCAATTAATTTTGTGTTCCTTGAAGTTTCATTTCTAAAATTAAAAACTGTTCTAGGTGATAATAACCTCAGAAACGTAACCAAAGAGTAGATATGGGGATAAAACAAAGTAGAAAAGGTGAATAAAGTTTTAGCAATATCACTTCATGTTTAAGATTAAGTAAAGTTTAATTTTGTAACTTTAAAAAAAAAGCTTCTAAAAATTCTGAAAATATTTCCTAGCATTTTCTCCAACTCATTCTTAAGTCCTCTATATAAAACAATATTTCTATTTTTGCAATTCCAGAATTTTTTGTTTGACAAAAGAGCCTACCTAAGAATGATACATTTAAGACCTCCAAAAATTCCCCGAGTTCACTAGAAAATAGCTTTCCTCATAGGAGTATGGAAACTGACAGTCTGAATAAAGGTTTTGGTTTTCCTGGCATCCATCTTCTTTCAAGATAACATCAAGACAAAACTTAAAAATCAGCCCAGCCAGTGTGGCTCAGTGGTTGAGCGTCAATCTATGAACCAGGAGGTCAGGGCACATGCCTAGGTGGTGGGCTCCATCCCCAGTGGGGGGCTTGCAGGAGGCTCATCAATGATTCTCTCTCATCACAGATGTTTCTATCCCTCTCTCCCTCTCCTTTCCCCTCTGAAATAGTAATTTAAAAATAATAATTAAAAAAATAAAAATAAAGAATAGTGATAGCTACTGAAAAATGTCCCTAATTCTCCCCCCCTGCCTTTTTTCTGGAAAATAGGAATGGAATTTCAATGGGGAAGGTTAAAAAAAACAAAACACAAAACTTGATCTCCTTTTATGTAACTTTCTCTAGTTAGGCACTCAGAGATGCTTATATTTTGCACATGTTTTCTATCCAACTGCCTTGTTTATCTTGGTACAGAAGACTGCATTTATCTTGATACAGAGGAAAGAAACAGAGCCTGTAATGGACTCTGGGGGAAAACATGATTGATCACATCATTCTTCAGATTTAAAACTTGTCATTTCCTTCTATTACTCAGGGTATTTCAAAACTTGGTCCCTAATTTATTTTCTGCCTTTCATTTTTACCACTCTCCACTTCAAACTCTATGCTCCAGCCATATTAAACTACTTTCAGTTTTCTAAAGGTAGCCAGACAGATCTCCATCATTCCTAAGCCTTTGCACGTTATTATTCCCTCTTGCCCTGATCACTTTTCCCTCATCTCTACAACCCCTTTGCCTAGCTAAGTCTTGCTCATTCTTCAATTCCCAGCCTTTCCTGAGTTGACAGTCTCTCCTCCTCTTTTGCAATAGGAATTTACTTGTAACTACACTGTATCTACTCCCAGCTCCACCTCCTACATTGGAAATTGTAAGCTACTTAAGGGCAAAGTTTGCCTTGTTAAGCACTGTATCATTAGCACCTATCATGGTGTGTCCACTTAATATTCATTTCCAAAAATATTTTCCTGTTGATGCTATCCTCTTGTAACCACATTAGTTATTTGGCTCTGGCTAAGTCCTTTGGAAGTAGTAGTAGCTACAGATTTCCATATCCTGGGGCTTGGAGGTGGCAATATGGTAAGAATGGGAGTCAGGGTTTTATTCAGAAACTGAATTTGCATGGCAAGAAGGCTAGTTTTATATACATTTCTTTGTCTGGGGTGAAGTTATGGACATTATGGGGATGGGGATACTAAGGCCCCAGCAGGCCATGCCTTATCACAAATGTGTGGGAGATGCTTATACTTTCCAGGATCACCAGTGCATTTTTTGGAACCCTAACATACTGCTTTCTTTATAAATTACTAGAGGCCTGGTGCATGAAAATTCATGCACTGGAGGGGGTAGGGGCACCCTCCCCTTCTCACAATTCAGGAGACCTCAGGGATGGGAGGCAACCCAGGTGAAGGTGACACCCCATCACACCTCTGCTGCTGCCACTGCCAGCAGCTCAAGCCTTGGCCAGCCCTGGGCAGCTGGGCAGCCGCCATCCAAGGCTTACCTGTGCCGCCGCCATCCAAGGCTTACCTGTGCCTTGGCCAGCCCTGCTTGCCTGAGCCTCAGTCAGTGGGGGGTGCAGGAAGACCCAAGGCCCCTGGCAGGGCTGAGGGAACTCTGGTGGCAGGGGCACCGCCATCTTGTAACAGCATGACAGTCAATTTGCATATTACCTCTTTATTATATAGGATTAGTTTCATCTAGCTTTTAATTTTAAGTCTGGGATGGCTCTTCAATTTGCTTCTTCCTCTCCAACACACAAAAAGACTACACATTGGTAATTACTTTACCAAACATACGTGAGGCTACCCAAAATTTCCAGCAAAGCGAGTTTGTAAATTATGCTTTCGTGCGATTTTCCATAAACAAATTGCGTTTGTAAAAAAATAAATCCTACAGCAACTAATTCATACCTCACGCTCATTTCTAAAGTTTACCTTTCAATGACTTACTCCCCATTACACTATTCCCCATTTACAGCATTTGATTGGTCACTCTTCATTTAATATAACTTGGGACTAGTTTAAAAGGAGAGAAAGCGAACTTTTTACTTGCAACCCTGAAGGCAGCTAACTTTCCTCTTTAGCTCGTCGGGTTTCACTATCTGCTCTGAGACAGGCATGGACACTTACCTATGGTGAGGTCGTGGACAGGCTGGAACCGCTTGTCTGTAAACTGCAGGAGGAGACATGACTTGCCCACACCTAAAAGAGGAGGACGCACAACCTAGCCTTCACGTGGCCGGGGAGCAGTCCAGAGTCCGGGTGCCAGGGACTGGGGAAGGAGACCCCGAGCCCCGCCCCCGCCCCCGCCCCCGCCCCGCCCCGCCCCGCTCCCGGCCGCTCTCACCTTAACCGCCCAGCCTACTGAGCCCCGCCCCCACGACCTGATTTGGGAGCTGGGGATCCCCGCCCCAGCAAGGAGGGCAGTCGCCCGCCGGTTACCTGTGTCCCCGATGATTATGTATTTGAAGAGATAAGCATAAGTCATGGTCCTGTTTCCTCTGGATTCCGGGTCCGCCCGACTTCAACAGCCACTTACCTCCGGCCTCTCTAGCCACTCAATCCGCCCATCTCCGGCCCCTCTAGTCCCGATTGCGTCTCTATTGCTCTCCACAGAAATCCTCTCTGGGTGGGAGTGACGGTAGTATTCAGACGCCGCCTCCCGGGACGCCTCTAACACACCTACGTGCCATATTCCTCCCAGCTCCAGGGGGCGGTAGCTAGTCTCTCCGTCCGCTGGGCCTTCCCGGCGGGAGTCGCAACTGCAGGCGCGCCTTCCAATCGGCGGAGAGCGACGCGCGTCCTTGCGGAAGTGACGGCAGTCGCGGGTCCTGTGGGGGCGGTGGGGACGATGAGGGACTGAGACGGTGGTAACCGTTGTGTGAAGATGGAGGTAGGAATTTGAGCGCTGAGAAGGCTGGCGAGAGAGTGCGGCTGGCGGGGTTGGAATGGAGGCGGGAAGCTGGGCGGAGAGACGGCTGACGGGACTGCAGAGAGAGCGGGGTTTAGGGAGTGTTGGTCTGAATGTCGGGGTCAGAATCCGTCACTCCGAGCTAACTCTCTTCTCCCCTAATTTATCCCCGCGGCTTTCTTTTGGTTTCCAGTTTCCCGGAGGAAATGACAATTACCTGACGATCACAGGGCCCTCACACCCCTTCCTGTCAGGGGCCGAGGTGAGCACGAGCTGCCGGCGCTGGGGGGAGGGCTGGGCGTGAGGAAGCGGTGGGAGAGGGCGGTGGGGAGGCGAGCACCCAGGGGCGGGGGGTTGGCAACCGAGGCCGCTGTTGGTATTTAGAGTCTTCTAGACCCTGAGGACTATGGGGAGGCCTGGGGAGCTGCTGTCATCAGAAAAGCGGGACGGAGGAAAGAGCAAACCTATTTCCGAGTGATTCTGGAGGGGAAGACAGAGTGAAATTGTCTCCTTGGGTTGGGGAGAAGTAACTGCGACGATCTTGAGGGAATCGCAGAGGGAAGAGAATATTTCAGCTAAAGAAATTGGGCTGAGGGACGGAGCTTGCCTAAAAGGGGTTAACCGTGGGCATGTGTTCATTCTTGAAACAACTCTGTTGAAGGGGGTCTTTGTTTCATTCAAATTACCTACTCAGCGATAAAAAAAAAAACAGAAAAGTTAGCTTGTTTTGCTAGTGACAGGATGAAAGGAAGTCGCTACCAGAAAACATGAAAGAAGTGAGACATGTGCTTCTGTTTGCCAGTGACTCAGGTTACTTCACCTTTGTATGTCACAGTGTCTCCAGCTGTCAGCTGGCTACCATGATAGTTTCTTGTGATGTTGAGAAATAGAAGTATTGGCGCCCGGCAGGCATGGCTCAGTGGCTGGGCGTCGAGCTATATGAACCAGGAGGTCGGTTCGATTCCCGCAAGGGCACACGTCTGGTTGCCGGCTCAATCCCCAGTAGGGAGGTCGAGGATGCAGCTGATCAATGATTCTCTCTCTTCATTGATGTTTCTGTCTGTCCCTCTCCCTCCCTAAAATCAATAAAAAATGTATTTTTAAAAAAAGACTCACTTAAAAGAAAAAGGAAGTGCATCATTGCCAATTTCTTCTAAATCAGGTCTCCACATTTAAATTTCTTTAGACTGTGGTAAATTTCACATTGTCCACATCTAGAAACTTTCTGGGTTTGAGCCTGTCCTTTGTTTTTGCTTTTATGACTTTAAGACGTTTAAAAAGACAAAAGTACTTTGCCAAGAAGCTGATAACTAAATTTCAGTGGCTTTTAGCCCAGGACTTTGTCATTGTTAATAGTTCTTCTCCTCATTGCCACTTCACCTTCCTTTCCCGTAGTTTTTTTTTAAGCTTTATTTTAATTGGTTTATGGTTTTTGTTGTATCTGGTCTTATAGTGAGCCACTCAGAACTAGTAAAGGTAATTTTAAAATTTTTGCTTTTAGAGAAGGGGGGAGGGGTTAGAGAGAGACATCCATTTGTTGTCCTACCCATTTATGCATTCATTGCTTGCTTCTTGAATGTGCCCTGACCGTGGATTGAACCTGCAATCTGGCATGTGGGTCAATGCTCTGAGCTACTCAGCCACGGCATTCATTATATTGAGTACTTTCTAGGTGCTGAATTCTATGTCATGATATGAGTCAGTGCATGGTGATGGAGAGACCTATGTTTAAATCCTGTCTCCCTGTTTTTTTATTACAGTTTACAACTGTTAGATTTGGGTGTACAACATAGTGACTACACATTTATATAACTTAGGAAACGATCACCTGATAATGCTAGTATGGGCAAAAGATGTGAACACATACTTCACAAAAGAGCAAATCCAAATTGCCACTAAGCATCTGAAAAAGGGGTTATCATCACTCATCAGAGAAATGCCAATTAAAATCAAGGAGATACCATTGCACATCCACCAGGATGTTTAAAATTAAAAAGACTGACAATTCCAAGAGTTGACAAGAATGTAGATAACTTTAAAAAAAAATATTTTATTGATTTGTTTACAGAGAGAAAGGGAGCGGGATAGAGAGTTAGAAACATCAATGAGAGAGAAACATCGATCAGCCGCCTCCTGCACACCTCCTACCGGGGATGTGCCCACAACCAAGGTACATGCCCCTGCCCGTAGTCGAACCTGGGACCCTTCAGTCCACAGGCCGACGCTCTATCCACTGAGCCAAACAGGTTAGGGCAAGAATGTAGATAACTCTTAATCATTGCTGGTAAGAGTGTAAATTGATTCAACCACTTTGGAAAACTGACAGTATCTACTAAGGATAAGCATATACATGCTCTAGCTGGTTTGGCTCAGTGGATAGAGTGTCGGTCTACGGACTCAAGGGTCCCAGGTTTGATTCTGGTCAAGGGCATGTACCCGGGTTGCGGGCACATCCCCAGTGGGGGTGTGCAGGAGGCAGCTGATCGATGTTTCTCTCTCATCTGATGTTTCTGACTATCCCTCCCCCTTCCTCTGTAAAAAATCAATAAAAAAAGGATAAGCATATACCTACCCTGTGACCTAGTGATTTCACTCTTCGATACACACATGAGAGAAATGAGTGCATATGTTCACCAAAAACATGTATGTTCACAGAAGTTTTATTCATAGTAGCTAAGCATTGGAAACAACCCAAGTGTCTGTGAACTGGTACATCTGTAAAAAGGAATACTACACAGCAATAAAAAACGAACTATTAATAAATGCAACTTGGATTATCTCAAAAATATAATGTAAGCAACAGAAGCCAGACATAAAAGAATAGACACAATATGAATTCATTTTTAATGAAGATAGAAAATATGCAATACTAAACTCTCCTACATAATAAAGAGGTAATATGCAAAGTAACCCTCACACCCTCACAAGATGGCTGCCTACGACCAGGCTAGCAGGGGAGTTAGTGAGAGATGACCAAATGACTGAATAACAGGCTATGTGGGGTGACCAGGTCGGCAGAGGGGCAGGGGCTGTGAGGGGGGACCAGGCTGGCATGGGGGGCAGTAAGAGGTGACCAGGCTGGTGGGGGGGGGTGTGTGCAGTTGGGAGTGACGAGGCCGGCGGGGGAGGGGAGGCAGTTGTGGGCGATTAGGCCAGCAGGGGGGGGGCAGTGAGGGGCAACCAGGCTGGTGGAGGGGGGCAGTAACGGGTGACCAGGCTGGTGGGGGGGCAGTTAGCGACCAGGCCGGCAGGGAGGGGGCAGTTGGAGGCGACCTGGCCAGCAGTGGGGGGCACTTAGGGGCAACCAGGCAGGCAGGCAGGTGAGCAATTAGGAGCCAGTGGTCCAGGATTGTGAGAGGGATGTCTGACTGCCGGTTTAGGCCCAATTGCAGGATCGGTCTTAAACCAGCAGTTGGACATCCCTCAAGGGGTCCCGGATTGGAGAAGGTGCAGGCTGGGCTGAGGGGACCCCCCCCCCCCATGCACGAATTTCGTGTACTGGGCCTCTAGTAGTGATATAAATCAGAATAGTGATATTTGTTGTGGAAGGAGGGAGCATTGACTGGGAAGGAGCATGAGAAAGTAGTTTGGAGTGATAGAAATATCTGTGTCCTTGATCTGAGTGGTGGTTAACTAGATGTTAGCATATGTAAAAAATCCATTGAAATATATATTTAAAATCTGTGTGCATAAGTTATGCTTCAGTAAATAAAACATAATTTTTAAAGAGTATGTGTCCAGAGAGAAAAGCTTAGCATTTATTATAACATTGCTTGAAATAGGAAAGGTCTATAATCTAAAGGGAATTTAATCTTTTGTTTCATTCAGGTTGGCTCCTATATAATGATACTAGTGGCCCGGTGCACGAAATTCGTGCACGGGGGTGGGGTGGGGGTGGATGTCTCTCAGCCTGGCCTGCACCCTCTCCAATCTGGGACCCCTTGGGAGATGTCCGACTGCTGGTTTAGGACATCCCTCTTGCAAGCCAGGACCGCTGGCTCCTAACTGCTCACCTGCCTGCCTGCCTGATCGCCCCTAACCACTCTGCCTGCCGGCCTGATCGCCCCCAACTGCGCCGCCCTTCCAACCTGCTTGCCCCTAACTGCACCCCCTTGCTAGCCTGATCACCCCCAACTGCCTCCCCTGCCGGCCAGCTTACCCCCAACTGCCCTCCCCTGCCGACCTGATCACCCCCAACTGCCCCCCCCCTTGCCAGCCTGCTCGCCCCCAACTGCCCCCCCTTGCCGGCCTGATCGCTCCTAGCTGCCCCCACTTCTGGCCTGCTCACCCCCAACTGCCCCCCTCCTGCAGGTCTGCTCACCCCTAACTGCCCCCCCCGCTTGCTGGCCTTATCACCCCCAACTGCCCCCCCCCCCCCCGCCCACCATCCTGATCGTCCCTAATCACCTCTGCCTCAGCCCCACCATCATGGCTTTGTCTGGAAGGATGTCCGGAAGGTCTCCCGGAAGTTCTCCTAGTCTAATTAGCACATTTCCTTTTTATTAGTATATATTTTTATTGATTTCAGAGAGTAAGAGAGATGGAGAGAGAGATGGAAACATCAATGACGAGAGAGAACCATTGATCGGCTGCCTCTTACATACCCCACTTTTGGGATCAAGCCTGAAACTCGGTCATGTGTCCTGACCGGGAATCAAACAATGACTTCCTGGTTCATAGGTCAATACTCAACTGATTCATACCAGCTGGCAGCCTCCTTATTTTATAAACTGTAATTCCCAAACTGCTTCTTCCCCCTAAAAGGCCCAGGAATTTAACAGAGAAGGAAAAGAAAGCTGAGTGAGAAGGTAACTGCATCGTGTTTCTATTTTCTCCTTCTGTGCCCACATCACTTATGTTTACTTTGATACTTGCTACAGTTATCTTTGTTTTATATTTGACAGTCTAGAGTATGATCTAGTTATGTAGTAAGTCCACTAAAATAAGTTTGGATTTTCATAATTGAATTTTAACCATAATCTTTCAAATCATTTGTGTAGTAAAGGGATTTAGAGGGAGTCTCTGTGTTTACTCTAGCATGTGGTTTACCCTTCTGTATTCTTATTCATTGCCATTATTTTTTTAAATATATTTTTATTGATTTTAGGAATGGAGAGGGAGGGAGGGAGAGAAACATCAATGATGAGAGACAATCATTGATTGGCTGCCTCCTGCACGCCCCCTACTGGGGATCGAGCTGGCAACCCAGGCTTGTGCCCTTGGCTGGAATCAAACCTGGGACCCTTCAGTCCACAGGCCGATGCTCTATCCACTGAGCCAAACTAGCTAGGGCTCCTTGCCATTATTTTACTCTTCATACTTAAAGGAAGAAAACCAAATAAAACAACGCAGCCCACCTCCCCGCTCTCCCCCAAACACATACACAATACCATTAAGCCACAGATAATGACTAACAAAGCTGTTTTCAGGAAGTTGTTCACACAAAGAATGCCTTGTTAATTCAACACAATGGAATCTCTGCCTGTCTGTTTTTTTAGTGTAGTGCATGAGAGCACTCCAGATGGTTTGTGAGAGCTAGTCCTTTGTAGAACGCTGGTCTCTTATTTTGGATATGAATTTTTACTCTTTTAGAGTTTTTGTTAACAAATCATTTCATATCTCAGCAGAGTTGCTTTTTTATTTGTATGGTAAGCATCATTTGTTGTGGATAGGCATCTTTTACTTTGCCAAAACAATCTGTATCTTTAAAATATTTTCAAACTACTATTATATAACGATTGATCTAACACAATAAATGTTTCCCCTGTTCTTTTTCCTGTCTCTGTAGCTTGTTTGTTTGCATGAGAATTTGGTTAAAAAAAAAATCTTTGTACATGAATCTAAACTGAAATTTCAGTGTCATGTAAGCCCTAGCTGGGTAGGGGGTAGCTCAGTTGGTTAGAGTGCTGTCCCAATACTCCAAGGTTATGGGTTTGATCCCCGGTCAGGGTACATACAAAAAGCAACCAATGAATGCAAAAAAAAAAAAAAAAAATGGTAGAACAAAAAATTGATCTCCTTCCCTCCATCAATCCTTCCTTCTCTCCCTCTCTCAAATCAATTAAAAAAAACACAATTTTTTAAGGTGGTAAAATGAATTCAGCATAGACCTAGTGATAAGAACTTTCACACAATAACAAATTATGAGTTTTGTACTGAGAAGAGTTCAGTTCTTAGGGAGATATTTACTTTTTCCATCAAGAACTGTCTGCTTCTGTACTCCTTATGCTACTGTCATATTACAGTCCAGACAGCTACCAAATTTTTACCATGCTAAGTAAAATAATAAGGATCTTGGAAGAGGAAAACATAGAAATGAAGCTATACATATCTTTTTGTCTTCAAACTTATTTCTGTTTGCCAGTATGATTCAGAGAGATTGGGCATTTCAGAAACATACCTTTTTCTCCCTAGTTTCTACTACCTGGAAATAACTCTTCTAGCACTGTCTTCATTAAAATAAAAATGATGATATTACTGAGACCCTTTCTGGGTATAGAAAAACCAGAGGACCTCTTAGAATGCATTGTTTAATCATGAAAAAAATGTGGATGTCTATTGAATTTGATCTGAATCAGTTGACATTTACTATGCCATGTGACAGGTTGATCAAATTTAAAGCTTCCAAAATTCCAGCTACCTATGATAATTGGTTGGGGCAGATGGCAAGTTAATAATAATTCAGATGTTAAAACAGTTATTAAGCAATTATGTATATCAAGCAGTGTGATCAGCTTTTGTGTGCTAAATCCAATTAATCCTCATAAAACCATATGAGCAGATTACCATTACAACTACCATTTCCTTAAATGGGGAAAACTCATTGAAGATTATATAGTATGCCGAAACCCGTTTGGCTCAGTGGATACAGCGTCAGCCTGTGGACTGAAAGGTCCCAGGTTCAATTCTGGTCAAGGGCATGTACCTGGGTTGTGGGCACATCCCCAGTAGGGGGCGTGCAGGAGGCATCTGATCGATGTTCCTCTCTCATCGATGTTTCTAATTCTCTATCTCTCTCCCTTCCTCTCTGTAAAAAATCAATAAAATGTATTTAAAAATAAAAAGATTATATAGTAAGTGGCAGAGCTGGGACTTGAACCAAGACCTCTCGTGACACCAATGGCTCTTGATATTATTTACAGGGTTGGGAAATACAAGTTTATAGTTCATATGGAAAATAATACAATAACTAATAAGAATAAACTGTGTTTTGCATACTCATAACTATAAACGTACTTTTGCCCCACTCTGTGTAATGCTCTAGTGCTACAGATGCCGTTTTAGTTCTTTTACTTTACTTTTTTATTAATACATTTTTTATTATATTTTAATATATTTTTTATTAATTTCAGAAGGAGAGTGAGAGAAACATCAATGATGAGAATCATTGATTGACTGCCTCCTGCACACCCCCGACTGGGGATTGAGCCTGCAACTCGGGCATGTGCCCTGACCAGGAATCGAATCATGACCGTCTGATTCATAGGTCGACATCCAGCCACTGAGCCATGTCAGCTGCCATTTTAGTTTTTTAATGTCAAAAGAAACGGTAACATTTAATGTGTCTTATGTCAGCAATAGATCTTTTAGCTCTGTGTATGGTGGCCCCATTCGGAATAGAAAGAGTGAATTATTTTTGTAGTTGGACTCAGAGGAATGGATTGTCTTTAGCCAGCTGGAGTAATCTTTTTCTTCCTCACTTAACAGAAAGGCTTGGTCAGAGCATGATTAAGAATATGTTCAGGATCTGATAGAAAACCAGTTTGCCATTTAAAAAGTAATATAAGGAATGCTTCATGAATTTGGGTGACATCTATGTGCAGGGGCCATGCTAATTAATCATCCAATTTTATCTTAACGTGTTGCCAGAGTGAGCACCATTTTGTCTTTTGACAGTAGCTCTTACGTTTTTCTCTTCACTATTCCTTATTTTGGCATTTTTGGATTTTCCAAAAATACTGGACAAATAGGAATCTTATTTGTTGTTAACATCATGATTTCTAAAATGGAAAAGATGTAGGAAACTCTAAGTGCATACATTTTAGAGGGAGATAAGGTACCCATGATAGGAAAAGCTTCAGAGGAACATGAAACAACAGAATATAATTGTCTGGTTGACAATGAATTTCTGTGGTCTAACAGCTCAGGCGTAG
This sequence comes from Corynorhinus townsendii, assembly GCA_026230045.1. Lineage (NCBI taxonomy): Eukaryota > Metazoa > Chordata > Mammalia > Chiroptera > Vespertilionidae > Corynorhinus > Corynorhinus townsendii. The sequence continues at coordinate 158,426,554 of JAPDVU010000001.1, read as the reverse complement.
TAGTAATGAAATCTTTAGAATCTTTGGAGAGACTTTAAACATCATAGCTAAACAGGTAATAAAGTCTGAGTCCTTACTAATGCTGCTGAAGGATTATTCATTAGAATAATAGACATAATATTTTAGGACTGCTGAGATGATAAAAGTAGAAAAGAGATAAGAGTTGAAAATTGTGATTGATGTTGGCAGCTTTGTATGTGCCAGACATCCAAGGATATGAGAAAGAGAGGCTTATTTGTAAAACTAAATAGGTCCTAAGAAATTGATAACAAAAATAGGATCCAGGCTGGAAAGAGGTACACTGAGAATTCTCAGTATTCAGCCATATTCTTCACTTAGAAGTATACAGTTTCTTCTCTTCCCACTAATTATTTTTCCTCTCTTTTTCCACCTTACAGACATTCCATACACCAAGCCTGGGTGATGAGGAATTTGAAATCCCACCTATCTCTTTGGATTCTGATCCGTCACTGGCTGTCTCAGATGTGGTTGGCCACTTTGATGATCTGGCAGACCCATCCTCCTCACAGGATGGCAGCTTTTCAGCCCAATATGGGGTCCAGACATTGGACATGCCTGTGGGCATGACCCATGGCTTGATGGAGCAGGGCGGGGGGCTCCTGAGTGGGGGCTTGACCATGGTAAGGGGCAAGATATGTTCAGGCTTACCCAAACTCCTGGGCATGGTGTTAGGGAAGATAAAAGGGATTCTGTTCCCTATTGCACTTGAGTATTACATGTTTCTCACTCTTGTGGATGAAGGCTCATTGATAAAGACTTAAAGCCCATGGAATGAATGAAATGTATCATCTGAGTCAATTTTACTTGAAAAATGGTTTAAAATAGTAAAATGTCCAGTCACCTGAAGATTAACCCTGAATTGAAGATGATTTATTGTGATTTGCAGGCAGTCTCCCCCCTTTTAATATAGCCTTCACATCCTAGGATTCAAATGTGAGTGTGATAGCTGGCACATTGATTTATTCAAAAACAGTCTGAACAAAATGTATTAACTGTGGGTTAGTAAGTGTTATAAGTCAGTATATTGGGCTTCCAGCACATCTCATTAGTAGCACATCTCCACACATTTTATTTGATGTGAAACATCTTGACTTCGGCCTTACTCCTCAGATTGCCTGTGTATTGCAACTTTAAAAGCCATTATTTTAGCAGTGTACAGAGAAGTTTTTCTTTACTCCTTGTGTCATTACTACCTCCAGATTACCAAATAATTTATTACCTCTTTAATTTGTCCAAAATTAAGACCTCTGGTTATTTTTAGTTGTTTTAGAACAGGCTTTGGAGTACAAAGAAGTGACTTTACTAATTTACATACTTTATTAAAAAGCTTAATGTTTTATATGTAGACAAATTATTTTATGTTTAGAGTCTAAACAATGAATGTAGATGAGTAGGGTGTTTATAAACTGTCCTGAACTCGGTGGGGGGGAAGAGTGGTGTTCTTTATATTTAGTGTTTAATTAGTCCTTCTGCTTCTCTCAGGACTTGGACCATTCTATAGGAACTCAGTATAGCGCCAACCCACCTGTTACAATTGATGTACCAATGACAGACATGACGTCTGGCTTGATGGGGCATAACCAGTTGACCACCATTGATCAGTCAGAACTGAGTTCTCAACTTGGTTTGAGCTTAGGGGGTGGTACCATTCTGCCACCTGCCCAGTCACCTGAGGATCGTCTTTCAACCACCCCTTCACCTACTAATTCACTTCATGAGGATGGTGTTGAGGATTTCCGGAGGGTGAGGCATTCCCTGCCAAAAATCAAATCTGCCATGATATTCTGGGATAAAACTCTTGGCATACAGAGTACTTAGTGTCTTTACACTTGTTCTGCCATCTCCTCTGCTCTTTTCTGGGTATGGGGTCCTGCCTGTCAATATATAGTTTGTAAAGTTCCCCCCAATCTTCATTCTTATTGGTCCTCACATACTTTACTAATATCTTAATCCTATTGCCTCTATTTTTAGTATTTCTGAAAATTCCTCCATGTAACTAGTTTCCCCATATAAAAGTCCTTTTCTTGCAGTTCTCCAGATATACTTCCCTTCTTCCTTCTTGTAATTCTTTCTTTTCTCCCCTGCAGCAACTTCCCAGCCAGAAGACAGTTGTTGTGGAAGCAGGGAAAAAGCAGAAGACCCCAAAGAAGAGAAAAAAGAAAGATCCTAATGAACCTCAGAAACCAGTTTCAGCATATGCCTTATTCTTTCGTGATACACAGGCTGCCATCAAGGGACAGAATCCCAATGCCACTTTTGGAGAAGTTTCAAAAATTGTGGCCTCCATGTGGGACAGTCTTGGAGAGGAGCAAAAACAGGTGAGCAAATAATGAGGAACCTAGTGGATAGGGAATGTTCCAGAAGTTTTTAAGTAAAGGGATGAAAACTTCAGTTTTCTTTTAACTATCTTACATGTTCTTTTATCACCTCATTGTTAATGTCATTTACAGATCATCCTTTGTCTTAGAAGCTGCAGCCATATACTAACTAAAAATTATCAATTATTATAGAAACACTGAATCTAGCTTTTCTAAGCCTCATTTTCCCCCCCCACTGTAAAATTAGGCTGTTTCTTCATAAGTTGCATGTTGTGGCTAACTCTAAAATCTACCAAGTTTGGATTTAGAATTTAGTTTAGGATTTTTCTCATTGGCTTATTTTAAACTTAAAAACTATGATTAATCTCCCTAAATTTAATGTGGATTTTTTTTTTTAAACGAAAATTGTGCCTGGCCACCATAGCTCAGTGGTTGAGTGTGAACCAGGAGGTCACAGTTTGATTCCCAGTCAGGGCACGTGGGGGCATGCAAGAGGTAGCTAATCAATGCTTTTTTCTCATTGATGTTTCTCCCTCTCCCTTCCTCTTTGAAATAAATATCCTATATAATGAAACCCTAATATGCAAATTAACCGAACAGCAGAATGACTGGCCACTATGATGTGCACTGACCACCAGGGGGCAGATGCTCAACACAGGAGCTGCTCCCCTGGTGGTTAGTGCGCTCCCATAGGGGGAGCACTGCTCAGCTAGAAGCCGGGCTCATTGACAAGCGCAGCAGCGGTGGCGGGAGCCTCTCCCAGCTCTGTGGCAGCGCAAAGGACCTTCGGGGTCCCAGACTGCGAGAGGGCACAGGCTGGGCTGAGGGACCCTCCAGTGCATGAATGTTGTACACTGGGCCTCTAGTATTTAAAATAAATAAATAATGAAAATTGTGATACTATGTAATAAAGGATAGAATTGAAATGGCTATAATTATCACACACTAGGTTTTGTGTCAGAGAATCTGCTACTTAGTAATTTGAAAAGGGTAAATTTATTCTAGATAATTTGTATTAGTTATCTGTTGCTACTCAAAGCACCACAAATTTTTAAAAATGGCAATTTATTATTTCCCATGATTCTTCAAATTGGTTGGGTGGTTTTCCTAATGTTCTTTCCTGGGCACATTCCCGTGGTTGTAGTCACGGGACAGCTCGTATGGCTGGCCAGGGTGACTTTGCTCCCATGTCTGGCAGTTGGTGCTACCTGTTGGCTTAATTGCCTTGGTTCTCTTTCACACGGCTTCTATCTTCCACATCTAGACTAGCTTCTTTACAGTATGGCAAATGTTGACCAGTGATCCAAGAGGACAAAAACAGATGCCCAAGATTTTTTGTGTCACTTCAGTCACATTTTAATGGTCAACGGAATTCATAGAGCTAATCCAGATTCAAAGAAAGAGCAAATTCAAAGAAAGATTCAGCTCTTAATGGAAGAAAATGGGAAGAGTTCTTGTGGCCATCATTGCAAACAATTTTAACACATTCCTTAAGGGAGAGTATACTGGTTAGGCACAATCCCAGGCTAAGCAGACTACTGATCTGAAATAGTTTTGGGGTCAGGATTTGTTTTGCTAATCGAAGTGGGCATGAGTTGGTGTTAACTTTAGAAGTGTAGTTATTCTGGCAAGATTTTTTTTTTAAGTTTAGTTTTCTTCTTTTTTTATTAATTTCAGAGAGGGAGAGGCAGAAATAGAAACATCAGTGATGGGAGAGAATCATTGATTGTCTGCCTCCTGCACCCCCCTTACTGGGGATCGAGCCTGCAACCCGGGCATGTGCCCTTGACCGTACCCAAACCTGGAACACTTCAGTCCTCAGGCCGACACTCTATCCACTGAGCCAAACCAGCCAGGATTGGCAAGATTCTTGTTGATTGGCTGGCTTTCAGATGCTTGGTCACTGGAAAGTCTGACGTGGAGGCTGTCTTGATTACTAGCTTTCAAAAGTATATTCACTAAAAGGAACTGTCAGTATTCATTTGAAAAACACATATATCTTTATTGATTTTGGAGAGGGAGAGAGAGAGAGAAACATCAGTGATGAGAAAGAATCATTGGCTAACTCCTGCACACCCCACACTGGGGAGCAAGCCCACAATCCAGGCATCTGCCCTGACTGGGAATCAAACCATGACCTCCTGGTTCATAGGTCGACACTCAACCACTGAGCAACACTGGCCAAGCTGGAGTTGTCAGTATTCAGACTGAGATTGTCATTCAGTGATGAATAGAATTATCAGTCTTTTCTAGGCGTTTGGGCACTTCTTAAACAGTTTTTCTTTCCTGCAGGTATATAAGAGGAAAACTGAGGCTGCCAAGAAAGAGTATCTGAAAGCTCTGGCTGCTTATAAAGACAATCAAGAGTGTCAGGTAAGAGGGTTACAGCAGATGGATATTTAAACCAATAAAAGATTTTTTCAGGCCGTTTATTAGTTACTAGAGGCCCAGTGTATGAAATTCATGCACGGGCGGGGGTGGGGGGAGTTCCTCAGCCTGGCCTGAACCCTCTCCAATCCGGGATCCCTCTTGCAATCCGGGACCACTGGCTCCTAAGTGCTCACCTGCCTGCCTGCCTGATCTCCCCTAACCACCTCTGCCTGCAGGCCTGATTGCCCCTAACCACCTCTGCCTGCAGGCCTGATTGCCCCTAACCACCTCTGCCTGCAGGCTTGATCGCCCCTAACCACCTTTGCCTCCGCCCTCGCTATCGTGGCTTTGTCCAAAAGGACGTCTGGAAGATGTCCGGTCTAATTAGCATATTACCCTTTTATTAATATAGATAATACCACCAAAAACCTGTGCAACCTTTTAATAACTAGTAGTTAGAGCTTAGAAACATATATAGCATGGTTTCTTGTTGTTCCATCATAAATCTTACTAAACAAGTCTTTGTGAGTTTATTTTCATTGTTTATTTTAGACAGGGTAGCACCCTCAGCTGTTTTTTTCCTTTTTTTTAAATTTATTTTTTATTTTCAATTTATCATTGTCTTTTGGGAGGTGATTAAAGTGAGTATGTCCCAGGGAATACAGTAAATTTCTGAATGGCTTTTCCTTTTTTTGGTCATCTTTTAGGCAACTGTGGAAACAGTGGAGCTGGATCCAGTGCCACCATCACAGACTCCTTCTCCACCTCCTGTTGCTACTGTTGACCCAGCATCTCCAGCACCAGCCTCAACAGAGCCCCCTGCCCTGTCTCCTTCCATTGTTGTTAACTCCACTCTTTCATCCTATGTGGCCAATCAGGCATCTTCTGGGGCTGGGGGTCAGCCTAATATCACCAAGTTGATTATTACCAAACAGATGTTGCCCTCATCTATTACCATGTCTCAAGGAGGGATGGTTACTGTTATTCCAGCCACAGTGGTGACCTCCAGGGGGATCCAACTAGGCCAAAGCAGCACAGCTACTATACAGCCCAGTCAACAAGCCCAGATTGTTACTCGATCAGTGTTGCAGGCAGCAGCAGCAGCTGCTGCTTCTATGCAACTGCCTCCACCTCGACTACAACCTCCTCCATTGCAACAGATGCCTCAGCCCCCCACTCAGCAGCAAGTGACCATTCTGCAGCAGCCTCCCCCACTCCAGGCCATGCAACAGCCTCCACCTCAGAAAGCTCGAATCAATTTACAGCAACAGCCACCTCCTCTGCAGATCAAGATTGTGCCTGGACCCACTCTGAAAATGCAGACCACCTTAGTCCCACCAGCTGTGGAAAGTAGTCCTGAGCGGCCTATGAACACAAGCCCGGAGGCCCATACAGTGGAGGAGACCTCTACTGATACAATCTGTGAGATGATCACAGATGTAGTTCCTGAGGTGAGCCAGTTTTCAAGTGTCTTTCCTTTGATGATCAGTCTCCTCTGATGATCCAATAAAAGTAGGGGTTGCCATTAGCACTTAATTGGCAACCAGGAGTATGAAACAGCCTGTAAAGGACAGTTCCCACCTATAATACTCTGTAGTGTTCTTGGTGAAAATCATTAAGAGGGCCTCCTTTCCCAGACTACTATTTAAGCAAAATACTGTGGTTTAACTCGAGAGGATACAACACAAGTCCAGAATTTATTTTTTGGAGGTATCCCCAAGGATCCTAAACTTTATAGAGATTTAAGTGCTTCCATTTCTCCTATATCTGGACTGCTTGGCTTGATGTTTTCAGTGGGGAGATGGATAGGGGATATAGCTAGAAAAATTCAATTGGTTCATATCAATGAGTCCAAAGTGACATAAACAGATGTCCATTACCCTAGCTTTAACTTATACATGGCCAGTGGTTATTTTTAAATATGGGTCTGTTTGAGACTAGCACCACAATTGATGAAGCAGTAATTTAAAGAAAAATAATCCCTCTATAAGGAGGAAACTATGAATCTCCAAGTTCTTTCACTTTTTTTAATGGCACATTTTGTCCTCTCTTAAATCTCGCAGTCTTAGTTGAGGTGACCCAACCTCTTTTCACATTCTGCTTTTGATTTTATATATTCAAGTGTGGAATAAAGTCAGTGATGGGTAAGATTAAATTAAAGAGTACAGTGACTCACAGTGCACACGTAAAACTAGTAGTTGACCAGTTTTATTAAAAATAGTGACCCTTTAACTGTGCAGGTAAATCTGCATATGCTTGAGCGGACCCTCGCAGTTCAAACCTGAGTTGTTAAAGGGTCAATATACTAGCATATAGCCAGCATTCTCCTAATGGGAAGAAGCTTCATGTCAGTCTGCTTGTCAAAGTTCTAAAACGGGATAAAAAGCAGGAGACCAAAAACTCACCTTCTTTTGAAATGTTACCCCCATATGTGTGGGATGTTAACTCCTGTTGGTCCATTGGGTCCCAAAGTTAATTTGACTAGTGGCTGGCAAGTAGGTAGCAAATCTAATCCATCTTTGGTGCTTTCTTCCTCTCATAGGTTGAGTCTCCTTCTCAAATGGATGTTGAATTGGTTAGTGGGTCTCCAGTGACGATCTCACCCCAGCCTCGCTGTGTGAGGTCTGGTTGTGAGAACCCTCCCGTTGCGAGTAAGGACTGGGACAATGAATACTGCAGCAATGAGTGTGTGGTGAAGCACTGCAGGTGAGTTATAGTTTCTCTTGTAATTCAGGTGTTGCTAAACTTACCTATTGGAAAACATGGTAACCCTGAGCATGTCATTATTACCTTAGATAGAGTATACCTTACCTTAGGTAAAATAAGTTGGTATATACATGTCTATGTCTGATTGTAAGACTATTAGAAAAGTTTCCCTGCTTATAAAGAGCTTACATTTGCTACACAGACAAAGATAATTAGCAGTCACGCTTCTCAGGTATCACATTTACCTTTAGGTATACTCTTTAAATGTATGATGACACATTAAACAGTTAGTGACTGAATATTAGCTTTGCCTATCTCCTTAGTGCAAATCAGAACACTTAGGGAATTAGAATTTGAGGAAGAATGGATAAATGATAAATAGCATAATAAGGTGCTAAGTATGGCAGGAGTTGGAGTTCTGAAGATTTTGTCCATCTCCCCAAATTTTCTTGGGATTTATCTACATTCATGAAATGAGGCATTGGTATTTTCTATGTCAAATCCTCTTCAGTAAACTAGGATTGCCTATACTGTTGACTTTTAGGCCCATTGCCCTAATATTCCTACTGAGTGATACCATTTCACTTTGATGCTATAGTAAGTTAACTGAAAACCTATTTGTTTAAGACAGAGTTAAGAAAGAATACATCTAAACTATAATTCTGTTTATGTGTATCTTTTTTTCTCTTAGGGATGTCTTCTTGGCCTGGTTAGCCTCTAGAAATTCAAACACAGTGGTGTTTGTAAAATAGTCCTTCCTGTTCTCCAAGCCAGTGAAGATTTATCTGCCAGGAACATGTCCAAGACCCTGCTTTTAAAACTCAAGCTGGACTTCTGATAGTACCTGAACTGAGCCCATGATGGTCCCTTCATGCTTCTCCCCTTTCCTCTCTTCAGCAAGGGGCCAAGCTATGGAGCAGGGTCATTGCTGTAATCTGGGGTTGCTTTTTACTTTCAAGTACAAGCAGAGATGCCAGTGACAATAGCAAAGGAAAGGGTGAAGGGAATATGGACAAGCAGAACATAGGGGTGGTGGGAAGGGGGGGGGTGGTTTGAGGAAACTTGTTAGTGTAATTGTCATAGGACTTGCCTAAAAGATTATTAAAGTTATGAGAGTACATATCAGCTTTGAGCCTACCACTTTGTGCATCCATTTTAAAAGGAATAAAAGGTTGAATTAAAGGATACCTTTTAAACGGAGAGCTAGTAATGTCACATCTATACATTGCTTTGAGAACAAAGGTTTTCAATACAGGCACTCTGGGCTATAGGGAAAATAACATCGTCTAGGATTTTCTTATTTATTCTTCTTTACAAATATTTCTGTAGTCATTGTCTTTCCTTACCTCAGCTATCAGTTTCTGAGTGTGAAAGGCAGAACTCTACATCTTTAATATAAGAAGTTTCACCAAAGTCTAAAGTTGTATTCAGTTGTGTTTGATAAGCTATTTTTTAAAAAATATGCCAGAAGTGGTTTCACTTACATAATTTACATAAACCTATTCTCTGCACACCTTAAAGCACTTAAATTTAATCTAAAATGCACTTATTTCACTTTTCTTGAAAATGTAAGCCAAAGAATAGACTACCAAGCCACATAGTTGTAATAGAATCAGCAAATATTTAGAGCATATAGCCCTAGTGATAACCTTAAGGGAAACTCAAATCTTACCTTGAGAAATGCTGTCCCCGAGAGCCCTTTATTATCATGTTCATGTAGTATTAATTACTAATCACTTTCATCCTATACTGAATAATCAACATTTTAATGCTTCCCATGCATTCATTTAGTTTGAACCCTTACCACAACCCAATGAAGTAGGTAATATTTCCAGTTTACATTATCAGGAATCATACTGGGGGATGAGTTCACACACTGTTAAGTGGCAAAGCCAAAATTTAACCTCAAAACCCCTACTGCAATACAAACTTTTATTTAAATAAGAAAAAGAGTTATTGTACAAACATTACTCTTCAGATGCAGCCTGTAGAGCCATAGCTATGGATGCTTAGTTCTGTGAGGCAGTGCTTCTATAGATTTTTAGGTTTAGAGATGATACCATCTGGATACCTTTGCTTAAACCGCGCAACCACATCTGGATCTAGTAGGTGGATCCCATCCAGCTGGTTTCCAAGGGTGATCCTGAAGCAAGGGGAAAGATGGGGCAAACAAAATTCCCAGAATTAAAAGGCTTAATATTGTTAAAATATACCTTTTATTAAGACTGCCTATCATCTCATCAAATACCTATGCCAATTCTTTTTAAAAGACCTTAACAGAATAGTATGTGGTAGCATGACTGGTTAGGAATGGCAGATTCTGATGTTAAAATAGGCAAGATCTGTGTCACTTAAGGGTTAATGACTGATGGCTAACCAGGCCTACTTGTCAAAGCTTTTGCTGCCAGTGAGTATTCCTTGGATAAGTAAAATGCTAACAGCATGTCTCTTATTTTTTTTATTTATTTATTTATTTTATATTTGAAGGGTTTTTTTTAATTATTTTATGTACAAAGAGATAACATTCTGTCATAAGGTAGATGTCTTGAATGACCCATTCATGAAGTTCACTTAGTCCAACTTAATGAAACCTATATCCTTCGCGTACTGACGGAAACACTGGCGGCACATGTTGAGGCCGTACTTCCGGATCAGACCGTGGCGGTTTGAGCAGACGCGGCAAGAACGAGAACCTTGGCCGAATTTCCTCGGATGGCTCCAGTAAAGTTGCTGGTGACCCATCTTGCTCACTCGGTAGCAACGAGGCAAAAAAAAAGCTAAATTTTATTTTTTTAATTGAATTTACTTAAAACCTGTATGGTTTTGTGAACCAATGTCACCCAAGTAAATTCAATTTTTAAAAAATTAGCAGCGTGTCTTTTAAAGCTCTACTAACAGAATGAAAGATGTTAAAATTCTTGACAGATTAGATTCTTAGTAACCACCAGGGGACAGATTCAAAACACCCACAGACCAACTGAGGAGTATCTTTAGGTTGTAAAAGTGGAATCTAGAGAACAGTGGTTTGAATCCTAAAACCTGTGGGGTTTCCAATGAATGTTGCAGAATCCTGTAAAACAGTCTAAAATAAAATATAAGCTTAGTTGGCTTATGAATCCTCTGAAGCCCATTTACAGAATACTGGAATATGATGTGAAACTCGACTAACTAATGTCCTTGACTATAAAAACTTTTGCCCATGGGGGCTAGCATGTTCTCTGGTCACCTTACCAGTTGGGTTGCACATTGTGAGGTCGTCCAAATAATTCAATCTTGCGAGTGCCAGGGGATAGTCTCTCAATCATGCCATAGATTTCATCTGGTTTATGACTGGTAGAACGAACCTAGGAAATAAAGGGTCTAGCTACTTTTAAGTTACCCAAGATTGCAATCCTAGCCCTTTCCATTTATGTTTTAAGATCCAAATGAGAGAACTTGGGACAAGAATACCCCTGACCTCAATAACTAGTATCAATTAAAATGTGAAAACTTTGGATGCCTGGGAAGCACATACCTCAGCTACGATCACATCACAATCCAGACCCTGGTTGAAGCCTTGGGGATTTCCTTTGACACCAACCTGCTCACCACAGAGAACAGATTACCTTATGGAACCCAACATTTGAACTCTTTCTCAATAAGAAATCACATAATTCCTCTTTTTTGCTCCACCTAATGAATTGAGCCCCACTGCTGCTCACCAAGCAGTGTTCCTTTCCATGGTTCAACCAGTGACCTGTACGGCCTGTCCGAATGATGCGTTGCAGTTGATTTGTCTTCACCCAGATAATTTCATCTACCCGTTCATAACTGTGGGGCATAAGAAAGAACTAGAGCTTTAATCAGGCTTTCACAGTTTAGGAGTAGTACCATCTACTCTACAGAGGTAGGGAATCACAGGAATACTCGGGGAGAAATAAACATATCTATATAGCAATTATGTATTTCCCCAAAAAGAAAGCAACACTTACCCCCAGAGGTTCAGACATTCTCTGCCCAACTCCATGGCCCTAGAAAGAAAAAAGGGTTACACAGCTACTTCCCTGCCTGTTTTTTCTTTCGCTTCAAGATATGTGTTGTTTTCAGGAGACATTCAGTGAACATTTACATGCAAGACACCATTAAGGCAATAGGATAATTTAAGAATGTAAAAACAAAACATAGTATCTATTCTCAGTGGTCTTACCTTTCACAAGGAACAAATAAAAAGTTAAATACGACTCAAGGTATAATTTGTTATAAATAGGCATTAGTCTCAGTAGGAAAAAAAGGCTGCTGACTCAATCTTATATTTAATAGCATAGCTAGGAAAACCCAGGATTTTATTCCCACCCAGTACTCACTCTGTACTATACCTGCCCATACTACATATCTTTGAACTGCATTACCTGCCTGTGACCCAGAGGAAGAGAAAGCCATCATCCTGCAGTACTGGTATGTTGAGCCTGCGCATCTCATCATCTGTCAGGGTCCCATAGGGCAGCTCCATGTGAATATCCCAGGGTGGGTCAGCCATCACAACTGCAAACTTGCCCAAGATACTGACGTCCAGGTAGCGGATATCACAACAGATCCACTGCATGAGGTGGTATTTGGTCATCTTCCCTTCCTCCACTCTGAGATTCATGGCCCCAGTCCCTCTTTTCCATCTATTTTCCTATTCCCTTTTAAGCATATCTATCCCACTCCATTCCCAATCAGCAAAACAGATTGCTAATTATGCCCTGCTTTCCTACATGTATGGCTGCCCTATTCAGATTAAGTCCATAAATTGAGGTAAGTTTTCTGAGCCAACAGGTACCTGAGGTGGGAAGAGTCGGTCTACATTGGAATCACCTCCAACACTCTGTGTGAGAGCAAGCTCCTGGCTTGGTGTATGGTCTTTGCTCCCAGGAGCCTCAGAATCCATGCAAGCATCAATTTCATAATGAACATATTTGCAGGTATCCATGTGGAAACATGTATTAAGGAAAGAGCAGTCACCTAATGACTCATCAGTGTGTTTATTGATGATTCGCCTGGGGAAATAAAAAGGTAAAATCAGAATCAAGATGCTGTTCCACAGTTCAAGTAACAAATTGTTTCACAATTTCATATCTACTAATTTTCTCTATTGTTAGAGCTTCCTTCAAGCGTTTTCAGAGAAGGGAGACAGGGGACTTGAATATCCATAATTCACACTAATGAAGAGTTCTAATTCCTCTCTGAGCAAAGACATAACTTGCTTATCTTATGACAGGAAGGAAGGGCTTGCTGGTTACAGCAGTATAGCACTGAGCCCAGAGTCCTGTTTCTCCTAAGATAATCTTCCTTCCAAAGAACTTTAACTTGCACTGGGGCTAGAGATAGAAGTGCCTTGCCACTGCAAGAAAGAAGCATTTAAAAAACACATACTTGTCCCTGGCCAGTTTGGCTCGGTGGATAGAGTGTTAGCCTGCAGACCAACAAGTCCTGGGTTCAATTCCAGTCAAGGGCACATACCTTGCTTGGTTTGCAGGCTCCTCCCTGGCCTGGACCCTGGGCAGAGCACCTGCAGGAGGCAACTAATCGATGTGTTTCTTTCACCGATTATATCTCCCTGTCTTTCCCTCTCTTTTCCACTCTCTAAAAATCAATGGAAAAATATCCTTGGGTGAAGATTAAAAAAAATAACAACAAAAACCCACACACACTTGCACTTATTTGGGAGTCCAGCTGGTATTCCTCCCACAGAACACTACTTCTAAAAGTATACTTTCAGCTCAGTTGGTGTGGCTCAGTGGTTGAGCATGACCCAGAAACCAAGAGGTCACCAGTTCAATTCCCAGTCGGGGCACATGCCTGGGTTGCAGGCTTGATCCCCAGCAGGGGGCATGCAAGAGGCAGCCAATCGATGTCTCTCTCTCATCAATGTTTCTATCTCCTTTCCTCTCTAAATATAAATAAAACATTTCTTTTTTTAAAGTATACTTTCAGAATCTGGAGGTCTTTGACAAACTATTGAAACCTTTTTCTTTTTTAAATATAATTGTATTGATTTCAGAGAGAAAGAGGGAGAGAGAGAGAGATAGACATCAATGATGTCTCAACATCAGCGATGAGAGAGAATCATTGATCGGCTGCCTCCTGCACAACCCCTACTGTGGATTGAGCATGCAACCCTGGGCATGTGCCCTGACCGTGATCTCCTGGTTCAAATGTGGGTGATATTCAACCAGTGAGCCATGCTGGCCAGGACATATGAAAACCATTTAATAACAGGATTAAAGACATAATCTCAATGATTGGAAGCAACATGCTAAAAAGGAATGACTACTTCTAGGAGACCCATCCCACATCTCTCCCTCCCAAGAGACCTGAAGTGCAGCTTGCGACAGGGCCGATCAGCATCACTGGCTTTCATGCACTCCTCCTTGGTTCCATAGTCACAGAACTCTTGCACTTGGGCCCGACCTCGTGACCGAAACTTTTCGACAATGGATTGTTCCTTGGCTGTTGTAGTATTTAATAGCTCTAGAATCTCCTGACTGACCTATGACAGAAGAAGCTTTGGACTTAACAGGGTTTGTAGATAAAATTAGCCCTTAAACCACCTGTGTAAATTCTACTTGATAAAAATGCCCACCAAAACCACTTATGTTAGGTACTGAACCAAGGAACAATGAACTGTACTATTAACTTAACTTGTCAAATTCACACACCTAGAAGTAGCAAATGGAAGAGAACTCATGTGGTTCCATTATTTATACCAAGAACCACTATACAGTAAGTCTTCAACATTGTTGATAGGTTTTGTAACTTTAAGTGAAAAGATGTATAACAAAATAATTTTACCATAGGCTAAATGATATAAAGTTAAGTTCCTAAGGCATCTCATCAACGTTTTGATGAAATAACAATGAACAAAATGACTTTGAGAAATTGCTGTACTGCCAATTCACATTGTTTAATCAATTTCTATAATTATTGGTCCAGTATTCATTTCCATTCATCTCCCCCTATTCCTACATTTGGATTCATCTTTTTAAAAAAAATTTTATTTGTTGATTTTTAGAAAGAGAGGAAGGGAGAAACATTAATTTGTTGTTTCACTTATTTGTGCATTCATTGGTTGATTCTTGTATGTGCCCTGACTGGATTGAACCCACAACCTTGGTGTATTGGAACAATGCTCTAACCAACTGAGCTACCCAGCCAGAGTTGGATTCCCCTGCCCTTGTCTTATGATTCTTCCAAACAGATCCAGTAACAAAGATTCTCTAAATCCAAGTTTCTAACGTTGACATTATTAACATTTAGGGCTGGATAATTCTTTGTTGTATGGGGGTTGTCCTACTATGACTGTAGGATGTTTAGCAGTATCCCTTGCCTCTACCCACTAGATGCCTGTAGCACTCTCCTGTATTGTGACAACCAAAAATGTCTCCGGACATTGTTAAATGTCCTCTGCAAGGAGGGAGGAAGGCAAAATCATCTCCTGTTGAGAACCACTGTTCTAAACCTTCAATTCTAAGAACTGCTCCTTGTGCCAGGGGTAAATTCCTCTCAACCAAAGTTACAATTCCAAGTATATGTATGAAAACATTTCCATCTGCCCCTACCTTCTTGCTCTGTTGTTCTTTAGTAGACTGTTGGTTCAGAAGGCTTTCTATCTCCAGATCAACATCTGAGGCAGCATGTTTCCTTGATTTCTTGGTTGGCTCCTTGGCTGTTTCTGATGCTGAAGAGGCCAGACCAGAGGCCAAAGAGCTAGCAAATGCAGCTGCTGTGGTCGAGTCCTGTTCTGCTCTCCGCTTCTGACCTGTGATAGTCCCTGTTACCTCCCCAGAGCCCTTTTCTGCCACAGCGACCATCATGGCAGAGAGCTTGGAATGATCAGCATAGGTCACAAGAGTAGGATGTGCATCATCTTGTAGGAGACCTCGCTTTACCTCAATCAACTCCTGAGCTGCAAACTTCTGTAGGAGGCTTTCCACCCCATCTTGAGTAGCAGGGGCATCTGGCTGGGGAAGTAAGAGAAGGCAATAAGACACTGACCATGGACTGAAAAAAAGAAGTGATATATTCCAACCCTGTCTTATCAGGTTATTACCGTGGAGATGGCAAGACAGATGGACACAGCATCAGTAGGCAATGTTAGGGATAGATCAGAGAGATGGTGTAGCAACTTCTTCTCCAACTCAGGGTCTGTAGCTAATTCAGGAACTGAAGCTGTGCTGGACTTGGAGCCACCAGAAGTGGGTACAGTAGGCACTGGGCTGTCACTGCGGAAGGTTGGAGACAGTGCTGCCTCTGGATTCCGTAGATCTAGGAAAGAAGAGAATATAAACTGAAAAAGGGTGCCCTGGCTGATTTGGATAGAGCATCAGCCTGTAGACTGAAGGGTCCTGGGTTCGAGTCTGGTTAAGGGCACATGCCCGGGTTTCGGGCTCAATCCCTGGTGTGGGGCATGTTCTCTCATTGATGTTTCTATCTCTCGCCCTCTCCCTTCCTCTCTGAAATCAATAAAAAAAAAAATTTTTTTTAAAGGGGCAACTGCCAGTCTATATATTCCTCAGGAGTCAAATTCTCCAGCATTCACAGTACACAGAACTTTCATTTCATGTGGGAAATCCTCCGACCAAATTTAGCACTAGATTAACTTTTCCTCAAACATATTTAAGCATTCATTCACTGCTTTGCCAGGATAATCCTCAGTTTTTCTGGGAAGAGCTTACCTTTTATCTATTGAATGAGAGTTTTCTAATTCCTTGTCCTTCATGTACTTTATAGGAAATGAGCAGCATGGTAAATTTAAATGTCCATACCAACTCCATTCAAGCTATTCTAAGTGATAACTGGTATAATCAACCTAATTTAAAAGCTAGAAATATTTTCAACAACTTAAACTATGATTAAATCTCTGAGGAATTGAGTTTAAATTTTTATGAATTAAGGCCACTAGACATTAGAAGATATACAAATGACAGTGTTAGAGGTTAGAATAATGGAACCTTTAGTATCAAACCTAAAAATCTTATCATTTGCTGAAGCCTAGTCACAAAATATTTCCTGACTGTATTTTTTTAAAAATCTATTTTTGCCCTAACTGGTTTGGCTCAGTGGATAGAGCATCGGCCTGCGGACAAAGTGTCCTGGGTTTGATTTTAGTCAAGGGCACGTACCTTGATGGCAGGCTCCTCGGACCCTGGCCCTGGCTGGAGCCAACCTGTTGATGTGTTTCTCTCACATCGATGTTTCTCTCTGTCCTTCCCTTTCTCTTCTACTCTCCCTAAAAATCAATGGAAAAAATATCCTCAGGTGAGGATTAACAAAAAACAAATCTATTTTTATTGATTTTTAGAAAGAGAGGAAGGGAGAGGGAGAGAGAAATACTGATGTGAGAATGACACATCAGCTGCCTCCTGCACGGCCCATACTGGGAATTGAACAGACAACCTTTTGGTGCATGGGCCCATGCCCAATCAATTGAGCCACACCAGCCAGGGCCAGATAAAATATTAAACTGAGGACCTATACTGGAATTCTGTTAAATATTATCCTAATACATAAAGAGCCAGGGGCCATCACGACCGAAATGACAGGAAGGACGACCAAACAGCAGGCTGCGTTGGGTGACAAGGCAGGCAGGGGGTTTAGTGAGGTACAACCAAACGACTGAACAGCAGGCTGCATGGGGCAACCAGGCCGGTGGGGAGGGGCAGTTGGGGTGACCAGGCTTGTGAGGGGGGGGCAGTTGGGGGCAACCAGGCCGGCGGGGTGGGGGGGGGGGCCAATAAGGGGCAAACAGGTTGGCAGGGAGCAGTTGGGGGACGACCAGGCTGGCAGGGGGCACAGTAAGGGGCGACCAGGTCGGCAGGGTGCAGTTGGGGGCGACCAGGCTGGCAGGGGGCCAATTAGGGGCAGGCGATCAGGCAGGCAGGTGAGCAGTTAGGAGCCAGTGGTCCCAGTTTGTGAGAGGGATGTCCGACTGCTGGGATCAGGCCTGAACCGGCAGTTGGACATCCCCAAGGGGTTCCGAATTGGAGAGGGTACAGGCTGGGCTGAGGTGACCCCCCTCCTGTGCAGGAATTTTGTGCACAAGGCCTCTAGTAAGGTATAAATGAGTCATTAGTTTACATGTAAAAATATTTTGATTACTTGGAAATTTCCACTCTCATGGAACTAACTTTAGTAAAATTTGACTCAGAAATTCCAAGGACATTAGAGCTGAACTATACCAAAAAACTTGCTGGAAGAGTTAACTTTTTATGAATATAAGTTATACCTTATTTGGAAAACAGATTCCACAATTCCATATCAGCTGCAAATATTAAATAATTGACATAACTTTCTTCACCTTGCTTACTTATAATTCCTTTATGTTCTGCTGAATCTTGACTAGAACTCAGATGAACTGATAAAAGTTCCTTGTGGCAAAAAGGTGTCATATACATGGAAGAGTCATGGAAGCACTTTGAAGGTCAGGATGAGAAAGAGTTTGAGAGCAACTGACTTAAGCTAAAAATATGTATTAAATTTAAGTGACAGTTACTATTTAGCTTACTTGAAAAACTATAGGCAAAATTCCTTCATTGAACAGGGCTGATTTGGTGACTACCGAAATCCCTTGCAATTCAGAGATTCTACAAATCTAATACATTTGAGCTAAAATATCCCCATTACGTTTTATACTAGGTTCAAACTGATCTTTTACTTTTTTAAAGTAAACAAAAATTTCTTTCATTAAGCAACCCAACTAAGAACAATCAATGGTAAATTTCATTAAGGCAAAACACACACACACACACACACACACACACACAAAAACAAATAAAAAAAACCAAGGTCCTTTAAAATGAGGATTTCAGGCATTTCATCCACAAATTGTTTTATGTTACTAGAGGCCCGATGCATTCAGGCACGAGGGGGGTGGAAGGAGGGCAGAGGGGGTCCCTCAGCCTGGACTATGTCCTCTCGCAATCCGGGACCCCTTGCTCCTAACCGCCCGCCTGCTCGCTCCTTACCACGTCACTCACCGCTCCTTGGCGCTGCCATGGAAGTGGGAGAGGCTCCTGCCACCACCACTGTGATTGCCAGCCAATGAGCCCTGTGTTGAGCGTCTGCCCCCTGGTGGTCAGTGTGCATCATAATGACCGATTGTTCTGTTTGTTCCACCATAACTGTCACTGGGATTTTATATAGATAAATACTGACTTATTATTTATTTATTTATGTATTTTATTTATTTTTATATAAGTACAAATTAGAGACTTATGGGGTTGGTCTTTCTTTCTAAAAAAACATTTTTATTGATTTCAGAGAGGAAGGGAGAGGGGGAGAGAGATAGAAACATCAATGATGAGAGAGAATCATTGATCGGCTGCCTCCTGCATGCCCCCAACTAGGGACCGGAGCCCACAACCCAGGCATGCGTCCCTGACTGGAACTGAACCCGGGACCCTTCAGTCCACAGGCTGACACTCTATCCACTGAGCCAAACCAGCCAGGGCCAAAACATTCTTTTAAAAAAATAAATTAACAGAGACGGAGGAGAGAGATACATCGATATGAGAGAGATACATCAATCAGATGCCTCCTGTTGAACCTGAAACCTGTGCATGTGCCCTGACCAGGAATCAAACGGGTGAGTTTTTGGTGCATGGGATGAGTTTACCCAACTGAGCCACACTACCCAGAACTCAAACACTTATTGCCCTGGCTGGGTAGCTCACTTGGTTGGAGCATTGAACTGATGTACCAAAGGTTTTTCGGGTTCAATCCCTGGTCAGGGCACATACAGGAGTCAACTAACAGATGCATGAATAGGAGGAACAGCAATTGATGTCTCTCTTTATTCTTCTCTCTCTCTAAAATCAATTTTTAAAAAAGTGACTTTCACTCTGAAAAAGTTCTTATTAATGTAATCTAATCAAAATTCTGTTTGGGAACATACTTATTCACTACCGTATTATTTTTCATTACTGCCACACACAAAAAAAATGGTTCTTCAGACACTTGGCTTAAATATATAATAATACCACATTATTTTCATGATAAAGTTCTCTATTAACTTTATTTTAAATGAAGTCAAGAGCTAGCAGTTCAAATTTTAAAAATAACCCATTTAACATTATTATATCTGCTATTATGTTTAAAATAACAATATATATCTCTGGCTGTTGTTTCTCAATGGTTAGTGTTGCCCAGAGGGGCTTGAGTTCAATTCCCTGTCAAGGGCATGTACTTGGGTTACAGGTTCAACCACCAACCCAGGTCAGGGCACATGCAGGAAGCGTCGGATCGGTGTGTCTCTCTCACTCTCTCATGTCCTCATGTCAATGTTTCTCTCTCCCCTCTTACTCCCTTCCAGTCTCTAAAAAAAAAAATCAATGGGAAAAATACCCTCACTCTTCTGGTGAGGAATAACAACAACCAAAAAACAAAAACAAAAAACAACAACACCACAAACACATTTAAAATAACAATATATAAATTTGGATAGATGTTAATGCTCTCAATTTCTTTCCTACCAACTTTTCATGCAAATGTTATTTGCTATTTCTAAATCAGGTTACATGGAATCTAGTCAGGAAACTCTCAGTAAAAAAAAAAAATAATAAAGAAGAAAGAAAAAGAAAAAGGAAATAAAGCAGATGATCTGAGGGCAGCAATGTAAGACTTCAAATGACATTGAGAGATAAGAAAGCCCTCAGGGGGAGATTAAAAATGGTGTCAGAGTAGGAGGATGCTGCACGGACCACTCCCAGGAACAAGCTGGAATCACAACTGAAATATGGAAAAGCTTCCTGAATAATCAACGGAAAACTCAGAGGAGAGAACCCTGATACCCAAGGACTGAAGGTGGAGACCAAATAGAGACTGGTAGGAGGGGTGGAGGCACGAAAGGACTGGCCAGGCACCCACAGATGGCAACTGAAGTCCCAGAGAGATATCTCAGCTGTGTGTGTGTGTCGGGCGGGGGGGGCGGGGGGGGGGGGGGGGAAGATGTGCCACTGAGAACTCTGGGATCTAATCCCAAAGCTTGACTCCCCAGCAGAGAGCACCAAACTGAGGAGGGTACCCACATAACATCTAGCTGTGAAAAGCAGTGGGGTGCTGTCTGCCAGGGAGTGGCAGCTGAAAGTCCAGGCACCCTCTTAAAGGGTCAATGTACAAAAATCCCCTGTGGAGCTGCCCACCTTGTGCTCTGGCAGAGGGAGGGTGAAGTGGACTGAAGCTGTGAGCAGAACCCAGGACTGGGGACTCGGGGGAAAGAGCTCAAAAGGCAGATACTCCAAGTCTCCTAGGCTGAGTCACTCCCTCACACAGCGTACATCTTTCCCACACAGACATCTGCCTTGCCTGGGGGGAAGACAGTCAACACACCTTATTGGAAAACACCTTGCCCTGAGGCCACTTAAGAGATTAAAAATAACATTAGCCTCCAGGCAGAAGCAACTGCCCCAGCCTGTGGAAACAAACGCTTGCCACACCTGATGACAATTGCCTGGGGGCAATTCAAATTGGAATCCTATTAGTTTGTAGACAGAGGCAGTCTCTGGAGGCTTTGAGTCTTTGCCTGATCCAATTAGTCAGAAACAGCCTTTAACACTGTTCTGCACTAGAGATTGAGAGGTATAGAAGATCTCCCTAATACATAGTCACAAACCCAAACAGACAACCAAAAATGAGGAAACAAACAACCCCCAAATGAAAAAACTAGCGAATTCTCCAGGAGAAGAGATAAATGAAGCAGAGATAAGAAATTTATCTGAAACAGAGTAATGATGTTAAAAATGCTCAACAGTAGGGAAAAAGGTATAGTAACCATGAAAAAAGAACAGTCTGAGATAAAGAATGACATAACACAAATAAAGAACACATTGGAAGGAATACTCAGCAGATTAGGGGAAGTTGAGAATCGAATCAGTGAATTAGAAGACAGAGTTGAAAATATCACTCAATTAGAGAACCAAAAAGAAAAAACAATTAAAAAGCAGGAGGATAGCTTAAGGGAGCTGTGGGACAATGTAATTATTAGAATAGTAGGTGTGCCAGAAGAGGCAGAAAGGGAGAAAGGAATAGAGAAGGTGTTTGAAGAAACAATGATAGAAAACTTCCCTAACCTGGGAAAGGAAAAAGGCACACAAGTTCAGGAGACACAGAGAACCCCAAACAAGAAGAACCCAAACAGACTCATATGAAAACATGCTCAAAGTCACTAATCACCCGAGAGATGTAAATCAAAATAACAATAAGGTACCACCTCACACCTGTCAGAATGGCAACCATCAACAAATCAACAAAGGACAAGGGCTGGCGAGGATGCAGAGAAAAAGGAACCCTCATGCACTGCTGGTGGGAATGCAGACTGGTGCAGCCACTGTGAAGAACAGTATGGAGTTTCCTCAAAAAACTAAAAATGGAACTCCCATTTGACCCAGTGATCCCACTTCTAGGAATATATCCCAAGAAGCTAGAAACATCCATCAGAAAGGATATATGCACCCCTATGTTCATAGCAGCACAATCCACCATAGCTAAGATCTGGAAACAGCCTAAGTGCCCATCAGCAGAATAGTGAATTAAAAAACTGTGGTACACCTACACAATGGAATACTATGCTGCGCTGAAAAAGAAGGAATTCCTACCATTTGCAACAACATGGATGGAACTGGAGAGCATTATGCTAAGTGAAATAAGTCAGTCAGAGAAAGATAAATGTCACATGATCTCACTCATCTATGGTAAATAATGAACAACATAAACTGATGAACAGAAACACATCCAGAGACAGGGAAGCATCAGACTGTCAAACCTCAGAGGGAAGGTAGGGGAGGGTGGGGGTAATGGGAGAGATCAACCAAAGGACTTGTATGCATGCATATAAGCCTAACCAGTGGTCACAGACAACAGGGGGGTGGGGGCATGAGTGGGGGCGGGGTTGGGAAGGTAATGGGGGGATGAGGACAAATATGTAATACCTTAACCAATAAAGAAATTTTTAAAAATTGTAAAAAACAATAACATAAGCATAAAAAATTAAATTTAGTAAAGTGACATCTATGATAATAAAAGCATAAAATGCTAATTAGACCAGACAGCCAAACGACCTTCCAGACATCATTCCAGATGTCCTTCCGGATAAAGCTGTGGTGGTGGGGGCCAAGGCAGAGGCAGTTAGGGGTGACCAGGCAGGCAGGCAGAGTGGTTAGGGGTGATCAGGCAGGCAGGAAGAGTGGTTAGGGGCAATCAAGCAGGCAGGCAGAGTGGTTAGGGGTGATCAGGCAGGCAGGTAGGAGAGCAGTTAGGAGCCAGCGGTCCCGGATTGCGAGAGGAATGTACAACTGCCAGTTTAGGCCCAATCCTCCCTGCGGGATGGGGCCTAAAATGGCAGTCAGACATCCCCCAAGGGGTCCCAGATTTCAAGAGAATGCAGGCTGGGCTGAGGGACACCCCCCCACCCCATGCTTGAATTTCGTGCACCGGGACTCTAGTTGGTTAATAACATTATATAAGTTTCAGGTGTACAACTTTATAATGCAACATCTGTATACTCCATTGTGTGCTACAGAAAATATGTTTTTATAATTAAACCTACTGATACTATGGAGAATGAAATCACATAAACATTTTACTTTCTCTAGTCAATCACCAAATTTAGATCTTTGAGTAATGTGTAATTTTTCTTAAAGGAAGCAATAAGTCTGTTAAATGAACCTTTTTTTTTTTTTTTTTTAGTTAATCCTCACTCAACGATATTTTTCCATTGATTTTTAGAGAGTGGAATGGAGGAGAAAAGACAGAAACAGCGATGTGAGAGACACATCGATTGGTTGCCTCTTGCATGTGCCCTGATAAGGGCCAGGTATGAATCTGCAACTGAGGTATGTGCCTCGACCAAGAATCAAACCAACACCTTCAGCCAACATTCTAACCACTGAGCAACTGTCCAGGCAAGCCCTGCTATTTTCAATGGCGGCTTTTGCAGAAAGCAAAGTTTTTCAGGAACACACACATATGTATATAGTAGAAATGCCTCGAATCATATCCTTCCAGAATGCTGTTTTTGAAAAAGTTGATGAAATAATTTAATCCCAGTTATAGGAGTCTATAATAAATTAAGAAGCAATTGGGGACCCAAGCCAGGTAGTTTAGTTGTTTAGAGCATTATCTGATAAACCAAGGTTACAGTTTCAATTCCTAGTCAGGGCACATACAAGAATCATCCAATGAATGCATAAATAAGTGGAACAAATCAATGTTTCTCTCTTTCTTCCTTCCTCTCTCTATAAAATCAGTAATTAAAAAATAAAAGCAGCAATGGGTCATTTGTCTATGATAGTGATGTAATTGTTATATTTTCTATCTAAAATTGATATGCATGTCACCTGACCAGCGTTGCTCAGTGGTTAGAGTGTAAGCCTGTGGACTGAAGGGCCCAAGGTTCAATTCTGGTCAAGGGCACATGCCTGGGTTGCAGGCTCGATCCCCAGTGTGGGGCATGCAGGAGGCAGGCAAACAATGATTCTCTCTCATCATTGATGTTTCTCTCCTTCTCTGAAATCAATTAAAATAAAATAAAATAAAAATAAATTGATATGCATGTATAAAAGGCTCAGAAACAGAGGAAACCAAAGAATAAGAAAAAACAAACCAGAAAATTGATCTACAAGAGGTCAAAGAACTGAAGTTTATATATCAAGAAAAAAAAAGTCTTCCCCTGGCCAGTTTGGCTCAGTGGATAGAGCATTGGCCTGAGAACTGAAAGGTCCCGGGTTCGATTCTGTTCAAGGGCACATGCCTGGGTTGTGGGCTCAATCCCCAGTAGGCGACTTGCAGGAGGCAGCCAATCCATGATTCTCTCTCATCGTGGATGTTTCTATTTCTCTCTCCTTCTTCCTTCCTCTCTGAAATCAATAAAAAATATATATTTTTTTAAAAAGAAAAGAAAAAAGTTTTCCTCTTGGGTAATTCAGTAACTATTCCAATGCTTGACTACTAATTAATCCCTGACCATAAGACTTGCACTTCTTCCTCCACTCACCCTACCCTCTTAACTTCTTTTTTAATTATCTAAGTACAATATAGCCCTCAAAACCAAATTCCAGCCCTAGTCAGTTTGGCTCAGTGGATAAGGCATCAGCCTGTGGACCAAAGGGTCCCGGGTTTGATTCTGGTCAAGGGCAGGTACCTTGATTGCAGGCTCCTCCCCACTGGGGCCCTTTCTCTCACATAGATGTTTCTCTCTCTGCTTTCCCTCTCTCTTCCATTCTCCCTAAAAATCAATGGAAAAATATTCTTGGGTGAGAATTAACAAAAACAAACAAAAGTAAACCAACAAATAAATAAAGGTGATTAAATGTTAAAAAAAAATTTCCAAGTGCTAACTTCTCCATAATTGCCTTCACTGACTAAACCAACTCTTGTTAGTTCTTTCATTGCACTCTTGTGGAAGCATTCATGTAGCCTTTTACATGTATCATACCCTTTATCCCCAACTAAATTCCAAATTCCTTGAGAGCATGGTCAATGTCACACTTATTTTGTCTAACTACACTCATGCACACTGTAGAAACTCAATAGATATTTATTTATTATGGTGTGAGAGTCCTGCCAGGGCATCTAGGTCCTGATATGTTAAGACAAGATTTAGTGATGGATTTGAATATATCGAGAAACATTGGAATAACCTACCACAATAGTGGTACAGAGATTCGCTATTCTTGTAGACCTTTTATCATTGATTTGCCTTAGATAATTCAGGGATAGTGCTGGGAACGGGTGGTGAGGTCCCTTCGTTTTACCACTGTGACACAGAAGCAGGGCTGGGGGATTAAAAAACAAACAAAAAACGAACGCTTTCAGATTCCAGCTCCGTATGTAAATGACTGAAACAACGCCAGTTCCTCAGCTGAGCTACACCAACTCTGTGCGGGCCACTGAAATGGGCACTATGGATAACAAGGTCCAGTGCTTGCTCACTGCGCCCACAGTCGCAAAGAAAAGGCCACTACAAACCAATCACCAGAACCTAGGGGAGAGCAAAACGCTACGGGAGCAACAGAGAGAGAGGACTTTCTGTTTCAAGGAACGGGGCTGAGGCCTAGCAAACTGGACGTTCTTGGAGACGTAAGAGGAATCAGGCAGTGGCGGGCATGGGGCCCGGGCGTTAGTGCTGGGAAAGCGACCTGAGAGACCCGACGCCCGGGGTGGGAACCTCGACTGTGCTGCTGAGGCGAGAGAGGGAGTACCAAGGCAGGAGGCGTTAAAGAAATAGCCACTTGGAGAAGGGCTTCCACTCGGGAGCTGTCCTTTTCTCCAGGTTCCCTCCCACCCAGCCCGGCTAAGCACCGGCCAGAGACACGCGCCTCACCCAAGTGCCCCGAGTCCTGCTTCCGCCTCCGCTGCAGCCTCTCCCGCAGCGAGTCCAGCTGCTTTTTGTGGGCCTGGATAGAGCTCCACGTATCCGACATCCTTGTCTCCCAGCCTGGATAAGCCTCGAATCAGGCGCGGGAGACTAGCACCTCCCAGTTGAAGCCCCGGGAAAAATCTAATTCTCACACGGACACCCCAAGGCTAAACGGAAAGAGATCCCGGCCGTGCGCTAAATGAAAAGTAATTTCCGGTTTCGCGCAGCTTTGACGCTGAAACAGGAGCCATCTTAAGTGTTGGCAGGAGGGCGGATGTTTTCTTATTGGCGCTCTCTGGTGCTTCCGGGTGCAATGAAGCTGTGGTCGCCATCTTGGTGCCTGGCAGAGCGGCCATGTTGCTTATAGGCGTCCATGCGGCCATGTTGAATATAAGATTAGTCTTGAGAGTTGACTAAGATAGTACTCCTAGAGCGGCAATTGTAATACAGATATTTAAAATGAGGGATCACGAATTCCTCCGACAGTTTGATACATACCTTTCCCACTGAAGGTGTTGTAGGTTTATGTTTTCATGCATTCATTTACAACAATAGCTATTAATTAGTTCCAATCCATGGGTGTGTATGCATGGGCACACTTCTCTGAGGGAAGAAGAGATGAAGCAGTGATATTATTATAAGGTATCTATGTATAGTCTCACTCTTCTTTTTTTTTTTTAATATTTTTTCTATTATTTTTATTAATTTTAGAAAGAGAAGGGAGAGAGACATCAATTAGTTGTTTACCTTATTTATGTATTCATTGATTCTTGCATGTGCCCTGGCAGAGATTGAACCAGCAACCTTAGCACATCTGGATGACTCTCTAACCAGCAGAGATACCCAGCAAGGGCTTCTCACTCTTCTTACACCAAAACTACATTTACCGTAGCAATACATTGAAATAGAGTCCTCATAAGGAGGCACGGGGGGTGCTTCTGAGATTCAGGTTGCATGTGTTTCTTATTCTGGTAGCTGGTTACATAAGAATGTTGTGAAGCCCTGACCGGTTTGGCTCAGTGGATAGAGCGTTGGCCTGTGGACTGAAGGGTCCCAGGTTCGATTCCTGTCAAGGGCATGTACCTTGGTTGCAGGCACATCCCCACTAGGGGGTGTGCAGGAGGCAGCTGATTGATGTTTCTCTCTCATCGATGTTTCTAACTCTCCCTCTCCCTTCCTCTCTGTAAAAAAAAAAAAAAAAGAAAGTTGTGAAAATTAAGCCAATTTTGGTATGTGCGCTTCTCTGTACATGTAGTAAGCTTAAATTCAAAAGTTTGTTTTGTAAAGGGTCCTCTGAATGGAAGCATTTAGAAACCACTGGTTCGTCAAATGCCTACATGACACCAAACACGGTGTCAGAAAGAATCGCTTGAAAAAGGCGTGGCTCCTGTTTCCAAAGAGTCTCTGGCCTGGTAAAGGCGCCAGGACCCTTTATGAATATTGAACCATCTTTACAACATATGGCAGCATGAGCATAGGCCCTAAAAGTAAATGTGATTGCAAAGAAGAGAAGGACCCCAAGCCCAGGTGACCCAGGAAGGTGTGGGAAGGAAGGTGGCATCAAGGTTCAGGCTTGAAGTGACAGGTAGGTCTTCAGTAGGTGAAGCCATAGGACAGAATTCCAGGATGAAGACATGATAAAAACAAATGTCTAGACTAGAGTTAGGAAAGCATAATGAATTTCCTGTTAATCCAGATTCACCAGAACATAGAGAATTATATTATTTGAGAATTTAGAAGGATATTTGTTTCCATATTGGAGACCAGAGTGCAAAAAAAAAAGTACATGTTACCGGAGTAAAGAGCTTGCAATTTAATCACAAAATAACAGGGGATGATTTAGAGTTTTTGAATAGAGAGTGTTTTAAGGTTGATCTTATTAGATTCAGATGGGGAGAAAGGAGCGTTTAAAGACAGGGGAAATGGTTAGTTAGCCTATTGTAACTAAGTCTTTGATGATAGGAACTTTAACTCAAAAACTGGTTATGGATAGTAATGGAATGGAAGGGATGAATATGAACGGGGTCTATTGTGAAAAAAGATGTATGTGGCCCTAGCCTGTTTGGCTCAGTGGATAGTCAGCCTGCGGACTAAAGGGTCCCAGGTTCAATTCTGGTCAAGGGCGCATGCTGGGGTTGTGGGCTTGATCAGTGATTCTCTCTCATCATTGATGTTTCTCTCCCTCTCCCTCTCCCTTTCTTTCTGAAAGATAGATAGATAGATAGATAGATAGATAGATAGATAGATAGATAGTATGTGTATTGGAATGTGGCAGTTACATCCATTCAGCAAATATTTATTGAGTGACTAGTACATAATAGGTATTTTAGAGATTTAGTAGTGATCAAAATACGAATTCCCATCTCATTTTCTGAATTTAATTTACTTCTTAGGTATTTTACACTGCCTTTTGTGATGTATAGCTTTATATATGAGCCTAGAAGTAGAGGACAAGGAAATGAGTATGCACACACATGAGCATCTCTGAACATTTAATTCTTGTGATTACACTGAACGAAAAGCAAAAATGCTGTCTTCCTTGTGCCACGCCAGCATGGCCAAGGGTGAACCTGAGTGGGGGCAGTAAAGGATTTAGAAAAGACAGACAAGAGAAAAAAGCTGGGTTTGGGTGGGCATAGTCACAACATTCTTGTGGGTTTTGAATCTACTTAATTACATGCACCTGAACTCTATCAAGCCCCCATCATTCAGGCACGTGGGGCCAAGTGTTCAGACCGAAGGTTCAAGCTTACAACTATAGCTGTTGGCTATAATTGTGCTGGAGGGCTTTGCCCTCCAAGCTGGGATTTGCATGTGGCCATGAGAGGACTGTGCCCTCTCATTAGTCTGAGGCTTGAACCTGTCCAAACACTGCAGCGGCTCTCCACACTTCCTCAGCTGAAATACTCTTGAGAAGGTTGGCTGATATGAGATAATGAAGACTTCAAGGGGACTGCTCTACCTAACAGTATTTGCTTCTTAATAACCTTGGTCTAGCAACTGCCCTCAGAAATTTAGTAAGAGTTGCTTTTGTACTTTCATTTGGGATCTATCCTTGATGGCCCTATGGTTAGACACTTGTATTATTACTAAAGTAAGATAGCCCTATAATTGCTGTATTATAGAACTGTTAAATTAACATTTAATTATTCACAAGTCTGAGTTTATCATTTGTTATATGATTGCTATTTCTTTCAAGAACCTGAACAAATAGAAATGAAATATATAGAAGTTTATATAGCAGTAAAACTAAATAATCTTGGGGGAGAAAGAGAGTACTGGATATATCCTTGCAGAAGATGAAGGGGGTTGGTTCATCTTCAAGTCAGAATTTGCAGGTCAACCCCTAAACAGTATAAGCATTTTTGTCTAGGAAAGGAAAGGTTTTCTATTAGAAGAGACTTAGTTTCTGGTAGGCTCTGGGATTCCTAAGGCCTGGATTGCCTCCTCTCACCCTCAGAGGAAGCCAAAGAAGTAGCACAAGTACTTTTGAAAATCAGCCAGATGAAGGGCAGCCCCCATATATATAGATCTTTGCTTTCACATTCATTTTGGATAAATCATTACAGTAGTAAATTAGGCAAATTTTAGGAGCACAGGAGGGCCACTTAGCATGATCTACATATAGATTCTTTTTTTTTAAGGAAGTATTTATTTATTTTTAAAATTGTTTTATTGATTTCAGAGAGAAGAAGGGAGAGGAAGAGAGAGAGATAGAAACTAGTTTTCTGCTTAAAAAAAAAAAAAGCCACTGGGGTGGGGGTGGGGAGAAAGCTGCTGCTTTCTTGTCTGCCCACCCTTGGTCTGCATACAACCCTGAGCACTACAGAGAGGAAGGAACCTCACATACATCTCTTCTACCCAAACAGGTGTAAGCCTAGTTGTGAGCTGATGAGTGCTGCATACACTATATTCCTTAACTTTTATTCATATACTAGAGGCCCGGTGCACGAATTTGTCCATGGGTGGAGTCCCTTGGGGTGGTCTGTGGAGATCGGGCCCCAGCTCTCGCCTCCAGCCTTGCAGCCCCAGGTTGAGCCCCTGGCCTCACAGCCCCACATCCCTGCCTGGTACCCCGCCTTGGCCTGGCGCCACCCCTCACCTATTCCACCATCCTGCCTGCGGGGCAATCGGTCGGGGCCAGGCTCCCCGCCTGGCTCCTTCAGCACTTGGGAGCCAGGCGGCGGCCACAACCCCCTCCACTGCCACCTCTGGTCGCCATCTGTGGGGCAATCAGGTCCCCACTACCACCCCCCTTGGCCTGGCACTGTCAATTCACCTGCTCCACTATCCCACTGCAGTCCCGCTCTTGTCAGGGCCCATTGGGGCCAGCAGCATGTCCACTGCCACTTGCTGTCAGTGCCATATCACCAACGCTCACCATGTTTCGTGCTGTCCCCTGGTGGTCAGCGCACATCATAGCGAGTGGTCGAACTCCCGGTCTCTGGGTTAAACTCCCAGTCGATCGACTGCCCAAAAGGACAATTTGCATATTAGGCTTTTATTATATAGGATGTTGTAGTAGACTTTTCAGAGTTAGCCACATCAATGCCTCCCATCCCAAATGCCCTTATGCAATGTGACTTTGCCACTCTTCCTGTTAACAGGTAAAGCTAATTTCCCCTCCTCTTGAGTCTGAGCTGGCCCTCTAACTTTGGCCAACAGAATGTGGCAGACGTGATACTGAGTTTCAGAGCCCAGACTTTAAGAGGCCTTGCAGCTTCTGCTTTTGCCTTCTTATAGACCTTGGCCTTCATGAACATCCAATTATCCTGATAGATAAACCACTTGAAAAGACAGAGGTGAAAGAGAGAGATATTCTAGAGATTGAAAGACCTTGCAGGGGAAGAGGCCCTGGAGGATGAATCTATGAAAGAGGCTCCAACACTTCAGCCATTCAGCTGAGAGACCAGAAGTAAGGCCAATTTGGATGCTCCAGCCCAAATAGTGCTGCTTGGGTGAGCTCAGCCCTCACCACATGAAACTTAAGCAGGCCATCCTAGTTGAGGTCTGCTCAGACACATGAAATCACAAGCAAATACATAATTATTAAGACCCTAAGTTTTGGGATGGTTTGTTACACAGCAACAAATTACTGAAACATCCACAGCACTAACCAAAGGATCTTTGGCCAAATGGCTTTTTTTCCTTAAGTATTTTATTTTTTAAAAAATATGTTTTATTGATTTTTGAGAGAGAGAGGGAGAGATGGAAACATCAATGAGAGAGAAGCATCAACATTGATGGGCTGCCTCCTGCACGCCCCCTGCTGGGGATAGAGCCCACAAACCCGGGCATGTGCCCTGACCAGGAATTGAACTGGTGACCTCTTGGTGCATGGGTACATGCTCAACCACTGAGCCACACCAGCCAGGCCCTAAGTTTCTTTGTGTGTGTTTTTAAAAAAATATATTTGTGCCCTAACCGGTTTGGCTCAGTGGATAGAGTGTCCGCCTGTGGACTGAAAGGTCCCAGGTTCAATTCCGGTCAAGGGCATGTACCTTGGTTGCAGGCACATCCCCAGTAGGGGGAGTGCAGGAGGCAGCTGGTCAATGTTTCTCTCTCATCGATGTTTCTAACTCTCTATCGCTATCCCTTCCTCTCTGTAAAAAATCAATAAAATATATATTTAAAAAATATATATATTTGTATTGATTTCAGAGAGGAAGGGAGAAGGAGAGAGAGAGACAGAGAAAGAGAGAGAGAGAGAAATATCGATGCTGAGAATCATTGATTGACTGCCTCCAGCAGGCCCCCTACTGGGGATCAAACCATGACCGCTGAGCCACATCTGACGGAACTAAGCTTTTTATGATCAAAAGCAAAATATGTCCACTGGGGTTAGACATTCTGTTATTAAATTGAACATTAGAAAAGACAAGGAAGGACGTAGAAAAGGAAGTCTGTTTTGGGAATCAGGAAACATGTTCCCTGGTTTACCGAGAAGCCCAGGGACGGTGACCGGAGTCCCAGGAGCAGGAGTTTGAGAGAGATGAGACTATGTCAGTAGAATCTAGGCCTTTTTAGGAGTGACAAAGGTTGAAATATCTGAGAAGCAGATGCTGAGATGTAGGAGATCAAAAGTTTTATTGTGGAGTATCAGTTGTTAAAAATTTGGAGGTGGGAGGGGGCCTAGCGGATTTTGCTCAGTGGATAGTGTCAGCCTGCAGACTGAAGGGTCCAGAATTCGATTCCAGTCAAGGACACATGCCTGGGTTTCGGGCTCCAGCCCCAGTAGGGGGCATGCAGGAGGCAGCCGATCAATGATTCTCATCATTGATGTTTCTATCTCTCTCTCCCTCTCCCTTCCTCTATGAAATCAATAAATATATATTTAAGAAAAATTTGGGCGGGGGGGCACCCTGGCTGGTATGGCTCAGTGGTGGTTGAGCATCGACTTATGAACCAGATTGTGGTTTGATTCCCAGTCAGGGCACATGCCCGGGTTGTGGGCTCAATCCCTGGTGTGGGGTGTGCAGGAGGCAGCCTATCAATGATTCTCTTTCCTCATTGATGTTTCTATCTCTCTCTCACCCTCTCCCTTCCCCCTAAAAAATAAATAAAAATATATTTTTTAAAATGAAAAACAAAAACAGGGTCAGGGTTCAGGCTAGAAGGGATCAATGAGGGAGGAAGGGGACATATGTAATACTTTCAACAATAGAGATTTTAAAAACATGGGGAGGGGTGGGGTCAGGGAGGGAGAACTGTCAGACTATAATGCAAACCTGACAAAGTCTCTGCCAGCCGGATGGGAAGTTCCTGAGGAAAATTGCTCATTAGAGTCACAACTTCCAAGGGAATGACTAGGCCCCTGTATCCCCCACCACCTGGCTCAGTCACTGGCCTGGGGCTGGTGAAGAGCAGGACAGCTGGAGCAGCTATTTCATTCTTGAAGGAACAACTCTGAAACAGCACATCTCTGCATCTGCCAAAGGAGACTCAGTGTATCTTGTGTAGGTTCCTAAATGGTAACTGTATTGGTCCTTAGTTTGTTGTATGCATTGAGTTGGTATATTTTAAAGTGGTTATTAAGAAAGCTGAATTCAGGAGAATTGTACACCCCCTCACCCTTCTCCATGTTTGTATTGAGTTAGTTATTTCCCTCTGGGAACTTATAGGCCATTGTTTGTGTCTATCAAAGTATTTATTACCACCATATAAAAATGTTTACGTTTTTCTCTTCCTAGACTGCACTCTTAGGGGCAGAAGTGTGTCGTATTCATTTACTTTTGTATCTACTCAACACTTGGTCTCTGAAAGAAAATAAATCCTCAGAAATTAACTGAATGAATAAGCAAAGAAGCTGTCTCTTCCTCCTAATAGTAATGCTCTTTATCCATCCAGTTTGAACCGGATCCACTGATTATTTCATGTACAGTGTTTTGCAAGCTGCATTTATTTACATACTCATTCCAGCAGGTTAGAATTAATTCACCTTCCAAAATGATGACCAAATGAAGTCATTAAGAGTGAGAAATGCACCCTGGCCAGTGTGGCTTAGTTGGTTGGGCATCTTCCCATACACCAGGAGGTTGCTGGCTCAATTTCCAGTCAAGGGCACATGCCTAGGTTGCGGACTGGATCCCTGGTCAGGGCGTGTGCGGGAGGCAACCAATGGATGTTTCTCTCTCACATCGATGTCTCTCTCTCTCTCTCTCTCTCTCTTCCTCCCCCTCCTTTCCTCCCTCCCATTCTTTCTCTCTAAAAATATCAATGAAAACATTATACACACACACACACACACACACACACGTGAAATGGTGGGGCTTGGAGGCTGCAATAAGGAGACTAAAGGCTCTAAAATTTAAGGTGAAAAGATAAAAGAAAAATAAAAGCTGTCAGGTAAGAGAGGTCAATGAAAGAAGAAAAAGCAGCACAGGTAGGAAAAAGAATGAAAAGGAGACAGAAAGAGGGCAGTGGAGAGTCAGGCTCAGTGCTGACCTGCCCAAGGAAGTATCATCAGCAGATGCCTCATTGACAGCTATTACCATAATGAGAACAGGCGTCTAAAGAGAGGGCAAATCTAGTTTAATTAGTTAAGTGGCATTATCTATGTCCAATAGGGGTAGGGGAGGTAAAGAAAATAGAAGGATTGGTGACCCATCTCCTTCCACAGGCTGAAAGGAAAAACAGATTTATAAAACTTTGCCAGAAATTAAAGAGGCAGGAGCTGTTTCTTCCCCGAATTGAGTTCACAAGATTCCAATGTGTTCCTATTTATTAGTACCTTTTAAAGGAACCTGTATTGTTCTGGTGGGGGCAACTAGAATTAAACATTGTTCTTTACCTTTTATTAAGTCAAAATAGGATTACACACTCCTTCCCTTCTGTCATCCAGCCTTACACCAGGAGTCCTTAGTGACTTCAGGCAAATCATTTTACCAGTTCCATCTCTTTAGCACTAAGATTCAGTGATATTGTAGTTTTACAAAAAATTTTCTGGAGCATCTTCTTTAAAATTTTTAAAAATCCTTTTCCATTGATTTCTTAGAATGGAAGGAAGGGGGAGCGACAGAAGCATCAATGTGAGACACATTGGTTGCCTCCCACACCTGCCCCCACCACCCCAGTGGGAATTGAGCCCGTAATGAAAATGTGCCCCTGATGGAATTGAACTCGTGACCCTTCAGTCTGCAGGCCAATGTGGATTATCTTCTCATTGTGAAACCAAGGTTGCAGAATTAAATATGAATCTTACCATGTTGTAAAGAAACAAAGTGGAAAAATATATGTGTGTGTGTGTCTGTGTGTATATGTATTAGAGGCCCATATATATATGTGTGTGTATATATATGTATGTGTGTGTGTGTGTGTGTGTATGTGTGTGTGTATACACGAAATTCGTGCATGGGTAGTGTCCTTAGGCTTGGCCGGTGAGCAGGGCCGATTGGGGTCTTCTGACTGCCAGCCGGGGTCTTCCTTTGTTCTGCGCCACCCCCTGGTGGTCAGCGCACATCATAGGGAGCTATCGAACTCCCGGTCAAACTCCCAAGGGGACACTTTGCATATTAGCCTATAGATATGCTCTTCATTTCATGCTTCCACCCCCAATGTACGTCCTCTACTAAGAATCCTCCTTTAGTCTGGCCGGCAATCCATAAACATCCATTGGTTGCCTCCCGACACAGGACGCTCAGTGGTTGAGCGTCGACCTATGAACCAGGTCACGGTTTTATTCCTGGTCAGGGCACATGCCTGGGTTGTCGCCTCCATCTCCAGTGTGGGGCATGTGATTCCAGTGTGGAGTGTGCAGAAGGCAATGGATGATTCTCTCTCATCATTGATAGTCCTATTCTCTCTCTCTCTCCCTTCCTCTCTGAAATCAATAAAAATATTTTAAAAAGTCCTCCTTTATCTTGTTGGTAGAAATTATTAGGGTTGAATTATATTTTCTTTCTCTTTATAATATCTGACCTCAAGGATCATAAAGATTAATTCATCTTGGTTCTGCAAATTAATTGATGTCAGCCAGGCTGGCCTGGAGTTTAAGAAAGACTGATAAACAGCTTCCAACCTTTAAAAGAAACAAACACCTCCACAAAATAAAACATAAAAGCCTGGTGGTAGAAGGTTCTAGGCAAAGAGAAAACCTAGACAGTGATTGCACACAGTGGGCAACTTCCCTGCAGAACCTTCTGAGAACACAAAGTTCATTTCCACAGGGAAATTACATTCACTCGAGACTGTTTTAAGACAAGGCTGAATAAATTAAATATTTTAACACCATATGTTCAGCTTTTGGCAGGACATGTAAGTGGGAAGGGAATCTCAATGTTAGGAAATGCCATTTCACACCCCAGCTGGCTATTTAGTCATGAAATAAGGAGAAACACACAAATATTTGGTTAAAACACCTTTAATGAAAAGGGAAAGACACTA
This sequence comes from Corynorhinus townsendii, assembly GCA_026230045.1. NCBI lineage: Eukaryota > Metazoa > Chordata > Mammalia > Chiroptera > Vespertilionidae > Corynorhinus > Corynorhinus townsendii. Next base: position 158,390,884 of record JAPDVU010000001.1, on the reverse strand, counting down.
ACATCTCCCTTGTCTGCTCTTCACATTTTCCTATGTTAGGAAGCTCTGGAGCCTACATCTTCAGAGGAGAAGCCATTATTCAAGTCAGTCACTAGCAGAACCAACACTTTCTCCTCCTCAGAACTGTTCCAAATAATCCTATGTTAAGAGTAAATACTACATCTCATTATAAGACGGAGAGGCAGGGAGGACACCATCTGGAGCTCATCTCCCAAAGTGGGACTCTAAGAACCAGATAGTAGCAAAGACATAAGCCCCAGTCCATGGACAGGCAAAATGGGGAGGAAATGGGCTTTGAGAGAGAAAGATGATGAAAATACAAGGGGCCAGGGAATAAAGGAGGGAGTAATCTAAAACTAGAAGCACACTAGTGCTAGGAACTCTCCCATGATCCGTGGTGCACTGCTGCACACTAAGTCACTATTAGTCCAAAAGAACATTCATGGGATCCATCCAATCAAGAGTTCGAGGTCCACTCCCTGATATCATGTCCCTTTCTTAATCACACAGGTTCCCACTATAAAGCCCTGTAGGTCAGCAATACTCCTCAACTCTCCATCATTACTGCTTCAACTATCCTCACCAACAGTGCTTATTAAAGATATGAACTAACTTCACATTTCCTAAAATATTCCAGGGGAGACATCTTGGCAAGAAATCCACTTGTTTCCTAACTTGGAGAGGCAATGATGAAGGAATATGAGAAGCTGGAGAGGTCTTGGCATATCGACCTTTGCCTTAATGTGATTATCAAGCTTACTGGCAAGAGTATACCCTTTATTTCTCCCTACCCTCTAGGGCCGAGCCACAGATACAGATATTGCTGCACCTCCATTTCTAGCACCTTTTGGAGCAGGGGGAAGGAATGCACAGGTTGCTACTTCTCTTCTATGATAAGCTGTTCAGGCACTGCCTTGTATGCAGGAGGCTGAAATAAGGAGAGGAGGGCTCTTTTCTCCTTAGCCTCTCTGAATCCTGTTGCTGGAGGCATGTCCCCAGCCACAGCTCTTGGACCAAACAGCACTGATGGTGCTGAAATGGTAGTGGAACTGGATTTGGAACTCCCAGGCTTGGGTGGGCAGGTCACTGGACAGGAAAGCCATGTTCTAGTTTCAGAAAGACAGGAGGCCCACCCTCACCAGCTGGGCAGGAATGAAGCCCTGCAGGTTGACCTGGTCACCAGAGAGGAGTGGCACTGAGCCCTCCAGGGACAGCTGCTGGTCCCTTTGGGCTGGGCTGCAATTCCAAATATGGGTGCTCAGGTGCACCTGCCAAAGGGAAAGGGAGTGGAAGAAAGGGGAGGGGAGAAGGGTCACCCCAGGGAAGCTGGGGAGGGTTTCCCTTGGGAATGTGAAAGCTTTAGAGAATCTATTTCCCTCGGGTACAATGAATGGAGAAGAAAAAATCCTCAGGGGGTCATCCTCCTGTGAGCATGATTTCCAAGCTCAGGGACTAGAGAAAAACCACTTGGGACATACTATGTAAGAAATTAAAGAAAAATACAAATAAAGCCCCTTAAATCTTAGAGGTCCTTCTACAGAGCTCTCAGTTTCTGCAAACTAGGTCAAAGGGTAGCAGGTACAAAAAACAGGCTCATGGGATTGTAGGGTCATCTTTTCTGGGAAAGGGGGAGAGCCCTGGGGAAGTGATGGAGGGAGAACAGCCCGGGACCAAGGAAAGAGCAGCAATATTCTGAGGGCCATGAGGGGCAAAGGGCTGTACCTGGTGGTGAGCCAGCAGCATATGCTTCTTGAGGGTAGCCCGCTCGAGAAAGCCCTGCCTGCAGAAAATACAAGTGAGGAGTGGCCCCTCCTTGGGGTGGGTCTTCTGATGCTCCTCCAGAGCTGCTTGGGTGGGAAAGGTCTGGCCACACACCTCACAGGCCTTTCTGCTACTGCTCTCTCCTGGCTCCTTTCTCATCACTTCCTGCATGCTCAGCTCCTCCACCAAGGTGGTGCTACTGCCTTCCCCTTCGAGGGCGAGTGCTGCCTTTGGGCTTGAGCTCCTCTCTGGTTTGCCCCCCTCTTCTGTGACTTCTGCAACATCATTGCCTCCTTGCTCCCTCGGCTGTGTTTGATCCAGGCTGTCTGATGGTGGTGGCGGTGGCAGTGAAGGAGGTTGAATCGCTTTCTCGTTACTGTCCATCTCCTTCCCAGCTGTGGCTGCTGCCACCACCATCCCCACTTCCTCCTCTGCTCCAGATGCCTCTTCAGAATCACCTCGCACTGATATTGCTTTCTCACCTCCACTCTCTGAGCCTCTTCCTGCCAGAGAATCTTCATCAGTCACATCTTCCTCTTCTTCCTCTTCCTCTTCCTCCTCTTCAGACAACTCCTCTTCTGGGGATGGCTGCTGAGATGGTTGCTGGGGGAAGCCCCCTGCCCCAGAGACTGTAGATTGCTCAGAGCCATTCTCTTGGGCAGCTCCCCCACCTTCAGGGAGCTGGTTACTACCATTGGGGATTTGGCCCCCCAGGTGCATCCGAACATGCTGCTGCAGAGAAACTGCATTGGTGAACTTCTTCTGGCAGATGGGGCAGGAATTCTGGGCCCGAGCAGCTGGACTGGCCTTGTGGCCCACGAAATGTGCACGCAGATTGCCCCGGGTGGAAAAAGCTCGGCCACAAACTTTGCATTTGAAGGGCCGCTCACCTCCATGTTGACCATAATGCAGGCGCAGTGCTCGAGGACAGCTCAGCACCCGGAGGCAGATGACGCACTGGTTAGGTCCAGATGAAGCTGAAGATGAAGCTGCAGGGGCAGAGGTCGTGGCGGCTCCTGAGGCAGTAGAGGCCACTGCTACAGCTCCCTGCCGGTCAATCTTTTCTACCAGTTGCTGCAGCTTTGATGTCTCAGAGGGTGAGGCCCCCAAGGGCTCTAGCACATAGGGGAAGGGGAAGCTCCCTGTGGACTTAAAGTGGTTGGTAAGCAGTGCCCAGCTGGGAAGTGAAGTCACCAGCTTACTCAGCTGCATGCGAGTTGCTGTGCCACTTTCTGTCACCCCTGCAATGGCGGAGGCCTCAGTCCCTGGAGGAGTATTTTCATCAGCTTTACTCTTTGGCTCTACCGCTTTCATGAGCACAAACTTATTGAAAGCAGGGAGCGCGGGAGCTGCAGCTGTGCCGGCTCCGGTGGAGAGCAGCGTCAGGCTCTCGGTGGCACTGAGTGCTGTGGTAGAGGCCACCAGAGGCTTGCGTTCCACACCTCCGCCTGGCATGGCTGCCTCCTCCTCAGCCTTCTCTGGTGGCACAGACATACCATATGGCAGGCCGCTGCTGGTGATGACGTAGTCTAGGTGCTCTGGCACTGGGTGAGGGTTCATCTGCACGTGCGGGTACTTCTCACGATGCCGGTGGAAATGTACTTTGAGGTTGCCCCGGGTGGTAAAGCGGTTGCCACAGACATTACACTTATAGGGCCTCTCACCTGTGTGTGAGCGCAGGTGGATCTGCAGGGCACTGTCACTGCCAAATACTTTGGCACAAAAGCGGCATTTGTGCCGTCCACCAGGTTTCTCCAAGGGACCCATCACTTCCCCATAGCCCAGCTCGCCACTTCCGTTCTTTGGCTTCAGGAGCCCTGGGGAGGCAGTGGCCTCCAGGCCTCGGGCTGCCCCAAGACACTGTGCTGCCAGTAGTCCCGTGGTGCCTGGGAATGCCAGATGAGGCGAGGCAATCAGCTGATCTGTGCTGCCTGGCAGGGCTGGGGAGGGGGTGGGTGGGGGCTTGTGGCTTCGCCCAACCCCTCCAGCAGAAAAAGGGTGCTGTGACCCCAGCGGATGGTAAAGGTGGAAGAAAGCCTGTTTGGGCGTTTCTGCCCCTGAGGAGGAGGTGGAGGAGGAAGATGCCAGTGTCTTGCTAGTTTGGACAGGCTTGATGGGGCTGAAGAGTGGAAGCAGGGGCTTGGTGGAGGTGGCAGTCCCTGTCCCAGGTAACTCTGAGGGACTGCCTGGGGCACCCACCGTCTGGCCTAGGGAGCCGAGCAAGAGTACCTGCCTGCAGATCTGCTCGGTCATCTGCATCTGGTGGATCTGGCGCTGCTGCAGCACTCGCAGCTCCTCCAGGATCAGAGGGATGTTCAAGTGGCCACTGCCCACACCTGGGGGCTGCGGTGGGGGCGGTGGAGGAGGAGGAGGCGGCGGCGCAGGAGTGGACTCTGGAGGTAATGGGGTTGCTCCCAGCTTAGGACTGGCCAAGATCAGGCCTCCTCCTCCCCCAGCTGCTGTACCTGTGCCAGCGACTAGGAAATGCCCTGCAGACTCCTCTCCTCTCCGCTCTGCCCCCCAGGTGGGATCTGTGGGCACGGAGGACCCAGAATCCGGGGGGTTGCTATGCTCCACCTCCATGACCTGGGGACTATTGTGGCCCTCAGGCCGGGGTTCAGAAGAATTGTTGGGGTTCTCCTGGCCTCCGATGATCACCATTACAGGGGTCTCAGTAGAACATGCATTCTGGTGAGCGAGGAATTCAGTCGGGTTAGTGAATTGTGCGCAGCACTTGGCACAGACTTGGGGGTGGTCCTCCTCGTTAGCATCACCTGGGAAGAAGAGGAGAAAGCGTGGGTGGTGCGGTCGGAATGGCTATACGGAGGTTCTAATTAACTTACGAGCCCAGTAACTGCTGGTTGGGGGAGGGGAGATGAGCTCACCATCAGGCCAGGCAGAAGGTTAGAGCTCAGTCCTGACCCTCCTGGACACGAGAACCCCAGCATGGGGGTGGGGTGGGGAATAGGCAAGCTCGTGCCCTCCCGGGTTGTCCCCCACCACCTCCATCACCAACCCCGGGCCACCAGCGGGCCCATGGAATAGGTGTGGGACACAGACGAGGGACTATGCAGATAAACGTGCATTTGATCCCGTCCACCGAAAGTCCTCCCCTCCCCCCAGTGTGTCCCTTCCGCCCCTACCCGTGCCCAGTCCGGACCCTACCGCACCTCCGAGCTCCGCCGGCTCCCCGCAGGGCCCCCTGAGAAGGGAGCTTCTCCCGGCTTCGTGCGCCATGGTTGTGGGGGAGGTGGAGGGCTGGGTGGAATGGGAGACAATGGGGATGGGGATTGGGGGAGGTGGCGGTGGCCACTGGGGCTGCGGCAGCCTCTGCACCCAGCGGCCCAGACTGCAGAGATGGAGATCGGAGGCGGCGGCGGAGGCAGGGAGGAGGGGGAGGGGAGCGGGGCGGTGCGGAGGTGGGAGGAGCAGAAGCCAGAAAGCTGGGAGAGGGGAGATGGGGGTGGGGCTGCTGGAGAGGAGAGTTTGTGAGGGGGAACTGCTGGGGACGGAGGCGGGAGCTGGAAGAGGAATGAGCTGGGGCGGAGGTGGGTGTGAGGGGGCGGGAACCTGGAGCTTAGGAGGGTTTCCGGAGGCTCAGTGACAGGTGCTGTGGGTCATGGTGGGGGTTCACCTTTCCTTGCCCTCTGCCAGCTCACCCCATCTCCAGATGTCTTTGCCCAGGCCTGTCCCCTCCCCCCAGCAAGCTCAAGGGGGCACAGTGGGAAACACAACCCTGTGCAACAGAGCAAAGCGATAGGCTTCTCCTGTTTTTCTTTGCATAAAAGATCCGCTGAGCCTGGAAATCGTAGACTCCAGAGAGGTGGTCTGATCTCCTCAGAGGAGCCCCAGAAGCCAGAGCGCAGGGGGAACCATCAACATTCCCTCCCTCCCCCCAAAACACTCCTAGGTTGATGCTGTCTTCCTCACCTCAGTTACCACCCTACCCTCACCTCCCTCCACAAAAGAAGTTTCTCAGGGTGGGAGGCTGCAAGGTAGAATTTCCAAGAAAGGCGTTTCAGGACTCCTCTTTTCCAACGCTAAGCCCCTTTCCACCCTGCCCGCCTCCTCCGGAATAATAGCTGAATGCAAGTTACTCCACAGATCAGCCGTTCCACACGTAAATTACAAAGTTCATGCTTACTTAAGGAGCCATCTCTTAAATGAGCGATCCTCTCTACTCTCCCTTCATTGTTCTCCTCTTGCAACACACCGTCACTATTAAGGACAGAAGGGCTTGGGGAGATGCTGGCCCACCTAGCTCTAACTTTGGGGGAGGGGAGCTCTTCCTGAAACAATGGGAAAAATGCAGCATGGGCTGCCTGGCAGCCTCTGGGTCTAAAGACCCTTTCAGCTTCAACCTAGTTTGAATGCCTAGAAATTACTTAACATTTGCTTGGGGCAACAGGCCTCCTAGCCTCCTATTCTGAGAGAGGTATGTAGGGATAAGATGCCTCCCAGATCGGGTTTCCCTTTCTACCTTGAAATGAATCCTAATGGATTTCCCACTTCCTAAAAGAATTTATCTCACAGCAGGTGACCACAAGTTCTTAGTTTTGTGGTTTGCCTGAGCAACAGTAAACCCGTGTTGTTCTAATCCCAGTTCTATTCTTGCCTGACTGGTAAATTGAGGCATGGTGGTCAGTCATACCACACTATGCCACTGTTTCGCTTTTTGTAAAGTGGTAATATTGTAGCTGTGCTATCTTCCTCCGAGAAGTATTGTGGAAACAAAAACTTGAGAAACTCTTAGTATGTACATATGGAACTTTAAATTTTGGGGGGAGTGCCAAATATTATGGATTAGAGAATTTACATTGTCAGTGGCAAAACAAAATAAACTGAAATACACATATACTAACATTTGTCATTTTTATTATTAATCTTAATAATTTCTGAAATAAGATGTTGGCTAATATCATTGGCATATGTCAAGGGTAGGGAATCTTTTTTGGAAGGAGCTGAAACAACCTAATGTAGTAACATCATTTAACCTTTCAACAGAAATTTTGCTATCTTTTATTTTTTAACTAGTGGCCCGGTGCACGAAATTTGTGCATGGGGAGGGGGGTGTCCCTCAGCCTGGCCTGCACCCTCTCCAATCTGGGACTCCTCGGGGGATGTTGGACATCCCTCTCACAATCTGGGATCGCTGGCTCCTAACAGCTCACCTGCCTGCCTGCCTGATTACCTCTTACCACTCTGCCTGCTGGCCTGCTCGCCCCCAGCTGCCCCCTCCACCAGCCTGATCACCCCCAACTGTCCTCCCCTCTTGGCCTGATCTCTCCTAACCGCCTCTGCCTCGGCCCCGCCACCATGGCTTTGTCTGGAAGGTCTCCCGTTCTAATTAGCATGTTATCCTTTTATTAGTATAGATATATTTTTATTGACTTCAGAGAGGAGAGGGAGAGAGAGATAGAAACATCAATGATGAGAGCATCATTTATTGGCTGCCTCCTGCACTCGCCCCACTGGGGATCGAGCTCACAACCTGGGCATGTGCCCTTACAAGGGAATGAAACCATGACCTCCTGGTTCATCGGTAGACAATCAACCAGTAAGCCGCACCGACCAGGTGAAATTTTGCTATCTTTTTTCACTGAAAACATTTTACTGAGTTATGTCTTGAAACTTCAGATAATCATAAGAATCATAACATTGTAAATGATGGCTCTGTAACAGATGAGCGAAGTGCTTCCAGGGCTGACCCTTACAATGAGGAAATGGGAGGGTCTATTGCAATTTGGCAAGTCACAGGGTTAGTGCAATGTTATTTTTACACATAAAGAAATTTAAGCTTGGAGGGATTAAGTGACTTTTCCAAGTCCACACAGTAAATCAGTGAAGGAAGCATTCAGAATTTTGACTCCTGTCCAGTGCTTTCTGAAGCACATCACATTGTGTGGCTTCCCTAATGCTAAAGAAAGGGCCCTGTGTGGCACCTACCTGCCATTTGCTCTCCAGCCTCAGTAAGGGCAGGGAATCAGATGGAAGCTTTCTACTGAGCATTTGTTAATTAGCAGTGAACATTTGATATCAAGTTGCTGTTTTGTCAAGTCTTCCTACAAGAAAAGAAATCCTTTTCTTTTCATCTTCTCCTGGGAAACACTGTCCTCTTTCTTGCTGTTTAATGAAACTTGCTTTCTGATGCGTAATTTGATCTGCACTCTTCTTTAAAGTAAATTTAGTCCCTGGTGAAAGGTGACAGATCAACAGCCACCTGTAAGAGGAACCCTCTACTTCTCAGCACTTTGCACTCACTGCCTGTCTTGAAAGGGGGGCATGATTTTTAGGCAGACACAAATGAAGTCATAAACATTGGCTGGAATAAACTAAGCTGGTAATGGTGTAGTAGATAGCAGATAAGGTGAGGTAAGCTATTCTGGGTCACATGCAAAATCTGGGATGGATGAAGGCCTAAGACCTGGACATGGTTGTTTAAATTTAAAGAGCTTAACTGACGAGGAAAAGGGAAAACCAGGTGGCTCTCTAAACCAGGTGGGCCATCAAACTGCTGCTTTAGGCTAAGGAAAGAAGGCCTGGGGAGAACAAAGAGAAAAACAGGTGGGTAGTGCGCAGCAAGGTGGTCTAGTTCAGTGGTCAGCAAACTCATTAGTCAACAGAGCCAAATATCAACAGTACAACGACTGAAATTTCTTTTGAGAGCCAAATTTTTTAAACTTAAATTTCTTCTAATGCCACTTCTTCAAAATAGACTTGCCCAGGCCGTGGTATTTTGCGGAAGAGCCACACTCAAGGGGCCAAAGAGCCGCAAGTGGCTCGCGAGCCGCAGTTTGCCGACCACGGGTCTAGTTGAACAGTGGTTCTCAAACTTTGCTGCCCACTAGAATTACTGGGAGAGCTCTTAAAAATCCTGATGGTCAGGCCATACCTCAGACCAAGTAATTCAGAATCCTTGAGGGTGGAATCCAGGCATCAGTATGCTTGCAAAGTTCCTCAGGTGATTTTACTGTCCAGACAAGGATGAGAACCACAGTACCTATCAGACTACTACCCTTCCCATCAGCCCTTCTTCTCTACTCCTCACAAATCTTATCTGTGCCCAATCTGGCCAAAATGAGGACATGGGCAAAATGAGCTGCTCACTGCTAAATCTTCCTGACAGGTACCCTCTCTATTCTGCCCACAGGCAGACATTAGTACTCCTGCATTCTACTTCTGTGAAGAAAACTTGGATGATTTAAACCTGACTGGATTTAGCTACTGTATTGCCTTTCCCAATGTGCCTCTTGAACCACATTTCTAATTGTAAGATGAAAGGCTTTGTTCTACAAAGAGTTTGAGAATTTTCCAGGCATCAAAGAAACAAAACACCTGCCTACTTACTATAAACACTGAACTGACACTAATTGGCAGTGTCCATAATTATGAAGTGATTCTGTAACTGCTGCTATGGACTATTTCTAAGGCATAATGTCCCATCTTCTCTTCCTCACTCTTCTCTCCTAAATACACATAGATACTCCTTTGCCACCCACACCTACTAATGCACCCAGGGCCTGTGCAACACAGTGGATAGTTATGCAGGCGCAATGCTTTGTATATCTGGTGTGAAGGAAGAAAAATATATTTGTTTCCAGAATAGGAATATCTTAGGTCAAACATAAAAAGTATTTTTCTGACATCAAGAGACTCAGAATTCATAGCACTTTGGAACTGGAAGGGACTTGAGAGATCTGACCCCTTCTTTGAGCTCAGTCATTGAGAGTGCCAGCCCAGAATCTAACCGACCTGAGTTAAAGTCTCAGTTCCAGCACTTGGTAATGTTTGTGACCTTGGGAAATGTTCTTAATCTATTTCAGGCTTGGGATTCTCGTCTTTAAAATGGAGGTACAGCCATAAAAAGGAATGAAATTCTGACACATGCTACAAAATGTTTGAGCCTTGAAAACATGTTAAATGAATTAGACCAGACACAAAAGGACAAATATTCTATGCTTCCATTATATGAGGTTCCTGGAATTGGTAAATTCATAGAGAATGGTAGTTGCTGGGACGGGGGAGGGGGAGAGCAGGAAAGGGGGAGTTAGTGTTTAATGAGCATAGTATTTTACCACACACAAAAATTTTTTTAATGGAGGTAATAATAGTGTAGTTGGGAGGAATAAACAAGAAATACATTCAGGATTTATCATAGTGCCTGACAAATAGTAAATGTTCCACAAATATTATTGATGAGTGTCATTAATTACGGGCCAAAAGGTGAAGCCTGGGAGAAGAAGGGACTTGCCCCAGGTCACATAGCTTCAAAGTCCAGGCTGGACTGAAAACCAGGCTTTCTGCTTCCTTCTCTATTCTCTGCCACATCATGCCTGAGTTACTTCTATCCACTCATAAATGCTGTCTTATTGACCCAGGGGTACCTAGGGCTGAAAGGCTTAGGGCTTAGCCTGAGAGATGATGCTTTCTGCTTCCAGATATAAAGAGAACAGAGCCCTTAAAACTTTAATTTTGCTTTCTTCCCCTTTTGCTGCTCTTGATGTCAGCCAGCTTCCATTTCTCCCTCTAGATCTGTTTGGCTGTTGTCCTGGTTTCTCCTTCTCACTAAATATCTGGGTTTCTGGTTGTTTCCTTTATTTCCCAGATGTACTAGTTTACATTTTCCCTATTCACGTCCCTTATGTTCTCTCATCCAGATTTCTAGACTCCGTAGGGGAGAGATTTTTTTTCTCTCTCCAGAGTTTTAAAGTAAATAGACTATTTCCTTCTCATCACTTATGTGCAATAACTATTCTGTTAGGTTTTGGTGTTCTGGTCAAAGAAGCTGAACAAAAACATGGCTGAATAACAGGTATTACAGACTGTTTCTTGGTGACGTCTTAGGTCACTGTGGAGATGAGGCTTTTAAAATGTGCAACAAAGGCTCAGCATTTGCTTGTCACATAGAGTGAACATTGCTTAAAAGAAGGCAAAGACTCCAGAAAACCTCAGTGGCACCCTAGCCCACTAAATAAATGTCTGCTGATGCTCATGATAATGACCATAGTTTCACAGGTACAGCAAGGGACACATGTAAGAGCTCCCAAATAAGAAACTTCCTTACCTGCCCTAGCTGGTTTGGCACAGTACATAGAGCATTGGTATGCAGACTGAAGGGTTCCAGGTTCGATTCCGGTCAAGGGCACATGCCCAGGTTGTGGGCTTGACCCCCAGTAGGGGGCGTATAGGAGGCAGCCAATCAATGATTCTCTCTTACCATTGACGTTTCCATCTCTCTCCCCTTTTCCTTCCTCTCTGAAATCAATAAAAATATATTTAAAAAGGAAAGGAAAAGAAAAGAAAGAAAGAAAGAAAGAAAGAAAGAAAGAAAGAAAGAAAGAAAGAAAGAAAAGAAACTTCCCTATCAGAACAAGAAAATGTCTCAAAAGTAGAAGGAAAAGTCAGGAGCCTGAAGATCACATAAGCAAACAGAAACCCTACCTGTGGAAAAGGAGGAAATGAGAAACCTACATATCTCATAAGAAAAGGAAGGAATTTTAGATTTTATCCAACATAGCTCCCACATCTCAACAGATGAGACCCAGTAGCACTCCAGGTCATGTAAGTAACACAGGATCTTTCACTTTCAGGAGAATGCTGGTCAGATAACCCTTCCGCTTTCTTAAGGCAGATCTTAGGAGGTAACTACGGTTACTACTACTTTGTTGCTCTTTACAATTTATGTTTCTCATTTTCATGGCTCAAGGCAATATTTCAACTGAAATTTGATGCTGACATTGGGTGCAAGCCTACACGGTTTCCATGAGGATGGCTTTGGAGCAGCATCTTTATGCCCCCAAGGATTCACAGCCCCAAGTGGGAGCTACAGCTCAAGGAGCTTGAGAAGCCACTCAGGGCAGTAGCTGAAGATTCCTTTGGGTCCCTCACAGATTTTTGCTCAGCTGTGGAATGAGAATGGGTGAGCAGACTTGGAAAAAGAGAAAGGATGCCTCCTGGGCTGGGGGAGATTAAGCACTGTTCCAAAATCAAGCCAGCAGGGGAGCAGGACTGTGAGGCAATTCTGAGGGACTGAGGGAAGTTTCCTGTAGAGCAGGAGGAGGAAACATCCGGCCTGCAGAGGCATTAAGAAGGGCTAATGTATCCCAGGAGGGAACAGATGTCACCACTATGAGCCTCTAAATATGGGAACAGTGGGATCCCAGCAAAGCAGTGACTCTGAGGAGGAGGTGTTCTGCCCGAAACACAGTATGTCTGTGAAGGCTGATTCATAGCACATGGAGCACTGATGTGTCTGACCTCCACTCATGTTTTTACAACAGGTGGAAAACCAAATCCATGGGTTAGTTTTGGTCACTTCAATACATTCTCCTAGAGCTTTTCATGGCACACCTCTCATAAAGGAGTGTTGAAATTTGCCAAGAGATTCCTGAGTTTTGGTCATATTTCAGCACTTTGGGAATGCCACTGTCCTAACATATAATGATAATAACAATACTCACATGCATTAAGTACTTACCTATGCTAGTAATTTTTCCAAGTGCTGTACATACCTATATTAACTCATTTTGATTCTCCCAAATAACCTAATGAGGTAGCTAGTATATTCATCCCTATTTTACTGATGAGGAAACTGAGGCATAGGGAGGTAAAGTAAACGACTAAGATTGCTCAGCTAACCAAGTAGTGGAGCCAGGATTTGAATCCTAAAAGCCTGGCTTCAGAACCCTTGTGCCTAATCCTACACTACATTGTTGGGTGAATTAACTATTTGCTAAACAAATAGTTTATCCCTGAGTCATGACTTCCAGACTGTCACCGTGAGAACACATATGGCCATACTACTGACCAGTATGTACAACACTTGCTTGATCCTAAGAGTTACCTGGACATTTGCAGAGATATGGATTCCTGGACTCTGGCCTAGATCTACCCATCAAGCAAGTTTGGAAACCCAGATTTAGTGGCGTGAGCACCACCAGCCCTGAGCCTCAGGAAACCTGGGTTTTCATCCTGACTATGCTTCTGTTTCTGAGACTTTGGACAATATCACTTCCCAGTACCCTATTGCTCTGTTGTCTGCCTCTTCCTGGAATGCTATAAGGATATATGAAATCTACCCCAACCCCCATAAAGAAACTCTTATTACTTAAAAAACAGGTGATAATATCCTTACAAAATGATATGCATGTATTAACAGGTATATTAACTCATACTTTTTTTCTTAGCTTGGCCTATCTTGAAGCTCAAACCTAAGCACCTCATCCAGACCTCCCCTCCAGCCTCTATCCCAGGTGACATGGATACACATCCTAAACCAGGCTTCATCTGACCGACATTAGCTGTCTCCCTCTGGGAGCTCTGATCCGGTCTCTGCTCAGCCCAACAATGAGAAACTTTTTTCTCTTTTCCCTTAGGGGAATCTCCGCATTTATCCAATTCATTCTCTTGCAACCCAACTCTCCAGAAAGGAAAGGGGGGAAAATCCCACCCCTAAGAGACAGTCTTCAGGTCTGAGGATGTTACTTAGCAACCGCACAAAGACCAGTGAGCAAAGGGGGACCTGGGGAGAAAACTCTTGGGTGGGGAGACAGAGCCAGTTTGAAAACTCCATTTCATCCAGAGAAAAACAACAAGGAAAACACAAACAGAATCATTCCTGAGAAAAGCCAAGTGGGGCTTCTCCCCACCACAGATCATCTCCTTAGTCCCTGTATCTCAACTCCTTCAGTCCCCCCCACCTCCCTCCAGCCCTCTCCCTCTTGTGACTATGTCCTCCCCCTGGTTTTGCCCATGGCCCGGGGCCCTCCCCTTGCCCTGGCCTGACCCACACAGGCTTGCACTCAGAGATCCCCCCTCCTCCCTCCCCAGGCACCCACCGTTGTCAGACGCGCTGGGACCTTCGCAGTCCGAGATTAACTGTTGGGGTTTCCGCTGCTTTCGCCTAGACATTCCCGGGTAGAGAGAGGTGGGAGAGGGAGGGGTGACGCTCACTTAGTCTTAACCGGGGTGACCTGGTCTGGTCTCTCCCTTGGGTCTGAAGCCAACTGATGCCTCTCCCTCAGGCAAATCACTGTGAAGCAGAGATGTTCTCTCTTCCCAGAAATAGACAAACTCTCTCTCTCTCTCTGATTCACTGTCCCTGACTCTCTCTCTCTCTCTTTCTCTCTCTGATTCTCTGTCTCTGACTCTCTCTCTCTTTCTCTCTCAATCTCTGCAAGTCTTTAAAGGGGAGACGCCCCCTTTTTTCCCCTTCAGCTTCTTCCCTACGCTTCTGCAGCTCCCATTGTAAAAGCAAAAATCCTAATCTTTCCGCACACTCTTTTCTTTTGTACTGCAGAGGAAAGGATTTAACCCTCTCCTCCCTGTGGGACCCTGGGCCTCTCCCCATGCTGTCTGCTCTTAAAATAACCACCACTTGTTTTTCTAACTCTTCTTCTAAGATATTCACAGTGCTTTTGATCCTTTCATAATTCTATACCACCTTGTTTGATGCTGTGACTGCTTCTGAGCTATAGTTTGAGATAAGAACTTTCTGGTATATCCTTATAATGAGGCCAAGAAGTCAGCTATCTCTAGTTGAAAATGAGTGTATAAAAACTTGGCAAAAATAAAAGAAAAAGAAAAAGACAGAGTAAAGATGAACAGTCGGTATAAAAACTTCATGCATGTAGAGCTCTTTATAATTTATAGAGTATTTTCATGTACATGCCATTTTTTTGAATATTACAACTCAGACATTAGCATGGCATGTTTTACCACTCCCATTTATAGATGATCCTATTTATAGATGAACCAAAAGGCCCAGTGAGGTTAAGTAACCTATCCAAGATTGCACAGCTATGATGTAGCAGAGATGGGCTTGGAAGCCAGGTGCACCTGACAGTCAGTCTAGCATTCACCGCCCTCTCCTTTATGCTCCCCTCCCCCAATATTGTTAAAGGTACGCTATGACAACAGACTCTTGGCATGAAAATAAAAGTGTTTGACGCCCCGCCCTTGTAGTTCAGCAGTTGAGCATTGAGCCAGGAACCAAGAGGCCACTGGTTCGATACCCGGTCAGGGCACATGCCTGGGTTCGGCAGCCGATTGATGATGTTCCTCTCTCATCATGGATGTTTCTATCTCTCTATCCCTCTCTCTTCCACTCTAAAAAAATCAATAGAATATATATATATTTTAAAGTGATTGATTTTTAAGAAATCTCATTTAAAATAACAACCAAGGTCAATGGCTTTTCTGTCTCTGTCATTCCTGTCCAGCTTCTAGGATTGAAGGGAAGCACCTTCTGAGAAGATGATGTAGGTGGGTGGAAGCAACGAGGAGGTACTTTGAGCTCAATAGAAATGGAACTTTCTAACAGTGTCATGGATTCTCCAATGAATTTGTGAGCTCTCTGTACTAAGTTCTCACAGTGCTCGCTTCGGCAGCACATATACTAAAATTGGAACGATACAGAGAAGATTAGCATGGTCCCTGCGCAAGGATACAGAGAAGGAAAGGGGGGGAGGTAGACACACAAATTCGTGAAGTGTTCCATATTAAAAAAAAAAAAGTTCTCACAGAGGCTGAAAACAATTGGCAAGGATTCTGTGGGAAGAATGGACTTTTGGACGTGAAGTTTGACCCTTAAGAATATCTTCCATCTCTAAAATACATCTCTTGTTCACCAACCAGGTCTCTTCTGCTCAACTGGTACACTTAAAGGTGATTCATTTTTTTTTGTTTTTTACCTTGTGGCCATGCTCTTCCTACCTGACTTTGAGTGATACTGTGCTACTGGGCATAGAATATCCTGATATGCCTTATGTTCTAGCTACAATGTCTAGCCTTTTCCTTTTGACCTTATTTACCCTTTGCTCTTCTGGCTGAGATGAGGAGCATCTGAAACACCATCAGTTAGCAAAGTGGGAATTACTTTTCTCTTTGAAGCTTAATGATGTAAATCTCTGATGGCTACATCTTCAGAGAAAAGCCCAGCATAGCTCACTCATGGTGTTGGGTGCAACTTGATGTTTCTTTCATTTCTTTCCTTACACAAGTCCAGGCTAGTCTGGCCATACTAAGAAAGGGAAACAGAGAGACACAGATGGTAGGAGGATTGCTGGTGATAAATGGAGCAGGTACCCACATGTGAAGCGATTTGGGAAGCACTCTGATCTTTGCTTTGGAGTTCACTGAATCTCCATTATTTTCCCAGTCCTTTGTGGTCAAGACCCTGGGTGCCTCCCTCACATTCCACCCTTGGAACTCTTGCTGACATTGTCTTATTCATCCAGCTAACTCCCCTGTGATAAGCAGGTGCAGTTATCACTAGGCTGTAATTGTAGGAGAAACGGGAACACTGAGGCCAGGCAAGCTTCTAATTTCTCAGTGGAATTAACTGTCACTCTCTCATCCCACTGTTTCCATCATTTACTTCCCTTTTGAGAAATAGAAAGGAGAAAAGAATTAGCACTTTCTGTTTTTCTCAGGAGTCTATGAAATCTCCAAAGGTAGATTGGATAGTTCAATATTGGTCTCTTTCCTGGGTCTTGTCTTTTCCTATTTTTTCCACCCTCTTTGCTGGCCTTATTGTGAAAGGAAGGCTCTCTCCCTTCCTCTCCTTTCTTCTGCCCTCTCCCATTTACCATTTTTTCCCTTTTACCTCTTTCCACTGTGGCCTTTTGACCTCTCCACAGAGTTACAAAAGTAAAATCCTTGAAGAGATGCTGCTGTGGGAATGTTAATGAGCCTTCCCCACAAAGGGGCAAAGACTTTACTTCACTGAGTTGGAAAAAAGCCCCTTTGAAAAGGGGTTTCTGTGTGTGGTGAAGTGGAGAGGGGAGGGGAAGGAGAAAGAGGGAGGGTGAGGGAGAAAAGAAGGGAGGGAAAGAGAAGGAGAGAATGAAAGAGGGAGAGGGAGGAAGGAAGGGAGGTAGACAGAGACACACACACACACACACACACACACACACACACACACACACACACACACACAAAGAGCGAGACACAGAGTGAGAGAAACTTAATAGCAGAAGAGAATATTAAAGCAACACTACACTTGTTTCGACTGGTGATTTAATTTTTGGAAAATGTTTCGTGGTCTTTCGACCTTGTCAATGAAGTACTTTCATTCTCAAGAAGGTGAAGAGGCACTCAAGGGCATTGAAGGTGAAGAGGCACTCAAAGGATAGGGAAAAGGGACCTATCCTAGCACCCTACCCCCAGTTCCTTCTCACATGTGGGAACCTGAGAGGCTCTAGGGAAAATATTCTGGGTCGGGGAGCTGATGGTAAAGATGAGCTTTTTCTTCTGGCTTTGTGGTTCCTTCTTATGTTTTCTAATTTTATCAACAATTTCTATCTTGGCTTCCATATTGGCTATTGGGCTAATAATTTTTTCTCTCTTCAGGAATGACTTAAAGTACTGTTGTGATGTTTACATCTTGGAGCCAGTTTTCAAGCCAGACCACTTAAGCATAATCTCTGTATCCTTCATTTGTGAGTACAATTTGCCTCTAAATTAGTTAAAATGGGTGTTAGAGTATTTTCAATGTTAACATTAAGTCTTTAAAAAAGCAAAGGTATGCTGTTGCTCTTTAAAAGAAAGCCAGTCACTATGTTTGACTTTCGGAGAGTTTCCTACACATTGTCTTGTGATGTCAGCACAACACTCCAATTAAAGAAGCCTAGAATTGTGAGGAACAAAGAGAAGGTGATTAGAATGAGATCCTTGGAAGAGAGAAATGAGGAGCAGGTCTGGAATGCTAATTCTCAGAGTTCTATACACTCCTCTGGATTCACGGTAAACACATGGAGAATTTATCACATTCCTGGCCTCTACCCCAGATCTGTTTAATCAGAATCTCTGGGGGTAGGCCACTAAGATTTTTAAACAAGCTCTTAAATGATTCTTTTGCAGAGTTCAGTTTGAGGCAGTTGCACTTGACTGGTGGGCTCTAGATTCCTTGGGAATTGCAGTGCGGTTGCAAGGAAAGCCAAGTACACGTGAAAGGAGCCTAGTAAAAGATCCAAATGTATAACATGCCCCTCAACTGTATATACTACTCTTGGCGAAATGTTTGTTGATGTGCAAATTAATACAGTTTTAACTCACTTAAAGAGCTTCACAATGGCTTTGCCCTAAAAATACAACTATGGTTGTGAGGGTTTCCAGGAATTTTTTGGCATTTCATTCAGGCCTCTTCTCTCAGGACAATCCTCCGCTCTTAGCTTTCCTCTTTTACAAGTTTGTATAGAAATTTTAATTGCGAAAGAGCTAAACTAAGGATCCAGATGTAAACTTGATGTAACCATAATCACAGCCCGTTAAATACATAATTTCATTTACTCTTTAAAATAACTCTGCCAAGGAAGCATTATACAATCCTCATCTTAGACATGCACAACACACCATTTTACAAATGAGGAAACTGAGATTAGAGAAGCATAGTAGCTTTCTTGCTCAAAGTCTCATAGCTGATAAATGGCTGGTTGAAATTTACCCAAGCAATGCCTATTTGGACAGCCCGTGGTTTTGTTTTTTTCCACCACAATGTGGCTCTTCATTGCCATTCTGCTAATTTCTGCTTCTGTTATAGGCCTCGTTTTCTGGCTACAGACCTGGAGGATGGCACAAACATTCAACTCCCAAAGAAAATTTGAAGACCTTCAATTAATATTGACAACACATTATGCTTCTTTTAATTCCGTACACTATCATATGTTTTTTGCCTTACTAGCATTAAGAGAGCAAGGCAATCAAGAGGAAGGAAAAAGTGCCCTTTGCAACACTTCACTAAGTAAGAAAGCACTGGCAAACAACCCCTGGTCTTATTAGATGATTTTTCAGCCTGGCCTCTTTCAGGTGGCAGTTGCCATGGTGTTTTAGAGGCAGAGGCAGGGAGTGAAGATCAAGGACTGTCATTCAGATTGATTCTTGTCTGGTGTTTCTTTTCAGAGTTCATGCTGAAAGGATGGCAGGAGTTTAAACCATAAGAGGATGGGTAGAACTTATTCTTTTTGCTTACCTTCATTTCTCCATGTTACTCATGTTAACTAAAGGAAAACAGAATTTGTGAAGAGGACAAGAGAGTGGAAAAAGAAAGGGAGGGCCCTGAGCCTGTATTGCAGTGGGAGAAGGCTAGGGTGGGGGTGGGAAGGAGTGTGTGTGTGTGTGTGTGTGTGTGTGTGTGTGTCTGTTTTCAAGGAAAACATTATAGGAACAATGTGTTAAAGTTCTGGGGATCCTGAAGTTGGTCATTTGAAAGAAAATCAATAAATCAACAAAGAATGGGGAATTAGGGACAAACGGCAAGGGTGAGGGAGCATGATGAGAAAGGGAGAGAAAGAAAGAGGAAAGAAAGAAAGAAAGAAAGAAAGAAAGAAAGAAAGAAAGAAAGAAAGAAAGAAAGAAAGAGAGAAAGAAAAAAAGAAAGAAAGAAAGGAAGAAAGACAAAGCCATGAGAAAGGAAAACAAATCAGAGTGATGAGAAAGAAAGAGTTAAGTCACAGAGGCAAGTCTTTGAGGGAATAGGAACATATGGATTGAAGTATGTCAGAAAATATGAATAATTGACAGCCCATAATAGAAACAGAGCTTTCAGGAGGAACCTTTAAGGAGAGGAACAAGTGGACACCCAAAGACTTTGGATCTGAAAGGGGCCATAGGGAATATTTCCAAATCTCTCACTTTTCAGATAAGGAAACTAAGAACAACAGAGGCTAAGTGACTTTACAGAAGGTTCTTTAGAACCATATCTTATCTCAAGGAACTGCTTTTTCTACTACACCATGTATCAAAAGAAGAAACAAGGCAAGAATGAGTGAGAAGACAAGCATAAGTAAACATTTAAAAAATAGATCTTAGCTCTCTTTGTCGACCTATGAACCAGGAGGTCACAGGATAGTTCAGAGTAAGGAGAGCTGATGGCATAAATCAAAGCCAGCATCCTTAAGGTGAAGTAGGAGGAGCTGAAGATCCTACCACCCTGAAAGTCCAAAGAGGCTGGAATAGGATAGCAAATGAGTTAATGGAGAAAGGAGTCAAGAACTGGAAGGATTCCTGTGAATATTGACTTTATGGGACTTGTGGGTTTGAGGTAAATGGCACCTGGCTTAAATATGGGAATTCAAAATATGTGATAAGGGCCATGGTGTATATTGTGGAGAATTCTGTGCTTCACTGCAACTGAGTTTTTCTATAAGAATGGATGGCAATATAGTACTTACATTATTTAATAATCATATACTCTTGGATCCATTATTCTTTGTCTTAAAATGCATTGCACACTTCCTTGACCCCATGATCCACTTAATCCCATGGAATTTAATATGAGGTTCAGGAATTTACTATTCATGTTGTGGGTGCTCTCTCTTTTCTCTCCCTAGATAGACACACACACACATTATATACAGAGATTTAAATATATGTATAGCTTAAATTGTTTTTGGATGTTATTGTTCTTTTTTTCCATTTTTTTTATTGACTAAGGTATTACATGCATACATATCTTCCCATTGCCTCCCCCCACTCCCACACATGCCCTCACCCCCCAGTGTCTTGCGTCTATTGATTATGCTTTTATGCATGCATACAAGTCCTTTGGTTGATTTCTTATCTCCCCAACCTTCCTGCTGTAATTTGACAGTCTGTTTGATGCTTTACTGCCTCTGTATCTATCTTTTTGTTCATCAGTTTGTAATGTTCTTTATTATCCATAAATGAGTGAGATCATGTGGTATTTTTCTTTCATTGACTGGCTTATTTCACTTAGCATTATGAGAAATGCTAAATGCTCTCCATTTCCATCCAGGCTGCTGCAAATGGTAAGAATTCCTTCTTTTTTATAGCAGCATAGTATTCCATTGTGTAGATGTACCATAGTTTTCTGATTCAGTCATCTGCTGATGGGCACCTGTTTCCAAATCTTAGCTATGGTGGATTGTGCTGCTATGAACATAGGGGTGCATATATCCTTTCTGATTGGTGTTTCTAGTTTCTTGGGATATATTCCTAGAAGTGGGATCACTGGGTCAAATGGGAGTTCCATTTTTAGTTTTTTGGGGAAACTCCATACTGTTCTCCACAGTGGCTGCACTAGTCTGCATTCCCACCAGCAGTGCAGGAGGGTTTCTTTTTCTCCACATCCTCGCCAGCACTTGTTGTTTGTTGATTTGTTGATGAAAGCCATTCTGACAGGTGTGAGATGGTACCGCATTGCCGTTTTGATTTGCATCTCTTGGATAATTAGCAACTTTGAGCATGTTTTCATATGTCTCTTGGCCTTCCTTCTGTCTTCTTTAGAAAAGTTTCTATTTAGGTCCGTTGCCCATTTTTTTATTGGATCATTTATCTTCCTTTTATTAAGTTGTATAAGTTCCCTGTAGATGTTGGAGATTAAACCTTTATCAGTGATAACATTTGCAAATATGTTCTCCCATGCAGTGGGCTTTCTTGTTGTTTTGATGATGGTTTCTTTTGCTGTGCAAAAGCTTTTGATTTTGATGTAGTTCCATTTGTTTATTTTCTCTTTAGCTTCCATTGTCCTAGGAGCAGTCTCCGTGAAGAAGTTGCTTAGGCATATGTCTGAGATTTCGCTGCCTGTGGATTCCTCTAGTATTTTTATGGTTTCCCATCTTATGTTTAAGTCCTGTATCCATTTTGAGTTTATTTTTGTGTAAGTTGGTGGTCTAGTTTCATTTTTTTGCATGTATCTGTCCAATTTTGCCAACACCATTTATTGCAGAGACTGTCTTGACTCCATTGAATGTTCATGCCTCCTTTGTCAAATATTAATTGAGCATAGTGGTTTGGGTTGATATCTGGATTCTCTACTCTATTCCATTGGTCTATATGTCTGTTCTTTTGCCAGTACCAGGCTGTTTTGAGAACAGTGGCTTTGTAGTACAGCTTGAAATCTGGTATTGAGATCCCTCCTACTTGGTTCTTTTTTCCTAGGATTGCTGTGGCTATTTGGGGTCTTTTTTTATTCCAGATGAATTTTTGGAGAGTTCTTTCTAGGTCTGTGAAATATGCCGTTGGTATTTTAATGGGGCATTGAATCTATAGATTGCTTTGTGTAGTATGGACATTTTAATGATGTGGATTCTACTAATCCATGAACACGGTGTGCTCTTCCATCTGTTTATGTCTTCCTCTATCTCTTTTTTCAATGTCCTGTAGTTTTCTGAGTAGAGGTCTTTTACCTCTTTAGTTAAATTTATTCCTAGGTATCTTAATTGTTTTGGTGCAATGATAAATGGTATTGTTTCCTTAGTCTTTCTTCCTGTAAGTTCACTGTTGGTGTATAGAAATGCCATAGATTTCTTGGCATTAATTTTGTATCCTGCTACATTGCCAAATTAATTTATTAAGTCTAATAGTTTTTTTATGGAGTCTTTAGTTTTTACTATGTACAGTATCATTTCATCTGCGAAAAATGACAGTTTTACTTCTTCTTTTCTAATTTGGATGTCCTTATTTCTTCTTCTCATCTGGTTGCTGTGGCTAGCACTTCCAGTACTAATTTGATCAGGAGTGGTGAAAGCGGGCCTTTCTGTCTTGCTCCTGTTTTTAGGGGAAATGGTTTTAGTTTTTGCTCATTGAGTATGATGTTGGCTGTGGGTTTGTCATATATGGCTTTTATTATGTTGAGGTATGATCCTTCTATTTCCACCTTGCTGAGAGTTTTTATCAAGAATGGGTCTTGGATTTTGTCAAATGCTTTTTTCTGCATCAATTGATATGACTATGTGGTTTTTATCTCTCAATTTGTTTATGTGATGTATCATGTTTATTGATTTGTGGATATTGTACCATCCTTGCATCCCTGGGATAAATCCTACTTGGTCATGGTGTATGACCATTCTGATGTACTGCTGGATCTGATTTGCTAGAATTTTGTTGAGGATTTTGGCATCTATGTTCATGAGGGATATTGGCCTGTAATTCACTTTTATTGTGTTGTCTTTATCTGGTTTTGGTATTAGGGTGATGATGGCTTCATAGAGTGAGCTTGGAAGTGTTCCTTCCTCTGGAATTTTTTTGGAATAGTCTGAGGAGGATAGGTTTTAATTCTTCCTTGAATGTTTGGTAAAACTCCCCTGTGAAGCCGTCTGGCCCCAAGCTTTTGTTTGCTGGAAGCTTTTTGATGACTGCTTCAATTTCTTCCATAGCTATTGGCCTATTGAGATGTTTAGATTCTTCCTGATTGAGTTTTGGAAGGTTGTATTTTTCTAGGAATAGGTCCATTTCTTCTAGGTTGTCCAGTTTGTTGGAATAGAGTTGTTCATAGTATTTTTTAACAATCCTTTGTATTTCTGTGGGGTTTGTTGTTATTTCTCTTCTTTCATTTCTGATTTTGTTTATTTGGGTCCTCTCTCTTTGCTTCTTGGTGAGCCTGGCTAAAGGTTCATCAATCTTCTTTATCCTTTCAAAGAACCAACTTTTGGTTTTATTGATCTTTTTTTTGTTTTGTTCTCTATGTTGTTTATCTCTGCTCTGATCTTTATTATTTCCTTCCTTCTGCTTACACTGGGCTTTTCTTGTTGCTCTCTTTCTAACTCTTTGAGTTGTAGGGTTAGATAATTTATTACCATTGTTACTTGTTTTTTGTAGTAGGCTGTAGAGCTATGAAATTTCCTCTCAAGACTGCTTTCCCTGTGTTCCATAGATTTTGGATTGTTGTGTTTTCATTGTCATTTGTTGCCATGATGTTTTTTAGTTCTTCTTTGATCTCTCTGGTAACCCAGTCATTGTTTAATAGCATGCTATTTAGTTTCCAGGTGTTTGATTTTTTTGGGATTGTTTTTATTGTAGTTATTTCCAGTTTTATGCAATTGTGATCTGAGAAGATATTTGATATGATTTCTATCTTCTTGAATTTGAAGAGACTTTGTCTGTGTCCTATAAGTGGTCTATCCTTGAAAAGGTTCCATGTGCACTGGAAAAGAATGTATATTTTGCAGCTTTGGGGTGAAATGGTCTAAAGATGTCAATTAAGTCCATCTGATCTAGTGTGGCATTTAGGATTGCTGTTTCTTTGCTGATTTTTTGTTTAGTTGATTTATCCAGTGGTGTCAGTGGGGTATTAAAGTCCCCTACTATGACTTTATTGCTATCAATCTCTCCCTTGATATCTTCCAGAAGTTGTTTTATGTATTTGGGTGCTCCTGTATTGGGTGCATACATGTTTACCAGAGTTATATCTTCTTGTTGAATTGCTCCCTTTAGTATTATGTAGTGGCCTTCCTCATCTTTTGTTATTGCCTTTACTTTGAGGTCTATTTTATCAGCTATAAGTATCGCAACCCCTTGCCTTTCTCTTTCTTCTTTTTACAGCAGACCCTTTAGCATTTCTTGCATTGCTGGCTTGGTAGTGATAAACTCTCTTAGCCCTTTTTTGTCTGTGAAGTTCCTGATTACACCTTCAATTTTGAATGATAGCTTTGCTGGGTATAGTATTCTTGGGTTCAGTCCCTTGCTTTCCATCACTTTGTAAATTTCATTCCATTCCCTTCTGGCCAGGAGTGTTTCTGTTGAGAAATCTGCTGATATTCTGATAAGAGAACCCTTGTAGGTAACTTTCTGTTTCTCTCTGGCAGCCTTTAAGTTTCTTACTTTGTCATTGTTGTTTGCCAATTCAATTATGATGTGTCTTGGTGTAGGTCTTTTAGGGTTCATCTTGTTTGGGACTCTATGTGCTTCTTGGACTTACATGATTTTTTTTTTCTTGCCAATATCAGGGAAGTTTTCTGTCATTATTTCTTCAAACAGGTTTTCTATTCCTTGCTTCTCTTCCTCTCTTTCTGGCACCCCTTTATGTGAATATTGTTTCATTTTGTGTTGTTCCAAAGCTCCCTTAGGTTCTCCTCTTGCTTTTTAAGTCTTCTTTCCAGTTGCTGCTGTGTTTGTGTGTTTTTTCCTACCTTGTCTTCTAATTCGCTGATGCAGTCCTCAGCCTCTTCTAGTCTACTGTTTAAGCCTTCCATTGTGTTCTTTATTGCAGCTATGTCGTTCTTCATCTCCTCTTGGTTCCTTTTCATATTGGTGACATTCTCATTCAGCTCCTTATAATTCTAATTGAGTTGTGTGTATTTGTCATCCAGCCATTTGAGCATCCTTAGAACCATTACTCTGAATTCTTTCTCTGGTATGTTGCTAGCCTCAATTTCATTTAATTCCCTTTCTGGTGATTCCTCTTTTTCTTTCCTTTGGGGATTGCTTTTTTTTCTTCCCATGTTTTCCTGTAATGTTTTAGTTGTAGATCCAATTGCTTTGCTACCCAGGTTCTTCTGGGGATAGTGCTACTGGTGTGATCTCTCAGGTCTCCTGGGCTTGGTAATCTAGTGTGGCTCCCTGCTTGAGCTATTTGGGTTCTCTTGATGTAGGTCTGTGAGCTGGAGAGGCACAACTGTGGTGTCTAGAAGTCAGCAGCCATGGAGGGGGGTGTCCCAATTTTTGCAGTCTTCCACCCTTGATTGAAATCACGCATGCCCAGCGGGGACTCACAGTGGCACCCAGGAACTGTCTGTTGGGGTGATGGTGCTCAGGGGGCCTGCACTCTAGAAAGGCGTGACTGTGGTATCCAGAGTTCTGTAGTTGTGGGGTGGGCAGACTCAGCTTTTGCTGCTGTACCTGCGGTGGATAGGCGCTCACTCCCAGTGGCTGCTACAGGGACAACCGTGGTATGTTTGCCAGCGAGGCACACTGAAGCACTCTGAAGGGCCTGGCAGTGTAGCCATGTAATTTAGGCATCTGTGGGCAGGTATCCAGGATGAGTGAATTCAGAATTTCTATTGCCCCACCCCCGGGTGCCTGCCTGTTGGAAATGCACAACTGTGGAGGTGCGTTTGCCAGTGCAGAGCTCTGACACACTCTGAGGGGCCCTGGCACTGAAGTTGCACAGCTGGGGTGTCCGTGGGCAGTTATTCAGGACGAGGGAATTCAGAATTTCTACTGCAGGGCAGCGCGCCCTTGTCTGTGCAGAATCACACCCAGCAGAGTCTCACAGCTGTTCCCCAGACTGTGTTGTGGATAGATGGGTTCAGGGCGCCTGCTCCTTGGAAATGCGGAGCGCGGAGGTGCCTTTGCCTGCGCAGAGCTCTGATGTACTCTGAGGAGCCTTGGCACTGAAGTTGCATAGCTGGGGTGTCCGTGGGCAATTATTCAGGAAGAGGGAGTTCAGATTTTCTACTGTAGGGCCACGCACCGTTATCTGTACAAAATCATACCCGCAGGGGCTCCCAGTGGCTCCCAGGTGCTGCCTACGGAGTGGTGTGCCCTGGATGCTTGTGCGCTGGAAAGGCGTGAATGTTTTGTCTGGAGTTCTGCCGCTGGGGAGGAGGAGGTTGCATTTACTGCTGCTGAGCGGTGCACCTTTAGAGGTGGAGGTCCCAGGTTCCGCGGGTCTGCGGGTGGGGCAGCAGGATTTTGGCTGGAGTGGCTGCTGTGTCTCAGGGCAGTTCCAAGGCCTGTCTGGTTGGTGGTGCTGATGAGTTCCTAAAAAAAGGTCGTTCTCCCCTTCAAGATGGCGTGGGCTCCGTGCTGGAGTCCTGCAGTCCGGGGAGTGCCTGTCCAAGAGAGCCTGGTCTGCCAGCCCCTGCTGCTCCTAGGGGGATTTAACTGTCCCTCACTCACTCACACACTCACCATACACATCCACACACTCTCTTTTCATCCCCTCACTCACTCACTTCCTCTCCCTCACCTCCATCCTGCCAGCCGCCATCTTCCTCCCCCTATAGCTTAAATTTTTATACAAAGATTAGAAGAGGGGGTCATTGGATTTAGAGCAAAAATTGAGGATGATGGAGGAGTGACTTTAAGGACCAAATTCTATTCTATGAAGTTCAGATCTTTCTTTGCCCTAGCTGGTTTAACAACCTCTGTTCCCATCTTTTGATCAAGAGATAGTTGTTACCAAGGTATGCATGTGTTTCCAAAATATTAGATGGAAGTCTAAAAGAAAAGAGAGAGTAAAGAGGGAGACTTGGGAGAAATAGGCCTTTTACTCAAGAACAGTTACTCTTTT
Source organism: Corynorhinus townsendii (assembly GCA_026230045.1). Classification (NCBI taxonomy): domain Eukaryota; kingdom Metazoa; phylum Chordata; class Mammalia; order Chiroptera; family Vespertilionidae; genus Corynorhinus; species Corynorhinus townsendii. The sequence continues at coordinate 158,364,150 of JAPDVU010000001.1, read as the reverse complement.
CATCACCTACCCGCTTCTTTATACTGGAAAGCTCAGCCATCCTTCCGCACACATAATTTCTAAGCTGTCCATCTTTATTCAATCAGCTTGAAATTCCAGTATTAACTTTGTTTTCTTGAAATGGAAAAGGAACACTTTCTCCCCCACTGGCCAAGGTACCTAAAAAATAGCCTTAGAAAATGAACTCGATACAACCACATTACCTAATTCAAAATTTTAGAAAACAAACAAGAAGGTGTCGGAACTATTACAGTACTATGAAAGCCCTTCTAAATTTAAGATCTTTTAAAAATAAGAGCATTAAGCCCTGGCCAGTGTGGCACAGTGGTTGAAGCATGGGCCCATGCACTGAAGGGTTGACTGTTTGATTCCTGGTCAAGGGCATGTACCTGGGTTGTGGGTTTGATCCTCTGCTCTGGTTGGGAGGCCTTGGGGAAGCAACTGATGGATGTGTCTCTCTCATATTAATGCCTCTCTCTCTCCTCCTCCCTCCTTCTCTTCCACACTCTCTAAAGGTCACTGGGTGAGGATTAACATAAAAAATAATTAAAAGCATTAAAATATATAATTTTCCAAATAAAAAGCACATATGTATAAAATCATAGTTCTTCCCCTCCACAACTTTATATTGAAAGTTCACTTGACAAATAGACCTCATATGACACATATTTCCATTTTTAGTGGAAAAATCATTGACTTGGTTTCCAGTCAGACTCCTCCACTTCCCAGTTAAATTACCATAGGAAAATGTCTTTACCTCTCCAGATCTGTTTCCCCATCTGCAATGATTAAGTTAGACCAGATGATTTTCTCACCCAGCTTTAACCTCTGCGCTTTGTATGTGAGTATCTAAATCAACAAAATGTGTCCATTGCAAAAAGTTCTACATAGGGTCCTGCAATAATAAACTCATGGTAGTCAATTTGTAAACGCATAACTCAGGACAAAAGTCACCTAGAATCAAAGTTGAAAATCCCTAAGGAAGGAGTGTACCAGAGACCAGTTTTGTGCTGGTATTGAAATAGATGATCATTTCTTTGGCTAATTATCAAATGATGTAATTGGCCTGCATTGAGGAGTAGGTAGAATAAAAAAATATGCACTTCTCAATATAGAATCACACTCATGCTTATATTAGAGCGGGGACAAGAGAACTGACTCACTCTATACTCATTGAATGGAATGCCAGAGTGGGATTGACTACATTCTTTACATTGTTGTCTCTCCCTTTCTTCTGAAGACTTTAATCTTACCTAATAATAGACAAACATGAAAATTGACCTTACCTCCTATGCCCACAGCCAATCAGAGTGAGTATGCAAATTAGAACGTCAAAGATGGCGGCTGCCCAGCTGCTCCAGGCTTGGAGTGGCCAGGTGGGGCAGGATGCCTGCTATGAGAGGGGGGAGAGGGGGCGGGAGAAGGGATCTACAGGAGCGGAGTGCCACAGCGAAGACGAAGATGGCAGACTCTAGCCAGAGCGAAGAAGTCCTGGGTTCTGGAGGAAAACCGGTGCTGGAAGCCAAGGGAAGAAGGCCTATTGCATGAATCTCTTCGTGCAATAGGCCGCTAGTGTAATTATAATTTAATATGCATATTGGAACTTAATTTGAATTCAGTTAATAACATATTACAATCCATCAACAACCCTCAGGCCTGCTAATGATCTTTGTGACCTCTAGAAATAAGTCCAGTTAAAAACCAAAGCAGCTTACACGTTCATGATTCTGTATCTCCAGATGGCAGAATCCCTCAGGATTTAACCCCAAGCCCAGGCCAGAGAAATCCTTTCCTTCCCTTGGACTTTAGGACAGAGCTAGATCTCTCAATTAATTACAGTCTCAACAAACATTTATCAAATGCACTTCATATTTCACTCACTGGACCTGCATTTAGGAGGAAAGTAGCATTAAAAAATATATTTCTCAACATAAAAAAATCACATTCATGCTCATAGTAAGGGAACTGAGATGCTGGGGTTACAAAGGTAAGCATAGACTCTGCCTCTCCTTCAGAAGAGGGATAATGTTGAGCAAATACAAAATATGATGTGAGAAAATTTCATAGAGGCATGCATAAAGTTTCATGGAAAGAAGGAAAACTGGACTGATTGTCCACTTGACTGAGGCAGTAAATCTCTCCCACCCTTCTTCTCTCCCTCCCTCTATTGAACAAGTGTCCATGTTTAGTTACTATATATAAAGCACTGCACTAGATGTCATAAATGCACAGAGAATAAAACCAGATCCTTCGTGAAGAAGCGTTAATTTGATATAGAAGGTAAACAGGTAAGTAGGTAATCTTTATGGGCCACTTCTTTGCAACAGGGTCATGTGAGGTCTTTAAATACATTCTTTCTTACAGTAATCTTGTGAGATAGACATTATTATCCTCATTTTACCAGTTAGAAAGCTGAGGTTTAGAGAGGTACTTTACTGAAGATCATGTAGCTGTGAATTGTGGAACTGAAGCTCTCATTCATTTATCTTAAAACAAAGTCTGTACTCTGAAGATTCTGTGGATTCTGGGATGTGAGTTTTTGGGTTTAAATCGTCTTCACTACTTAGTGACTGCATAATTTTAGTCATTTTATTTAACTTGTCTTAGAAAGGTGTCCTCATGTCCTAACCAGCTTGGCTCAGTGGATAGAGTATTGGCTTGGGGACTGAATAGTCACAGGTTCGATTCCGGTCAAGGGCATGTACCTTGGTTATAGGCAAATCCACAGTAGGAGGTGTGCAGGAAGCAGCTGATGTTTCTCTCTCATCGATGTTTCTAATTCTCTATCCCTCTCTCTTCCTCTCTGTAAAAAATCAAATATATATATATATATATACACACACACACACACATATATATAAGGTTTCCTCATATAAAAATGAGATTAATAGTATCTACTTCATAGGATTGTGCTAGAGTTTTAGCACAACTCAGTTAAGGCATTTAGCCTAGTGCCTGGTTAATTTTTTAAGTTCACTAGACTCTAAAATTTAGAATAGAAAACTCTGTGAGGAAGGCAGTAAGGAACTTGTTATCAGTGGAAGATGACAAGCAATAAAAAGGCAAGGAAGTAAATTAGATAATTACAGAGAGTGGTAATTAAACAGGGTAATGGAAGAGAAAGTGAGGAGGAAGGGTGGGGCTGGAGGGGGAGGGACTAAGAGGAAAGCCTTGATTCCATCTCCAGGTAGAAAGCTGTTCATATGTAGATCGACAGCAGTCTGTGAATGGATTCTGAGTGAACTGCTCCAAAGGACAGAAAAGCAAATGCTCTTAAAAACAAGGGCTATTAGTAATGCAAATATGAAAAACTTCTAATTTAAGCAGAACAACAATAACAACAAAACACCCTAATCAATCTTTGAGTTAGTCAACCTGTTAATGAAGACACATTTTTATGATTTTGATGACAGAAAAGAACCAATTTTCTTTGTCTCTACTTTGTCTTATTGCAAGCTAGAACTAAGTAGGATTAGTCAAGGCCATCCTATTTTAGGGAACATTTATCCTCCATCCATTCATTCAACAAACATTTTACTGAGATCTTACTATCTTTTGCCTATCTAGATTTACCAAATAAATCTTTCCACCTGTTTCAAACCCTGCTGTTTTTCACAACCAGTCTCTGGGCTCAGGCCCAAGCCTTGAGGGGCAATAAATGGATTCGAAGTTGCTACTCAAACACAGATCCCCATGGAAACCAAAAGACTAAGAAAACAATGAGAGGAAGAGACAGCCACAGCCTGACCTTTCAGACCCACTCTCCACATTCTTTTTGCTCTCGGGTATGAAGGCACCCACTTACGTGTGTAACTAGTAGAAGTAAAGAACCTGACCCCCCCCCTCCAAATTTCTTAATCTCTCTTTGCTTTGATAGTAAGTGAAGAGCAGTGGGACATCTCCACCTGGTGGTTGTAATACTAAATTACCACCAAGAAGAGTGATTAATGAGTGTAGCTGCAAAAGGAAGAGGGTGAAAAGATGTAATATTCAGGAATCACTCCTAGGAAAGTGTTTAGTTGTGATGCATTGAATACTTGTCTTTTCTCACATATATTTTTAAAGTACTTACATATCATTTATGTTGATGACTCAGGTTTGTTTTTCTTAATTTGTTTGTGTTGCATCCAATCCAAATATGGGTACATGAGGTTGTCTCATATTTCCCAACTTCATAGTAAATATTTCCTACCTGAATGTCTTGCTGTCACCACAAATTCAGCATAATTATGGAGCTGGATGGTGTTCTTCTCTTCCTTTCCTTTCCCTTCTAGAGGCAGCCTTTGGTAGCTTACAAAGGGAAACCAGAAGATTTATTCCACTGTCTTTTTTGATGTATTCCAGAGTTGAAGTGCTAACATTCTATCTCTCCCATCATGGGAACAGAAAGCCAGGCTGTGGCAGGCATGGTATTGCTGTCCTTGTGTGGTAGGCAGTTAGACAGACACGAGCAGAGCAAAGAGGATGGGCCAGGTACAGAAGGTCACCAAGGTGGAAAGCCCCAGGTGCCTAGCAAAGGACAATTGTAGGGTGGACCTCCTCCCCAGGGTGACCTTTCCTCCCCGAGTATATTGATGGTCATGTTGATTGGACTCCCTGACCTTTCCTCCTTAGAGTTAACATCTAGGCCTCAGTTGTATTTCAGTTCCAGGTCCAAAAAAGCAGCAAAACCAGGCCAGTGACACCAAGGCTGACCTCAGGACTAGCTGCATTGGATAATGACCCCCTGCCCTGGCACTGACCAATCAATCATTCAGTGGAGACCTAGATCCTGAAAATGTTAGGGGCAGAAATTGAATATTGGGGCCCAGCTACAATGATAAGAAATATTAATCATGCTCTATTAACCACGATGGTTCTGTTCTGATGAGAGAAAGCACATTCTAACCTGGTTGAGAGTTTTACGCCCTGGGACATGGGTGCTAACATTGGAATGCAGGCCATCCTCCAGTCCTGAGAACTGCCTATCAGTATGGTAAGATTTATAACCTTGGGGCTGAAACAATCTAATCCCGGAGGCACCTGCTTTTTACAACCTCCAGCCCTTATTACCTGTAATCTGGTCCAGGGGTGCCCAGGGGCACCCAGGAGCTCTGCAACCCGCCCCCGCCCCTCCAGCCCGCATGACTTATAACCTGTAATAATTATACCATGCCTACAATTCCTGCTTTCCCATGTAATCTTTGTCCTTCTACCCAATATAAGCAGCTGGTTTATGGGGAGAGGAGAGCAGATTTTTGTGGATGACCTGCTGCGCTCCCATACTGCCGGCATTATTGGAATAAACACTCACATATGATTCAATCCTGTCTCTGCTTAATTGGCTCAAGTAGTGACAGGCAGCTTGGACCACTTGGTTGTCCGATTACAAAAGGAAAGCCGCTGAATTGTCTACTGAGATATTCCCCTGGGACTTCCCCTAAAAACTCCACCCTTAAAACCCTTAGTATCTGCACACTCTCCCTCCTGGAAGAATGTCCTTGCCTTTCCCCTCCCACTCTCGCTTCCCATCCCAGCTGGCTTGACCATGACCTTCCTCACTTCTAAGCTCCAGGGGCCCTTCTTTTGCCTCTATAACTTGTTTTGTAAGCCCATTTCTTATACAAATTACTTTTCTACCTCTGTGATTTTATAAATAAACTAGTGGTCGCGTATCTGGATTCGTGCATATTGAAAGGAAATTAATTAGAAGAAATATTTTAATATCGCTATTCGCCCTTTCTCTGTAATAGAAGTGTCAGAGATGAAAGAAAATTAGTAAAATGTATATGAAAATAATAAATTGATTAATAAATAAACAATAACAACATGATATAACAACAATAAAGACATGATATAAAACAACAAAAACATGATATAAAAACAACATTGATAAAAACAATGACTGATAAATTGATTAAACTTATTCTAATATCTCCCTGTATACCACATTAAAAGTAAAAACACTTTCAGAGTGCTTGATTAATTTCCCCTGCGATGAAGTATTTACAACTTTAACTTTAATGTTATATGCTCTTTGAACTCGAGGGAAAGCAACATATAACTGACCATGTCCGAAAACGGGTTCAGGTGGAATATTCCTACTCTGACTAGAGTTTGTCCTTGTGATTTATTAATAGTCATCGCAAATGCTGGTATCACGGAAACTGTCTTTGAATTAATTTAAATGGGAGGCTAGTGTCAGATGGGGACAAATCGATTCTTGGAATCAGAATGACCTCTCCTTCTGCAGATCCTGTTAATACTTCAGCTTTGATTATGTTAGGTCACAATCTTTTGATAATAAATCTAGTACCATTACAAAGAACCCCTATATACTATTAAGATTTCTCAGTAGCATGATGATTGTACCTACTTCAATTTAAATTTATGACATGGCATTCCTGAAGGAGTAATACTATTAAGAAATTCGATAGGAAAATTTTCCTTTTCGGCATCATCCGTTGAATCAATGGAATCATCACTCAAATCGGTGTGAAAATCTCCATCGAGTATATCCAAAATTTCTTCATTTAACGTATGAATGTGCTCATTTTTTTGACAACGAATTGCACGTTTAAATATGTTTTTAGTATTATTTATAGATATACTATTTCCAAAGGTAGCTTCAATAATAGATCTGTTATAAATCATTTCATAGGGGATTTCAATAATATTCATTCCTAAATGAAAACTGCTATCAAGTTTGCCATCTCCAAGTTTTACTAACCATTAGTTATAAGCAGAATCCTCTGATCTCATATTTGTTTTAAGAGACAACTTTCTGAAACATCCCAAACACTATAGCACTTTAAACTCGTTTGTACTGTGGCTGATTGTATAGCGTGCGGCACAACACTGAGACATTGTCGAAAATCCCCTCTGAGAAGGAGAACTTTCCCACCAAATGCAACATTCAAATTCATGATTTCTTTTAGTAATCTGTCTCTGGTGTTTATAGCATGACTGGATGCCATGGTGCATTCATCAATAATGAGAAGTTGGACCTTTTTAATGGTTTTAGCAAGTTCACTCTTTATATCAAGTCTAGAAATTGAAGTTTCATTTAATGGAATTGGTAATTTATATTGGGAATGAAAGGTTCTTCCACTGAAAAGTAAATTTGCAGCAATTCCTGTGGGTAAAACAGTAGCACCGTGACCTCTAATATAATGTATTAAAACTTTATAAAGATATGTTTTTCCACTACTGCCTGGACCATCCAAGAAAAAGCATTTTGGGTGTACAGTTTTATCTTCAATGGCTGAAGTTATAGTCTGAAGGGCTGCCAACTGTTCATCGTTCAGATAATTGATCAAAACCTCTGTCTGTTGTTGCTCATATGATTCATCACATGTATTTGTATTCATTAATAAAGGATAGTACTGAAGTTTGAGGTACATTGTGCCAATAGTTGGTCTTCAGATACATTCTGTCAATGACGCTGCTTTCTTTCAGCTTCAGAATGTCAACAAAAACAACCGAATTCATGATCGACAATGACAGATCGAAACACAAGCGTGCGATTGGCACCAGTGAGAGCTTTATATGTATTGTGCATGCATGAGTCAACGTTTATTTATTTATTTATTTATTTATTTATTTATTTTTTAGTGATGGGGTCTCGCTGTGTTGCCCAGGATGGAGTGCAGTGGGTATTCACAGGCGTGATTCCACTGTTGATCAGCACGGGAGCTTTGACCTGCTCCGTTTCTTCCTGGGCCAGTTCACCCCTCCTTAGGCAACCTGGTGGCCCTCTGCTCCCAGGAGGTCACCATATTGATGCCAAACTTAGTGTGGACATCTGATCAGCATAGCGCACTACAGCCTACTTGAACTCCTGAGCTCAAGCGATCCTCCAGCCTCAGACTTCCGAGTAGCTGGGACTACAGGCGTGTGCCACTGTGCCTGGCCAATGTTTATTTTTAAATTGCCAGTGCTCATCATACATACCGGCCGGTCAGTTGGCCGGTCAGATGGACGTACGGTAGGTCACTTAGCCTTTTATATATGTAGATGTTCTGTTATAGTTTGAGTCTTGGCTCTGAATTCTTTCCTAGCCAAAGCTCGAGTACCAAGGTTGCTGAACCCAGGTGTGGTCTGACCCCACAGTCTAACACCTGGTGCCATTCCCTCCGCCAACACTAGCATTCCCACAGCTATCATGCAGGACCCCAATGTCTCCCATACATATTATTGAGGGATGTGATCACCCTTATCCACAGGCAGTTGTTGACATCAATTCAACACAAACAGGAGCCGCCAATTTGGGGTGAGGTGAAGGGGAACTTTATTTTGTGAAAACAGCTCAATTATGACACAGCACAGCTGTGAGGCAGCTCTGGCATGAGGTGACCCTGGACCCTGTATTGCAGCTCAGTCTCTCTCTGGTAAGATAGCTTTGCTCCACTCTAGTCCAATTAGCCAGCTTCTGGTCCCACACGACAGTTTCAATGTTGAAGTTCCACCCTGGGACTTTAGTGGAAACAAAGTGTGCTTTCTGAGCTAGAGGGGAGCTGACTTATATAGAGAGAAGTCCCTACACCTGGTCACTGATTGGTTCATTTATAAGCAAATGAGGACTCAAAATTCTCAGTTTGGTTCAAATAGCACCATCTTGATTGGTCAGTGAAAATGCAAAGAGGATAGAGCGGCACAGCTCCCATTGGATGGGGAAAGTTTCAGGTTTAATGGTTGAAATATGATTCCAGGAACTCTTTTTAAGGGCTGGCTCAGATGGCAGGAACACAGTGTAGGCAGGCAGACAGTGCAGGAGGCAGGCAGTTCAACATGGCTTCTTCCTGAAGCATCATGTGCATGAGAGGCCCTTGTTTAGCAATGGCTGCTAGGTTGTCTTTTCAAATTTGGACCTGATTAACCATGAAGAGTATTTCTTAGTAGGTATTTTCTTTCTCAGGGTCTACCATCTCAGTAAAAGAGCTTGTCAACTAGGCTAGAGGGTTCCTCTTAGGGAGCTGGTAGTGCAATCCCATCCCTTTCTCATAACTACATGTTCTAGCCAGGGGCCCATGATGGGATTCTGGGGCTTATCACAGGCAGGAGGCATAAGACAAGATCCAGAGCTGAGTGCTTTCTTCTATGAATCTTGCAAATTGCAGTTGCCTCACCTCCCCCTAATTTTTTTGTATAAATAGGATGAAAAAACAACAACAACCAACCATACTCAACATGTTGCTAATTGCTCGTTTTTGCCTTTTTTCTGAAATTCTGTTCCCCTCGCCTTTATTTATGTCTTTTGGTCTTTTCTGGATCTTCCAAAGTCTTTTAAAAAATATGTTTTACTTTTTAGACCAATTTTAGATTTACAGCAACATTGAGCATTGCAGAGCTTTCCAATATACCCCTGCCCCCCGGGACTCATAGGCTCCCCATTATCAATATTCCCAGTGTGTATTTGTTACAATTGATGAATCCACATTGACACATCAAGCAGTACCCTCTGAACTAGTGGAGAAGAGAAACCTGAACTATAATTGACAATTACTTGGAGGCTCAGTGTGGACAAATCTGAGAGAAAAACTCCAGGGGATCTAGTCATGGGAGGCTCCCAGGATTTTGTGAGTTTTATCTCCAGGAGGTCTACCTTGGTCTGGAAAAGTGAGAAAAAGCCCCTCTTGCTTGCAGGAGGAGAAAAAATGAAACCATTTTGAAATAAGCCAGAGCATTCTCTTCGTTACAGGTTTTACCTTCAGGGGAAATGATTTAATCAGAGCCTAACCTGCTGGGGTATTATCTGAATCTAACTGACCTGGTGTTGCAGAAGACCGGAGAAAACCAAGCAATGCTTAGAGAGGCGGAGCTACACTTTATTATACACTAGCGGACTCAGAGAAACATGCCTTTCAAATCCTGAGCACAACATGGAGGAAGTTGTCTCTTTTTATATCTTTTTCAGTCCTTTGCCTCCCAAATATGGGGTTTTCCAGTCCCCTTTGCAAGTTCTTACAGAGCCCTATGTTCTGGGGCTTTGAGACCTCAACCAAAGGCACTGATAACTTCATCTGGGGAAGGTTTATGGCCTCTCTAAAAATGGGAGTAAACAGGTCTTGCAGGACCAGACAATTAAAGGGGCAGTGACTAGATTCAGATTGCTAGATCTCAAAATGCCTCTTTCTACCCATCACTGGGAGAAGGGAAATACTCAACTCCAGCCCCCTCTAGCCATCCCTGGTGTGGAGGAGGGACTGAGAAGCATATATAAAGTCCAGGCTGAGTAAAAGACTGAGATCTAATTATAAAACTATAGAATGCTTCCCCTCCCCCACCCTATTACTAAAAGCGTACTTACAAGTAGTTCTTTTTATCAAACATATCATGCCAAATTATCAGTAAAAAGGTAGAAGACATACTAAAAGGCAATACAAAACAAAACAAACAAATGAAAAAAAAATCCCCCAAACAAAACAAAATGAAAAACACTTTGAAGAGACAAAGCAAGCATCAAAATAAGACTCATTTATGGGAGTGAGGTTGAAATGATCAGACCAGGAATTTAAAAACTATGATTACCATGCTAAGAGTTCTAATGGATAAGCAGACAACATGCAAGAATAGATGAGTGATTTAAGCAGAGAGAAGAAAATCTTAAGAAAAAAAAAACCAAAAAGAAATGCTAGAGATAAAAACACTACAATAGAAATAAAGACTGCCTTTGATGGACTTTTAGTAGACTGGAAGCAGCTGAAGAAAGAATTTCTAAGCTTGAGGATATCTCAATGGAAACCTCAAAAACTAAAAGGCAAACTAAAAAGACTGGGAGAAAAAAATCAGAATAGGATATCCAAGAAATATGAAACAAAAAGTATAACATATGTTTAATAAAAAAAGAAAGAATATGATGCCTTTGATCTAAAAAAGATTAATTTTTACTATGGCCATGGTATGTATCCATATTACAAAATCATTATAAAGGGAAATTAAATGTAATAAATCACAATGAGTTAAATGAAAATACTCTTTTTAGTGGAGATCACTTATGAGCTAAGTGACCATAAGAAGCTTGCATGAGCCCTGGCTGGTATGGATCAGTGGTTAGAGCATTGGCTCTTGCATTGAAGGGGTGCCGATTCATTTCCCAGCCAAAGGCACTTACCTGGATTGCAGGTTCGATCCTGCAATGTTGGTTGTGCAGGAAGCAACCAATCAACTTGTCTCTCTCACATCAATGTTTTGTTCTCTCTCTGTCCTCCTTCCCTCCCTCCCTTTCACTCTCTCTAAAAATCAATGGGTAAAAAAAATCCTTGGATGAGGAGTAACAACAACAAAATATAATAAGGAGCTTGCATGAAAGTTTAACTCTGTATTCTGAATTTACAAACAGATAAAAAATGTCAGCCCTATAAAATTGTAGGTTATAAGCACAACTCTAAAGCTGAAAATTCTAGAAACACGGCGTATTTAGTAAAACTCATCCTGGAGTTGTATAAGCTAATGAAATTGTTGTTATTATTTTAAAAATGTGTTTTTATTGCCCACCCAGCATGGCTTATTTGGTTGAACATTGACCTATGAACCAGGAGGTCATGGTTTGATTCTCCATCAGAGCACATGTCTGGGTTGTGGGCTTAATTTCTAGTAGGAGGCATGCAGGAGGCAGCTGATCAATGAGTCTCTCTCATCATTGATGTTTCTATCTCTCTCCCTCTTCCTTTCTCTCTGGAATCAATAAACATATATTTAAAAAAATGTTTGTATTGCCCTAGCTGGTTTGGCTCAATGGATAGAGTGTTGGCCTGCAGACTGAAAGGTCCCAGGTTTGATTCTGGTCAAGGGCACGTACCTCGGTTGCAGGTTCTCACATCGAAGTTTCTTTCTCTGTCTCTCCCCCTCACTTCCATTCTCTCTAAAAAAAAAAAAAAAAAAAAAGGAAAAATATCCTCAGGCGAGGATAACAAAAGAAACAAAAGCCCCAAAATATGTTTTTATTGATTTTAGAGAGAGAGGAAGGGAGAGGGAAAGAGAGGAGAGAAACTTCAGTGTGAGGATAAAATATCAATTGGCTGTCTCCTGCATGCCACCCACCTGGGATCAAGCCTGGAACCTGGGCATATGCCTTGACTGGGAATTGAACCAGCAACCTTTTGGTGCATGGGACAATGCTTAACGAAATGAGGCACATTGTCCAGGACCAAGTCAATGAAATTATTAAAATTTGTTGGTTTTTCTTCAAAACTTAAAAAAATTTTTTAATTGAATTTAGAGGGGTGACATCTATATTATAAAAGGCCTGTGGCTGTAATGCCATAACACCATAATGACCAGTCACCCGGAGGTTCATTGATGGGTCCCGCCTGCAGTGGTGCAGCAGAGGGAGTCTGGGGTCCCGCAGCGCGGGGGGGTCTGGGTCTCACTTGACTTTGCACGCTGGGCCTCTAGTTGATTAATAAAATGATAGATATTTCAATTGTACAATACATCATCTTTATATTATCTGTATGTTCAGCATCCAAAGTCAGGTCTCCTCTCATCACCATTTATCTGCCCTTTACCCTTGTTGGGTCCGAGCCTCTCTGCTAGGGATGAGACCTTCTTGGATGCTGGGAATTGGAAAAAGACATGAGCAGCCTCAGGTAGATAGGATATGCTTTATTGCAAACATAGTTGCCAGCCACTGGCTGTTCAGTAGCACCTTATATACTAATTCAAGCAAAAGAGGCTTCTTGCCAGTTAGTGACATCAGTGTTACACAAAACAGATTGGTTATATAAGAATGCACCTGCACAGTGGGTATACTGATACTGCTGAGTCGTTGCCTTTGTGCATGTGTATAGCAAATGGACCTTTAATATCTGGCCTGCTCTGGTCAGGGCCCCCATTACCCTCTTCTACCTTTCCCCACCCACCCCACTTTCCCTTTTGTAGTCACCACACTGTTGTCTGAGTCTATGATTTTGTTTTGTTTAACCCCTTCACCTTTTTCACCCAGCCCCCCAACTCTCCTCGTCTCTGACAGCTGTCAGTCTGTTTTCTGTATCTGAGTCTGTCTCTACTTTGTTGGTATATTTTGTTCATTAAATTCCACATATAAATGAAATCATATGATATTTGTCTTCCTCTGACCAGCTTATTTCACTTAGTATAATGCTCTCCAGGTCCATTCATGCTGCTGTAAAAGGTAAGATTTCCTTTTTTTTTTTTATGGCTGAGTAGTATTCCATTGTGTAAATGTACCACAGCTTTTTTATCCACTCATCCACTGATGGGCACTTGGGCTGCTTCTAAGTCTTGGATATCCTATAAAATAAAAGCCTAATATGCAAATCAACCAAATGGCGGAACGACCGGTCGCTATGATGCACACTGACTACCAGGGGGCAGACGCTTAATGCAGGAGCTGCCCCCAGCCCGCAGGCCCAAGGCCAGCCAAGGCAGGTGCCAGCATCCCCCAACCCCCGATTGCCCTGTTGGTCGCCCTGCAGAGGGAAGTGACTGGTGGCGGTGGTAGTGGCGGTGGGGGCCAGGGCTGACGAGCAGGCGGTGCCAGACTGGCCAAGGCAGGTGCCAGCGGGGGCCCCCAGATTGCCCTGCTGGTTGCCCCACCGATCGGCCCTGATTGCTGGCCAGGCCTAGGGACCCTACCCGTGCATGAATTTTGTGCACTGGGCCTCTTGTTGTAAATAATACTGCTATGAACATAGAGGTGCATATATTCTTTCAAATTAGTGTTTTAGGTTTCTTTGGATATATTCCCAGAAATGGAATTGCTGAGTCATAAGGCAGTTCCACTTTTAATTTTCTGGGTTTGAATATTTTCTTACATTAACACAGAATACGTGCTTCTGATGTGAGTCCTCTTCTTGCTCCTCCCAAAGGACCAGTCTGGCTTCTCTGAGGCCCAAAACTTCATGTTGACAGACCCAAAGCAAAGGTCTCTGGCAAGTACAATATTACTGTGATGTGATGATGAAGGTTGAGGGCTGGCTACCAGAAGAGCTGAAAGAAGAGCAAATGTGTTCCCTGACACAGGTGGCAGGTGTTGGGTCCAACTATGAGGTATGTGTGGAAGCCTGACTTTTACAGCTGTCAATTCATCATCTTCAAAGTCACTCAATGTAATCTCTACCCAGAGGTCTTGCCACACACACTGTTACTACCATGGGAGTAGCTCCTGGAGGAACGTGAGGGTGGTCTATGTGGGGAAATAGTCTCCACAATTTGCTTGGAGGAATAGTCTCTGCATCACCTCATCAAGGGTGACTGTGGTTCTGTTCCACCCAACCTCACCCCATTCCCACTATGAGGTCCTGCTCTGTCCCAGGTGGTTTGGATTTGCCTTCAGAGCCTGGAGTACTTTATGTCACCTACAATGAAACCCCTAACAATGTTCTGAAGGATGGTAGAGGCAGAGGGGAGATAAGCTTTCATCAGCTCCCTTTGGGATCTTTAGTGCTTGCCTTGTCTAATTGCCTTGTCTTCCTTGGAATCTATAATAATAAAAGGGTAATATGCTAATTAGATTGGACGTCTTTCCGGACATCATTCCAGACATCCTTTCTGACGAAGCTGGGCCGGAGGGAAGCCAGCCAGGGTCCCGGGTGCCTACAGGCAGCTGGAGGAGGGAAGCCCAGGTCCCAGGTGCTGGAGGGAAGCCAGTGCTGGCAGCTGGGGGAAGGAAGGCCTACTCTTGCATGAATTTTCATTCATCAGGCTTCTAGTATAAAGATATAAATGAACAAAACAAAAATAAAAATGTTACAAGAAAATAGAGGATACTAGAAAATCTTGGTGTGGGGAGTGAGCTTCTTAAGCAAGACAAGAACCCAAGATCCATAAAAAAAGATTAGTGCACAAAAATAAAAATTTTGTAATAAAAAGACAGAATAAACACAAGTAAGTGACACAGTTGGAAGAAAATATTTGTATTCATATAATCAATAGATGACTTTTTATAATATACAAAAATCTTTTATGAATTGATAGGGCAAAGTTAACAACTCAATAAAAAATAGGCAACTATTATAAACAGACAAATGATAGAAGAGGAATTCTGAATGACAAATAAATAAATCTAATAAAAGTTCCCAATTTCTCTGCCCTGGCCAGTGTTGCGGGCTCAATCCCCAAAATGGGGCGTGCAAGAGACAGCTGATCAATGATTCTCTCTTATCATTGATGTTTCTTTCTCTCTCTCCGTCTCCCTTCCTAGTTGAAATCAATAAAAATATATTTAAAAAAAACTTGAAGAAAAAAAAAAAGAAGCATAGGCTATTTGATGAGGTCTTGACCAATGTCAGCCTAGAAACTAAAAAGCCTATTGGATTTCTTTGGTATGCCAATCCTCTGGATGTCTAAGTGTGCCAGGTTTTGCTATCTTGTGAGTGGCTTTAATCTTACTCTCTATTCTTGGAGTAGCTGAGGTTTTTAACTCTAAGGGATGCTAGAAAGTAGTATTTTACCTTAAACTGTGTTTGATCTTGATGTATTGATATTATATGGTTACATAAAAGAAAAAAAGCAAGAAGAAAAAGAAAGACTCACTGATATGTATACATTAGAAAAAATTGTAAACGCGAAGGTTTCCCCAGTGGGGGACAGACTTTCAAATCTGACTGTAAGTCCTACAGCCTCCTATCATTCTCTTCAAGGCCAGTTTCACCTCTTGGTTCCGCAGAGTGTAGATGATGGGGTTGACAAAAGGAGTGATGGCTGTGGGGAATAGGGCAGCTGCCCCATCCAGGGGGCTGTTGGTTTCAGGCCTCAGGTAGATGAAGGCACAAGGTATGTAGTACACGGCTACCACAGTTACATGGGCTCCACAGGTTGAAAAGGCCCGGCGCCGCCCATCGGCTGTACGGATTCTCAGGATAGCCTGAATGATCCGTATGTAGGAGAGGAGAATCAGGGAGAAGCAACTGGCAACCACTACCCCAATGTCCACAAAGGTCACCAGCTTGTTGACTGTTGTATCAGCACAGGCCAGCCTCAAAACTGCAGGGATGTCACAGAAGAAGTACTCTACCTGGTTAGAGTACTTACCACAGTAAGGCAGACGGAAGGTTAGGATGGCCTGGAGAGCCCCATGGATGGATCCTGCCACCCAAGCTCCGGCCACAAGTAAGATACTCAGCTTAGCATTCATGAGCACAGGGTAGTGCAGAGGCCGGCAGATGGCCAGGTACCTGTCATAGGCCATCAGGGTGTAGAGGAAGCACTGGGTGCTGCCCAGGAAGTGATAGAAATAGAGTTGAGTGACACAGCCACCAAATGAGATGGGTGTGATGACTAAAGTGAGGTTCATTATGAAGCGAGGAACAATGATGGTGGAGATGGCCATGTCAATAATGGAGAGAACACCAAGAAAGATGTACATGGGATGGGCATGGAGTTGCACATCTACCCAAATAGTGATTAGAATAAGCAGGTTCCCTAGCTGAGTCAGGATGTAGATCAGCAAAAAGAACACAAAAAGAAATGGCCTTAGCCTGAGTGGATAGGGAATTCCTGTCAGGATGAACTCAGTCAACAATGTGCTGTTGATGCTTTCCATCTTCTGAAGAATTCTTACCTAGAGAATGGACAAAACAGGACTTAGGATGTGAGTAAGAGAGGAGGAACTAGAGAAAGCAATTGTAAAAATCGGGACAGTGGAAGAGAAGTTTCTCTCTTACGTGGAGAGTTGACAAGTAGGGAGAAAGTATGTTCTGTGGCAGGGCCTTGGCTTGTTTTGTAAATAAAGTTTTATTGGAACACAGCCATGCTCCTTTACATATGTATTGTCTGCAGCTGCTTTGGTGCTAGGATGGCAAAGTGGTCATTGTGTTTGTTCTGCAAACCCTAAAATATTCACTCTCGGGACATTTATAGAAAATGTTTGTGCTTAGAAGTTTGTACCTAGAGAACTTTTGCCAAAGATTAAGGAGTTACTTCAAATGACATGTGTGGGAAAGGATTTAGTGGAACCTCAGTTCTGGAACTTAATACAGTCCAGAAGGCTGTTTGAGAAGTGATCTGTTCGAAAACAGAATCACTTTTTCCCATTAGAAATAATGTAAATTTGAATTATTCTGTTTTGGACCCACAAATGATTCCCTGTTTTAACTTTTCTGATATACAGTACATGTCTAATGTACTGTTTAATCTATAAATAAACACTTCTTTTCTTCAATTTATCAAACCACTTCTTACTAGCCTTAAAGGAGTCATTTTCAACACTGTTCCAGGAATGTCTTTCAGCATCTTTGCTTTTTCACACATCATTGCCTCTGAAATGCTATCACAAGCTAATTGCTTTTCATTTATCCAAATTAACAACACTTTTCTACCTCTACAATTGCCTGCGATTTTTGTTTTGTAAGCACTTTCACACCCTTGGCAACAATAACACGCTTGACGACCTCTTTATGTTTTAAAATTGTCCTAATCATTGATTTTGCCAGCAACAAAAGCATTCTATCCTTTGTTGTCTTAGGGATGCTTTTTGTCATGCTGAGGTATCAACATGAAAGTGTTTTTGGTTGGAGAACTGATTTTTTTTTTCCTTGACAAATAGACACTTTTTCCCTTGAAAAACTTGGTCTAGAGCCTAATTGTTTGAGATGGTAGATATTTGAGAACTGAGGTTTGACTGTATTTGTTTTGTTAGAATTCTGCCAGTTCAGAAACTTTCAGAGGCCACTGCCTCATTCTTATCTCTGCCAGGATATAAACTTCTATGGAGTGGGGAATATGCAGGAAGGCAATGAAAAATTTTCTTTCCCTCTTTGTAGTAGACAGAATGGGATAGAACTTTGATTAAATGGCTGATTGTGCGTGACAGTGCTTGATGCTGTGTAAGTCTACTCTCCAAGTTCTTCATAATTACAGGAAAATAATGGCCATGAAGCTGTGAGCATATAAGTGAAGTTGTGGTTGGTACTTGATGCTATGTATTTTGATTCCTTTGTGTCTAATACTTGTGACTTGGAACATGGTAAAGGAAGAGAGAAGAGGAGGAAGCAAAGAGGGATGGTCATAGTGAGAAGTCAGGCGCCTGCTCTGGTCGAGCAAACCAGAAAAGGTCAGATGTTAAACTCTGCAGGTTTACGGTAGAAGCTTGATTTGGTCTCCCTACAGAATCAGGCACTGGGAAATCAATTCACACTATTCAAATACCTGAGAGGATGACTTGTAACCAAACAACCCATTTGTTAACCTGTAGTGGGAGATCTCACTCCTGTGACTGAAATGGTGTGTCTAACTGCTCTGGGAAACCACTTAATAATATCAAGGTCCCTGGAAATCAAATTAGGAACCAGATGTATTTTTATGAGTTTTGAATCAGAGCAAAGGGAATTTGATGGAGCACACAATTCAGGCTTCAATAGTTTCAGTGAATTATACCTGGTAAATCACAAGTATCTTTATCTTTATATTTTACTCTTTCCTTCAGATACAATATATTTTTTTCTTCTGGGCAGTAGTGAGGATATGCTCACAAGGTTTTATTCTAATTATTTTCTTTCTGAGTCTATATCTCTTTAAGATTGCCTTTATTATTTCCAACGGCTTTCTTCTCTTCAGCACATTTCTCAACTTTTTAGAGTTCCTAAATTATATTTTCCTTATTTATTTTCTGTTTTCTTATTTGCATTAGGGAACACTCTCTCTGTTCTCTGAATTACTCTCTAGGAACAATGACTAATTTTGGGAAATTTCCTGTAGATAGGGAGATCCAGTACACATGTAGTGTGCTGATGTGTGTGTGTGTGTGTGTGTGTGTGTGTGTTAAATACATGTAAAAGATTTATTAACATGAGAATGAGAAAACTAGTTAGAATATAAAGTTTCTAAGAGCATTTGAAGAACAGGGCATTTATAGACATTAAAAAAAGACTATTGGCATAAGGTTGCTAGATTAATATAAAGCTGGTTACAGTGCAATGAAACTATAGCCTTTGGAGATAAATTTTCTATCAAAAAGAAATCTCCAAAGTTAACATGCTAGTTCATAGAACCTGAATTTAAAATGTTTTTAAAATTAATTTTTTATATTGAGGTATAATTGATGTATAATATTATATTAGTTTCACATGTACAACACAATGATTCAATGTTTGTATATGCCAATTCTCATTTTATTTAACTTGAGAAAATAGTATTTCCTAATCTTGCCCTTAGATTTTAGAACTATCTTAAAGGGAAGGATGAGGGGAAGGCATGCACTAGTAGCCCTATTTGCAATACTGTCTTTATTAGGTGTGATTTTATTCCAGTTGCAATTAAAGTTTCTTCTATTTATTTCTCTAATAATTTTCTTCCTAATTTAGTTATAAATATTAACAGGACAATTTTCTTTTACCTTCTTCCCTGTGCCATTGCCATTATTATAGATCTCCAGGCATGAAACTTGGGTGAGCACCCCTCTTCTTACTGTGATTCATTGACATACCAGATGTGGCTCTGAGATGCCTTAATTCCTTTCAATAACAAAATTGGAGGTAAAAAGAGAGAAAGAGGGAGAGGGAGAGGGAGAAGGAGAGGAAGAGAGGGAGAGAGAGAGAGAGAGAGAGAGAGAGAGAGAGAGAGAGAGAGAGAGAGGGAAGAATATGACACAAAGAGAAAGAAACATGGCACTGATGAAACCTCAGTGAACTAGGATGGTATGAACTCACAAAATAATGATGGCATTTTACATCTGTGTAGTGATGATCCTTAGAGGAATTAAATGACAGAGGAGTCCCATAGCTATAAGTGCTAGAGTAAGCACTATCACTAGGATTTATGATTTCCAGTCTTGTATTCTTTCTACATTTTACTTAACATTCCTTCCCACAAATAAGCCCAGATAATTTAGTAAATCAGGTTATTTCAGATTGTCAATTGTTAGTTTTAAAAATTCTTTGACAACATTAATTGTTAGTGTGCTGAAGCCATAGCTTTGTCTAGGATCAGAATAATGAATTTTAGAATTTGATGGTTCATTTTGTCAAAGATTCTAATTGCTTCCCTATTTCTAAATCTAGATGTAGTAGAGTTAAGTGCATGTTCTAAAATGAAACACATTTTGTTACCATTAATCTGTGAAATGGCCCATCTCCTTTCACTGTCACACTGATACATTTTCAAAAAAAGTAGACCATTGCCTGGGGGCTTAGCAGTATTTTCATTTTACAGAGACTGTGAAGGTATTGATGCAATATGTTTTTTATTTTTTTAATTAATTAATTAATTAATTAATTAAAATATATTTTATTGATTTTTTTTACAGTGAGGAAGGGAGAGGGAGAGAGAGTCAGAAACATCAATGGGAGAGAAACATCGATCAGCTGCCTCCTGCACACCTCCTACTGGGGATGTGCCTGCAACCAAGGTACATGCCCTTGACCGGAATTGAACCTGGGACCTTTCAGTCCGCAGGCTGACCTCTATCCACTGAGCCAAGCCAGTTAGGGTGCAATATGTTTTTTAATCGTGATCTTATATCAAACACAAAAGGTTATCTAGTATAAGCATGTTTGAAAAAAAATATGGGAATCATTAATGGATCACAAAGCGACTATAAATCTATAATGCTGATCATTAAAAATTGTTAGTGACTGATTTGCCTAGGGCATTAGGTACCTTTTCTAATGAGCAAAAGAGCAGGCTTGACCCTATTTTGGCTTAATTTTAGTCTCAAATTACATACCTAACTCTAGTCATCCATTTATCAAGTGGTCATGAATAAACTTATTTTTTTGTGTGTCTTGATAATAAACTCAAAGCACTTCCTTTTAATTTATAAAAAAGCATCTTAAATATTTAGAACACATATGATCTATTGCCATTTTCTGAATTTTACATAAGACATGAAAATAATCGACATCATCACAGTCCCAATAAAATAAAACTGAAAATAATCTAAAGAGAAGTAATATGCATATCTATATATAATGAATATATACATATATACAATGAGATGAGAAAAATTGAGTTAAGTTTGAGCTTCAAATTTCCATTAAAATATAAAACCCTTAGTAGCAATGCATTTGAACTGTCTGTTTAAATAACACAGAAATCAGATTATCGTTTTACTCATATCCATTCTTCACATTTTGGGCAGAGAACCTGTGTTACAGGAAGAAGGCACCTGACAAGGACCAAACAGCAAGGAGTAAAGATGGAACCACCACAGAACTCCAAGATATTCTTACCTTTTAAGGCAGTGAATGAGCCTGAAGAAAGGTGGCTTTAGAGAAAGATGTAGCCAATAAAAGGCTTGGGGAGATAGTGTTATCCCCATATTATAAGGCTAAATGGTAGCTGCACAGTTAGACTCAGCAGAGCAGGAAAGAAAATTTCTGTGAGAGCAGAAAGAAATACATTGCATAATGAAACAAGAAAAGACATTGAGAGATAAAATGACTTGAGAGTGAAAAAACCCTTTGCACAGTGTTTGAACCCAACATTCATCGATATCTGAAACTTACTCTGTGGTCATCTATAATGAGGAATATCTTCCTCTCTTTTCAGCACCTGTCCACATCAGTGATCAAGTCCTGTAGATGACATTTAACTCTGGAAAATGGGATGGGACTTGGGGGAGAGAGAGAGAATCACCTTCATCTGGAGGTGTCAGTATCCACAGAAAATTCTTTTGCAATCCGAGAGAAGAGATATGAAGCTGTTCCTAGGATAATATCAGTGGTTTTGGGTCTCACGGGGTCAGGATAGTTACTGTGAAGATCTCATGGCAGAAGACCCAATTGGTCAGTTCTGGCTAAAGGACCAAACTAATGAAACACTTTATTATTTGCCTGCTTAGTTGTAGAAGTCCTCTTCCAGTTTCCTTACAAACGGGAAAAAGAGTTGGGGCTCCCTCTGAAGGTAACTGCTAAGATTGGTCTCCTTTGTGTTCTGTTACATCATTTATTCCCCCAGAGTCAATTAGAATGTGTGAGACATTTAGCTTAGGGAATATTATAATAGCACCTTTTTTTTTTTTCTTGTTGTTGACACTTACAGATGTTCTCCCTTCCAACTTTGTCCCTTCCATCCAGCCCCCATCTCTCTTCCCTCTGGCCATCACTATACTGTTGTCGGTGTCCATGGGCTATGCATATATGTTCTTTGGCTAATCCCTTCACCTTTGTTCATCCAGGTCCCTCCACTTCCCTCTGACCTCTGATCAGTCTGTTCCATATATCCATGCCTCTGGTTCTATTTTGTTTGTTTGTCAGTTTATTTTGTTCATTAGATTCTACATATAAGGGAGATCATATGGTATTTGTCTTTCTCTGACTGGCTTATTTCACTTAGCATAATAATCTCCAGGTCCATCCATGTTGTTTCAAAAGGTATGATTTCCTTCTTCTTTTTTTTTTTATGGCAGTGTAAATATCCCATTGTGTAAATGTACCACAGCTTTTTAAATTTTTTAAAAAAATCTAAAATTAATTTTTAGAAAGGAAGGGAGAAGGAGAGAGAGAGAGAGAGAGAGAGAGAGAGAGAGAGAGAGAGAGAGAGAGAGAGAGAGAGAGAGAGAGGAACATCTGCATACCCTCTACCTGGGATCAAACCCACAACCTAAGTATGTGCCCTGATCGGAAATTGAGCCAGCTTTTGGTGCATGGGATGATGCCCAAACAGCTGAGCCATACTGGCCAGGGCTGTACCACAGCATTTTAATCCACTCATCTGCTGATGGGCATTTGAACTGTTTCAAGATCTTAGGCTGATGCAAACAACGCTGCTATGAACTGAGGGGTGCATATTGGTGCTTTGGGATTCATAGGATATATTTCCAGAAGTGGGATCACTAGATCAAGTGGCAATTCTATTTTTAAAACAGAAATCCCATACTATTTTCCATAGTGGCTGCACCAATCTGCATTCCCACCAATAGTGCACTAAGGTTCCCTTTCTCCACACCCTTGCCATCACTTGTTTGTTGATTTATAGATGGTAGTCATTTTGTCATGTGTGAGGTGATATCTCATTAGTAGTTTTAATTTGCATCTCTCTGATGACTAGTGATGTTGAGCATTTTTTCATATGTCTATTGGCCATCTGTATGTCCTCTTTGGAGAAGAGTCTATTCAAGTCATTTGCCAATTTTTGAATTGGGTTGCTTGTCTTCCTGGTGTTGAGTTGTGTAAGTTCTTTATATATTTTGGAGATTAACCTCTTGTCAGATGTATCATTAGTGAATATATTCTCTCATTCAGTGGGTTCACTTTCATTTTGTTGATGGTTTCTTTTGCCGCACAAAAACTTTATAGTTTTATGTAGTCTCATTTGTTAAATTGTTTTTTTTTTGTTTCCTTTGCCATAGGAAACATATTGGAAAAAATATTGCTATGAGAGATGTCTGCCTATGAGCTTTTACTGCCTATGTTTTCTTTTAGGATTTTTATGGTTTCGTGACTCACATTTAAGTATTTTTTCCATTTTGAGTTTATTCTGTGGATGGTGTAAGTTAGTGGTCTAGTTTCAATTTTTTTGCATGTACCTGTCCAATTTTCTTTTAAAAATGTTTTTATTGCTCTCAGACAGGAAGGGAGAGGGAGAGAGAGTTAGAAACATCAATGATGAGAGAGAATTATTGATTGGCAGCCTCCTGCACACCCCCTACTGAGGATTGAGCCCACAACTCGGGCATGTGCCCTGATAGGGAATCAACCTTCCTGCTTTATAGGTCAACACTCAACCATTGAGCCACACTGGCTAAGCTACCTGTCCAATTTTCCAACTCAATTTGCTGAAGAGACTGTCTTTCTTTTGCCGGCTTTGTCAAATGTTAATTGACCATATAGATGTGGGTTGATTTCTGGGCTCTCTGTTCTTATGCTTGTAACAGGCTCTTTTGATTACTATGGCCTTGTAGTATAGTTTGATATCAGGTATTGTAATATAGTAGCACTAGAGGCTCAGTGCATGAAATTCGTGCATGGGGGTGCCCTCAGCCCAGCCTGAGTCCTCTCGCAATTCAGGATGCTGCATGCACTAGTGACTATAATTTTCATATAGGTGAAAGGCATCTTGGTGTTGTATGGGCAGCTACATGTTTTTGCCCTTATTATAAACAGTAGTTCATACCATGATCCTTCTGAGGCAGTAGTACCATTTTCCCCATCTTATGGGTGGAAAAACTGAAGCAGAAAGAAGTTAAGTAATTGGCTTTGTCCCACAGTTATAAGTGTAAAAATCAGGGCTGACCACAAAATGTGCCAGCCAGAGTCTATGCATGTCATCACTTCATCATCTTGTTTTTTTTTTCAGTGTTAGAGTAGCCTTGGCCGGTTTTAATTTTAAAATCTAAGAGACTGTTCCCAATATATAGGGTAGGGTCCCTAGGCCTGGCCGGTGATCAGGGCCATCTGTGGGGTGACAGGCGGGTGAGGCGATTGGAGGGCCCCCACTGGCACCCGCCTTGGCTGGTGGCCTGGCGCCACCCACTGGCTGGCCCTGCTCCCCGATCGCCACAGTCAGTTTCCTCCCTCTGGGCGGGAGGGGGTGGGCAGATGCTCAAAGCAGGAGCTGCCCCCAGTTGGTGGTCAGTGCGCGTCATAGCAACTGGTCATTCCACTGGTTGTTAGGCCATTTGGTCGATTTGCATATTAGGATTTTATTATATAGGATCTTTGTGATAAAGTGAGACCAATATTTATGGTTTCTTTTCTGGGAAACTCCCTTATTCATAACTTTTTTGAATTTTGTAACATCAGTTCGGACAAAGTCTGTGTGGCTTAACAGGGCTTCTGGATGATTGCATGTCTGTGATTTCTTTTACCTTCCAAAAACAAATTTGCAAAAAAAGAAAGAAAAAGCTAATGTGGTTGTTACCAGTCAAAATATTATTTTATTGGCATATTCACATTTCACGAAACTCCTATTTCTTTGAATTACTACAGTGCTAACATAGATCTGCACAGACTAGGAGAAACAGAATGTCAGGGTTAGGGTTAGAGGGACATGAGAAATCATTCAATTCAACTATCACCTACAGTATTTTAAGTCATGCTCCCTGAGTAGTGAATTTTATTAGTATTTCTTAGTTCTGTTTCTTTGAGTACTTTGAGATTCATTTGACTTCTTTTCTGCTAGTCTGATCTTTGGAACTGTCTGAACCTTTTTTCAAACTTTCTTCAAATGTCTAGTGATGGTCTATATCTTAAGAGAATACCTTGAATGTGATCCTTCCCCTGACCCCAAACTTTTGTGGTGAACTCTGTAGCTCTCAGGTCACCTTCAGGTGTTGAAGTATCTAGCACAGAGATCAGCACATTTTTTTCTGTAAAGTGCAGATAATAAATATTTTTGGCCTTGAAGACCACATAGTCTCTGTTGCATCTATTCAAGTCTGCCATTGTACATGAAAGCAGCTATAATTAGTACACTTAAAAATGGACATGGCTGCCAGACCAACATGTTCAGTGGCTGAGCATCGACTTACGAATAGGAGGTCATGGTTAGATTCCTGGGTCAGGGCACATACCTGGGTTGTGGGCTCGATCCCCATTGGGGGTGTGCAGGAGGCAGCCAATCGATGGTTCTTTCTCATCATTGATGTCTCTCTTTCTCTGTCCCTCTCCCGCTCTCTTGGAAACCAATAAAAATATATTAAAAATGGACATGGCTATATTATAATAAAACTTTATTTATAGATAGCAAATTTTATATAAATTTTGTGTTTCATAAAAAATTCTTCTTCTTTTCTTTTTCCCCAACTATTTAAAAAGTGTAAAAACCATTCTTAGCTTGCAGGGTTTAAAAAAATCAGGTAGCAGGCTAAATTTGGACCACAGGTGAATAGAGGTGACAGGGGAAGAACAAAACTTGCTTGTGACTAATTAGTGAGAACTTGTCAAAAAGTGTGTGTGTAGGTAGATGAAGCCAGGTGAAAATGTTTGTCTTACCTTTTCACAGCCTGGCCTTTTCTTATTATTTTGCTGCTTTCACTATTCCAGAAAGCATGATTTCAGTTGAAATAGTTTTCAGAAAGGAAACTGTTAAATTTTATGGGTCCAGGCTTGTGTATTACAACCAGAAGTACTTTGCGAAATAGGGCTGTACAGGTACAGGTTCATGATTTCCTAAGTTGTTCACAACTTAATCTAGTTTCACGGTTTCAATTGACTGCCTTCTAGATCTGTTCCACAAAAATCACTCTTTTCCACAATAGTAGTTGTGTTCATTGATTAAATTAGCAATTGTGAGTGTGAGAACAAGAAAAAAGGCCTCTCTTTTTCTTTGCTGTGTTATAGAAGACTGGAGAAAAACCAAACAATGCTTAGGGAAATGGAGTTACACAGCTTTATTACACCAGCAGACTCAGAGGAGGTTGCCTCTCAAATTCTGAGCAAACCAATATGGTGGAAGCCCCTCTTTTATCCCCTTTTGGTATCTTTGTCCCCCAAATATGGATTATACTTCTGGACCTTTTGCAGGCTTTGCAAAAAGCCCTAGGTGTTGGGGGTCTTGAGACCATACCTAAGGGCCTGGCCCGGTGCCAGCGCTGATAACCCCTCTCCGGGGGCTGTGTCATTTTTTATGGCCTCTATAAAATGCGAGCATTTAGGTAACAGGTCTCGCAAGACCAGTTTGTGGAGAAAGGGACAATGACTTAATTATAGGTTATCAAGAATGTACACTGGGCTTGCTGGCACAGATTCAGATTGCTAGCCCCCCCAAATATCAGGGTTACATTGGGATTAGCTTTTTAGCCTTCTCAGCTGTAGCCTTCTACAATTTATGAGGAGCACCTGGTAATTAAGCCTCAAGATTGTTAGCTCCTCTGTTTCAAACAGCCCCTCTGTTCAAACTGCAAGACAGGACAAGTTATTCTCAAGGTTACATTCTTGCATACACCTCCTTCCTGCTGGTTTAACAACTCAAGGATAATTATAGAAAGTTTCTTTCCCCCCTTCTCTTCAAACATTTTGAACTCTTCATAACTTTTACTGTAAGCATGTTTTACAGGCTTGGGTAAAGACACTGATAAAGACACCTCCCTAGGACATCTGCCCAGATTTAAAAAAGCAAACCAACTTTTCACAGACAGCCCCAAATCCTCCTCCCTTCCTTGTCACCTAGCAACAACAGCCATTATCCTTTAAAAGAGCAGGCCAATGTTTATTTCTTGCCCTTGTATTGATTAGCTATGCATCAGACCTTTCCCTTGGGGAAAGTAAAAAAAATAAACTTTCTCTCTGCATTTATCTCTCCTTTTAGTTGTGAATTCTTTCACAGCTCCCATCACCTGCCAAAACTATAACAGTAATGATACACATACCTCTAAGAGAGTAGTTAGGTTTTATGAATTAAATGTAACATCAGAATTATGGGGGTGCCAGAAGAAGAGAGAGAGCAAGATACTGAAAACCTATTTGAAGAAATAATGACTGAAAACTTCCCCCACCTGGTGAAAGAAATAGACTTGCAAGTCCAGGAAGTGCACAGAACCCCAAACAAAAGGAATCCAAAGAGGACCACACCAAGACACATCATAATTAAAATGCCAAGAGCAAAAGACAAAATTAAAAGCAGCAAGACAAAAACAGTTCATTACCTACAAGGGAGCACCCATACAATTGTCAGCTGATTTATCAACAGAAACTATGCAGGCCAGACGGGAGTGGCAAGATATATTCAAAGTGATGAGTAGCAAGAACCTACAACCAAGATTACTCTACCCAGCAAAGCTATCATTCAGAATTGAAGGTCAGATAAAGAGCTTCACAGATAAGAAAAAGCTAAAGGAGTTCATCACCACCAAACCAGTATTATATGAAATGCTGAAAGGTATTCTTTAAGAAGAGGAAGAAGAAGAAAAAGGTAAAGATAAAAATTATGAACAACAAATACATATCTATCAACAAGTGAATCTAAAAATCAAGTGAATAAAAAATCTGATGAACAGAATAAACTGGTGAATATAATAGAATCAGGGGCATAGAAGGGGAGTGGACTGACAATTCTCAGGGGGAAAGGGGTGTGGAAGGTGAGGGAAGAGACTGGACAAAAAGCGTACACCTATGGATGAGGACAGTGGTGGGGGGGGGAGGTAAGGGCAGAGTGTGGGGTGGAAACCGGGTGGAGGGGAGCTATGGGGGGAAAAAAGAGGAAGAATTGTAATAATCTGAACAATAAAGATTTATTAAATTTAAAAAATAAAATAAAATAAGATAAGATAAAATAAATAAAATATACTGCTGCTGTGAAAAACAGTATGCTGGTTCCTTAAGAAATTAAAAATAGAATTAACACATGATCCAGCAATTCTTCTTCTGGATATATACCAAAAATAACTGAAAGCAGGGTCTCAAAGAGATATTAGAATATCCATATTCATAGTAGCATTATTCACAATATCTAAAATGTAGAAGCAACCCTAGTATCCATCAATGGATGTATAGATAAAATGTGGTATATACATACAATGAAATATTATTTATATTTAAAGAGGAAGAAAATTTCACAATATGCTGCAGCATGAATGAACTTTGAGGTGATTGAAATAGAAATTTTTAGGGGTGAAATATGCAGACTTAGGGAATTTTTAAAATTAAGGGGGTCCATGGATGAAACATAGGGTTACAGAGCTACAAAGGTTACATTTCCATAAGACAAGGGAACTGGGAATAGCAAAAGCACTATATTTACAAAATAAAGGAGGTCCTCACATGTCTATGTGAGGTTTGACCTTTGAGCTCAGGAGTTGCTATAGTGACTAAATCACAGGGGAATAGTGGCCAATCAGAGGGGATATCGAGGCACAAAATCTGCAGCCTTTATAAACTTGGGAAAAAAGGAACTCGGTGGGATTCTTTCCCTCTCCCTATGTGAAAGTCTGTACTTGTTCTTCAATAAATTTCCATCTTTGCTATACCATCTTCTGCTGTGGATTCATTTTTTTGACTCCCATGAACAAAGAATCCGGGGAAACCATCCAGCCCAGGGGAATACCACGTGTTCCAGTTCAAAAATCCCGTATCGTTATTATGCTTAGTGAAATAAACAATCACAAAAAGGCAAATACTATATGATTCTACTTATATGAGGTACTTAAGAGTAATCAAAGTCATAGAGACAGAAAATATAATGGTGATTGCCAGGTGCTAGAGGAAGGGGAGAATGAGGAGTATTATTTAACGGGCATAGAGTTTCAGTTTTATAAGATGAAAGGACTTATGGGGATGGATGATGGTGATGGTTGCACAACAACATGAATGTATTAAATGCCACTGAATTGTACACTTAAAAATGGTTAAGATGCCTGGGCCGGCATGGCTCAGTGGTTGAGCATTGACCTATTAACCAGGAGGTCAGGGTTTGATTCCCAGTCAAGGCTGTGGGCTTGATCCCCAGTATGGGGGATGCAGGAGGCAGCTGATCAATGATTCTCTCTCATTATTGATGTTTCTATCTCTCTCTCCCTCTCCCTTCCTCTCTGAAATCAGTAAAAATATATTTCAAAAATGGTTATGATGGCAATTGTTATGTGATGTGTATTTTACCACAATAAAAAAAAAATCTGCAAAAAAAAAAAAAAAAAGGGCTAACATGAACATAAACTACTGAGTGAAAAAACTGTCAATAAATCAACACATTTACCTGGTCCTTCATTTTCTGAAAGGACCTATTGATACTTGCTCTGAACACTACCCTGTACTTGAGTTCTCTGTTTCCAATTTCTTTTAAATGTTTTCTTGTTCCTCCAGGTAAGACCTGGACAGGTTACAGGGATAAATCAAGGGTATTTACCTCATTCTGGCCTAGTTAGAAGGACATTGCATGATTAATTGATTGGTTCAATGAATGACTGGCTAGTTGGTGTCCTTTGATGTTTGGCATTATGATAATTGACCAAAAGCTTTCCTGGATGCTTTGGATAATTCAAATATAGTTCAAAAGACTTTTCTGGTGCTGTTTTTTTTTTTTTTTTAATTCTCACCTAAGGATATGTTTTTGTTTTTTTTTAAAATTGATTTTAGAGAGAGAGGAAGGTGGAGCGGGAGAAAGAAAAACATCAATCAGTTGCCTCCCATACGTGCCCCAACTGGGCATTGAATCCACAACCTAGGTATATGCCCTGACCTAGAATCAAACCCTCAACCTTTTGGTATATGGATGACACTCCAACCAACTGAGCCACCTGGGCAGGGCTTTCCTGGTGCTGTTTTAATTTTTTTAAATTGTCGATTGAGCGAAATATTAATTAGGGTGTGGTGAAGCTGCTATAACAAAGTAACCCAGTAACAAATCCCTGGATTAAAGAAGTTAGAGGCTTATGCTCCTCTCACTTAAAATTCTGAGGTGAGTGCTCCAGCTTGGCAGATGACCCATCTCCACTTGGTTACAAAGTACGGCTAATGGATCTGGGTTTTTGTCATACGCCATTCCATCTCAGAGCAGGTAAAGAACATGGGAAAGTTTTTGGGCCAGTTTTGAGGGCCAGGTCTGAAGTATCATGCATACATAAACTCTCCTCATATTCATGTTGGGAGAACTTAGATATATAACTACACTTGACTGCAAGAGGGACCAGAAAAAAGCCTAAGTGGGGCAGCTACATTCTAGCTACAGCTCTCTGACTAGAGAAGATGGAGAGAATGGATTTTGGTGGGCAATGAGCCATCTCTACCACAGTGCCTACTAGTAGATATTAGGGGAAAGGGGGCTACAACACAAACACTAATAAAACATTCTTTCTGGTCTCCAGGGACTCTGATCTAAACTACATTACAGGCCAGCCTATGATAAGTGCTGCTATAAAATTCAAAGGACTAGAGGACTACAGGGAAGAAGTGGTAAGTTCTGACCGGGGAAAAATCCAAGAAAACTTGTAGGAATAAGAATTTTTCATGGGCTATGAAGGAAGCACAAAACATCAATTTAACAATATGAGGAGTATTTCTGATATAGGGATATCTTAAGCAAAGGTTCAGACACCCTGCAGTAAAGGGAATGTTTAAAGAATGGCAGGTAGCCCTAACTGGTTTTGCTCAGTGGATAGAGCGTTGGCCTGGGGACTGAAAGGTCCCAGGTTCGATGCCAGTCAAGGGCATGTACCTTGGTTGCGGGCACATCCCCAGTAGGAGGTGTGCAGGAGGCAGCTGATTGATGTTTCTTTCTCATCTATGTTTCTAACTCTCTATCCCTCTCCCTTCCTCTCTGTAAAAAAATCAATAATAAAAAAAAGAAAAAAGAAAAAGAAAAAAAGAATGGCAGGTAAATTAACGGAGCCAGTAGGGAAGAGAGATATCTTAGGAGATAAGGTGTGCTGGGATATGATTGTGGAGGACTTTGAATTCCAAGCTAACAGGTCTGGCTTTATCTATATGCAGTAGAGAGGCAGTGAATATTCACAAAGAGAGAAATGACACATTGAGTCCTATGTTTCAGAAAGGAAAATCTGGTAGCGATATGGATGAGGATGGGAATAACAAAAGGATCACTTAGAAAGCCAGAGAGACATTCCTGAGGAGGAGTGAACAGAATTTGGTGAATTATTGCATGGGGGATAGAGGAGGGCTGGAAGGAAACACAGACAATCCACAGAGATTCACACCAAGTGCTTGGGAGGATAACTTTGTCTTGACCTAAGCAAAGCAATCCTGAATGCCTAGTGGCTTGGGAAATTAGGAATGAAGCAAATGGATGAAGAGTGATGGGATGGCATTATGCTGGTTTCCCCTAAATTTGCCTGAAATAATCCCCTCTCCTTCTAGATAGAACATTTATTTCTCATATTTATTTGTGTAGAATGTGCTTTCTTCTGAGAGATGGATTAGAAAATTGTAAAACAATTCTGGCTAATATATTGAGGTTAAATATAGCACCAGAAGCTCTTCACAGCAGTTTCACATTCAATTAAGCTGAAACTAACATCTATTTGTTGAATGTTTGCCACATGCAGCAGTAGCTGAAAAGAGTGGTAGCAATGAAGATGTAGGTAGTTCCTGAGCCTCTGGCTACTTATTTTCACTTCCAGCCCCTCGACCTGCTGTTATTCTCTTCAGAGCAGACTTCACTTCCTGGTTCCTCAGTGTATAGATGAGGGGGTTCAGAAATGGAGTGACAACAGTGTAAAACACAGCCACTGCCCCATCCAGGGGACTCTTGGAGCCTGGCCTGAGGTAGATGAAAATACAGGGGACATAGTAGACTGTGACCACGGTTAGATGGGAGCCACAGGTGGAGAAGGCCCGCCGTCGCCCATCAGCAGTGCGTATCTTCAGGATGGCGTGGACTATGTTGGCATAGGAGAGCAGAATTAACATGAAGCAACTGGCAGCCACTACCCCAATGTCCACAAAGGTCACAAGCTCATTGACAGTTGTGTCAGCACAGGCCAGTCTCAATACTGCAGGAATGTCACAGAAAAAATAATCCACCTGGTTGGGCCCACAGTAGGGCAGGCGGAAAGTCAAGGTGGCTTGGATAGATCCATGGATGGAGCCAGCCACCCAAGCTCCAGCCACAAGGATGGCGCATGACTTACCATTCATGAGCATGGGGTAGCGCAGAGGCCGGCATATTGCCAGGAACCTGTCGTAGGCCATCAGGGTGTAGAGGAAGCACTGGGTGCTGCCCAGGAAATGAAAGGCGTACAACTGAGCCACACAACCACCAAATGGGATGGCCTTGCTGGAGGGAGTGAAATTTAGAATAATTCGAGGAACAATGACTGAGGAGAGCCACATGTCCAGGAATGAGAGCACACCCAGGAGAATGTACATGGGGCGAGCATGGAGCTTTGGGTCAGCCCACACAGTGAGCAGAATGAGCAGGTTCCCCAGCTGAGTGAGGATGTAAATGATGAAGAAGACCAGGAAGAGGAGGATCCTCAGATTTTGGGGGTGAGGTAAGCCCAGGAGAATGAAATCTGTCACCACCGTGTCCAGGGATGTGTTTTCAGTGTTTTCCATGTTCCTTCTGCAGTCTGCTAAGATGAATGGTGAAGTCAGACAAGGGAAATACAACACAAGGAGGTGGTCAGAATGCTTTTTTTGTCTGATGATCAGAGTCTAGGAGGTAAACAAAGGATTTCTATATTTTAAGTGGAAAGCATTTGCTACCAATCATCTAGGTTTGTTTGGCAAGACAAGTCCTCAGAGGCTGCTTACTTTCTAGCTGCCCTGAAATGCACCTTCTATGGGAAACACTACATACAAGTGTTGAAAGCCAAGGCACTATCTATACTAATAAAAGGGTAATATGCTAATTAAACTGGACACCTTCCGGACATCCATCTGGACGTCCTTCCAGACAAAGCAATGGTGGCAGGGACCGAGGCAGAGGCGGTTAGGGGTGATCAGGCAGGCAGGCAGTTGAGCAGTTAGGAGCCAGTGGTCCCGGATTGTGAGAGGAATGTCTGATTGCTGGTTTAGGCATCAGTCGGACATCCCTCAAAGGGTCCTGGATTGGAGAGGGTGAAGGCCAGGCTGAGGGACCCCCCCTCCATGCACAAATTTTGTGCACCAGGCCTCTAGTCTGTAATAATAAAAGGGTAATATGCTAATTAGACCCGATGTCTTCTGGATGTCATTCTGGACGTCCTTCCTGATGAAGCCAGGGTCAGAGGGAAGCCAGCCTGCGTCCCGGGTGCCGGAGGGAAGCTGGTGCTGGCACCTGGGGGAAGGAAGGCCTACTCTTGCATGAATTTTCGTGCATTGGGCCTCTAGTTAATAATAATAGTGTTAATTCATTTGATGGGTCTATGCCCAAAGGGGGATCACAGAGAAGTGGGTTTTGGTGTTACGGTGCCATCCCTAATTATTGGTCTCTGACTTATCCTTAAAATGTCTCCTTCAATGATATACAAGAATCTTTGTGATTTGACCCTTGCATATTTCTAGTCTTTTTTCCTTTGGTTCCCTCAGAGCACCATACCCTCCTTTCTGTACCTACTCTTTCTGGAGTTTTCTTATTCATCCTAACAGCCTCATTCCTCAGGATTCACTTTGGCTGCTGCCTGCTTTGGGAAGAGTTTTCCTTTAGAAAACAGTCTTTGAGATAAGAGTTTATATTGTAAAAGGCAGTTGCAGTATAGTGTGATAAGAGCTATTTGCTTAAATGCTCATTGGTTTCTACTAGGTTACAAATTCCTTTAGAATAAAACTATAGTCCATTTTTTTTAAATGTTTCTGCAGCACCTGCCTTAGTGCTTGGCAATAGTAAGTTAATTAATAAATATTTATTAGCTGATTGATTGACTGGATTTTGCCAGTTCCCATTAATTCTGCATCCTGGTGCCCTCTGTGATCACATTTCTCATGCTTTATGTCACATATATTTCAGCAATTGAGTCTATTCCCACTGTAAACAAAGTCCAAGGCATTATCCATGCTTTTCATTTGCTCTAGAATGTTACTTAAATTTATTGATTGACCAAAGTCATTTAATAGTTTTGATGTTTTGGATTATAATAGCATTGATTAGTATTGGATTTGATCTTTAGTATGCTGTTATTTTAAGATCTTATTTGCCTTCCAACAGATTAAATTCTTAAAAACGCTTTAAAGGTATTAAACATCTAAGTCAGATGTTATTTGAAAACTACCTTTGATGAATAGTTTGTTCCAAAAGAAATTTTCCTATTAACAGTTTCTTTTGTATTTTTACTTGTTCCTTAAAATAAACCATCTTATAATTCACAAGAAACAACAAAAATTAAAATATATTTAGATTAAACTTTAATTAAACAGATATGAACATTAATAGATTTATCACTAAATATACCCTTTTATAAACACTAATCTCAAACATATTTAATCTTCATTATTATTTAACCTTCAAGTAAGTTGACTAAGTGTGGTCATCACTGGGAAAAGAAGGGTTAAGTATGCCATAGTTGTGTTTGTTCAGTAATACTGAATCTGATGCATCATTTATATTTGTACTTATATTGAACTGGAAATTAAGTCCTTGCTCTTGGCTTTATTTCCTCCCTCAAATTGGGAAAAGAAAAAATAAATGTTTAAAATTCAGTTCAAAGATGGAAGTTCCCAACTCTGGAGAGAGGCCAACTTAATTAAAAATTAATATGCCTAACTTGTTAACTCTGTGAATAGAGGCTCAGTGAGGTAAGGAAGAAGATGGGGGAAAGAGATAGACTAAATACAATTTTTGACAAAGTCACTGAAACTTTTAAAGTCTAGAAATGAAGTCTTTCATCCTATTGTGAATTGAACTGGCTTTAGGAATGCTTCCCTTCTTGGACTCACATGGACACGGCAGCAAAACCTTGGAGGAGACTGTTCTTTCTCAGGTAGAATAGAGCAACAGGCGAAGCAAGTGTCTTTCAGAGCATCTTCTAGGCTTGTGATGATGCTGGATCTCTGCTTAGGAGTGGAATTAAAATCTTCCAGGGGATCGACACATTGACTATTTTAATAGTCTATCAGGTCTCTTGCCCTTGGAGGCTCTTTATAGATTGCGACTTCTCTACCTAAGTGGTTTGAATTTTACATCAATTATATTATTGGCTGTATCGCCTTTGATAGAGTCTTTTCTTAAAAAAAAACAAAACATTGTCAAGAGATTTATAGAAAACTATTTACCTCTTGAGAGTTCTGCCCTGAAACATTTCCCCATGAGACATTCATTCCCTCGATCCTCATTATATTTTGTTTTGACAGCAAGCCAGAATCATTTCTACATATCTATAAAGTACACCCTGAAGAACAACATGATCTTGTTGAATGACCTCCAATTTTTGTGATTCCTTTCTTTAAAATGTTGTGGGATCACATATTTACCCACATTATCTCCAGAAATACATTGAAAATGTACTTAATTTTCAATAATTGAGCTAATCTTTCCCCCATGTTTTGATCTCTCTGAATCTATATAATAAAAGTCTAAGCAACCATTATGGTGGAATGACAGGAACTACCGGTCGCTATGATGCACACTGATCACCAGGGGAAGATGCTCAATGCAGGAGCTGCCCCCAGGTGGTCAGTGTGCTCCCATAGGGGGAGCACTGCTCAGCCAGAAGCTGGGATCACAGCTGGTGAGTGCAGAGAAGGTGGCAGGAAGCTCTCTGGTCTCAGGAGCAGTGCTAAGGAGCAGCGAGCAGGCGGGTGGTAAGGAACGAGGGTTCCTGGACTCTGAGAGGGATCCCGGACTGCGAGAGGGCCAGGTTGGGCTAAGCGACCCGCCCCCCCCCCCCCAGTGCACAAATTTCATGCACCGGGCCTCTAGTATTGATATAAAAATCCCTAAATTTAGGTAAGTTGAGTAAAATTTAGTCACCTCCAGTTTAGTCTTGAGGACTCCATTGTTCTCATTGCAGTAGAGACAGAGGATGGTTTCAAATCGTTGGAGTACTCCTTGGATACTTACTCTCTTTGTTGGGGTGTGGCAGGTTTGCTAGACAACTTGGACCATACAGGTGAGAATGGTCCCATTTAAAATTATGGGATGACTTCCTCCCCCACAAACTTATTTGGAATCAGTTGTGTGCTGGGTTTTGTTTGTACTTTCTTACAATAGCTTACTGTTAAATTTTCAGAAAAATTTAAAGCTCTGTGTTAAACTTGCTATTAAATGTAATCTTCAATTAAATATACATTTTATTTTAAAAATATATTCAGTCTTTTTAAAAAATATGTTTTTACTGATTGTAGAGAGAGGGATAGAGAGATAGAAACATTGGTGAGAGAGAAACATTGATTGGCTGCCTCCTGCATGCCCCCTACTGGCGATCTAGCCCATAAACTGGGCGTGTGCCCTGACTGAGAATTGAGCTGGTGACCTCTTGGTTCCTGGGTCAACACCCAACCACTGAGCCACCCTGCAGGGCAAATATACATTTTCAATTAAATAAATTACATTAAAATGTAATATAATATTCAAAGCTAATCATTTTCTAGTTGTTTTACTAGTATCTATAAAGTTATTTTTCAGAACAGAAAAATGACCTTTCTTTTTCTTTGCTGTTGCCTTCCACAGCAACATGAGAAGCATCTGGTATTAAACCCCAAGATTATTGGCTCCTCTGATTCAACCAAACCCTCTGTTCAAAATGCAAGACAAGATAAGCTACTCTGAAGGCTACATTTTCTCTCTTTTTAAAAATGGTCTAAAGTTTTACACATGTCTCCTTTTTCCCCAATTGACCCTGCCCCCTCCACTCCCCCCCCCCCCCCCCCGCCCAGCCATTCCCAACCTGGGCAAGCCCCCACCGCCCCAGTGTCTGTGTCCATTGGTCATGCTAATATGCATGTGTACAAGTCCTTTGGTTGCTCTTTAATGCCCCCCTCCCCTGCCATTTGTCTCTGGATTCTTATTTTCTCTTTTTAAAAATACAGTTATTTAACTTTCTTTTTTAAAATCTTCAGCAGCTTAATTCAAAGCCAATTTCTTTTGATTCACTAAGGATCCCTGACATTAGCTGCCTATGTGTGCAAGTGACTGACTGTCCAGGAATTTTCTATTGTGAGTATAGTGAATGTAAAGTTTGATAATCTTGACTGTGTGCCCGAGACCTGAGAAAAGCCCCCTCAGTTTTTATGTTTCTAGCATAAAAATGAATGAATTTGGTGTCATGTGTAAAAGGTAAGTCCTGAGCCAGACACATTTAAATAACTTAGTATTAATTGGCTCAGAAACACACTTTGAGTTTTTATTTAAAAATGAATCTGACTTTTTTAAAAAAAATTCTCACCCGAGGATATCTTTCCATTGATTTTTAGAGAGAGGGGGGAGAGAGAGGGAAAGATAGAGAGAAACATTGATGTGAGAGAGACACATCAATTGGTTGCCTCCTGTGCGTTTTCACAACTCTGGGATAATTTGCACCAAGGAGCCTTTAGTTCAGATGTGGAGACCATCTAGCCTGTGGGCTGTTGGCCTTGTAAGGCCCAAGAAATCATTTGGTCTGGCCCTGCCAAGGCATTAGGGGTGAATTAATTAAATGTTTGACCAAATATAGCAGGCTAATTTTTAAGTTAACAGTTTTGTATGGCCCGAGAATGATGTTATAAATATCCAAATGTCCCTTGGCAGAAAAAAGGTTCCCCACCCCTTCTCTAGTTGTTAGAAAGTTCCCATACTACCTCCCTTTCAAACAAGCCTCTTTTGAACTTTTCATAACTTTTGCTCTAAACATGTTTTACAGGTTTGGAAAAATACTCCTTAGGACATCTGTTGTACTGTCTTCTGGAAAGCAAACAAACTGTAACTTTTAAAGATAACCCCAGATATCTGCTCAACCTTAACAGAATTACCCTCCCTTCCTTGCTGCTTAGCAACATCCTCTGCTTAAAAGAGTAGGCCACCTTTTGTTCCCTGCCCTGTATTGACTAGTAATACACAGGCCCTTTCCTCCCCTGGAAACTAAAATAAACTTTCTTTGCATCTCTTCTCTTCATTGTGAATTCTTTCACAGTCTGCATCACCAACCAAACCCTAACAGTTATTAATATTATATCTTTATGGTGGAAATACTATATAATGGTGTACTGTCAAATACAATGATGTCATGTTGGAGTTTGAAATTGACTGTGTTGGGAGTATTTAAAACATGGAAATTAGCAAGCAAGGGCTGTTTGGGAGTTTGAGGGTCGGGGGAGTCAGTTTTTAAACAATACTAGCATACCACTAGCAGGAATCCACAGCCTCTGTTCTTGGCTTCAAGTCTGAAAGTCACTGCATGCATGGTGACTTTGCTTTGACTCCAGCTGCTGCATGTAATTTCTAATACTTTTCTGTCTTCCCTGGCAAATATACAAGCATGGGTGGACTTGAGAAGTTCTGTTATGTCCTGAGTGTATGCCTGCTTACACCTCTAATTATAAACTTGTTTCGAATAATGTAGCAGAGGACTCTGAAAGTTAATTCTAGTATTTCTAATCCTTGGATTTCTAGAAGGATGGTTGAACTGCTCTGTCTTTTGTTGTTGTTGTTAATCTTCACCAGAGGATAGTTTTTCC
Organism: Corynorhinus townsendii; assembly: GCA_026230045.1. Taxonomy (NCBI): domain Eukaryota; kingdom Metazoa; phylum Chordata; class Mammalia; order Chiroptera; family Vespertilionidae; genus Corynorhinus; species Corynorhinus townsendii. The sequence continues at coordinate 158,325,310 of JAPDVU010000001.1, read as the reverse complement.
ATTGATTTTTAGACTGAGTGGAAGAGTGGAAGGGAGTGGGGGGAGAGAGAGGGAGAGAGAGAGAGAGAGAGAGAGAGAGAGAGAGAGAGAGAGAGAGAGAGAGAGAGAGAAAGGGAGAAATATAGATGTGAGAGAGACATATTGATCAGTTGCCTCCTGAATGCGTTCTGACTGGGGCAGGGATCGAACCTGCAATACAGGTCCATGTCCTTCATTGGGAATTGAATCTGAGATCCTTTAGTGTTCAGGCCGACACTCTAACAACTGAGCATCACTGGCCAGGGCCTGCTCTCTCTCTTTCTTCTCTTTCCCCTCCTCATCCTATTTATCCTGTGGTCCTAAGGATGGAAGATAGAATTTGTTTTTAGAGAAAGCTCATTATTCAAAGGAAGGACACCTTGGTGAGTACTTTTGTTTATGCAATGGCAAGTCATATACTTATTCATTTATCCCTGGAGGGCTCTAAAACTTTTGAAGTAAAGGGAAATGTCTTAGCTTGAGATATTAAAATTCCATTTAATTCTGAAAAATCTGTCCTTATTTTTGTATTTCTTGGAAGAATTATTTTGATATTATTTAAATTTTTTATGCTCCAAAGTTGGAGCACTTTGGTGAGTGCAGCATCTGTGAATTTAAGGAGTGAAGGGAAGATTGAGGAGAACTTCTCTCCATGAAACAGAAGACTGAGGTCATGCAATGAGGTAGAGGGTGGGGTGGGAAAGACATGGCCAATAGGGAATTCCCAAGAAAACACTGGATGATGAACATGAAGAAGAGTAAAATCTGATATCCAGTTTAAAGATTTTCTTTTTTCTGAATTGTAATTCTTGAATGCTATCCCAAAGTCTTTGATGTTATTTAAGCATTATAGCCTATATGTTCTGTATATAGAGGGAAATACAGATTTTTCCCTTATGTGTGAATTCCGCTTTCTCTACATCTTATTACATATACTTACCTATATATATAAAAGCCTAAGCAACTGTTCGACCGTTCAACCATTCGACTGTTCGATTGGTAGCTATGACATGCACTGACCACCAGGGGGAAGATGCTCAATGCACAGGCATCGAAACATGGAAGGGAACAGATTAATGAATCTCAGGGGGAAGGGAGGAAGGGGGAGGGCGGGAAGAGATTAACCAAAGATCTTATATGCATACTAGAAGCCTGGTGTGGGTCTATTGGCCTGGCCTGCAGGGATTGGGCTGAAACTGGCTCTCTGACATCCCCTGAGGGGTCCTGGATTGTGAGTGGGCTCAGGCCAGGCCAAGGGACCCCACAGGTGCATGAATCCATGCACTGGGCCTCTAGTTTCTATATATTTTTTCCCTTTAACTTTGGATGCTTACGTTTTTCTACCAGTTAATTTTGGTTCATCCTTTTGGGAAAATTAGAATAAGAGGGACTTAGTGGTAGGAGCTAGGAAGTAAAGGTAAGTGAATGTTTTTCATGCAAAAAAATACTTTATTGAGCACCTAATATGTGCTAGGCTCTCTTTCAGTTTCTGGAGTGCATAACTGAATAATAGATCCCTGAACTCATGCAAGTATAGGAAAAATAAACTTGACCCTCAGAACTGGACTTCATTGTCTTTAGGAGGAAGAAAATTGAGATGTATAAAAACAATGCTGATGTCATGTGCTTACTATAATTTTATAGTACATGGAAGGAGATGTGTTTGGATGGTGAATGCATAATACAATATACAGATGATGTATTTTAGAGTTGTACACTTGAAACTCATATAATTTTATTAACCAATGTCCCCCCAATAAAGTCAATAAAAAATTTAAAAATTTTATAGTATGAATTAGTCGTGAGCTGAGTAAGGGTTGGATAATTACAAAACTACAAGTCAAGTTATCCAAAGAATATTTTTAAAAAATATTCTTTATTGACACCTTTATTGATATCAGAGAGGAATGGAGAGGGAAAGAGAGATAGAAACATCAATGATGAGAGAGAATCATTGGTCATCTGCCCCCTGCATGCCCTGCACTGGGAATCGAGCCCACAACCCAGGCATGTGTCCTGACCGGGAATTGAATCGTGACTTCCTGGTTCATGGGTTGATGCTCAACAACTGAGCCATGCTGGTTGGACTATCCAAAGAATCTTATTTTCCAAATTACTCAAAGATATTTGGGTTCATAATGGGAGACTCCAAGATATAAAAGCAGAATGATACTGAACATTTGAATGAAGAATTTAACACTGAAGCAAATGACTTATGTGCTATTAGTAAAAATAAAAAATAAAAATTCAAGCACCTCAGTGAGATGAGTAGGAAGATAGATTCTGAAAGAGTTCCAGCAAATAGTAAATGGTAAATGGAAATGAACTATAGACTATCACCTATCTTAAATTTGAAGACATGTAAGTTATTGATAGTTTCTTTACTCAGCATGCTATCCTTGTATTTAATTAAATGACTATGAGGAATATTCATAAGGATTATGTAGGCTCATTCTGATCTTGTTTTCATACCTACTTCCCCCTAAAGTTTTAAGTTTTTAAAACCACATGTTTTTCAACCACCGAGATTTTCAAGAAGGAGCAATACCTCTCTTTTTTATGTCTGCCAATAGAATTTCTCTCCTCTAGCTCACCTTTTCCCATTGCCACCTGGGTGCTAGAGTTGGAGCAAGTCATTATTAAAGGGTAGGTACCAAGGTACTTAGAATTACTGTGGTTCAGACTGGGGAGTCAGCTCAGTTGCCACGTTCAAAGAGCAGTAGCTGTGTAAAGACTCAGGAGTCAGAAACTTCTAAGTTTAACCCTGGCTCCACAGGTGCTCAGATAAAGTCTCACAGCATAAAAGAAAGGTAGGTTCTCAAGATTAGGAGGAATGTGGAGTGCATCTAGTTCAATGGCCTACTATGTTTAGAGGGAGGCTTCCTGAGCTCTGATTTTTGAACATCTCTCCACCTTGTTCCCTTGGGTACGTAGGAATGAATCCAGCTTTAGTGTCCTTTGACTTGAGACTTTTGGTGCTCTCTGTTCTCAGTGTGAGCAAGATAGAACATCCTTGTCCAGTTATTAAGTCATTGTGGTGTCTGTGGAGTTTCCAGAGCCATACTGATACTTGGATGTCTGGAGCATGTTCTCACTGTGGCAGTTTATTCTCTTTAGATCTAGTTCTCTGGAAAAAATAACCAAAGGAGTGGTGGTAGAAGATACTCTCATCAACAAGAGTATACCCTATCTCAGGGGTAATTGTTCATGTTACACATGTAGCTCAGGAAAACCTAGACATCTATAGGGCTGTATATAAGTGTGTCATTACTCTGGAGGAGTGGAATAGGGAAAGTTATGTGACCCTTTTTCTTCTGGCTCTCCTAATTTTCCCCTCCTTTGTCTTATCTGGTCCAGGGGTGGTAAATAGTTTGAATGTCACTAAGCCCCAGGTTACTCAACCTTTTTTTTTTTTTGTGATTCCACTACTCCTGCATCTTTATAAATAGAAACCCTCCTCAAATTATCCTGTTTTGAGTGTGCCATATATTTTCTTTTGGGAAATCAGAACCATCCATATGCCTTAAGAGTTACTTGCATGTTTACTCTGGGGTTCAGGGCATTGAAGGAGATCAGTTGGAAGAAGTATAAAGGCCAAGATCCTCATTAAAAAGTTTTTTTTTTAAAAAGAAATTATGAAGGCATAGTTTGATACTCTTTTAAGAAAAGTCCTTAAGAAGTTAGACAATATGGATTTGGATGGGAAGTGTATTCCACATAGAGGAGAGAGCTTGGCAGGCAAGTATTGGGCATGCTGAAGGAATGGTAGTAAAGCAGTGAGGATGGGCGAGGGAAAGGAGAGTAGAGATGTCTTGGGAAATAAGGTTTGTTGGGTCCAGATACTTTTTGGACTTTAAATTCCAGATTAAGGAGTCTGGCTTTATTTTACATTCGTTGGAGAGTCCTAAAAATTGTATGTTTCAGAAGGATACTTTTGACTGTGGGGTGGATGAGAAGGGGAAAGGATAAAAGATTATTTAGGAATTAAGAGAGACATTCTAAAAGTAAAGGGGACAGATTGTGATGTCTGAACTCATAAGAAGAGTGAGGGACAGGAGGGAAACATAAATGATCCAGTATTTTCATGTTCAAGTGCTTTTAAATGTTTATGCCATGCACAAAGAAACATTTATAGAAGTCTAGGGTTTAGGGACAGAAATAATGAAAAAGGGGGTAGGCCAAACATTATGTCATTTTTTCCTCTTTTGCATTTTCTGGCATAATATAACTCTGAAGAGGTTGACACACTCTCATTCCATTCAAGCTTTGACAAGGCATTTTCTTATACCACAAAATAGAGGTGGTAGAAGTAATATATTCATATTTCTAAACAAATAATGTAAAACAATTTGAACCAGTTTAATGAGATGAAAAGATTATGAATCCAAAGAGTTCAGAAGTTACTTCTAAATAGAATTAAATTGAGTTTAATTCATTAACAGTTTATTGAATGTTTGCCACATGCAGCAGTAGCTGAAAAGAGTGGTAGCAATGAAGATGTAGGTAGTTCCTGAGCCTCTGGCTACTTATTTTCACTTCCAACCCCTCGACCTGCTGTTATTCTCTTCAGAGCAGACTTCACTTCCTGGTTCCTCAGTGTATAGATGAGGGGGTTCAGAAATGGAGTGACAACAGTGTAAAACACAGCCACTGCCCCATCCAGGGGACTCTTGGAGCCTGGCCTGAGGTAGATGAAAATACAGGGGACATAGTAGACTGTGACCACGGTTAGATGGGAGCCACAGGTGGAGAAGGCCCGCCGTCGCCCATCAGCAGTGCGTATCTTCAGGATGGCGTGGACTATGTTGGCATAGGAGAGCAGAATTAACATGAAGCAACTGGCAGCCACTACCCCAATGTCCACAAAGGTCACAAGCTCATTGACAGTTGTGTCAGCACAGGCCAGTCTCAATACTGCAGGAATGTCACAGATAAAGTAATCCACCTGGTTGGGCCCACAGTAGGGCAGGCGGAAAGTCAAGGTGGCTTGGATAGATCCATGGATGGAGCCAGCCACCCAAGCTCCAGCCACAAGGATGGCGCATAACTTACCATTCATGAGCATGGGGTAGCGCAGAGGCCGGCATATTGCCAGGAACCTGTCGTAGGCCATCAGGGTGTAGAGGAAGCACTGGGTGCTGCCCAGGAAATGAAAGAAATACAACTGAGCCACACAACCACCAAACGGTATTGCCTTGTTGGCAGGAGTAAAGTCCAATATTAGACGAGGAACAATGACTGAGGAGAGCCACATGTCCAGGAATGAGAGCACACCCAGGAGAATGTACATGGGGCGAGCATGGAGCTTTGGGTCAGCCCACACAGTGAGCAGAATGAGCAGATTCCCCAGCTGAGTGAGGATGTAAATGATGAAGAAGACCAGGAAGAGGAGGATCCTCAGATTTTGGGGGTGAGGTAAGCCCAGGAGAATGAAATCTGTCACCATGGTGTCCAGCGATGTGTTTTTGGTCTTTCTCATGTCTTTCTGCAGTCTGCTAAGATGAATGGTGAAGTCAGACAAGGGAAATACAACACACGAAGGTGATAAGAATGCTTTTGTCTGATGAATAATGCCTATGAGTTGTGAGGGAAATGGAATACTATTTAAAAAGTTTGTTTTTAAAAGAAAAGATGGTGTTGCCATTAGTTATTTTGGTTTACTTGGCAAGAGAAACCATCCAGAGATTGTTTAGTTTCCTAGATGGATGGAAACTTATCTGCTAGGAGATACTGAGAAGCAGTATTTGGCAGATCAAGGAACAGGGTAACTTGTGACTGATAGGGAAGCACTTATAACTCCATCCAAAAGGAGTTCAACAAAGAGGGGCTAATGTTGAGGCTGAGCAGTGTGGAATGTGTATGCTACAATTACTACATCTACATCTCCCTCCATTTACCATCATTGCAATGCCTCCTTTTTGTGCTCAGCTAAAATCCTAGCTCCTTACAATAGCATGCAAAAATATTCATTATCATTATCTGGCCCTTACCACTGTATCATATCACTTTTATTTATTTTCCATCCCCCTTAAAATTCCTTGTTGTTCAGATGCGTAGGACACCTAAAGGCTTTCCCAGTAGCATGCTCCATGCACAGGCTGCCTTCTCTGTCCCTTCACCTACATAATGCTCCCTTCATCACTTTTACTTTAAGAAGGCTTTCTTGGTTCTCAGGGACCATGCTTTCACTTTTCAAAGCACGCAACCCATTATATTGCTATTGCCAAATTTCTTAAGTAACCTCCATTAATTGTCCCATCTAGTACAGTACAGGTGATAATTATTTTCTGAATGACTGAATGGCTGATTTAATGGATGTTGCCAAATCCCACGCATCTGATACAGTGCTCCTTTCTCTCCTTGATCTTGTTTGACGGTCCCTTGGCTCACCTGGCTGGCTAGGGACCATCTCAATCTAACACAGTATGGGTCTAGTTTTATTGTAACAAACTCAATGATCACTTATGGTTTTTATTGCTCCAGGATATTGCTTTTATTGATTGATAGATTTATGTGGCCCATTGGTTGGGGATTGGATTTTTTGGTACAGAGGAATTATTATTGTTTATTATTAATGGAGGACTTGATCTTTAGTTTATATATGTAAAACTTGAAGTACCTAATTCAGATGATAAGAAAAGATAGAGGGATAAAATGTGTTTGTTCCACTCCTTCTGTTGAATATCCCTACACTAGAGAGTTTGAGATACATTCATCTGTCATTTAACCATAAAATATCTTGTAATTTAATGACTATTTTCAGGAAGCAATTAAAATTGTAAGAGAGTTTTACCAATTTAATCTCCATCAGAAAATCATATTGGCTATTTTCTAAAATAACTTAATTCCTATATTAACATTTAAGGTCTATCAATAGTAATAATAATACTTATTATAACTGGCTCTTCAGGATCCACAGAAAATATTAAGCATGCCCTTTGCCACAAAGGAAGAAGAAATACCAGATGTTTACTGCTTGAGTTTCAGGAGGACACCTTGGTTTATTTGAAAATGGATGAGGCCCTGACCAGGTAGTTTACTTGGTTAGAACATCCTTCTATCGTTCTTGATTAGAACGTCCTTGGTTAGGGCAAACACAAGAAGCAATCAATACATGCATAAATAAGGGGAACAACAAAATCTCTCTCTCTCAAATCAATAAATAAAAATAAAAAAAGAAAATTAATGAGAAGACTATTTCTTATTTCTTTAGTGAGGGTATAAAAAAGAGACAGAGTTAAGATTAAGGTTAGACATAAAATACTACTAATGAGGGAAAGTAACATTTTCGTCAATACAGATATTTAATATCAATGTGCTTCTACTTAGGCAAATTATATATTCCTGAAATGTTTTATAAAAATTAATTGTATATCAAATCAGATAAAACTACCATTTGGGGCATTATTTGAAGAATTTCCATAATGCAGATTGATGTGTGGTGAAAAAACTTTCCCTAATTTATTTGCTTTGCCAGTCTTATATTTCCCACTTGTGCATTCATCCAATTCCACTTCTCCCATGTGACCTGTTGGAAGAAAGCTCCTTTACCTTCTCAGTTCTGAGTGCCCTGGCTCGGTAGGACCAGGAAACAAAGGTGGGTTACAGCTGATGGGTGTGAGGATAGGTTACCTTTTGGGCTGACTGGGCAGAAGATGGAGGTTTTGATGTGGGGCATGGTGTTTAGGGGTTGCAGAAGAAGGCAGTCTGGTGCAGCAAGGTGAGCAGAGTGGGTATCCAGACGATGGGTTTTTGGAGAGAACAGTCTCCTCCTCACAGTCCCTGCTGTTCCCCCTTCTTTTTCTGGTAGATTCTTGTGTCCACTATGTAAATAATTTTAGTACATATGTCCTTAGGTAGCCAAAGAATTTACAAATTTTACAAATTTCAGACTATTTGATATTGCTAAAACCATATAAAAATAGTTGGAATTTAAATATGAAAGCACATAAAAATGGCATGAGGTTAAAATTCAATACAAAAACTATCTGCAAATAAGGGCCTAGTGACATTAGAGGATAAACCATACTTGTTTAAAAGGCAATTATCCTGGCCTTAACTGGTTTGGCTCAGTGGATAGATTATCAGCCTGTGGACTGAAAGGTCCCAAGTTTGATTCCGATGAAGGGCATGTACCTTGGTTGCCGGCACATCCCCAGTAGGAGGTGTGCAGAAGGCAGCTGATTGATGTTTCTTTCCCATCAAGGTTTCTAACTGTCTATCCCTCTCCCTTCCTCTCTGTAAAAAATCAATAAAATATATTAAAAGAAAATAAAAAGCAATTATCCTGGAAACTCTGAAAGGCTGTGGGGACAAAGTGAAAGATTGGTATTGAGAAGATAAGGGCAGGTAGGGGAGTTGCCAAGAGCATTCTTTAGAGAACTCTATGCAGCTATGGGATCATGAGATAGGCTGCTTTCTGTGCACTCTGTCCACCCCCCCCCCCCCCACCCGGCCACCTGCCCACCTCTGCTCACTTAGACCAGTTTGATGTGAGCATATCCAGCTATTTTAAACTTTTGATTTCTATAGTGAACTTTGGGATCTGGGCCATTAGGGAACAATTATGAGATCCCAAAGATGAGGAATGAAGACTGGTCCAGTGTTGTGTTAGACATTCTAGGATCAAAGGACTTCTATTTACCCTTGGGAGAAGACCCAGCTCAAATCTGTTTCTGGAAAGATTTCCCTTCCTTCACATTCATTCAGTTAGAGATCCTGGTAGAGCTAGGGCAGAGTAAGGGAAATGGATAGAGTTTGGGGTACCCCAGGTATTTTATTTCTTTCCGCAAGAGGATATTTTTGCCCTTCTACCAAAAGCTTTAAAAAACAAGCTTGCTAAAAGAAAGGTACTCTGTGTCCCCCTCACTGGAAACAGAAAAAGTTACCAATTTGGCCTGTGTTTACAGAATTACCAAAGACTTCCTCACAACATCTATGACTTTATCACTGCCCAACTTGCCCTTTATCATTGCACACACACAAAAAAAAAAAAAAAAAAAAAAAAAAGAAAGAAAAGAAAGAAAAAAATAAAATAGTGTTAAGATTTATTTTCTCAACACAAAAAAGAAATTCGCTACATTTGGGAAGAAGAAACTTAATTCTAGCAGTTTGGTAAAGAGGTGGTGAGAAGATGGAGAAAAGAAACTGGCTAAATTTATATTTGAATAAAATAACAGAAAATTTTAAAGTTTCAAAATTAATGGCCTCATTCTGAATGGAGCTGGTTTCAGGCTGGCTTTTCCATCCTCTTAGACTCACATGTACAGAGCTGAGAAATTGTGGAGGAGGCAGGCTGTCCTCGAGTGGATGGTCCAGCAGAGAGAGAGATGTCCTTCAGAGATTCAGTTTAGCCTGTTGCAAAGGGATCCTGGGACTGTTTTGGAAAGGCTTTAGAACTCTTTCAGCAGTTTACCTGGCAAACAAGTATTCAGAATCTCTGAGAGCACCTGCCTTTTAGGGCTCTTCGAAGGGTGTGATTTGTATATCGCTTGAGTCATATTTAACATTTTTTTTTCATCAGTTGTTGCCTCTCTTGCTCCAAATCATAATAATTAAAAAACAAAGCAAAACACATTTGTCAAGAGAGTTGAAGAAAAATTCTAACCTCAGGGGAAATTCTACTCTAAACTAGTATTTCCCTAATGAGATCTTCCCTACCCAAATCTTTATTATTTTGTTTTGAGAGAGAACAGCAGCAAACATTTCTAGTAGGTCCCTGGAAAGGGGGCTGAGGGGAATAACCTTGTCCATATAGTTTTGGATGGCTTCCAGTTTCTTTGAGGTGATGTGAAGTCTCTATTGATCACTGTCTCCCCCCTAATATTTACCAGGGGTCCTCCACCATCCCTTCTGATTTCTGTTCAGAAGTCACCTAATTAGTGAGATCTCTTTTTAATCCTCCCCCAAGGATATGTTTTTATTTTTATTTATTTATTTATCTTTAAAAATAAATCTTGATTGTTCAGATTATTACAATTTTTCCTCTCCCCCCCCATTGCTCTCCTCCACCCAGTTCCCACCCCACCCTTTGCCCTTACCTCCCCACCCCCCCACCACTGTCCTCATCCATAGGTGTACGCTTTTTGTCCAGTCTCTTCCTGCACCCCCACACACCTTTCCCCCTGAGAATTGTCTGTCCACTCCCTTTCTATGCCCCTGATTCTATTATATTCACCAGTTTATTCTGTTCATCAGATTTTTTATTCACTTGATTTTTAGATTCACTTGTTGATAGATATGTATTTGTTGTTCATAATTTTTATCTTTACCTTTTTCTTCTTCTTCCTCTTCTTAAAGAATACCTTTGAGCATTTCATATAATACTGGTTTGGGGGTGATGAACTCCTTTAGCTTTTTCTTATCTGTGAAGCTCTTTATCTGACCTTCAATTCTGAATGATAGCTTTGCTGGGTAGAGTAATCTTGGTTGTAGGTTCTTGCTATTCATCACTTTGAATATTTCTTGCCACTCCCGTCTGGCCTGCACAGTTTCTGTTGATAAATCAGCTGACAATTGTATGGGTGCTCCTTTGTAGGCAATGAACTGTTTTTGTCTTGCTGCTTTTAATATTCTCTCTTTGTCTTTTGCTCTTGGTATTTTAATTATGATGTGTCTTGGTGTGGTCCTCTTTGGATTTCTTTTGTTTGGGGTTCTATGCGCTTCCTGGACTTGTAAGTCTATTTCTTTCACCAGGTGGGGGAAGTTTTCAGTCATTATTTCTTCAAATAGGTTTTCAGTATCTTGCTCTCTCTCTTCTTCCTTACACTATCTTCATATTTTTGGGTTCTTTTTTCTTTTCCAGTTGGGTGTTTTTTGCGTCTTTGTATTTCAAATCTTTGACTTGATTCTTGCAATCCTCTAGTCTGCTGTTGGATCTCTGTATACTATTTTTTATTTCAGTCAGTGTATGTTTAATTTCTAGTTGGTCCTTTTCCATATCCTCGAGGGTGTCACTAAATTTATTGGCCTTTTCTAGAAAATTCGTGAAAAACCTTATAACTGTGTTTTTGAACTCTATATCCAATCATTTGCTTCCCTCCATTTCTTTCATTTGTGACCTGTTTCTTTGTCTTCACATTTTGGTGGCTTCCCTGAGTTGATAGAGTGGCTTCGTGTGCTAGGTGACCTATAGGGTCCAGTGGCTCAGCCTCCCCAATTACCTGAGGTGGACACTCTTGGTGCACTCCTTTGTGGGCTGTGTGCACAGTCTTGTTGTAGTTAAGCCTTGATTGTTGTTGGTATCACTGGGATGAATTGACCTCCAGGCCAATTGGCTGTGAGGATCAGCTGTGTCTACGCTGGGAGAACTCTGTGCTGGAGACACCCTTATGAGAGAAGACTTGCAAAAGCCTCTGTGCTCAGCTTGGATGGGGCGGAGTCTCAGGGCAGAGCAGACAGCAAAGGCTTCCTGCCAGCCCTCTCCTAAGAGGACTGTGGGTCTCAGTGTCCCATGGTAATTGCTGCAAGCACCTCTGAGAGAAAGCCGCCCTCGAGTTTCGCCCGCTGCCAGACAGTCCAGTTTCTCCCCGAATAAGTCTGGGTCCCCAGAGTCTCGCCCGGAACTGGAGTTCAGAGCTGTTGGGAGCTTTTGTCTCCCTCCTGATTGAGAAAGCCAGCCGCATACTCAGTTGCCAGCACTCTCTACGCACGCGCCTCAGTACCTCTGCCTTCTGCAGCTCCCCTGAGTCTCAGTGTGCTTTTCTCTTTCCTTCTAGTTGTAGAATTTCCACCAGCCAGCCTTCCTGTGGTTCTGGATGATGTCCATTTTGTCTTTTAGTTGTAGTTTTGAAATTGTTGTGTGAGGCAGCAGTTTAGGTGTTTATCTATGCCGCCATCTTGGTTTCTCCCCCTGTTTTCATTGGTTTTTAGAAAGAATGTGGGGGGGGGGGAGAGAGAGAGAGAGAGAGAGAGGGAGAGAGAGAGAGAGAGAGAGATCAACGTGACTGGGAATCAAACCCGAACCTTTTTAATGTTCGACCAACTGAGCCACCTGGCCAGGGCAGTGAGATCTCTCTTGATCTTTCTCTTTTTCTTTCCCTGTGTTATTTTTCTCAGAAGCACTTAACACCATCTGACATATTATATTTGCTCATATACTTGTTTATTGTTTGTCTCTCTTCAGTAGAATGTAGACTTCATGAGAGGAGGTGGGTTCACTCACTACCACAGTCCCTGGAACATAGTAGGGTCTCAAAGAAATCCCACACTTCTGAATACATGAATAAGAGAAACCGCTACACATATTAAATGCTGTGACAGAAAAAAGAGCTGTGCTTTTAAATGTGAACCTCCAATTTAAAGTTACCAGGTGTCAATTTGATATCAAAGTGATTCTCACATTCATTGTAGGTCTAGGTAGCATATACAGTACAAGTAGCTTTGGGTATTCATTTGTTTCTTTTACAAAAGTTAATGTTAACTAGTGGGGAATTGACTAGCAAGGAAGAAATGAAGTCTGGAGTGTGATATAAAAGGATGTAACTGGACAGAGACTAGCTGATTCCTAAGATTCTTTTTAATTTTAAATTATTAAAGATGTTTAGCACTTTGTGTATATACATTGCAAAGCTACATCTGGCCACAAGATGACAGTATTATCTGTGTTAAAACCAAGTACTGTACTGTGTCTGCTATATGGAGTAAATCCAGAGGATTCATGAGAGATATAAATTCCTTTAGCAAAAATAGTGTATGTGAGGGGTACATACATTAGCTTGGGAAAACTAAGTTTCAGAAATAATTTTTTTTTGGTGAAAATTGTGAAATAGTTTGAAATATTCCCCCCTCCCTTCCTTCCTTCCTTCCTTCCTTCCTTCTTTCCTTCCTTCCTTCCTTCCTTCCTTCCTTCCTTCCTTCCTTCCTTCCTTCCTTCCTTCTAGTTCTCTTCTTTCTTTCTTTCCTTCCATATCCTTTTTTCAAATTCTCATTTTATTACATAAAAAATGACAGGCCAAATGAAACAGAGATGTAAAATAAAAGGTTAATATTCTCACCATTTCCTTTAAATGTCAACCTTCTGAAGTAACTAAAGTTAATAGTTTCCTTTCTTGCTTCACATTTCTTTCTCTATACATATGTACAGACAGATATATTGTATTCCTTTAGATATTTAAAAAAATCTCATTGACTGTTGGGAGATACATTTAGATGGTAGAAAACCTCTCCCATCTCTTCTGTACTGTCACAAATATCACCACTGCACCACACACACACACACACACACACACACACACACACACCCCGCAAATAAAATGTGCATAACCCCCCCTCTACCAGCACCTTTTTCCACTTTCTCCTGTTTTGAGAAAGAGAAACTCAGTATAGAGAAATTGACCACTTCTGCCTTTGCTTTATGTCATTTTCCCATTTCTTATCTCTGTTCTTTACCACACAATTCTAATGTTCAATGTTCACAAGATCACTTGGACTAAAACCTGTGGATTTATACATAGACAATTTTCATGTGAATACACTCTGACAAGGGAAACCAGAGCAGCTTGGGTGGAAGCTTAACATCACCCCTTCAGGAAAGGAGCTCCTCCCCTTGCTTTCTTTTTCTTCTGGGTTTTGTATCCAGATTGAACTTCTCTCACCCTCAGGGAGGGGGGTGGGAGTGGACCTGCTGCTGGCTATGGGGATGCAGTGCCTGGCTCATGGTGTCCTGTAGCAGATGTGGGGAGTTTTCCTTCTTTGTGCTTTTCTGATAATGGGAGGTAAGTCTCCAGTTAGTAGGAATCATTGCTGGGAATGTTTGAAATAGCTTTCTTATAGCTAAATTAAGCGATTGCAATTTCTCACACTTGTCATAGAAGAGTCTTTCCTGATACACATTTTCCTTATGTGGTGCTAATTGTCCCTGTTCTCATCCTTGCCCTTATCCTCCTCCTTTTACCATAGTTTGTTTCTATCTAAGGAACTTCTCTACCAATGGCAGTTTTTTGTGACTATGGAAATGAAGCCTTTTAATAATGATGTGGCTTCCAGGAGCGCTGCCCTGGTAATGATCATGTGTCTTCTCATAGGCACCGCAGGACAAGGCGTTCAGCAGCCTGCTGAGCTGACAGCTATGGAAGGAGCTTCTGTCCAGGTCAACTGCACCTTCTAGACATCTGGGTTCAATGGGCTGTTCTGGTACCAACAACATGATGGCGGAGCATCCATATTTCTCTCTTATAATGTTCTGGACGGTTTGGAGACAAGAGGTCGTTTTTCCTAATTCCTTAATCGCTCTGATACATACAGTTACCTCCTTCTGAGGGAACTCCAGATGAAAGACTCTGCCTCTTACCTCTGTGCTGTGATAGATACATTGATTATGAGGTCCCTGCAGCTGCACCAAAATTCAAAAGGCAGCCATGGCAGTGAGAAGTTATGTTTCCTAAGCCTGCTGTGAGTTAGGATGAAATTTTAGAACCAGACTGCCTGGATTTGCAGTCCATTTTAAGATTTTCCTTTCCTGCTTTGTAATTATTTATATTGTCTTCAAATTTTCAATGGAGTTTGTTACATGTTACAGCCTACTACTATCAGCTAGATGTAAGCAGGGGTGGGGAACATCCAGCCTGAGGGCTGTATAAGGCCTGAGAATTCATTTGGTCTGGCCCTGACAAGGCAACTGCAGGTGGGACTCAAAATTCAATAAATCTAGGTGTTTATTCATAACAACATAAATTCATATTAAGTGAACTATATTAAAGGGATGATGTTATAAATATCCAAATGGCCCTTAGCAGAAAAAAGGTTCCCCACACCTGGTAGAGAATAAGTTATTATTGCTGTGGCTTTGTCCCTATACAAGACAAAGCTGATCAAAGCTTAGATGGTCAAATTGTAGATTATTTGGATATCAAAAGTGAAGGCTGCGTAAGGTAAAATAAGGTATGGTCAATCATCCTATATAATAAAAGCCCAGGTGGCATTGTGCGACGCCCTTGCGTGACCTCATCATAAGATGGCCGCCACAAGATAGGCAGCAGGAGAGGGCAGTTGGGGGTGACCAGGCCTGCAGGGGAGGGCAGTTGGGGGCAACTGGGCTGGCAGGGAAGGGCAGGTGGGGGCGATCAGGCTGGCAGGGGAGCAGTTAGGTGTCAATCAGGCCCACAGGGGAGAGATTAGGGGGCGATCAGGCTGACAGGCAAAAGTGGTTAGGGGCAATCAGGCAGGCAGGCAGGCAAGCAGTTAAGAGCCAGCAGTACCAGATTGTGAGAGGGATGTCTGATCCCTGTGGGATTGGGCCTAAACCATCAGTCAGACATCCCCAGATTGGGGAGGGTGCAGGCTGGGTTGAAGGACCCCCCCACCCCCAAGGAATTTTATGCACTGGGCCTCTAGTATGTTACATAATTTGTTAAAATCAAAGATTAAGCACAATTCTCTTTGGGTGAAGTTTTGAGATGGAATTTGGATGGACATAATTGTGTTGGAAAGCAATCTAACATTATGAATCAAGGTCATTAAAATGCATATATTTCTTTTACTGGATAATCCCATTTTTGAGCTCTCCTTAAAGAGAGGCAGTTAGAAAAGAGAGTTAGTTTTAGAGGATTTAGACTTTGACTTGTTATTTTGCAGTATTATTTATTAAGGCAAAATATGGGCAACAATCTTAAGTAAGTTATGATCAATGGAATATTTTTCTTTTGTTTTCATTTATTGATTTGAGAGAGAGAGAGAGAGAGAGAAAGAGAGAGAGAGAGAGAGAGAGAGGAAAGCAGAGAAACAGAGAGAGAGAGAGAAAAAGAGAGAATTCTGTTCCTTGTGTTTATAGGATTGAGTCCTCATTTTCTTGCTGTTTGTGGGTCGAGGGCATCTTCTGCTCCTTAAGAGTACTTGCATTCCTTCTCACATAATCCCCTACATCTTTAAGCCAGCAAAAGCACTTCTCATGTTTGGAATCTTTGGACTTCATCTTCTGCCTTCTTCCTCTGCCACCAGACAGAGAAAGTTCATGTACTTTTTAAGACTCATGTGATTAAGTGAGGCCTACCTAGCTATCTCCCTTTTTAAAGGTCAGCTGTGTCATGTGACACAACACAATAAAGTGATATTTCATCACATTCAAGGGTCTGGGGATTAAGGCATGGAATCTTGGGCCATTCCTTGAAATTTTACCTACCATACAGCCAATAAAAGACATTTATAAAGACTATAAAAAGTCTGAGTTACCAGAAAAGGGGACAAAGCCCAAATACACATTTATTACTACAAATCATAACATCATGATTGACTTAAAAACAAACACAACAGTTATAAACTTTTATTACAAATTAAAAATGTGGTTTTTAAAAATCTCAACGTGACCAGATATGAAACAATTGAAAACCTTTAAAGGTGTATTGAGAAACACCAGGCTTAAAGAAAACAACTCACTATTTGTCTTTACCCAAACAGATGTGGATAATGGAAAACCCCTAAAATGACTAGATAATGCAGATAGTTTTGCTTATATGGTCAATGGACAAAAAAGCAAGAATGTATGGTCTTCAGCTCCAATCTTTTGTTCATTTCTTATTGCTGGAATTGTATATTCATTTCTTCTTTTTGGACATGAGAAAATACAGTTTCATGTAAAGAAATACAAAAAAAAAATACTTCCTATTTGTGTTGTGGCCCTGCTGTGTTAATTGCCACCTTTGAAGGAACCATTGATTTCTTTTCCCCAGCCCCACAGGTCACCTACACCCTCATTCATCACTGTGGGTCTGCAAGGAACTGCAGAAGGTGTGAGAATGTTTCCTACTAAATTCTTCACCGTTTCTTTTTCTTTTTTTAATTTTAATTTTAATTTTTCGGTTTTGTTGTTGTTGTTGTTTTATTGTTTTAAGTATTACAAATAGTAGTGCTTATGTCTCCTTTTTTTCCCCCATTGACCTCCCCCCGACCTCCCTTACCCCCGAGTACATGCCTTCACCTGCCCCCTCTTCCCCCCCCCCCCCCCCCGCCCCAGTGTCTTGTATCCATTGGTTGTGCTTATATGCATGCCTACAAGTCCTTCGGTTGGTCTCTTACAGCCCCCCTCGCCCAACCTCCCCTGTCTTCCCGATGTAGTTTGACAGTCTGTTCAATGCTTCTTTGCCTCTGTATCTTTTTCCCACCATTTCTTTACTTTAAAAAGTTTTGCCTTTGCATACTAGAAATAAACATATAATAACAAAACAAAACAAAACAAAACAAAACAAAAAAATGTTTGTCCCAATTTCAATGTCCAACAGTTCTGAGTCCCCGTTTCAATGTCTAACAGTTCCTTATGTGTACATGTCAGCAATGATATCTGGATGGTGGGCACATGGTGGCAATGCAGGTCTGACCCTCTCTGGTTTGGTCCTAGGTAACCTGCAGCAGTGCACAGCTGCTGACTGCTCACGTGCAAGGTGTTGTCAGCGTCTTCCATCTCTGGACTGTTTTTTCCTCTTGTCTTCCTGGTTGGAGCAGACCTGTCAATTCCTCTCTGTTGCAGGAATCCATCTGGTCTTGGGGTTGTTTTCTGAAAATACACAAATATATTCTCGACCACAAGGTAATAAAGGAATCTTTTCTATATAATTGATTTGGGATCCTTTTTATTTTTGTTCAAACAATTTTCCTTTGTCTTATTTAGACTCCATGTGTGTTTTTAATGGCCGTCTTGCTTTATCCGGGGGATCCCTGCTCTTCCCAGCTGGAAACTGTTTCACCAGCTGTGCCTCCTTTGCCAATTCGGGCTGGATTCGCTCGTCTCAGCTGCTCCCTCGATTTTATCCGGGACAAGGCTCAGGACACATCCTTCTATTCCACCGCCATTTTGTCTCCCCAGGCGCACCATTTCTTTCCACTAATACTAGCAGCAAATATTTTAGCAACCTACTGCCATGTCACTAGTCTTGTACTGACTTGTTTGGTGTGCCAAATAGGAAATGTTTTCCTTTCAGAGAACAAGAAAAATAGGTTTATTTGCATTATGCTTATCAATTTGTACAGTTATTCTGTGTCTGGTAAGTTAATGTTCAAGAAAAAAATATTAATTTTTGTTAAAATGTTCTATTATTTCATGTTAACGATTACTCATTCATTTCGCCTTTGTATTCAGCATGTCTCTATTGAAATAAACCTACGTTTCTAAGAAAATTGAAGCTTTTGGTTTTTTTACGGACCACATAAACTTATTAGGCCAGGGTTAGCCTTTGAGTTTGACATGCTTGATTTATGGATTAAGCATTACATGAGACATGTACTAAATATATAAGAAATGTTAGAACAGAGAATCAATTGGGGGTCTAGAAGGTATTAATGCAATTTACATGATTTCTAATGGGAGAAATGTGATTCAGTTTTTGAACAGCCTCCTGAATGAATTAACTTAGAGAGCCAAGGCTCAAATGTATATCAAGATTTACTTGCTTTTCATTTACATTTCTGAAATGCAGGATATATCCACTGTGTACCTAAGTAGATGGGATTAGGACCAGAATAGATTTATTCTGAATACCTCCCCAGGCAGCAAAGCTGATTTATCACATGCACAGAATACAATTCAGGGACAGAAATTCAATGTGAGTAAAAGCTGGAAACCACACACACCTGCCTTTGAAGTTGGCAAGGTGCAACTCCTCAAGCTTCTTTGAGAAGCCAGTTGAGCTTTCCCTTACAACCAGTCACTCATCCTAGCACAGACCAAGAAGAGGCACAGTGTCAAGGAACAGTGAAGACAGGATCATGAAATTTTTTCAACTCACGTTGCAAATCAACACACATTTGGAGGATCTCAATTCCACATTCCTGTCAACTCCATGTGATCCTCACAATGGCTCCGCAGTCCCTGGCTACATCTGTTGAATGGCTAAAATACTGGCCAGGTATCGGGGTCTCCTTTAGGGACTGAAAGGACTTTGGGCCACTTGCTTATACTCTGAGTGTCTGTGTGCAGGCCAATTAAGAAAGATCAAGTCAGCCGGGCCGGCATTGCTCAGTGGTTGGGTGTCACCTTGGATTCCCCCTCAGGACACATGTCTGGGTTGGGGGCCTCCATCCCCAGGGGCGCGCGCAGGAACCAATGATCAGTGATTCTCGTCATTGATGTTCCTATCTCTCTCCCTCTCCCTTCCTCACTAAAATCAGTAAAAATATATTTAAAATAAAAATAAAGAAAAGATCAAGTTCATACCTGGTCTGAGTACCTGAGATACAGACCCATGGCTCTAACCTCTCCCCTGCCCTCCTGTACACAAACACTCCCACCCATCTCCGCCCATACAGAAACCCAGCCTCCCTGAGACATAATGGTAAGTGGTCCACATGCAGCTCCTGAACTGCACCGTGAGGTGCTTTGTCACCCCCCTTAGTTTGGGTTGGGATCCTGCTTTCTCTATTTTCAGCAAACATTCCATGACTTAGGAAGGCCCCAACCTTATTAAAAGCTTGTGTCCTAAATTGAACTCGAATTAGCATTCCTTTGTGAAGTGCGAACTAGGCCCTTCCAACAGAAACCAAGGTTTTTACTGCCCCTGCCTCTGGGCAACCCTGTGCAGCAGGTGTTTGAGGACATTCCCCTTGGCTTTACCACATGCAAACGTTCCCATTCCTGACCCCCAAGGGTCAGATCTGGATATCTAAAATGTTAAAGGGCAGTTAGGTGACTGAGGTTCTGTCAGGGACCAGGAAAACGTAATGAACTACATGTGTTTTAAAATCCAGTTTGGATCCCTTTATTTTATTTATTATTTTTAAATGTAACATTTTTTTAATTTTAAAAATTCTTTAACTTTTGAAGTATTGCATATGTCTCCTTCTCCCCCCAACCCCCATTGGCCTCTCCCCTGCTGCTCCCAACTCCTAGCCCAGACCCTCACCCCCCTATTGTCTCTGTCCATTGGTTATGTTAATATGCATGCATACAAGTCCTTTAGTTGATCTCTTCCCCTCCAAAGCTCCCACCATCCCCTGCTTTCCCACTGAGATTTGATGATCTGTTTGATGTTTCTACGTCTCTGGATCTATTTTTGTTCATCAGTTTATGTTGTTGTACTCCACAAATGAATGAGATCCTGTGATACTTATCCTTCCCTGGCTGGCATATTTCCCTTAGCTGCTAAAGGCTTAGCACAATGCTCTCCGGGTCCATCCATGACCTAGCAAAGGGTAAGAGTGCTTTCTTTTTTCTTACAACAGCCAAGTATTCCTTAGAAATATATGTCTCTCAGTGGGGCACAGAGCAGATGCTCAGGAACCCACCAGTTTTACCCCACTCCAGCCTCCCCCATCCACTTGGTCTCATCTTGGACTTACCAGGAGCAGAAGGATGAGGTCGGGTCTGTAATGCCAAAAGAGAAGGTGAATCGCCCACAAGGATCTTTTTTGACTCTCTCCAACAGGGCTGCATGAGCCCTGAGTTTGGTGTATATACACCATTAGGAGGACCTAGCTATTAGAACCACACCCACCAAAGTCCAGGGGCTCCTCCCCCAGGGGGAGGGGATAGTTAAGGCAAGAGGATTTTCAATATTTTCATCATGCGAGAATGGATTAACTCTGCTAATTTGCAGGATGTAATTTGCACCCAGTCTAGTCTCTCTCTCTCAAAGAACTGCCTTGATTTTAAGAACTACCTTGGTATTTTTTTAAATACCAAGTATTTAAAAAAATATTTCATTGATTTTTTTTTTAAGACAGGAAGGGAGATAGAGTTAGAAACATCATGAGACACATCCATTAGCTATCTCCTGCACACCCCCTACTGGGGCTGTGCCTGCAAGCAAGGTACATGCCCTTGACTGGAATGGAACTTGGCACCCTTCAGTCTGCAGACCGATGCTCTAACCACTGAACCAAACTGGTTAGGGCCTGGCTAGTCCCTATTGATCCTCTCAAAACCATTCATTCATTCATTCATTCATTTAATTTGCTTGTTAATTTGCTTGCTTATTTATTTATTTACTTACTTACTGGAGGCCTGTGGCACCATATTCATGCACCGGTGGGAGTGGTGTGTGTGTCCCTAAACCCAGCCTGCTCCCTCTCCAATCTGGGACACCTTGAGGGCAGTGGGACATCCCTCTCACAATCCCGGACTGGTGCTCCCAACTGCTCGCCTCCCTGCCTGTTTGCTTGCCCATGACCTCTTCTGCCTGCCAGCCCGATCACCTCCTAACTACTCCCCTGCCAGCCCAATTGGCCCTAACTGCGCTCCCCTACACTCCTGATCATCCTTAACTGCCCTCCCTTGCCAGCCTGGTCACCACTAACTGTCCTCCCCTGCAGGCCTAGTAGCCTCTGACTGACCTCCCCTGCAGGTCCGGTAACCTCTAACTGCCCTCATTTGTCATCCTGATTGCCCCCAACTGCCCTCCCCTAGAGGCCTGGTTGCCCCCAACTGCCCTCCTCTTCAAGCCTGGTCCCCCACCCAAATCCCCTCCCCTGCTGGCCTGGTTCCCCCCAACTGCCCTCCCCTGCAGGCCTGGTCACCCCTAACTTCCCTCCCCTGCAGAACTGGTGCCTTGAAACTGCCCACTGCTGCTGGCCTGGTCTCCCCCAAATGCCCCCCCTTCAGGCCTGGTCACCCCAATTGCCCTCTCCCACAGGCCTGGTCACTCCTAATTGTCTTCCTCTGATGGCCTGGTCATTCCTACCTGCCCTCCCCTGGTGTCCTGATAGTCCTGAACTGACCTCCCTGCAGGCCTGGCCCTCCTCACTGCCCTCCTCTGCAGGCCTGGCCACCCCTAACTTCCCTGCCCTGCAGGACTGGTGCCCTGGAACTGCCCACCCCTGCTGGCCTGGTCTCCGCTAACAGCACTGCTCTGCCTGGCTGGTCACCCCTAACTTCCCTCCCCTGCAGGACTGGTGCCCCCAAACTTCCCTCCCCTGCTGGCCTGGTCTCTCCCAACTGCCCTCCTCTACCAGCTGGTCACCCTGTACTCTGCTGGCCTGGTCACCCCCAACTGCCCTACCCTGTTGGCCGTGTTGTGGCGGCCATCTTGTGTTCTCATGGGGACAGCCAACTTGTGTGTTGGAATGATGGTCAATATGCATATTACTCTTTATTAGATTGGATTCATTAAACACTATTACTGTTGAGCCCTTGCCATTTTGGTTCAGAGGTGGATACTGGGCCGGATAACCAAAGGTTCTTGGGTTCCATTCAGATCAAGGGCATTTACCTTTTCTCCAGGTTCCTTCTAGCCCAGGAACCTGGTCAGGGCATGTGCAGAAGGAAAGCAATTGATGTGTATCTCTCACATCCATGTTTCTGTCTCTCTCCTCTACCTCTCTGAAATCAATTAAAAATACTTAAAATAATAGTTGAAGCAATGAGTAACTTACTCTCTACACCCACAAAAGTAATAGGAAACCACTGAAAGGCCCCCCATGAATCTGCCATCTCTCCTACCTGGAATACATAAGGGACTTATGCATAGAGCCACATCCTAAAACATAGACAAAGTTTGTAATTCATGTCAATATACAAAAACTTTATTGAACTGTGCCTTATAATGAACATTGTAATTTAAAATTTCAGAAGCACTTCAGAAAGAATTGATCAATCAATATTACAAATACTCCACAACTCTGTATGTTCCCACACACCTTGCTCTTGAGAAAAATAGGGAGGAGGGGGGAGAGAGAGAGAGAGGGAAAACAAGTGTTCAAATCACAGAAGAACTTTTACAGATTATTGTTTCTAAACCTGGCCAGTGTAGCTCAGTTAGTTGGAGAATTTTCCCATGCACCAAAGGGTGGGCAGTTTTGATTCTGGGTCAGGTCACAAACCCAGTTTGGGGTTCAATCCACAATCTGGTTGCATTCTGGAGCAGCCAGTCAATGGACCCCTCTCACACTGATGTTTCCCTCTCTCTCTCTCTATCTCTAAAAATCAGTACAACAACAACAAAAAATGTTGATGCTAGACCACTGAGAGTTGTATGAAATTCTACCCACAAAGACCTATGTAATACTTTCATATATATATAATAAAAATAAGGTCCAGCTGGTTTGGCCCAAAGGATAGAGCTTCAGCCTGTGGATTGAAGGTTTTGGGTTCCATTCAGTCATGGGCACATGCCTCGGAGGAAGGCTGAATCCACAGTAGAGAGTGTGCAGGAGGCAGCCCATCAATAATTGTCTCTCATCACTGATGTTTCTATCTCTCTCCCACTCACTATCCCTCTCCCTTCCCTCTGAAATATCTAAAATTGTATTTAAAAATAAAAATAACGATAAGATTATGATTTTAAAAATTCTACCTACTGCTTGTAAATCCCAGGAAGAAAATGAACCAAAGTGACAGGTCATCCTTCCTAATCTGTTAAGGCACAGACAGTGAGAGGTTTGGGATCACATCCGACATAGAAGTAAGGCTTCAGCACTTCAGAAAATGTATCCCTGAAGGTATGGATGTGAGACATGTCATTCAAGCTGTAAAAGGAAACCTGACCCAACTCATAGTCCAGATAGATGCCAATCCCTCTGGGCGTTTCCTTCAGCACAAGGGGGACAGGAACAAACCCTCGTGCCACATAGTCACCATCCTGCAGCTGAATCGCCCAGCATCTGTTCTCCTGCCTTAGCAGGGGCTGCTCTCTGTCCTTGAAAAGAGAGTCCTTACAGACCCCCACAGCCCACTCAGGCTTGTCATCCACCTGGACCTCCCAATAATGTCGACCACAGTCAAACCCTACAGTACCCAGGACAACTTGGTCCACTTCAAATCCCTTTGGATTTTGAGGAACACTTTGCCTTTTCCTCACAAATGTCACAGACTTTTTATCCTCAGACACAAGCAGATTAGGATGTGCGGTCTTGGGATCCAGGGTAACATCTTCTCTAAATCTCCGTATAATTTTCTGCAGGGCCGAAAACTGAGGAGGAAGACTGAATATTTCTCTCTTACAGTGGAAGGTATAGACAGCTGGGGGTTTTAGATTTTCACAACGGTGGAGGACACCTTTGATATTCATCATCATTTGCACATCTGACATCACACTCTTCTCTGCCAGCTCCTTTAGTAGAACTTCAAGTTTGTAAATGTAGTCTGAAAATGCAGCTATGTTTGCATGGAGATTCCGTAGAATGTGCTTCTCTTCTGCAGCTAGCCTTGAACGAACTGCCTCTTCCTCACACTCAACAGATTCCATTGGATGCTCAAATTCAGTGGCTAACTTTGCTCTCTGGTTTGCCAGCTTTTCTCTCAGTTCTGACAGTCTCCTGTCTCGGGTGTCTAATAGTTTCTGCATGTCTGCCATCTGCTTCTTCAGGGGCTCAATGTAACTTCTGAGCCTCTGCCTGTGATGAGAGGCAGCCTCCCCCACGGGCCTCACCTGGTGGCCCTGGTGGTCAGGGGCCTGAGTGCACAGGGGACACAACAACTTTTGGTCCTCCTCACAGAAGAGGGTCAGGGCCTCGTTGTGCTCCTCACACAAGCGTCCCTCTTCCTGCTGCTTCATCTTCTCCATGGTGATCTGCAGGAGCTGGGCGATGTCCACCATCCTTCCCAGCTGGGTGTTGCTCCACATCTGCCACTGTTGGCATGGGTGACGGCACACAGCACATGGGAAGTTGTCCTGCAGACCAGCCCAGGAGTGCTCGATGCAGGAGCGACAGAAGTTGTGCCCACATTCGAGGGTGACAGGGTCACTCAGGTTATCCAGGCAGATGGCACACTTGATTTCCATCTGGAGTTTGGCCACAGCTGCTTCACCTGCCATTGGGCCCTGAATGAAGGATGGGACTGAAGTGTGTTTCTTCAGGAGGCTGAGCTCTGTGAAACCTCTCCACTGAGAAGCAGATGCACCTTCAGATCTCACTGGCCTTCCTGTGTAAATTCTCTTTATCAATTAAGGGCAGCCCTTGGTGTCCTGTGAGGTCCTTAGCTACAGAGGAATGTGCCCAGAGGGACTCCACTGTCCACCTGCAGCAATCAAAGTAGTTGGAGGACGACTGTCCTTGGCAGCTCAGAGGGTATGAATCCAAGTTCAGCAATTCTCTTGGTCAGAAAGCAGTCGTGACTCTCAGGTATCGATTTGTTCCTGGGAATGAGAAAATACAAATTCATGTAAAAAAAGAATACTTACTATTTGTCTTGTGGCCCTGCTCTGTTAATTGCCACCTTTGAGGGAAACATTGATTCCTTTTCCCCAGCCCTACAGGTCATCTACACCCACATTCATCACTGTGGGTGTGCAAGGAACTGCAAAAGGTGTGAGAATGTTTCCTACTTGGTTCTCTGCCCCTCGGCTAGGTTCCAGCATTAGTTACCTATTATCTGGGGTCTTAAGGAAAGTGCTTAACATCCTTAAGAGTAGAGAGTCAGGCTAACAAATGTAAAATTCCAAACTTCCATCACTTACGGTTTTTGAAAAACCTCAGCAATGGATTTGGCACTTTTTGTCTTAAAATAGTTATTTCTGCCTGGCCAGTGTGTGCCACTGATTACAGTGTTGACCTGTGTACCCGAGAGTCTTAGGTTTTCTGTTCAAGAGCATGTACCTAGTGCAGGTTTCATCCCCAGTTCCCATGGGGCAAGCTCAGGAGGGAACCAATAGACTTGTCTCTCACTGCAATGCTTTTCTCTCTCTCCTCCACCCGAGTCCCTCACTGCCTTCCTCTCTCTATAAAACCATCAATGGAAAATATTCTCAGGTGAGGATTAGCAAACAAAAAACAGTCATTTCTGGTAACACTGAATTCATGATTCAGTCAAACCTCTTCTTCAAACCCAAGCAATTTCCTTCTCTCCACCAACTTGTTCACAGAAAATGTCTCAGTTGTTGACCAAAACTTCAGTTTTCCACCTGACAGCTCTTTCATGCTGATACCTCGGCATGACAAAAAGTGTCTCAGAAAAAAAGAAAAAACAACAACAGCAAAATAACACAAAGGAAAGAATGCTTTTGTTGGTGGCTAAATGAATAACTAGCACAATTTTAAGACATAAGGTGACCAAACAGAGAGCTACTGCAGCCATAGTCGGTTGCCTTTAGGTACACGCCTTTAAATGGAATGGAACCTAAGAGTTCCAGGTTCCATTCCATTTAAAGGCGTGTACCTAGATTGCAGGCTCCTCTAGGCCCTGGCCCTGGTCTGGGCACCTGCAGGAGGCAACCAATGCCCCTGTTTCTCACACATCCATGTTTCTGTATTTACCTCTCTCCTCCACTCTCCCCAAAAAGCCATTGGAAAATATCCTCGGGTGAGGATTACAAAAATAAGAAAGATAACTAATATTGCTAAGGGTGTGAAAGCGCTCACAGAACCATCACAGCCAATTGAACAGGTAGAAAACTGTTGTTGATTGAATAAATGAAAAGCAGATAGCCAGTCCTAGCATTCCCTAAACAGTTGAGAAGACAGTAGAGCTTCCCCTTACAGTCACCACTGATGCTAGTAGAGACCAAGAAGAGGTTGGAATGACCTCCACCTTGGGTCTCCTCGGCTGCCACACGTCAAGGAATATTAAAGACAGTATCATGAATTCTTTCAACTCATGCTGCAAAATAACACACATTTAGAAGATCTTATTTCCCCGTTCCTATAACGTCCCTGTAACCTTAGTTTCTGTGCAGCTGCCCTGACTAATGCTGTTGAATAGGTAAATACTGGCCAGGTATCTGGGTTTCCTTTAGGGACTGAGAGTTTTTGGGCGACCTGCTTGTACTCTGAGTGCCTGCAGGCCTATGAAGAAGGTGCCGTCAACACAGGGTCTGGGTGTCTGGGATTCAGGCCCATATCTCTAACCTCTCCCAGAACCTTCTATACAAAATCACTCCCACCTATCTCTGCCTGTACACAAACCCGGCCTCACTGACACATAATGGAATGTAGTCCGCATGCAGCTCCTGACCGGCACCCTTAGGTGCTTTGTCACCCGCTTAGTTCAGGTTGGGATCCAGGTTTCCGAAACATTAGCAAAAGCATTTGATGACTTAAGAAGGCCTGGAACCATAATGACAGCATTCAGCCTAAAATAACCTGAATTCGAATTAGAATGCCCTCGGAAGGTGGGACCGGGCCCTTCCAGGGCAGCTGCACAGAAAGCGAGGTTGTTACTGCCCATGGCTCTGGGCAACTCTGTGCAGCGGGTTTTTGAGGGCCTTTGCCTTGGCTTTACCACATGCAAACGTTCCCATTCCCCTTCCTGACCCGTCAAGGGTCACCTAAGTATCTGTAAAAATTTGAAGGCCATTTAAGTGACTTAAGGTTCCCGCAGGGACCAGGAACACATAAGTAACGGACTGTGTTTTCAATAAGACAACCCCAGTTTGGATTCCCTGTGGAGGTATATGACTCACTGGGGGCCACAGGGCAGGCCCTCAGGAACACACAAGTCTTACCTCACTATGGCCTCCCACACCTACTTGGTCCCATATCTGGGCTCACCAGGTGCAGATGGCTCTTGTCCCATCTGTAGTGTGGACAGCGAAAGGAGAACCTCCCACAAGGATGTCTCTAGACAGTCTGGCGCTGGACTGCTGGAGCCAGGAGCTGACCCTGGTAGATATACACCATTAGGACAGAGTGATTAACCACACCCAACAAAGTCCAGTGGCTCCTCCCCATGGG
This sequence comes from Corynorhinus townsendii, assembly GCA_026230045.1. NCBI lineage: Eukaryota > Metazoa > Chordata > Mammalia > Chiroptera > Vespertilionidae > Corynorhinus > Corynorhinus townsendii. Next base: position 158,297,764 of record JAPDVU010000001.1, on the reverse strand, counting down.
GGAGGGATGAACCAGAGTAAGAAGATTTTCAGTGCTTTCTGGAAGCCAGAGAGGATTAACTCTGTTAATAGGCATTCTCTAATTTGCCCCCAGGCTATTCTCTCTTGATCCTGTCAACACCATTTATTTACTTAGTCATTTTTTTAAATATACATATTTTATTGATTTCAGAGAGGAAGGGAGAGGGAGAGAGACATAGGAACATCAATGATGAGAGGGAATCATTGGTTGGCTGCCTCCTGCATACCCCCCATTGGGGATGGAGCCCACAACCCTGATGCTGGCCTTTAGCAGAATCTAACCAGTGACCTCTTGGTTCATAGGTCAGTGAACCATTGAGGCATACTGGCCAGGAATTTATTTATTTTTTTAAATCTCTAGTGTTGATCCCTATTCAGTTTGGTTCAGTCAGTGGATAGAACCTTAACCTTCAGATCTAAGGGTTCAGGTTCCATTCCATTCAAGGGCACCTAGCTTGGTTGAAGACTCCTCCCCTCCTGGGCCCTGGACAGAGGCCCTGCTCAGGAGGCAACCAATGGATGTGTTTCTCTCACATCCTGGTTGCTCTCTCCCAGTCTCTCTAAAAAACAATGAGATAATAGCCTCAGGGGAGAATTGGATGGAAAAAAAAAATGGATTGCTGACTTTGCAAGTGATATGAAGGTGCTCACCAACAACAATCACATGCAATTGAAAAGGTAAAATAAAAACACCCGCTATCGATTGGATGAACGGATAGCAGTTAACCAGCCATAGCATTTCCAAGGCAGTTGTATATTTAAAAATCTTTGAAGGCACTGATCTTAGCAGAAACCAAGTGGCTAATAGGACCTCCACCAGGGGTCTCCTCGGTTGACACAATGTCAAGAAACATTAAAAGCAGAATCATGAATTTTTTTCAACTCATTACAAATTAACACGAATTTGGAAGATTTCAATTCTCCAGTACTATAATCTCCCTGTGAATCTCACCATGTACCCCCAGTCCCTGGCTAACGCTGTTGAATAACGAAAAATCTGGCCTGGTGTCCGGGTCTCTCTCCTTCAAGGACTGAGAGACATTGGGCCACCTGCTTCTACTGTGGGAGCCTCTCTCCAGGCCGATTAAGGAAGATCAAATCAATACCGGTTGCGAGTATCTGGGATTCAGGCGCACGGCTCTAACCTCTCCCCTGCCCTCCTGTACACAAACACGTCCCCCTATCTGGGCCTGTACAGGAACTCGGCCTCACTGGGAGGAGACATAATGGAAGGAAGTCCACATGCAGCTCCAGACCCGCTCCATGAGGCGTTTGCCGCCCCCTTAGTTCGGGTTGGGATCCTGGTTTCTGAAATTTTAGCAAGCATTCTATGACTTAGTACAAGGCTCCCCATAATGCAAGCATGTGTCCTAAAATAACCTGAATCCGAATTAGCATTCCCTCTGGTAGTGCGGACTGGCTCTTCCAGGACAGCTGCACAGAAAGCAGTATTTACCGCCCACAGCTCTGGGCAACTCTGAGCAGCCGGTGTCTGAGGACCTTTGCCTTGGCTTTAGCTCATACAATGTTCCCATTCCTGACTCCTGGGGGGTCACATCTGCATATCGAAACTTTTATAGGGCATTTAAGTGACTTAAGGATCTGAAGGGGGAGCAGGAAAACATAACCGCTTATGTTTTAAAAGGAGCCAATGCAGAGTTTGAATTCCCTTTGGAGGTATATGTCTCTCAGCGGGGCACAGAGCAGGCCCTCAGGAACCCACAGGTCTTTCTCACTCTGGTTTCCCGCACCCACTTGGACCATCTCCGGACTCACCAGGAGCAGAGGGCTCTTCTCCTTTCTGAAACACCAAAAGGGAAAGGCGAATCTCCCACTAGGATCTCTCTACACCTAGTGGAACAGGACTGCAGGAGCCCTGAGCAGACCCTGGTTTATATACTCCAGTAGAAGGCTCCAGCTATTAAACCACGCCCACCAAAGTCTATTGGCTGGTGCACCAGGGGGGAGGGATGAGCAAGGTTAAGGGGATTAACAGTGCTTTCCTGAGGCCAAAAAGGATTAAAGCTGTTAATATGCATCATCTAATTTGCCCCCTCACTCTTCTGTCTGGATCCTCTCAACACCAGGCATTTGCCTACTTAGGTACTCAGGTTTTGTTTTGTTTGTTTGTTTACAACTATCCTGAAATACCTTTTATTGATTTTTTTATAGAGAGGAAGGGACAGGGATAGAGAGTTAGAAACATCGATGAGAGAGAAACGTTGATCATCTGCTTCCGGTGTGCTTGAAAATAAGCTACATGTCCTTGACCAGAATCAAACCTGGGATCCTTCAGTCCACAGGCCCACGCTTCATTCAATGACCCCCAAACCGATAGGGCTGTACTCACTTTAAAAAAAAAAAAATGTTTATTGTTGACCCCTAACTGGTTTGGCTCATTTGGTAGAGCATTGACCTGCAGACCTAAGGGTAGGTCAGACTCCATTCCATTCAAGGGCACCTACCTTGGTCCCAGGGTCCTCCCCTGCCTTGGCCCTGGTGGTGGCATGTGCAAGAGGCAACCAATCAATGTGTTTCTCTCAAATCCAGGTTTCTCTCTCTCTTTCCCTCTCGAAAAACCAATAAGAAAAATCCCTCAGGTAAAAAAAAAAAAAAAAGTAATGAAAAGTGCTAGTGTTGCTAAGGGTATGAAAGTGCTCACAAAACAACAATCTCAGGCAATTGGAAAGGAATAAAAACTGTTGATTGTATAAGTGAATAGAGCAGTGATAGCATTTCCAAGGCAGTTTTACACAAAATAAATCCTTTAAGGCCAGTAGGGCGTGGTTGGATCAATTTAAGAAGTTTTCATTTATTGATTAAACAGTAGATGAGCAGTATACTACGCATATAAGAAACTTTAGAAGACAGAATCATTTGGGGATCAGTTATTGAACAGCCTCTGGAATGAATTAAGTTCACCTTTGTATTCAGCATGTCTCCATTGAAATAAACCTATGTTTGTATGAAAATTGAAGCTTTTGGCTTTTTGGGAACCACATAAACTTATTAGGCCAGGGTTAGCCTTTGAGTTTGACATGCTTGATTTATAGATTAAGCATTACATGAGTCATGTACATTATATATAAGAAAGGTTAGAACAGAGAATCATTTGGGGGTCTGGAAGGTATTAATGCAATTTACTTGATTTCTAATAGGAGAAATGTGATTGAGTTTTGGAACAGCCTCTGGAATGAATTAACTTAGAGAGCCAAGGCTCAAATGTATATCAAGATTTACTTGCTTTTCATTTGCATTTCTGAAATGCAGGATATATCCACTGTGTACCTAAGTAGGTGGGATTGGGACTAGAATAGATTTATTCTGAATACCTCCCCAGGCAGCAAAGCTGATTTATCACATGCACAGAATGCAAATCAGGGACAGAAATTCAATGTGAGTAAAAGCTGGGAACCACACACACACCTGCCTTTGATGTTAGCAAGGTGCAACTCCTCAAGCTTCTTCGAGAAGCCAGTTGAGCTTTCCCTTACAACCAGTCACTCATCCTAGCACAGACCAAGAAGAGGCACAGTGTCAAGGAACAGTGAAGACAGGATCATGAAATTTTTTCAACTCACGTTGCAAATCAACACACATTTGGAGGATCTCAATTCCACATTCCTGTCAACTCCATGTGATCCTCACAATGGCTCCGCAGTCCCTGGCTACATCTGTTGAATGGCTAAAATACTGGCCAGGTATCGGGGTCTCCTTTAGGGACTGAAAGGACTTTGGGCCACTTGCTTATACTCTGAGTGTCTGTGTGCAGGCCAATTAAGAAAGATCAAGTCAGCCGGGCCGGCATTGCTCAGTGGTTGGGTGTCACCTTGGATTCCCCCTCAGGACACATGTCTGGGTTGGGGGCCTCCATCCCCAGGGGCGCGCGCAGGAACCAATGATCAGTGATTCTCGTCATTGATGTTCCTATCTCTCTCCCTCTCCCTTCCTCACTAAAATCAGTAAAAATATATTTAAAATAAAAATAAAGAAAAGATCAAGTTCATACCAGGTCTGAGTATCTGAGATACAGACCCATGGCTCTAACCTCTCCCCTGCCCTCCTGTACACAAACACTCCCACCCATCTCCGCCCATACAGAAACCCGGCCTCCCTGAGACATAATGGTAAGTGGTCCACATGCAGCTCCTGACCTGCACCATGAGGCACTTTGTCACCCCTCTTCGTTTGGGTTGGGATCCTGCTTTCTCTATTTTCAGCAAGCATTCCGAGACTTAGGAAGGCCCCAACCTTATTAAAAGCTTGTGTCCTAAAATACCTTGAATTCCAATTAGCATTCCTTTGTGAAGTGCAAACTAGGCCCTTCCAACAGAAACCAAGGTTTTTACTGCCCCTGCCTCTGGGCAACCCTGTGCAGCAGGTGTTTGAGGACATTCCCCTTGGCTTTACCACATGCAAACATTCCCATTCCTGACCCCCAAGGGTCAGATCTGGAAATCTAAAATGTTAAAGGGCATTTAGGTGACTGAGGTTCTGTCATGGACCAGGAAAACGTAATGAACTACATGTGTTTTAAAATCCAGTTTGGATCCCTTTATTTTATTTTATTTATTTATTTATTTATTTATTTATTTATTTATTTATTTATTTATTTATTATTTTTAAATGTAACATTTTTTTAATTTTAAAAATTCTTTAACGTTTAAAGTATTGCATATGTCTCCTTCTCCCCCCAACCCCCATTGGCCTCTCCCCTGCTGCTCCCAACCGCTAGCCCAGACCCTCACCCCCCTATTGTCTCTGTCCATTGGTTATGTTAATATGCATGCATACAAGTCCTTTAGTTGATCTCTTCCCCTCCAAAGCTCCCACCCTCCCCTGCTTTCCCACTGAGATTTGATGATCTGTTTGATGTTTCTATGTCTCTGGATCTATTTTTGTTCATCAGTTTATGTTGTTGTACTCCACAAATGAATGAGATCCTGTGATACTTATCCTTCCCTGGCTGGCATATTTCCCTTAGCTGCTAAAGGCTTAGCACAATGCTCTCCGGGTCCATCCATGACCTAGCAAAGGGTAAGAGTGCTTTCTTTTTTCTTACAACAGCCAAGTATTCCTTAGAAATATATGTCTCTCAGTGGGGCACAGAGCAGATGCTCAGGAACCCATCCATTTTACTGCACTCCAGCCTCCCCCATCCACTTGGTCTCATCTTGGACTTACCAGGAGCAGAAGGATGAGGTCGGGTCTTAACGCCAAAAGAAAAGGTGAATCTCCCACAAGGATCTTTTCTGACCCTCTGCAACAGGGCTGCATGAGCCCTGACCCTGGTGTATATACACCATTAGGAGGACCTAGCTATTAGAACCACACCCACCAAAGTCCAGGGGCTCCTCCCCCCGGGGGAGGGGTTAGTTAAGGCAAGAGGATTTTCAATCTTTTCATCATGCCAGAATGGATCAACTCTGCAAATTTGCAGGATGTAATCTGCACCCTGGCTAGTCTCTCTCTCTCATAGAACTACCTTGATTTTAAGAACTACCTAGGTATTTTTTTAAATACCAAGTATTTAAAAAATTATATCATTGATTTTTTTTTTTTAAGAGAGGAAGGGAGATAGAGTTAGAAACATCATGAGAAACATCCATTAGCTATCTCCTGCACACCCCCTACTGGGGATGTGCCTGCAAGCAAGGTACATGCCCTTGACTGTAATGGAACTTGGCACCCTTCAGTCTGCAGACCGACATTCTAACCACTGAACCAAACTGGTTAGGGCCTGGCTAGTCTCTCTTGATCCTCTGAAAACCATTCATTCATTCATTCATTCATTCATTCATTCATTTAATTTGCTTGTTTATTTACTTGTTTATTTATTTATTTATTTACTTACTTACTAGGGGCCTGGTGCACCATATTCATGCACGGTGGGAGGGGTGTGTGTGTCCCTCAACCCAGCCTGCTCCCTCTCCAATCTGGGACATCTTGAGGGCAGTGGGACATCCCTCTCACAATCCAGGACTGCTGCTCCCAACCACTCGCCTCCCTGCCTGTTTGACTGCCCATGACCTCTTCTGCCTGCCAGCCCGATCACCTCCTAACAACTCCCCTGCCGGCCCAATTGGCCCTAACTGCGCTCCCCTGCCCTCCTGATCATCCCTAACTGCCCTCCATTGCCAGCCTGGTCACCGCTAACTGTCCTCCCCTACAGGCCTAGTAGCCCCTGTCTGCCCTCACCTGCTGGTCGGGTAACCCATCACTGCCCTCCTTTGTAGCCTGGTTGCCCCCAACTGCCCTCCTCTTGAAGCCTGGTCCCTTCCCCAACTGCCCGGCCCTGCAGGGCTAGTCACCCCTAACTTCCCTCCCCTGCAGGACTGGTGCCTTGGAACTGCCCACTGCTGTTGGCCTGGTCTTCCCCAAATGCCCCCCTTCAGGCCTGGTCACCCCAATTGCCCTCTCCCACAGGCCTGGTCACTCCTAATTGCCTTCCTCTGATGGCCTGGTCATTCCTACCTGCGCTCCCCTGGTGTCCTGATAGCACTGAACTGCCCTCCCTGCAGGCCTAGCCCTCCCTACTGCCCTCCTCTGCAGGCCTGGTCACTCCTAACTTCCCTGCCCTGCAGGACTGGTGCCCTGGAACTGCCCACCCCTGCTGGCCTGGTCTCCCCTATCAGCGCTCCTCTGCCAGCCTGGTCACCCCTAACTTCCCTCCCTTGCAGGACTGGTGCCCCCAAACTGCCCTCCCCTGCTGGCCTGGTCTCCCCCAACTGCCCTCCTCTGCCAGCTGGTCACCCTGTCCTCTGATGGCCTGGTCACCCCCAACTGCCCTACCCTGTTGGCCTTGTTTTGGCGTACATCTTATGTTCTCATAGGGGCAGCCAACTTGTGTGTTGGAATGATGGTCAATATGCATATTACTCTTTATTACATTGGATTCATTTAAACTCTATTACTGTTGAGCCCTTGCCATTTTGGTTCAGTGGTGGGGACTGGGCCGGATAACCAAAGGTTCTTGGGTTCCATTCAGATCAAGGGCATGTACCATTTTTCCAGGTTCCTTCTAGCCCAGGACCCTGGTCAGGGCATGTGCAGGAGGAAGCCAGTTGATGTGTTTCTCTCACATCCATGTTTCTCTGTCTTTCTCTCTCTCTACACTCCCCAACACTCAATGGAAAAACATCCTCATCTGAGGATTAAAAATAAATGAATAAAGGAATGAAATAAAAACATCCTTAAAAATAGTTGGAAGCTTGAGCTACATTGGCTCCAAGAATAGAGCATGGGCCTGTGGACTGAAGGGTGTGTGTTCAGTCGAGGTTTGGGGCCTGAATCCCCTTGCAGGAGGCAGCTGATCAATGATTTTCTCTCCCCATTGATTTTTCTGTCTCTTTCCTTTCCCTCTCTGAAATCAAATAAAACTATTTTAAAAAATAGTAGAAGCAATCAGTAACTTACTCTCTACACCCACAAAAGTAATAGGAAACCACTGAAAGCCCCCCCCCCCCCCCATGAATCTGCCATCTCTCCTACCTGGAATACATAAGGGACTTATGCATAGAGCCACATCCTGAAACATAGACAGTTTGTAATTCATGTAAATATACAAAAACTTTATTGAACTGTGCCTTATAATGAACATTCTAATCCAAAATTTCAGAAGCACTTCAGAAAGAACTGATCAATCAGTATTTCAAATACTCCACAACTCCATATGTTCCCACACACCTTGCTCTTGAGAAAAATGGGGAGGAGGGGGGAGAGAGTGAGAGAGAGAAAACAAGTACTCAAATCACAGAAGTGCTTTTTACAAAACATTGTTGCTAAACCTGGCCAGTGTAGCTCAGTTAGTTGGACAATTCTCCCGTGCACCAAAGGGTGGGCAGGTTCGATTCTGGGTCAGGTCACAAACCCAGTTTGGGGTTCAATCCACAATCTGGGTGCATTCAGAAGGCAGCCAATCAAAGGACCCCTCTCACACTGATGTTTCCCTCTCTCACTCTCTCCATCTCTAAAAATCAGTACAACAACAACAAAAAATGTTGATGCTAGACCACTGAGAGTTGTATGAAATTCTACCCACAAAGACCTGAGTAATACTTTCATATATATATATATATATATATATATATATATATATATATATATATATAATAAAAATAAGGTCCAGCTGGTTTGGCCCAAAGGATAGAGCTTCAGCCTGTGGATTGAAGGTTTCTGGGTTCCATTCAGTCAGGGGCACATGCCTCGGTGGGGGGCTGGAACCACAGTAGAGTGTGCAGGAGGCAGCCGATCAATAATTGTCTCTCATCACTGATGTTTCTATCTCTCTCCCACTCACTATCCCTCTCCCTTCCCTCTGAAATCTATGAAAGTATATTTAAAATAAAAATAACAATAAAACTATGATTTTAAAAATTCTACCTACTGCTTGTAAATCCCAGGAAGAAAATGAACCAAAGTGACAGTTCATCCTTCCTAATAATCTGTTAAAGCACAGACAGTGAGAGGTTTGGGATCACATCCGACATAGAAGTAAGGCTTCAGCACTTCAGAAAATGTATCCCTGAAGGAATGGATGTGAGACATGTCATTCAAGCTATAAAAGGAAACCTGACCCAACTCATAGTCCAGATAGATGCCAATCCCTCTGGGCGTTTCCTTCAGCACAAGGGGGACAGGAACAAACCCTCGAGCCACATAGTCACCATCCTGCAGCTGAATCGCCCAGCATCTGTTCTCCTGTCTCAGCAGGGGCTGCTTTCTGTCCTTGGAAAGGGAGTCCTTACACACCCCCAGGGCCCACTCAGGCTTGTCATCCACCTGGACCTCCCAGTAATGTCGGCCACAGTCAAACCCTTCAGTACCCAGGACAACTGGGTCCACGTCAAATCCCTTTGGATGCCTACGAACTTTTTGTTTTTCCCTCGCAAATGTCACAGACTTTTTATCCTCAGACACAAGCAGATTAGGATGTGCGGTCTTGGGATCCAGGGTAACTTCTTCTCTAAATCTGTGTATAATTTTCTGGAGGGCCAAAAACTGCGGAGGAAGACTGAATTCTTCTCTCTTACACTGGAAGGTATAGACAGCTGGGGGTTTTAGATTTTCACAACGGTGGAGGACACCTTTGATATTCATCATCATTTGCACATCTGACATCACACTCTTCTCTGCCAACTCCTTTAGTAGAACTTCAAGTTTGGAAATGTAGTCTGAAAATGCAGCTATGTTTGCATGGAGATTCTGTAGAATGTGCTTCTCTTGTGCAGCTAGCCTTGAACGAACTGCCTCTTCCTCACACTCAACAGATTCCACCAGATGCTCAAATTCAGCGGCTAACTTTGCTCTCCGGTTTGCCAGCTTTTCTCTCAGTTCTGACAGTCTCCTGTCTCGGGTGTCTAATAGTTTCTGCATGTCTGCCATCCGCTTCTTCAGGGGCCCAATGTAACTGCTGAGCCTTTGCCTGTGATGAGAGGCAGCTTCCCGCACAGGCCTCACCTGGTGGCCCTGGTGGTCAGGGGCCTGAGTGCACAGGGGACACAACAGCTTTTGGTCCTCCTCACAGAAGAGGGTCAGGGCCTCGTTGTGCTCCTCACACAAGCGTCCCTCTTCCTGCTGCTTCATCTTGTCCCTGGAGATCTGCAGGAGCTGGGCGATGTCCACCATCCTTCCCAGCTGGGTGTTGCTCCACATCTGCCACTGTTGGCATGGGTGACGGCACACAGCACATGGGAAGTTGTCCTGCAGACCAGCCCAGGAGTGCTCGATGCAGGAGCGACAGAAGTTGTGCCCACATTCGAGGGTGACAGGGTCACTCAGGTTATCCAGGCAGATGGCACACTTGATTTCCATCTGGAGTTTGGCCACAGCTGCTTCACCTGCCATTGGGCCCTGAATGAAGGATGGGACTGAGGTGTGTTTCTTCAGGAGGTTGAGCTCTGTGAAACCTCTCCACTGAGAAGCAGATGCACCTTCAGATCTCACTGGCCTTCCTGTGTAAATTCTCTTTATCAATTAAGGGCAGCCCTTGGTGTCCTGTGAGGTCCTTAGCTACAGAGGAAGGTGTCCAGAGCGGCTCCACTGTCCACCTGCAGCCAATCAAAGTAGTTGGAGGACGACTGTCCTTGGCAGCTCAAAGGGTATGAATCCAAGTTCAGCAATTCTCTTGGTCAGAAAGCAGTCGTGACTCTTAGGTACCGATTGGTTCCTGGGGATGAGAAAATACAGTTTCATGTAAAGAAATACAAAAAAAAAATACTTCCTATTTGTGTTGTGGCCCTGCTGTGTTAATTGCCACCTTTGAAGGAACCATTGATTTCTTTTCCCCAGCCCCACAGGTCACCTACACCCTCATTCATCACTGTGGGTCTGCAAGGAACTGCAGAAGGTGTGAGAATGTTTCCTACTAAATTCTCAGTCCCTGGGCTACGTTTCAGCTTTAGTTACCTATTATCTAGGGGGTTAGGAAAAGTACTTAATATCCTTAAGAGTAGAGAGTCTGGTTAACAAATGTAAAACTCCAAACCTCCATAACTTTCGGTTTCTGAAAAGCCTCAGCAATGGATTTGGCAGTGTTTGTCTTAAAATACAGTTATTTCTGCCTGGCCAGTGTGTGCCACTGATTACAGTGTTGACCCGTGTACCCAAGAGTCTTGGGTTTTCCGTTCAAGAGCATGTACCTAGTGCAGGTTCATCCCCAGCTCTGATGGGGGCGAGCTCACGAGGCAACCAATAGGCTTGTCTCTAACAGCAATGCTTTTCTCTCTCTCTTCCACCCCAATCCCTCACTGCCTTACCCTCTCTATAAAACCATCAGTGGAAAATATTCTCAGGTGAGGATTAGCAAACAAACAACAGTCATTTCTGGTAACACTGAATTCATGATTCAGTCAAACCTCTTCTCCCATCCCAAGCAATTCCGTTCTCTCCACCAAATTGGTCACAGAAAATGTCTCAGTTGTCGACCAAAACTTCAGTTTTCCACCTGACAGCTCTTTCATGCTGATACCTCGGCATGACAAAAAGTGTCTCAGAAAATAAATAAATAAATAAACAAATAAATAAATAAGAAAGGAAAAAATTCTTTTGTTGGTGGTTAAATCAATAACTAGCACAATTTTAAGACATAAAGTGACCAAACAGAGAGGTACTGCAGCCTTAGTCAGTTTGGCTCAGTGTATAGAAATTTTGCTTGAGGACCTAAGGGTTCCAGGTTCCATTCCATTTAAAGGCGTGTACCTGGATTGCAGGCTCCTCTAGGCCCTGGCCCTGGTCTGGGCACCTGCAGGAGGCAAGCAATGCACCTGTTTCTCTCACATCCATCTTTCTGTATTTCCCTCTCTCCTCCACTCTCCCCAAAAAGCCATTGGAAAATATCCTCGGGTGAGGATTACAAAACTAAGAAAGATAACTGATGTTGCTAAGGGTGTGAAAGCCCTCACAGAACTATCACAGCCAATTGAACAGGCAGAAAAACTGTTGTTGATTGAATAAATGAAAAGCAGATAGCTAATCAGAGCATTCCCTAAACAGTTGAGAAGACAGTGGAGCTTCCCCTTACAGTCAGCACTGATGCTAGTAGAGACCAAGAAGAGGTTGGAATGACCTCCACCTTGGGTCACCTCGGCTGCCACACGTCAAGGAACAGTAAAGACAGTATCATGAATTTTTTCAACACATGCTACAAAATAACACACATTTAGAAGATCTTAGTTCCCTGTTCCTATAACCCCGCTGTAACCCTAGTTTCCGTGCAGCTGCCCTGGCTAAAGCTGTTGAATAAGTAAATACTGGCCAGGTCTCCGGGTTTCCTTTAGGAACTGAGAGTTTTTGGGCGACCTGCTTGTACTCTGAGTGCCTATGAAGAAGGTGCCGTCAACACAGTGTCTGGGTGTCTGGGATTCAGGCCCATATCTCTAACCTCTCCAGGCCCTCCTATCTCTGCCTGTACACAAACCCGGCCTCACTGAGACATAATGGAAGGTAGTCCACATGCAGCTCCTGACAGGCACCCTTAGGCGCTTTGTCACCCGCTTAGTTCAGGTTGGGATCCTGCTTTCTGTAACATTAGCAAAAGCATTTGATGACTTAGGAAGGCCTGGAACCATATTGACAGCATTGGGCCTAAAATAACCTGAATCCGAATTAGAATGCCCTGGGGAGATGCAGACTGGGCCCTTCCAGGGCAGCTGCACAGAAAGCCAGGTTGTTACTGCCCATGGCTCTGGGCAACTCTGTGCAGCGGGTTTTTGAGGACCTTTGCCTTGGCTTTACCACATGCAAACGTTCCCATTCCCCTTCCTGACCCACCAGGGGTCACATAAGTCTCTCCAAAAATTTGAAGGGCATTTAAGTGACCTAAGGTTCCCGCAGGGACCAGGGAAACATAAGTAACCCAATGTGTTTTCAATAAGCCGACCCCAGTTTGGATTCCCTGTGGAGGTATATGTCTCTCTGGGGGCCACAGGGCAGGCCCTCAGGAACACACAGGTCTTACCTCACTATGGCCTCCCATACCTACTTGGTCCCATATCTGGACTCACCAGGTGCAGATGGCTCTTGTCCCATCTGTAGTGTGGACAGCGAAAGGAGAACCTGCCACAAGGATGTCTCTAGACAGTCTGGCGCAGGACTACGGGAGCCAGGAGCTGACCCTGGTAGATATACACCATTAGGACAGAGTGATTAACCACACCCAACAAAGTCATCTGGTAGGGATGAACCAGAGTAAGAAGATTTTCAGTGCTTTCTGGAAGCCAGAGAGGATTAACTCTGTTAATAGGTATTCTCTAATTTGCCCCCAGGCTATTCTCTCTTGATCCTGTCAACACCACTTATTTACTTACTTATTTTTTTAAATATACATTTTTTTTTATTGATTTCAGAGAGTAAGGGAGAGGGAGAGAGACATAGGAACATCAGTGATGATTGAGAATCATTGCTTGGCTGCCTCCTGCACACCCCGCATTGGGGATGGAGTCCACAGCCCTGATGTTGGCCTTGACCAGTGACCTCCTGGTTCATAGGTCACTGAACCATTGAGGCATACTGGCCAGGAATTTATTTATTTTTTTAAATCTCTAGTGTTGATCCCTATTCGGTTTGGTTCAGCCAGTGGATAGAACTGCAGACCTAAGAGTTGGGGTTCCATTCCATTCTAGGGCACCTTGGTTGCACACTCCTCCCCTTCTTGGGCCCTGAATAGAGGTGCTCAGGAGGCAACCAATGGATGTGTTTCTCTCACATCCTGGTTGCTCTAGGTCTTTCCCTCTCTCTTCCAGTCTCTCTAAAAAGCAATGAGATAATAGCCTCTGGGGAGAATTGAAGAAAATAAAAGAGTGCTGACTTTGCTAGGGCTGTGAAGATGCTCACAATCACATGCAATTGAAAAGATTTAAAAAAAACTGCCTGCTGTTGATTGGATAAAGGGAGAGCAGTTAACCAGCGATAGCATTTCCAAGGCAGTTGTATATTTAAAAATCCTTGAAGGCACTGATCTTAGCACAAACCAAGTGGCTAAAAGGACCTCCACGAGGGGTCTCCTCGGTTGCCACAATGTCAAGAAACATTAAAAGCAGAATCATGAATTTTTTTCAACTCGTTACAAATTAACACGAATTTGGAAGATTTCAATTCTCCAGTACTATAATCTCCCTGTGAATCTCACCATGTACCCCAGTCCGTGGTTAAAGCTGTTGAATAACGAAAACTCTGGCCTGGTGTCCGGGTCTCTCTTCTTCAAGGACTGAGAGACATTGGGCCACCTGCTTCTACTGTGGGAGCCTCTCTCCAGGCCGATTAAGGAAGATCAAAGCTAATACCGGTTGTGAGTATCTGGGATTCAGGCGCACGGCTCTAACCTCTCCCCTGCCCTCCTGTACACAAACACGTCCCCCTATCTGGGCCTGTACAGGAACTCGGCCTCACTGGGAGGAGACATAATGGAAGGAAGTCCACATGCAGCTCCAGACCCGCTCCATGAGGCGTTTGCCGCCCCCTTAGTTCGGGTTGGGATCCTGGTTTCTGAAATTTTAGCAAGCATTCTATGACTTAGTACAAGGCTCCCCGTAATGCAAGCATGTGTCCTGAAATAACCTGAATCCGAATTAGCATTCCCTCTGGTAGTGCGGACTGGCTCTTCCAGGACAGCTGCACAGAAAGCAGTATTTACCGCCCACAGCTCTGGGCAACTCTGAGCAGCCGGTGTCTGAGGACCTTTGCCTTGGCTTCAGCTCATATAATGTTCCCATTCCCGACTCCTGGGGGGGGTCACATCTGCATATCGAAACTTTTATAGGGCATTTAAGTGACTTAAGGGTCCGACGGGGGGCATGGAAACATAACCGCTTGTATTTTAAAATGAGCCAGTCCGGAGTTTGAATTCCCTTTGCAGGTATACGTCTCTCAGCGGAGCACAGAGCAGGCCCTCAGGATCCCACAGGTCTTCCTCACTCTGGCCTCCCACACCCACTTGAACCCATCTCCGGACTCACCAGGAGCAGACGGCTCTTCTCCGTTCTGAAACGCCAAGAGGGAAAGGCGAATCTCCCACTAGGAGCTCTCTACACCACGTGGCACAGGATGCAGGAGCCCTGACCTGACCCTGGTATATATACTCCAGAAGGCTGCAGCTGTAACCACGCCCTCCAAAGCCTATTGGTTCGTCCCCCATGGTTGGAGGCCTGAGCAAGGGTAAGAGAATTTTCTGTGTTTTCATCAGGTCTGAAAGGATTAACGCTGTTTATATGCATGATCTAATTTGCATCCTGGCTATTCTCCCTTGATCTTCTCTACACCATTTATTTTATTTATTCGTTTATTTAAATATTTTTATTTTTTCTTTACAAAATGTAATCGTATATGTATATATATGTGTATATATATATATACACACACACACATATACTTTTTTTTATTGATTTCAGAGAGAGAGTAAGAGAGAGGGACTCATCATTGATGAGAAAGAACCATTGATTGCTGCCTCCTGCACACCTCTACTGGGGATAGAGCCGACAACCCAAGCATGTACCCTGGACTGGAACTGAACGAGGACACTAGTCTATAGACCACCGCTCTACGCACTGTGTCAAACCAGCTAGGACGTATTTAAATCTTTATTATTGAGCTCTAGCTCGTTTTTCTCAGTGGGTAGGGCTTTGCCTGTGGATCCGAGGTCCCAGGTTTCCTTTGGTTCAAGGGCACCTATCTTGATTGCAGGCGTCTCTGCCACATAGACCCTGGTGAAGGCATATGCAGGAGGCAACCAATTGATGTGTTTGTCTCACAGGGATGTTACTCTGTCTTCTTCTCTCTTCCACACTGTCTTAAAAATCAGTGCTGTGAAAAAGAGTATGGAGTTTCCTCTAGAAGTTAAAATTGGAACTCCCATTTGACCCAGTATTCCCACCCTAGGATTATATCCCAAGGAACCAGAAACACCAATCAGAAAGGAGATATGCACTGTTAGAGAGTAGATATTTCTGAGCATGTTTCCTCCAAGTCGACTTAGCCTTGAATCCCTGCTGCACCTCACAAAATAGCCTTGCAAGATAGAATGCTGTCAGCTTTCTGAAGAACAGGATGACCCTGTAAATAACATGGTCATCAATACCATGATGCTGACATTATTTAAGAAAAACTGTTTTGTCTTAAATTGCTTGCTTTGCAAAAACAAGATGTGGTAAATGTGCTTCAAAGCGGTCCTAAGCAAAGGGTCGGGCTGCTCTCTGGACTCCCTGCTTGGAGGTGTTGGCAAAATTGGACACATACATGCAAAAAAATGAAACTAGACCACTAACTTATACCACACACAAAAATAAACTCAAAACGGATAACGGACTTAAACATAAGATGGGAAAACATAAAAATAGTAGAGGAATCCACAGGCAGAGAAATCTCAGACATATGCCGAAGCCATTTCTTCACCGATACCACTCCTAGGGCAATGGAAGCTAAAGAGAAAATAAACAAATGGGACTACATCAAAATAAAAAGCTTTTGTACAGCAAAAGAAACAATCAGTAAAACAACAAGAAAGTCCACTGTATGGGAGAGCATATTTGCAAATGTTATCACTGATAAAGGTTTAATCTCCAACATCTACAGGGAACTTATACAACTTAATAAAAGGAAGATAAATGATCCAATAAAAAAATGGGCAATGGACCTAAATAGAATCTTTTCTAAAGAAGACAGAAGGAAGGCCAAGAGACATATGAAAACATGCATCGAGAGATGCAAATCAAAATGACAATGCAGTACCATCTCACACCTGTCAGAATGGCAATCATCAACAAATCAACGGACGAAAAGTGCTGGCGAGGATGTGGGGAAAAAGGAACCCTCGTGCACTGCTGGTGGGAATGCAGACTGGTACAGCCACTGTGGAGAACAGTATGGAGCTTCCTCAAAAAACTAAAAATGGTGGAGAAACCAATATGGCGGCATAGGTAAGCACCTAAACTGCTGCTTTGCACAACAATTTCAAAACTACAACTAAAATACAGAAGAGACACCATCCAGAACCACAGGAAAGCTGGCTGAGTGGAAATTCTACAACTAGAAGGAAAGAGAAAAGCTCATGGAAAATTGGAGGAACAGCAAAGGGTTGAGGTATGGAGACTCGCCCACAGAGAGGAAGGGTGGCTGAGAGCCTGGCTGACTTTCTCTGGCGGGAGGGGGAAGGAAGCCCCCCGACTGCACTGAACCTCAGTTCTGACTGCACTGAACCCCAGTTCTGTGTGAAACCCCGTGGACCCATGCTCATACGGGGGGAGTCTGGACTGTCAGGTAGAGAGAAAGGCACTCAGAGGGGGAGTCGCAGCGGGCAGGGGTCTGGAGATGCGTGTGTGAGTGCGCACAAAGACTGCGGAGGTTGCCACAGGCTTCCCTAGCAGAAGGGAGTCGGAAGCTCCTGACTGCACTGAACCCCAGTTCTGACTGCACTGATCACCAGTTCCAGGCGAGCCCCTGGGGACCCACACTCTTAGAGGGAGAATCTGGAATATCAGGTGGAAACTCGGGAGCCAGGGAAGGCAGAGGTCTGGAGGCGCACGCGCAAGGGCAGGGCTGACGGGAAGCCAAGACTGTCTGCTCTGCCCTGAGATTCCACCCCATCCAAGCTGAGCACAGAGGCTCATGCAATTTGGCAAGTCTAATCCTATAAGGCTGTCTCTGGCACTGAACTTCTCCCAGCATAGACACAGCTGATCCTCACAGCCAACTGGCCTGGAGGTCAATTCCTCCCAGTGATACCAACAACAATCAAGACCCACCAGTACTTTTAAAGCTCCTTGTTGATTCCAAACAGCCAAGATTTCAAACTATTAACTTCATGGATTATTAACTTCTTGGTGAAAAAACCATATTATAAATATGCTGTGAACCAGGAAGGAAGGGAGGGAGGGAGAGAGAGAGAAAGGTAGGGAAGAAAGAAGGAACAAACAAATGAAGACACAAAGGAAAAAATGAAGAGAGATTTTTATGTGTAGATATGCACATATATATATATATATGCATGTATGCTTGAATATATTTATACATATTCAAACATATATACATATTGATGACTTATGTTTGTATGTAGTATTTATTCCTAAAAGGACAGAAGATAGGTGTTGAAGAATACACATTTATTGTAACATTGGTTACCTGTGAAGAATTGAAAGGGATAGTAGGATTTTATTAATGTTTACATTAATCTCTGTGTTGTTTAAATTTGTATAATAAGCATGGGTTACTTTGTTTAAAAAGACAAAGTATTAAAAAGCATATGTAGTCGGTTTGGCTCAGTGAATAGAATGTCAGCCTGTGGACCCAAGGGTCCTGGGTTTGATTCGGGTCAAGGGCATGTATCTCAGTTGCAGGCTCCTCCCTGGCCTGAGCCCTGGTCCGGGCTTGTACAGGAGGCAACCAATTGATGTGTTTCTCTCATATTGATGTTTCTCTCTGTCTTTCCCTCTCTCTAAAATCAATGGGAAAATATCCTTGGGTGAGCGTTTAAAAAAGAAAAAAAAACATATGTAGGGGGAGAAAAACAAAAAGGAAACTAAAATGCCGACTTCATGGGATCATGAGTAAAATTTTACTCATCCATGTCTGAAAGTTTATAATATGGTTGTGTTTCTTATAAAGCAATATTCTGAAGATGGGGAATATCTTTCCTATAAATTGCTGGTCAGCAATGCATTAGCAGCAGAGAACCAAGAACTGCTTTGCTTTCACCAACAAAGGAGAGACAGAGGCTCCTCATAAGAGCACATTCAATAAATTCAAGTAACTGTGACCTTCGGCTTCACTTCCCCAAGCCTCGGTTTTTGAGCTAAGAAATAGGAACTAGATGCAGCTCTTCTACGTGATGGGGTGTAGCACATGTCTAGGTCTTCTACTGAGAAGCTTAAGAGAAAAGCCAGGGAATAGGAAGGATCTCTGTCTTCATTAGTGGTTCAGAAAATTATCACTAAAAATTGAAGCTAAAGGCATTTATCTCTCTAATAAACTGTCATGTAGCTAAGGTTCTGAGATGTTGTATGGCTTGCCTGCTTTTGCATGCAGAGCTGGAATTCTCTGTCCCAGTTCTCCTGCCCTAAGGTTCCCACCACTTAGCAGTTGCCTCCAGAGAGCTGATGAGCTAGATTAACTCCTATATCTCTTTTAATACATCGTACTTAGGTTTTTGGGGTTTTTTTTAGTTTTATCCTTCACAGAGTATTGTATTGTTTTCTTTTTTTAATGTTAGCTCCACCTGTAATACTTTCAACTATAAAGATAAATTTTTAAAAATATGTATTTGATCCTTCATAGTATGTCATGATATTATCTACTAGATTGTCAAATAAAACAGGAGGAAAAAATTTTTCTGAGAAAGAAAGCTGCTCTGAGGTTTTAAAGGTCAGAATTGTTTTTATGGTAAGAACTCTATAGTGTCCTCTTCCCTGCATACAGAGAAAGCACTCCCGCAGCACTTCCCCATATGTTCCAAGGAGTAGTCATGGCGAGTTATGGCCCATAGAGTGACACTGAGAAGGGAAGCCCAGTGGGGCAGAGCTGTCATACGGTCGGCTATGGTCTTCCATTTCCTCAGAACGGCCCAAATCTAGTCTGTATGCTGGCTTTCAGAGCACAGAAAGGACAGGCTTTCTCCAGTGGCAATAAGGACAACCTTGCTTAGACAAACAAGTAAAGACTGTAGAAGAGACTCATTCTTTGTTCGGAAGGTTGTAGAATAATTTAACATTCATTCTATAAACATTGTGAGTGCCTAGCCGGAAACTGTGTTAGGGATTCAAATGCAAAGAGGCAGAGGGAAGTGATGGTCTCAATCCCTCCCAACACCCAAAGTTCACAATTCTATGATTTTTTTTTTGATAACTAGATAAAAAAAGAACAGGTGCCATGGCAAAATCTAAAAGGTGACAAGTCATACTGCTAGGCATTTTGAGGAATCTTGGAGAATGTGTGTATTTGTGGTGTGTGTGTAGGTGCCTTCACAGAAAACAACACAATGAAAAAATGCATTGAGCCCTGAGACAGAAGAGAGGTTAAAATAATTATCATAAGTTAAAAGGCCACCTATTAGACTTCTAAACACCACACACTTATGCAACATATCAGACAAGTGGTTGAGATGGGGCTTGCTCAACACCACGTACATATGTGCATACCCACAATAAGCATGGCAGGTAAAGAGGTGGCAAAGCTTACCAATTCTCTCCAATTAAGCAGGGGTGATTTGGCTGATGGTTATAATCTTCTTTAATCCACTTATTTCATAATTCTTTATTAAATAAAACAGAGAAAACAAAAATATTTTTTAAATACCAAATAAAAACACTCTGATTTGGACATTAGTAACTGGTTTTCTGTCTAAATACTTCCACCCTTTCAATGTTGGCCCCTGGATTTTTTTAAACCTTTTCATTCTCTGTAAATTTTGCATTTGTCTTTTTCAATAGCTTTGTCTTCCTCTGGCCAAGTGAGGTAGAAATAAGCCTACTTGCCATTTGCACTTTAATGAGTAACTACTATGGCATTATAGAATTTTATTTACACTGGTTCCAACTAACATTTACTATGGAAGAAAAGTAATTATTTTTAATAAACAAATGACTACTTTAAGAGATATTATTTGATATTAACTTTAAGCTTAAAATTTTGTATCAAGAAAATATAGGAGTGTTTTGATTGTGGTAATCATGTCACTCTATATATAAAATCATCACCTCATTAAAGTGGGGAGAAAAGAAAATATAAAGATTTTTAAGCAATTGTGTCAAATCAGAGCAAGTTAGTATTTGATTCTATTGCTGAATTAATAAACGTTATTAAATAAAGATCTATTTTGTGAGCTAATATATCTAAAAATTTAGATTCTGTTTCTTGGGCAAGTCATTTGATTTGATTTTCATTATTTGGAAAGTAAGTAATAATTTTATTCCTTTAATTATTGTGATGGTTAATTTTATCTGTCAACTTGGTTAGGTCATGGCACCCAGTTGTGTTGCCAAATACCAGTCTAGATATGAAGGTGTTTTTCAAATGTGATTAACATTTAAATCATTAGACTTAGAGTAAAGCAGATTAACCCTCCATAATGTGGATAGGCCTAATACAATCAGTGGAGGGCCGTAAAAGAAAAGATTGAGGTCCCCAGAAGAAATAGTTCTGCCTACAGACTGTCTTCCGACTCAAGACTGTAAGACTGACTCCTGCCAGAATTTTCATCCTGCTGTCCTGGCCTGCAAACTTCAGATTAACCAGGCCTCACAATCTCATGAACCAATTCCTTAAAATAAATCTCTCTTTCTCTTTCCATGTAAAGGTAATTTGCTGAATGATAGGTGTTAGATAGGATGATAGGTGGAAGATGATGATAGATGATAGATAGATAGATAGATAGATAGATAGATAGATAATAGATAGATAGATAGATAGATAGATAGATAGATAGATAGGTAGATATAGTTAGATGATAGATAGGTCGATCCTATTGATTATGTTTCTCTGGAGAACCCTGACTAATACAATTACCTTTTTTGCAATGGTATTACTGGTAAAGATGGGAATGTGGTTTAGGGTTAGGAAAGTTTAGATTTATTTATCACTCTTAAGGAGTAAACTTCCTTTGAAGATCTCATCTCTTCTCTTCCTCCCTCAACATCCACCTTAAATAACTTAAAATAATTATTATCACTTTATAAAGGTGAGGCAGCAAGAGGATATGAAAATGCAGTGTAATCCAATCAACTCAATAAAACTAGTGACTCTATTAAAGTTTGGCTCTTTTTTAAAGGCCAAAGCAATATTCTTCAATGTATACATTTATGGACTTAACTTACTTGTTGAAAATAGGTTTTCCGCTAACATCAAGCACTTACCATAATCTCCTGTGCATCCTCTAATGATTCATTTCTTCTCTTATCCTGTGTTACAGAAGCTTAGGCTGTAAAAATACAAAGCACAAAATTCTGCACACGATGGATTTCAAGCTTGAAAGCTTTGAGATTTTTATCTATCTGACGTAGGATTTTGAAGTGATCACTGAATAACTATAACTGAACTTGCCATCAATGAATACTCAGGAGTATTATTAAAAGTTTTCCATTTCAATTAATTTCTGGTAATTCATCTCATTCATTTAGCAATTTAATACCTGGACAATAAAATCAGCAGCTTCCAAATATGGAAGAGTTCCAAACTTTGGCAAGTAGCATCATATCAGTTTGGTTAGCCACTGTACTAACCACTGCAATACACACCAGGGATTCAAAGGCAATGACAAGTGAAACCTCCTCAACCATGAATACTAAGTAAATTGGTACCAACCCATGGACACCAAAAATGTCCACTATATAGCCTAGAACTAACTTAATTTCCAGAAGTATCTGACTCAAAATCTCATTTGTCTTTTCTACTGATTGAATAAAAGTTAAAAGCAAAAGCTATATAATTCACACTTAACAGAATGTCTGCATGAGATAACCTGTTTCAGTAATGAGGCAAAAATATCTAGAGATTTGTAACCAGTCAGTTTTTAAATCTCATTAAAAGAATTTTGACCATTTAAAACAAAATAATAACAATAATAATACATTGTGGAATTTATAACATGCAGGGATGAAATATATGAAAATAATAATAAAAAGGTTTGGAAAAGGAAAATAGTAGTTTAAAAGATTCTTATCTTATACTAGAGGCCCGGTGCACAAAATTCATGCACAGGGGCAGGGGTCCCTCAGCCCAGCCTGCACCCTCTCCAATCTGGACCCACTCTCCCAATCCCGGACCACTGGTTCCTAACTGCTCGCCTGCCTGCCGGCCTGATCCCCCTAACTGCCCTCCCCTGCCAGCCTGATTGCACCTAACTGCCTCTGCCTCGGCCCACCACCATGGCTTTGTCCAGAAGGACGGACGTCCGGTCTAATTAGCATATTACCCTTTTATTAGTATAGATAGCCTGGTGCATGGGTGGGGGCAGGCTGATCTGCCCTGAAGGGGGTCCCAGATCGGGGTGGGGGTCCCCTTGGGAGGTGGGGTCAGCCTGGGTGAGGGGCCTAGGGTGGTTTGCAGTACGGCCAAGCCCCTGGCTTTGTCAGGAAGGACATCTGGAAGATGTCCGGTCTAATTAGCATATTACCCTTTTATTAGTATAGATAGGCAGTGGTATAATATTATTTGATGGTATACTACATTAAAGATATATATTATAAATGCTAAAGAAACAGCTAAAACAAAGTGGTATAGCTAATAAGGTAATAGTAGAGATAAAACAAAATATTTTTTAAAACTCAATCCAAATTCAAGAAAGAGCATAGAAAAATGAGGATAAGAAACAAATAGCAAAATGGTGGATTTAAACCAAACCCCATCAATAATTACATTAAATATAAATAGTCTAACTTGTATTCAGATCATATAAAGAACTCCCATTACTCAACAATAAAAAACAACCCAACTTAAAAATGGGCAATTTGTTTTTTAATACATTTTTATTGCTGATAGTATTACAGATGTCTCCCATTCCCCCTCCCCCGCCCCCATACCCATTTCCTCCCGGACCCTACCCAGAACCCCCCACCAGGTCTTCACCACCCTATTGCCCAGGTCCTTGGGCTATGCATGTAAGTATATAAGTTCTTTGGTTTATAATTTAAATAGACATTTCTCCAAAGAAGATATACAAATGGTCGATAAACCCATGAAATATTTTCAACATAATTAGCCTTCAAGGAAATGAAAATCAAAACTACAATGAGGTACCACTGCACATTCACTATAATGATTATAACTGGAAAAAACAGACCATGACAAGTGTCAAAAGGGTATGAAAAAATTAGAATCCTCAAATATTATTAGCAGGAATGTAAAATGGTGCAGACAATTTTAGATATAATTTGGCCACTCCTCAAATTATTAACACAGAGTTATCATAACCCAGCAAATTCACTCATATACCCAAAAGAGTTGAAAACTTGTCCACACAAAAACTTGTATACAAATATTTATTGCAGTATTCATAATAGCCAAAAAATAGAAATAATCAAAATGTCTATTAATTGGCAAATGGATAAACAAAATGTGGTATAACCATAAAATGCAATATTATCTATATACTGTATATAAAAGGCTAAGTGACCAACTGTATGTATGTCTGACCGTCCGACCAACCAGCAATACATATGACATGCACCGGCAATTTAAAAATAAACGTTGACTCGTGCATGTGTGATACATATAAAGCTCTTGCTGGCGCCAATCACACACATGTGTTTCGATCTGTCATTGTCGATCGTGAATTTGGTTGACACTTCCATTACAGAGAAAGGGCGAATAGCGATATTAAAATATCTCTTCTAATTAATTTCCTTTCTATGTGCACAAATCTGTGCACCAGGCCACTAGTTTAGTAATAAAAAGGAATGAGTATTAATATATGTATCCACCTTTGCAGTGTTAGAGATGGAGAGACCGTGCATAGAGTTTCAAGTTGTTGAGGAGAAAAGGATATGGGGGCAGAAAATGTTACAGGCCCTGGTGGAGTTCCCCCAGTGCAAGGCAGTAAATATACAGTAGACTGTATCCATTATATGCTACCTACATGGTAGGGATCCTCCATGCAATTACCAGAATTACCAGAACAGTGAGAGTAGGCAAAAAAAAAAAATGAGGGAAGGAAAAATGATCGTGAAGGCCAGGCCCAATAGTGTCAGCCTACCTCAGACCACAGTTCTCCCCTTACTACCTCTGGAAACCCTCTGAGCACTGAGCACATTATCCCAGCTCTCCTGTGCAGGAAGAAGTGATGGAGGGTGCTGACAACCAGGATGCGGGAGAACAAGGTAGGCCAGTGAGAAAGAATATGTATCGGGGTCATAGATCACAATTCCTCAAGGACCCTCCTCACCAAAGACAGCACAGAGGACAGCAATAAAGAGGAGAAGGAAAATCAAGGAGATGAGACCCAAGGTCAGCCTCCACCTCAATATCAGTACCACCGCAACTTCAATTACTTCTACAGATGCCCAGAAAAACCTAAATCACAACATGGCAAAGAGACAAAAGCAGCTGATTCACCAGCTGAGAATTTATTTGTCTGATGCTGAGCAGGGCCCAGCCTGAGTAAAGGTCAGCTTACTGTCTTCATCATCATCCAGTTCAGTTGTCCAAAACTGAAAACGGTGCGCCTGCCGGTAAAGTGTGTTAGGGAAATGAACGCACCATGATTATAGTAATCAGTCATAAGGGACGTTGTAGTTCATTATTAATAATTATGTATAACGGAATATTGTAAATTTAAGTTATGACATTTTAAAAAATATGTTTTATTGATTTCAGTGAGGAAGGGAGAGGGAGAGAGAGGTAGAAATATCATTGATGAGAGATTCATTGATTGGGTGCCTCCTGCACATGCTCTACTGGGGACAAGGGTGCAACCCAGGTATGTGTGCTTGGCTGGAATCTAACCTGGGAACATTCAGTCCGCAGGCCGACTCTCTATCCACTGAGCGAAACTGGCCAGGGCTGTTATGACATTTTTATTAAAACGTTTCTTATATACCATTATATTGGCTGGGTGGAAAAATATTCTTGGGTGGCAAGTTTGACATGCTTGCTATAAATAAACACTTAAATTGATCCAATCACCCCCTACTAGCCTTAAAGGATTTTTATATAAAGCTGCCTCTGAAATGTTATCACTGGCTAATAGCTTTTCGTTTATCCAATCAACAAGTTTTTTCTACCTTGTCAATGGCTGTAATTGTTACTTTGCTATTTTGTGAGCACTTTCACACCCTTAACAACATTAGCACACTTTTTTTCTATTTTTTTAATCCTCAACCGAAGATATTTTCCCAATGATTTTTATTTTTGTTACCTTTTTTCTTTCTTTCCTGTTTTTTTTTTTTCAACACCATTTATTGAAGAGACTGTCTTGACTCCATTGTATGTTCATGCATCCTTTGTCAAATATTAATTGAGCATAGTGGTTTGGGTCAATATCTGGATTCTCTATTCTATTCCATTGGTCTATATGCCTGTTCTTTTGCCAGTACTAGGCTGTTTTGAGAACAGTGGCCTTGTAATACAGCTTGAAATCTGGTATTGAGATCCCACCTACTTTGTTCTTCTTTCTCAGGATGGCTGTGGCTATTCAGGGTCTTTTTTTATTCCAGGTGAATTTTTGGAGAGTTCTTTCTAGGTCTGTGAAATATCCATTGGTATTTTAATGGGGAGTGCATTGAATCTATAGATTGCTTTGGGAAGTATGGACATTTTTATGATGTTGATTCTACCAACCTACGAACATGATATGTTCTTCCATCTGTTTACATCTTCCTCTATCTCTTTTTTCAGTGTGCTGTAGTTTTCTGCATAGAGGTCTTTTATATCCTTAGTTAAGTTTATTCCTAGGTGTCTTAATTTTTTTGGTGCGATGGTAAAGGGGATTGCCTTTTTAGTCTTTCTATCTGTAAGTTCACTGTTGGTGTATAGAAATGCCATAGATTTCTTGGCATTAATTTTGTATCCTGCTACATTGCTGAATTCATTTATTAAGTCTAATAGTTTTTTGATGGAGTCTTTAGGGTTTTTTATGTACAATATCATGTCATCTGCAAATAAGGACAGCTTTACTTCTTCTTTTCCAATTTGGATGCTTTTTGTTTCTTCTTCTTATCTAATTGCAATGGCTAATACTTCCAGTACTATGTCAAACAGGAGTGGTGAGAGTGGGCATCCCTGTCTTGCTCCTGTTCTTAGGGGAAACGGTTTTAGTTTTTGCCCATTGAGTATGATGTTGGCTGTAGGTTTATCATATATGGTTTTCATTATGTTGAGGTAGGATCCTTCTATTCCCACCTTGTTGAGAGTTTTTATCAAGAAACGGTGTTGGATTTTATCAAGTGCTTTTTCTGTATCAGTTGATATGACTATGTGATTTTTATCTCTCAATTTGTTTATGTGATGTATCACATTTATTGATTTGTGGATATTGTACCATCCTTGTATTCCTGGGATAAATCCTACTTGGTCATGGTGTATGATCTTTCTGGTGTACTGCTGGATCCAATTTGCTAGAATTTTGTTGAAGACTTTGGCATCTATGTTCATGAGGGATATTGGCCTGTAATTCTCTTTCATTGTGTTGTCTTTATCTGGTTTTGATATTAGGGTGATGCTGGCTTCATAGAATGAGCTTGGAAGTGTTCCTTCCTCTTGAATTTTTTGGAATAGTCTGAGGAGGATAGGTTTTAGTTCTTCCTTGAATGTTTGGTAAAACTCCCCTGTGAAGCCGTCTGGCCCCAGGCTTTTGTTTGCTGGAAGCTTTTTGATGACTGCTTCAATTTCTTCCATAGTTATTGGCCTGTTGAGATGTTTAGATTCTTCCTGATTGAGATGGGAAGGTTGTATTTTTCTAGGAATATGTTCATTTCCTCCAGGTTGTGTAGTTTGTTAGAATAGAGTTGTTCATAGTATTTTTTAACAATCCTTTGTATTTCTGTGGGGTCTGTTCTTATTTCTCATCTTTCATTTCTGATTTTGTTTATTTGGGTCCTCTCTTTGCTTCTTGGTGAGCCTGGCTAGAGGTTCATCCATCTTGTTTATCCTTTCAAAGAACCAGCTCTTGGTTTTGTTAAACTTTTGTATTGTTTTTTGTTTTGTTTGTTTTCTATGTCGTTTATCTCAACTCTGATCTTTATTATTTCCTTCCTTCTGCTTACACTGGGCTTTTCTTGTTGCTCTCTTTCTAACTCTTTGAGTTGTAAGGTTAGGTAATTTATTACCATTGTTTCTTGTTTTTTTGCAGTAGGCTTATAGAGCTATGAACTTCCCTCTCAAGACTGCTTTCCCTGTGTTCCATAGATTTTGGATTGTTGTGTTTTCATTGTCGTTTGTTGCCATGATGTTTTTTATTTCTTCTTTGATCTCTCTGGTAACCCAGTCACTGTTTAATAGCATGCTGTTTAGTCTCCATGTGTTTGATTTTTTTGGATTGTTTTTATTGTAGTTGATTTCCAGTTTTATGCCATTGATCTGAGAAGATACTTGATACGATTTCTGTCTTCTTGAATTTAAAGAGACTTTGCCTATGACCCAATATATGGTCTATCTTTGAAAACGAGCCATGTGCACTTGAGAAGAATGTATATTCTGTGGCTTTGTGGTGAAATGTTCTGAAGATGTCAATTAATTCCATCTGGCCCAGTGAGTCATTTAGGATTGATGTTTCTTTGCTGATTTTTTTTGTTTAGAGGATTTGTCCAATGGTGATAGAAAGGTGTTAAAGTCCCCTGCTATGATTGTATTGCTGTCAATCTCTCCCTTGATATCCTCCAGGAGTTTTTTTTTTTTTTTATGTATTCGGGTGCTCCTGTATTGGGTGTGTATATGTTTACCAGAGTTATTTCTTCTTGTTGGATTGTTCCCTTTAGTATTATGAAGTGGCCTTCCTTATCTCTTGTTATGTCCTTCACTTTGAGATCTAATTTGTCAGATATAAGTATTGCTACCCCAGCTGTTTTTTCATTTCCATTCACCTGAAAAACTCTTTTCCATCCATTCACCCTCAGTCTGTGTGCATCTTCTTTTCTGAGTTGGGTTTCTTGTAGACAGCAGATATATAGGTTGTGTTTTCTTATCCAGTCCGTTACCCTATGTCTTTTGATTGGGGCATTTAATCCATTTACATTTAAAGTTATTATTGACAGGTACTTATTTTTCACCATTTTTATTCTTTACCCCTATGTTCCTTCTTTGCTTCCTATTTCTTTCTTTTCTTTTTTTTTTTCTTTTTACAGCAGATCCTTTAGCATTTCTTGCATTGCTGGTTTGGTGGTAATAAACTCCCTTAGTCCTTTTTTTGTCTGTGAAGCTCCTGATTTCACCTTCAGTTTTGATTGATAACCTTGCTGGGTACAGTATTCTTGGATTCAGACCCTTCCTTTGCATGACTTTGTATATTTCATTCCATTCCCTTCTGGCCTGATGAGTTTCTGTTGAGAAATCAGTTGCTAGTCTGATGGGGGTTCCTTTGTAGGTAACTTTCTGTCTCTCTCTGGCTGCTTTTAAGATTCTTACTTTGTCATTGGTGTTTGCCAATTTAATTATAATGTGCCCTGGCATTGGTCTTTTGGGGTTCATTTTGCTTGGGACTCTGTGAGCTTCTTGGATTTGTGTGGTTTTTTTCTTCCCTATAGCAAGGAAATTTTCTGTCATTATTTCTTCAAACAGGTTTTCTATTCCTTGCTTAGTTTCCTCTCCTTCTTGCACCCCTATTATGCAGATGTTGTTTCGTTTCGTGTTGTCCCAAAGTTCCCTTAGGCTCTCCTCCTGCTTTTTAATTTTTTTCTAGAAGCTGTTTTACTTGGGTATTTTTTCCTACCTTGTCTTCTAGCTTACTGATGCGGTCCTCTGCTTCTTCTAGTCTACTCTTGATGCTTTCTATTGAGTTCTTTACAGCAGCGATGTCATTTTTCATTTCTTCTTGGTTCTTCTTCATTTCCTCTTGGTTCTTACACATATTGTCGAATTTGTCTTCCATTCTTTTCAGCCACCGTACGACCATTTCTCTGAATTCTTTCTCTGACAGATTGCTTGCCTCCATTTCGTTTACTTCCTTTTCTGGTGATGCCTTCTCTTCTTTCATATGTGGGCTGTTTCTTTGTCTCCCCATGGTCTCTCTTCAGGGTGTCTGGTTATGTAGTTCTCTCTCTTCTGCATTGATTTAAAGGCACAAAATACAACACAACCATGTACAATGCACAAGGCACTGAACAGAAATGTATTCACAATATTAATAACCCCAAATAAAGGTGACCACCAGAGAAAGGCAAATTAGAGGATAGGAGAGAAAGAAGAAGAGAAAAAAAAGAAAGGAGTTCAAAAATGAAATTGGGAAAAGGGAAAAAAAAGTAAGATAGAATAGAAAGAGAATAAGAAAGAAGAGGGGAACAAATTATATATATGGGGATAAAACTCCAATAAAATAGCCACTAATGCCAACAAATGCCAGCAACAAGTACTTGGAGGTGAATACAAACTACAAACAACAACTAATATCAAGTGAGGTGAGGGAAAACAGAAGCAAAAAACAAACAAAAACAAAACAAATAAAAAAAAAGAATAAGCAAACAATCTCTCAAACAAGCATAAAAAATTGATATAATCAACAATTAAGCAAACAACAACAAAAGGACAGAAAGAAAAAATATTTTTTTTTGAATAGTGAAGACAGAGAAGAGAGAGGTGTATATGGACTTGGAGCAGGGGATTATAAATTAGATATATAAGTAGGGTGAAATTTTAACAGGGGGTAAAAAGAAGGAATAGGGAAATTCTAAAGCAGGAAAAGGGGAAAAGTGAGGAAGAGAGTGATGGCATAAAGGTAAAGTTGAGATAGAGTAAAATGATGCTAAAGGAAAGATGAAAATAGAATGTAGAACACAATCCCAAAGTAAAATAAGGAGAAAATAAAATGACACTTAAAAAAAAAGTAAAATAATAGTAGTAGTAATACTGATTGAAAATAAAAATGCAATAATTAAAAAGGTAAAATCAAGTGAGGGGAAAAAAAGTAGTTTCTTAAGTAAAAGATGAAAAAAATAAAAATATAAAAATAAAAATGTGCAGTAGTGAAGGTAATTCACTTCCTCTACTGTTCTGTTTGGCACGCCTGTTGCCTAGTCAGAACAGTATTGCAGTTCCCTGCATTCCACTGCTCCTCAGTGTTGTAAGCCACTCCTGATTTTTAAGCAGGCAGAGTGTCTTAATTTCTTGTATTCCTTTATTTGTGTTTACACAAGAGTCAATTTGTGATTCAACCTGTGGGTGGAAGTGTTTCTGGATTGACCTCTATAGGTCCTCTCTAGCCTGTGCTTAGATCCTGCTTTCCCTGTGGCACTCAATACCGGTTTGTGGGAGTGGGTTGTCCCAGAGCTCGTTCTCTGATGATTATTCCCTGCTCTTATCCTCAGGTTCCAGAAAAACAACTTTCCCCTGAAGTCTCTTAGGGTGTCCCCAATTGGGTGATCCTATGTATTGGGCTTAGTAATCAGAAGCAAGGATTTCAAGAGGGGGGAAAAAAAAGAAAAAAAAAAAAAAAAAGAGCCAGCATAAGTGTGCAAACTCCAGGGCTGTGTGCAAGTCTGTGCAGTCTTTTCTTCACCCTTGGGTCTAAGCAGCCAGCGCCTTTTAAAATTTTTAGGCTGTCCTTTTGCGTCAGATCAAAATGGGTTGCTTTTTAGAGGTCCCTTCTGTTAGCAGCTCTGAGGACCCCTTCCACATTCATGGATCATGCCAGCCCCAACAGCCATGGATTTTTCTAGGCACAGACTTCCCCTGGTCCTCCAGGTCCCACAGTGCATGCATTTCTCTCTACTGCCAGGACCAGAGACCTCACCTTATCCCAGGAGAAATCTGACTTTTCGGTGGTGGAGTGCAGAGCTCCTCTGAATCTGCGTGTTTGCACCAATTGGGGACCGGTGTTCTGGGGTTTGCAGCTGTTTGGTGGGTAAATCTACAGTTGTAGATTCCCGAGCTTTTCAGGTTCCCAACAACATCCACTTTCCCCTTCAAGATGGCACGGTCTCTGCGTCTGAGCTGGTCGCTCCGGGAGGGAACCCAGAAGCAGTGGGGGCTGCCTGGTCAGGGGATCCCCGTCCAGCAGCTCCCCACAGTCTCCTGGAGTATAGCTGTCTCTCAACTCACCAACAAACATTCCCCGTGTGACCACACACTCTCCCTTTGTTTTCTAGCTCACACACTATTTTGCAGTCTGCCTTTCCATTGGCAGCCATCTTCCTTTCTCTCTGCTCTCATTCTTTTTTAAATGAATCATATTCCATTGTATATATGCACCACTTCTTCTCTATCCATTCATCTATTGATGGATACTTAGGTTGCTTCTATGTCTTGGCAATAAACAAATGGATGTGTATATCTTTTCATTTTAGTGTTTTGGCTTTCTTTGGATAAATGCCCAGAAGGGTAGTTGCTGGGTCCTTCTTTGTATCTTGTTATAGCCCTTGTTTTAAAGTCTATTTGTCTGGTATATGTATTATTACCCCAGCTTTTTGTTTTGTTTTGTTTCCATCTTCATGATATATTTTTTCCCCATCCCTTTACTTTCAGTCTGTCTGCATCTTTCTATCTGAAGTGAGTCTTGTAGACAGCATATGTAAGAGTCTTGTTTTGTGATCCATCACTCACCATATATGTTTTGATTGAAGCATTTAATGCACCATTTGCATTTAAAGAAATTGTTGCTCAGCCCTAGCCAGTTTGACTCAGTGGATAAAGTTTCAGCCCTTGGACTGAAGGGTCTCGGATTCAATTCCAGTCAAGGATACATACCTCGGTTGCAGGCTTGATTCCCAACCCTAGTCACTGTGCCTCGGGGAGGCAACCAATGAATGTGTCTCTCTCACGTTGATGTTTCTCTCTCTCTGTCTCTCCCTCTCCCTTTCACTCTCTCTAAAAATCAATGGAAATACTCTAGCCAGTTTGGCTCAGTGGATAGAACATTGGCCTGCAGACTGAAGGGCCCTGGGTTCAATTCCAGTTAAGGATACATACCTGGGTTGTAGGCTCCTCCCTGGCGTGAGGCCTTGATCAGGGCTTGTGTTTCTTTCACATTGATATTTCTTTCTGTCTTTCCCTCTCTCTTCCACTCTCTCTAAAAATTACTAGGAAAATATCCTCGGGTGAGGATTAAAACAAAAAAACATGGAAAAATATATCTGGGTGAGGATTAACAGTAACAACAAAAAAGTAATTGTTGCCTGGCTGGTGTGGCTCAGTGCTTGAGTGTCGACCCATGAACCAAGAGATCTCATTTCAATCCCATATCAGGGCACATGCCTGGGTTGTGGGCTCAATCCTCAGTAGGGGGCATGCAAGAGGCAGCCGATTGATGTTTTTCTCTCATCAATGTTTCTATATCTTTATCCCTCTCTTTTTTTCTTTTCATTTCTTCCTTCATTGATAGATATGTATTTATTGCCATTTTATTACACCAGAGGCCCAGTGCACAGATTTGTGCACCAGTGGGGTGCCTCAACCTGGCCTGTACCTCTCGCAATCTGGGACCCCTCGGGGGATGTTGGACTGCCTGTTTTGGCCTGGCCTGTGGGGACTGGACAGAAAGCAGCAATCTGACATCCCCCGAAGGATGTAGTAGTGCACAAATGGCAGGAGCTGGGAGTAGCCTGAGCCTGGGTTGAGCGCCATTCCCACTCATCCTGGCCCCATTGCACCTGCCACCGCTGGGTAGCGCTGCCATGGAGGCGGAAGAGGCTTATGCTGTGGCAGCTGTGCTTGCCAGCCGTGACCCCGGTGTCTGGCGCCCGGTCATCAGCTGAGCAGCCCTCCCACTGTGGGAGCTCACTGACCACCAGGGGGCAGCTCCTGCATTGAGCGTCTGCCCCTGCTGGTCAGTGCATGTCATAGCGACCAGTGCATGTCAACTGGTCGTTTGAGCATTCAGTCATTTGGTCACTTAGGCTTTTATATAAATAGATTATTTATTTATTTTTTCTTCTTTTTAAAGAAGACTTTGTAACATTTCTTGTAATACCGGTTTGGTAGTGATGAACTCCTTTACCTTTATCTTGTTTGGGAAACTCTTTATCTGTCCTTTGATTAGGAATGATAGCTTTTCTGGGAATAGTAATCTTGGTTGTAGATCCTTGCTTTTCATCACTTTGAACATTTTGTGCCAATCTTTTTTGGCCTGCAAATTTTCCTTTGAGAAATTGGCTGATAGTTTTATGGGAGTCCCTTTATAGGTAACTAATTGTATTTCTTATGCTTTGCTTAAGATTCTTTCTTTGTCTTATCCTTTTGCATTTTAATTCTGATATGTCTTGGTGTTGGGCCTCTTTGGGTTCATCCTATTTGGGACTCTCTGCACTTCCTGGACTTGTATGTTTGTTTTCTTTAGCAGGTTAAGAAAGTTTTCCATGATTACTTTTTCAAATAGGTTTTCAATTTCTTGCTTCTTCTTCTGTCACCCCCATAATGTGACTGTTGGTGTGCTTAAAGTTTTTGGACATTCATTTTTCTTCTTCTTTTTTTTCTGATTTTATTGGGTGTTTTCTGCTTCCTTATATTTCAAATCACTGATCTGATTCTTTGTTTCACTATCCTACTCTTCATTCTCTGTAATTTAGTCTTCATTTTAGTGTATCCTTCATTTCTGACTGGTTCTTTTTTATGGTTTCCATATTCTTTTTATGCTGTTGAAATTCTCACTAAGTTCCCTGAGTGTGCTTATAACCATTGTTTTGAACTCTGTTTGTTTGCCTCCTTTTAGTTTAGTTTTATTCTAGAGATTTCTTCTGTTCTTTCATTTGAGACCTGTTACTTGGTCTCCTCATTTTGGCTGCTTCCCTGTGATTGTTTCTATGTATTGGGTAGAGCTGCTATATATCCTGGACTTATGTAGTAGGTGTCCTGTAGGGCCCAGTGACTTAGCCTCCCTGGTCACCTAAGCTGGGCACTTCAGGTGTGCACCTGTGTGGGCTGTGTGTATTGTCCTGTTGTAGTTGAACCTTGATTGCTCTTGGTGCATCACTGGCCAATAGGCTTAGAGGACTGGCTGAGATTACAGTGGAGGAGCTGCTGTGCAGGGGAAAACCACATGGAACAGAACTCACTTTAGTGGGGCTTTGGTATCTGCTGAGTTTTCCCCTTGCATGTGTTGCACGTGGAGATGGTTGTGTTATAATCCAGTGTGGTTGAAGTTGACCACTAGGTGCACTGGCCCTGTGGCCTTCCAGGAGGTACAAGGTCAGTTACTACCTGTGTGATGCCTGGGACCACCTGGCATGAGCTAGAGAAACTGCTTGGGTGGGCTAGCAAGTTGGGTGGGGCATGGTTTCAGGGAATCACCAGGGCAGGTTGAACAGTGTTAGCTGCATTGATGGAGACTTAGATATGGTGTCAGCCTACCTGCTCTGTGTGTGTGTGTGTGTGTTTTGGCGGGGGGGGGGGAGTTTGAGGGTGTGTGAGGGGGAGTTTGAAGGGGGGAAGGCTTAGCAAAGGAACAATGGCCTCTGCCAGCACTTCTGTCTGGGAGAAAGCTGCCCTTCCAGCCATTGTCCTGAAGCCAGAAAGTTCAGTTTCTCCCTGGTGCTGTTTGAACTGTAGCCCCAGTGCTGGAGCCCAAGGCAAGTGAGTCAAAGTAAGTCTGTGCTTGGACCCTATAAGAGGAATGCCTGGGACTCCAGGAGCCCTCCATCTCACTCAGCCACTGTCCCTGCTGGTTTTCACAGCCAGAAGTTATGGAGACTTCTTTTTCTGGCCCTGGAAACCTGGGCTGGGGATTCTTTTGTGCGGCCAGGACCTCTTGTTTCCTAGGGGGAACCTCTGCAGCTGAGATATTCCTCTCAAATTTTAACCACCACACATGAGTGTAGGACCAGCCCAACTATATATCTCACCTCCTCCTACCAGTCTCTATGTAGCTTCTTCTTTATATCCTTAGTTATAGGACTTCTGTTCAGCTAGATTTCAGGTGTTGTTTTTGAGTTGTAATTTTGATGTGGCTATGGGAGGTTCTAAGTACTGCTTTTTGTTTGTTTGTTTGTTTGTTTGTATGTTAATCCTCACCAGAGGATATTTTTAGAGAGAGTGAAAGGGACAGGGAGAGACACAGAGAGAGAAACATTGATGTGAGAGAGACACATCAGTTGGTTGCCTCTCACATGCACCCTGGCCAGGGCCAGGGTTCGAGCCTGCAACTGAGGTACGTGCCCTTGACTGGAATTGAACCCATGACCCTTCAGTCCATGGGCTAATGCTCTAACCACTGAGGAAAGCCAGCTAGGGCCCAAGTACCACTTTTACTTATAAACACTCCATCTTGACCAGAATTGGGTGGTTCCAGTTTTTGATAATTATGAAGAAAGTAGCTATCAATATTTATATACAGGTTATTTTGGACACATTTTAATTTCTCTTAAGTAGATTTATTGGGTTACAAGAGGAGTGTATGTTTAACTTTGTAAGAAACTACAAGACTTTATCAAAGTAGTTGTATGATTTTATACTTCCATCAGAAGTATGGGTTCAACATTCAACAACTGGTGTTGTAAATTTTTAATTTTAGGTATTCTAGTGAGTGTGTGGTTTTAGTCTTCATTTTTGTAATGACTGATAATGTTGAGCATCTTTTCATTTGCTTATTATCATTTTATATATCTTGTTTTGTGTCCATTCAAATGTTTTGCTCACTTATTTTTTTTGTCTTCTTGTCATTGTGTTGTCAGAATTCTTTGTATTTTCTGGATACGAGACCTTTGTTGAATAAATGTGTTGCCAATATTTTTTTCTCATTCTCTGGCTTGCAGTTTTACTTTCTGAATGATATATTTTGAAGGGCAAACATTTAAATTTTGATTAAGCCCAGTTATTAATTTTTTACTTTTAGAGTTGATGTTTTTTTGTGTCCCAAGAAATCTTTGCTTACCCTAAATTCTCAAAGATTTTCTCCTGTTTTATTCTAGAAATTTTATAGCTTCAGCTTTAAATTTTAGTTCTGTGATCCATTTTGGTATATGGTGTGAGATAAGGGTTGCAACAAATTTTTCTCATCTGTATAGCTGATTCAGCACCATTTGAAAAGAGTCCCCCCCCCCCCAACCCCCCACCATTGAGTTACCTTGGCACCTTTGTTGAAAGTCAGTTGACCCCTTAAATGTGAATTTATTTTTGGATTTCTTATTCTGTTCCATTAACCTATCTGAATTCTGATCTTATTAAATATGTGAGCATAATAAAAAAGTTGTTATTTTCACCACTGAGTTAAGAGTAGCTTAGGACAGTGGTTGGCAAACTCATTAGTCAACAGAGCCAAATATCAACAGTATAATGATTGAAATTTCTTTTGAGAGCCAAATTTTTAAAACTTAAACTATATAGGTAAGTACATTGTTATTAACTTAATTAGGGTACTCATAAGCTGGCCTTTGCTAAACACTCAAGGGGCCAAAGAGCTGCATGTGGCTCGTAAGCCGCAGTTTGCCTACCATTGGCTTAGGATATAGTAAAAGTAACCTGAACAGAAGGTATGTAGGACCCAAATTTTCTTTGTAGAAAAGTTTTAAATTGTAAATTAAATTTCTTTAATAAATATAGGGTTATTTACATCTTCTGTTTCTTCTTGTGTCAGTTATGGAAATTTATGCTGATCAAGGAATTTGTAATACTAACTTCTTTATTGTGTAAATGGTAGTACCATTAACTGAAATAGAAATGATTGAGGGAGCTTTTCTTTTTTTTGGGTGGGAATTTAAAGTTCTTATGTGTCATGGTACATTGAGATTCCTATTAGACATTTAAGTAGAGATTATATATGAAGTCTGGTATTTGGGACAGAAGTCATGTCTGAAGACACAAACACAGTACTAGTAGTATATACAGAGAATATTTCAAGTCATGGGACTGGATGAGGTCATTAGGAAATACTGAATGATGTCTTTACTTAATAAAACTCTATTGTATACTTAAAAGTTGCTAAGAGAGTAGATGTTAATTAAGTGTCCTGACTACACACTCATGAAAGGTAACTATGTGAGGTAGTAGATGTGTTAATTAGCTTGATTGTGGTAATCATTTCACAATATATACATATATCAAATCATCATGTTGTACACTTTAAATATGCACAATTCTTGTCAATTATACCTCAATAATGCTGTTTAAAAAAGAACTAGAAAATAATGTGGAGCTAGAAAATAATGTTGACACCAGTGAGATTCATACTTATTTCCTTACTTACAGAACTCTAAGATAATAAATTTATGTTGCTTTAAGCTTCTAACTTTGTGGTATGTTATTATAGTTGCAATAGAAAATTAATACAGATATTTTTATATGGGATTTTTTTTCCCAATAAAGGAATCATATGCACTGAATGAAAAAACAAACAAAAACTGCAATGATCTGCTGAGAAAACGTGAAGATATAGTGATTTATACATATTCCTACACTAGCATCCCAGTGCATGAAAATTTGTGCACTTGTGTGTGGGGGTGTCCCTCAGCCTGGCCTGTGCCCTCTCGCAGTCCGGGACCCCTTGAGGGATGTCCACCTGCCAGCTTAGGCCCACTCTTTGAGTCGGACATCCTTAGTGCTGCCAAGGAGGCGGGAGAGGCTCCCACCACCACTGCTGCCCTCCCAGAAGTCAGCCTGGCTTGTGGCTGAGTTGAGCTCCCCCAGTGGGAGTGCACTGACCACCAGGGGGCAGATCCTGCATTGAGCGTCTGCC
Organism: Corynorhinus townsendii; assembly: GCA_026230045.1. NCBI lineage: Eukaryota > Metazoa > Chordata > Mammalia > Chiroptera > Vespertilionidae > Corynorhinus > Corynorhinus townsendii. The sequence goes on along the minus strand of JAPDVU010000001.1, from coordinate 158,260,018 downwards.
CCCTGGTAATCAGTGCACATCATAGCAACGGGTAGTTCTAGGTTGTTCCACCATTAGGGTCAATTTGCTATTACCCTTTTATTATATAGTATTATTATATAGGATAGGAATAAAATATACTGTTAAAGAGGATGGGAGGAGGTTGAAGAGGATATGGGAGGATAAATGGTGATGAAAGCAGACTTGATTTGGGGTGTTGAACACATAAGGCAATATACAGATGATGTATTATAGAGTTGTACACTTGAAAACTATATACTTTTATTAACCAATTTTATCCCAATCAATTCAATAAAAATAAATAATTTCATTAAAATATTAAAACATTATTAATATAATATACCTTCTTAAAGTGGTTTATAAATTTAATATACTTGTAAAAAACTCACAGAATTTTTTGAGTAAGTTTTCCAATAATACTATAAAGTTTATTTGAAGAAATAAACAGCTGAGAATAGTTAAGAGGATGATTGGATTTGCATAATTTTTGAGCTGTTGATTTATGAATTAACTGGTATCACTCACTAGACTAAAATATATCAGTTTTTGTGGAATGGACAAGTCCAACCATGAAGACTGTGTGACACACTCCATAGGTAAAGAGGATGATGTTATACTGTGGTCGAAAGGAGTAGGATTAGAGGTCAGAGAGCTGCTATATAAAATTAATATAATGTCAATTTTAATGTAGTGATGAAATGGTATAGAATACACTTAATACTAAAAATATATCTGATCTTTCTTTGCTTATTCTGAATGGAATTTAGAATTGATTGGGGCCTTTGGGTAATGATTTTATCAAATTCTCTTAACTTGTAGAAATAATGCTTATGAGTACTCTAGAGAATTGGCTGCCAGAAAATACGAATACCTGCATATATAATAGAGAATGAGTATAGGTCTTTGCACCTGCCATTTTCTCTGCCTAGAATGTTCTTCACCTTTTTTTTCTTATGGTTGGCTCCTTTTTTATCTTTCAGATCTTACTTTAATTGTCATTTCCTCAGAGAGGCTCTTCCTGATTACCCAATGTCGAGACACTCTCTTCTCTAACTAACAGCGTCCTGCTGTCTTCTTTCACAGTATTTGTCACCACCTCTAATTAAAATTTGTTTATATTTTTGTTTTCTATTTTCACTAGACTCTAAATTACATGAAGGGACTATATGTATATTTTATTTATGACTATAAACCAAGTACTTAGCACATAATAAGTGCTCAGTACATAAATACTAGTCAAATGAATGAATAATAAGATATCCCAATTTCATTGCTTTGATAGCAGACTTTTCTTGGACACTTGAAAAATATCAATAATTTCAGTGGTTCAAAGTCTTCTTTCTTTACCCCTTTATTTTATGTTTATTTAAATTATTTATTGTTGAAAGTATTACACGCCTCCTTTTCCCCCCATTGACCTCTCCCCATCCATTCCCGCCCCCCAGCACAGGCCCTCACCCCCCCTACTGTCTGTGTCCATTGGTTATGCTAATATGCATGCATACTAGTCCTTTGGTTGATCTCTTATCCCATCACCCTCACCTTCCCCTGCCTTCCCTATGAGGTTTGTTGGTCTGTTCAATGTCTCTATATCTATTTTTATTCATCAGTTTATGTTGTTCATTATATTCCACCAATGAGTGAGATAACGTGATATTTTTCTTTCTCTGATAGGCTTATTTCGCTTAGCATAATGCTCTCCAGGTCCATTCATGCTGTTGCAAATGGTAACAGTTGTTTCTTTTTTACACTGGTGTAGTATTCCATGGTATAGATGTACCACAGTTTTTTAATCCACTCATCTGCTGATGGGCACTTAGGCTGTTTCCAAATCGTAGCTATGGTAAATTGTGCTGCTATGAACATAGGGGTGCATATATTCTTTTGGATTGGTGTTTCTGATTCCTTGGGATATATTCTTAGAAGTTGGATTATTGGGTCAAATGGGAGTTCCATTTTTAATTTTTTGAGGGAACTCCATACTGTTTTCAACAGTAGCTGCACTATTCTGCATTCCCACCAGCAGTGTATAAGGGTTCCTTTTTCTTTCTTTTAAAAAAAAATTTTTTTTTATTGTTTTAAGTATTACAAATAGTAGTACATATGTCCCCTTTTTTTTCCCCCCATTGACCTCCCCTACCCCCCGGTACATGCCTTCACCTGCCTGCCCTCCCCCCGCTCCAGTGTCTTGTATCCATTGGTTGTGCTTATATGCATGCGTACAAGTCCTTCGGTTGGTCTCTTACGGCCCCCCTCGCCCAACCTCCCCTGTCTTCCCAATGTAGTTTGAGAGTCTGTTCAATGCTTCTTTGCCTCTGTATCTTTTTCCCACCATTTCTTTCCTTTAAAAAGTTTTGCCTTTGCAGACTAGAAATAAACATATAATAACAAAACAAAACAAAACAAAAAAATGTTTGAGTCCCAATTTCAACGTCCAACAGTTCTGAGTCCCTGTTTCAATGTCTAACAGTTCCTTATGTGTACATGTCAGCAATGATATCTGGATGGTGGGCACATGATGGCAATGCAGGTCCGACCCTCTCTGGTTTGGTCCTAGGCAACCTGCAGTGGTGCACAGCTGCTGACTGCTAGCGTGACAAGGCGTTGTCAGCATCTTCCATCTCTGGACTGTTTTTTCCTCTTGTCTTCTGGTTGGAGCAGACCTGTCAATTCCTCTCTGTTGCAGGAATCCATCTGGTCTTGGAGTTGTTTTCTGAAAATATACAAACATATTCTTGACCACAAGTTAATAAAGGAATCTTTTCTATATAATTGATTTGGGATCCTTTTTATTTTTGTTCAAACTATTTTCCTTTGTCTTATTTAGACCCCATGTGTGTTTTTCATGGCTGTCTTGCTGTTAGCATTACAAATGAAAATTAATTTTGTAAAGTAAAAATTTCCTAGATGTAATTTACTTATAGGATATTTTTCCTTACATGATATTACCCTACTATTCCCCCCCCTTTTTTATTAATGGATGTTTTTGTAAATTTTATAATGCAGTCTTGATAACTTTAAATTTAAATTTATTTTTTTTTTGCCCAAAAATATGACTGCTTTAGGTTCATTGCATATTCAGGAATTTTACCATGAGATGAACTACCAATAGAAATTTCAGTTATTACTTTAAGAACAGCTTTTTGTCCAGTACAATTAAATTTACTTGAATATTCACTTATTTCAATTAGCCTATTTAAATTAATCTGAAAACTTGATTACTATTTTACTGTCAAATTTAATACTCTACCAACAATCTTAGTTTACCCTGTAAATACTAGTGGGAAGGATTATTTGCATTCTTGAGTGGCCCTGAGCATTCCTGATGCTAGGCTGAATTTAGATATAGGGCAGCTGCTGTCAGCCAAGTCTCTTGTCTGTTACCTGGGTCCTGATCTGAGCTGGGCCAAGTCTCTGTCTGTCACCTGTATCTCGATGTGAGCTGGGCCAAGTCTCTTTCTGTTGCTTGGGTCCCGATCTGAGCTGGGTGTGGGAAGCGTGAAGCAGCCATGGGGGCAGGAAACCTCCTTCAGAAGGGGCGAGGGTTCAAGCCCCTGCAATGTTGGGGGGGTGAGGGTCTGTGCCCCACTTTTGTTGCCCCCCAAGTTCTCTCCTGATGGCCCCTCTGCGACTGTGCCTGTCTTTGGTTGTTCCTTCCTTGAGGAATCTTACCCGTCTCTGGCTAACCAGCTATCCTCTGGGGTCAAGCAGGATGGTGTGAGGTTCAGTTCTGTCTCCTTGGTAGCCTATGCCCCCGTGGCCTCCAAACCCAGCACCTGCCTTGGGAACCCCTGGCCTGCTGGCGGGATCCCGATGCTGATCACTTATCTCAGGGAACTCGGGTTTCTTCTCCAGTGAGGCCCCAGCTCACACAATTGGATGTGAGACAGATCCATGGTACCAGCCCCCATGAGGCTTCAAGCTCAGCATGAACAGAAAGCTCAGGCAACAGCTGAGGGCAATTGGATTGTGAGAAGAGGGTCCCTCTTGGCACAAAGGGCAAAAGGGGCCAATATAGGATGCTCAAGTGCCTTCCCAGTGCCTTAATTCCTTCTGCAAGGGATTAAATCCTTTCATGTCCCCCCCCCCCCCTTTTTTTTTAATTGCTGCCAAACATTCAAAGAATTAGTTTGTAAGTTTGTTTGGGATAATTGTAAAATATGCTGTTGTAAAATATCTAAAATTATAATGACATTGTAAAAGAATATCATGTAAGGATATTCTTTGCCCTAGGCTCTGGCAATTCCATTTCAAACTGGCTGTCAATTTCTTTTTGTAGCTTTATATAAACTTTGTCAGGGAGGCAAAAACACAAATTACTTACTTTAGTTCAAGAGGCCAAATATATTGACTTTCAATTACAATCCTTATGACTTTTGAAGGAAACTTCTCTTTGTTTCCTTCCAAAATAATTTTCAGGCTACAGAGAGTTTCATTTAAAAATTTTTGTCACGTGAAACAATTTCTCTTAAGGTTATGGTGACCACTTTATCCGAGGGAACCCTGCTCTTCCCGGCTGCAATCTGTCTCACCAGCTGTGCCTCCTTCACCAATTTGGGGTGGATTCTACTCGTTTCAGCTGCTCCCTCTAATTGCTCCGGGACAAGGCTCAGGACACGTCCTTCTATTCCGCTGCCATTTTGTCTTTCCTGAGGGTTCCTTTTTCTCCACATCCTCACCAGCACTTGTCATTTGTTGATTTGTTGCAAAGTCTTCTTTATAAGTCACCAAAGTTGTATGAAAATTCAATTTGTCTTATTTACCAGTGTTTGGGACCACTGTCATATATGCAGCCCATCTTTGGCCCAAGTGTCAATATATGGCATATGACTGTAGTCTGATAGATATGGTATGTAAATCATTCTTAGCAAGGCATTTCTTTGATTTGGAGCACAAAGCATCTTAAGGACTTAGACATTTTTTTTCTTTCCTCTTCTTTCTACGCATTAACTTTTTCAAGGTATTCTTTATGCCTTCATTCCTTAGGGTATAGATGATGGGATTCAGAGGGGGGTGACAACAATGAAAAACAGACACCATCTTGTCCTCTGGAAGACTGATGGATAGATGAGAGTAGATGAAGATACGATATCCCAGGAAGAGTATGACTATGGTGAGGTGGGCTGCACAGGTAGATAAGGCCTTCCACCACATCTGCTGTTTCAGATTCACCAGGATGATTGTGTAGGGCACCACAAGAACCACAAACAGACCACAGCATTTAGTCCACTGTTGGAGTTGATGAGAAACTCCATGGCATGGGTATCAGTGCAGGCCAGTTTGATAACCTGAGGTACATGGCAGAAAAGTTGTCAATCTCATCAGGATCACAGTAGGGCTCTGTCATGATGCCCTAAGACAGTAATTTCAATGATTTAGTTTCCAGAAGGCAGAAGCTTTTCACCAAGCTACTGGATAATTGGCAATGTGGTTGAGCATTTTTAAAAACAATTATTTAGAGGAAGGTGGATAAAACCTTGGAAACTTTAAAAAATCTGGAGAGGGTGAGGGAAGCTTGCTTCTTTTCCATCCCTCAATTGAGGGCTGACTTGCTCATTCTTAAGCTGGAGGTTAAGATTGCAGCCTCATGTCATCACTATCTTGATTAGATTATCCTCAGCTCTTTTTAAAGTCTAATTCTGTTGCATGGCCCACAAATAAAACAAAGTAATTTTTAAATTTTATTTTAAACTAGTGTAATTTTAAAATTTGAATATATTTTTACTGATTTCAGAGAGATGGGAGAGGGAGAGAGAATTATTGACTGGTTGCCTCCTGCACGCCCCCTACTGGGGATCGAGTCACAACCTGGGCATGTCCTCTGACTTGGTTCATGGGTCAACGCTCAACCATTGAACCACACTAGTTGGGCTAAATTAATCTACCTTTGACCCAAATCTCATTATTTTTAAATAGGAAATGTATGTATTATATAGATCACAAGATCTTAGCCCTTAAAGGAACTTGAGAATTTACCTACTCTATTTCTTGTTTTCACTCACAAATAGAGAAAATGAGGCTCAGTGAGGTAAAGCAATTGGCCCAAGTTCACAGAGAATTGGAGTAATAACTGAGTCTAAAGCTCAAGTCTCCTAATTCCTGGGCTAGGCTGTCTCCACTCTACCAGCACTCTGACCTGCCTTTTGGTGATGATTGGCTTAATCTGGCTTTTGTTTTTTGTAAAATGCTGTTGGAGAAGGATGAGGAAGAAAAGGAATGTTTTACATATTCTTTCAGTTTTTAATCTAGGGATTACAATCTGTTCTAAGGTTTCAAAAAATGGGCTTCAGAAACAATGTAAACGTACTTAGGTGTATCTCTTTATTCTTCCTTCTCTTCCCAGCAGTAAAATAGAGGGAATAAGCTCTGTGATACACAACCATGACCAATTTCAAAACCACAGATTCACTACGTACTTAAAGAGACGTTTGTGCTAGCTCTGCAGGAACTGGTTCAGTTTGGAATTTTTCTCACCCACTGATGGACAGAGTGAGCCAAAGAGCCTGGGGGAGGGGTCATTTCTCTCATTTTCTAGTATAAATAAAAAAGCCTTTGTATCTGTGGCGTCACTGTCCATAGCTGGATTCCCATGATGAAGGAGTCTGTCTCATCCAGATTTAAACTGACCAGAACCAGATTTGGGAGGAGATAATGTAATGGGATTGCTTCCTGTGGGGTGTTGGTGCTAAATGAGTTCAGTTGTTAGATGTTCAGAATGAAATACGCTAAAATTCTCACATTTAATGTGGCTGTTTTTCAAGTCTTGATAATTCTTTTATATGAAAGTGACATGCTAATCTTTTCATTATTCCATACATCTTAGTTGTTTCTTCCATCAGTGGTGTGCAGCCCTGTTATCTATCAGGTTCTGTTGCTTTCCTTGATGATACTCCAGGAAAAGGAAACCTACATCTCTTGCAGCCAGAGTTCCATCATCAATGGCACCATGTTTTGATACCAGTGGTCCAAGGAAAGTTGGGGGTCAGGGTTCCATTTTCTAAGTAATTCAACTTGTAGTAGCTGGACTTTTTCTAATCAAAACTGGAATGTCCCCTAATACATCTAATCTGTCCTAGGGGGGCAGAATAGAGTCAGAGTGGCCCACATTCCTGTGCTGTAACAGACACTATGAGAAGAACTCAGAGACCAATGTACACCAAAACCCTTTGCTTCAGAGTGCAGAGCAAGGTAAAGTGACATTAGCAAAGCAGGACTTATAGCAGAGAAAATTTGACATGGTTTTAAATTAAATTTATGATCACTGTTGATTAGTTGCCCTTGCCAGAACTGCTGGAATTTTATGTAGATGGACAGAATGCATTGTTTCTCAGTCTGACTTCTTTCACTCTTCATAATTATTTTGAGATCCATATATTTTATTTCTTGTTTCAGTGGTTTATTTCTTTTTAGTGTTGAGTAGTATTCAATTGTGTGAATATACTGCAGTTTGTTTTTCCAGTTTATACAGATATGGTTGTCAAAGAAAGGTGGAACATATATAATTAACTGAAAGATGCATGGAACATCTACAACAAAAAGCCCAGAAGTAAATGGTGCTATATTTAAAAATTTAATATGTGATTAAAATGCATAAGTCAATGAATTACATAAACTTAACTCAATTACTTGGAATCACTGAATAGAAATTTGGAGCAAAAAATATAATTAGATCCCCCCTCACCTGATATAGCATGAGTAATTAAGCAGAGCATTGATATAAAGATCATACAACGTATTTTATTAACTAGATTGGGTCATGATCTTCTTTTAGGAAGATTATTTGGCAGTGATATGCAGTACAGTTTAGAAATAAGTGACCTGTATATGAAAGCCAAAGCAAGGAGGCTATGATAGCATTAGGGGCATGAGTTAATAACAACAATGGTAATAAGTATGAAGAGGAAATGGAAACTATTAGAGAGATTTCAAAATTTCAAAGGAAGAAATAATAGGGTAATAGGCTTTTATATTTTCCTAACCAAAATTAAATTAAGCAATCTCTTACTTTTTTTTCTTTCTATATTTCTCTTCAGGTGGCAGACGCTCTTACCATTTCTGTTACAACACTGAATAGGAGACTATAGTTTTAGATCTGGTTCAATCACAAACTTTCTGGGTGATCTTAGGCAAGCTGTGTAAGCTTCCAAAAGGCCTGCTTTTCTCTCCTATAAAATGAATGGGCTTCAGCAGGTAGACTCTAAGACTTCGTCCAGTTTCAAGTTCTTAGATGATAAGAATTTATTATTTTGAACCTCATCCCAGTTGGGCCTAAGACGACAGACTAATTCAGCTGGAAAGGAAAAGAATGAGTGAATTGTATGGACTACCTACCCACACAGGGCCCTAGTAAAGTAGTTAACCACAATCTAGATTAAAAATCCTCTCTGCATAATGTTTTCTTTTAATGACGAAGGGAGCTATGCACAAAGGAGTAGGGTTGTAGGGTAGTAAATTGCTACTGCTCTGTTGGGTCAAATGGCACTCAAGAGGTTAGGTGTTTGTAACTGGAGCACACATAAAGTTCAGGGGAGAAAGAAGTCTAGAGTTTAGTTACTTTTGACAAATTACAGTTCAATAGGGACTGACTGTTAAAGTGATCCAGAGGGAAATTCAACTTTTAAATTAATCTCCTGTGTTTTTCTGGGCATGCCAACATCACAGATAAGAGGATACCTCTAGCCGTTCATTATAACTCTTGCTCTCACTGATTACTCTCTGGTCTCTAAATGCTTCTCTGTGGTGAGAATAACAGTTAATAAAGGGGATTGTGTCCCCAAGTGGACCTTATTAAAAATGTTGTGGTTATGAGGTGATTAACTTACGTAAATGACTTAATGTGCAATGCACCAAGCGATGCACACAGAACACATCTTGGGGTCAGAGAATCACAAAGTCTAGTCACACTCCAGAGAACGGTTTAGCATTTAAATGTGAATTCTGGGACAACAACAATATCCCTGAGAATTACTGCTTTGATGTTAGAGCCCTGTCAGGTTAGAGAGTTATTTAAAAATAAATGTTTCACCTACTTCCCCAAAGTTTTGTCTTTGAAATGACTACCAGAGAGATACAGGTATTGCTGAAAGATAAAGAGTAGGAGATAAAGGTCTGGAAATGGAACTTTATAGGATATCCAAGTAAAAGGAGAAAACTAAGGGAAGAAGAAAAGAAGTGGTCTCAGAAGTTTTAGGAGAATTAGGCTTGGGAAGAATCATGGAAGTTCTCAGCACTGTTCTCTTATAATTGTAAGAAGAAAAGTGGTCCCTCCTGTTCTGTTTTGGAAGTTTGTGTAGGATTGGGGTTCATTCTTTAAGCATTCAGTATTATTTGCCAATGAAGCTATCTAGGCCTGAGCTCTTTATGAGATTTAAAAAAATTCAATTGCAGTTTACATTCAATATTATTTTGTACTAGAGGCCCAGTGCATGGATTTGTGCACTGGTGGGGTCCCTTGGCCTAGCCTGCAGAGATTGGGCTGAAACCAGCTCTCTGACATCCCCCCAGGGGTCCCGGAATACGAGAGGGCACAGGTCAGGCTGAGGGACCCCACTGTGCACGATCGGGGCTGGGGAGGGCTGCAGAGGGCTCTAGGTTGTGTCTGGCCCGTCTCACCCAGTCCCGATTGGCTGGACCCCAGCAGCAAGCTAATCTACCCGTCAGAGCGTCTGCCCCCTGGTGGTCAGTGCACATCATAGTGACTGGTCAAATGGTCGAACAAGTGGTTGGACACTTAGCATATTAGGCTTTTATTATAAAGGATTGGTTTCAGGTGTACAACATACTGGTTAAACAATCATATACTTTACAAAATGTTCCCCCTGATATTTCCAGTACCCACCCGGCACCACACATAGTTATGATATTATTGACTATAATCCCTATGCCGTATTTTATATCCCCCTGACTATTTTATGAGTACCAATTTATGTTTCTTAATCCCTTCACCTTTTTCACCCAGCCCTCAACCCCTCTTTCCCTTCTGGCCACCAGATTGACCTCTGAATCAATGAGTGCTTTTATTTTTTTTCTTTGGCTCGTTTAGCTTCCACATATAAGTAAAATCATATGGTATTTGTCTTTCTCTGATTTCCTTAACTTAGCATAATACTTCTAGATCCATCCATGCTATTACAAATGGTAATAGCACATTCTTTTTTTTTTTATTTTGTTAATCCTCAGCTGAGGATATTCCCCCACCCCCCCCTTGCTTTACAGAGAGAGTGGAAGGAGGGAGGGAAGGGGGGAGAGAGAGAAACATTGATAGGAGAGAGATATTATCAACTGGTTGCCTTATAAAACCCAGGTATATGCCCTTGACTGGGAATTGAACCTGTGACCAGCTCATAATTGGACAGAGATTTCCTTAAATGTTTGGAATCAGTAGACCTCCTGCCCTTTGCCACTGTCTTTGTGTGCAGGTTTGGGCACTCCTTCAATGTTTGGACAGGCAGTTTACAACTCTGCCTTAGCTTTCACTTCTTTCCTTCACAGCTTCCAGGTCAGCCCTAGGTGAAAGATTAGGGCCTTCTTAGCTGGGCAAATCATTTGAATAGGTAATATTGGAAAGGAGAACACGGCTCAATTTCACTAATAGTAAGGTAATACAAATTAAAATGAGACTCCACACTCAGCATGTTGATTAAATTTAGACAGTTTTATAATACCGACTATTGTTGAGAATTGATGAGACTGGAATGCTCATGCCCTGCTGTAGAAGTGTATGTCGCTATCGCTAGTTTGAATGTTTAATTAGTGAAATTTAGTATGCATATGTACTATGATGGGACAATCTTTCCTGGAAATTCTCTCACAGTTAATAAGGGAAAATATAAAAATACGTTCACTGCTGTGTTGGTGGGGGTTAGAGGCAGCCTATGAGTCCAGGACTAGGGGACTGCATAAGTAAATGTAGAGGAAGCACATGCTAAAATATTTTGCAGTGGTTAGAAACTTTGAACCAGATGTTAACCAGTAATCTAAAAAAGAATTTTAAGTCATCTATAGCTATATACCCCTTTACTGCAGGAAGAAGCTGCTTGGACATTTAATCAGCTCATTTGTATAATTGTATTCCCTTTTGTGTTTCCTTTTATGCTTCAGTTGTCAGAAATTTCAGAGCTCAATTTAATCACAGTAGCTATATTAGTCCTTCCACTAAAGAAATATGTGCCTACTTGTCTTTGATTTTTCCATTCTAATTTAATAGCCATATTGGAATTTTATATTTTTTGGAAGCTTTTGGGGGTTATAAATATAAATAAAGGTCTCTTGAATCTAAACAATAATCTTATCATAATTAAGGAATATCCCAGTGAAAAAAGAGAAAAGATTAGGGAAGAAACTAATTTCTCCTGACTTGTGAGATTATTTAAAAAAAAAAAAAAGAAAGAGGAAATAAAATGAATCAAGCAACCACCTTAGGATGAGAAAGAAATATTTAATTCCGTGCAAGTGTGTGTTTAAATAACCTCTCACCTGAGTGAAGAACATATTTTGGTAACCAGAGGTTTCTAAGAAGGCACATATTTCCTGTAGATAATCTTTATATCTCTATTGAAGTTGCATAAGAATGAGAAGTTTGAACAAAAGCAAAAGGAATGAAATCTCTTCAAGTAGCCAGGTCCCTCAGAGGCGGTTTTGGGAAATGATTTTCCATCAATTCCCAGGTAGTCCACTAGGTGGTGCTGCACATTAAAAACTGCTGCATAAACTCTGAATTGTCACAAAACTTATTTACTCATCTTTTTCAAATAAAATGCCAAGAAAATCTGTTTAAAACAATAAAATTCAAAGGGGGAACTAGTAAACCCTGTATTAATAACAAAGGGGATAATCTCAGGCTACAAAATGAGGGTAGGTACCATCCAAAAAAGATAATCTCCAAATGCAGCTTTTGGGCTTCCTTGACCCAGACCCTTTTGGCTACAGAAAAGTATAATGAGATTTTTCTTTCTATACTTTTCCCAAACCACCTTGGATGCAAGGAGTAAAATTTTGATGAGTATGTTTACAAAGTAATTTTTGTGCCTTAAAAAAATCTCAACTTTCACCTACCAGTTACTAAAATTTCATAATCATTTTTAACATGTTAGTATGTCATCATATCACATGTGAAAAGTTCAGTATACTGTTTGTGTGAATACATCACTTTAATATGAATAATGAAGTAGTCTCTCATCAATTAGGTGACTTCTTTTGTTACCTTTAGAGAATGAAGCACGCTTCTTCAGTGATTAAATTTGCACAACTGTGGTGATCTCTGAAAGGCTACATTCCCTTGTAAGACTACCTACTCAGAACAAAGCATAAGTGAAGCCACTCTTAAGCAGCTTCACAACTGAAGTCACTCTCCTGTAATTCACAGATTCTGGCTGTTGATGTCATTGACACAAGGAAGAAAATGCAAAACAGGAGGCCTTAAATTGGCTTGCTGGTGAGCATCACACATACAGGGGAGGCCTGAGACCAGCTGCGGTATGACTATCGCTTTGCAGAGCACCCTGGAAGTGGTGTGGTTGGGGCTCCTCTTTAGCTCTCTCTGGAAGGGTGAGTAGGCTTCTTCACTCTCTGGTCTTGGAAAAGTGTATGCCATTATTTTAAAATTTGGACTAATTTTTCAAAAAATTAGATATATTAATGTTCACTGTACCTAAAAGGCTATTAACAAGCTAGTAGCAGCATAAGTCTCACAGCCTTCTTTATTTGTTTCCTGCAGTTGCAGAGAGCAAGGACCAGGTATTTCAGGACTCCACCATGGTATCTTCAGAGGGAGCTGTGGTGGAAATCTCCTGTAATCACTCGATATCCAATGCATACGATTTCTTCTGGTACCTTCACTCCCCAGGATGTGCACCAAGACTCCTTGTAAAGGGGTCAAGGCCTTCTCAGAAGGGACGCTACAACATGACATATGAGCGATTCTCTTCTTCACTCCTCATCCTCCAGGTGCAGGTGGCAGATGCTGCCACTTACTACTGTGCTGTGGGGGACACAGAGGCAGAGAACCCATGGAGAGCTGAACAGAAACAGGGAGAGAGTACAGCCTTTGCAGGAGGTAGACAAGAGAGCAGCAATAACTGCTTCCCCCCTGATTTGGTGTTCCCCAACCTTTTCTATTTGGCACTGCTATTAAAATGTGTTTTGAGTTCAGACACACTCTATGTCATTAAGCTCTCTGTTCAGTGGTGACAAGGAGAGAAAAATTCCCTTTACACTCAAATCCAGGAATTTGTTTATATATAGAGATTCCCCTCTCTATTGTATACATTGAACAGTTCCTCACTGGCTTATATTTCTCTAAAAATATAATTCCTGGAATTTAACAGCACACCTCAGATGTAGCTTGACCCATTATTAAACTACATAGAAACAATGAGAAAACTGGGTCAGGATGAGGAAAGGTATTAAACTGAAAAACTAAACAAGCTCTTGAGTTCACTGAGATATGAGGGTCATTGATTTATTGTCTCTTTTATTTGGAGTAGCAGAGCAGAAGATCAAATAATGGATTTCCCCATTTTTTTTGAGATTTCCCTAATTTATGTGAAAAAGTCTGATTTTTCTTTTAGTTGGACTGTTTTCTGTGTTAAAGTTTCATATAAAAAACATTGATTTTTTTCCTTATTCCAACTTTATTTTGTGTTGAATTTTCTCTGATGCTTCTGAATATAATCTATATTTCAGAGTCTGATGTTTGCAAAAGGCTTTTCATGATTTTACATGAATCATTCCTTGTTGTCTCCTGGAAAATCATTGACATTAATAGAGTTCTGGTGTTTATAAATAATAGTTTCTTGGAAAGGCAGTAGGCAGTCCTAGAGAAGTACCTGGAGTCTCAGGTTGAAGCTCTTTTGGTGCCCTTGTGTTGTGATATGCATGTCTCAATGGAGTCAAATAAGGAGTGAAGAGCAGTACCTCTTGGAGGGCAGGAACCCTGTAGGAGAGTAGAGACCTTCACCTGCACCATTTTGGGAATATTCCCCATTAGCGCACCTATCTCACATTTGACAGATCTCCAAATAGACATAACTGTACCTAGTTTACAATAGTTTGGGGGAACAGTTCATGTTTATTTTTTGTGAACTTGAAGATTCTTTCAATATAAATTGGAGAGTTGGGCAGATGGGGTTCGTATAGTAACTTGAATGTAGTTCAGATGGGGTGCGTATAGTAACTTGATCAGAAAAATAATTATCTGCACATAAATCTGTAAGGGCATGGAAATGATCAAGAGGTGCTAGAGAAAGTGGATGACCATTGTATGTTCAATGTGGCTTAGAAGCAATTATCTTCAGAACATTTCACCTCAAAGCAGCAGAGTATACATTCTTTTCAAGTGCCCACAGAACATTTTCTAGGATAGACCACATGTTAGGACACACATAACATCTCAATAAATTTAAGAAGATTGAAATCATATCAAGCCTCTTCTCTGACCATAATTGTAGGAAACTAGAAATCAATCACAAGATCATGGAGGCTATGCAACATGTTACTAAACAATTAATGGGTTAACAATGAGATCAAGGAAGAAATTAAAAGATACTTTTAAATAAATGAAAATGAGAACACAACAACCCCAAATCTATGTGATACAGTGAAAGCAGTCCTAAGAGGGAGATTCATAGCATCTTCTCTGACCATATGGTAGGAAGCTAGAAATCAATCACAAGATCATGGAGGCTATGTAACATGTTACTAAACAATGAATGGGTTAACAATGAGCTCAAGGAAGAAATTAAAAGATACTTTGAAATAAATGAAAATGAGAACACAGCAATCCAAAATCTATGGGATATAGTGAAAGCAGTCCAAAGAGGGAGATTCATAGCATTTCAGGCCTTGGTCAATAAACAAGAAAAATCTCAACAAGAATAACAAAAAACCCTTGACTAACCTAACTTCACACTTAAAGGAATTAGAAAAAGAACAACAAACAAAGCTCAAAGTGAGTAAAAGAAATAATATTTTATAATATAAAATATAAACTTCTCAAATAATAGAGACCAAAGAAGAAATAAATGAAATAGAGTCTAAAAACAAATACAAGAAATCAATGAAACTAAGAGCTGGTTCTTTATTTTATTTTATTTATTTATTTTTAAAATATATTTTTTATTGATTTCTGAGAGGAAGGAAGAGGGAGAGATAGATAGAAACATCAATGATGAGAGAGAATCATTGATTGGCTGCCTCCTGCACGCACCCCACTGGGGATTGAGCCCACAATTAGGCATGTGCCCTTGACCGGAATCGAACCTGGGACCCTTCAGTCCGTAGGCTGACGCTCCATCCATTGAGCCAAACCAGCTAGGGCAAGAGCTGGTTCTTTAAAAAGATAATCAAGATTGACAAGCCTTATGTACTACTATTTGTAATACTTAAAACAATAAAAAAAATAAAAAAAAGATTGACAAGCCTTTAACCAGACTCATAAAAAAACCCAAAAGACAGGAACAATAAACATGAGAAAGGACCCCCAAAAAATTAAAATCAGAAATGAAAGAGGAGAAATAACAACTGACACCAAAGAAATACAAAGGATTGTAAAAAAATATTATGAACAACTATATGCCAACAAATTGGACAATTTGGACAAAATGGATAAATATCTAGAAACATACAATCTTCCAAAACTGAATCAGGAAGAATCAGAGAATCTGAATAGACAGATTACAACTAGTGAAATGTAAGCAGTAAAAAAACAAAAACAAAAAACCTCTCAGCAAACAAAAGTGCCGGCCCGGATGGCTTCACAGGTGGATTTTCCCAAACATTCAAAGAAGAACTAACACCCATCCTTCTTAAACTATTCCAAAAAAGTTCAAGAAGAGGGAAGACTCCCAGGCTCATTTTAGGAGGCTAGCATTATCCTAATTCCAAAATCAGATAAAGACACTACAAAGAAAGAAAATTATAGACCAATATTCCTGATGAACATAGATACCAAAATCCTCAACAAAAGATTAGGAAATCAGATCCAGCAATACATTAAAAAGATCATACACCATGATCAAGTGGAATTTATTCCAGGGCTGCAAGGTTGGTACAATATCCACAAATCGATCAATGTGATACACCCCATAAACAAAATAAAAAAATAAAATCCACATGATCAACACATGCAGAAAAAGCATCTGATAAAATCCAGCACCAATTTATTAGAAAAACTCTCAGTCAAGTGGGAATAGAGAGAACATATTGCAAAGTAATAAAGGCCAAATATGACAATCCACAGGCAATATCATACTCAGTGAATAAAAACTACAAGAGCATCCCTTAAAATAGGAAACAAGACAGGGACATCCACTTTCACCACTCCTATTCAACATAGTACTGGAAGTCCTAGCCACAGCAATCAGACAAGAAGAGATAAATGTCATTCAAATTGGAGAGGAAGAAGTAAAACAGTAATTATTTGCATATGACATGATACTGTATATAGAGAACCCTAAAGATTCTACCAAAAAACTACTAAAAATGATAAATGAATTCAGTAAAGTAGCAGGATACAAACTAAGTATACAGAAATTAGTTGCATTTTTATACACCAATAATTAACTATAAAAAAAGGAAACTAAGACAACAATCTCATTCACAATTGCTTCAAAAAGAATAAAATATGTAGGAATAAATTTAACCAAGGATGTAAAAACTCTGTACTTGTAAAATTATAAGATACAAAAAAAAAAGAAACTTAAGAAGATACAGATAAATGGAAGCATATATCGTGTCCATAGATAGGAAGAATTAACATCATTAAAATGTCCATAGTACTCAAAGCTATATGTAGATACAACATAATTCTTATTAAGACACTAAAGGCATATTTCACAGAATTAGAACAAATTTTCAAAAAAAATTACATGGAACCACAAAGGACCCTGACTAGCAACATTAATCTTGAGAAAGAAGAACAAAGTTGAGGGAATCATGATAGCTGATATCAAACCATACTCCAAGGCCATAGTAATCAAAACAGCATTTTACTGCCATAAAAATAGACATATAAATCAATGGAACAGAATAGAGAGCGCAGAAATAAACCCACATCTTTATGGCCAATTAATATTTGACAAAGGAGGCAAGAACATACAATGGGGTAAAGATAGTCTCTTCAATAAATGGTGTTGGGAATATTAGAAATTAACTTACAAGAAAATGAAACTAGACCATCTTCTTATACCACACATAAGGATAAACTCAAAATGGATTAATGACTTAAATGTTAGACTTGAAACCAGCACAAAATCTTAGAGAAAACATAGGCAGTAAAATCTCAGACATTTCTTGTAGCAGTATTTTATTTGTTATATTTCCTCAGGCAAGGGAAACAAAATAAAAAATAAACAAAGGACTACATCAAATTAAAATTGTTTTTTTGCACAGCACAGAAAACTATCAACAAAATGAAAAAACAACCCACTGTATGGGAGAACATGTTTACTGATACATCTGATAAGGAGTTAATATCCAAAATTTATAAAGAACTTATGAAACACAACACCAAAAAAACAACAACAATCCAATTAAAAAATAAGCAAAGGACCTGAATAGATATTTCTCCAAAGAGGACATACGGATGGCCTTCTGAAAAGATGCTCAATGTCATTAATCATCAGAGAAATACAAATTAAAACCACAACCAGATATCACCTCCCACCGGTCAGAATGGCTATCATCAATAAATCAACAAATAACAAGTGTTGGCAAGGATGTGGAGAAAAGGGATGTTGGTGGGAATGCAGGTTGGTGCAGCCACTGTGGAAAGCAGCATGGAGTTACCTCAGAAAATTGGAAATGGAGCCCAGTTGGTGTGGCTCAGTGGTTGAGCATAGACCCATGAACCAACTGGTTACTGGTTCGATTCTGATCAGGGCACATGCCCGGGTTGTGGGCTTGATCCCCATAGAGGGCATGCAGGGGGCAGCCGATTGATTGTTTTTCTCTCACTGATGTTTCTATCTTCATCCCTTTCCATTCCTCTATCTAAAACCAATAACAACATATTAAAAAGAAATAATAAATAAGAATAAAAGTACACCACTTAAAAAAAATTGAAAATGGAACCATCTTATGATTCAGTGATTTCACCTTTGAGACAGCTGGAGAGACCTGGAAATTATTATGCTAAGTGAAACAAGCCTGTCAGAGAAAGACAAATATCATATGATCTCACTTATATGTGGAATCAAATGAACAAAATAAACTGACAAATAAAATAGAACCACAGGCATGGAAACATGGAACAGACTGATGAATCTCAGAGGGAAGGGGATAGGGGGGCAAGAAGAGATTAACCAAGAACTAATATGCATATACAGGGGTGGGCTAAAGTAGATTTACAGTTGTCAGTATGTAAAACACAAGAGTTTATTCTTGTATTATTATTTATTAACTAGAGGCCCGATGCATGAAGATTCGTGCAAGAATGGGCTTTCCTTCCCCTGGCTGCTGGTACCACCTTTGTTCCGGCCTGGAGCCACCTTTCTGCCTTCACTCTGCCTGGAGCTGCCTTTCTGCCTTCCCACTCTGCCCAGAGGCCCAGAGCGACTGGGGTGGTGTGGAATGCCTGTGTCATCACCATGGTGATGATGCAAGCGTCCCGCCCCCCGCTGCTTGGTGCCTGTGTATGCAAATTAACCCACCATCTTTGTTGGGTTAATTTGCATACTCACCCGATTGGTTGGTGGGCATCACAAAGGTATGGTCAATTTGCATCTTTCTCTTTTATTAGTGTAGACTAGGGGCTACACTAATAGGGTGGGGGGGTTCTTCAGCCCAACCTGCCCCCTCTCACATCCTGGGAGCCCTCAGGGGATATCCTACTGATGGCTTAGGCCCGCTCCCCGTGGGGAGCGGGCCTAAGCCACAGTCTGGCCTCCTTTTGTGGGAGGCGACTGGGCTGATCAGGGGAAGGTACCAGCCCCATCACCCCACTGCTGCAGCCACTGCCAGTCACCACAGCCACCAAGGTGTTTTCATCAACATGGACTCCAGTCCCTTCACCATGAAAAACTGACAACTTTCTTTAGGCATTTGCAAGATGTGTCTTTCACAGGATATGACATTTCTTTCTTTCTTTTTTTTTAATCCTCACCTGAGGATATGTTGACTTTTAGAGAATGTAGAAGAGAAAGAGAAAGACAGAGAGAAACATCAAAGTGATGTTTGATTGGTTGCCTCCTGCATGAGCCCTGACCTGGGCCCCGGCCAGGGAGGAGCCTGCAACCTAGGTACATGCCCTTGATCAGAATTGAACCCAGACCCTGCGGTAGGCAGGCCGAAGCATTATCCACTGAGCCAAACTGGCTAGGGCAGGATATGACATTTCTTAGCCCTCCAGCAGCGGACCTTCGCTTTTTCTCCAGAAGTGTGGTGGAAAAACCCTAGATCACCTTTTTGGATTCTTATTACCCAAGTTACTAAGAATACTACCAGTGGCATACAGGGAGCTTAGCCAATGAGCAGTCAGAAAAGGTGTTTTCTCTGTAGTTCATACCAATCGCTGGCTGGGCCCTGCCCAGGCCTAAAGCCTCTGGCCGAAGCTTTAGGCCTGGGCAGGGGATCCCCAGCTCCCTCTGATTGCCAGCTCCACCCCTGCCCAGGCCTAAAGCCTCAGGGCCTGGGCAGGGGACCCCTAGCTCCCTCCGATAGCTGGCTCCGCCCCTGCCCAGGCCTAAAGCCCCTGCCCCCTCAGCTCTGATTGCAGGCTTGGCCCTGCCCAGGAGCCCCCTGGCTCACGCCCTTCCCAGGATGCTTAGGGTCCACGCGAGGCTTACCTCAGAGTGACCTGGGTGCCAGGACCCAGGCGCTGGGTGCTTATGTATGCAAATTAACTGCCATCTTTGTTGGGTTAATTTGCATACTCACTCTGATTGGCTATGGGCATAGCGGAGGTATGGTCAATTTACATGTTTGCCTATTATTAGGTAAGATTATTGTGTTATTTTCCATACAAACAACTGTAAACCTACTTTTGCCCACCCCTGTATGCATTGCCCATAGAAACAGAAAATAGGATGGTGAAGGCTTAGGGTGGGGTGGGAACCAGTAGAGGGGGGTAAAGGGGGAAAAAGAGGGAATATCTGTAATACTTTCAACAATAAAGATAAAAAAATAAAAATCAATAGCTCTGCACAACAAAAGAAACCAATGGCAAAACAAAAAGGTAACCAACCGAATGGGAGAAAATATTTTCAGACAACAGCTTCAACAAGGAGTTAATATCCAAAATATATAAGGAACTCTTTATGACTCAACACCATCAAACAATCCAATTAAAAAAGGGAGAGGGGGGAGGAATCCAAGATGGCGGCATAGGTAAACACCTGAACTGCTGCCTCCGACAACAATTTAAACTGCAACTAAAAGATAAAACGTCTATCACCCAGAACCACGGGAAAGCTGGCTGAGTGGAAGTTCTACAACTAGAAGGAAAGAGAAAAGAGCATTGAGACGTGCACGAGCGCTGAAAAGCTGAGGTACGGAGGCGCGCGATCCTGGCTGGCGGCGGGCGACTGGGTGCGTTGCTTTTTTCAACCCGAACGGAGACAAGCCCCCGATTACTCTGAAATCCAGTCTCTGGGGAGACGCGGGGGACCCAAACTCCTACGGGGAGAAGCTGGACTGTCTGCCAGTGAGAGTGGCTTGCTAGCAGAGCTGCGCGCAGGAATAACTGTTTACGGCACTGGGGCACAGGATTCCAGGACACGGTCGGGACACAGAGCGGGCTTACTAGCAGCCATTGCTGTTTGCCACGCCCTAACCTAGTGACGCCCTGAGACCCCGCCCCACACAACCTACAAACCCACCCAAGCTCCAAGCAGCTCAATTAGCATAAGAAAGCCTGCCCTATTGCAGCTTAACCTAGAAAACTTGCAGCCCGGGTCAGACAGCTCCAAAACCTCCAAACCCCAAGCAAAGAGGAGAAAACTGCAGCTCTCACTGTAGCTCCTGCTGAGTGGCCTCAGACAGTAGCTGACCTGCACCCCATTGGAGATCCAGAAGCCAGTGTACCTAGTGGTCAGTGTGAGACACCAGATTTCAACTCCTCACATCCATAAGTGACACATTCAAGAGGCAGACTCAGTGAGCACCAAAGCCCCACTGAAACAAGTCCTGCCCCATAAGCGCAGCACTTCTTCCATTATAGACACAGGGAGTGCTCACAGCTAATTGGCCTGGAGGTCAATTCCTCCCAGCGTACCAACAGCAATTCAGGCTTAACTACACCAAGACTTTGCACTCAGCCCACAAAGGGGTGTACCAAGAGCATCCACATCAGGTGATTGGGGAGGCTGAGCTACTGCCCCCTATAGGTCACCTACCACACAAAGCCACTCCATCAACACAGGGAAGAAGCCAAAATGCAGAAACAAAGAAACATGTCACGAATGAAAGAAACGGAGGAAAGCAAACTACTGGATGACATAGAGTTCAGAATCACATTTATAAGGTTACTCAAGAATCTTCTAAAAACTGCCGAGAAACTTGATGACACCTCTGAGGAGCTTAGTGAGACCTTCAAGGACCTTAATGAGAATGCCAAAAAAATGGAAAAGGACCAGTCAGAAATGAAGCATACACTGTCTGAAATAAAGAATATACAGAAACTCAACTGTAGATCAACATACCCCAAGAATCAAACCAAAGATCTGAAATATGTGGAAACAAAAAACATCCAACCAGAAAAACAAAAAGAAAAAAGAATCCAAAAATATGAAGATAATGTAAGGAGCCTCTGGGACAACTTTAAGCGAAACAACATCCGAATTTTTGGGGTGCCAGAAGAAGGGAGAGATCAAAATATTGAAAACCTATTAGAAGAAATAATGACAGAAAACTTTCCCTACCTGGTGAAAGAAATAGACTTACAAGTTCAGGAAGCGCACAGAACCCCATACAAGAGGAACCCAAAGAGGACCACACCAAGACACATCATAATTAAAATGCCAAGGGCAAAAGACAAAGAGAGAATATTAAAAGCAGCAAGAGAAAAACAGTTAATTACCTACAAGGGAGTACCCATACGACTGTCAGCTGATTTCTCGGCAGAAACTATGCAGGCCAGAAGGGAGTGGCAAGAAATATTCAAAGTGATGAACAGCAAGAACCTACAACCAAGATTACTCTACCCAGCAAAGCTATCATTCAGAGTTGAAGGTCAGATAAAGAGCTTCACAGACAAGAAAAAGCTAAAGGAGTTCATCGCCACCAAACCAGGATTACATGAAATGCTGAAGGGTATTCTTTAAGAAGAAGAAGAAGAAGAAAAAGGTAAAGATAAAAATTATGAACAACAAAATGACATCAAATACATACCTACCAACAAGTGAATCTAAAAATCAAGTGAATAAAAAATCTGAAGAACAGAATGGACTGGTGAATATAATAGAATCAGGGACATAGAAAGGGAGTGGACTGACGATTCTCAGGGGAAGCAAGTGTGAGGGTTGCGGGAAGAGATTGGACAAAAATCTTACTCCTATGGATGAAGACAGTGGCGGGGGGTAAGGGCATGGGGTGGGGTGGGGAATCAGGTGGAGGGGAGCTATGGGGGGGAAAAAAAGTGGAACACCTGTAATAATCTGAACAATAAAGATTTAATTAAGAAAAAAAAAAAAAAAAAAAAAAAAAAAAAAGGGAGAGGGCCCAAACAGACACTTCTCTCAAGAAGACATACACTGAGTGGCCAGATTATTATGATCTCTGAACACATAATAATCTGGCCACTCAGTGTGTGTATATATATATATTAGAGGCCCGGTGTATGAATTTGTGCATGGGTGGGGTCTGGCCAGCCTGGCTGGGGGAGGGGACATGGGCGATTCGCCAGCCTGCCTGCTGGTCGAACTCCTGGTCGAGGGGACAATTTGCATATTAGCCTTTTATTATATAGGATATACACTGAGTGGTCAGATTATTATGTGTTCAGAGATCATAATAATCTGGCCACTCAGTCTATAAATTGCCAACAGATATATGAAAAGATGTTCAACTTTAATAGCTATTAGAGAAATGCAAATCAAAACTATAATGAAATATCGCTTCACACCTGTTAGAATGACTATTATTGACAAGACAAGTAATAAATGTTGGAGAGGTTGTGGAGAAAAAGGAACCTTCATTCACTGCTGGTGGGAATGTAAACTGGTACAGCCACTATGGAAAATAGTAAGGAAGCTCCTTAAAAAGTAAGAATAAAGTAACCTTAGCATAATATTCTCAAGGTCCATCTATGTTGTTGCCAATGGCAGTATATATCCTTTCTTATGGTCGAGTAGTATTCCATTGTGTATATGAGAACGTCATGCTAAGTGAAATAAGCCAATCAGAAAAAGCTAAGAACCATATGATTTCGCTCATTTGTGGATATAACACTGAAACTTGTGGACACAAACAAGAGTGTGGTGGTTGCCAAAGGGAAGGGGGAGGAGGTTGCAAGGGGTCCTAATATATGGTGATGGGAAAAGATTTGACTTTGGGTGGGGGGCACACAGTGCAATATAAAGATCTTGTAACACAGAAAACCATACCTGAAACCTCTATGATCATATTAACCAATGTCATTCCAATAAATTTTTAAAAAATATATTTTACTGATTTTTTACAGAGAGGAAGGGAGAGAGATAGAGAGTTAGAAACATCGATCAGCTGCCTCCTGCACACCCCCTACTGGGGATGTGCCCACAACCAAGGTACATGCCCTTGACCGGAATTGAACCTGGGACCCTTCAGTCTGTAGGCCGACGCTCTAGCCACTGAGCCAAACCGGTTAGCGCCATTCCAATAAATTTAATAAAATAAATAAATAAAATGTAAGCTGATAACAAAAACAAAAATAGATGTAAGATAAAAACTTATAAATACACTTTTTTAATAATGAAAAAAAGAGTAAGAGTTACCATATGACCCAGGAACCCCTCTTCTTGGCATCTATCCCAAAAATTTGATAACATTTATTTTCAAAGATATCTGTACCCCTATGCTCATTGCAGCATTAGTCACAGTGGCCAAGATGGAAACAACTTAAGTGTCCTTTGATAGATGATTGCATGAAGAAGATGTGGTACATATACACAATGGAATACTACTCAGTCATAAGAAAGATGAAATACTGCCCTTTTTGACAATATGGATGGATCTTGAGTATCATGCTAGGTGAAATGAGTCAGACAGAAAAAGTCAAGAACAATATGATTTCACTCATATGTGGGATATAAAACTGAAAGCAACAAATGAACAAACAAGAAACACAAACAAAAACTCATAGACACAGACAACAGCATGGTGGTTACCAGAGGGGAGAGGGTGGGGGATAGTAAAGGGTAAAGTGGGTCAAATATATAGTGACAGAAGAAGATTTGACTTTGAGTGGGGCACACAATGCAATATACAGATGATGTGTCATAGAATTATATACTTGAAACCTATATAATTTCATTAATCAATTTAACTCAATAAATTTAATTAAAAAACAATATGTGCACTCCTATGTTCATTGCAGTATTATTTACAACTAGTAGACTTATGCACGAATCCATGTGCCAGTAGCTCTCTGCGGGGCCTGGCCACTCTGCCTGCTGCCCAGAGGCTCTCTGTGGCCCAGAGGCCCTCCATGGCCGGGTTGGAACATTTGCCTCGTCGCCATGGCGGTGAAGCAAGCATCCCACCAGGCCACTCATGCTGCCCACTCTCAGTGGATGCCCCCCTCCCCCCAGGACTGGGGGACTCCGGCGGGGCTGAGATGACTGGGCGCACCATTTTGTGGCTATGGTCACCTCCATCTTTGTGATGGAGTGGCAGTTAATTTGCATATTACCCTTTTATTAGATAGGATAGTTAAAATTTTGAAGCAGCCCAAGTGTCTCTCAGTAGATGAGTGGAAAAAAGGTTGTGGTTCATTTACACAATGGAATATGATGCAGTAGTAAAAAAGAAGGAAATCTTACCCTTTGCAACAGCATGGATGGACCTGGAGAGCATTACTAGTATGCTAAGTGAAATAAGCTAGTCAGAGAAACACCATGTGATTTTACTCATATGTGAAATCTAATGAATAGAATGAACTAACAAGCAAAATAGGGACAAACTCATAGTCTGATGATAACTGTTGGGAGAGTGGGACACTGTGTGGGTGGTAGAGGGATTGAGCAAAAAAGGAATATATTAAGAGATAAAACTCATGGACTTGCACCACAGTGTGGTGACTGCCTGAGGAAGAGGTGTCGGGGGAGATGTAGGAGGGTATAAAGTGAATAAATGGTGATGGACAGAGACTTGACTTGGGGTGATGAGTGCACAGTACAGTGTACAGACAATGTGTTGTCGAATTGTGCCCCTGAAATCTGTATAACTTTGTTAACCAGTGTCACTCCAATAAATTCAATAAAAAGAGCAAAAATGGCAGAGTTTGGAGAAAGGAAGGTTTATTGATTAAGAAGGCACCATCTCAAGATGGGGGGTGCATTAAAGCTTCTGCAAATTCATCTTAAGAGAGCCCAGAATTCAGGGGACTTTATGTTAAGAAAGGGAGGAGGGGCAGGGTAATGTGTGGGTGCCGCAACCTTCGCGGTGGGGTTCAGGATCTGAAGGAGGGGCCAATGCACAAATGAAAACGTTATACAAGAAATACGAATTTAGAAGGCATTGGGGGCCAGGTGGAGCCTCTTTCTTAAAGAGACACACCGAGACCTGGGCTTATCTGCTTTTTATTCAGTTTTAGATACACATCTTGCCCTCAATAAAACATCGCAAACAGGTAGCAAGCAGACAGACTGTCTCTAAGGTCAGTGAAGATCAGTAAGGTCCAGTAAACATTTACTTGGAGGCTATGAGGTCAGGAGATTGCTTCGAGCCACCACTATCTCAAAACCAACAATCGGTGCTTAGTGTCCGCCCTGCTAACACTCAAGGTCCATCGGCCTCTGGTGTTCTTTGTGCACTTTCATGACAGTATTGGCAAGCGGTGGCTTCCCGCAGGTGAGCGATGGCCGTAGACAGCTAACAGCCAACAGGGATCCAAGGATAAGCTCAACATCTCTAAATGTTTTTGTTTTGTTGATTCCTGTTGATCTGAGTCTGGTACTAAGGTTCCTGTAAATCTTTAATAAACAGTCATTATTTTGTACATATATCCCCACCTGTTTAGGAGAGGCACCTTCTGACAAGGTGTTGTTCTTGCAAAAACTCAAACCTCAAACCCAATTCCTCTATTTCAGTGGTCAGCAAACTCATTAGTCAACAGAGCCAAATATCAACAGTACGACGATTGAAATTTCTTTTGAGAGCCAAAAACCGACTTCTGCGCGTGGGCCACGAAGTTTCAATCGCACTGTATGTGCACGCCCGCACGTGGTATTTTGTGGAAGAGCCACACTCGAGGGGCCAAAGAGCCGCATGTGGCTCGCGAGCCGCAGTTTGCCAACCACTGCTCTATTTAGTTAGCGTATTTTTAGCTTTGGGAGAAATGCTGGCTAGAATTAAGAGTCAAAGAGAGCAAGCATTTCAATCTGTTACACCACCATCATGGGGACCATTTTATGGTACATTCAGTCCTCCCTGATCTTATTCAGATCGCATAGTGAGTTTAACTGGGTTCTCTGTGAGAATCTAGAAGTAGCTCAAATTAAATGGTACAAAGCTTAGCTCTTCATCTTCTCTTTTTCCCCAAACAAAATGAACCAAACAAGTCAAACCTGCTCCTCGTTTTTTGTTTTCTATATCAGTGTTACCACCATCTATCCAAGTGCCATCTTCTGTGGCTTTCAGGTCTGTTCCTTCTGCATCTTCCTACTTGGTCCAGTCTTTACCAAGGCCATTCCTCCTCTTCCCTTAGATTTAAATCCAAGTGTCACTCCTGCTAGAAGTCTTCCTGGAGAACCACAACCAAAGCAGTTTCACTTCCTGTATGTTCCTATAGGACTCTGTACTTTCCTCATAGCAATTATCACAAGGACTATCACTGCTTTTAAAATTCTGTTTCTTCTCACTAGACCACTGGGCCTTATCATTGAGTAACTAGTGTGTAGCTCAGTTCTTGATCCCATTGTAGTGTTGCCTGTGGCAGCAAGTTCTTTTGCAGTGTCAAGAGAAAAGAATTTCAAACAGAAGACATGTGGAGAAGTTTAAACGTGATGGCAAGATTTTATTGGGAGTTAAGGGAATTAATACACCCTTGAGGATGAAGAGGGTGGGCAGGCTCTATCAGCAATTGCCAAGAAGCTCCTGTTAATTCTCTATATGTCATCTTGGTTCAATGTAAAGAACAGGTATCATTCAAATTATTCAATAACTATCTGATTCTTCCTGGGCCCGAGTCAGGCACGTCTCCTCAACCAATCCCTTTTCTGGACCTATTTGGGGTCCTCTATTCAATTTGATTACTTTTTCAGTTTTTCCCAGGTGAGGCTCTGCCCCTATATGTCATCACCCTAGCTCTTACTGTGCATGTCCAAAAGTTCTGTTACATCATTTGGTTTCTACTGGGCATGAGCCCAGCAGAGAAATGTCCCCTTCTCCTCCCCCTGAGAATTTGGTACCCAGCTGGCAGAACCCCTGGGATTTTCCTCTCCACTCTGAGGATTAAGTGTCCTCGTTGGCCTCTGGAGTGTCTGAATGAGTCTGCTTATGCTATAGCTTCCCAGCAAACTCGATGGAATGCTCTTCTGATATTTGCTTCAGCTCCCTAGTTTATTAAGCTTATTTTTTTTATGTGTGCATAAAGCTTTTTGACATTTTATTTTCTTTCTTTACTTTTTTTATTTTTTATTGTTTAAAATATTACATATAGTAGTACACATATCTCCTTTTTCCCCCCGTTAACCTTCCCCCAGCCTCTCCTACCCCCTGTCATATGCCCTCATCCCCTCCCCTCAGTGTCTTGTGTCCATTGGTGTGCTTATATGCATGCAAACAAGTCTATTAAGCTTATTTAAACACACACACACACACACACACACACACACATGTTTTTATTGATTTCAGAGAGAGGAAGGGAGGAGAGATAGAAACATCAATGATGAGAGAGAATCATTGATCAGCTGCCTGCTGCACGCCCCCTACTGGGGATCAGTTTGAAACCCTGGCATGTGACCTGACTGGAAATCAAACTATAACTTCCTGGTTCATGGGTCAATGCTCAACCACTGAGCCACACTGGCTGGGCTAAGCTTATTTTTTTATTCCATCTTCCTTCCTTCCCTCCCTTCCTCCCTTCCTCCCTTCCTCCCTTCCTTCCTTCCCTCCTTCCTTCCTTCCTTCCTTCCTTCCTTCCTTCCTTCCTTCCTTCCTTCCTTCCTTATATTAATAACTAGCTACCTATACTAACATATCTACTTTTGGCTTCTTAATACAGAAAAACTAAAAATTCCCACACATCTGAATCTGCTAATAAAAATGTTCTGTTTTATTGTCAGCAGCTTCCCTCTGGTGGGGGTCTTAGTTCCTGAACAACAACTCAAGACATGAATTAAGATACTGTTCATAGCTGTTAAGGAAGAACTACCAGTCCCGTGACCCTGCATCATATCTCAGATTAGTGTTTAAACTATCATTAATTATTGCTTAATTGGTTCTTTTGTTGTGTTTCTGTGCATCCCTAACTTTTAATTAGTACCTTCTGAGCTTGCTGCCTGCCTTCAGAACTCAAGTGATGCTTCTCTTGTTGAGGAGCTTGCAGAGGAGTGCCTCTCAAGTAGGGAGCTTACAGAGGTTTTAACTCAAGTAGGGATTCCACAAATGCTGTTTGATTGAGTAAATTAATGCTTACTCAGAGCTTAAAATAATTTTATTCTTTAATCCAGGAAATCCCCTCTATAGAAGCTAGTTAAAAGAAGTAATTAGATACTGTATTAACTATGTATAGTGCTAGTTGGGTACTAGAAATATTGGGGAGGACACTTTGTATATGGTTGTCTAACCACTATGCTGTACACCTGAAACTAACACAAAATGATATTGAATGTAAAGTGTAATCTATGTATATATAAAAGGCTAAGTGACTGGCCAACCATTTGACCGGCTGCTGGTAGGTATGACACACACTGACCACTAGGGGGCAGACCCTGAATGCAGGAGCTGCCCAGTGACAGCAACTTTGCAGAGCACCCTCTCACACTCTGGGACCACTCAGGGGATGTCAGAGAGCTGGTTTTGGCCTGATCCTCCCAGGCCAGGCCGAGGGAACCCACCTGCTAGAGGGACCCTGCTCACTCTGCAGATGCCCTTTGAGCTACGGCACTGGCCCAGGTGTGGTCGGCCAGGGAGGGACCGTGGGAAGTTGGCTCCAGGGCGTGTCCAGCCCATATCACCCAGTCCTGCCCTGCCGGCCACCTTCTAATGAATCTCCTTTCAATGTGCACGAATCCATGCACTGGGCCACTAGTTAAAAATAAAATTAAGCCTTAGCCGTTTGGCTCAGTGGATAGTGTTGACCTGCAGACTGAAGGGTCCCAGGTTTGATTCCAGTCAAGAACACATACCTGGGTTGCAGGCTCAGTCCCCAGTAGGGGGCATGCAAGAGGCAGCCAGTCCATGATTCTCTTTCACCATTGATGTTTCTCTCTCTCTCTCCCTCTCTCTTCCTCTCTGAAATAAATAAAAAGTATATGTTTAAAAAAATGTTCAAGAGCAAGTGAGTCCTCACCTTCTAGTTTCTGGGAGGAACAAAAGCAAAAAAAGAAAAAAATTAAATTAAAAATTTAAGAAAGAAAGAAATGATTGGAAGTTTAGATAAAGATTTATGTACAAAGGTATTTATCATGGTATTTTTCTAAAATCCAAACATTTAATACTAGGAAAATTGATTAATAAATTATAGTGCATCTCTATCATGGAATAGTCTGAGGCCATTATAATTGAAATTTATTGACAGGCAAAAATATTTGGGAAATAACGTGTATTGAAAACCTCAGAAGTACCCAAATATGTGCAATATTTGTGTGTGTGTGTGTGTGTGTGTGTGTGTGTGTGTGTGTATGTTGTGGCGGTTCAGAATGAGACACCCCAAGATGTGCTTTAGTGGTATATAGATTACTTTAGCTAAAGGCAATTCTACTTACTAGAAGGCTGTTCTTCTTATTATCCTGCCATGACCTTTTGAAGCCCACAATGTGTATTACCTTATCCCTAGCTCAGGATGTCATATTTATTTACTTATTACAATAAAAGCAATAGTAATTTATTGTCAAATATTTGAAAATACAAGGGACATCCAGTCTTGGCATAAATAGTCATAATTTCTTGCCTGAATGTGTTTATAATTTTAAAAATGAGAGCGATATTGGTAGTGTATCTAAGTACCTCTGTTTTTGTATGTTTTACTATTTAAAATTTTATTTGTGAAATAACTTACGTAAATTTTCTTTTTTTATTAATTTATTGGGGTGACATTGGTTAATAGGATCATAAAGATTTCAAGTGTACATTTCTATGATATAGGATCTGTCTATTACATTGTGTGCCCATTACCCAAAGTCATATCATCTTCCATCACCATATACAGTATTTGACCTCTTTACCAGATACTGTCTCCCCACAGCCCCTTCTCTGGTAACCACCACACTCTGTCTGTGTCTATGAGTTTCAGGTTTTTTTGTTGTTAATCCTCACCTGAGGATATTTATTCTTTTTTTTTAACCCTCATCTAAGGATATTTTTTCCATTGATCTTCAGAGAGAGAGAGTGGAAGGAATTGGAGGAGGGAAGAGTTGGATGGAAGAGAGGAGAGAGAGAGAGAGAGAGAGAGAGAGAGAGAGAGAGAGAGAGAGAGAGAGGGAGAAACATTGATGTGAGAAAGACACATCTACTCATTGCCTGCCTCTCGAGCCCCCATCAGGCTGGGGAGCGAACTTGCAACTGAAGTATGTGCCCTTGACCTGAGACCCTTCAGTCCATGGGTTGACCCTCTAACCACTGGGAAAAACCAGCATATGTCCTGACTGGGGATCCAATCTTAACATCTTAGTTCATAGGTCAATGCTCAACTAGTGAGCCATGACAGCCGGCGCTAATTCATTCTTAATCTCTTTTATTGAGCTCTTCATCTCCAGAATTTCTGTTTGGTTCTTTTTCTAAAGTTTCAATGTCTTGGGTAAAGTTCTCATTTTGTTAGTTGTTTTGTTTGTTTTTGTTAATCCTCACCCTGAGGATATTTTCCCACTTATTTATTTTTAGAGAGTGGAAGGGAGGGAGGAGGGAGAGAGAGAGAGAGAAAGAGAGTGGGAGAGAGAAACCTCAATGTGAGAGATACACATGGTTGCTTCCCCTACGTGCCCCCACCGGCTGGGGTTTAGCCTGCAACCCAGGTATATATTCTTGACCAGGAATTGAACCCGTGACCCTTTGGTGCATGGCACGATGCTCCAACCACTGAGCCACATTGGCCAGGGCTTTTTGTTGATTTGTTTTCTGGGCACAATAAATTGCCTGTCTGAATTTCTTGCATCTTGTTGAATATTTTCAGAACTGCAATCTTGAATTTTCTGTCATTTATATCACATATTCCATGTCTTTAAGTTTGTTTTCTGGATATTTTTCTTTTTCTTTCTGACCTGCCTTGCTACCGTGGTGATTCATGGTACTTGATGGATTCCTTCTCTATCTAGGCACCTAGACAAAAACATTAAGTTCCATTGTTGGCCCCGAAAAGAAAAGGTATGAGTGGCACTTCTCTAGCAGATTAACATAAAGAGAAAGACGTCTTTCTCTTATTTTCCAGTAGATGGAGCTGAACCACCAGTGTTTTAGCTCTATGAAATTCAGTACTGTCTACCTCCCCATCTTCCTCTGCCCCTCAGCCAGGCATTGCCATCTGAGTAGGTGCAATGCATGGGGGTGGGGCTGGCTGGGGGAACCTGCCAGCTCCTTTTGTTTTGCCCCCCCCCCCCCGTAATGGTGACCTCAGAGCTCCACAGGCTCTCTCCTGTGCCCCAATCCTGGGACTGATCTCAGAGTGCACCCTTTGCTCAGGGAAAAAAGCCATTCTGTAGTACCAGTTCCTGGGTTTGCAGATAACGTGCTCTGCAACCAGATACCAAGGGTGAAGCGAGGTGAACTCTGGGCGGCTAAGGGATAGCAGGTCTCCGTGGCTTCGTTTCTCTGCCTGTTATGCCACCGACAACTGCAGCTGCACCCTTGTGCTGTGTCCTTCCTTCCCAAGTCTCTGGGCTCAGCTGCACTCATACGGTGCACTGCTGCAGGAATGCCTGCTGAATCTCTTTGCTCCTCGGGACTGGGCTGAAGGGAGCACCAGCCACACTGGATTCCTCCTGAGGGCTGTGAGGGAAGCATCTGTTCCTGGGCTCTCTCCTGGGCTTGTAGATGGCCATCTACCCTCTATGGGTCTAAACATTGTTTTCTTTATCCATGTCTGTTTCTGTGTTCAAATATCCCTTTTTTATAAGGACAGCAGTCTTATTGGATTATGGTCTATCCAAATAACCCCGTTTTAACTTGATTACTTTTGTATAGATATTTTTCTAAGTAAGGACATATTCTGAGGTGCCATGGATTAAAACTTGAACATATTTTTTTTTCTTTTCTGGTTGAGGGAAGGGACAAAATTCAACCCAAGTTGCACACAAGAACCATTAATGATTACTTTCATTCCAAAGGCTGGGGCATAGAAAAACCTCTAGCATTTCTTTCTCTAGTTACTTGCTGCCCAGTAATATTTTCTTAAGTAGATAATAGATGACAACACAGAAAATTTAAGTTCCATTTGTTGGCCTGAAAAGGTAAGATCATTTGATCTTGTGATTAATATAGCTTGCTATGTTAAACACATGTTAAACAGAGGTTGTATTTGTGTAGAACACTATAGTTTAGAAAGAACTTTCTTATGCTCATTTAATTGATCCCTATAATCTTTCTTTTAAAAAATCTTTTTTTATTGATTTTAGAGAGGAAGAAAGAGGGAGAGACAGACAGACACATCAATGATGAGATAGAATTATGAATCTCCTGCCTCCTGCATGCCCCATATTGGGGCCTGAGCCCATAACCCAGGATGTGCCCTGACATGGAATTGAACTGTGACTTTCTGGTTCATAGGTTGATACTCAATCACTGAGCCACACAGCCAAGCCCTATAATATTTCTTATAGAGATAAAGAAACTGCTTCTCAGAGGATAAGTGATTAGCACAAAGTTGCACAACTAGCAAGTCCAGAGGATTGCTTATAATCCATTTAGTCTAACTCCTCATTAAATGTTTATTCCATTGCAAAAAATAGATTCCATGGTCCACCTGACCAAGCCAAGCTATTGCCCACTGCATTTGACAAAGGAATAGGATGTTCCATAAGTTGCAGGGGTCTGAGATGTACTGACTTGTGTGAAACATTCCTCCTATCTAAGTATATTTGCTGCACGGGATCACTGTTGCAATGAATAGACTCTAAAGGGCAAGCCTTTGAAGTTTTATTTCTGTACGAGGTGTCCTAGCTTTGTTAGCTCCCTCATAAATACTTCTTTTCCTCTTCCCTTCTATACTGAGGGTAAGCGGGTTATTTACCCCATGCCTTGTGATATCTACTCTTAAACTGTTGCTAGAAGTCATCAGCCCTCGCCAATCTTTTGCATGGGAAAATGGAAAAATTCTCACTCAGAATAGATTGAGATACCTCCCAAATATTTCCCAGAGAGTTTTCTTTCACATATTATATGAGCAAAGAACTCAACACATTACTGTCTTTTCCATATTAATGTATCTAATATGTGTTGATTACTGCAATTGGCTGTTTCAATTAACATTATGATTCTTCTTGAATGGCTGTTTTTTAATTTTTGTGTTACTGTTATTAAGTTTACATTGTATCTTTCTTAAAAGAAGAGTGAATTACATGTAATATATTATGTTATATACAATTATATGTAAATTATGTTATATTGCAAATTATATATATTAATTATATATATAAAATATAATAATAATAATAATAATACATACATATATATGCTATCCAATGCTTTCTATTGGCCATGGTACTTTGCATGTCACTTAGATGGGAAGGAAGGAGATGAGAAGGAACTATAATTTACAGTTGACTATACTGTAGGCTGACTCTGAAGTAGGTATTATTGCCCCTGTTTTACAGATGAAGAGACTGAGGTTTGGAGGTGTGAGTTGCCCAAGGTCACAAGGTGGCAGAGCTGGGACTTGGATTTAGGTCTGTCTGTCTGGTGAATAATTCTACATCCTATGTCCTACCCTAGCTGGTCGGAAGGGCCTAGTGGAAGGCCTGCTTCCTTGTTTAACATTTGTTAAGTGAGATCTGAGAAGAAGATGTTGTGGACTTAGTTTGTAAGAAGGCACCAGGGTGCCGGACACAAACGGTCCAGTTCAAACTGCATTTGTTCTTTTGTTGACTAAGATTAAGATTAAAAAAAAAAAATTCGGAATAAGCCCTAGCCAGTTTGACTCGGTGGATAGAGCATCGGCCTGCGGACTGAAGAGTCCCAGGTTCGATTCCAGTCCAGGGCATGTACCTTGGTTGCAGGCACATCCTCAGTAGGGGGAGTGCAGGAGGCAGCTGATTGATGTTTCTCTCTCATCGATGTTTCTAACTCTCTATCCCTCTCCCTTCCTCTCTGTAAAAAATCAATAAAATATATATTTAAAAAAAATAAAAATTCAAAATAAGATTAAGATTCACTGTTTCATCTGATTGCATTGGAATCCATGGGAGATTTCTGGGCATAACGTCCCAGGTCAGAGGGTTATTCTCAGAGCTCCATGGGTGTCAAACTGACTACAATTGATGGCACCCTCTGGGACTGTGGAAAGGTGATGGGGAATAAGGAATCTGATGGAATCTACCTTCTGATGTAGTTGCTTCATTCAGACCAAATCTGTAAGTGGTTAGATCTTAGCAAAGATGTAAAAGGAAATCCAGCCTCCTATGTTGTTGTGCTATAAGTTTTTACCCCCTCTTCTTCCTGAGTGCTCAGTTGAATCTTGAGGGGAAGCCCTTTCTGAGGAGCTGTCGCCCTGCTATTGGCTTGCTCCTGGGGACAGCTCTGGGTGAGAGTAGCTCACGTGGACTCTGGCTGTTGCTGCTGTGCCTGTTCCCTGGCTCAAACTCAGCAACAGAACCTAGACCCTGGGTCCTGGTTTATATTTAGAATATGAGGCAGGTGACAAGAGTGACCGTGCTCTTGATCTTGGGTGAGTTATTTTGGGATTAAGAAGCATTGGGATCTGGGTTTGGACAGGAATCTACCACGTTGCCTGCTACCATTGCTCTTTATCCAGGATGTTGAGAGGTGGCTTTGGGGTCCTATTTTTCTCAACATTTATTTGAGGTGTGTCTTAGGGCAATAAGATGTTCTGTTACTAAACCCCAGGTCCATTCATGAGGCAGAGAAATTAGACCTTCCTCCTCTGAACAGTTTTCCTGGGATTCCCTCAGGATAAAAAAATAAATAAAAACTGTTCTGGAACACAGTGAGAAGTAAATGGTAGTGAAGTAGAGGTGGAAGTAGACTGACTGTGAGAGAAAGCTGGAGGGTGCATAGTTGGGCCTTCAACTCAACTTGGTTTCAGGCTAAGAGCTAGTATTGTGTTTTTACTCCCACAGGTGCTTTGAGCCTTGCTAAGACCACCCAACCCATCTCCATGCTCTCAGCTGAAGGACAAGAAGTGAACATACCCTGTAACCACACCAACATTGCTACAAATGAGTATATCTTCTGGTACCAACAGTTCCACAACCAGGGGCCACAATTTGTTATTCAAGGATATAAGACAGACACGGCAAATGAAGTGGCATCTCTGTTTATCGCTGCCGACAGGAAGTCTAGCGTGCTGAGGCTGCCCTGGGCTTCCCTGAAAGACACTGCTGTGTACTACTGCACTGTGAGTGATGCACAGTGAGGCAGACAGGGCTGCACCTGTGCACTATTCCCCTGTGGGGTGGGAGTGCAGCCCAGAAGGAAGCCCAAGAGTAGTGCTTGCTAAAATGCTTAGTTTATTTCATTATTTTCCAAAGGTATTAGCAAATCCATATATTATTTTGCTACTAAAATGTTGTTGATTTTATTTTTTTAAATAGGTATTCCATTTACATGGTCTGAAATTCAAAAAGTACAAATGGAATACAATGCAGTGTTTTCATCTCATCATCCCACCATCCCATCAGCTTATCCCCGAGCTGCTGAATTATACAAAACAAGGCAATCTGTGGTAGTTACACTATCGTTTTTTTAAATTTTATTTTTATCTCTTTATTGATTAAGGTATTACATATGTGTCCCTATTCCCACATTACCCCCCACAGTTACACTATTGTTGCTTAGCTCACTGGTGCTCCTCAGTTCATGTGTACAGACACACACACACTATGCACATACACACTATACACCTGTACATACACTCTGTACACAGTCAGTGTGGACAACTTGCTTCTCAGCTTTTAAAAAATTTAGCCTCAGTGTCAGATTATTATTTATTGTCACACAAAGTTTCAACATTTCTTTGGCCTCTTAGCATCCATGAGATGGTTTCCAAGTCTCTTCTGAGTTTACACCTCTCTGTTGCCCCTCTTTCTGTTTTCTTTTGTCCCATTTCCCTGCTGTGGATGGCATGGCGAGGAAAAGGGAGATGACAGTCGAGAGGAGGGTGGGGAGAAGTTTTGTTTGTGTTCGTTGTGATAGACTATTTTGGGGGATATCTGTATCAGACATAGATTCTAGGTCATTATCACATTTCAAAGTTGAGTCCTTGGGGTGGGGAAAGGGAGACAGGAATAAGGGCTAAGTTTCTGGGAATTTTGTTAGTGTTCCTGTGGCTCTATCAGGATGGTGAGAAATTATTATTATCATTAATGTTTTAAAATTGATTTTAGAGAGAAAGGAATGAAGAAGGAGAGAGAGACAGAAACATCGATCTGCTGTCTCATGCATGGCCCCCACTGGGGATCGAGCCCGCAACCCGGGCCTGTGCCCTGACCGAGACCTCTTGCATGGGATGACGCTCAAACCACTGAATACACCGGTCGGGCTGTCATTATTATTATTATTTTTTTGGGAGGCGATTGTCTCTAATTTTGGGAGCAGGGAAAGCAATATTTGATGATATTTCCTATTTGATGATATATATTCTCTTTCTGTCCTCCATATGAGTCAATGAGACAAAAGGAAAAGACTATGGGATGGAAGAGTGTTTCCATCTAGCTCATCGTAAAGTCTGGTAGGGGAGGTTTTCCAATATTATGGAAAACCAAATCATTATAGAGCTTTAGTGCATATTCTTCTCCCCCTCAATCCCTTAATTTATGGTGAAAGGCATATTTTTCTGAACTCGGATGTATCAGGGCCCAGGGTAGGCTGCCTCAAGATATCCCACAATAGCATGTTGATTATTTGGAATTTAAAATCACTTGAGAAACAGAAGGACCTGGAGGAGCTCTCTGACTCCTTTCTGTTCCTTTAAAAGCAAGAAATAAATCTCCATGACAGATGTCCTCCCCACTCCTGAGGGCTGAGAGACAAACGTCTCACAAGGGTAGTAAAATCCAGAGTTCAAAGTGAATATAAACAAAACTTGTAATGAATATCTTTACTAATTTATTACCCAAGCCCAAACTTTTAGATTCCTCATTAATGAATATCCAAATCTGCTTAGATTCCTAATGAGTACTATCTTTATCCTGTCAATTTCTCAACAAATTTATTATTTCTTTTTCTAAAAAGTATAAAAAGGTACCTAGTTTGATCACTTCTTTGAGCTTCATTTTATGATCTAAGCATCATATTATGATTCTCCCATATATGTGTATTAAGTCCCTCCCCCTCCTGTCAATCTAATCTTGTGTCTATTTTATTATTTTACACTAGTTCAGCCATAAGAACTAAAGAATGGTAGAATGGAAGACTTCTTCTCCCCAATAGATATTATCCTTTAAACTAGAGGCCTTGGTGCACAAAAATTTGTGTACTTGGCGGGGGGGGGGGGGTCCCTCAGCCCGGCCTGTGCCCTCTCGCAGTCTGGAACCCCCCGGGGGATGTCCATCTGCCGGCCTAGGCCCACTACCGTGGGGATTGGGCCTAAACTGGCAGTCAGACATCCCTCTGGCAGCCTAGGAGCCCTCGGGGGATGTCCGACTGTGGCTTAAGCCTGCTCCCTGCTGTAGTGGGACATCCTTAGCACTGCTGAGGAGGCAGGAGAGGCTCCTGTCACGGCACTGTGCTTGCAGCAGTCAGCCTGGCTTGTGGCTGAGCAGAGCTCCCCCTGTGGGAGCACACTGACCACAAGGGGGCAGCTCCTGCATTGAGCGTCTTCCCCCTGGTGTCCAGTGCATGTTATATCTAAATAGGTAAATATACACAAGATATGAGGCAATTTACACAGGAGAAAAAAATAACATGGTTCACAAACATGTGGAAAATGTTTAAACCTACTGGTAGTCATAAAATGTCAATAACTTAAAAAACCCTATTAAGGAATTATAGGAATAATTTAACAGCAATAAAAAAGAGAACTTGGACAGGATGCAGCAAAAGAGAGATATTCTAGTGGAAGAGTAAATTTGTAAGCTATTTTGGAAAATAATTAAAAACATGACAATTTATAAACATTAATTTTCTTTGCTATAATTTTCTCTAGAGAATCTGTCTTCTGGAGACCCTCAGTGCATAAAAAATAATTATTTACAAATATATTTGAAAAGTTATTTATATGAAAATCAAAATGTCGAATCTTAAAGGGAAAGACTTAATAACCCAAGTGGAATCCTATTTAATAAAGAGGGAATATGCTAATTGACCATCACTCCATCACAAAGATGGCTGCACCTGTAGCTGAGGCCAAGTTCCCATAAGGAGCCTTAATGAGCAATCAGCAGGGACCTGAGGCTACGCCCTCCCCTGCCCCCATGGGGCTTGACAGGGGACCTTAGGCTGTGCTCCCTCGCCCTGGCATCAGGCTGGGGGACCTCAGGCTGCAGCTCCCACCTCAGTGCCAGGCCAGGGGACCTGAGGCCAGGCCCCCCACCTGGCAGGGCTTGACGGGGGACCTCAAGGTGCGCTTCCTGTCCTGGTGTTGGGCTAGGGGACCTCAGGCTGCTCCCCTGGCCCCAGCGCCAGGCTGGGGACCTCAGGCCACGCCCCCCACCAGGTGGGGCTTGACAGGGGACTTCAGGCTGAGCCCCCACCCCGGCACCAGGCTGGGGTACCTCAGGCTGCACCCCGTGCCCCAGCACCGGGCCAGGGGACCTGAGGCTGTGCCCCCCTGCCTGGCGGGGCTTGACAGGAGACCTCATGCCATGCTCCCCACCCAGTGGGGCTTGACGGGGGACCTCAAGGTGCACCCCCAGTGCTGGGTCAGGGGAACTCAGGCCACGCTCCCCCCCTGCCCAGCAGGGCTTGACGGGGGACCAGAAGCTGCACCCTCTTGCTGGTGGGGCTTGATGGGGGACCTGAGGCTGCACACTCCTACTGGTGGGGTTTGACAGGGGACCTAAGGCTGTGTCCCCTCCTGGTGTTGGGCTGGGGGACCTGAGGATCTGCCCCCTTCCCATCTGGCAGGGCTTGATAGGGGACCTCAGGCCATGCCCCCCACCCAGTGGGGCTTGACAGGGGATCTCAGGCCATGCCCCCCACCTGGCAACACTTGAGGGGGACCTCAGGGTCTGGGCTGGCGGACCTCAGGCCACGCCCCCCCATCCTGGCTCCGGGCCAGGGGACCTGAGGTTATGTCCTCTGCCCGGCAGGGCTTGACAAGGGTGGGACTTGCCAGGTCTGGATCTAACCCAATGGGGCAGGGACCAGCCTGGTCTGGGTCTCACATGATTTTGAGGTGCATGTGGGTGGGCGGGGACTTGACTCTGGGTCCTGTGGTGCGCCCCAGACTCTGACAGGAGGAAGGTTTTCATGTACATTTTACTAATTTTCTTTAATCTCTGACACTTCTATTATAGAGAAAGGGCAAATAGCAATATTAAATTATTTCCTCTAATTAATCCCCTTTTAATGTGCATGAATTTTGTGCACTGGGCCACTAGTATTATATAGCAAATTAATGGTATTTATAATGAGAATCTATAATGATTATTTAAAAGTGGTAATTGAAAAGATTCAAGATATTAACTGGTATGATTGCTACTTAGTAAAAATATGAATTGTGTAAAGGTTGGAAAGTAATACACCAAGATATTGATAATGAGAGGAGCAGAATATGTCACCCCAGAATGTTCTGCTTTGACGTGTGGAATATTTCTAACTGAAGACAACTAGGACCCAGGAGACTCAGGAAGAACAAACTTTTTACTCCCCTTCACTGCTTAGGGGGCCTGTACCAGGAAGAGAGCTATTACCAGAGGCAAATTTTTATATCAGACAAACTTATTTGCATGCCATGGAAAAGATTTGTTTACCAAACATTTGCTCTTCTCATCTTCTTGTGGATTACTTTTCTTCCTTTTGAAGCTCCAGATCCTTATCCCCTTCTTCTTGGCTCAGATTGGTATATAAGTTACTCTTACCTGATCACCAGGGAATCTCATATCTTTATGAGATTCCCTACAGAATTTGTTTTTCTCCTTTTAATCTGTCTTATGTCAATTTAATTATTAGGCCAGCCAAAGAACCTAGAAGGGAAGAAGGGAAGTTTCCCGTCCCTACAATAATGTATATCCTTGCTTGATAGGATAAGTAGTGATTGTTCTCTTTTTAAACCATTTTATATATTTTCCAAAATATGACTCTTATTTGACTTATACTCTCTAATGCATCATTTTCTCTACATTCTCTAAAATTCCTCCTAGCTTTGAAGTTCAGTGACCCTGATTTAGTCACCTATACCTCAGCAATGACCTCCTAACTGGTACAGTTTCCATTGTATTCTTTTTCCTATATTAATAGTCCAGATTTTGAGTCTGAACTTTTGTATGCTATACATACAAAGCGCCGTGTATGTAGTAGTCTATGTATTCCTCTTAATAATATCCCGATGGTGTCCCTGTTTTACAGACAAGGAAATTGGTACTTGAAGACATTAAATAGCTTGCTCAAGCTCAGTGAGAGAGATTAAATGGAAGAGCTGGATTTCAAAACCAGATCATTTGGAGGCCGGAGCACAACCTTTAAGAGATTACTCCAGCCCTGGCTAGTATGATTCAGTTGGTATACACAGAAAGATCATGTGTTCGATTCCGAGTCAGGGCATTTACCCAGGATGCAGGTTTGGTACTCGGTTGGGGTGTGTATGTGTGTATGGGAGGCAACTGATCAATGTTTCTCTCTCACATTGCTCACTCTCTCTCCCTCTCCCTTTGTCTTTCTCTAAAACAACAACAACAACAACAACAAAAACCCCAAAACAAAACAAACAAACATATTCTTGGGTGAAGACTGAAAAAAGATCACTACACAATGCCTATCAACCTATCATCCCAAATTACTCTTATGGCCAAGTAGCCGGCTTAAATGTGCAGAGTGCTATTTTCATAATATCACTCACTTGCTCAAAAGTCTCAGTGTATTTTTGCTAATAAATAACCTATAAATTCAGGCATTCAAAATCTTCTCCTTCCAGCTTTATTTCTCACTATACTTTAGCCCATTCTCTTCTCCCTCTCTTCCATATATTCATGTATGTCTCTAGATGACTGTCATCTAGCTACCCTCTATTATTTGGTCAGAGAATGGCCTGTATATATTTTAGGAGATGACTACATTACATCCATCTTGGTATCAGCAAAGTAGAAAAAGTAAATTCTGATATAAGCAATCAGAGAACTGTTGTATTTGAAAAACAATTTATAGGGCATCTCAGAGAGCATTCTGTATGAAGTGCGGATTTAAGTCCTTGTTGGATTTAAAGAGAATATTTACTGTGCTAACCAATAAGATCAAGAAGAAAGACCTTTTGAAATATAATTTTTTCTACCTGTGGAGAGGCTAATAGTAGTCCAGAGAGGAGGTTCACTCCTTGGATTTGAGAAAATTTCCTAGAATTCAACCAGGTGTTCTCCTGTGCTTTACATTATCTATTGCTCATGATATCCTCAGGCAACTGTTGTGGGAACAATGAAATAGTTTGACTGGGCATTGGAATGGAGACCTTGGAATACTTGATCATTTGTCCTGTATCAAACCTTAATAATGTCAATTCCCTTTCCATGTACTACTGAGACTCAACAAGCATTCTTCTATAATTACCACTTAAAGTATGACCTGAGAACCAGCAGCACCAACATCACCAGTAAGCTTGCTGGAAATATAGACTATCCAGCCCCACTCAGACCTAAAGAAACAGAATCTGCATTTTAGCAAAATCCCTAGTTGATTTGTCTGCACATTAAGTCTGAGAAGCATTGCTCTACAGCAAGCATGTCAAACTCATGGCCCACGGGCCATATGAGGCCCCCAATGAATATTTTTGCAGCCCAGCCAATATAACGGTATGTAAGAAATGTTTTAATAAAAATTTTGTAACTTAATTTTTACAACATCTTGTTATACATAATCTATATATATAAAAGCCTAAGTGGCCGTTATGACTGGTTGACGGAACGACCGGTCGCTATGACACACATTGACCACCAGGGGACAGATGCTTAATGCAGGAGCTGCTCCCTGGTGGTCCGTGTGCTCCCACAGCCAACCTCCTGCGGTCCCTCCCCTCGGCTGGCTGGCCCCAAATGGGACTGGGTGAGACAGTCCCGATCAGCCCTGATCGCTGGCCAGGCTGAGGGACCCCACCCATGCAGGAATTTGTGCATCGGGCCTCTAGTTATTAATAACGAACTACAACATTCATTAATGACTGATTACTATAATTGTG
This sequence comes from Corynorhinus townsendii, assembly GCA_026230045.1. Lineage (NCBI taxonomy): Eukaryota > Metazoa > Chordata > Mammalia > Chiroptera > Vespertilionidae > Corynorhinus > Corynorhinus townsendii. Next base: position 158,217,231 of record JAPDVU010000001.1, on the reverse strand, counting down.
TTGCATTCATTTCCCTTACAGGCCTTATGCGCCGGTGCACCATTTCTCTCCACTAATACTAGCAGCAAATATTTTAGTAATTGATTGCCACGTCATTAGTCGACTGACTTGCTTGGTGTGCGCAACAGGAAATATTTAGCTTTCAGAGAACAAGAAAAATAGGTTTATTTGCATTACACTTAATAATTTGTGCAGTTATTCAGTGTCTGGTAAGTTAATGTTCAAGAAAAAAATATTAATTTTTATTAAAATGTTCTATTATTTTATGTTAACGATTATTAATTTATTTCAGCCCTTTGTATTCAGCATGTCTCTATCGAAATAAACCTACGTTTCTATGAAAATTTAAGCTTTTGTTTTTTTGCAGCCCACATAAACTTAAACCTTGTTTAATTGGCCCGTGTTAGCCTTTTGAGTTTGACATGCTTGCTCTACAGCCTATTCCATTACTGTATTTTTAAAAGCTTCTGAACACAGGATGGCGGTGTTTCCTATCTCTTCAGATCCTTCCTCAGATTTGAAACGAAGTTCACTTTGAAGTGTGTGGAAGACTGAAGAGGCTTGCCACTGATTGGATAGGTAGGAACAGAGACTTCCTCCCCTGGAAGAATAACCCGAGTAACACCCACCAAAGGAGAGAGAACGGCTTTCTGATTGAGGGGCTGCCGTTGACATTTTAGGTCCTAGTTGGGAAGAAGAATGGGGCTGTTTCTGCGAGTTCTTTTGGTGATTTTGTGGCTTTCAGTGAACTGTGAGTTGGAGGCTCCTGGTGATGAGGAGAGAGGGGTCCGGGGACATAGCCCGTAAGATGGAGGGGAAAGGGCCAGGATCCATTCCGCTGACTCTTTGGTTATATCTGAGGTTGTGGGAAGAAAAAAATGACTCGATGTAGTGACGAAACCTTTTTTTTTCTTTCTTTCTTCTGGCATTGTGTTTCTACCTAGGGTTGAGCAGCCAAAAAGTGGAACAGAATCCTCAGTCCCTGAGCATCCAGGAGAGTGAAAAGGCTGTTCTGACCTGTGGCTATGCAAATTATTCTCCAGTGTTCTTCCAGTGGAACCGACAAGATCCGGGAAGAGGCCCCATCTTCTTGCTATTAATACGTGAAAATGAGCGAACGAAACTGGCAGGAAGACTGAGGGCCACCTTCGATACCACTGTCAAACAGAGCTCCTTTTATATCACAGCCTCCCAGCCCGCAGACTCAGCCACCTACCTGTGTGCTGCAGACACACAGCAGGGCCCTGCCGCCCACTTCCTGCACCCAAACCCTGCTAACCATCCACAGTTCAACAGAGCTGCTGGCTGTGCAGTCCCTCAAAAGCTTGCGACGGCTCCTGGAAAAATAAAGTGGGGTTAATGTATTTGAAAGGGATAAAGATGCAAGACAGCGCTGGACTGACTGGGAGTGGGGATCCATCTAACAGTCACATTGTTCCAGAAACTAACTGCATGACTGAGCGCAACTCATGAGATTTGCAGGGCACATGCCTCCGTTGCGAATGGATCCCCAGTAGGGGGCGTGCAGGAGGCAGCAGATGAATGATTCTCATCACTGATGTTTCTATCCCTCTCTCCCTCTTCCTTCCTCTCTCTGAAATAAATAAAAATTATATATGTGAATATATATATATAAAGAAAGTGAAAATGATGGGCTTAAACATGTGGTTCCCAAGCTTCTGCCAGCTATGAAATTCAGAGTATAATTTTTCAAAAATAAAACAGGCAGCTCAGTTTGTTGGAGCATCGTTCAGTACGCCAAAAGGCTATGGATTTGATTCCCAGTCAGGGCACATACTTAGGTTTTGGGTTTGATCCCAGGCTGGGGGGCAGCCAATCAACGTTTCCCGCAACAATGTCTCTCCCTCTTTCTTTCTCCCCCCTCCGCTCTCTTTTTATTTTTATTTATTTGTTGTTTTCTCACCCACTCTCTCTCTGAAAAAATCAATAAAAATATCCTCAGGTGAGGATTAGAAAAAACGAAACAAAAAAATAAAAAAAAATGCCTTGAAGAATGCCCGAGACCAAGGAAAGAGATTTGCTTTATTTATTATTATTGTTTTCTGAGACAGTTAATTCTGTCCAGTTTTTGTGACTAGGTCAGAACAGCATGAGCAATATAGAGTTAAACACATTCCTCTTAAACAATTACAAATTATTCCTCTAGATAAACAATAACCCCATATTTTTTGAGATCCTTTTAAACAGCACCAAATAATGACAATGATAATAATGATGATGATAAGGATAGGATAAAAAAATTGCCCTGTATATTTTTAAATTTCTTTATTGATTAAGGTATTATATATGTGTCCTTATCCCCCCATTATCCCCACCTCCCACTCATGCCCTCACCCCACTGTTGTCTGTGTCCATTGATTAGGCTTATATGCATGCATACAACTCCTTTGGTTGATCTCACCCCTTTACCCCCACCCTCCCCTACCTTCCCTCTGAGGTTTGATGGTCTGATCGATGCTTCTCTGTCTCTGGATCTGTTTTTGTTCATCAGTTTATGTTGTTCATTATATTCCATAAATGAGTGAGATCATGGGATATTTATCTTTCTCTGATTGGCTTATTTCACTTAGCATAATGCTCTCCAGTTCCATCCATACTGTTGCAAATGGTAAGAATTCCTTCTTTTTTACCACAGCGTAGTATTCCATTGTGTAGATGTGCCACAGTTTTCTAATCCACTCATCTGCTGATGGCACTTAGGCTGTTTCCAAATCTTAGCTATGGTGAATTGTGCTACTATAAACACAGGGGTGCATATATCTTTTCTGATTGGTGTTACTAGTTTCTTGGGATATATTCCTAGAAGTGGGATTACTGGGTCAAATGGGAGTTCCATTTTTAGTTTTTTGAGGAAACTCCATACTGTTTTCCACAGTGGCTGCACAGTCTGCATTCTCACCAGCAGTGAAGGAGGGTTCCTTTTTCTCTGCATCCTCACCAGCACTTGTCATTTGTTAATTTGTTGATGATAGCAATTCTCACAGGTGTGAGATGGTACTGCATTGTCGTTTTGATTTGCATCTCTCAGATAATTCGTGACTTTGAGCATGTTTTCATATGTCTCCTGGCCTTCCTTCTGTCTTCTTTCAAAAAATATCTACTTAGGTCTATTGCCCATTTTTTGATTGCATTATTTATCTTCCTTTTGTTAAGTTGTGAGTTCCCTGTAAATGTTGGAGATTAAACCTTATTGATGATAACATTGGCAAATATGTTCTCCCATGCAGTGGGCTTTCTTGTTGTTTTGTTGATGGTTTCTTTTGCTGTGCAAAAGCTTTTTATTTTGATGTAGTCCCATTGACCTGTATTTTTTGTTATTAGTCATCTTGTGAACAGATAAGCATGCCATAATGGCCAACATGCCATAAGTCATAAGCATCACAGATAGATTTAGAGCCTTTGTTTACTATGCGTGTGGTATCAGTTGAGTGTGTCTACATATAACTTTTGAAAAGATGGAACTTGCACCTTCTCCTTTTAGGGGATGAGTTCTGAGTTGATAAAAATTTTTGTAACCCCACAATGCCATTTCTATTGGACTGGAGCAGAATGTGCCACCCCAAAATTTCTCTCTTTGACACAAGGATTATTTTGAGCTGATTATTTTTTAAGAACCAGCAGACACGGAAGCTCTGAAAACTGAGTAGAAGTTAGCTTTTTTTAAGAGACATTTGCATTTACTGTATAAGGGTAATCTTCCTTTGTAAGTGTGCCTGGAAGAGGAGGATGACAGTCTCTAGAAACACTTAGGAACAGAGAAGGGGAGAGGTCTTAACTTAAATCTGCACAGCAACCATATCCTTGTTTATTGTGCTTTGTCTGAAAACCTCCCATAACTGGCTCCCTTCCCCCCAACATCTTTATATTTTTTGGTCTTGAGATGAAGATGGTGCTTAAGGTGATAACTTGGGTGATTTTCAGGGGTTACTTGGTTTTCCTGGGTCTCTCCTATGTATATAGAAGGTATACATGTTATTAAACTTTTGTTTGCTTTTCTACTGTAAATCTGCCTTTAATTACAGGGATCTCAGCCAAGAATCTGGAAGGGTAGAGGGGAAAATATTTTTCCTCCCCCACACTCATGTGCCCTGAAATTGATCTCCTGGTTGGTTACTTTTTCTGCTGAAGTGGGTGGGAGGAAAAGCTTTTTCTTTCAGAATTACACCTTGCTATTTGGCCTAAATCCAATACTATCCTCATTATATAAGACCTGACTTTCATCCATATAAAATTGTTGGGTGTTCATCTATGTTAGATTTCATTAGCAAATTGCTCCCATATCTTATTCCTCTCAGAAGTTTTTCTTAGCTCTGGTCTGCTGGTGGCACTCTAGGATTCTGGGTAATGCAGATATATTTTTACTGTGCCCTTAATTATTTCCAAAAGTATTATGTTTTTACTGTGCAGTGACTTCATCATTCTACTGTTTTGTCTGTAGATATTCAAGTCTATCACTATTGTCTTGATAATGTGATACCCAGAATTGGGGGGTAATATTCCAGTCATTCTAAACAGATACCAATGGGATTTTACTTTTTTATCTGAATACTATGTTATTGTTGTTGATCAAAAGTCACTGCATATTCATAATTCTGCTTGAATTAGATAAAGATACTCTTACTTCATTTTTATAGGTGAGGGCTTGTCCTCTTATCTGTGTTTTTTTTTTAAATACATTTTTATTGTTCATATTATTACAGGTGTTCCTCTTTTTTTCCCCCCATAGCTCCCCTCCACCTGATTCCCCACCCCACCCCATGCCCTTACCCCCCGCCACTGTCTTCATCCATAGGAGTAAGATTTTTGTCCAATCTCTTCCCGCACCCCTCACACTTGCTTCCCCTGAGAATCGTCAGTCCACTCCCTTTCTATGTCCCTGATTCTATTATATTCACTAGTCCATTCTGTTCTTCAGATTTTTTATTCACTTGATTTTTAGATTCACTTGTTGGTAGGTATGTATTTGATGTCATTTTGTTGTTCATAATTTTTATCTTTACCTTTTTCTTCTTCTTCCTCTTCTTAAAGAATACCCTTCAGCATTTCATGTAATCCTGGTTTGGTGGCGATGAACTCCTTTAGCTTTTTCTTGTCTGTGAAGCTCTTTATCTGACCTTCAACTCTGAATGATAGCTTTGCTGAGTAGAGTAATCTTGGTTGTAGGTTCTTGCTGTTCATCACTTTGAATATTTCTTGCCACTCCCTTCTGGCCTGCATAGTTTCTGCTGAGAAATCAGCTGACAGTCGTATGGGTACTCCCTTGTAGGTAACTAACCGTTTTTCTCTTGCTTCTTTCAAGATTCTCTCTCTGTCTTTTGCCCTTGGCATTTTAATTATGATGTGTCTTGGTGTGGTCCTCTTTGGATTCCTCTTGTATGGGGTTCTGTGCACTTCCTGGACTTGTAAGTCTATTTCTTTCACCAGGTAGGGAAAGTTTTCTGTCATTATTTCTTCTAATAGGTTTTCAATATTTTGCTCTCTCCCTTCTTCTGGCACCCCAAAAATTCGGATGTTGGTTCGCTTGAAGTTGTCCCAGAGGCTCCTTACACTATCTTCATATTTTTGGATTCTTTTTTCTCTTTGTTTTTCTGGTTGGATGTTTTTTGTTTCCACATATTTCAGATCTTTGGTTTGATTCTTGGGGTACGTTGATCTACAGTTGAGTTTCTTTATTTCAGACAGTGTATGCTTCATTTCTGACTGATCCTTTTCCATTTTTTTGGCATTCTCATTAAGCTCCTTGAAGGTCTCATTAAGTTTCTCAGCGGTTTTAAGAAGATTCTTGAGTAACCTTATACATGTGGTTCTGAACTCTATGTCATCCAGTAGTTTGCTTTCCTCTGTTTCTTTCATTCGTGACATGTTTCTTTGTCTCCACATTTTGGCTGCTTCCCCGTGTTGATGGAGTAGCTTTGTGTGGTAGGTGATCTATAGGGGGCAGTAGCTCAGCCTCCTCAATTACATGAGGTGGATGCTCTTGGTACACCCCTTTGTGGGCTGAGTGCAAAGTCTTGGTGTAGTTAAGCCTTAATTGCCATTGGTACACTGGGAGGAATTGACCTCCAGGCCAATTAGCTGTGAGCACTCGCTGTGTCTATAATGGAAGAACTGCTGCGCTGAAGACACGCTTATGGGGCAGGACTTGTTTCAGTGGGGCTTTGGTGCTCACTGAGACTGCCTCTTGAATGTGTCACTTATGGATGTGAGGAGGTGAAATCTGGTGTCTCACACTGACCACTAGGTACACTGGCTTCTGGATCTCCAATGGGGTGCAGGTCAGCTACTGTCTGAGGCCACCCAGCAGGAGCTACAGTGAGAGCTAGAGTTTTCTCCTCTTTGCTTGTGGTTTGGAGGTTTTGGAGCTGTCTGACCCAGGCTGCAAGTTTGCTAGGTTAAGCTGCGATAGGGCAGGGCTTTCTTATGCAAAACCCGCTGCTTAGAGCTTGGGTGGGTTTGTAGGTTGTGCAGGGCGGGGTCTCAGGGTGTCACTAGGCTAGGGCTTGGCAAACAGCAATGGCTGCTAGTTAGCTGGCTCTGAGTCCCTGTCGGCAGTCCCGTGCCCCAGTGCCGTAAACAATTATTCCTGCGCGCAGCTCTGTAAGCAAGCCACCCTCACTGGCAGACAGTCCAGCTTCTCCCCGTAGGAGTTTGGGTCCCCCACGTCTCCCCAGAAACTGTATTTCAGAGTAATGGGGGGCTTGTCTCCCTTCGGGTTGAAAAAAGCAACGCCTGCCGCCAGCCCGGATCACGCACCTCCGTACCTCAGCTTTTCAGCGCTCGTGCACGTCTCAATGCTCTTTTCTCTTTCCTTCTAGTTGTAGAACTTCCACTCAGCCAGCTTTCCCGTGGTTCTGGGTGATAGACGTTTTTTCTTTTAGTTGTATTTTTGACATTGTTGCGGGAGGCAGCAGTTTAGGTGTTTCCCTACGCCGCCATCTTGGATTCTCCCCCATATCTGTGTTTTGTTTTTTTTTTGTGTGTGTGTGTGTCTGTACATCTGATTTTATTTTTAATTTCATCAGCCAAGGCAAATATCTTCACATCCTAGCATGTCTTTCTCTCAATCTGATGTTTACTGCCAGCAAGGCCATCCAAAGCACAGCCTAGTGAGGTTGATCTTATTATCTCTGCTTAAAGAATGGCTCCATTGCTTTTTCATAAAGGCTTTAATGTACTCCAAAGTCTGATAGACTTACTGTATAATCAGTTTCTTTGTAAAGTAAATTACTTCTCTATTTTAATAGGCCCCATTCTTCACTGATCCAAGGATTAATAAAATCTATAGAAAGTGATATATCATATTGAAATCGGACAACCAATAGCTCTGGGCTGCTTGTCACTACTTGAGCAAATTAAGCAGAGACAAGGTTGAATCATATATGAGCGTTTATTCCAAGAATGCCGGCAATATGGGAGAGCAGCAGGTCATCCACGAAAATCTGCTCTACCCCTCCCCATAAGCCAGCTGCTTATATGGGGTAGAAGGACAAAGATTACATGGGAAAGTGGAAATTACAGGGAAGTAGGCAAGGTATAATGGCTACAGATTACAGGCAATGAGGGCTTCGGCGGGCACCACTGGGACCAAATTGTTTCAGCAACAAGATTGTTAATCTTTCCACGATGATAGGCAGTTCTCAGATAAGGAGAATGGACTGACTGCATTCCGAGGTTAATTCCCATGTTCAGAAGCATACAACTCTCAGCCAGGTTAGAATGTGCTTTCTCTAATCCGAACAGAACAATCACAGTTAACAGAGCATGATTACTATTTCTTATAATTATAGCTAGTCTCCACTATTTTATTTCTGTCCCTAACAATATCTTTGGTAAGAAAGAAACATATTCATGGAACTTTTGATCAGTCTCTAAATGGAAAGAAAATGTTAATTTCCCATGGAGAGTCTGGATGGTTGGTCCTGTGTCTGGTCTCCAGAGGGCGATGTTGCACAAAGGAGAGATCCCTGTGTCCCTAAGAGCAGCACCTTCCCCTCAGCTCCTCCTTCCTGCAGCTGGCCTATGCCTATTGAAGCGTCCTCCCTCAGATATTTGAAGACAGGGACAAGTGAGAAGAATCAGAGATTAGAAAGCAGGCAAGATAATCTAGCAGTTTTTTTGTTTTCACCTGAACCAGGAACTTATCTAGCCTAATCTTACGCACACCTCCTATTTCTGAGAGCTGAATTCCACAGCTGCTTTCCTGCATGCTGAAGAGAGGTCTTCCAGAAAGAAGCTGGCAGCATTTCCACTGCTCAGACATGCTCCTCCTGCTCCTCCCAGTCCTGGGGATGCTCTTCACCCTGAGTGAGTAGTAGTCTATTATGGTCTCTAGTTCCACAGAAGTAACTGTTTCTTGTTTGAATTTTAGCAGAAGTATGTCTCATAGTCAAGTCTGTGCTGCTTTCATTGATAAAACATTGATTTTTGCAGGAGACATCAGAGCCCAGTCAGTGACCCAGCCTGACAAGCACATCAGTGTTTCTGAAGGAGCCTCACTGGAGCTGAGGTGCAAGTATTCTTACACTGGAGCTGTTTATCTCTACTGGTATGTCCAAGAACCCAGCCAAGGTCTCCAGCTTCTACTCAAGTACCTTTCAGGGGACACCTTGGTTAAAGGCATTAAGAATTTTGAGGCTGAACTTAGGAAGAATGAGTCGTCCTTCAACCTGAGGAAACACTTTGCTCATTGGAGTGACTCAGCTGAGTACTTCTGTGCTGTGGGTGCCACAGTGCTGGGAACTGCATGAGGAGCTGAACACAAACTCTGTGAGACACTAGGGAAGAGAACTGCATCGGAAATATTTTGGATTCTGACATAGTAGAAGCCATGGTGTTCTTTTTTTTTTCTGTGAAATTTCTTTTTTATTTATTTATTTTTTTATTGTTTGAAGTATTACAAATAGTAGTACATATGTCTGCCTTTTTCCCCTTCATTGACCTCCCCCCGGCCTCCCCTACACCCCAGTACATGCATTCACCTGCCCCCCCCCCCCCCCGTCCCCAGTGTCTTGTATCCATTGGTTATGCTTATATGCATGCGTACAAGTCCTTTGGTTGATCTCTTACAGCCCCCCTGCCCAACCTCCCCTGCCTTCCCGCTGTAGTTTGACAGCCTGTTCAATGCTTCTTTGCCTCTGTATCTATTTCCCCCCCCATTTCTTTCCTTTAAAAAATCTTGCCTCTGCAGACTAGAAATAAACATATAATAACAAAAAATGTTTGAGTCCCAATTTCAATGTTCAACAGTTTTGAGCCTCCATTTCAATGTCATACAGTTCCTTATGTGTACATGTCAGCAATGATATCTGGATGGTGGGCACATGGTGGCAATGCAGGTCCGACCCTCTCTGGTTTGGTCCTAGGCAACCTGCAGTGACGCACAGCTACTGACCGCTAACGTGGCAAGGCGTCGTCAGCGTCTTCCATCTCTGTTGCAGGAATCCACATGGTCTTGGAGTTGTTTTCTGAAAATATACAAACATATTCTCGACCAAAGGTTAATAAAGGAATCTTTTCTATATAATTGATTTGGGATCCTTTTTAGTTTTGCCCAAACTATTTTACTTTGTCTTATTTAGACACCATGTGTGTTTTTCATGGGTGTCTTGCTGTTAGCATTACAAATGAAAATTAATTTTGTAAAGTAAAAATTTTCTAGATGTAATTTACTTATAGGATATTTTTCCTTACATGATATTACCCTACTATCCCCCCCCCCTTTTTTTAATTAATGGAGGCTTTTGTAAATTTTATAATGCAGTCTTGATAACTTTAAATTTTAATATTTTTACCCAAACATATGACTGCTTTAGGTTCATTGCACGTTCAAAAATTTTACCATGAGATGAACTACTAATAGAAATTTTAGTTATTACTTTAGGAACAGCTTTTTGTCCAGTACAATTAAATTTTCTTGAATATTTCACTTATTTCAATTAGCTTATTTAAATTAATCTGAAAACTTGATTACTATTTTACTGTCAAATTTAATACTCTACCAACAATCTTAGTTTATCCTGTAAATATTAGTGGAAAGGATTATTTGCATTCTTGGGTAGGCCCTGATCATTCCCGATGCTAGGCTGGATTTAGATATAGGGTAGCTGCTGTCGGCCCAGTCTCTGTCTGTTACCTGGGTCCCGATCTGAGCTGGGCCAGCCTCTGTCTGTCACCTGTGTCCCAATCTAAGCTGGGTGTGGGAAGCAAAGAAGCCATAGGGGCAGGAGACCTCCCTCAGAAGGGGTGAGGGTTCAGGCCCCTTCAGGGTTGGAGGGGGGGTGAGGGTCTGTGCCCCACTTCTGTTGACCTCCAAGTTATCTCCTGATGGCCCCTCTGTGACTGTGCCTGTCTTTGGTTGTTCCTTCCTTGAGGAATCTTACCTGTCTCTGGCTAACCAGCCGTCCTCCTGGGCCAAGCAGGGTGATGTGAGGTTCAGTTCTGTCTCCTTGGTAGCCTATCCCCCCGTGGCCTCCATGCCCAGCACCTACCTTGGGATCCCCTGGCCTGCTGGTGGGGTCCCAGCACTGATCACATATCTCGGGGAACTCGGGTTTCTTCTCCAGTGAGGACCCAGCTTACGTGATTGGGCGAGAGACAGATCCATGGTACCAGCCACCACAAGGCTTCAAGCTCAGCATGAACAGAAAGCTCAGGCAACATCTGAGGGCAATTAGATTGTGAGAAGAGGATCCCTCTTGGCACAAAAGGCAAGAGGGGCCAATATAGGATGCTCAAGTGCCTTCCCAGTGTCTTAATTCCTTCTGAAAGGGATTAAATCCTTTCATGTCCTTTTTTCAAATTGCTGCCAAACATTCAAAGAATTAGTTTGTAAGTTTGTTTGGGATAATTGAACAATATGCTGTTGTAAAATATCTAAAATTATAATGACATTGTAGAATAATATTATGTAAGGATATTCTTTGCTCTAGGCCATGGCAATTCCATTTCAAACTGGCTGTCAATTTCTTTTTGTAGCTTTATATAAACTTTGTCAGGGAGGAAAAAACACAAATTACTTACTTTAGTTCAAGAGGCCAAATATATTGACTTTCAATTACAATCCTTATGACTTTTGAAGGAAACTTCTCTTTGTTTCCTTCCAAAATAATTTTCAGGCTATAGAGAGTTTTATTTAAAAATCTTTGTCACATGAAACAATTTCTCTTAAGGTTAGGGTGACCACTAGTATGGATTAGATTTAATATTTTATTTTTATTTTATAATTTTTATTTTTTACATATGTGTCCTTATTCCCCCATAATCACCCCCCCCCCCACTTATGCCCCACCCCCTTGTTGTCTGTGTCCATTGATTAGGTTCATATGCATGCACACAAGTCCCTTGGTTGATCTCTCCACTTTACCCCCACCCTCTCCTACCTTACCTGAGGTATAACGTTCTGATCGACATTTCTCAGCCTCTGGATCTGTTCTTGTTCATCAGTCTATGCCTTTCATTATATTCCACATATGAGTGAGATCATGTGATATTTTTCTTTCTCTGCCTGGTTTATTTCAATTAACATAATATTCTCCATCTCCATCCATGTTGTTGCAAATGGTAGGTACTCCTTCTTTTTTACCACAGCGTAGTATTCCATTGTGTAGATATACCACAGTTTTTTAATCCACTCATCTGCTGATGGGCATTTAGGCTGTTTCCAAATCTTAGCTATGGTGAATTGTGCTGCTATGAACATAGGGGTGCATATATCCTTTCTGATTCGTGTTTCTAGTTTCTTGGGATATATTCCTGGAAGCGGGATCACTGGGTCAAATGGGAGTTGCATTTTTAGTTTTTTGAGGAAGCTCCATACTGTTCTCCACAGTGGCTGCACCAGTCTGCATTCTCACCAGCAGTGCAAAAAAGTTCCTTTTTCTCCGCATCCTCGCCAGCACTTGTCGTTTGTTGATTTGTTGATGAAAGCTATTCTGACAGGTGTGAGATGGCACCTCATTGTTGTTTTGATTTGCATCTCTCTGATGATTAATGACTTTGAGCATGTTTTCATATGTCTCTTGGCCTGCCTTCTGTCTTCTTTCAAAATGTGTCTATTTAGATCAGTTGCCCATTTTTTGATTGGGTTGTTTATCTTCTTTTTGTTAAGTTGTATGAGTTCTCTGTGTATGTTGGAGATTAAAACCTAATCATTGATATCATGTTCAAATATGTTCTCCCATGCAGTGGGCTTTCTAGTTGTTTTATTGATTGTTTTCTTTGCTGTGCAAAAGCTTTTTATTTTGATGTAGTCCCATTTGTTTATTTTCTCTTTAGCTCCCATTGCCCTAGGAGTAGTATCAGTGAAGAAGTTCTTTCGACATATGTCTGAGATTTTGCTGCCTGTGGATTCCTCTAGTATTTTCATGGTTTCCCATCTTATGTTTAAGTTCTTTATCCATTTTGAGTTTATTTTTGTGTATGGTGTAAGTTGGTGATCTAGCTTCATTTTTTTGCATGTATCTGTCCAATTTTCCCAACACCATTTGTTGAAGAGACTGTCCTGACTCCATTCTATGTTCATGCCTCCTTTGTCAGATATTAATTGAGCATATTGATTTGGGTCAATTTCTGGATTCTCTTTTCTATTCCATTGATCTATATGTCTGATCTTGAGCCAGTACCAGGCTGTTTTAAGAACAGTGGCGTTGTAATGCAGCTTGATATCTGGTATTGAGATCCCACCTACTTTGTTCTTCTTTCTCATGATTGCTGCAACTATTCGGGTTCTTTTTTTATTCCAGATAAATTTTTGGAAAGTTCTTTCTAGGTCTGTGAAATATGCCGTTGGTATTTTAATGGGAAGTGCATTGAATTTATAGATTGCTTTGGGTAGTATGGACATTTTGATGATGTTGATTCTACCAAACCATGAACATGGTATGTTCTTCCATCTGTTTACATCTTCCTTTATCTCTTTTTTCAGTGTCGTGTAGTTTTCTACGTATAGGTCTTTTACCTCTTTAGTTAAGTTTATTCCTAGGTATCTTCATTTTTTTGGTGCAATGGTAAATGGGATTGCTCTTTTAGTCTCTCTTTCTGTAAGTTCATTATTGGTGTATAGAAATGCCATAGATTTCTTGGCGTTAATTTTGTATCCTGCTACATTACTGAATTCATTTATTAAGTCTAGTAATTTTTTGATGGAGTCTTTAGGGTTTTCTATGTACAGTATCTTCATCTGTGAATAAGGACAGTTTTACTTCTTCTTTTCCAATTTGGATGCCTTTTATTTCTTCTTCTTGTCTAATTGCAATAGCTAATACTTCCAGTACTATGTCGAACGGGAGTGGTGAGAGTGGGCATCCCTGTCTTATTCCTGTTCTTAGGGGAAATGATTTTAGTTTTTGCCCATTGAGTATGATGTTGGCTGTGGGTTTTATTATGTTCAGGTATGATCCTTCTAGTCCCACCTTGCTGAGAGTTTTTATCAAGGAAGGGTGTTGGATTTTGTCAAATGCTTTTTCTGCATCAATTGATATGACTATGTGGTTTTTATCTCTCAATTTGTTTATGTGATGTATCATGTTTATTGATTTGTGACTATTGTAACATCCTTGCATCTCCCGGGATAAATCCTACTTGGTCATGGTGTATGATCTTTCTGATGTACTGCTGGATTGGATTTGCTAGAATTTTGTTGAGGATTTTGGCATCTATGTTCATGAGGGATATTGATCTGTAATTCTCTTTCATTGTGTTGTGTTTATCTGGTTTTGGTATTAGGGTGATGCTGGCTTTATAGAAGGAGCTTGGAAGTGTTCCTTCCTCTTGAATTTTCTGCAATAGTCTGAGGAGGATAGGTTTTAGTTCTTCCTTGAATGTTTGGTAAAACTCCCCTGTGAAGCTGTCTGGCCCCGGGCTTTTGTTTGCCGGAAGCTTTTTGATGACTGCTTCAATTTCTTCCATAGTTATCAGCTTATTGAGATGTTTAGAATCTTCCTGAGTGAGTTTTGGAAGGTTGTATTTTTCTAGGAATGTGTCCATTTCCTCCAGGTTGTGTAGTTTGTTAGAATAGAGTTGTTCATAGTATTTTTTAACAATCCTTTGTATTTCTGTGGGTCTGTTGTTATTTCACCTCTTTCATTTCTGATTTTGTTTATTTGGGGTCTCTCTCTGTGCTTCTTGGTGAGCCTGGCCAGAAGTTCATCAATCTTGTTTATCCTTTCAAAGAACAAGCTCTTGGTTTTGTTGATCTTTTGTACTGCTGGGTTATATGATTTACATTTTTAAAAACTTACTTGCTATTTCAATATTTATCTCTAAAATGTTCTTACCAGTTTTCAAGTCTTCGGCAGCACAAAAGGACTCCCTTTTCCTCACATTCATGTACTTGATATTCCCTGTATCCCATCTCCTCTTCCCTACCTCTGTTTCTTGCATTTCCCAAATAAACCACTTGCACTCAAATCTCCTTTTCAAGGTTAGCTCTGGTGAAACTCAATCTAAGAGTTTTGGTACAGAAGTGGTCCTAACAAGCAAATAGAATGCGAATCTGGAATTAAATTATTCATGGTCCGAATGCAACAACAATCCCACTATTAGAGGTAAGTGGGAGGGTGATAAGTCCTGACAGGTTGCAGCAAGACTGTGACTAATTTCTTGTGTTAAATCAGCATGGGATTCAGGTAGAAGTTGTTGCAGTAGTTTGTGTGATAACTTAGCATTTGAGAGGTATTTTGTTAATGGTAATTTTATGTCCTGTGGTGTTGGTTAGTAGTTGATAGTTTTCAGCAGGGAAGAGCAAGAGCAAAATGGAACCAACCAACAGCACAGTGTTTGATTTTGCCATCATTAACAATGATCTTTAGAAGGTAATGGCTACTGCTTCCTATCTGCTTCCCACATCTTGTGAAAATTCACTTTTGTACTTAGAACCATAAAAAGAAGGGGATTTATAGTTTCATACAAAATCAAATTGACAATAGAATAACCCAGAATAGAGAACTGAAAACCACTATGAACAAAAAAAAAAATCTTAACCTCCACATACTCTTTTCTTTAATCCTCACCCGAGGATATTTTTCCATTGATTTTAAAGAGAATGGAAGAGAGAGGGAAAGACAGAGAGAAACATTGATTTGAAAGAAACACATCTATTGGTTGCCTCCTGCATGCCATGACCAGGGCCCGGGCCAGAGAGGAGCCTGCAACTTAGGTATGAGGCTTTGACTGGAACTGAAACCTAGACCCTTCAGTCTGCAGGCCGACTCTCTATCCACAGAGCCAAATCATCCAAGGCTCTCATACTCTTCTAATCCAGATATTTCTAAAATTTTCTTTTATTATTGTCAGTGGGCATTACTGAGAAATCATTACAAATATCTAAGCAGATGGAATGATGACTGCTCCAGCTTTAGGCAATGGAGAATTGTTATTACAAACAGAAGACCTTAGATAAGAAAAGTGGGGATAGGATCAGAAAGCAGAATTTTAAAAAAATGTATTAATTGTGAAATGGTAGTCACAGGTGCACGTTATCGGGGTCTCAATCTTCATCTCAGTGGCAAAGCAAATTTCTTGTGTGATTTATTTCACTCACCTTCAAAACCACTTGTTGAACAATTTACTAAGAATATGTAACACATCTTAAAGCTCACGGTGAGGTATTAACGTAAGCATAAAACTTTTAAATATTAACCCCTTGTCAGAGCTGTTGTTTGCAAATATCTCCAATTTGGTCAGTTACCTTTTTGTTGTAGGTTTCTTTTGCTGTGCACAAGCTTTTTAATTTAATATAGTCTCATCACTTATTTTTGCCTTTACTTCCCTCGCCTTTGGGGTCAAATTCATAAAATGTTTTCTACAACCAAGGTTCATAAGTTTAGTACCTATGTTTTCTTTTATGTAATTTATTGTTTTGTATCTTATTTTTATTTAGGTTTTGATCCATTTTGAGTTAATTTTTATACATGGGGATAAGCTGTAGTCTAGTTTCATTATTTTTAATGTGGCTTTTCAATTTTCCCTGCACCATTTATTGAAGAGGCTTTCCTTTTTCCATTGTGAGTTTTTGGCTCCTTTATAAAAAATTGTTTGCCCATATATATGTGGATTTATTTCTGGGCTCTCAATTCTGTTCCTTGGGCTGTGTGTCTCTTTCTGCCAATACAATGCTGTAGTATAATTTAAAGTCAGGTAGTGTGGTATCTCCACTTCATTCTTTTTTCTCTCAGGATTGCTTTGGCTAGTTGTGGTCTTTTGTGATTCCATACAAATCTGATAATATTTGTTCTCTTTCTTTAAAAAGGTCTGGTAAAGAGCCTCCCAGACAAGAAAAAACTAAAGGAGTTCACCAGCACCAAACCAATATTATATGAAATGTTAAAGGGTCTTCTCTAAGAAGAATAAAAAGATAAAAAATATGAGCAATAAAATGGCAATAAATACATATCTACCAACAATTGAATCTAAAAAACAAAATAAATGAACAATCAGAGCAGAAACGGAATCATAGATACAGAGCACATTTCGATGGTTGCCAGATGGGAGGGTGGTTGAGGGGATGGGTGAAAAAGGTGAAGAGACTAAAAGATGCAAATTGACTGTTACAGAATAGTCATGGGAATATAAAGTACAGCATAGGGAATATAGACAATAATCTATGCTAATAATAGCCTAGCGCCATCATGACTGCCTGCGGCGGCGGGAGTCAGGCCTGGGTCCATCACCAGTTAGTAGGCATCTCAGGGTGAGGACCATCACCTCAGCTAGAACTCAAGATGGTCACCTGGCCTGGCCTGGCCCCTCCTCAGAGGCAGCCCTTTCCTCCGTGTACACTGCAGAGGACAGACAGGGGTGTCTAAGATGCTGGGGCCATGGTGCCCCATCCCTACCCTACTCCCCTGGCCTCCTTCACCTGTGGCCCCCACAGAAGGGTATGTATGAGAGCCCTTCCCCTGCTACCTTTCACCACTGTCTCCGGCCATCCCTTAGCACATAGGCATATCGGCTTTCAAACTTGCCCTACTCACTTCGTCTCACCGCCTTCCAGGGCCTCTGCTCTGGATGGGGCCTTTGGAATCCAGGGCTCTGGGATTTTACAATAGAGTTGGGGTGGGAAAGCACCAAAGTTGGCTGATATGGCCACCCACGTCTGCCTCAGCTTGACCAATTAGTTCAGCCTCAGAACGTGGCACTCAGAGGGGATCCCTACTTCCCCAGCAACAGCTCTTGGGCCTCAGCCCCAGTGCCAACCTCCTCTCCCCTTGGCCCTCCCCACAGCTGGTGCTTGCTGTAGCTCTGTGTGCCTTGCTTAACCACCTTTTCCTTCCCTGTTCCTACAAAGGAGGCTGCATCTTTGTATGTTATATTCATATAAACTTTATAACGTTTTAGAAAAACAAAAAACAAAACTATGACCAAGAGAATGCCGCAGTCAACATCCAGAGTCCGGCTCAGGAGAACGGAGAGAAGGGAGCATTCCATAAGTTGGCCAATGCCAAGATATTTCTGAGTGACTTCCTGGTGTGTGACAGTTGTGTGGCCGCAGAGGAAGGAGTCCAAGTTTCTCAGCAGAACACCAGGACTTCTCCTGTGTTCTGAACCTTTGCTTTGGTTTTCAGAATTCCCTGCTCCCTATCTGTTGGCTCCCTCCCTCTGAGGGGCGCTGTCATTATCACATGGGTGCTACTGGAATATTGTATCTTGAGAGAATTGCCCCAGGGTACATATCCTTTTATTCGACGATGAAAATATCCCAAAGGAGAAGAATGGAGACAGACAACTGTCCTTTAGGCTTAAAAAAAAACAAAACACCCCGGAAGTGTCCTGTGAAGAGCTGAGACTTGGTTCTGTTCATGTGCCTCAGAGAGATTGGATGAGGAAATGGCTGGTTTGGCCCTGACTTTACCCGCTTATGTTACTCTTGAAGGTGTCTTTGCCACAATGTGAATAAACTGCCACCTTTTGGAATAGGGGCTCATACCAAAGCATTCCCAACTTTTCTTGAAACAGATCTATGTTCTGCAGCTGTGGCCACCGTCCTGAGACCAGGTCCTGTCGCTGGGAATCAGGGGGCACTGGAGTGCCCCCCCCCCCAACCCCCGTGCCTTTTACATTTAAGGATTGAGCTGAACTCACTTTTGGGGAGGCCTGGCAAGGGTGACACATGTCACAGATAGAAGGATGGAGAATGGAGAGGCAGACACCTTGCTCGGTCCCTCCCTGGGTGTGTTCAGCCAGATGACCACACCCGCCCCACAATTGGGTGAGATAGCATCCTCTGTGTCTACCTCTCACTCCATGGGCCCGACCACTTCCCTCAGCTCCGGGCAGCCCTCTGCATTCCATGATCGCACACTCTGCCCTCTCATGCTGCTCGCCCTAAATGAGAAGGAAGAGAGCAGTTGGCCCACAGACAACTACACAGAAAGATAGGGTTCATGGCTGGTGAGCTCAGTGGTGTGAGTGGGAGCCTTTCCTGCCTCCGTGGCAGTGCTAAGGAGCAGCACGCTGAGTGGTAAGGAGCAGTGAGCAGACAGGCGGTAAGGAGCTAGGGGTCCCGGACTGTGAGAGGGATTTCCAACTGTTGGCTTAGGCCTGTTCCCCATGGGCAGATATCCCTTGAGGGGTCCCGGACTGTGAGAGGGTGCAGGCCTGGCTGAGGGACCCCTTACCCAGTGCACGAATTTTGTGCACTGAGCCTCTGTATTCTAATAAATAAGTATGTTGTCAGATGGGTATGGAATTTATTGGGATGATCTCTGAGAAAGTTATATCATGTTTAATCACTGAGGTGTACACCTGAAAAAAATATAATACTATATGTCAACTGTAAATGAAAAATAAAAAATGATTTAAAAAAATCTACTGCTACAATTCATCAGTGACATTTATGTACTTTTGAGCTCATAGTGTGGATGATAGATTCCCTCAGAGGAATGAAGTGTTGCTGTAACACAATGGACAAGGTTGCCTTGAAAAAGTAAGTATGTCATAGATAGTGAGATGGTTCACTAGGATTA
Source organism: Corynorhinus townsendii (assembly GCA_026230045.1). NCBI lineage: Eukaryota > Metazoa > Chordata > Mammalia > Chiroptera > Vespertilionidae > Corynorhinus > Corynorhinus townsendii. Next base: position 158,198,248 of record JAPDVU010000001.1, on the reverse strand, counting down.
CTTCTTTTTTTTCCCCCAAATGTTTTTTAAAAAATTGATTTCAGAGAGAAAAAGGGGGAGGGAGAGATAGAAACATCAATGATGAGAGATAATCATTAATTGGCTGCCTCCTGCTCAATGCCACAATCCAGGCATTTGCCCTGACCTCCTGGTTAATGGGTAGGTGCTCAAACATTGAGCTGAGCAACACTGGCCAGGGTCACTCTGTTTATTTCTACTCTGACTTCAGGTAGAGCAGGTTAGAGGAATGCTCCCCTTCACCCCTCACCCCCCCAAAACCCCACAACAACACAGGAAAAAGGAGGAAGACACCGCCTGCTCACAGAGATTAGACATGGGGTAGAAGGGAAAGGAAGAAAAAGAACTGATTATGAGCCCAAATGTTCTACCCAAGCCTGAAGCTTGTTGCTATCTACACCTTGATGCAGGACCATGTCATCACCTCTTCTGAATTCATGGAGAGTGAGTTTTCCAAGCAGTCCTTGTTCAAAGATACATGTTAGTAAAGCTTAACAGATAAAAGGCATACTTTTTTCTAAGTTTGTCTTGTGAACATTTAGCATTTAAAAATATATTTGTATTTATTTCAGAGATGAAGGGAGAGGGAGAGAGAGAGAATTATCAATGATGAGAGAATCATCCTGTACGCCCCCTACAGAGTATCGAGCTTGCAACCCAGGCATGTGCCCTGACTAGGAATCAAACTCTGACCTCCTGGTTCATAGGTCGATGCTCAACTACTGAGCCATGGCAGCTGAGTAAGAAACATTTTTTGACCACTGCTGCAAAGTGTCCAAAATTGTTTATTTGTGGGGAAAAAAGTTTCTTTTAATTTCCTGAATTATCTACGAATGATTAAATACATGTTACTGATATTCCTCTGATTTTTATTTTAAAAATGGCTTATGTAATACTTCTATGAATCAGAAGGAGGCTAAAAATGGCTTAATAAGAATAAGTAAAATTGAATTCTTCACAGAAATATTATGGCATAAAGCTTCCAAGTCAGGCGGTGTGCTGGGGAAAAAATAAGCTTATGAAAAATACTAACTATTCTTTTGTTTTACAAAGGACCATTTGACAGTTAACAGGTGTCATTAAAAAAATGCCAGAGGTGAAAGCATAAGACTGACGTTTGAGAAGGTTAACATGCCTGCCAGTTTAGTAACTTGTCCACAAGGGGGTGGATTTTCTTAACACATGTACATTTCCTGCTTAAATTCTGAACTCACATTCATCCTCTCACTCTGACCTTAATCTTTTCTCACACTTAGAAGCCAAAACCCAAGGACACCAGAAAAGCTAAGAATGAACTCTTTTCCAGGATCAGTGATTGTGTTATTGTTAATGTTTGGTAAGTAATATTCCATATAAATGTTACTCTTTTGTTCCATTATGTTGTATATGTTTAAGCACAATTTTCTTAAGTAGTAAAGCCCCAGATCATGCCCAAAGTAACATTATTGTTATTATTATTATTTTTAGGAAGAAGCAATGGAGACTCCGTGACACAGACAAAAGGCCAAGTGACACTCTCAGAAGGGGCTCCCCTGACTGTGAACTGCTCCTATGAAACCACAGGGTACCCCACTCTTTTCTGGTATGTTCAGTATCCTGGAGAAGGTCCACAGCTCCTCCTGAAAGCTGGGAAGGCCAATGAGAAGGGAAGCAACAAAGGATTTGAAGCCACATACCAAAACCAGCCAAATGCCTTCCACTTGGAGAAAGCCTCAGTCCACCAGTCAGATTCTGCCATGTACTACTGTGTTCTGGGTGGACACAGTGACAGAAACTGCAGGGGGAGCTGAGCACAAACTCTGAGCAGCAAGGAGAAGCGTAGAACTGAGGGTCTGACTTTATGGTCCACTCTAGTTTAAGGACTAGGATCTAGTCTACTATTGTCATCCAACACTCCACAGCAGGCACTCTTGTTGGTATGAAAATCATCCACATCAAGTCTAAGAACATTACGAACAGAGGAAAAGCAAACATGCCTCATATGAGGTGCCTTACTAGCGAGACTGAAAGCAATCTGTCACCACAGTTTCTTAATCACAGTTGAAATTTGTGATTTTTCAAATTATAAGGCTTGAATAACTGAAATGGTCTACGTGTTCATCTTTGCATGAAATTGTAGCTCCTGAACTTGTCCCAAGTAATTCAAGGAAATATTGAATTTAGAGACACACTTATAACACATGAGGTAGCAAATGTTTCCCTGACAAGCTGGGGCAAGAAGGGATAATTTCTGTGGAAACTTTAGCACAAGAAACAATAGTTTCTTAAAAGAAGAAATACAAGAAAGGAAGGAGGAAGTGGAGAGAGTGTTGCATATGACCGCTCATATGGAAACAGGAGATGGAACGTTTCTCATTTTCTTTATGGGGAAATTACATGGCAGGCAAAGGGTAGTTTTCTCCATGCACATCAAAGCAAAATTATTATATTCTCTGCCATTAGAATAGTGTCTGCATCACAGTAAAATCTCTTCTGGTATTTATTAAATTACTAAACAAGTAGGAAAACCTATTACTGCTACCAAAAAAGATGCCATTTTTTCATTAAACAAATTTATTCAACAAAAATTATTTGTATCAGATAATAATCTAAGAGACAGTACAGAAGAGGCGGCGAGGGGGCGGGTCCGGGCGCGGAGTCCTTGTGGGCACCTGCGTGGCGCGGTGCAGCGCGGGGCCGCCATGGCGGATGTGCAGCAGCTTCCGGTGCAGGAGATGGTGGACACCATGGTGAAGAGTCTGGAGAGAGAGAATATCCGGAAGATGCAGGGCTTCATGTTCCGGTGCAGCGCTGGCTGTTGTGAGGACAGCCAGGCGTCCATGCAGCAGGCGCACCAATGCATTGAGCGCTGCCACGCACCTCTGGCTCAAGCCCAGGCCCTGGTTACCAGCGAGTTGGAGAAGTTCCAGGACCACCTGACCCGGTGCGCCATGCAGTGCAACGACAAAGCCAAAGACTCAATAGAGAGTAAAGAGCGTAGAGAGTAAATGCAGGGAGTACAGAGCGTCAGGTGAAGCGGCAGCTGGAGAGTTGTGTGACCAAGTGTGTGGATGACCATATGAACCTCATTCCAACCATGACCAAGAAGATGAAGGAGTCTCTCTCACCCATTCAGAAATAGAAGTCTTTGCCATTGGCCATGGAGGCTGAGGGCAGGAATCTATTTGAAATGAAGAGTGCGAATTTTGGTCTTTTAAGCAGTTTAGGGATGAAGAAATTAAGGATGGCAGCAAGTTTAAGGCATGTGTCACTTGCCTCTGGACACCGGTTCTTTTATGTTTTAACCCTAGAAAGTGAAATAGAAAAAAAACCTGGTGCTAAAGTTTGGGTCAGAGAGTTTTTGAGAGCCTAAATTTTATGTGGCAAATGCTTACCCTGCCTGGCAGCAGGCATTTCCCTCGAACCAAGCCAGAGCCCTCTGAGGTACCAACAAGCTGACAGGGTCCTCTAACCTGCCAGTGGTCCAGTGGAAGATGAGGAGAGATGTTTCTGTTTGTTGCCAACCTCTTGGTTACCAGAAGCATTACCACACCATTTTCCATAAGCTGTGAAACAAAATCCATGAGGTCACTAATTTAGAAGTGGAAAAGCAGTTTCTGAGTATTGGTTTGGTTTGGTTTTATACACAGGGCATAAAGTTCATTTAAGATGGGGAGCTGGGAGAGGTAGTTTGGATAAGAACTTGAAAAGGTTCCGTTGGGTATCCGTTTCTGTCCTAGATATGGATATGCATTTAATGCTCACACATTATACCTTTCAGCTCAGAAACCCTACAAAAGCACGAGAGGCAGTGTCACACTGGATATGGAAGCAGACCTTCCTTCTCACTGGCTGCTGTGATGGGTCCTAAGCCTGTCTACAGCAGAATGACAGGACAATCTTGCCATGGTACTCTACCTTGAAGGGAAGGAGGATTCTGATTGTGCTGTATACCAATATCCTGGAATACACAGTGAGAGAAGAACTGTTGCTGCTTCATTAGGAGTTATGAAGTACTGGATTTGGGAAAAACCTGGTTTTCAGCAATGAAACCTGAATCCAGTATTGCTTACTTAGCCCCCTCAAATAACAGAGGCCTAACGAGACCATCTTTTGGCAACCGGAAGGTCAAGGGAGAAAAAAGAGGGGCAGCCCCCCATTACCAAATACCACTTTTGCTGGGCCCTTTGCAACAGTGTTCCTACCCCAGCTCTGGAATCTTACCGTTTTGATAAGGAGCTTGCCTTTTTACCAACTTATTACTTGAAATGATAAAATAGCTTGTCTGTTTGCTGTTTCAAGACTGTGATATGTTTTCCTAGTGGTCTGGTTTTAACAAATAAATAAGGTTTAATTTTCCTCTAAAAAAAAAAAAAAAGAGAGAGACAGCACAGAGAACAAACAAAATTTGCTGCCCTAATAGAGCTCAAATTCTAATACAGGCCTTATTCCATGTTACTGCTATTCTAATCTTTAATGTACATTAGATCATTTAATTCTTTCACAAATTATAAATTACTAGGCCCATTGTGAGTATGAAGATAGTGAGGTACTAAGAGTTGGAGTCACTTATTCATGATCACATAGAATAGTTAGTAGCAGAGCCAGGATTCAAATGTAGGTACTCGATGTACATATCTTAAGTATCAATCCAGAGCACTTATATAAATGTATACACAGATCCCATTGCCAGTAGTAAGAAGGGTTCTGAACCAGAAGTTTTTTTTTTTATTTCTTTTTACTTTTATTTAAATTCTTTATTGTTGAAAGTATTACATATGTCTGCCCCCCCCCCCATTAACCTATCCCTGGCCATTCCCACCCCCCAGCACATGCCCTCATTCCCCCACTCTCTGTGTCCATGGGTGATGCTAATATGCATGCATACAAGTCCTTTGGTTGATCTCTTAGCACCACCATCCCTGGCCTTCCCTCTGAGGTCTGATGGTCTGTTTGATGCTTCTATGTCTCTATATCTATTTTTGTTCACCAGTTTATGTTGTTCATTATATTCCACAAATGAGTTAGATTATGTGATATTTACCTTTCCCCAACTGGCTTATGGAAATGCATGGCTTAGCACAATGCTCTCTAGGTACATCCATGCTGTTGCAAATGTTAAGAGTTCTTTCCTTTTTACAGCAGCATAGTATTCCATTGTGTAGATGTAATACAGTTTTCTAATCCACCCATCAGCTGATGGGACCTTAGGCTGTTTCCAGATCTTAGCTATTGTAAATTGTGCTGCTATGAAATAGGGGTACATACATTCTTTCTGATTGATGCTTCTGTTTCTTAGGATATATTCCTAGAAGTGGGATCACTGGGTCAAATGGCAGTTCCATATTTAATTTTTTGAGGAAATTCTATATTGTTTTCCATAATGGCTACACCAGTCTACATTCCCACCAGCAGTGTACTAGGGTTCCCTTTTCTCCACATCCTCCCCAGAACTTGTCATTGTTGATTTGTTGATGGCAGCCATTCTGACAGGTGTGAGATAGTACCTTATTGTCGTTTTGATTTGCATCTCTCAGATGATTAGTGACTTTGAGGATTTTTTCATATATCTCTTGGCCATGTATATGTCCTCTTTGGAGAAGTGTCTACTTAGGTCCTTTTTTTAAAAAAAAAAAATAAATCTTTATTGTTCAGATTACAGGTGTTCCTCTTTTTGTTTTCCCCCTATAACTCCCCTCCACCTGATTCCCCACCCCACCCTACCCCATGCCCTTACCCCCTGCCACTGTCTTCATCCATAGGAGTAAGATTTTTGTCCAATCTCTTCCCGCACCACTCACACCCGCTTCCCCCTGAGAATTGTCAGTCCACTCCCTTTCTATGTCCCTGATTCTATTATATTCACCAGTCCATTCTGTTCTTCTGATTTTTTATTCACTTGATTTTTAGATTCACTTGTTGGTAGGTATGTATTTGATGTCATTTTGTTGTTCATAATTTTTATCTTTACCTTTTTCTTCTTCTTCCTCTTCTTAAAGAATACCCTTCAGCATTTCATGTAATCCTGGTTTGGTGGCGATGAACTCCTTTAGCTTTTTCTTGTCTGTGAAGCTCTTTATCTGACCTTCAACTCTGAATGATAGCTTTGCTGGGTAGAGTAATCTTGGTTGTAGGTTCTTGCTGTTCATCACTTTGAATATTTCTTGCCACTCCCTTCTGGCCTGCATAGTTTCTGCTGAGAAATCAGCTGACAGTCATATGGGTACTCCCTTGTAGGTAACTAACCGTTTTTCTCTTGCTGCTTTCAAGATTCTCTCTCTGTCTTTTGCCCTTGGCATTTTAATTATGATGTGTCTTGGTGTGGTCCTCTTTGGATTTCTCTTGTATGGGGTTCTGTGCACTTCCTGGACTTGTAAGTCTATTTCTTTCACCAGGTAGGGAAAGTTTTCTGTCATTATTTCTTCTAATAGATTTTCAGTATTTTGCTCTCTCTCTTCTTCTGGCACCCCAAAAATTTGGATGTTGGTACGCTTAAAGTTGTCCCAGAGGCTCCTTACACTATCTTCATATTTTTGGATTCTTTTTTCTTTTTGTTTTTCTGGTTGGGTGTTTTTTGTTTCCTCATATTTCAGATCTTTGGTTTGATTCTTGGGGTATGTTGATCTACAGTTGAGTTTCTGTATATTCTTTATTTTAGACAGTGTATGCTTCATTTCTGACTGGTCCTTTTCCATTTTTTTTGGCATTCTTGTTAAGGTCCTTGAAGGTCTCACTAAGCTCCTCAGAAGTGTCATCAAGTTTCTCGGCGGTTTTTAGAAGATTCTTGAGTAACCTTATAAATGTGGTTCTGAACTCTGTGTCATCCAGTAGTTTGCTTTCCTCCATTTCTTTCATTTGTGACATGTTTCTTTGTCTCTGCATTTTGGCTGCTTCCCTGTGTTGATGGAGTGGCTTTGTGTGGTAGGTGACCTATAGGGGGCAGTAGCTCAGCCTCCCCAATCACCTGATGTGGACGCTGTTGGTACACCCCTTTGTGGGCTGAGTGCAAAGTCTTGGTGTAGTTAAGCCTTAATTGCTGTTGGTACGCTGGGAGGAATTGACCTCCAGGCCAATCGGCTGTGAGGACTCGCTGTGTCTATAATGGAAGAACTGCTGTGCTGGAGACACGCTTATGGGGCAGGACTTGTTTCAGTGGGGTTTTGGTGCTCGCTGAGTCTGCCTCTTGAATGTGTCACTTATGGATGTGAGGAGTTGAAATCTGGTTTCTCACACTGACCACTAGGTATACTGGCTTCTGGATCTCCAATGGGGTGCAGGTCAGCTATGGTCTGAGTCCATCCAGCAGGAGCTACAGCAAGAGCTACAGTTTTCTCCTCTTTGCTTGGGGTTTGGAGGTTTTAGAGCTGTCTGATCCGGGCTGCAAGTTTGTTAGGTTAAGTTGTGATAGGGTAGGCCTTTCTTATGCTAAAGCTGCTGCTTGGAGCTAGGGTGGGTTTGTGGGTTGTGTGGGGCGAGGTCTCAGGGCGTCATTAGGCTAGGGCATGGCAAACAGTGATGGCTGCTAGTTAGCCGGCTCTGTGTCTCCGACTGCGTCCCGTGCCCCAGCGCAGTAAACAATTATTCTTGTGCGCAGCTCTGCAAGCAAGCCCCCCTCACTTTCTGACCCAGTGGCAGATAGTCCAGCTTCTCTCCATAGGAGTTTGGGTCCCCCGCGTCTCCCCAGAAACTGTATTTCAGAGTAATCAGGGGCTTGTCTCCCTTTGGGTTGAAAAAAGCAACGCCTGCCGCCAGCCCGGATCACTTGCCTCCGTACCTCAGCTTTTCAGCACTCGTGCACGTCTCAATGCTCTTTTCTCTTTCCTTCTAGTTGTAGAACTTCCACTCAGCCAGCTTTCCCGTGGTTCTGGGTGATAGATGTTTTGTCTTTTAGTTGTAGTTTTGAAATTGTTGTGTGAGGCTGCAGTTTAGGTGTTTACCTATGCCACCATCTTGGATTCTCCTACTTAGGTCCTTTGCCCACTTTTTAATTGGATTGTTTGTCTTTCTTTTGTTAAGTTGTATCAGTTACTTATATATTTTGGATATTAACCCTTTATCAGATGCATCAATGCCAAGTATGTTCTCCCATACCATGGGCTCTCTTTTCGTTTTATTGATGGTTTCTTTTGCTGTGCAGAAGCTTCTTATTTTGATGTAGTCCCATTTGTTTATTTTCTCCTTATTGTCCTTTGCCTTAGGAGATATATCTGTAAACTTATTGCTATGAAAGATGTCTGAGATTTTGCTGCCTACTGTTTCTTCTAGGATTTTTTGGTTTCACAACTTACATTTAAATCTTTTATTCATTTTGAGTTTATTCTTGTGCATGGTGTAAGTTGGTGGTCTAGTTCATTTTTTGGGGGCATGTATCTGTCCAGTTTTCCCAACACTATTTATTGAAGAGACTGTCTTGACTCCATTGTATGCTCTTGCCTCCTTTGTCAAATGTTAATTGAGCATAATGGCTTGGGTCAATTTCTGAGTTCTCTGTTCTCTTCCACTCATTTATATGCTTGTTCGTGTGCCAGTACCAGGCTGTTTTGATTATGGTGGCTTTGTAGTATAACTTGAAATCTGGTATTGTGATTCCTCCAACTTTGTTTTTCTTTCTCATAATTGCTGCAGCTATTCGGGGTCTTTTTGATTCCATGTACATTTTTGGAGTATTTGTTCTAGCTCTGTGAAATATGCTGCTGGTATTTCAATAGGGATTGCTTTGAACCTATAGATTGCCTTGAATAACATGGACATTTTGTTGTTGTTGTTTTAATTTCTTTATTGATTAAGGTATTACATATGTGTCCTTATTCCCCCATTACCCCCCACCTCCCATTCATGCCCCCAGCCCCCTGTTGTATGTGCCCATTGATTAGGCTTATATGCATGCATATAAGTCCTTTGGTTGATCTCTCTCCCTTACCCCCACCATCCCCTACCTTCCCTCTGAGGTTTGACTTTCTGATTGATGTTTCTCTGTCTCTGGATCTGTTTCTGTTCATCAGTTTACGTTGTTCATTATATTCCACAAATGAGTGAGATCGTGTGATATTTATCTTTCTCTGCCTGGCTTATTTCACTTAGCATAATGCTCTCCATGTCCATCCATGTTGTTGCAAATGGTAAGGACTCCTTTTTTTTATAGCAGCGTAGTATTCCATTGTGCAGATGTACCACAGTTTTTTAATCCACTCATCTGCTGATGGGCACTTAGGCTGTTTCCAAATCTTAGCTATAGTTAATTGTGCTGCTATGAACATAAGGGTGCATATATCCTTTCTGATTGGTGTTTCTAGTTTCTTGGGATATATTCCTAGAAGTGGGATCACTGGGTAAAATGGGAGTTCCATTTTTAGTTTTTTGAGGAAACTCCATACTGTTCTCCACAGTGGCTGCACCAGTCTGCATTCCCACCAGCAGTGCACGAGGGTTCCTTTTTCTCCACATCCTCACCAGCATTTGTCATTTGTTGATTTGTTGATGAAAGCCATTCTGACAGGTGTGAAATGGTACTGCATTGTTGTTTTGATTTGCATCTCTCTGATAACATGGACATTTTAATGATGTTGATTCTACCAATCCATGAACACGGTATATTCTTCCACTTGTTTATATCTTTTTCTATCTCTTTTTTCAACGTCTTGTAGTTTTCAGAGTACAGGTCTTTTGCCTCCTTGGTTAAGTTTATTCCTAAGTATTTTAAATTTTTTGTTGCAATGGTAAATGGTTTTTTTTTTTTTTTTTTAGTTTCTCTTTCTGATAATTCATTATTGATGTATAAAAAGAGCATTGATTTTTGGGTGTTGATTTTGTATCCTGCTACATTGCTAAATTCATTTATTAAATCTAGTAGTTTTTTGGTGTAGTCTTTAGGGTTTTCTATTTACAATATCATGTCATCTGCAAATAATGAGAGTGTTACTTCCTCCTTTCCAATTCGGATGCCTTTTATTTCTTCTTCTTGTCTGATTGCTGTGGCTAGGACTTCCAGCAGCATATTGAATAAAAGTAGTGAAAGCAACATCCCTGTCTTGTTCCTGTTCTTAGGGGAAATGCTTTTAGTTTTTGCTCATTGGTTATGATGTTGGCTGTAGGTTCACATATATGGTCTTTATCATGTTGATATATGCTCCCTCTATTCTGGTTTGCTGAGAGTTTTTATAAAAAATCAATGTTGGATTTTGTCAAATGCTTTTTTTGTGTCTTGATAATTTCATGTGATTTTGGTCTTTCAATTTGTTTATGTGATGTGTCACATTTATTGATTTGTGAACATTGTACCAGCCTTGCATCCCTGGAATAAATTCTACTTGATCATGGTTTATAATCTTTTTAATATATTGCTGGATGTGATTTGCTAATATTTTGTTGAGAATTTTAGCATCTATGTTCATCAGGGATATTGGCCTGTAGTTCTCTTTCTTTGTGGTATCTTCATCTAGTTTTGGAATTAGGAGAATTAGGGCCTCATAAAGTGTTTGTAAGTATTCCGTCCTCTTGGATTTTCTGAATTTGTTTGAGGAATATAGGTATTAGTTCTTCTTTGAATGTTTGGTAAAACTCCCCTGTGAAGCTGTCCGGATCTGGGCTTTTGTTTGCTGGGAGTTTTTTTATTTTTTATTACTGCTTCTATTTCATCAGTTGTTATTGGCCTATTCAGGTTTTCTGATTCTTCCTGATTCAGTTTTGGGAGATTGTATTTTTCTAGGAATTTGTCCATTTCATCCACATTGTCCAGCTTGTTGGCATATAGTTGTTCATAGTATTTTCTTACAATAATTTGGGTCCTCTCTTTTTGTTTCTTGATGAGTCTGGCTAAGGGTTTATCAGTTTTGTTTATTCTTTCAAAGAACCAGCTCTTGGTTTCATTGACTTTTTTATTTTTATTTTTATTTTTTTAGTGTCTCTGTTATTTATTTCTGCTCCAATCTTTATTATTTCCTTCTTTCTACTTATACTGGGCTTTTCTTTTTGTTCTCTTTGTAGTTCATTAAGTTGTAGGGTTAAATAGTTTATTGCTGCCCTCACCTGTTGGCTCAGTGGATAGAGTATTGGCCTGTGGACTGAAGAGTTCCAGGTTCGATTCCAGTCAAGGGCACATGCCCGGGTTGCAGACTCGATTCCCAGTAGGGGGCGTGTAGGAGGCAGCCAGTCAATGATTCTCTCTCATCAGTGATATTTCTAGCTCTCTTTCCCCCTTCCTTCCTCTCTGAAATCAATAAAAATATATTAAAAATAGTTTATTGCTTATTTTTCTTGTGTTTTTTTTTTTTTTTTTTTGAGGTATGCTTGTAGTGCTATTAACTTCCTTCTCAGGACTGCTTTTGCTGTGTCTCAGAGTTTTTGTGTGTTTATTTTCATTTGTTCCCAGGAAGTTTTTTATTTCTTTCTTGTTCTCCTTGGAAGCCCATTCATTTATAATAATAAAAGCATAATATGCAAATCAACCAAACAACCGAACAGCAGAATGATGATCCGAACGACCTTCCAGATGACCACGCTATGAAACACACTGGTGCCAGGCCAGCCAAGGCGGGTGCGATGTGATTGGTTGGGGGCTCTGCCATCACCCCACGATTGTCCCGCAGAGGGAGGTCCCGGCCACCGGCCAGTGACGCTGTGGCAGTTGTGCAGGGCCGGGCAGTGATCGCCCCACAGAGGGAGGCCCAGGCCAGCCAAGCAATTGCACCCCATGCCTGTCACCTGCAGAGGGAGGCAACCGGGGGCAGGGGGCACGGGGGGAGGGCCAGGCTGCACAGATGGCAAGCAGTGGCAGTGGCAGGGGCGGGGCCAGTTGCTGGCAGCCGGGGGAAGGAAAGCCCCAATAGGCCTTGATTACTGGCCAGGCCTAGGGACCCTACCTGAGGGGTCCCAGATTGTGAGAGGGTGCAGGCTGTGCTGAGGGACACTCCCCCTCACCCCATGTGTGAATTTTGTGCACTGGGCCTCTAGTTGTTTAATAACATGCTATTTAGCCTCCATGTGTTTGGATGTTTTTGCATGTTTTTAATGTAGTTGATTTCTAATTTCATTCCACTGTGATCTGAGAAGATGCTTGATATGATTTCAATCTTCTTCAACTTTCCAGGAATAACTACTTTTTCATCTACTTTATATGACATCTCATTTGTAGAGGACTCTAGAACTAATACACCATTCCAGATTTGGAAAGGGAGAAACATATTATGTGAAAGTTGAATATATCTCAGGAACAAAAAACCCTAAAATTAGTTCTAGGGAACTTTGGTTCTCCACTTTATCTCCAGAGGGCGATGTTGCACAAACTAGAGAACTTGTGGATCAGTATCAGCTCAGCTCCTCCTCCCCGCAGCTGGCTGAGTTCTTTGTCGACAGGACAGGTGACTAAAATTACACAGTAGAAAGCCACAGGCTCATTTCAGTGGATTTTGTATTTTTATCTAAGCAAGAAACGTGCTCAGCCTACCCTTCCATAAACCTCTTACTTCCAAGCACTTGGTTTCTGCAGCTACTTTCCTGCCTGCTCAAGGGAGATTTTTCTAGAAAGAAGCCCACAGCATTTCTACTGCTCAGCCATGTTCCCATTGTTTATCTCAATACTGGGGATATTTGTCCTGAGTGAGTAAACTTTCATAATGGTCTGTAGTTCTACAGATTCTGACTAGAAATACTTTTCATAGCAAAATTTGTGCTGCTTTCATTGATAAAACATTGATTTTTGCAGGAGACATCAGAGCCCAGTCAGTGACCCAGCCTGACAAGCACATCAGTGTTTCTGAAGGAGCCTCACTGGAGCTGAGGTGCAAGTATTCTTACACTGGAGTTGTTTATCTCTACTGGTATGTCCAAGACCCCAGCCAAGGTCTCCAGCTTCTACTCAAGTACCTTTCAGGGGACACCTTGGTTAAAGGCATTAAGAATTTTGAGGCTGAACTTAGGAAGAATGAGTCGTCCTTCAACCTGAGGAAACACTTTGCTCATTGGAGTGACTCAGCTGAGTACTTCTGTGCTGTGGATACCACAGTGCTGGGAACTGCATGAGGAGCTGAACACAAACTCTGTGAGACACTAGGGAAGAGAACTGCATCGGAAATATTTTGGATTCTAACATAGTAGAAGCCATGGTGTTCTTATTACATATCGTAGAGCTGCTCAGGGCCTTGCTGAGCCAGCATAAGGTGGACATACTTTAATGATTGGATATGAGAGTTGGGACATGGTACAGGAGAGATAGTTTTATTTGTTTATTTGTGTATTTATTTTAATTCTCATCCAAGGGTATTTTTTCCATTTATTTTTTTAGTGAGAGTAGAGGGAAGGGAGGGGGGTGAGTGGGAGGAGAGAGAGAGAAACATCCATGTGAAAGAGACATACCAATTGGTTGCCTCCCTCATGCATCACAACTGACGCCGGGGATCGAGCTTGGAACCGAGGTACATGCCCTTGGTCCTGGCCAGGGATCAAACCTGCAACCCTTCTGTCCATGATCTGATTCTCTAACCACTGAGAAAAACTGGCCAGGGCCAGAAGAGTTTTACTTTTCATTCATCATTTTATCTTTCAACTAGAGCCGTGGTTGGCAAACTGCGGCTCGCAATCCACATGCAGCTCTTTGGCTCCTTGAGTGTGGCTCTTCCACAAAATACCATGGCCTGAAGGAGTCTATTTTGAAGAAGTGGCATTAGAAGAAGTTTAAGTTTAAAAAATTTGGCTCTCAAAAGAAATGTCAATTGTTGTACTGTTGATATTTGGCTCTGTTGACTAATTAGTTTGCCGACCACTGAACTAGAGGCTTGGTGCACAAAATTTGTGCACTCCAAGGGGTCCCTCAGCCCAGCCTGCACCATCTCGCAGTCCTGATACCTTGGAGGATGTCCAACTGATGGCTTAAGCCCACTCCCTAAGCCGGCAGTAGGACATACTTAGTGCTGCTTTGGAGGTGGGAGAGGCTCCCGCCACTGCTGCTGTGCTTGGCAGCTATGAATGCAGCTTCTGGCTGAGCAGTGCTCCCCCTGTGGGAGCACACTGACCACCAGGGGGCAGCTCCTGCATTGAGCATCTGTCCCCCTGGTGGTCACTGCATGTCACAGCGACCGGTCTTTATGCCATCAGGACGAAACTGGCTCTCCGAGATCCTCCGAGTGGTCCTGGATTGCAAGAGGCACAGGCCAGGCCAAGGGACCCCACCAGTGCATGACTGGGGCCAGGGAGGGATGTGGGAGGTTGGCCAGCTGGGGAGGGACCACAGGAGGGCTCCAGGGCATGTCTGGACCATCTCACTCAGTCCTGATCGGCCGAATTCCAGCAGCAAGCTAACCTACCAGTTCAAGCATCTGCCCCCTGGTGGTCAGTGCATGTCATAGCGACTGGTTGACCAGTTGACTGTCTTCCCCCAGTGGTCAGTGCATGTCTTAGTGAGCAGTTGAGTGGCCTTAGCATATCATTAGCATATAACGCTTTGATTGGTTGAATAGACGACCAGATGGCTGGACAATTAGCATATTAGACTTTTATTATATAGGATAATCTGAAACAAAAGTGAACTCCTTTGAATGATTTCCTTTCTTCTTACAAACTTACTACCTTCCCAACTTGGTAATTTTAAGATAGGTTTCTTGGAATCTTTCTTCCTGGCTCCATTCTGTGCTGGTTATTTTCCTTCACGTTTAGGTGCCCCATCTAAGAAGGAGGAAATGATTGATGAATAGCTTAGAATATGGCATGCTCATACAGATTTTAATAACATTAGAAATATTGCAGAAAGAAGCATGAATAACTCAAAATGTTTAGTATTTCTTCAAGGACTGTTACAAACAGGAAATTCTACATCTAGATGTCAAATTCCATTTGTTTTAAAGTAAAGTTTGTTTTATGTTTCCCAATTATAGCAATAAATTTCTATTCTTTTGATATCTGAATTTCTGTAAATTCATACCAGAAACATTCAAAATTGGTTGGTTAGTAACTTTTGTCAGTTTCTCACAAATGCTGTCATTGTTTTCTACTCTTACTCTATTTTTATATGATTTTACTGTTGGAATATCAGAAATTGTTTCTCATTTGTTTCACATGGCAATTATCTAAAACTAATAAAAGGGTAATATGCTAATTAGACCAGGTCGACTGGCATCTTCCAGATGTCTGACTTTCTTCTGGATAAAGCCACGGTGGTGGGGGCTGAGGCAGAGGCAGTTAGGGGTGATCAGGCCAGCAGGGGAGCAAGCAGTTAGGGGCGAGATCAGGCTGGCGCAGGGGAGCAAGCAGTTAGGGGGCAATCAGGCTGTCAAGGGAGGGCAGTTGGGGGCGATCAGGCTGGCAGGGGAGGGCAGTTGGGGGCAATCAGGCCGGCAGGGGAACAGTTAGGGGGTGATCAAGCTGGCAGGGGAGGGCAGTTGGGGGCGATCAGGCCAGCAGGGGAGGGCAGTTGGGGGCGATCAGGCCGGCAGGGGAACAGTTAGGTGGTGATCGGGCAGGCAGGCAGAGACAGTTAGGAGCCAGTGGTCCCAGATTGTGAGAGGGATGTCTGACTGCCGGCAGTAGTCGGACATCCCCTGAGGGGTCCCAGATTGGAGAGGGTGCAGGCCAGGGTGAGGAACACCCCCCTCCCCCATGCACCGGGCCTCTAGTAATATATAAATATTAGCAATGCCTGACCCCTGAAAATATACTGATTAAGAATTTCAGTGGAGCCCTGGCCAGTTTGGCTCAGTGGATAGAGTGTTGGCCTGCAGACTAAAGGTTCCCGGGTTTGATTCTGGTCAAGGGCACATGCCTGGGTTGCAGGCTTATTCTCCAGTGGTGGGCATGCAGGAAGTAACCAATCAGTGATTCTCTCTCATCATTGATGTTTCTCTCTCTCTCTCTCCCTCTACCTTCCTCTCTGAAATCAATAAAAATACACCTAAAAAAAGAATTTCAGTGGGAAGTAAAAGGTCAAAGGGCTTGTGATAAATGTATGATTCCCTTGGCTAGAATGAAAAACTCTATGAGAAGACATTGCATTCGTAAGGACTTGAAGCTTTAAAAGTTAATGATGACTTTGAAGGAAAGTAAAGGGGGAAAATGGGGAAGAAGGTTGGGCTTTTCAGTTGTCTACTTCCTGACGCTATGATTGATAAGTGATTAAGATTATAGAAATTCAAAGGTATTGAAAATAATAGTGGATGTGTTCAATTATTTACCTTAGCCAAAGGGGACACCAGTAGGATTCAAAAATTTCAAATTATATTGTTATAGATACCAGAAACACCAGAAAAGGTGTTATTAGACAGCTTCCTGAATTGAAAGGTGCGGGCTGTCTCCTCCTGGTTCATGTCAGTCTCATAGGAAGGAATTCAAATGAGTGACCACGGATGATTGCGTTGTAGTAAAGCCAATTTATTAAATAAATAAATAAATAAAGCAAATAAATTTATTAAAGAAGTAAGGCAAGCAAATATATCATAATACATCTTGCTTATGAAGCAGAGATGGACTTTTCAGCTAGTCTGAGAAGTGTTGTGTGGTAGAGGTTTGGCTTTTTATACTTCTTTGTCTATAGGTTTTAGACACCTATAGGCTAATTATAGGTTAATTCTTCTGCTGTATATCTCGGTACAGCTTAACTCTCAAAGCCTCCCTTTTACTTTGTATGGTTTCCCAGAATTTATGAGAAGCATCTGGTGATTTTATCTTTAACCAACCCTGAGAATGCTGGCTTCTCTGTTTAAACCGTGAGATAAAAACTTCCTCCTTCCCCAAAACAGCTGACTTTATTTATTTGGTGAAATAAACTCTCTCTTCTTCCCTTCCCTCCTCCTCTCTCCTGCCTTAGCAGTTCCAGGGTGATTTACGTTCTATTCTCTGGTTAGGGAAAAGAGGCACTAAATATCCCCCTTCTTTTCTGAATTCTTTGGTTAGTGAGGAGAGGTATTAGCCATTTGTTCTCAAGATAAGGTTTTGCTGCAAATTGGCCACAAACTGTCTAAACTGTTTGGTTTTGTTTAATTTTCTCATCTCAATTTCCCTATTCCTCCTGCCCTGGACATTTCCTGGCTTCTCACTATCTTGTAACAATATTGTTAAGGGTAGTTGTGTTATATGTATTTGAAAGCTTTTGGGGTAAGAGACATAAAATTACTCATAATAAATTTATGATTATTTAATCCATTTTGTTTTGAGAGGCTCATTATCTTTCTGAGACTTATGGCACCAGCTCAGTTCCATTACCCAAGATGACCACAGTGGGTACTTTCTCAGTATGTATGAGAAGAAGAAATGTCAATTTCTTTAAATTCCAAACTGAAGCTGAATACTGAGGACATACATCTCCTGGCACCAAGGACTTCAAGTACCTGGGAAAACATTTTCCATCCTGACAGCAGCAACCCTGTCTGAGATACCAAAGTTTGTTTTATTTACATAATTACTTTATAATTGTGAAAATCTTTACATGATATATAAATATGTGAAGGAGATAGAAGAAATTCCCAATTATTTAAATATAATTCTATTTGCAATGTTAAAAATTATAACATTAAAATATTTTATCATTTGTATCTCTTTATCTTAATATAGTTATACTCATATTGTTTCAATTTTTAAAAATAAATAAAACAATATGAAGAAATGCTAAAAATAACTAATCATTTGAGTGATGCAAATCAAAACAACAATGAGGTACCACCTCACACCAGTCAGAATGGCTATCATCAATGATTTAATAAATGACAAGTGCTGGAGAGGATGTGGAGAAAGGGAACCCTCGTATACTACTGGTGGGAATGCAGACTAGTGCAGCCTCTGTGGAAAACAGTATGAAGTGTTCTCAAAAAGTTAAAAATGGAAGTCCTATTTGACCCAGTAATCCCACTTCTAGGAATATATCCCAAAAAACCAGAAACACCAATCCGAAAGAATATATGCACCCTTATGTCCATAGCAGCACAATTTATAATAGCTAAGATTGGGAAACAGCCTAAGTACCAATCAGCACATGAGTGGATTAAAAACCAGTGGTGCATCTACACAATGGAATACTACACTACTGTAAAAAAGAATGAACTCTTACCATTTGCAACAGCATGGGTGGACCTGGAGAGCATTATGCTAAGTGAAATAAGCCAGTCAGAGAAAGATAAGTATCACATGATCTCACTCATTTGTGGAATATAATGAACAACATAAACGGATGAACAAAAATAGATCCAGAGACACAGAATCATCTAATAGACGATCAAAACTCAGAAGGAAAGCAGGAGAGGGTGGCCTGGGGGGTGGGGGTGTGTATGTGGATAAAAGATCAACCAAAGAGCTTGTATGCATATAAGCATAACCAATGGACACAGACAATGGGGGAGGGTGAAGCCCGGGGCTGGGGGCAGGGTGGGAGAAGACAATGGGGGGAAAAGGGGACATATGTAATACTTTTAACAATAAAGATCTTTTAAAAAGTTTATCTGGAACTCCTTAAAAATTACTTTTTTAAACTTTTTAATTGAATT
Source organism: Corynorhinus townsendii (assembly GCA_026230045.1). Taxonomy (NCBI): domain Eukaryota; kingdom Metazoa; phylum Chordata; class Mammalia; order Chiroptera; family Vespertilionidae; genus Corynorhinus; species Corynorhinus townsendii. Next base: position 158,179,793 of record JAPDVU010000001.1, on the reverse strand, counting down.
TATTGGGGTGACATTGCAACAGATTAGCCTAGGAGTCAATACTTTCTAGTGATGCCAATACCAGTCAAGTCTCAACTACAATAAGACAGTGCACACAGCTCACACAGGTGCTCAACTGTAGTGCCCAGCTCAGGGGGTTGGTGAGGCTGTGCCACTGGGCCCCACAAGACACCTACTACATAAGGTGACTCTAGCAAGTCTGGAGACCTAGCAGATCTACCTAATAAATGGAACCAAACATAAGGAAGCAGCCAAGATGGGAAGCAGAAAAAGAACCATGTCATAAATGAAAGAAAAGGAGAAATCTCCATAAAAAAAAAAAACCACACCTAAATGAAATGGAAACAAGAAAACTACCAGATACAGAGTTCCAAACAATGGTTTATAAGGTTGCGCAAGGAACTTACTGAGAACTTCAAGGAACTTAATGAGAATTTCAAAGAAATTAGTGAGAACATCAACAACATAAAAAAGGACCAGTCAAGAATGAAGGATAAACTAACTGAAATAAAGAACAATTTACAGGATGCCAACAGTAGCATAGAGGATGACAAGAATAAAATCAAGAATTTGGAATATAAGGCATCAAAAACACCCAATCAGAACAGCAAAAAGAAAAAAAGAATAAAAAAATATGAAGATGAAATAAGGAGCTTCTGAGATAAATTCAAGTGTACCAACATTAGCATCAAGTGAGTAGCAGAAGGAGAAGGGAAGGAGCAAGAGATCGAAATCTTACTTGAAAAAACAATGACAGAAAACTTCCCTTACCTAGTGAAAGAAATAGATTTACAAGTCCAAGAAAGCACAATGAGTCCCAAACAAGAGGAACCCAAAGAGGCCTACACAAACACACATCACAATTAAAATGTCAAAGGTTAAAGATAAAGAGAGAATCTTAAAAGTAGCAAGAGAAAAGCAGTTAATTACCTATAAGGCCAGAAGGGAGTGGCAAGAAATATTCAAAGTGATGAAAAGCAAGGGCCTATAACCATGATTACTCTACCCAGCAAAGGTATCTATATATATAAAAGGTTAATATGCTAAGTGTCCAACTGTCCAGGTAATGACATCACATAGCAATGCCTAGCTTCCTCTCCCTATTGACTAGCCTTCTTGGAGTTTCTTCAGCCCAGGAACATGACTTGCTTTATAGCCAGGTGGAAACATTTCACAGTTTAACCAAATGTCTGTGAAGCATTTTCATGTGCCTCATCTCATTTGATCCTCACAGAAGTCCTGGAGTAGGTAGATATGAGATTCAGTGGAATCCTATATTATTTTCATTAGCCAGAAAAACAGAGATTTAGAAAGCTTAGAAACTTGACCCGACTGAAAAGAAGTAAGAAATGATGGACCTTGAAAATGACTTCAGGTTTTCTCACTGCGCAGAATATAGTCAAACACTGCTGCAGTTAAATATTTTACCCTTTGTTCTCCCTGAGTGATCTACAATAATAATCTGCTTTGTGTTGATATTTACTGCTGTGTTGCTGACAATTACCTGAAAGAGAAGTTAGGATGCTTCATTAGGCTGGAAAAAGTTTAGCTAAATCAGAAAGCAGGTCTAATTAAGCAACCTTCTAAGTTGACTCACACATGCCCGATACATATAAAGCTCTTGCTGGCACCAATCGCACAGATGTGTTTCAATCTGTCACTGTCGATTGTGAACTTGGTTGACACTTCTATTATAGAGAAAGGGAAAATAATGATATTAAAATATTTCTTTTAATTAATCTCCTTTCTATGTGCATGAATTCATGCACCAGGTCACAAGACATTTAGAATTGAAGGTCAGATAAAGAGCTTCACAGACAAGAAAAAGCTAAAGGAGTTCATCACCATCAAATCAGTATTACATGAAATGTTAAAGGGTCTTCTTTAAGAAGAAGGGAAAAAAGGAAGAAGAAGAAGAAGATGAAGAAGAAGAAGAAGAAGAAGAAGAAGAAGAAGAAGAAATAAAAGATCAAAAGTATGAACAATAAAATGGCAATAAATATATATCAACAATTGAATTTAAATATCAAAACAAATGAACAAGGAATCTAATGAACAAAATACCTGATGAATAAAAGAACCAGAGGTATGGAAACATGGAACAGACTGATAAATCTTAGAGGGAAGGGAGAGGGTTTCGGGGAGGAGATTAACCAAAGAACCCATATGCATATATGCATTACCTGTGAACACAGATTATAGGGTGCTGAAGGCTTGGGGTGGGGTGGGAACGGGTTGGAGGAGAAAAATGGGGGATAAAGAGTATCTGTAATACTCTCAACAATAAATGTTTTTTTTTAAAGAGCTTCCCTAAAAAGGAAAAGCTAAAGGAGTTTATCACCACAAAATCAACATATGAAATGTTAAAGGGTCTTCTTTAAGAAGAAGGAAAAAATATATAAAAAATTTGAACAATAATATGGCAATAAATACATATCTATCAACAATTGAATCTTAAAAATACAATAAGTAGAACAGAAACAGACTCATAGATGGAGAGAACATTTTGATGATTGCCAGATAGGAGAGGGGTTGAGGGTATGAGTGAAAAAGGTTGAGGGATTAAGAAGTACAAATTGGCTGTTACAGAATGGTCATGGGAATGTAAAGTACAACAGGGAATATAGTCAATAATCTAGTAAATATGTATGGTGTCAGGTGGGTACAAGATTTATCAGGATGATCACTTAATAAATTATGTAATGTCTAATCACTGTGGCATACACCTGAAACTAATATAATAGTGTATGTCAACTGTAATTAAAAATGATTTAAAATGCAAAGTTTTTTTTTTTTTTGATTTCCTAAGGACCATCTGTCAGTTGACAGGTGTCATAAAAAAAAAAAGCAGAGGTGAGGATATAAGACTGACTTTTGAGAGACCAGGTTAATATTCCAACGAGTTTAGTATCTTGCCCACAAGAGGGTGCATTTTCCTAACAAATGTACATTTCCTGCTTAGATTCTGAGTTCACATTCATACTTTTACTCTGACCTTACATTAAACTTTCCTCACACTCAGAAGTCAAGACACAATGACATCAGAGACTCTAAGAATGAACTCTTTTCCAGGATCAGTGATTACACTGTTCTTAATATTTGGTAAGTAAAAAGGCACAGAAAACTTAAAGTCTTTCTTTCCATTATGTTGGAAATCTTTAACCATGATTTTCTCTAAGGGCTAAAGCTGCAGATCATGCTCAAGGTAAGCAGAACCATTATTATTATTTCTTTTTTCCAGGAAGAAGCAATGGTGGTAATTCAGTGATGCAGACAAAAGACCAAGTGACTCTCTCAGAAGGGGCTCCCCTGACTGTGAACTGCTCCTATGAAACCACAGGGTACCCCACTCTTTTCTGGTATGTTCAGTATCCTGGAGAAGGTCCACAGCTCCTCCTGAAAGCTGCCACAGTCAAGGAGAAGGGAAGCAACAAAGGATTTGAAGCCACATACCAAAAACAACCAAATGCCTTCCACTTGGAGAAAGCCTCAGTCCACCAGTCAGATTCGGCTATGTACTACTGTGCGCTGAGTGACACAGTGACAGAAACTGCAGGGGGAGCTGAGCACAAACTCTGAGCAGCAAGGAGAAGCATGGATGCTCAGCATTTGTCTTTAGAGACCAAGATCTAGTCTACTATTGTTGTCATCCAACACTCCACCCCAGGCACTCTTGTTGGTATGAAACTCATCCAGATCAACTCTAAGAATACAGCAGGAGAACAAGAAGTAACCATGCCTCGCCCTAACTGGTTTGGCTCAGTGGATGGAGCCGTTGGCCTGCAGACTGAGGGGTCCTGGATTCAATTCCGGTCAAGGGCATGTATCTCGGTTGCGGGCTCCTCTAGGGCCCAGGCCCTGGTTGGGGCACATGAGCGAGGCAACCAATCAATGTGTTGCTCTCACATCGATGTTTCTCTCTCTTTCCCTCCCTCTTCCACTCTCTTTAAAAAGAATTAATGGAAAAATATCCTCTGGTGAGGATTAACAACAACAACAGAAAAGTAACCATGCCTCATATGAGGTGCTTTAATGGTGAGAGTGAAAACAGAGTGTGTCACTATAGTTTCTTAATCACAGCTCAAATTTATGATTTTGAATGTCTAAATCTTGAATGAGAGAAATAACCCATGTGTTCATCCTTGCATAAAACTCTAGCTCACTGACTTATCCCAAGTCATGCAGGAAAATATTGTGTTTAGAGACACACCTGCAACAGATGAGGTTTCAAATGTCTCTTTGACAAGCTGGGACATGAAGGCCTGATTTCTAGGGCAACATCAGCCCAAGAAGCAATAGATTCTTAAAGGAAGGAAGAAATACAAGAATGAAAGGAGGAGGAGGAGTGTTACATATGACCACTCATATGCAAAGAGAAGATGGAACATTTCTCAGTTTCTTTTTGGGCAAATTACACATCAGGCATAGGGTGGTGTTCTCCATCCACATTAAAGCAAAATTTTGCCCTGGCTAGGTAGCTTAGTTGGTTAGAGCATCGTCCCAATACACCAAGGTTTTGGGTTAGATCCCTGGTTAGGGCACATATAAGAAATCAATCAATGAATGCATAAATAAGAGGAATAACAAATCAATGTCTCTTTCTCTCTCTAAAAAAAAAATAAAAAATTTAAAAGCAAAATTTTTATATCTCTGTAATAAGAATAGTGTCTGCATCACAGTAAAATCTCTTCAAATGTTTGTTAAATTAATAAATGAATAGGAAATTTATTACTGCTATCATAAAAAAGCTACTATTTTTTTCATTAAACAAATTCATTCAACAAAAATTATTTGTATTTACTCTGTGCCAGATTATAATCTAAGATACAGTACACAGAACAAACCAAATTTGCTTCCCTAATAGAGCTCATATCTTAATACAGTTCTACCTCAATGTTTCCACTATTCTAGTCTTTAATGTACATCAGATCATTTAATTCTCTCAAAAATTGTTTTATAGCCCTCGCTGGTTTGGCTCAGTGGGTAGAGCATTGGGCCTGTGGACTGAAGGGTCCCAGGCTCGATTCTAGTCAAGGGCACATGCCCGGGTTTCGGGCTAGATCCCCAGTAGGGAGCATGTAGGAGGCAGCCAATTAATGATACTCTCTCATCATTGATGTTTCTATCTCTCTCTCCCTCTCCCGCCTCTCTGAAATCAATAAAAATGTATTAAAAAAAAAAAGAAAACTCCTCATGGGGAGATATTTAAAAAAATTGTTTTATAGCCCTAGCTGGTTAGGCTCAGTGGATAGAGTGTCTGCCAGGGACTAAAGAGTTCCAGGTTCTAGTCTAGTCAAGGGCACATGCCAAGGGTTTCAAGTTTGATCCCCAGTAGGGGGCATGCAGGAGACAGCCAATCAATGATTCTCTCTCATCATTGATGTTTCTATCTCTCTCTCCCTCTTCCTTCCTCTCTGAAATCAATAAAAATATATTTTAAAAATTTGTTTTATATTACTAGGTCCATTGTGAATACACAGATAGTGAGGCACTAAGAGTTCAAGTCACTTATTCATGGTCACATAGGTAGTTAGTAGCAGTATCAGGACTCAAATGCAGGTTCACCATAAGTGTCTTAAGTATTAACCTAGAGCAGTTATATAAATGTATATACAGATCCCATTGCCAGCAGTAAAGAGGATTCTGAACCAGAAGTTAATCCAAAGTAGATGTGACTGTGAGATGGTCTTTCTGCTTACACATACAGAATGACTCTTTGAGTAGATATAAATGTATCCAGGAGAGCCAAGTCTGATGTCTGATGAGCCAGGCAGTAAACTTGAGTCTGCCTTTCATGTGGCACAAAAGAATATAGGAGAGATGATTTCGATGCAGCCCTGGGCAGTGAACTTGATAGAGAAAGTATGGAGACGCATCTGAGAGCCTTCTGTATTTTCAGGCTTCATTTTTTAACGAGATAAGGAGAATTTTAGTGAGGATAATTCAAAAAGTGCAAGATACATTTTCCTTAGGATTTGGGACATCTGAATAGGAAGAATGAAGAAAAGAAAGTTATATTTCAGTTCAGCTGGGATAATTATTGGAGATTGTAGAAGGGCTACAAATTGGTGAACAAAGATACTTGTTGACCAATCTCTTGGGTGTGGCATTTGCTTTTAATTAATTTACTAGAGGCTCGATGCACGAAGATTCGTGCAAGAATGAGCCTTCCTTCCCCTGGCTGACGGCACCGCCTTCGCTCTGTCCGGAGCTGCCTTTCCACCTTCCCATGCTGCCCTGAGGCCAGAGTGGCTGGGGCAGTGCAGAATGCCTGTGTTGTCGCCATGGCAATGATGCAAGTGACCCGCCCCGCCCCCAGCCACTTGGCACCTGCATATGCAAATTAACCTGCCACCTTTGTTGGGTTAATTTGCATACTCATTCCTAATTGCTGGTGGGCGTTGTGAAGGTACGGTCAATTTGCATCTTACTCTTTTAATAGTGTAGATAATTGCAGTGCAATAAACTGCACATATTTAGAGTATACAATTTGACCAATGTTAATATATCTATACTAGAGGCCTGGTGCACGAAAATCCGTGCACTGGGGGTTGGGTTCCTCAGCCTGGCCTGTATCCTCTTACAGTCTGGGACCACTTGGGGGATGTCCACCTGCTGGCTTAGGCCCACTCCCCAGGGGATTGGGCCTAAGCTGGCAGTCAGACATCCCTCTGGCAGCCTGGGAGCCCTCGAGGATGTCCGACTGATGGGGAGTGGGCCTAAGTCACAGTTGAACATCCTTAGTGCTGTGGAGGATGTGAGAGAGGCTCCCGCCACTGCTGCTGTGCTCGCAATCATCAGCCAGGCTTGTGGCTGAGTGGAGCTCCCCCTGTGGGAGCGGACTGACCACCATGGGGCAGCTCCAGCATTAAGTGTCTGCTCCCTGGTGGTCATGTATGTCATAGTGACCAGTCATTCCACTGTTAGGGTCAATTTTCATATTACCCTTTTATTATAGAGGATGCCACAATCAAGGTAATGAACATTTCCATCACCCCTGAAAGGTTTCCTTTGCTCTTTATAATCCCCCCTCCCTCTACTTTGGACCTGAGAAAATAATTTTCTATCTGTTGCAATAATTTAGGTATATTGTTTCATTATTGTTTTTCTGTTTGACTCATCTTTAATTTTTGCTTTCTTATCCCTTTTTTTACTGACTGTTTTGGATTCCTGGGATATGTTTTAATATTCCATTTTATATATATTGGCTTTTTGGCTGTATCTCTTTGCACTGTTTTAAGCAATTGTTCTAGAGTTTCCAACATACATGTGTACTAGTCAGAGTCTTCTGAGAGTTAATATTGTACTATTTCATGTAAAATGTTGAAATCTCACACAGTATGTGTCTTTATCCACCAGTACTGAGATTTGTTATAGCTGTTCATATATATTATATCTACATACATTGAAAACACTGCCATAATTAGTTGAATAAGAAGTCTTTTCTACCTGTCAGCTATTTATCATGTCTTGTATTCTTCCTTCATTCCTGAAGATTTAAATTTTTCTGTGACACCAGGGATGTGTCTAAAATGTTGCATTTTCTTTTAACCTTGAAATGCTTCCTTTAGCATTTTTTTTTTTTGGAATAGGTCTATATTTTTAAGTTACCTTCAACTGTAAATGTTTTTATTTCACTATTATTTTGGAAAGATTTCCACTGGATCTGCAATATTGTGTTGACAGTATTTTTTTTTTCATTTTATTTTAGTTAATTGATTAAATTTTTATTGGGGTAACATTGGTTAATACTATTTTGTAGCTTTCAAGTGTACAATTGATATCTTAATACACTGTATTGTACTCCCTACCAAAGTCTAGTTTCCATCCGCCAACATACATTTGACCCATTTTACCTTCCTATCACACCTCCTTATCTCTGGTAACTACCAATATGTTGTCTATATCTTTGAGTTTGTTTTTGTTTTGTTTGTGTGTTTGTTTATATATATACTAGTGACCCAGCTCATGTTTCTCCTCCCTCCTCTCCTCCCTGGATGGTGGCCAGATGGCTGAGGGGAGCGGCAGCTGCTGGCGAGGCAGGATGCAGGTTTGCGAGGGTGGGGAGCCTGAGGCACCAATTCCCGCCTGGTGGGTGGGCACTTCTTCCCAGGCTTTTGGAGGGTGTTGGGGATGGGGACGTGCCCCAGTCTCTGCATTGGGATGGGGCCTGGAAATGAGGAAGGCTGCCCACTCCCCCACTGCTGGGTGGGACGTTGTGGGGAAGGGGCTGTGGATCCCTAGCCCAGACCCAACCTCCCAGGGTCAGGCCTCGGGTTCAGGTGCTGCTGAGGCTGCTGGACCCTTGCGGGCGGGAAGCAGTATCTGGGCCTGCCCAGCAGCAGGTCCCGGGCTCGGCAGCGGGTGGCCAGAGCAGGTGAAGAAACTGGCCCTGTGCCAGATAGATGAGGTGTGCAGGTGCACAATGCCGAGGCTGCGGGGTTGTGGCAGATAACAAAATGCTGGCATCCATAGCCTCGACGCTGTCACACGGGCTCTGAGAACCTGGCGGGGTGTGGGATGCACCTCTCCTGCCTTGGCCTTGCACGGACTCCCCTGATACACCTCCTGGTCAAGTCCCTGCCGGTGCCCGTGGGGACACAGCATCAAGTCTCCACTGGCACCTGGGGGGATGCAGCATCAAGTCCCCGCCCACCCGTGCGCTTCTCGCCCTGCACGCAGCCCTGCCCATCCATGCGCCCCTGCCACGCACACAGCCTCCTGGTGATCTTTTGTTACAGCGTGATGACCACAGGCTTTTTATAATATAGGATATATTTATGTAATATATATCTATCCACATGTGAGTGAAATCATGCAATTTTCATCTTTCTTGTCTGATTTATTTCACTTTACATAATACCATCAAGGCCCATCCATGTTGTCACAATAATAATATTTCATCTTTTTATGGCTGAGTAATATTCCATTGTGTGTGTATAAATATCTCATCTTTATCTATTCATTGGTTGACGGACACTTAGACTGTTTCTATATCTTGGCTGCTGTAAATAATGCTGCAATCAGCATAGGGTTGAGCTTTTAAAATTAGTGTTTTTTATTCTTTAGATAAATATACAGAAATGCTATACAGACAGTCCTCAGGTTACTTTGGATTCAACGTATGTTGTTTCGTGGTTATGTAGCCATCTCACATTTACTTATTAAAAAAAAAAGTTCCGTCATTTTGATGTATGTACATATGTGCTTTATGCTTTTTTAAAATTTATTTACCACAAGAAAGGTCAGTAATTTTTAAATTTAAAAATTGTTTTTGACTGTTTCACTTCATTACTGCTGTGTATGCTCCATGTGAGTGATGTAGGTGCTTATGTAGGTGGGTTCTGACTTATGGTAAAAATTATGTTACATCACACCATAGGAATGGATCTCTGACTTAACCTGAGGACCTACCGTATTTCTTTGTAGTAGGATCATACGGTAGTTCTATTCTTAAATTTTTAAGGAATCTCCATACTGTTTCCCATAGTGGCTGTACCAATTAATAATCTCACAATTTTAATTTAAAGATGCTATTTTAGTGTCTCTATGTTTTCACTGTCTCCATGTTTTGTGATAAGAAATCCATGATTATTAAAATAACTGCTCCCCAGTGACACACACACACACACACACACACACACACACACACACACACACACACACATATTTATTTTTTCAGCCTATAAATTTATATATATATACATATACACTATTTTGCATACATTATATCCTATCTAATAAAAGAGAAAAATGCAAATTAACCATCACTCTGCTACACACACAGCCAATCAGAGCAAGTATGCAAATTAACCCAACTAAGATGGCGGCAGCCACAGAGCTGGAGTGAGCAGGAGGCTTGGGTTGCCCCTGGCGATGGAGGAAGCCATGTTTCCTGCCCTCCCTGGCCTGCCTTGGCCTCTGCTCAAGGCTACAAAGTTTCAATTATAGAAGATAAATGAATCACAGATACCTGCTTCCAGCCAGTCCCGGCCTATGCTTGGGTCGCTGGGGGGCATGGCCGGCCTGCAAACCACCACAGGCCTCTCGCCCAGGTTATCCCATGCCCCAAGGGAACTCCCACCCTGATCCGGGACACCCTCAGGGCAAACCAGCCAGCCCCCACCCGTGCACCAGACCTCTATCCTATCTAATAAAAGAGTAATATGAAAATTGACGGTCACTCCAACACACAAGATGGCTGCCCCCATGTGGTCAAAGATGGCTGCCCCCATGCCACCACAAGATGGGCAGCAGGGGAGGGCAGTTGGGAGGGACCAGGCCTACAAGGGAGGGCAGTTGGGGGTGATCAAGCTTGCAGGGGAGGACAGTTAAGGGTGACGAGGTCGGCAGAGGAGGGAAGTTGGGAGGGGACCAGGCCTTCAGGGGAGGGCAGTTGGGGGTGACTGGGTTGGTAGGGGAGGGAAGTTGGGGATGACTGGGCCTTCAGGGGAGGGCAGTTGGGGGGGACCAGGCTGGCAGAGGAGGGCAGTTAGGGGGGGACCAGGCCTGCAGGGGAGGGCAGTTGTGGGGGGATCAGGCCAGCAGGGGAGGGCAGTTAGGGGCAATCAGGCTGGCAGGGGAGCAGTTAGGCATCAATCAGGCTGGCAGGGGAGTGGTTAGGGGGTGATCAGGCTGGCAGGCAGAAGCAGTTAGGGGCAATCAAGAAGGCAGGCAGGAGAGCAGTTGGGAGCCAGCAGTCCTCGATTGGGTCCTCGATCCCAGTAGGATCGGACCTAAACGGGCAGTCGGACATCCCTCGACGGGTCCCAGATTGGAGAGCGTGTAGGCTGGCCTGAGGGACACCCTCCCCCCCCCCCCCTGGCTCCTCTCCCCCTCCCATGCATGAATTTCGTACACCGGGCCTCTAGTATTAGTATATAAAGTTTAGCTGACAATAGTTTAATTATGATAGGTTTAAGTGTAATTTTCTTTGATTTTTATCCTGTTCCAGTTTTGCCAATATTCTTGAATTTGTAAATTTGTGTCTCATCAAACTAGTCATGTTTTTGTCCATTCTTTTTTTTTTTAATGCATGAAAAGACATTTTATTATTACTATTTTATTTTTATTTTATCTTTATTGTTGAAAGTATTACAGATGTCCCCTTTGTTGATTTTTCCCCATTGACCTCCCTCTACCCTGCACCAGCCCCTCCCATACCTTCACCACACCATTGTCGTGTCCCTGGGATATGCATATATAGATATAAGTTCCCCAGTTAATCTTTCTCCACCTCCCTCCTCCCCCATCCCTACCTTCCCTCTGAAATTCATCTGTTTCATGCTTCTATGTCTCTGGATCTATTTTGTTCATCAGCTTATTTTGTTCATTAGATTCCACATATGAGTGAAATCATGTGATACTTATCTTTCTCTGACTGTCCATTCTTTTTAAAAATATGTTTTAGGCTCCAATCTCTCCTTCTTTCTGGGATTCTAATTACATATACTTTAGACTTTTGTTATATTCTCACATGTCTCTGGGGCTCTGTCCATTTTTTTTCTTCTTGTTCTTAAGTTTGATCAGAGTTTCTTGGCTTTGGCATTATTAACATTTTGGGCTAAATAAAGTTTTACTGGTGGGAGACTGTTCTATAAATTGAGGAATTTTGGGAAGTACCCAGGGTCTCCACTCACTAGGTGCCAGTACGCTGCCCTTAACTTGTGGCAAACAAATGTGTCTAGAGTTGGGAAATGTCTTCTTGGGGAGAAGCAGTCATACTTGGTTGGTAATTGCTGAATTAGATAACTTATACCGATCTATTTTGAAGTTCACATACTCTTTTCTCTATCATCTTTATTCTACTATTGAGCCCTTACTGTGAGATTTTATTTAATTTATTGTACTTTTAGTCCTAAAATTTCAATTTGCTTCTTTTTGTAGGTTCTATTTCTTTGTCAATAATTTTTTTCTTATCATTAATTTTGTTAACCTAAAATAAAAGGCCTTCCAAAGTGAGAGGTAACAAGCATTTATTTAAGATCAATAAAAATAGCTAGTAGGAATACACTGATTCAGGCAGAAGCCCTAATAGTGTTTCAATTAGGAGACAAAGTCAATGGGTATTTATGGCAATGAGAGGAGTAAACAACTACATCATGGAAGGAAGCCTTTTCTATTGGGTAGATGACATAACATAGTGATGCTAATTCTAAACAATTAAACTTTTTTCAGGCCTGTAGTCACCAGCCTAGTAGTCATAAATAACTATTTGCTTGTTATCTTTGCAAACAAGTCATTGGGAAACAGGGTGACTTTACTAATATACCCAGTTTAAAAGTTATTTTACCCGTTTTAACATTCTGAAGATTTGAGGCATAAGATATGCAAAGCAGTTCCTCTGGGATGACAGATTTGGCTCCACTTTATGTTATTTTGATAATTTCAAGTGTGCCTCCTTTTACTTCATGGACTATAATTAAAGGAGTTGCTTTTACTCTTTTCTATTAGTTTTAGTTCTATTAGTTTTATCTTAATCATCTTGACAATTGCATCTGTTGATTGTCTTATACTTAGATACATATTAGTCAATTTTTCTGGTTCTTTGTGTTAAAAGAAAGAAACAGCAGGTCAAAAATGAAGTTGCTTGCCCCAGGACTACAAACCAAAACTTAATTGTAATTTCAGCCCCTCCCTGGAGTGTGACCTTGAACCAATCAGTCTGGAATCTCCTGATCAACACTAGTGAGGAGCTTTGCATGATAGGAACCTTGTACCTCCTGCCTCCTGCTACTCAAGAAAGCTGACTCTGCGGGAAACATTTATTTCTTCTTTTTCCAATACATTTCTTTTCCTTCTCTGCTTATTCCTATAAAAACCTTCCATTTTGTATAAGTCTTAGCGTGCACCTCTCTATTTGTTTCGTTAGATGCTTCTCATTCATGAATTGTTCGATAAAGCCAATTAATTCTTCAAACTTACTCAATTGAATTTTGATTTTTAATATTTGTATGTTGAATAATTTTGGAATTCATTTAAAATTGTTTAAAGTTATGTAGTATCAATTCTTTTATTAAAAAAAGGATCATCTGAAGATTTTTGTTTTAACAGGAAATCAAACTAGTTTAGTTCAGAAGAAGAAGGAGGAGGAGGAAGAAGAAAAGGGAGAAGAAGAAGAGGAAGAAGAAAAAGAAGGAGGAGGAGGAGGAGGAGAAGAAGAAAGAGAAGAGGAAAGAAAGAAGTTGTGTCTCTCCTTTTGTGAGTGGTTGCTCAAATCTCAGTTCAGTTGTCTAACCTTTCGTTATGTTGGTTTGGGTCTTTCTCCATCATGTGTAGCTCATTGATTGCTAAGAAACTTGTTTGGGTGGATCTAACCTCAGGTCAGTTTCTGAAACTGCTACTACATTAGTTTGAGTTGTCCCGCACACGTCCACTCAGAAGTTACTAGTAGGTCTGAGACTTGGACAGCCATTCACATGGCGGCTTTGTTCTCCTGCTGTGTCCAGTTTTGGGATTAGCCTGGCACTTAACCTGTTCTCCATGGTTTTTCATGAGGGTGTTTCAATTTTAGCTTTGTGTTTTGCCACCGTGCCATCAGCAGTCTGATATCACAGAAAAAGTGTGAAATTTATCCTTCTGTAGGTTGTTTTTCCAATTTTTGACTCCCCTCCACAATATGCCTGCTTTTGTATAATTTTTAGAGTCCGCTTGAAAATGAGAATGCTTTCTTGTTTTTGCCCATGCCTAAAGTACTAAAATTTTTTTGAATAATGCATCAACTTCTAAGAGCAAGATAGATATGCTACAACTGGTCAAAGACTATGTCTTTCCAGTACCTAAAACAGTTGTTCTGTTTTCAATTTTCTCCTCTATCTATTTTTAAAAACGTTTTAATATTTTCTTGTTTTTAATGGACCATGGTTTATGGTGTTCTAGGCTGTCTGTGGAGACTCTTTAATGTTTCTGGCAATCAATATACAGTATGCATTTCTTATAATTCTGTCAAAATCTTTACCTGAAGATACATTATTGTTGATTTTTTTTAGAGAAAGCAACATCAATGTGAGAAACATTAACTGGTTGCCTCCCATACACAACCCAACTGGGCACTGAACCCTTAACCTGGTTATATGCCCTGACTGGGAATCGAACCTGTGACCTTTCAGTCCAATCAACTGAGCCACACCATCTAAGTTCCTGTCAAAATTCTTAAAGGAGAACATTCCATTTATGATGTTATTCTTCTTCAACTATAAGATGCTTCTTTTACCGCCATTAAAAACTGGAGAATTCCTTTGCATTCTTCCAGTTCAGAGGAAACAGCACTGTGCCAAGGCACCAAAAAACCCTGTGGCCTTTGACTATACATGCTGGAGTTTGCCAATGCCCAGCCACACTAATAGGAATTGAAATGACCACCACCCTGAAAACCAGCAGGGATGACTCCTCATAGTTTTTTTATTATGCTTCTTTTCTGTCCTAACTTTAGTTCTCAATATGAGCCCATCTACTCTCTGTGTTCTAAAAATAGGTATAAATACTTCTGCTTCAGATGATCTCTATTCTTTTTACTTATGAATTTAGGTATATTCCCTTTTACATTTTTATTCTTTTAGTTAGAAGCACACTTAGAAGAGATGGGAGTGAGTAGATAGCCCTAGAACTCAGAAGTTCACATGTACATACTACAAATTCAAAAATTGACAGCATTACTAAATCATTATGTGGAAGGCAATCTTAACAGGAATAAATAAGTGAATGAAGAACCCCCAAAGTGGGCTGGGCTCATGCTCCTAGAATCAAAGAAAATAAATATTTTGATTTTTGTCTAAGAGCCCTATTAGCCACAGATAAAGCAGAGAACTTCTCTATTCTCAGGTTTTCAGAGACAGCTTTCTTGGTGTGGAAGTATGTCCTTCAGGACATGTCTTCCCACCCAAAGTTAATCTTTGCCACATAACAGCACTGCTCTCCTTTTATAGGCGCTCTCTCTGTTTTCCTCTAGGGCAAACCGCGGCTTGCGAGCCACATGTGGCTCTTTGGCCCCTTGAGTGTGGCTCTTCCAGAAAATACCCGTGCAGGCATGCACGTACAGTGTGATTGAAACTTCGTGGCCCATGCGCAGAAATTGGTTTTCGGCCTGGGCGAGTCTATTTTGAAAAAGTGGTTCTAATGCCGAGCCACACTCAAGGGGCCAAAGAGCTGCATGTGGCTCTCGAGCCGCGGTTTGCCGACCACTGCTCTAGGGTTTCACGAGAATCTTGGCGCATGACATCAGGCAAGGGAAGTACCTCTGCCATCTTCCATCACCACATGCAGCACTGGGCCATCCAAAACTCAGTCTGAGGTAATTGGTCTGATTCCAAACACTCTCATGACCTTGAATTTCACATCAGATAAGCTTTTCCGAACCTGATTTCTCATTGAAGTAACTTGTTAGTTTACTTTTATGTGGCACCTCATTTGCAGAGGACTCTAGGACTAATGCACTATCACAATTTGGGAAGGACAAAACATATTGTGTGGAAGTTTTGATATAGTTTGGAAAATAGAAGGAAAACACTAATTAGTTCTCTGGACCTTTCGTTCTGAAGGTGACCTCCAGAGGGCGGTGCTGTGCAAACTAGAGAGCTTGTGGATCAGTATCATCTGCTCAGTTCCCCTCCCGGCAGCGGGCTGAGTACTTTACAGACAGAGACAGTTGACTAGAATCAGACCTCAGAAAGCTTCAAGCTTATCTAAGCCTGCCCTTCCCCACACCTCTGACTTTCAAGGGCTTGGTTTCTGCAGCCACTTTCCTGCCTGCTCTGAGGAGATTTTCCAGAAAATAGCCCACAGCGTTTCTACTGCTCAGCCATGCACCCATTGCTTTTCTCAATACTGGGGATGATATTTGTCTTGAGTGAGTAAAATTTCATCATAGTCTGTAGTTCTACAGATTCTGACTAGAAGTACTTACTTCTCATAGCAAAGTCTGTACTGCTTTTAATATTTTAATAAAACATTGATTTGCAGAAGATGCCAGAGCCCAGTCAGTAAGCCAGCCTGACCACCACATCAGAGTCTCTGAAGGAGCCTCACTGGAGCTGAGGTGCAAGTATGACTATGATGCAACTCCTTTTCTCTTCTGGTATGTCCAATACCCCAGCCAAGGCCTCGAGCTTCTCCTCAAGAACTTTGCAGGAAAGACCCTGGTTCAAGGCATTAAAGGCTTTGAGGCTGAATTTAAGAAGAATGAATCTTCCTTCAATGTGAGGAAATCTTCAGCCCGTTTGAGTGACTCAGCTATGTACTTCTGTGCTCTGAGTGACACAGTGCCTGAGGCTGCAGGGGGAGCTGAGCACAAACCACTCATCATAGTGGAGTTTTCAGAGACTTAAGATTTGTTCCTGTGGTATCTTTAAAGATCTTATGCTATATCATAGCAAATGAGGCAAAGAGAGCTGTGCAGACCCAGGTACTTAAAATAATTCCACAATCCCATGCCTGATAAACATTATAATAGACTAGAGGCCTGGTGCACGAAATTCGTGCATGGGGAGGGGGGTGTCCCTCAGCCCAGCCTGCACCCTCTCCAATCTGGGACCCCCTTGAGGGATGTCCACTGGGATTGGGCCTAAATGGGTGGTCAGACATCCCTCTCACAATCCAGGACTGCTGGCTCCCAACTGCCCTCCCCTACTGGCCTGGTCTCCCCCAACTGCCTTCCTCTACTGGCCTGGTCTCCCCCAACTGCCTTCCTCTACTGGTCTGATCTCCCCCAACTGCCCTCCTCTGCTGGCCCGGTCACCCCTAATGGCCCTCCCTGCTGGCCTGGTCACTCCTACTAACTGCCCTCCCTTGCAGGCCTTCCCCCCCCCCCAACTGCCCTCCCCTGCAGTCTGGGCCCCCCCAACTGCCCTCTCCTGCTGATCTGGTCTCCCCCAATTGCCCTCCTCTGCTGACCTGGTCACTACTAACTGCCCTCCCTTGCAGGCCTGGTCCCTCCCAACTGCCCTCCCCTGCTGGCCATCTTGCGGCAGCCATCTTGTGTCCACATGGGGGCAGTCATCTTTAACCATATGGGGGCAGCCATCTTGTGTGTTGGAGTGATGGTCAATTTGCATATTATTCTTTTATTAGATAGGATTAGATAGGATAGAGGCCTGGTGCATGGGTGGGGGCTGGCTGATTTGCCCTGAAGGGTGTCCCGGATCAGGGTGGGGGTTCCCTTGGGGCCTGGGGTGGCCTGGGTGAAGGGGCCTGTGGTGGTTTGCAGGCCAGCCACGGCCCCCCGCAACCCAAGCAGAGGCCCTGGTATCTGGGATTTATTTATCTTCTATAATTGAAACTTTGTAGCCTTGAGCAGAACCAAGCCTCCTGCTTGCTCCATGGCCACAGCCATTTTTGTTGGGATTTATTTATCTTCTATAATTGAAACTTTGTAGCCTTAAGTGGAGGCCAAGGCAGGCCAGAGCTGTGGAAACTTGGCTTCCTCCACCGCTGGGAGCAACTCAAGCCTCCTGCTCTCTCCAGCTCTGTGGCTGCTGCCATTTTTGTTGGGATTTATTTATCTTCTATAATTAAAATTTTGTAGCCTTAAGTGGAGGCTAAGGCAGGCCAGGGCAGGCAGAAAGCTTGGCTTCCTTCATTGCCAGGGAAACCCAAGTCTCCTACTCTCTCTGTGGCTGCAGCCATCTTGGTTGGCTTAATTTGCATACTTGCTCCTGATTGGCTGGTGGGCATGACTTGTGGGTGTAGTGAAGGTATGATCAATTTGCATATTACTCTTTTATTAGATAGGATATTCTAGAATGATGAGGAAGACAGTGTTCCTATCACATGATAATCTTACTTGCCTTGAGGTTGACTGCTTTAAGGGATTTACTCTGTGGATTTTTATTCATTATTTTGTCTTGCTCTCAACCCAGAAAACAAAAGGTAAACTCCTCAAGTTATTTTCTTATAAGTTTGCCTCCATGTCAACTTGGTCATTCTCAGATAATTTTTTTGGGGTAATATTATCCCCTGGGTCTCTCTGTGCCAGTCACAATGTGTCAGAATATTTTCTCCGAGTTTAAGTACATCTAGTCAGGGATTTTGAAAAATTATTGGTCAACAATAAGAGATTGATAATATGTGTGAAGGGCTTTGAACACTGTCATGGTCATGTTATTTCTGGCAACTATTTAAGAACAGTGTAGAAAGGGAATAAAGGTATAGAGTTCATCATTATTTGTCCAAATACTTTTTCTCAGTTATATACATAGCTTTCTAGTCTTTCAATATCTTAAATTTTATAAATCTACACCAGAAAGTTGTGGTTATAATCCATTTTGCTGCTTTCTTCCAGCTACAGACATTTTTCTCTTGCCTTCATGCTAATTTTGCATGATTTCACTGCTGGAATATTAGAGAAGGATTCTGATATGTTAACATTGTCAGAATTAATCACATAGTAAGTTTAGCATTGCCAAACTCTGCTAGAAATATTGATTAAAATTGCAGTGGATAGTAGGTGTTCACTGGACCCAATTTAAATTTATTGTCCAGTTTAAACATTTTTGTCTAGGATGGAAAGAACTGTATAAGAAGTTGCTATAGTCCTTGTGTTCTTAAAGCCTTGGAGAGTAACAAATAATTTGGAGGAAGAGAAGGAGGAGGAGGATCTATTATTTAGCTTACACTGTAATGTATAAAAAGAGATGTGCATAGGAGCCCCCTAAATATAAATATATTAAGTAGATTGTGACCAATAGGTCATCTTAGCCAAATGACAAAGCAGGAGATGAAGAGTAATTTTTAAGGCATAGTGATATGGTTATATGTAATTGTGAGAACCCTATTCAGAGTACGCTGGGTGTTGAAGGCCAATTTGAGTGTGGGGGCCCTGTCCAGAGTACACTGGATGCTCAAGGCTAATCCTAATCAAAGCTAATTTCCCAATTGCAGGTGCAAAAGCAAGGATGCAGCAAGCTATACATTGACCCAAAAGACTGCTGTCACTATTTTGGCAAGAAGCCTCTTTTGTCTAAGTTAGGTATGTTACTGACCAGCCAGTGTGGGGCTGTGTTGTGGGGAAGATGTGTTACTGACCAGCCAGTGTTGGCTGTTTTTACTAGGATGGCTCCTGTATTTGCTACTGTATTAGTAAGAGCTGCCTCCCTACTTTGAAGAACTGCTTTGTCTAATGGCTTCTTAGTAGCAATGCCTACTTGGGTGGCAATAAAGACTCTCTTATAAACCTATGACTTCTTATGTCTTCTCTGTCCAATATTTGGTGTCCAAGGAGGTCCAGCCCCTGGCAGAGGGACTCAGACCCAACAGTAATTAATACATGTGTTTGTGTCATTCTATAAGGTTATAAGCATGCAAAAGGGATGTTAGAAACATAGAATTATGCATAAGAAATGTATATTCAATTAATGTTTCTTTCCCTTCTTCCTTCCTTTCTATTTTTGGACCAGACTCTCTTCTACATCTGACTATTTCCAGGTGACTCACTGTCATTGGCTCAGCTAGTTGCCCAAAGGGACTATGGTGGGCACTTTATGTAGATTGCTATGAGAAAGAGAACTAACAGTCTGTTTTGATTTTGAACTCAAGCAGAGTGTGAAAAAATAAGTTCTACACCAACGACCTGAAGCAGCGGGGAGATCATATCTTAACTCCCATACCTAGCTCTGCCTGAGAAATCCAAGTAGTTTTCCGCTTTCCCTCCATTTTCTCCTTCCTTTTATTAATAATTTGTTATTTATATAATAATTTTTATGAGATGATGTCTACAATAAAATTTTATAAGAATAAAGTGAAGATACTGAGTTATTAATGAAATGAAAGGGAAGATACTGAAGATATTAATGAAATGAATAATTCTGACTTTTCATGTGATTAACTCGTCGTACTAAATACCCCACCACTCTGAAGCATCTGGCCTAATTGAAAGGTGGAATAGCTACTGGTGAGTGAGTTATAGTGTCAGTTGGGAGACAATATCCTGCCAGGATGGACTTTGTTAACAGGATTCAGCATGTGCTTTGAATCAGAGACCCTTATATGTACAACAAAAACATCAAATATGGGTCTGGAAATCAAAAGGTGGATGTGGATTGGCTCCTCTTATTATGCCTGATAATCCACTAATAGACTTTTAGATTTGTACTTTGGCATCTTTTTGCTGTGTTGATTTTGAGATTTTAGTCCCTAAGGGAAGACATCTTATACCAGGTGACAAAACGTGTGTCCACTCAATGGATGATGAGACTACCTCCTGGACATTTTGGGCCCAAATCATTCAACCAACATGGAAGAGAAAAAAATCTATTGGCGCCCTGGCTGGTGTTTCTCAGTGGTTAGAGTGTTGGCCCAAACACTGAAGGACCCTGGGTTCAATTTCTGGTCAAGGGCACATACCTTAGTTACAGGTTCGTTCCTGGCCCCAGTCAGGGCACGAGTTGAAGGCAAACTGTCGATGTGTCTCTCTCACATCTCTCTCTCTCTCTCTCTCTCTCTCTCTCTCTCTCTCTCTCTCTCTCTCTCTCTCTCCCCTCCTTTCCTTTCGCCCTCGTTCTGTAAATATCTATTGGATGGAATGATTGATCCGGATTAACAAGTGGAAATTGTTTTGCTTATACATAATGAAAGCAAGGAATACTCTGAGGCCAATGGTAAAGCTAATGGAGAATGTAGCAACCCAAACGGAAATAGGACAATTAAATACAGATCTTTTAGGAATAAAAGTTTGTATCACTCAACTACGCAATGAGCCCAGACCAACAAAGGTTTTGCCTGAAGGTAGTGGAAATATGAAGTTGGAATGGCTGAAGGAAGCCATTGTGATCCATGACAGAAACAAAAACTATAGTACTTTTGCATACTTTTAATCTGTTTATTTGCTTGTTATATATGTATGTGCCAAACATTTCTTCTCCCCTTCGTATTTTTATTTTATATAGAAGTCATTGGAAAGTAACTTTACAATGCAATCTTAAGGTAGCAGTTATTTATATAATCAGTGATGGCACAATTGCAACTGTGCATTTTGTCACTTTGGGGGAAGGGCGAGAAGTTCTTGTAGGAAGGGTAGCTGTGTCCATGTGTGTTTCATATGTGTGTAAGAGATTGTATAGAGAAGCTGAGTAGTCAGATTGATTTATTGACCCTTAGCTACCAATGCACCACTTGCTTGTTCTATGACAATAGACATAGACCTTTCAAGTATTTTCTTTGGCCAGTGGCACAATGTTAAACTTTGAGGATACAGGAGGAAAGGTTTTGTTTTTTTCCTGGTTTCTGTTTACCCTTTTGGCAGGATCGTGCAGCATGGGAGACTTTGCTAGTGAGCAGCTCACACAGTGCACCTGCACCAGGTTCCTGCAGTGCAGTGACCAGCAGCACCCAGAGGACAGCAGCTTTTTCCAGCATCCCCATGCTTAGTGGTTTTGTTGAAGAGTGCCTCCAGTGAGACACTTATCTGTGGATATCTTTTCCCAGCCCAGGGAGGACGGTTTTGTGGTGTAGGGGAGGAACAAAGTTATCTCTATCTTAAGATTCTTGTAGCTGTTCTAACATCAGATAGACACGAGACACATTAACAAGAGTAAATAACTAAATGTAATATACACATATGTAGGGGGACCTTACATATATGAGAGTCAGAGATGCCACATGCAGGAGAAGTTCAGACATAGAAAGGGAACATGGGCATATAAGACATTGGAACTAGGGATGAGGTAAAATGTGTTAGGGGCTTCAAAGTGTCCTGTAGGATGATAAATAAAGTTAACATCTATTTAGTAAACAGCAGTTTGTCCTGCCCTATACTGTACATAGGTCAAAAGAGATTATCTCTGTTAATTCAAGTTCTCCTAGGTAATTAAAGGGAGGGTCAGAAGTTTCTCATGAGCCTGAAGCTAAAATTGCCTTTAGAAAAGGTCTCTTTTCCTCTTTATAATTATGTTCTTGAGGTTCAGTACTCTATTATAATCAATAATTATTTATATTAAGCTTCTCCTATTCAATTTACTGTGTAATTTCTCTCTCCAGATTTCATCAAATTCATTAATTTATCAAGGAACTCAATCAGCTAGGGAGCATCCTCCACTTCTTCAACTCCAACTCTATTTGGGAAAGTAAAGCAGATTTATTATTTATTGGTTTTTATTAATATAATTATAAAAACTTCATATAAAAACCGATATTAAGAGGAATTTGGAAATATACCAATGGACATAATTTTGATTTTTCACATTTTGTGCTTATTTGACAGAAAATTTCATTATAGAAGGCAAATTATAATAAACTTAAAGAGATTATTTTAAATTAAATACAAATGAGCATTTATTCACTAATGAGAATGTGTTTGAAGACTGTAGTTCCAAGTCATCTTTTTATGTAACTCTCTTTAATATATCTTTATTTCTGATTTTTAAAGGTCTTTTAAAAAATATACATGTTTATGATTTCAGAGAGTAAGGGAGAGGGAGAGATAGAAACATCAATGATGAGAGAGAATCATTGATTGGCTGCCTTCTGCAGGCCCCACACTGGGGCTTGAGCCCACAACCTGCATGTGCCCTGAATGAGAATCAAACTGTGACCTCCTGGATCACAGGTCGATGCTCAACCACTGAGCCATGTCAGCCAGGCTAGATCTTTAAAATGGGTTGAAAGGCAAAAGTAGTTTTAAAATAGTCTGAAGACAAACTAGTTCAATCACTCGTACAAAATTTCATGTGTCCCTTTTCAGTCAACCCACCTGAACGCTATACTTTTTTTTAAGCCAATGGCACCATAATATTTTATTATTAACATTACTTAGATATAACATACCTTAATAAAGTACACACATCTTCATTATATCCCCTATGTCACTGCCACTTATGTCAAGAAGGCATTAAATTTCTTCCTGGTCAATCCACCTCCATCTTAATATTACTTTGACTTTTGTCTTTGAATGTTAGTTTAGTTTGTTCTTGAACTTCATGTATATGGAATAATACAGTGTACACTCTTTTGTGTCTGCTTCTTTCACTCATCATTATGCCTGTGAGAGTCATCTATGTAGTTGTGTGTAACAATAATTCTTTTTCATTGATTCTTTGTTTTTCTGTGTAGTAATCTATACTAATCAAAGGGTAATATGCTAATTAGACTGGGAGACCTTCCAGACGTCCTTTCAGACAAAGCCATGGTGGTGGGGCCGAGGCAGAGGTGTGGTTAGGGGCAATCAGGCCTGCAGGGGAGGGCAGTTGGGGGTGATCAGGCTGGAAGGGGGAGGGCAGTTGGGGGTAATCAGGCTGGAAGGGGGAGGGCAGTTGGGGGTAATCAGGCCGACATGGGAGGCAGTTGGGGGTAATTAGGTCGGCAGGGGTGGGCAGTTGGGGGCGAGTAGGCCTGCAGGGTGGGCAGTTGGGGCCGAATAAATAGGGATGCTCAAAAAGGTTTATTATGGTGTTGTATTTCATAGATAAAAAATCAACAGCTTTACTGTTCATCAATATGTAAAGGCCTTTATATACAGCAGTATAACCATCATATAATGCAGCAGAAAGACCTACAAGATTTATTGAGTTTATAAAGCAAGTTACAGAAAGTTATGTACAATATGTATATGTGCATGAACTAGAACACTATAAGTGAAATACTACATCTTTTTTGTTGATTTATATATTTGGTATACACATGTAACTCTATAGTAAAACACCTGGAAGCATCAACTCCAAATTGAGGAATGATGAAAAGGTTAAAATTGGAAGTGGTAGTCAAAGTGGATTTTAGTCTATGTGTAAAGTTTTATTATTTTAATAATTTAAACAGTCATGAGTTCTTCTTAATGTTAAAATTGATAAAAAGTCATACAAGCCATTGTAAAGGCATATCCATAGTCTCCTCTATTCTTTTCATGGAAAAGGGAAAAGGAGAAAGTGACACTTCATAAGATTTTTGTTCAGCCATCCCAATTATAAGTAGTTTTCTTTGGGACCATATAACTTTTCGTTTTCACTCCTCTTAGGGTCCTACTCTTTGACTGTAATATAGTTACGGATAATTTTGCTCCCCCAGTAGCCTGTAAATACTGTCTCATTTCTTGTATATATCCTTAAGACCTAGTAAATTGCCTCATTTATGATAAAACTTCAGCAAATGTTTATGGATATATTTTGAACTAAGTAAAAGATATTGAATAGCATAAGATGAGAAATGCCACATTATTTTAATATATTCATTTAATGAAATGACATTTTCAAAGAAGAAAGTCATTCATTTTAATCTCACTTAATCTAATGATGTATTTTGTTTCTTGACTATTTGCATTTCCTTCAGGAAACATGGAGTGAATGGGATTGGGGTGGTGTGACAGTTGAGTTAACTGGGCTGAAGTCCTCTTTATTTACAGTTTTAGTCCACTAGGGGACACTGTAAGCTTTACAAGAAATGACTTTTTCTGATGGTTCCAGAAAGTTGAAGAGTTAAGAGAGGAGACCAGAGAGCATGTGAGCCAGTCATATTATAGACAGAAAGGATGGGGAGAGGAGGAACACTGTTTATGTAAAACTCATCTCAATTTTCAGCTCTGCCACTATGTAAACTTCAGAAAGCTGGAGTCCATACTCTATTACTTCATTATAAGAATGATTCTCTCAGCTGAGTTTAAGGGAGTAGGAATGTCATTGGTCACTGTGAACATGAAAGCTCTGTATAACCTGTTTTCAATTTTTATGATTAAAGTTTCTGAAATCTATAGGCAGTAATCATTCCAATACCCCAGATATCTTTTTTCTTTAAAATTGTTTTTATTGATTTTTAGAGAGAGAGAGAGAGAGAGAGTGAGAGAAACATTGATTTGTTGTTCCACTTGTTTATGCATTCATTGGTTGATTCTTGTATGTGCCCTGACTGGGGAATTGAGCCTGCAACCTTTGGGACAATGCTGTAACCAACTGAGTAACCTGGCCAGGATTCCTTCATTTTCAAATATCGCCTCTGAGACTAGAAGAAAAAAAAATAACAAGGAGAGTGGGAAAAAGCAAGAAATTTCAATAGAAAAAGGAAGGGGAAAGGACAATATTTAATTTATCAGCACTGTGTGGGTCTGCAGGGTGTCTAAGAGTTGGACAGAAGAAGAGAAGAGGTGGAATTAAGTAAGAGTGGACATTATACACATACTTTTGTTTCACCAACTGAACTTCTGTTGGAATAATTGTTTATGTTTGTGGTGACTGTAGGTCCTGGGTTTGTAAAACTCTTCAGATTTCAGGATAATATGTTTATTTCTTCAGTACACAATGCATATTATCATATCATTTTCCTTTATCAGGATTCTTCTTTAACTGGGTCCTTAAATTCTATGTCAAACTATGCAATTTGAAAATGAGGTCATTCTTCCAGGTTCTACTTCAAAGCTTCATGATTCTTCAAGGCTCTCCTTAACCCAGCTGACACTCTGATTTTGCTCAAAAGTATCATCTACCCTTCCTCATACACTAACACAAACTTCTCCTCCATAAAGTATTTTTAAAAAGCACCTTATAACTTTATAGATTGGAAATATTGACTACTCCTCTTCTGCACTGTGTACTACAACTGTGCCTTCTCACTGGGCCGCTGTGGGTGGAGTTTCCTGTTAACATGAATGACAGACTTGGATGTGATTGGTGCTCAGTGAGTTTGGTGGAACATATTGACTGTTAGACAAAATTTACCTGGATCCAAGACTCTATACCCTCAAGAGCAGGGGCTAAGGCACCACAGCAATTGGAATGAAATAATGGAGAGACCCCTGGGGGCTCTGCTGGGGCTTCTGTGGGCCCATGTTTGCTGTGAGTTTGGGTGTCCCAGATGGGGAGATGGGGAGTGTTCCACAGCTGACAGTGGGAGGGGATTGGGGTTTATTGGGATATTTTACAGGTTTAGAAACTCTGTGGGGGTGCGGGGGGGGATAGGGATAAGGACACATATGTAATATCTTAATAAATAAAGAAAAAAAAAGAAACTCTATCAATCACTCCCAGTGCTATTATGTTTGTTTGTTTTTCTCTTTCCAAGCAGGGGTGAGAGGGATGAAGGTGGAGCAGAATCCTTCAGCCCTGAGCCTCCAGGATGGAACCAGCTCTACTCTGAGGTGCAGTTTTTCAACCACAGTGACCTATATTCAGTGGTTCCGACAGAATCCTGGGGGCGGCCTCATCAATCTATTTTACTTGACTTCACGGACAAAGCACAAGGGAAGGTTAAGCTCCACACTGAATTCTAAGGACTTGTACAGTACCCTGAACATCACAGCCTCCCAACTGGAGGACTCAGCCACCTACCTCTGTGCAGCGGAGGCACAGTGATGCCAGGTGATCTGCAGTCTGTACCCAAACTGCAGCTGGGCCTGCAGCCCCACCCTTTCCACAGGCAGGCATTTAGCCTTTGCACAGTAAGTTTGGGGCAATCTTGGGCTCTATAGGGCCCCCAAAGACAATGGCAGTAAACCATGTTGGTAAATTATCTATATATATAAAAACCTAAACGACCGGAATGACTGGAACGACCAGTTGACCAGTCACTACGAGGCACAATGACCACCAGAGGGCAGATGCTAAATGCAGGAGCTGCCCCCTGGTCATCAGTGTGTTCCCACAGCCAACCTCCCCTGGCTGGCCAACTTCCCGCGGTCCCCCTCCCCTGGCCCGCTGGCCCCGATTGCCCCTATTGGGGCCTGCTGGCTAACCTCCCACGGACCCTTCCTCCCCCCCTCCCTGCCCACTGGCCCTGATTGGCTCCTCCCCCCCAGTTGGTCAACCTCCCCCTGGCCAGCCCCAATTACCCTGATCTGGACTGGCGAGTTGGCCCCAATTGACCCTGATCGCCTGCCAAGCCAAGGGATCCCACCTGTGCACAAATTCATGCACCAGGCCTCTAGTTACAAAATAAAAATGTATATGTTGACATTGTAATAAAGCATATTAGAAAGGTATTATAATTTTCAAAAAGTTTAGAGACTATTGCTTTAAAAATTGCTGCAAAACTGGAAAACAAATATTCACAGGCTTAGCTATAGAAATTAAATGTAAAGATAATGCCTTCAAGGAAAAGTACCATTTCCATGTGAAGTTTCGAACTACTTCAACAAACTATTAACACAGAAGATAGTTAAAAATTATTTTTTATAATTAAAGAGACAGTCCTGAGATGCATAAACAAGCATTCTGAATTATTATATACAAATAATTAAGCCACTTTTAGTTTCTTATAAGTCTTCCACAATTATAGAAAATGTCAGAGAAAACATTATAATACCACTGTGTAAATTTACATTTAAAATTAATTCTGACTTACATGAAGCTGATTGGTCTGAAGAGTTAAATATTTTTAAAAAAATGTATTTTATGGATTTTTTACAGAGAGGAAGTGAGAGTGATAGAGAGTTAGCAACATCGATGAGAGGAACATCAATCAGCTGCCTCCTGCACACCCCCTACTGGGGGTGTGCCCGCAACCAAGGTACATGCCCTTGACCGGAATCGAACCTGGGACCCTTCAGTCCGCAGGCCAAACCAGTTAGGGCAATTAAATATTTTATAGAAAAACTGGCCCACTAGAGATATCAGCTGTAGATTTACTAGAATTTATATTTAAAACTCACTTAGCAGACATTTATGCTAATGTTGAACAGCATAGAAAATATTCCTAAGATCCCTAGTATCATTTGCATCAACAGAAATATCCTTCTCAAAATTAAAAACCATCAAAAAATTTGTTTGTAATCTTGCATTTGGCAACTGCAATTGACATTTCATTCAACTATATTGATTGAAATGTGTTACTAAAAGTATGAATTTTAATAGCTTACTAAATTAATTTACAGAATAGCAAGCTAGGAACCGCCCCACCCACAACGAAAAGCCTTTCCCAAAAGAGGGGGGTGTGTGTGAATGCTTTAACAGAAAAAAAGAATAGCAAGCCAGAAAAATCTTATATTGAAAGATATCACATAATAAAGTATTCTTAGTTATTGTACTATTTACAATTATAATTCCCAATTCTCTTTTTTTTTTTTTTTGCAATGTAAGTTTATGCTGTTTTACATCATGCTTACCATTTGAAACAGCATGGATGGAACTGGAGAGCATTATGCTAAGTGAAATAAGCCAATCAGAGAAAGATAAATATCCCATGATCTCACTCATTTATGGAATAATGAACAACATGAACTGATGAACAAAAACAGATCCAGAGACAGAGAAACGTTGATCAGACCATAAAACCTCAGAGAGAAGGTAGGAGAGGGTGGGGATGAGGGGGAGAGATCAACCAAAGGACTTGTATGCATGCATATAGGCCTAACCAATGGACACAGACAACAGGGGGGTGAGGGCATGAGTGGGAGGGATGGGGGGAAATGGTGGGATAAGGACATATGTAATAACTTAATCAATAAAGAAAATTTAAAAATCCAATTATCCTATATAATAAAGAGGTAATATGCAAATTGACCCTTACACCCACACACAAGATGGCCACCCCATGTGGTCAAAGATGGCCACAACAAGATGGCTGACAGGGAAGGGCAGTTGGGGGCAACCAGGCCAGCAGGGGAGGGCAGTTAGGGGCATCCAGGTCTGCAGGGGAGGGCAGTTGGGGGCAACCAGGTCAGCAGGGGAGGGCAGTTGGGGGTACCAGGCTGGCAGGGGAGGACAGTTGGGAGTACCAGGTCAGCAGGGGAGAACAGTTAGGGGGCACCAGGCTGGCAGGGGAGGGCATTTGGGGGTGATCAGGCTGGCAGGGGAGGGCAGTAGGGGGCAATTGGGCTGGCAAGGGAGTCATTAGGGGGTGATCAGGCTGGCAGGCAGAAGCTGTTAGGGGCAATCAGGCAGGCAGGCAGGCAGGTGAGCATTTGGGAGCCAGCAGTCCCAGATTGGAGAGGGTCCAGGCTGGGCTGAGGGACACCCTCTCCAATCTGGGGCCCCTTGAGGGATGTCCAACTGCCCGTTTAGGCCCGATCCCAGTAGGCTCGGGCCTAAATGGGCAGTTGGACATCCCTCTCACAATCAGGACTGCTGGCTCCCAACTGCTCGCCTACCTGCCTTCCTGATTGCCCCTAACTGCTTCTGCCTGACAGTCTGATCATCCCCTAACCACTCCCCTGCCAGCCTGATTGATGCCTAACTGCCCTCCCCTGCCAGCCTGGTTACCCCTAACTGCCCTCCCCTGCCAGCCTGGTCACCCCTAACTATGCTCCCCTGACAGCCTCATCACCCCTAACTGCTCTCCTCTGCTGGTCTGGTCGCCCACCCCAACTGCCCTCCCCTGCAGGCCTGGTTCCTCCCAACTGCTCTCCCCTGCAGGCCTGGGTCCCCCTCCCCCACCCTCCAACTGCCCTTCCTTGAAGGCCCGGTCGCCCCCAACTTCCCTCCTTTGCCAGCTTGGTCACCCCTAACTGCCCTCCCTGGAAGGCTTGATCACCGCAACTGCCCTTCCCTGCAGGCCCTGTCGCCCTCAACTGCTCTCCCCTGCAGGCCTGGACACCCCCAACTTCCCTCTCCTGCAGGCCTGGTCGCCCCCCCCCCCCCAACTGCTCTCCCTTGCAGGGCTGGGTCCCTCCCAACTGCCCTTCCCTGCAGGCCCAGTCACTCCCAACTTCCCTCCTCTGCTGCCTTCCCCTGCAGGCTTGATAGCCCCAACTGCCCTCCCTTGCAGACCTTGTCCCTCCCAAACTGCCCTTCCCTGCTGGCCTGGTTGCCCACAACTGCCCTCCCTTGCAGGCCTGGTCCCCCCGTCTCCCCCAAATGCCCTCCCTTGCTGGCCATCTTGAGGTGGCCATCTTGTGTCCACATCGGGGCAGCCATGTTTGACCACATGGGGGCAGCCATCTTGTGTGTTGGAGTGATGGTCAGTCTGCATATTACTCTTTTATTAGATAGTATGGAGGCCTGGTGCATGGGTGGGGGCCGGCTGGTTTGCCCTGAAGGGTGTCCCAGATCAGGGTGGTGGTTCCCTTGGGGCATGGGGCAGCCTGGGCGAGGGGCCTGTGGTGGTTTGCAGTCCAGCCATGCCCCCCAGTGACCCAAGGATAGGCCAGGGCCAGCTGGAAGCAGGTATCTGGGATTCATTTATCTTCTATAATTGAAACTTTGTATCCTTGAGTGGAGGCCGGGGCAGGCCAGGGTGGGCAGGAAGCTTGGCTTCCTCCATCGCTGGGGGCAACCCAAGCCTCTGGCTCGCTCCAGCTCCGTGGCGGCCGCCAGCTTAGTTAGGTTAATTTGCATACTTGCTCTGATTGGCTGGTGGGCGTAGCGGAGTGATGGTCAATTTGCATGTTTCTCTTTTATTAGTGTAGATATCACCTTTTCTTTCTTTCTTTCTTTCTTTCTTTCTTTCTTTCTTTCTTTCTTTCTTTCTTCCTTCCTTCCTTCCTTCCTTCCTTCCTTCCTTCCTTCCTTCCTTTCTTTCTTCCTTCCTTCCTTCCTTCCTTCCTTCCTTTCTTTCTTTCTTTCTTTCTTTCTTTCTTTCTTTCTTTCTTTCTTTCTTTCTTTCTTTCTGACTTTCTTTTTTTTGTACAAGGGCCTCCAAACTTTCATTCTGTACTGGGTCCCACAAATGATATAGCTGGCCTAGCTGGGAATTTTGAACACCCTGTTAAACTTGGGAGGATGGAGCTAGGAGCCAGAAAGCAACCAGACTGTTTGAGAAAGCACTTTTTCCTTGGCATATGAGTACCTTACCTCCTCCAGGTTCTACAAGTGGATGAGATTTTTTCTTACAAGAAACATATTTCTCCAGAAAGGAACATTCTGCTTACCCATAAGTGAGCCACCAAGTCTCTTCTCATTGCACTGTCTATGATAATCTTTACACTCAGTGGTAAATTTTATTCCATTTTAGAATGGATTTAGGTTCTCCTTGATCCACCACTGATCTTATAGGAGAATTGACAACCCAAGTAAGAACCCATCCTAAGGACCCTGCCACTGAAGAGGCCCCAGGGTTGGTTAGGGGCAACCTCAGACCCACCAGATTACATGCGGATGTGGAAATGGTCTTGGGATTCCAAATTCTAGGACAATATCTCCCCACTCTCATACCACTCTACATTGTTCACAACCAGTCCTCAATACTGGTTCTGTTGTTGTTGTTAAATAGTGTAAAGAGAATTTTGGAGCTAGAAGAGCACTTAGAAATCCTTTAGTACAACTTCACTTGAAAAGACAGAAACTAAACCCAAAATGCAACTATGAAACCATTAGATAGTAAGTTAACTGGGAGTAAAAAGAAATGGAATTACCTCACTTTTTTAAGCATAATTTTCCCTGCTTCTTTCCTATGGGACCACATGCTGAGCAAAGAGAAACTGTGTAATGCAAGCCCAGTCACTTAGAACTTTGCAGTTTGGTTCTGAGAAAGCTTTGGTTCAATCAGTTTGAACACTGGAAGGGAGAATTCCAATTTTTTGGAAATGTTTGACACTTCGGGCAGGAAAGATGACCCAGGCTGAGCTGTTGTAGTTACCAGCAAATCAGTTCATCACTCACTGGCTTCTGTAGGAGAAAGTAAAAAGCTTTTCCTAGAAACAGAAAATATATTCATTATCCTAGGTCAGTGGTCGGCAAACTGTGGCTTGTGAGCCACATGCAGCTCTTTGGCCCCTTGAGTGTTCTAATGCCACTTCTTCAAAATGGACTCGCCCAGGCTGAAAACTGACTTCTGCGCATGGGCCATGAAGTTTCAATCACACTGTACATGCACGCCCACACGTGGTATTTTGTGGAAGAGCCACACTCAAGGGGCCAAAGAGCCACGTGTGGCTCGTGAGCTGTGGTTTGCCAACCACACTCCTAGGTGGACATTTCTGGAAGGCAGGATAGGAATAGAGTGCATCACTAATACATTGCTATAAAAAATGATCATTGTAAGCTGGAGACAATGGGAACACTGTCCTCACGCAGCTGAGGTCTATGAAAGAATTAGAAAAAGCCTTTCCAGGTGGACACTTTTTGATGATGAGTCAGGAAATTTTCAATGAAATAGTCATAGAGCAGCAAATTTTGCCACGGGATCACTGTACCTATGCTACTGTTAATATATGAAACATTGTGCTGAGCAGAGCATAGTCAAACTATAACGTTCAGTTTTGGATACTTAACTCAAAAGGGCAACTACTTATGTAAAGAGGGAAATTTGCACAATGTAAGATTTGGGAGTTCTAGCCTGTGGGAGATGGATGAGAGACTAGGGGAAGATCCTCAGAATGAAAAGTTTTATATATGTAAAAACACACATTTTATATTTACATGTTGGTATTTCTATGGTTTGAGATTCTTCACCATAGCTGTCTTTAAATCTTTTTTTTTTTTTATTGTTGACAGTATTATAGGTGTCTCTCATTTCTCCCCTTTTCCCCCATCCACCCAGTGGCTGCCCCACTCCAGGCCTTTGCCACATTATTGTCTGTGTTCATGGGTTATGCATATATATGTACTAGAGCAGCAGGGGGAGGGGGAGAAAGAGGTCCCACAGCCAGGCCTGACCCCTCTCACAGTCCGGGAGCCCTCAGGGGTGGGAGACAACCCGGTGATCAGGGGAAGGTGACACCCCATCACTCCTCTGCTGCTGCCACTGTCAGCAGTGCAAGCCTCGGCCGACCCTGGTTACCTGAGCCTTGGGCCGGCCCTGGGTGGCTGGGTAGCTGCCATCCGAGGCTTGCTTGTGCCTTGGTTGGCCCTGCTTTCCTGATCCTCAGTCAGTGGGGGTTGCAGGAGGGCCCAAGGCCCCTGGTGGGGCTGAGGGGACTCCAGTGGCAGGTGCGGAACAGCCGGCCCACCCCCGCTGTGGGCATCAGCATCTTGTGAGGGCATGATGGTCAATTTGCATATTACCTCTTTATTATATAGGATATGTTCTTTGGTTTATCTCTTCCTATCCCTTTTCCCTTCTCCCCTCTGCCATATGTCAGTCTATTTCATATATTCATGCCTCTGGACCTATTTTGTTCACCAGTTTATTTTGTTCATTAGATTCCAACTATAAGTGAGATCATGTAATATTTGTCTTTCTCTGACTGGCCACATAGTATTCCATTGTGTAAATGTGCCACAACTTTTTGATCCACTTATCTACTGATGGGCACTTGGGCTGTTTCCAGGATATAGCTATTTATACTAATAAAAGGGTAATATGCTAATTAGACCCGGTGACCGGACATCTTCCTTCCAGACAAAGCCACAGTGGTGTGGGCAGAGGCAGAGGTGGTCAGAGGTGATCAGACCAGCAGAGGAGGGCAGTTGGGGGCCATGAGGCCGGCAGGGGAGCGGTTAGGCAGCAATCAAGCCAGTAGGCAGGCAAATGGTTAAGAGCCAGCAATCCTGGATTGCAAAAGGGATGGTTTAGGCCCCATCCCTGCGGCAGTTGGACATCCCCCGAGGGGTCCTGGATTGGAGAGGGTGCAGGCTGGGCTGAGTGATCCCCTAGTTGTAAATAATTCTGCAATGAACACAGGGGTGCATATATTCTTTCTGATTGGTGCTTCAGGATTCTTATGATATATTCCCAGAAGTGGGATCGCTGGGTCAAAAGGCAGTTCCATTTTTAACTTTTTGAGGAAACTCCATACTGTTTTCCATAATGCTTGCACCAGTCTGCATTCCCACCAGCAGTGCACTAAGGTTCTCTTTTCTCCACATCATTACCAGCACTTCTTGTTTATTGATTTATTGATGGCAGTCATTCTGGCAGGTGTGAGGTGATGCCTCATTGTCATTTTAATTTGTATCTCTCTAATGATTAGTGATTTTGAGCATTTTTTCATATGTCTATTGGGCATCTGCATGTCCACTTTGGAGAAGTGTCTATTTAGATTCTTTGCCCATTTTTTTATTGGATTGTTTGTCTTCCTGGTGTTGAGGTCTATGAGTTCTTTTATATTTTGGAAACTAATCCCTTATCAGATGTATCATTAGAGGATATGTTGTCCCATACAGTGGATTCCCTTTTCATTTTGTTGATGATTTCTTTAGCTGTGCAGAACTTCTTTAGTTTTTTTGTGTTCCCATTTATTTTTTCCATTGTTTCCCTTGCTCTAGGAAATGTATCTGTGAAAACACTGCTATGTGAGATGTCTGAGATTTTACTGTCTTTTTTCTAGGATTTTTATAGTTTTGCACTTATATTGAAGTCTTTTATCTATTTTGAGTTTATTCTTATGTATGATATGTTTGTGTTCTAGTTTAATTTTTTTTGCATTTTTCAATTTTCCCTACACCATTTATTGAAGAGACTATCTCTACTCCAATGTATGCTCTTGCCTGCTTTGTCAAATATTAACTGACCATAGAGGCATGGGTTGATTTCTGGGTTCTCTGTTCTGTTCCATTGATCTATATGCCTGTTCTTGTCTCAGTACCAGGCTTATTTTTTTATTTTTTATTACAATGGCTTTGTAGTAGAGTTTGATATCTGGTATTGTGATCCCTCCAACTTTGTTCTTCTTTCTCAACATTGCTGAGGCTATTCTGCATCTTTTTCGGTGTCATGTACATTTTTAGAATATTTTTTCAAGATCTATGAAATATGCCATTGGTATTTTAATAGGGATTGTGTTGAATCTATAGATTGCTTTGGGTAGTATGGACATTTTA
Source organism: Corynorhinus townsendii (assembly GCA_026230045.1). Lineage (NCBI taxonomy): Eukaryota > Metazoa > Chordata > Mammalia > Chiroptera > Vespertilionidae > Corynorhinus > Corynorhinus townsendii. The sequence continues at coordinate 158,145,252 of JAPDVU010000001.1, read as the reverse complement.
ATGATGTTAATTCTTCCAATCCATGAACACAGTATATACTTCTACTTGTTTGTACCTTCCTCTATTTCTTTTTTCAATTTTGTGAGAAAAGGTCTTTTACCTCCTTGGTTAAGTTTCTTCCCTTATTTTTTGTTGTGGCAATGAAAAATGGAAATTTTTAGTTTCTCTCTCTGAGAGTTCATTATTGCTGTATAAATGTGCCATTGATTCCTGGATGTTATTTTGTATAATGCTACTTCGCTGAATTCATTTATTAAATCTAGTAGTTTTTTGGAGAGTCTTTAGGTTTTCTTTGTACAATAACATGTCATCTTCAAATAATGACAGTTTTGCTTCCTCCTTTCCAATTTGGATGCCTTTTTCCCCTTCTTGTCTGATTGCTGTAGCTAGAACTTACAGTACTATCCTATCTAATAAAGAGGGAATATGCTAATTGACCATCACTCCATCACAAAGATGGCTGCACCCACAGCTGAAACCAAATTCCCATAAGGAGCCTTAACAAGCAATCACCAGGGACCTGAGGCTACACCCTCCCCCGCCCTCATAGGGATTGACAGGGGACCTCAGGCCATGTCCCCCGCCCTGGCGTCAGGCTGGAGGACCTGAGGCCATGCCCCCCACCTGGTGGGGCTTGACAGGGGACCTCAAGGTGCACTTCTCATCCTGGTGCTGGGCTAGGGGACCTCAGGCTGCTCCCCCTGCACCAGCGCCAGGCTGGGGGACCTCAGGTCACGCCCCCCACTAGGTGGGGCTTGACAGGGGACTTCAGGCTGCGCCCCCCACCCTGGCACCAGGCCGGGGGACCTCAGACTGCAACCCCCACCCAGTAGGGCTTGACAGGGGATCTCAGGCCATGACCCCTACCTGGTGGGGCTTGATGGGGGACCTCAAGGCATGCCCCCCACCCTGATCTGGGCTGGGGGACCTCAGGCCATGCCTCCCGTCCTGGTGCCTGGCCAGGGGACCTGAGGCTACATCCCCTGGTTGGTGGGGCTTGACAAGGGTGGGACTGGCCAGGTCTGGATCTAGCCCAATGGGGGTGGGGGCCAGCTGGGTCTGGGTCTCATTCGATTTTGAGGCACATGTGGGTGGGTGGGGACTTGACTCTGGGTCCCGTGGTGTGCCCCAGACTCTGACAGGAGGAAGGTTTTCATATACATTTTACTAATTTTCTTTCATCTCTGACACTTCTATTATAGAGAAAGGAAGATAGCAATATTAAATTATTTCCTCTAATTAATCCCCTTTTAATGTGCACGAATTTCGTGCACCGGGCTACTAGTGTTGAATAAGAGTGGTGAAAGCAGACATCCCTTTCTTATTCCTGATCATAAGAGAAATGCTTATAGTTTTTGCCCATTGAGTATGAAGTTGGCTGTAGGTTTGTCATATGTGGCCTTTATTATGCTAAAGTATGAACCCTCAATTCCCATTTTGCTCAAAATTTGTAAAATAAATGGGTGCTGGATTTTGTCAAATGTTATTTCTGTTTCTATTGATATGATCAGATGATTTTTACCCTTCCCTTTTTTCTTCTGATGTATTACCTTTATTGTTTTGCAAATATTGTACTAGCCTTGGGTCTCCAGGATAAATCCCACTTGGTCATGGTGCATGATATTTTTAATGTATTGCTGGATCCAATTTGCTAAAATTTGGTGAGGATTTTAGCATCTATGTTCATCAGGGAAATTTTCTTTCTGTGTAGTGTCTTTATCTGGTTTTGGAATTAGGATAATGCTGATCTCATAAAAAGCACTGGGAAGTCTTCCTATCTCCTGAATTTTTTGGAATAGGTTGGGAACAATAGGTGTTAGTTCTTCTTTGAATATCTGGTAATACTTGCCTTTAAGCCATCCGTTTCAGGACTTTTGTTTGCTGGAGTTTTTTGATTACTGCTTCAATTTCATTAGTTGTTATTGGTCTCTTCAGGTTTTCTGATTCTTCCTGATTGAGTTTTGGAAGATTGTATGTTTCTAGGAACTTGTTTATTTCACCCAGGTTGTGAAATTTGTTGGCATGTGGTTGTTTATAGTATTTTCTTATAATCCTTTGTATTTTAGTGGTGTCTATTGTTACTTTGCCTCTCTCATTTCTGATTTTATTTATTTGGGAACTCTCTCTTTGTTTCTTGATGAGTCTTGCTAATGGTTCATCAATCTTTCTATGTTTTCAAAGAACCATCTCTCGGTTTCATTGATCTTTTGTATTGTTTTTTAAAATCTCTATTTCATTTATTTCCACTCTGATCTTTATTATTTCCTTCCTTCTACTTACTCTGGGTCTTTCTTGTTATTTTTCTAGTACTTTAAGATGTAGAGTTATATTGTTTATTTGAGATTTTTCTTGTTTCTTGAGGTAGGCTTGTAATGCTATGAACTTCACTCACCCTTCCTCTCTCTCTAAAAATCAATAAATTATTATTTTAATACATATTTCTATATTGGGTGCATATATGTTTACCTGGGCTATATCCTCTGGTTGTATTGATCCCTTTATTATTAAGTAGTGTACTTCTTTCTCTCTTGTTATGGTCATTGTTTTGAAGTATATTTTGTCAGGTATAATAATGCTACCCCTTAAGGTATAATCTTGCTGCCCTTAAGATTCTTTCTTTGTCTTTAACCTTTGTGATTTTAATTATGACGTGTCTTTGTGTAATTTTCTTTAGGTTTATCTTGATTGAGACTCTCTGTGCTTCCTGAACTTGTGTGATGTTTTCCTTCATTAGGTTTTCTTTTTTAAATCATTTGCATGGAATATTTTTTTCCATCCCTTCACTTTCATTCTGTATGAGTCTTTTGTTCAGAGGTCGGTCTCTTGTAGAGAGCATATATATAGTTTCTCATTCATTCAGCTATGCTATGTCTTTTGATGGGAGCATTTAATACATCTACATATATGGTTATTATTGATAGGTACTCATTTATTGCCAGTTTTATTATTTATTCCTATCTTCTTCTCTCTATTTCTTCTTCTTACAGTGGTCTCTTTAACATTTTTTGCAATGCTGATTTGGTGGTAATAAACTCCTTTAGTCTTTTGTTTTCCTGGAAAGTTCTTTATTTCACCTTCAATTTTGAATGCTAGCCTTGCTGGATAGAGTAGTCTTGGTTTTAGATTCTTGCTTTTCATTACTTTGATTACTTTATGTCATTCCCTTCTGACCTGTAGTTTTTCTGTTGAGAAATACCCTGACAACCTTATGGAAGCTCCCTTGTAGATAACTGACTATCTCTCTCTTGCTGCCCTTAAGATTCTTTCTTTGTCTTTAACCTTTGTCATTTTAATTATGATGTGTCTTTGTGTAATTTTCTTTAGGTTCATCTTGATTGGGACTCTCTGTGCTTCCTGAACTTGTGTGATGTTTTCCTTCATTAGGTTTTCTTTTTAATTGTTGTTGTTTTTTTAATTTAAATTCTTTATTATTGAAAGTAATACATATATCTCCTTTTCCTCCCATTGATCTCCCCACAGCTGCTCCAACCCTCCAGCACATGCTCTCACCCCCACTACTGTCTGTGCCCATTGGTTATACTTATATGCATGCATACAAGTCCTTTGGTTGCTCTCTTAATGCCCTTCCTCCTGCCTTTCTCTGAGGTTTGATAATCTGTTCAATGATTCTATGTCTCTGTATCTATTTTTATTCATCAGCTTATGTTGTTCATTATATTCCATAAATGAGTGAGATCATGTGATATTTATCTTTCTCTCACTGGCTTATTTCACTTAGCATAATGCCCTCCTATTCCATCCATGCTGTTGCAAATGGTAAGAGTTCTTTCTTTTTTATAGCAGCATAGTATTTCATTGTGTAGATGTACCACCATTTTTTAATCCACTCATCTGCTGATGGGCACTTAGGCTGCTTCCAAATCTTAGCTATTGTAAATTGTGTTGCTATGAACATAGGGGTGCATATATCCTTTTTGATTGGTTTTGCTGATTTCTTGGGGTATATTCCTAGAAGTGGGATTACTGGGTCAAATGGGAGTTCCATTTTTAGTTTTTTGAGGAAACTCCATACTGTTCTCCACAGTGGCTGCAGCAGTCTGCATTCCCACCAGCAGTGTAGGAGGGTTCCTTTTTCTCCATATCCTCGTCAGTACTTGTTGTTTGTTGATTTGTTGCTTCATTGGATTTTCTGTCATTATTTTTTTCAAACAGGTTCTTGGTCCATTGCCAACTTTCTTCTCCTTCTGGTACCCTTATGATAAGGATGTTGTTACATTTCATGTTGTCCCAAAGTTTCCTTAAACATCCTCATTGTTTTTAATTATTTTTTATATTTGCTGCTCTGATTGAGTGATTATTTTGTACCTTGTCTTCTAATTTGCTGATTTAATACTCAGCTTCCTCTTTCCTCCTGTTTATTCCTTGCAGTGTCTTCTTTATTTCAGATATGTCATTCTCCATTTCTGACTGGTTGTTTTTCATAGTTTCTTTGTCTTTTTTAATTTTGTTGAGCATTCTTAAAACCATTAATTTATACTCTCTTTCTAATAAATTGCTTGCCTTAATTTCATTTAGCTATTTTTCTGGAGATTTTTCCTGTTCTTTCATTTGCATCCTGTTTCTTTGTTTCCCCATTTTTGCTGTTTCTTTGTGTTTGTTTCTGTGTATTGGATAGGAGTATTATAAACTTCTTGGTGAGGAGGCCTTCTATAGTGGGTGTCTTGTGGGACCTAGTGATGTAGTCACATCTTCTGAACTGTGTGCTCTAGTAATGTCCCTTGTATGGGTTATGTGGGCCCTCCTGTAATTGTATCTTGATTGCTGTTGTTTCATTCATGAGAGGGCTCAGACTTTGGGCTGGCTGACTGTGAAGCTCAGCCATATGATGTAGATGTGCAGATACTGACAGAACAAAAGAAGACAAAACAAGTCTATTCTGAAAACAATACAAAAAACAAACAAACAAACCACCATCAACAAAATCAACAAGAAAAGAATAAGAAAAAAAGAACACTATAAGAGAAGAGACAAAAGAATTAGAGAAGTAAAGGAAACAAAAAATGAGACTATGAAAGAAAAAAAGGGAAGATGAAAAAGAATAAGAATAAAAGATAAAATAAAAAATAATTAAATAATAATTAAAAATAAACAATAATGATAAATAAAACAAAGTATAGAATAGGAAAAGAATTTTTTTTTGAAAAAGAGAGGAAAATAGAATAAAAATTGAAACAGAAATGAGGGTTACCAAAAAAATAAAAATAAATTAAATAGAAAATATCCTATATAATAAAAGCCCAGAGACCAAATGGCGCAAAGACCAGAATGACTGGTCGACTAGTAGCTATGATGTGCACTGACCTCCAGAGGGCAGACACTCAACATAGGAGCTGCTCCCTGGTAGTCAGTGCACTCCCACAGTGGGAGCAGCTGCTCAGAGGGCAGGTCCACAGCCACTCAGCTGACCGGGATAAGTGGTGCTCCCACAGCAGGCTGATCCTGCAGGCCACAACCACCACCAGTGCACAAATCTCATGCACCAGGCCTCTAGTATAAAAATAAAAGATTAAAAAGATGGGGTTTGACTCTGCAGATTTTTGTGCCTACTGCAATCACCTTCTGCTTCTGCTATTTGTGAAGCTCTTTGGATTTTGCTCTGGTGTTGTCTGAATCTGGCCACTTGGTGTGCTTTTACTGGGCCTCCTGGGATGCTCTCTGGTGCAAACCAATGTCAGGTGCTGTTCCTGCGTGGCCCTTGACAACCTGACCTAAGCTCAGCAGGGCCTCTGTAGCCCAGAGGCTGGGTCTACCTTGTGTCTCGCACCTCGAGTGTCCCTGCTCTTCTTTCACCCATGGAACTGTGCTCTTCAGGGGTATCCAGGACCTGGCGGGGGTGATTTAAGCAGCCTTGTATTCGTGGTGGTGCCCATAACTTGTAGGAGTGGAGGCAAGCATTTCCTGTCCTTCCTAGAGCTGCACTGGTTGAACTCACTGGTGAGCTCGTCTTTGGTTTCCTGTTCTGCAGCTGAAGGGCCCAGCACACATCCACCTGTCTTCTGGACAGAAGCCCACTCCAGAGACACAGTTCTACCTGGCTCCCTGGCACCCCATCACCACTACACCAAGTAGGAGGAAACACAATTTAAAAAATTTCAGCCTTGCTTGGCACTCTGTTTTTTCCATTTGGCTGGCTCCCACTTGGCCAAATGACAGAGTCTCCTGTACCACCATGAGATTAAGCAGTATGGGGCACAGGTTTCTAGCCCAAGACCATTCCCCTTTGCCTCCAGTCACAGAAGAATGGGGGTGATCTGGCATTCCGCAGGTGAGGGGAGGGATGCCACCTGTGTGTTTGAGGTGGGAAAGACCAATCCTCTTTCTGAAGACACACTGTCCAGCCCCTTTCTGGATCTCCGCCCGAAGTTCTTCCAGATAATAGAGGGCCCCTCACCCTCTATTGCTGGGTATACTGATCAGACTTCTCTGGGGCTGGAGCTCTGCCGTGAGGGCCCTCTTGCAAATACAGATCAGAAGGAACTTCCTAGGCTGGTGCTGTAACAAAGAAATCACTTTTTGCCTGGGATGGTGTGGGCTGAGTCTCCCTGGTGGATCAAATCCCCACTGATTTCCACAATCTGATACTATGAGGGCTCCCCTTCCCTTTTCTGTTGCTCTGGATTGGTGATCTGTACATGGGACTGAGACCCCATGCTCCTAGTGGGTGGGGGCTCTGCTACTGCATAATCCTTCCAGCTTCTCAGCCCTATGAATAGGCTCACCTCTTCATACCTCCTGTCCTTCCTCTGGGATCTGGGAATCCACAGTGATATTCCTGAAAGCAGTTGGTGTTCTGGAGTGCTCTCTGTGCGGATCCCTGGACCCTCTTAATCTTTTGACCTATAAGACAAATTCAGGATTCAGTTCAGAGACTATTTTCAATATCCTACCTTCAATCATACCATCTTCATCCCCGTGCAGTCCCCGTGCAGATTTTTCTTTAAATCTTTAAAGGTGTAAAATGTGAATGAGCGATCATGTTTATTCTCCATAACTCAGAGGATCATTGAGTACAAATAACTGGAAAGGGGCTTTCACTTCTGGAAATGAAGTAGTCTCGGTTTTCCAGGGACCATTTCTCATGATCTGCTCTTTTTTTTTGGGTTTTAAATATATATTTTTATTGATTTCAGAAAGGAAGGAAGAGGAAGAGAGAGATAGAAACATCAATGATGAGAAAGAATCATTGATTGGCTGCCTCCTGAACACCCCCCACTGGGGATCAAGCCCGCAACTCAGGCATGTACCCTTGACTGGAATCGAACGCGGGACCCTTCTGTCTGCAAGCCGATGCTCTATCCAGAGCCAAACCAGCTAGGGCATGATCAGCTCTTTAGGGTCAACTCCTATTTGTACAATTTCACTAGCAGACACAGGCAATATTTAGCCTTCCCTAGTTTTTTTTTCTTCTTCTTACAGAGGTAGTTGCAAAATACCATGTTAATAAAGTAGATGAAAAAGAATTTTTAACAGATGGAAATAATTCTGTAAGTTTACAGACTGAACAATTTTATCATGTTTTGGGAAAACACTGTAGTGGAGTATGGGAAAAAATGATAAAGTATGGAATCTGAGCCAGCAGTGGCCGGGAAACAGGAATGCATGCCACGAGTGTTGGCGTATACTTTAAGGGATATTCCAGTAGTGATATAAGTTAGTCCTTGCATTTAGAATATACCATCCCTTTGACATCCGAAAATAAAACACCTGTAGAATAAATTTACACATAGATACATTTTCTGAATCTGCAGCCTGATGTTTTCTGAGAATTTGTATTCTTTCTCTCAATACTTTATATAACCCTCATAGCAAGGAATAGATTTCTTAAAGCTTGTCGGATTTCCCATTGCAAATCAAACCAATCTATGGCTCAAACTGTCTCCCAACTCATGGAACTTCCATCACCTGCTCCGTTATCATTGAGTTTCAGTCCTCTACCTCTTATAGCAGTCATCTTTATTGCAACATTTTAACTGTTGGTGTTTTCAGTGTTCTTGGAATGCCAAGGTCATGGGCAAGACCAGCTCAGAGAAGCTGAGTCTGAGATAATAGCTATTTGAAATCTTCAATGATTTTTCTCTCTCTTATTCTGATCTTTGACTTTGTTTCTAATTTTAGAAACAGTTTTTCTTTACAACAGACAATTGAGAATGGTAGATTTAGCTGAAAAGGAAGGTTTCATATTTTCTTTGTTTAAGAGAGTGAATCATGGCACTTTCCTGATTTCAAATATGTAAACCCAGGTGTGGGAACCATGCCAGAGATGCCTGATAGTCAAAGCCAATTAAAGCACAGAGGCCTTGTTGTCCATGCACCAAACGTCCAAGGCCACTCTATGCCTAGACTGAGATACGATAAGCAGGTGCAAGGCCACAGCAATCTCACGGTATGCTGGGCCTTTCTGTAGCCAAAATGATTGATGTCATTGTTGGCACAAAACCTCTTTTGTGTAAGTCATATTAAAAGTATGTTACTAAGGCTAGAGAGAGTTCAGACAGAGCTGAAAGCTGGTCTGCTACAATGTAAGGCTAAGAGCTCATAGAGAGCTCAGATAGAGCTACCATGTTAACCAGCTAGAGTGTGCTGGACAGGAGAGAGAGGAGAAGCTGCTGAGCCAGAGAGCTCAGATACCACTCTGACGCAAGGCAGTGAGTTTAGAGGCAGCCTGGGACTGCTCAGATAATAGCTATAGGTACAGAAGCTATTAAGGGTGCTACTGCTTTGTGGGAAAGATGTTTTTTTTGACCAACCAGTGTATGGCTGCCGGTATAGGACTGTTATAAAGAACTGTTTGTCTGGTGACTTATGGCCACTGGCTTCTGCAAGAAAGATGCTTCCTTATATACCCACAACTTTTTATGGCTTCTCCATCTTAGACCCAGTGTCCAAGAAGTCCAGCCAAGGCAGAGGGGCTTGGACCCAGCACCTGTACCTAGTGAGCAGAGGATAAAGGAGGAACTTGGACTAAGTTCCCAACAGTTAGTACAGTGAGTAGGGTTTGAGAAGGAACCTGCCCTGGTGTAGCAGGGAAGAATTTAGAAGGATATATGGACTCAGAGCAATGCAGAGCACCAGAGCTCTGGCTGTTTCTGGCATCAGGCCATCTATACTAATATGCTAATTAGACCAGGTCGACCGGCCATCTTCTGGATGTCCGACTTCCTTCCGGACAAAGCCATGGTGATGGGGGCTGAGGCAGAGGCAGTTAGGGGCAATCAGGTCAGCAGAAGAGCAAGCAGTTAGGGGCAAGATCAGGCCAGCATGGGGGAGCAAGCAGTTAAGGTCGATCAGGCTGGCAGAGGAGAGCAGTTAGTAGTTAGGGGGCAATCAGGCCAGCAGGGGAGGGCAGTGAGGGTGATCAGGTTGGTAGGGGAAGGCAGTTGGGGGTAATCAGGTCAGCAGGGGAGTGGTTAGGAGGTGATCAGGCAGCCAGAGGTGGTTAGGAGCCAGCAGTCTCATATTGTGAGCAGGAATTGGGCCTAAACTGGCAGTCAGACATCCCGCGAGGGGTCCCAGTTTGGAGAGGGTGCAAGCTGGGCTGCGTGACACCCCCCCATGCACGAATTTCATGTACTGGACCTCTAGTCTATACTAATAAAAGAGAAATATGTAAACTGACCGTCACTTCATGGCACCCACAGACCATCAGGAGTGAGTGTGCAAATTAACCTGACAAAGATGGCGGCGGCCACACTCCTCAGCTGCCCCAGGCCTCTGGGCAGCGTGCCTTCTGAGGGCCTCCCTGCTGTGCTCCACACCTGTCCACTGTCCTTGCAGCCTCCCTGTGGCCCAGCCCCGGGCCTCAGAGGCAATCCTCTGGTGCCTGAGGTCGTAGCTCCCGGTGTATGGCATCTCCATCTACGCCACCCCTGCCCTGCTGCTCTTATAAATAAAACCCTAGCATTGGAGCAACCCCATGGGTGTGGATGTACATGGGAGCTCACTCAGTGCACAGTTAGTGCACCCCGGGAGCCCTGGGCCAGCCAAGGGGTGATGGTGGCAGCTGTGGCAGCAGCGGCAGGTGGCTCAGCTTTGTTTTGAATAAATGAAAAAGGCCACCTACACAGTAACCCAAATTATCAGATCTCCCTCCTCCCTATCTCACCAAATCAAGAGGGGAGGGGTGATGGGCATGAAGGGAGGGTGGGTGGGCAAAAGGCCGAGGGCGGAGGAGGAAGAGGATGAGGAAGGGGGCCAGTTGCATCCCACTTTCACAATGGCAAAGTGAAATACACTAGTGCACCCAACCTCTCCAGTCCTCCTCACCTGCCTCGCTCCCCTCATCTCTTCCCCTCCGCGCCTCCTAGGAGTGCCAGCACTGCACAGAGGAACTCTCCGGAGCAGGAGGGCGAGGAGGAAGTGGCACCGGAGCACACAGGGCTTGCCACTGCCGCTGCTGCTGCACAGGCTGCTGGAGCGAGCCCACTGCGTGCCGGCAGCGAGGGGAAGGAAGGCCTATTCTTGCACGAATCTTTGTGCATGGGGCCTCTAGGTCTATATAATAAAAGGCTAATATGCAAATCGATCGAACAGCAGAACGACCAGTCGCTATGATGCACACTGACCACCAGGGGCAGACACTCAACACAGGAGCTGCCCATAGTGGTCAGCGCACTCCCACAGAGGGAGTGCTGCTCAGCCAGAAGCCGGAATCACGGCTGGCAAGTGCAGCGGCAGTGGCGGGAGCCTCTCCCACCTCCGTGACAGTCAGACATCCCCCAAGGGCTCCTGGACTACAAGAGGTACACAGGCCAGGCTGAGAGACACCCCCCCCCCCATGCACGAATTTTGTGCATCAGGCCTCTAGTTGTTGAATAAATACCAGCAGCATTTACCAATTTCCAACTTAATAATGACTCAGTAGTGTGCAGGGATGTAAATCTTTTCTTTTTCAGAGATGTAAATCTTGATGTCTACATTCTTATTGTGCATGCAGTCTCTGATCTAAGACCTGATTTGTTTGACCTATTGCTGCTTTCATACAACTGAATTCCTTATAGGCACAGGGTAAAAGCAATACATTTAACCAGTGAGTTCTGTAGTTAGAGATGTGACCACAAGATGACAGTGCACCTCTGCTGATGCTGAATATGTGGGGGGTTCATTTCAGTGGATTCTGAGTAAATAGGCTATGGCAGAAGCAGAACCTTTTTCTTATTGGCTGGGTAGACAAGGTGAGAAACCATTATGAGTGTTAGAGAAAAGAAGGGGCAGCCTGATAACAGAAGCAGTTCTGTTGACTGAAGATTGCAAGTCTATAATTGGTCTTAATTAGGAGGAACAATGAAGTCATCCATTGGAGCTTTATTTATGTTCTTGTGGCTGCAGCTGAACAGTGAGTTGAGGGATTTGGGGATATTAGTGAATATTTCTTTGAAGCCAAGGAATAAATGGGCTTTATGCAGAGTTCCTCTAGTCACTGTAGAAAAGGAAAAGTAAATTCTGGACTGTAATTATCAGGCAAAATTTCTTTCTTCTCTGACTCTTTCTTTCTGCATAGGGGTCAGCCATGGAGAGAAAGTGGATCAGCATCCTTCCACCCTGAGTGTCCAGGAGGGGAACACCGCTGTTATCAACTGTTCTTATTCAGACAGCGCCTCAAACTACTTTCCTTGGTATAAACAAGAACCTGGAAAAGGTCCCCAGTTCATTATAGATATTCTTTCAAATAAGGACACAAACGCAGCTGAAAGACTCACTGTTTTCTTGAATAAGAAGGCCAAACATCTCTCCCTGCACATCGCAGCCACCCAGTCTGGAGACTCAGCCGTCTACTTCTGTGCAGCGAGTACACATTGCTTCCCAGGCACCTGCATCCTGTACACAAACCTGCGGGTGGGACAGCCCCCTCTGCCTGGGCCAGACCTTCAAGCACAGCATTTGTGAGATTGTCTGCAAGTGGAAACTAATGTGTTGTATGTTAAAAACACATAATAAGGAGGTTAGTTTCAAAATGACCCAGAAAGTGTTAGAACATTTTGTTGGAAGACTGTTCCTTAATGGATTTTTCATTTTGGAATGTAAAGCTCTTTTATTTCATTTATTTTTAAAATATATATTTTTATTTATTTCAGAGAGGAAGGGAGAGGGAGAGATAGAAACATCAATGATGAGAGAGAATCATTGGTGGGCTGCCTCCTGAAGGCCCCCCACGGGGATTGAGCCTGCAACTCAGGCATGTGCCTGTCCAGGAATTGAACTGTGACCTCCTGGATCATAGGTTGATGCTCAACCATTAAGCCACACCAGCCAGGCTATTTTATTTAAAAATATTTTTGGTTAATCTTCCCTTGAGGATAGTTTTTCCATTGCTTTTTAAAAAAATTCTAAACTTTTTTTTTTATTTCAAGAAAAACAATTTTAAATATAATAATGTCACATGCAATAAACATTAATATCTCCAGAAAAATGATTTTAAATATAATAATGTTACATCAATAAACACCAATTATTTAAGAAAAACTATCTTAAATATAATAATATTACATGCAATGAACATTAATATTTCAAAAAAAGGATTTTAAGTATAACAATATTACCAAAACTGTACTAACATACTAGTAGTATGATATCACAAAAATTGTAGGAAATATTAACATCTGCTAAATAACAGGATTGCTTCTATTATATTTTAAAATATTTTTTTTCCTCTGGCTCTATTTTTGCCCATCAGTTAATGTTGTTCACTATATTCCACAAATGAGTGAGATCATGCGGTATTTATCTTTCTCCGGATGGCTTATTTTGCTTAGTATGATGCTCTCCAGTTCCATCCATGCTGTTGCAAAGGGTAAGAGTTCCTTCTTTTTTACAGTAGCATAGTATTCCATTGTGTAGATGTACCACAGTTTACTAATCCACTCATCTGCTGATGGGCACTTAGGCTGCTTCCAAATCTTAGCTATGGTAAATTGTGCTCCTATGAACATAGAGGTGCATATATCCTTCCTGATTGGTGTTTATGATTTCTTGGGGTATATTCCTAGAAGTGGGATTACGGGGTTAATGGGAGTTCATGTTTAATTTTTCGAGGAAACTCCATACTGTTCTCCACAGTGGCTGCACCAGTCTGCACTCCCACCAGCAGTTCAGTGCACGAGGGTTCCTTTTTCTCCACATCCTCACCAGCACTTGTTGTTTGTCCATTGGTTTTTAGAAAGAGTGGAAGGGATGGTGGGAAGGAGAGGGAGAAGAAGAGAGGCAGAGAGAAACAGAAAGACATGATGTGAGAGAGACACATCTATTGGTTGCCTCCTGCACGTGCTCGGACAGGGGCGGGGAAACGAACCTGCAACCAAGGTACGTGCCTTTGACTGGAATAGAACCCTCAACCCTTTGGTGCACAGGCAGATGCTCTAAACACTGAGCAACACTGGCCAGGGCTGTAAAACTCTTTTAAATGAAAGTGTAGTTGATGTAGAATATTATATTAATTTCAGGTGAACAATATAGTCGTCTGAGATTTATATCCCTTACTAGAAAAGTCTAGTACCATCTGTCACTGTACAAAGTTATTGCAATATTAGTGACAGTATTTCCTATACTGTACATTATATCCCTGACTTCTTTATGTTATAACTATAAGTTTGTGCCTCTTAATTCCCTTCATCTTTTTTCCCATCCGAGTTTTCCAACACCATATATTGAAGACTTTTCCCCATTGTATATTCTTGCCTCATTTGTCACCAATTTAATTGATTACATAAGCATGGGATCATTTCTGGGCTCTTCTTTCTGTTCTATTGATCAACTTTTTTTGTGTGTCAGTACCATACTGCTTTGTGACAGTGCCATACTGTTCTGTGCTAGCACCATACTGTTTTCATTACTATAGCTTTGTAGTATAATTTTACATCAGTGAGTGCATGGTCTCCAACTTCAATTTCATTTACTTCTGCTCTTGTCTTCATTATTTTCTTCATTCTGCTAACTTTGGGTTTTGTTTTTTCTTCTTTTTCTAGTTCCTTTAGATGTAAATTAGGATAATTTGAAATTTTTCTTATTTTTTGAGATAGGCCTGTATTACTCTAAACTTCCCTCTTAGTACAACTTTTGCTGCATTCCATAGATTTTGTAACATTTTTGTGTGTGTGTGTGTGTGTGTGTGTGGTTAATCTTTACCCAAGGATATTTTTTCCATTGATTTTTAGAGAGAGTGGAAAGGAGGGAGAGGGAAGGCGGGGGCGGGGGGGGGGGAGAGAAAGAGAGAGAGAGAGAGAGAGAGAGAGAGAGAGAGAGAGAGAGAGAGAGAGAGAGAGAGAAATTGATACATGCTCTTGACCAGGAGTAGAAACAGAGACCCTTGGCTGCATAGGTTGATGCTCTACTACTGAGCCACACTGGCCAGGACTGTAACACTGTTTTCATTTTAATTTGTCTCAAGAAATTTTTTAAATTTCCTCTTTGATTTCTTTACTGACCCTTGGTTGTTTAGTAACATGTTTAGTCTCCATGTGTTTTTTCCAGTTTTCCTCTTATAATTGATTGGAGACTACCTTCTTGCAAACCTTGATTTGTTTTTATATTTTTGTCTTTTCAATGAATGTCATATGAATAGATTCATACAATTCATAATCTTTTGAGAATTCTGCATATTGGTGAGAGGAAGTACCAGCCACCCAGTGGTTATACGTGGTTGGAGAAGATGTTTGATATAATTTCAATTTTCTTGAATTTATTGACTTGTTTTGTGGCCTAACATGTGATCTATACTGGGGAATGTTCATATGCACTTAAAAAGAATGTGTATTCTACTGTTTTGTGTTAAATGTTTTGTACATGTCTATTAAGTCTATCTAATCTAATGTGTCACAAGGCCAGTGTTTCCTTGTTGATTTTGTCTGTGCCTATCCATTAATGTAAGTGGGGTGTTTAATTATTATATTACTGTCAATCTCTCCCTTTGTGTCTGTTAATATTTGCTGTATGTATTTAGGTGAGCCTATCATGGGATGTTTTATATCCTCTTGTTGGATTGATCCCTTATCATTATGTCATACCCTTGTGTCTTGTTAGAGTCTTTGTTTTAAAGTCCATTTTGTCTAAGTCTTGCTGCCTTAGCATTTCCATTGGATGCGATATCTTTTTCTGTCCATTCACTTTCAGTCCATATCTTTAGATCTGAAGTGAGCCTCTTGTAGGCAGCACTCATGTGGGTCTTGTTTCTTTTAACCCATTTGTCAGAAGGACTGCACTTGCTCCAGAGGCTCTGGGGAGAATTTGTTCCTTGACTCTTCCAGCTGTGGTGGGACCAGCATTTCTTGACTTGTGGACGCATCACTCCAGTCTCTGCCTCCACAGTCTCCTGTCAGCAAATCGCCCTCTGTCTCTGTCTTAAAAGTACACATGTGATTGCATTTAGGCTCCTATAATCCAGAATTACCTTTCCATGTCAAGGAAAGGTAATTTAAAAGACAAAAATACAGAAGAACAAACCAAGGTTTGCAAGAAGGTAGTCATGGGGGGTGTGTAATTACAAAATGACAGCACAAGGGAGTCTTGGGGAGTAATTAAACTCTTCTGAGTCATGATTGTGTGATAGTTACATGATCTATTAAAATTCAAAGCTACAGTTATAACTGTACAGAAAAATAGTCAATTTTATGTGATTTTTAAAAATAAAAATGTCAAGATCCTTAATTATATCTTCAAAGGTTTTTATTGGTGTGTGTGTGTGTGTGTGTGTGTGTGTGTGTGTTTTCCATATAAAGCCATATTCATAGATTCCAGGGATTAGGACCTGATTTTTTTTAAGCCATAATTTTGCTATCATAGTTGACATGGCTGGTGATTTTCTTTTCTAAGTTGAGAAAAGAACATACTTATTAATCAGAGTCCAGTCATGAAAATAAAAACCACATCAATTACTTTATTTTATTTTCTCAGTGTTTAACATTTCAAATCATCAATCTTCCTTCTTTTTTTTGTTAATCCTCATCCAAGGATATTTTTCCATTGGTTTTTAAAGAGAATAGAAGGGAGAGGGAGAGACAAAAAGAAACATCGATGTGAGAGAGACACATCAATTGGTTGCCTCCTGCATGCACCCAACCAGGGCCGGGGAAATCTGCAACCGAGGTATATTCCTTTGACTGGAATTGAACCTGGGACACTTCAGTCCATGGGCCGATGCTCTATCCACTGAGCCAAACCAGCTAGAGCCATCAATCTTCCTCTTTTTTCTTTCATTGTCTAAAGTTTTACATATGTCTCCTTTTTCCCCAATTGACACCCCCCCCCCCGCCCAAGCCATTCCCACCCGAGGCAAGCCCCCTCCGTCCCAGTGTCTGTGTCCATTGGTTATGCTAATATGCATGCATACAAGTCCTTTGGTTGCTCTCTAACCCCCCTCCCCTCAATCTTCCTTTTAATATAAAACTATACCATGTTTATCTTTAGTATAATTGTTACCATTATTAATGCAAAAGGAAGTTTGGGTTGGGTGAGACTCCCAGCCAGTACATAGAAAGTCTGATGTGACCCACAGCAACGTGCTGCACCAGGAAACCCTGTTTCCTGTTCTGGGGGCAGCAGCAGCACATAGCTCAGCATTTCTTCTCTCCATCTGTCAGTCACCTCACCTTGCAGAGCCCTGAAACGGAAGCTTAGTGGAAGAACTTGAACATGTTGCTCTCCAGCCTTATGAGAGTGGTCATAATTTCAATGTGGCTAGGTAAGGATGCCCCAGTGGGAATGAGTCTTCTCTGTGACCCAACAACAGGGGGCTTTTATGAGTACCCTGGGAAGGAAAGCTGGCTGGGTGTAAAAAAAAATTCTTTTTGTCCCACACCACTTATTCCATAACCTTCTGTTTGCATTTTATTTTTCAGGATCCAGTATTGCCCAGAAGGTAACTCAAGGCCAACAAGCAATACTGGTGCAGGAGAAGGAGGCTGTGAGCCTGGATTGCACATATGACACCAGTGTTCCACGTTATAGCCTGTTCTGGTACAAGCAGCTCAGCAGTGGGGCGATGATTTTCCTTATTCGTCAGGACTCTTACAACCAGCAAAATGCCACAGGAGGCCGCTACTCACTGAATTTTCAGAAAGCAAAGAGTTCTGCCAACCTTGTCATCTCAGCTTCACAGCTGGAGGACTCTGCAGTGTATTTCTGTGCCCTGAGTGAGCCCACAGTGAGAGGCGTGTAAGAAGGGGGTGTACCCAAACCCCAGGGCTCTGCTTCGTGCATCCACCTGCTGCAGGGACCAAGGTGGGGAATTGTAATCACCGACAGGAAGTGGCCAGGGCTGTGGCAGCACAGGTGTAGGTAGGATTAGAGGGAAAACACTATGAAAATACCTCTCTAGGTTCATAGACAATGTATAGAGTTAGCATTAATAAAAAAATCCATATTCTTAAAATTTGGGGTTGAAAATATTTATGAAGACGAAGAACAGCCTCAATAAATAGCTTGCCACTTTGTGATAGATTGAGCTAGAAGAATTGACTAAGGAAATTCAGAAACATCTGACTCAGAAGTCAATAAAAATATGTCTGAAAAGTTGGCTTTTCAGATAAATTTCTTCAGTAAGTATTTGTTGGGTATATATTATACAGGGGAGGAAAAATTCTCCTCTATCCTCTTTGGGTCACTGCATAGGCCTAAGAATTAAACTGACATAAGGCCCGGCCAATGTGGCTCAGGGGTTGAGTGTTGACCTATGAACAAGGAGGTCACATTTTGATTCCTGGTCAGGGCATATGCCCAGGTTGCAGGCTCGATCTGTGGTGGGGGGTGTGCAGCAGGCAGCCAATTAATAATTATCTCTCCTCATTAACGTTTCTATCTCTCCTTTTTCCCTTTCTCTCTGAAATCAATAAAAATATTTTAAAAAACTGACATTAAACATAATAACAGGAGAAAAGTATACACATTTTATTAAATTTTTACTTGTACATGGAAGCCCTTATAAGAAAATGAAGATATGAAGACATGACCAGGGCAGGAAGCTTGAAAACCTTTTAGATAAGAAACAATAAATTTATGTAGAATTGACAAGACCAATGTGTATGAGCTAGTGGAAGTCCAACTAAGTAGTCCTTATCTTCCTTAACTAGGAAGATGAAAGTTAGTTTAACAAAGTTTGTAGATTCTTCTGGTGTATCTCTTGGCTGCTGTGTCTCTCTTCAATAAAAGGAGAATTTATTTCCTGTGTTTAGGCAGAAAAGGAGATCTTTTTTGTTTGTTTGTTTTCTGTTTTTTTTTTCATGTCTCTTTTTTAAATGTTTCAATTAAAGTTGATAATAAATATCATTTTATATTAGTTTAGGTATACAGCATAGTGGTTAGATAATCATATTCTTTGCAAAGTGATTGCCCTGATATTTCAAGTACCCATCTGACACCAGTTATTGCAACATTACTGACTCTATTACCTATGCTGTACTTTACATCCCTATGACTATTTTATATCTACCAATTTATTATTATTTTTTTGTTGTTAATCCTCACCAGAGGATATTTTTTTCATTGATTTTTGTTTAGAGAAAGTGGAGGGGAGGTAGAGAGAGAGAGAGAGAGTGAGAGAGGTGCCTCCTGCACATGCCCCAGTGGGGACTGGGAATCGAACCCATGGCCCTTCGGTTAGGGCTGATGCTCTAACCACTTAGCAATGCTGGCCAAGGCATATCTACCAATTTGTATTTCTTAATACCTTCACCTTTTCCTCTCAGCTCTCTAACGCCCCTACTATCTGGCAATCCTCAGTTTGTTCTATGTAACTATGAGTCTGTTTTTGTTTTGTTCATTTACTTTGTTCTTTAGATTCCACATATAAGTGAAATCATATGGAATTTGTCTTTTTCTCTCTGACTTATTGCACTTAACACAATGCCCTCTAGGTTCATCCATATTGTTGCAAATGGTAAAGTTTTATGCTATTTTTATAGCTGAGTAATATTCTGTTGTAGATATGTACAACCTCTTTTTTATCCATTCATCTATTGATGGGCACATAGGTTGCTTCTTATATCTTTGTTGTTGTAAATAATGCTGCAATGAACACATGGGTGCAATCTATAGATTCAATGTAATCCCTATCAAAATAGCAATGGCATTTTTCAAAGAACTAGAACAAAATGCCCTAAAATTTATAAGAAACCACTAAAGAATTCCAATAGCCACAGCAATCTGGAGAAAGAAGAACAAAGTTTGTGGTATCATGCTACTTGATATCAAACTATACTACAAGACTATAGTAATCAAAACAGCACGACACTGCCCTGCTGGTGTTGCTCAGTGGTTGAGCATCGACCTATGAACCAGGTTGATTCTCAGTCAGAGCACATGTCTGGATTTCGGGCTCGATCCCCAGTGTGGGGCATGCAGGAGGCAGCCGATCAATGATTCTCTATCATCATTGATGTTTCTATCTCTCTCTCCCCCTCCCTTCCTCTCTGAAATCAATAAAAATATATTTAAATTAGTGTTTTGGGTTTCT
Source organism: Corynorhinus townsendii (assembly GCA_026230045.1). Classification (NCBI taxonomy): domain Eukaryota; kingdom Metazoa; phylum Chordata; class Mammalia; order Chiroptera; family Vespertilionidae; genus Corynorhinus; species Corynorhinus townsendii. Next base: position 158,125,793 of record JAPDVU010000001.1, on the reverse strand, counting down.
TCGAATAAATACCCAGATGTGGAATTGTTGGGTCATGAGGTAGTTCCATTTTTAATTTTTTGAGGAACCTCCATACTGTTTTCCATAGTGGCTGCACCAATTTGTTATCCCATCAACAAAGCATGAGGGTTCCTTCTCTACATCCTTGCTAACACCTGTTGAGGATTTATTGATGATAGTCATTCTGACAGGTGTGAGGTGATATCCCATTGTGATTTTATTTTGCATTTCTGATGATTAGTGATGTTGAGCATCTTTTCATATGTCTATTTGCCATCTGTATGTCACTTTGGAGAAATGTCTGTCAGGTCCTCTGCCCATCCCTGTCATGTTCCTGATCTTAAGAGAAACACTTAAGCTTCTCCTTGTTGAGTGTGATGTTACCTGTATGTTTGTCATATATGGCTTTTATTATTTTGAAGTATGTTTTCTCTATTTCCACTTTGCTGAGAATATTTATCATAAATGTGTGCTAGATGTTGTTAAATGCTTTTTCTGCATCCGTTGATATCCTATATAATAAAAGGGTAATATGCAAATAGTACGAACGGCAGAACGACTGACCCACCAATCAAAGCATAATCCTATCTAATAAAAGAGTAATATACAAACTAACCATCACTCCACTACACCCACCAGCCATGCCCACCAGCCAATCAGGAGCAACTATGCAAATTAACCCAACCAAGATGGCTGCGGCCACAGAGAAAGCAGGAGGGAGGCTTGGGTTTCCCTAGAGATGGAGGAAGCCAAGCTTTCCACACACCCTGGCTGGCCCACTCCAGGCTACAAAGTTTCAATTATAGAAGGTAAATAAATCCTAACAGAAATGGCCGCAGCCAAGGAGCTGGAGAGAGCAGAGGCTAGGTTTGCCCCCAGTGATGGAGAAAGCCAAGCTTCTGCAGCCCTGGCCTGCTTTGGCCTCTGCTTAAGGCTACAAAGTTTCAATTATAGAAGATACATAAATCCCAATAGAAATGGCTGCTGCCATGGAAAGAGCAGAAGGCGTGGCTCTACTCCAGGCTACAAAGTTTCAATTGTAGAAGATAAATAAATCCCAGATCCCAAGGCCTCTGCTTGGGTCTCTGGGGGGCATGGCCAGCCTGCAAACCACCACAGGCCACTTGCCCAGGCCATCCCACACCCTAAGGGAACCCCCACCTTGAACTGGGACACCCTTCAGGGCAAACCAGCTGACCCCCACCCGTGTACCAGGACTCTATCCTAGCTAATAAAAGAGTAATATGTGGGTTGACCATCACTCCAACACACAAGATGGCTGTCCCCATGTGGTCAAAGATCCTGCCCCCAAGTGGACACAAGATGGCCACCACAAGATGGCCAGCAGGGGAGGGCAGTTGGGAGGGACCAGACCTGCAAGGGAGGGCAGTTGGGGGCGATCAAGCCTGCTGGGGAGGGCAGTTAGGGGTGACCCGGCTGGCAGAGGAGGAAAGTTGGGGGTGACTGGGTCTGCAGGGAAGGGCAATTGGGGGGGACCCAGGCCTGCAGGGGAGAGCAGTTGGGGGGGGACCAGGCCTGCAGGGGAAGGCAGTTAGGGGCAAACAGGCTGGCAGGGGAGCAGTTAGCCATCAATCAGGCTGGCAGGGGAGTGGTTAGGGGGTGATCAGGCTGGCAAGCAGAAGCGGTTAGGGGCAATCAGGAAGGCAAGCAGGTGAGCAGTTGGGAGCCAGCAGTCCTGGATTGTGAGAGGGATGTCTGACTGCCCGTTTAGGCCCGATCCCAGTGAGCAGTTGGACATCCCTCAAGGGGTCCCAGATTGGAGAGGGTGCAGGCTGGGCTGAGGGACACCACCCCACTGCACGAATTTCGTGCACCGGGCCTCTAGTATGCTAATGATATGCTAAAGCTGCTCAACTGCTTGCTATGATGTGCACTGATGACCAGGGGGCAGACAGTTGACTGGTCGACCAGTTGCTATGACATGCACTGACCACCAGGAGGCAGATGCTCCAACCAGTAGGTTAACTTGCTATTGGGGTCTGGCCGATCGGGACTGAGAGAGATGGGCCAGACATGCCCTGGAGCCCTCCTGTGGACCCTTTTTGGCCCAATTGTGCACTGGTGGAGTCCTTCAGCCTGGCCTGCACCCTCTCGCAACCCGCGACCCCTCAGGGGATGTCAGAGAGTGGGTTTCAGCCTGATCCCGCAGGCCACTCTCCTTGGGAGGGTGCCAGACGCAGAGCTCATGGCTGGTGAGTGCTGCTGCGACAGTGGGAGCCTCTCCCAACCAGGGACTAATTGGGAGCAAGCCCCTGGCAGGCACAGTGGGGCTGGGATGAGCGGGATTGGCAGGTAGGAGCTGCAGGTGGTGATGGACTGCGGGTTTTGGCCCAATCCTTGCAGGCCACCCAGAGGGACCCCACCGGTGCATGAATTCATGCACCAGGCCTCTAGTAATTATATAATTTTTTCCTTTATTTTGTTTATGTGCTATATCATGTTAATTGATTTGTGGATATTGAACCAACCAGGAATAAATTCCACTTGATGATGTTATGTAATCTTTTTAATGTACTGCTGAATTCAAGTTGCTAATATTTTTTGAGAATTTAAAAATAACCCTCACCCGAAGACATATTTATTGATTTTAGAGAGAGAAGGGGGGGGGAGAGAGAGAGAGGGAGAGAGAGAGAGAGAGAGAGAGAGAGAAGGAGAGAGAGAGAGGGAGAGAGAGAGAAACATTGGTTGCCTCTTATATGCACCCCAACCAGGGACTGAACCTGCAACCTAGGTATGTGCTCTGAGGAATCAAACCTGTGACCTTTCAGTGTATGGGACAACCCTCCAACCACCTTAGCGACACTAGCCAGGGCTTGTTGAGGATTTTTACATCTATATTTATCAGAGATATTGGCGTATAATTTTATTTTCTTGTAATGGTTTTGTCTCATTTTGGAATCACTGTATTGCTGGCCTCATAAATCAGGGTATTGCTAGCACTCCTCTTGAATTTTTTCAAATTGTTTGAAAAGTAAATGCCAATTCTTCTTTGAATGTTTGGAAAAATTCTCCTGTGAAGTCAGCTGGTCCGGGACTTATATTTGTTGAATATTTCTGATTACTAATTAGATATTTTTGATGGTAATCGATCTGTTTATATTTTGTGTTTCTTCTTAAGTTTTGGAAAATTGGACACTTCTAGGCATTTATCCATTTCTTCCACTTTGTTCAATTTGTTGGCATATAATTATTTGTAGTACTTTCTTATAATTCTTGGTATTTCTGTGGCATCAGTTGTCAACTGTCTTCTTTCTTTTGCGATTTTACTAGTATTTGGGTTCTCTCTCTTTTTTTCTTGATGACTCTGGTTTAAGGTTTCTAATTTTGTTCATTTTTCAAAGAACCAGCACATGGTTTCCTTGACTTTTGTATTGTCTTGTTAAAAATTTATCTTTATTGTTGAAAGTATTATAGATGTCCCCCTATTTTTTCCCATTGACCCCCTCCACCCCACACTCATTCCTTCCAGGCCTTCACCACAAGATTGTCTGTGTTCAAGGGTTAGGCATATATGCATATGTTTCCCAGTTAATCTCTCCCCGCCCCCACCCAACCCCACTTTCCCTCTGAGATTCGTCAGTCTGTCCCATGCTTCTACTGGTATATCTCTGGATCTATTTTGTTCATCAGTTTATGTTGTTCATTAAATTCCACATATGAGTGAGATCATGTTATACTTATCTTTCTCTGACTCGCTTATTTAGCTTAGCATAATACTCTCCATGTCCCTCCATGCGGTCTCAAAGGGTAAGAGATCCTTCTTTTTTACGCATAGTATTCCACAGTGTAAATGTACCACTAGTCTACTGATGGACACTTGTGCTGTTTTCAGATTTTAACTATTGTAAATTGTGCTGCTATGAACATAGGGGTGCATATATTCTTTCTGATTAGTGTTTTAGGTTTCTTAGAATAAAATCCTAGCAGTGGGATCACTGGGTCAAATTGCAGTTCCATTTTTTATTTTTTGAGGAAACTCCATACTATTTTCCATAATGGCTGCACCAGTCTGCATTCCCAACAGCAGTGTTCCCTTTTCTCTACATCCTTACCAGGACGTGTCATTGGTTGATTTGTTGATGATAGCCATTCTGACAGGTGTGAGGTGATACCTCATTGTCTTTTTAATTTGCATCTCTCTGATGATTAGTGAGTTTGAGCATTTTTTCATATGTCTCTTGGCCTTCTGTTTGTCTACTTTGGAGAAGTGTCTATTGAGTTCCTTCGTCCATTTTTAAATTTGATTGTCTGCCTTTTGTTAAAATACATGAGTTCCTTATATATTTTGGAAATTAACCCCTTATCAGATGTACCACTGGCAAATATGTTCTCCCATGCAGAGGACTCCCTTTTCATTTTGTTGATGATTTCGTTTGCTGTGACAAAGCTTTTTAGTTTACTGTAGTCCCATTAGTTTATTTCCTCCTTAATTTCCCTTGCCCTAGTAGATGTATTGGCAAACATATTGTTACTAGAGTTGTTTGAAGTTTTTCTGTCTATGGTTTTTTCTAAGGTTTTATGGTTTCATGACTTACATTTAATTCTTTTATCCATTTTGAATTTATTCTTGTGAATGGTATAAGTTGATGGTCTAGTTTCTTTTTTTTTTTTGCATGTACCTGTCCAATTTTCCCAAGACCATTTATTGAAGAAACTGTCTTTACTTCATTGCGTGCTCTTGCCTCTTTTGTCAAATATTAATTAGTGTAATGGCTTGGGTTGATTTCTGGGTTCTCTGTTCTGTTCCATTGATCTATATGCCTGTTCTTGTACCAGTACCAGGCTGTTTACATTACAGTGGCTTTGTAGTATAATTTCTTATCTGGCATTGTGATTCCTCCAACTTTGTTCTTTTTCAAGACTCTTGTGGTTATCTATGGTCTTTTTTGGTTCCATATGAAATTTTGGAGTGTTTGTTCTTGATCTGTGACATATGCCATTGGTATTTTAATAGGAGTTTCATTGAATCTGTAGATTACCTTGGGTAGTATGGACATTTTAATGATTCTACCAATCCATAAACATGGTATATTCTTCCACTTGTTTATATCTTCCTCTATCTCTTTTTTCAGCATCCTGTACTTTGCCGATTACTGGTCTTTACCTCTTTGGTTAAGTTTATTCCTAAATATCTTAATTTTCTTGTTGCAATGGTAAACAGTCTTTTTTTCTTTATTCCCACTGTGATTTAAAAAAATTCATTTCTTCTACTCGCTTTGTTCTTTGCTATTTATTATTTTTCTAATTCTTCTAGGTGTGAGTTTAGATGTTTATTTAAATTTTTCTTATTTTTTGAAGTAGGCTTGTATTGCTATGAATTTTCCTGTTAAGACTACTTTTGCTATATCCCATAGATTTGGGGTCATTGTGTGTTTATTTTAATTTGTCTTAAGGTATCTGTTTTTTTGGTTTTGTTTGTTAATCCTCACCTGAGAATATTTTTTTCACTGCTTTTTCAAAGAGAGTAGAAGGGAGGGAGAAAGGGGAAAAAATATTGTATTTCAATATAGTAATGATTCTTCAATCAAAGACTGATTATTATTTTTGTTTAATAATTTGTTTTATTTAACAAATATTTAGTGAGCACATTAAGTATCAGTCGCTGTTCTACATGCTGGATGACAATGCTGAAAAACATAGGACCATTCAATAATGACTCTACCTCTTTATCCTTCCTCTCATTTCAACCCGGATGTCTTTCTAACATTCATGGATTATAGGCTGTCACACAGGATACATAAGAATATAAAAAATTGTGTAAAAGATTGTATTAAAATGATCAAAATGTTATATTCTCAGTTACAGAAATATCCTGCTTTGTTAAAGAACTTCCATGTAAGGTGGTGGCCTAAGAACGAAATAAACATTAAAGGTTGTGACAGATTTACAAGGGCCACATGAAGACTGACACGTGCTTGGAACATATTGCTGACTTTGGAACACTGAGAAACAGGCATCCCATTTTAGTCCCTGTCCACCAGGGGGCGCAGCGTCCCAACGCAAACATTTCCGGTGTGAAATGTAGGCTTTGATTTATCTTTTCACTGTGACTTCAAAATTTCTTCATATTAAGAGTCAAGAACATTATTTAGGTGACACTCTAGAGATGAACTCTTCTCTAGCTTGGTCACTGTGGTACTCTTAGTGCCTGGTAAGTAATACACCTCTCAATAAATTAATTCTTTCTTCTGTTATGTCAGCAAATTCTTTAACCATATTTTTTTAAAAAAATTCTTTATTGTTTAAAGTATTACATGAGTCTCCTTCCCCCCACCCCCATTGACCTGTCCCCTGAAACCCCCTCACTCAAGCACAAAACCATAATTTCATTTAAGAGCTTTATGCCCAACTTGAAGAGACACAGATCTCTTTTATTTTTCCCCAGGACCAACCCGTGGAGACTCAGTGACCAGACAAAAGGTCAAGAAGGGGCTTCTCTGACTGTGAACTGATTTTACGAAACCACAAGCTATCCCATTCTTTTCTGGTGTGTTCAGTATCCCGGAGACGGTCCACAGCTCCTGAAAGCCATGAAGGCCAATGAGAAGGGAAGTAGCAAAGGATTTGAAGCCACAGCCTATAAACAACTAAATGCCATCCACTTGGAGAAAGCCTCAGTCCACGAGTCAGATTCTGCCATGTACTACTGTGCACTGAGTGTCACAGTGACAGAAACTGTAGGAGGAACTGAGCACAAACTCTGAGCAGCAAGGAGAAGCGTAGAACTGAGGGTCTGACTTTATGATCCACTCTAGTTTAAGGACTAGGATCTAGTCTACTATTGTCATCCAACACTCCACCCCAGGCACTCTTGTTGGTATGAAAATCACCCACATCAAGTCTAAGAACATTAAGAAAAGAGGAAAAGCAAACCTTGCCTTGGGACAAAATGTGTTGAATAAAAGCACGGGGCCTTGTTCAAGGAAGAGTCTTCAGTTCCCTTTAGCTGAAGCTCCTCTGACCCCCAATGCCTTTCAAAAATATCTTTCGTCCTTGGACTCCTTTTTAATCATCTACCCACAGCCCCTTTCTCCAGAATGCTGAACCCTTTGTAAGGCTGGGAAAAGAACCCCGGCACTTCACCATAGCTGTTTCTAAATCTTTAAGGGTGTGAAATGTGGAAGAGAGATCAGATTTATTCTTTGTAATTCCCAAGGACCAGTGAGTTCAAATCATAGGAAAGGAAACCCCACTTCTGAAAACGAGGTAGTCTTGGTTTAGGATCACTTTCTGTTTATATTATTCCCTAAGCAGACACGGGCAATATTTACTTTCCCCTAGATTTATTCTCAGAGGTAATCAGAAAATTTCAAGACTTTCAAATGGATAAGAAAGGTTTTTTGTTTTTGTCTTTTTCAGCAAAAGATAATTCTGGAAACTCACAGCACTGAGGGGCGTTATCAATGTTTTGGGAAAAGAACATTGTAGTGGAGTTTGGGAGAAAAGTGATAGAATATGGAATCTGATCATGCAATAGCCAGGGAGGCAGGAATCCATGCTAGGAGAGTTGGCTTATACTTTAGAAGAAATTCCACTAAGGATATGAGTCAGTAATTGCATTTTAGGATATGCCATCATTTCATATGAGAAAAAGAAACCACATCAAGAATAAATTTACATGTGCTTATATTTTCTGAATCTGCAGATTTCGTTTTTTCTTTGTGTAAGAGAGTGAATCACAGTGCTTTCTGATTTCAAACATGTAAACCCAGTCCATCATTGAACAAATACCAACAGCTTCTGCCTCTTTACAACATATTAACAACGACTCAGCAGTGTGCAGGGATAGAAATCTTAATCTCTACATCTTTAACTTATTGCTGCCTTTGCATGTCTGAGTCTCTCATAGGAAACAGGGTAAGAACATTTAACAGCAACTTCAGTAGTTGTGAATGTAACCACAAGATGGCAGTGCACCTCTGCTGATGCAGGACCTGTGGAGGGGCATTTTAGTGGATTCTGAATGACAGGCTTTGGCAGAAGCACAGCCTTTTTCCTATTGGCTGGGTAGAATGTGAGAAGCCCCTCTGACAGTCAGGGAAGGAGGGATAACTTGACAACAGCAGTAGCTCCCCTCGCTGTGATCGCAGGTCCACAATTGACCCTGAGTGGGAAGAATGATGAAGACGTCCATTGGAGCTTTGTTCATGTTCCTGTGGCTGCAGCTGGGCTGTGAGTTGAGGGTTTATGGGAAACAATATATTAGTGGATATTGTTTAGAAGCCAAAACTGGCTTTATTCAGGCTTCCTTAATTACTGTGGAAAAAGAAAATTCTGAAGCATAATGATTTGGTCTTACTGGTCTCCTTTCTCTGGCTTTATCTTTCTGCATAGGGGTCAGCCATGGAGAGAAAGTGGATCAGCATCCTTCCACCCTGAGTGTCCAGGAGGGAAACACCGCTGTTATCACCTGTTCTTATTCAGACAGCGCCTCAAACTACTTTCCTTGGTATAAGAAAGAACCTGGAAAAGGTCCCCAGTTCATTATAGACATTCGTTCAAATAAGGACACAAACGCAGCTGAAAGACTCACTGTTTTCTTGAATAAAACCGTCAAACATCTCTCCCTGCACATAGCAGCCACCCAACCTGGAGACTCAGCCATCTACTTCTGTGCAGCGAGTGCACATTGCTTCCCAGGCACCTGCATCCTGTACACAAACCTGCGGGTGGGACAGCCCCCTCTGCCTGGGCCAGACCTTCAAGCACAGCATTTGTGAGATTGTCTGCAAGTGGAAATTGTCTGCAAGTTGTATGTTAAAAACACATAATAGGAAGGTTAGTTTTCAAGATGACCCAGGAAGTGTTAGAACATTTTGTCGAATGGCTATGCATATGGATTCTTGAAAGGAATTAGTAATGTTTTATGTTGAAATTGAGGCTTTAAAGATGAATTTACATTTTATATTTAGATACCACTCCTCTAAAAAACTTCTTACCATCAATATCATAATCCTTATTATGGATAGATGTTTAAGTACTTTATTTTAAAAATAGTATTTATTTTATTTTAAAACATTATGTGCTAAACATTGAAAATATCTACAGTACAAAACCACAAAATTGATAATTCTGTAATGAGATAATATTAAGTATTATTTGGATCACTCTTTTCACCAGTTTTTATTGTAATTAGTATCATTTTTTTCACTGACTATTATACCTTGAATAGTGCATTTCCATTTCATCAAGTATTTCAAACATCTGCTTTTTAATAGTTGTGTGAGAGATTTTAATAACTTATAATTTTACTAGTGGCCCAGTGCATGAATTCATGCACATTGAAAGGAAATTAATTAGAAGAAATATTACAATATTGCTATTCGCCCTTTCTCTGTAATAGAAGTGTCAGAGATGAAAGGAAATTAGTAAAATATATATGAAAATAATATATAAATTGATTAATAAATAAACAATAACAACATGATATAACAACAACAAAGACATGATATAAAAACAACAAAAACATGATATAAAAACAACATTGATAAAAACAATGAATGACAAATTGATTAAACTTATTCTAACACTGAGGCCAGTGTCAGATGGGGACAAATCAATTCTTGGAATCAGAACAACCTCTCATCCACAGATCCTGTTAATACTTCAGTTTTGATTATGTTAGGTCGAAATCTTTTGATAATAAATCTAGTATCATTACAAAGACCCCATTTATTACTAAGATTTCTCAGTAGCATGATGATTGCACCTACTTTCAATTCTAATTTATGAGACTGCATTCCTGAAGGAGTAATACTTTTAAGAAAGTATTTGATGAGAAAATTTTTCTTTTCAGCTTCATCCGTTGAATCTAGTATTATTGTCAATTACACTGTAGTCTCTGAGTCTTAGTGCAATATCCATTCCCCAGCCTTTTTCACCATGTGGGAAAAGAATAGGCTATGTCATTGCATCTAATGTAGGAAACAGGATACTGATTTGTTTCATTTTAGTGGCATTCAGATTATTGGGATCTGGTTTACAATGAATGAGCAAGTCTCTTTCAAAACAAGGTCCTCCATCTTTGTTTCTGAATATGATGGCAACTTTGGTTATATGGGGATAATTATATCTACCTAGTTCACTATTATGATCATATTTAATTGCCATTGTTACTTCCGTGCGATGATGCCACTTTCTTTCAGCTTCAGAATATCAACAAAAATAACCAAATTCATCGTCAACAATGACAGATTGAAACACATGCATGCGATTGGCGCCAGCAAGAGCTTTATATGTATCACACATGTGTGAGTCAACTTAGCCTTTTATAGATATAGAATAAATTTGCTTAATTAGACCTGCTTTCTGATTTAGCTAAACTTTTTACAGCTCAGTGAAGCACCCCAACTTCTCTTTCAGGTACTTGTCAGCAACACACCAGTAAATATCAACACGATGCAGATTATTATTGTAGATCATGTAGGGAGAACAAAAGGTAAAATATTTAATTGCAGCAGTGTTTGACTATATTCTGCACAGTGAGAAAACCTGAAGTCATTTCAAGGTCCACCATTTCTTACTTCTTTTCTGTCAGGTCAAGTTTCTAAACTTTCTAAATCTCCATTTTCTGGCTAATGAAAAGAAAATAGGATTCCACTGAGTCTTCTATCTACCTACTCCAGGACTTCTGTGAGGATCAAATGAGATGAGGCATGTGAATATGCTTCACAGACATGTGGTTACAATGTAAAGTGTTTCCACCTGAGGCTAGTCATAGCTAGGGAGAGGAAGCCAGGTGTTGCTACTTGACATCATTACCCAGACCCTTAGCATATTAGCCTTTTATATAGGTAGACTAGAATCCTGGTGCACAAAATTCCTGCGTTGGTAGGTCCCTAGGCCTGGCTGGCAATCAGGGCCGATCGGGGCCTTCCTTCCCTCGGCTGCTGGCTGCCAGCAGGGGCCTTCCTTTGTTCTGAGCCACCCCCTGATGTTAGCACATGTCATAGTGAGTGGTTGAACTCCCGAGGGGACAATTGGCATATTAGCCTTTTATTATAGGATATTAATTTTGTTCTATATTTGTGTCAAACTGTGACACAAATATAGAACAAAATAGATTTGTGAGTTTCATTGGAAGCTCACATTCTAAAGTCACTTTCTGTCCTAATGTCCTCAAACACATAAATAATATATACAATTACTTGGCTCTGAAAGAGATAACACTTTCTTAGTAAGAAAGTGGTCAGAGCAAATAGAAGAGGCTGTCACATTTTGATATTAATTTTGTTCTATATTTGTGTCAAAATGTGACAGCCTTTTCTATTTGCTCTGACCACTTTCTTATTAAGAAAGTGTTATCTCTTTTAGAGCCGAGTAATTGTATATATTATTTATGTGTTTGAGGACATTAGGACAGAAAGTGACTTTAGAATGTGAGCTTCCAATGAAACTCACAAATCTATTCTCTTTTACCTATTATGTAGGTATATGTTCGCATTTACTCTCTCATAGAATTTAGAAGACAGAGTTGTGTATTATTCACTGCAGTAACTTCAGTACCTAGAACAAACTTTTTCACATATTTGATAATCAGAAGATACTTGTTAAAGAAAGAAAAGTGAAATCTGGTATTTATTCATCATTTTAATTTAAGATTTGTGAGAGAGTAAATTTATGAGTTGATTCATGAATAACAAATATTTTTAATGTCTATATTTGAATATTTGCACATGCAAATTTACCCGCCATCTTTGTTGGGTTTATTTGCATATCACTCCTGATTGGCTGTGGGCATAGCGGAGGTACGGTCAATTAGCATCTTTCCCTTTTATTACTGTAGATTCTGTTCTGTGTTGAGTTCCCTAGGAACTTCATTTCTGATAGTGTAAAAATTCATACATTCTGATTGTCTTATTACTTATTTTTAGCGCCCCTATGTTTCATATTACTTCACCTTAAAGATTCCATGTTATTTTATATTGCATACATGCATATTTCTGATAGTTCTCCCATTTGCTGTTTCTATTTTTGAGATCGTTGCTAAACAGAGTGAAAACAAACATGAATGTATAGTCTCAAACAATAACAACAATGGCAACAAAAAGGTCAGTGAAATGCTACAAGATATGAAAAACAAAAGATATCCTACCTAGTTAGAACATTATCTATTAAAGGATGCTATAAATATCTTTCTTCAGTATCTGTGTTTCCTAGATAAGAGAATTAAAGTCTTGATAAGTTAAATGTCATGGCCAAGTTCATATGACAAAGTAGTAGCCAAGTCAGAATTAAAACTCAGTGATCTTTATTATATTCAGAACTCATCTTGACAAAATATTTAAAAAAATTATAAAACAATAAAAGGGCTTGAAGGTAGAAGCAGCAAAAGCCTTTGTGGTTCATGTGTTTCATGGCAGTCAATGAAATTCCAGCAGTACTGTTCCAAATCTGATGAACACCATCTAAATCTGTCTGCACGTCATAAATATTACCATTTTGAAATGATTCCTTTAATGGAATTTTCACAAGCTGTTAATGCTTGTGGTTGATAGAGCCTGCCTCACATAGTCTGATGTGTCATAATTCATGCCATACTTGCTGTTTATTCTTCTGGGTTGATGGCTTCTTGTTGACTTTAAGTATAGCCTGCCTGCTTTTTCTAACCTTACTTTTAATAGATCACACTCCATGATATGATTACACAATACTGAAAGCCTGCGGTCGTAAATGCCACTTCTGTAATTATATAACCTGCCATCCTTCATAAATAGAAAAGCTGCAGAAACTCAGTCAAGCATTTATAAGACACACAGTACATGTTCCCTTTTAGCATTTTTATATGACATAAAAATTGGAATTTATGAAGCTGAAGTTGCAAAATCCAAATGGAAGGTGGAAGTATACTAAACTTGTAACTTTTATGAAAATGATGATTTATCTCCTAATAAGAAAGATTGTGGATTAAGGTAATTGCATTCTGGCCTGACAAGACTTAACTTCAAAGTAATCAATATATGCATATTTGCTATTTGGCAGATAGATTGAGTTAGTTATATAATATAAAACATGATAACAATAATTTTAATTTTCACCCTTTACAATAGCACTACAGTTTTATTAGTTTTCATTGTCAAAACCATATACTAGTAATAGCACATATATTTTTGCATGCAGAAGATTAGCACTATACCTCCCTGGCATGTTTGGCTCAGTGGATAAGAGCATCAGCCTGTGGACTGAAGGGTCCTGGGTTCAATTCCAGTCAATGGCACATGCCTGGGTTGCAGGCTTGATGCCTAGTAGGGGGCAGCCAATCAATGATTCTCTCTCATCATTGATGTTTCTATCTCTCCCTCTCCCTTTTTCTCTGAAAAAAAAAAAAAAAGATTAGTACTATTATTTTACCACCCTTACAAAATTATTCTTTTCATATACTTATTAGCGTTTTCTCCCATGCACATGTTGTCCCAGTTATTTAGTAATATTAAACATAATGTATACTGTTTCCAAAAAGACTTTCCATGCCTAAATTGCTCTCTGGTGGTTGTTTCTTAATTTACTAAATCATTTCCCACTGAGTGCATATATAGTTAATATATAGTTAATTAGCTCTTACACATAATTCTATATTGAATTTTTACATTATTTATAACTTTAAAATAAATAATAATGAATATTATTTACAATATTTACATTTTTGAATTATTTACATTATTAAAACTGGTCCTTTTATATAAATGAGCAAATTCCTATGGTGTCTTTCCAGAAAGTGGATTGCTAAATAAAAGATCATGATATATTCAGTGCCTTTTGCTTTCGATATCAATTTTCTGTTAAGTGTTTGGGATACAAAATTTTAACCCACAACCTGTTTTTCATGATTAAAAGTTAGGGTAATATTAAATTTTATAAAAAATAAATATTTGCATTTTTTGTTCATACTCTAAATTTGGGAAATATAGTATTTATGAATTATAGGATTAATTATTGGACTAGGACATGGAGAGAAATATTATGTAGTCCACATGTAATCAGGGTCAATTTACTTTTGATTTAGAATATTTATGAGCAATATATTTTCTATTACAGAAATCCCTATTGTAGGATATAATGAAAATATTACTATAAGTATTTTATAAAGAATATGTAGAATAAAATGACTTTCAGGAATGACAGAGACTTGTTAAATAGAATAAAAGTTATCAAGATCTTGAAAACAAATGTTAATTTTATTGAATTTGTGAAATAAAAGCAGTGTGGTACCGCTGAGAGAAAAAAACATGACAGAATAAGTCATCTTCTGCATGTCCTGGGGAAACTATGATATTTTATCATAATGTCTTGCATGATTCTGGGATTAATCAAATTTTTTTTCCATAGGGGTTAAAGATTGCTAAGGTGTTTTCTTTTTTTCCCTTTCTTTCTTATTCTTCTTTCTGATTTTAAGGCTTGATCATCACAGTGGGTTCAATAGATACACATAAAAATCTCCATGGGAACTCTTCATACTGTGTGACTACATTTGTCTCTAATTTTATTTAGCTTTTCCACATGTCTAAACCTACTTCCATATACTGAAAAAATTACAAGTTTGCTTTGAAGACATGAGACAAGCCTTGAAACAAATGATGGATCTTTACATCTGCCCTTAGGAAGTTAGCCTGTGTAGATTTTTTTTCTTTAAATAGATAACTGCTGAGCTAATTACCTATTTATTTATGTGTCTGTATTCTGCCTATTTGAAAGAGGATTTGAATTGTCTGTTATTTATTGACAATTCCAAGAAAAGTTTTCTAGCTTACTTTAATATTCATATTCTCCAGGGGAAATAAAAATAACAAGTCATAAGATCTCCACGGTAAAAATGTAAGAATACCTCTAAAGTTCAACTCATTTCCTCTTTCCTTGCCCATCCCTTTTTCTCAGGCATTTATCAGTAGGAGGTTTTGTATCAATTACACATCAATATTTTAGTACAATTATTTAGGCTTCATCTAAATTATATCAATGGGAAAATATATCAGTTTTACATAATAAAGGGAATGAGTGTTTTGAATATCTTTTTTAATGTTTTTGTATATGTACTGGGTTGAATTGTCTACTCCTTTGGCCAAACCTCTAAGGTCCTATGGCTTATAACTTTCAGCCTCTACCTTGTATCTTTTAGCTTTTCTCTATCCTTCTGTAGTTCTCATAGCTTCTCCTACTCTCTCCCTTCCCTCTGGAAAACTATTTTAAAGCATTTGAGCCTGAGAAGGATTTAAAGTTTGTATTCCAGGATTTTGGAGATAAGGGAAAAGCTCATGTACGATTGGCAATTTGGAATGGAAGTCAGGGAATTGTTCTTAACATTTACTACTGTTGTTTAAATATTCATTTAAAAAGAGCCTCTTTTTCCTTTTGGCAGGAGCTATTGATCATACATCTTGTTTCTTTTTAATCTTCATGCATTTATGAATGGTATTCATGGCATTTACTGACCCATGTGCTTCGCTTTGTCTCTCTGCTATGATAAAAAAGCCAAAGCTGTGTTAAATGTATTTTACTAAAAAACCCAAAGGATGCTTTTAGAAAGAATTGTGAAAAATCTTTGTATTTTCCATTTTAAATGCTTGCCTATTTATTTGCTGTCAAAATTAAGTGACAATCAGAATCATGAAAGAATGGTATTACAATCAGGACCAAAATAGTTTGCATGTAATTCTCTTTCTAGCTATAAAGACCAAAGTGATTTTTTAAAAATTGTAAGTTATTGAGAACATATTTTTTTGCAAATTATATTTTGAGGAAGAACGAATATTTGCATTATCATTAATTTATGTATTAATAGTATTATTTCATGTGTTATATGATTATACTTAATATTATTTCCAAAATATTAGTAGTAACACAGTGTAAAATTTTCTTCAAATATTAATCTTTCTATTGAACTTATCACCATTAATACCATTATGCTCTTTGTTTTCTTTTTTTAAAATGTGTCTTTATTGTTGAAAGTATTACAAATGTTCCCATTGTCCCCCCCCCCCCCCCCATTTTTCCCCTCCACCCTGCACTTCCAATTCCAGGCCTTCACCACACTATTGTCTGTATCCTTGAGCTATGCCTATCCTATATAATAAAACCCCAATATGCAGATCCACCAAACTGCAGAATGACCAGTTGCTATGACCTGCACTGACCACCAGGGGGCAGACGCTCAATGCAGGAGCTGCCCTCTGGTGGTCAGTCTGCAGAGCACCACTCAGCCAGAAGCCAGGCTCATGGCTGGTGAGTGCAGCAGTGGTGGCAGGAGTGGGCCTAAGCTGGCAGGTGGACATCCCCTAAGGAGTCCTAGAATGCAAGAGGGTGCAGGTCGGGCTGAGGGACTCCCCCCTCTCCAATGCACAAATGTCGTGCACTGGGCCTCTAGTATCATATAAGTTCCCAGGTTAATCTCTCCCCTCTGAGACTTGACAGTCTATTCCATCCTTTTATGTCTCTGGATCTATTTTGTTCATCATTTTATTTTGTTCATTAGATTCCACATATGAGTGAGATCCTGTGATATTTGTCTTTCTCTGACTGTCTTATTCACTTTGCACTGGCCCCACCCCCTGCTCACTGGTTGGGGGGGGGGCAATCTGGGGCCAGGCCATCTGGGGGAAGGGCTGTGGGAGGTTGAGGCACTGTGGTTGCACCCCATCCAGCCTCTGCAGAGGCTCCAGGACCACGGCCCCGCTGCCTCTCCTACGTTGTCTTTGTGAAAGGGGCCGCACTAAGAATGAGGGCAGAGGGCCAGCAGCTGCGGCCGGCAGTGGCAGCAGCAGTGGGGTGATGGGGGTGGCACATTCCCCTGATCAGTCCAATTGTCTCCCGCAGAGGAAGGCCAGACTGCGGAAGCTGTCAGTAGGACATCCCCTGAGGGCTCCTGGACTGTGAAAGGGGGCAGGCTGGGCTGAGGGATCCCTGCTCCAGTGCATGAATTTTCATGCACCGGGTCTCTAGTAACTCATAATCCTTGGTTCCCTGATCCTGAAACAGTAGACCTTAATCTCTGGGAACAAGTGGGCAGAAATTTAAAGAGAAATCAGGCCCAGGGAAAACGACTAATCTTATCATCATTAACTACGTATGTGGGCTCTTGTTCAAGCTGCACTATGCCCATTTCATATAGAGGATGAGAAGCCTACAGAGTGACAAGAGGATTTACTACCACCCTCTCCTCCTGAAGCAGAGCCTGTAGAGCCTGTAATATCTAAAGCTCTGCTGCTGGAGGAATTATTTCCTGATCCTCCACCTCTGGTGTGGGAGAGTCCACCAATTAGATTGTTGATTATGGAATTCTGTGTCAGGCAAGCCATGTTAGAAGGAGAGCTTTTGTATTGCCCAGTTATGTAAGGTCAACAATGTAATAGAATTCATGAGCCACTCTCCTTTAATACCTTAAAAGAAATAAGGAAAAGTATTAGAGAAATGGGGCTAACAGTCCATTTACAAAAGGACTCCTTAATGCCTTATCTGAAAATTATCACATGACTCCTTGGGGCTGGTGGATTTTGTCTAAAATAACTCTAGATGCGAGTCAATATCTATTATGGAGAGCAGAATATGATGAGATCTGTGAACAACAGGCTATTTGTGGGAGTTCACTGGCCACCCCACCCAGGAGCCCTCTGTGGCACCTTCTGGCTGTAAGTCTCAGGCACTGTAAAGACATCTTCTGAAAGATCCATGGAAAAGACTGTCTTTGTTGTTTGGTTTAATTTGTTTAAAAATGGGGTATATTTCACTTTACTGGGGCCCCAGCTACTTGTAGCAGGCTGATCAAGTGGCAGGGATTGTAGGAACTTCCCAGCAGCTGCCAAGAATTCTTAATCTTGGGGACCCTTCCTGCTCTCCCTCTCAAGACACCAGCCACCAGAAACTCTTAGCTAGTGGAAGTTCTTGTCTGTCTGTAATGTAATTTAGTTACTGATTGATATTCTTTGCTTGTTTTATTATCTTTGGGGACTTAGTTTGCACTTCACCTTTTTATGAATATAGGGAATCCTTAGTGTGTGCTGTTTGGACTTTGTGCCACTCAGAACCCATTTACTGTACTAGGTTAGTATGAAATAAAATTCTAAGGCTAATCCCAGTCCACCCTTTTGTGAGTACTCATTCATAGGATGCAGAAGCAGCAGCAGTGGGGTTAGGGCGACATTCTTCTTATACAGAAAAAAAAAATGCTGCTTTTACATCAAAGCTGTTAGAGGCCCAGGAATCACTGCAGTCCTGGGAACAAACCCCAGGACTTATCTCCCCACATACACACCCACCATTTCTCAAGCCTCCTAAGAGTTGTCAAGGTCATATTCTCTCTATTATGCTTTTTAAGAATATGAGTATATTTTCCATTAGAAAAATAAACCTATTTCTAAGAGTAAAGGCGGAAAAAAAAGATTTTTCCTATATTTGCCTAAGAAGCAAAGGTTTTATATATATTATTAAAATAATTGTTATATTAATCAAGAACTTGATTACTTTAAATGAATAAATTACTTAATACTGTTTAATCTATATATATAAAAGGCTAAGAAACCAGCTGACTGGCTGACTGGCCAGCCAGCACCTTCATCTTTCTTCTCGTCCTCAGCTTCTTGGGCATCTTCTCCTTCACCTTCACCTCCTTCTTCCTCCTTTGTGTCCTCAAATTCTTCCTTGGCACCTTCTTCCTCTTCCTCTCCTTCCTCTTCCTCAGCCACTTCCTTCTCCTCCTCCTTTTCAGCTTCTCCTTCAGAGGGGGGTTCATCCTTAGCTTCCTCGGCTTTTGCAGCCTCAATGGTCTCTTCCACCTCGATCTGCTCATCCTGGACGTGGCTGGTGTATTAAGAAGGGAAGGAGCAAGCAGACATCAAGTAGGAGCTGGTCTGTAAACCACCATAGGCAGATCGACCAAAAACCTGGGAACTCTGGGAGGAGCCGCTGGCTGCGCTTCCCACGCTGGTTAAACTGAGCGGGGTCTCCTCACCTTCCAAGAGTTTCCTGTAAGCTGCAGTGTCAATGTCCAAAGCCATCTTCACATTGAGGAGGTCCTGGTATTCTTTTAAATATCCTGCCATTTCACTCTTTGTAGTTTTCAACTCATTTTCTAATTTGTTGATTGTGTTCTGCATAGCACTAACATCGGAGTTCTGCTTATCCTCCAGCTCTCGCAGCTGCTTTCCCAGAGCTTCCTTCATGCCCCGGCTTGCTTCCATCTCCAGGGTCTTGGCCTTGAGCAGGCGGCGGCTCTCGGACACCTCGTCCTTGGCAGCGCGCACCCTGTAGGTGTCCTTGGCAGCGCTCTGGGTCAGCACAGTGAAGCAGCTCTTGTACCATCCTTCGGCATTCTGCGTGTTCTTGGCAGCCAGCTTCTCGTACTGGGCACGGATGTCCTTGAGCATAGCGGAGAGGTCGGACTTGGAGAACATGTCCATCTCCACGGAGATCTGAGCGTACTGGATCTGCGCCTGCAGCTCGGTGATCTCCTTTTCATGCACCTTCTTCAGAAAGACGATTTCGTCCATCAGGCTGTCAATGCGCTTTTCAGCTCAGCGCCAGTGAGATCCGCCTCATCTGCACCTTTGCATGCCTCCATCAGCCAGCCCTCTGCATCCTCATGGTTCAGCACCTCTTCCTGGTAGCGCGCTTGCAGGTTGCTCCCAGCCCCTTCCGAGCCCAGGTGCCTCCTAACTGCCCACTTCCCTCTCCTCGCCAGGGATGGAGCACGGTGGGGCGGGGCACAGGCATACCATTTTCATTAAAATGTTCAACCCCGGCCTGCTCCACCAGTGTCTGCAGGCGGCCGGGGGGGCAGACAGTGATCCTGGAGACCCTGGCCACCCCCGCCTGCCCGGTCCCGATCGCCACCTGGACCCCACGGGCGGCGTCAGGTGCTGCCACCAGGCCTGCCCAGTCCCACCTTACACCCACCAATAAATCAACTTTCTATTTAAAAAAAACCTACATAGCACAGAAAGAAGGATTTAAGTCATAATGGAAACAAAAAATTACAAGTATAAGAGTAAATTTAATTATCTCAGAACAACAGAGCTTTATTGAGAAAGTCATAGATAAGTGGAAAGATGTAGTACGTACTTAAATAATCAAATAATCAAATACAGACACTAAAATATTTGTATTCATGAATCAACTTGTAAATGTATTCTATCACAAATCTTAAATTAAAATGATGAATAAATACCAGAATTCACTTTTCTTCCATTAACAAGCATCTTCTGATTATCAAATATGTGAAAAAGTTTGTTCTAGGTACTGAAGTTACTGAATGAATAATACACAACTCTGTCTTCTAAATTCTGTGAGAGAGTAAATGTGAACGTTTATTCTATATTTGAATATTTAAGTACGTACTACATCTTTCCACTTATCTATGACTTTCTCAATAAAGCTCTGTTGTTCTGAGATAATTAAATTTACTCTTATACTTGTAATTTTTTGTTCCCATTATGACTTAGATCCTTCTTTCTGTGCTACGTAGGATTTTTTTGTCCAATAGAAAGTTGATTTACTGGTGGGTGTAAGATGGGAGGCAGCACCAAGACTCTCAAGAGTGCAGGGCCCGCCATTCGTCCAGGGAACCACAACTAGAGATGTATTTGACCCTACAACCATGTGGGATGAAGCGCTTCTCCGCCACCATGTCTTCAAACTCATCCCCATTAAATTTAGTAGAGCCCCAATTCTTGGAGGTGTGGATCTTCTGGCGGCCAGGGAACTTGAATTTGGCTCTGCGTAGGGCCTCAATCACATGCTCTTTGTTCTGCAACTTGGTGCGGATGGACATGATGACTTGGCCAATGTGGACTCTGGCCACTATGCCCTGGGCCTTTCCAAAGGCACCCGCACACCTGTCTGGAGTCTGCCGGCCCCAGACAGGACAACAGCTTGTTGATGCGGATGCCATGGGAGGGGTGCAGCCGCACTTGGACAGGAAAGCCATCTTTGCCACAGCTTTTCACCACGAACGTGTTGGCACAGATCCGCGCCGCCCCCAGGGCTTCGGAGGAGAGCTGCTCATATTCATCTGACACCACGAAGGCGCAGAGTGGGCTCTTCCGCCCCAGGTCAAAGATGCGAATCTTGGCATCAGGGACACCGAGGCAGAAGCGAGACTTCGGGTACGGCTTGTTCTTACAATACCTGTAACACCGGGCGGAGCGGCGGCCTATGGCGACACCAGGCTCTTCTGTGGCACACCAACGGGAAAGAGCAGGATTTTTTTTTATATGTATTGATCAGCCACCTTATTATTATTAGTGTGTTGCACAAAGGCATTGGACTAATTTAAATATAGTTACAAATCTCACTGCCTAATCTACATGTTTTGTTTTGACTGAATGAAACATTGCTGACCACAATCTTCTTCTTTTTAAAAAAAAAAAACTTTTTATTGATTTCAGAGAGGAAGGGAGAGGGTAAGAGAGATAGAAACATCAATGTGAGAGAGAATCATCCATTGACTGCCTCCCACATGCCCCTACTGGGGATGGAGCTCAAAACAAATTTTATGGCCCTCTCTTTGTCCTGCAGAGTCAGACCGTGGGCTTCTCTAGGGCGGTGCAGAGTGCTCACATTTGCGTGGTTACTCCCAGTCTCGTAACGTGCTTTTTTGCGCAAGCTCAGTAACCATCTGCAAAGGCTCACTGCTGTTGCCCTCCTAAGTGCACTGATAGCCGCCTGGGAGGGCATGTGGGTGAGGCACTGAGTGTTGGGGATGCTCGTGGGCCATTTGTGGTGATCCACATGCCACATGTCCACGGCAGTCCGTGGGCACGTTCCTGATGGGTCTATTCTGTGGTTAGTAGAATCCACGTCCTTTTAATGCTCACTGCGAGCTCTGGCTGGTGTTCTCCCAGGAGTTCCCCACTTCCTAGCTGGGCAGCACATGTCAGTATTATGGATGGAACAAGAAAGAGGTGAATCTCTTTGGAAGCATACCCTGAAGTTGGAGGAGTCAGGTGCTCACTCACATGCTCCCACTTTTCCCTGTGGTAAAAATCAAAGGCCTAGCCAATTTATCTTGGCTGTGAGCTGTACCACATGGTTGAGGAAGGGGAAGGATGACTAGGATAAAGTGAAATTATTCCTCTTATTTTTTTCAGTGCTACCCATCTCAGATATTTTTGCTCCCGCAGTGTCCCTCTTCCACAGTATAACTTCTCTGCTGGACTCTTGGCATTCTATTTAGTGCATGATTATGAAAATTGGTATTTTGGGGGGAAAGGGAAGAGATAGAAAATCCTTACTTCATCATTTTGAACTCAGTGTTTTTAGTTTCTATTTTAAATAATTATATAGAAAAGCTGACTATTTTTTGGTGTACAATTAAATGAATTTTAATTTTTAATACACTGTATAGATTATGTAACCATCACATGATCATGATACAAAATAGTTCCAGTGTTCCCCCAAATTCTTTTTTTTGCTGCCCTTATGTAATCACACACTCCCCTATTCTTAACTCTTTTCAAACTTTAGTGTGTTCTATATTTTATCTTTTTGGGGGTGTCAGATGAATGGAACATACAATACATAACCTTTTGAGATGTCGGGATCTTGTGAGAGGGAGCACATGCCGCTGGACACATGCATGATTCCCATCTCTGCCACCACTTGCAGTTTTTCTATACGTAGTGTTTTAAACTTCTAATTAAATTTTATAGAGATAGGTCATCATCTCAAGTGTTTCCATTTCTACTGAGGAAGATTCACTCTAACTGTACTAATTGGAGTACAGTTATTAATTGGATTTTCCAGGATTAACATTGAATGACCCATCCAACAATTCTTTACTTTGTTGCACTAGCAATGGCTTTGTAGAGCTGAACTTAGCATTAGGGTGGGTATTATCTCAAATAAAGGCTATATCTAAAAAGTTGTTTTATTAGCAATAAAACAAAATCAGGTAAGTCAGAAATAGAAAACATTCTACTATTAAAGTGGGAATATTTCTCTAAAAGAATTAAAAACAAAAGAATGCAAAGGAGAGTGTGACAATCAGTGGTTTCTATTATCAAGGAGAATTCTCTTCTAGTGGTTTTGAATAGAGATGCCCACTTAACGCAATTACATGTTTGTTTCTGTGATCTCATATTGGTACTCATCTTCTGTGAAATGTTTACTTCTGATGATCTCTGGAAAACCTCATTCTTGTCACTTAAGAATGTGTAATGTCATTCTAGTTGGTAGATGTGTAACAAAGGATCATTTCTTGTACTTTATCTGCTGAGCTGGTAATAAATTGTACCTGAAAAGGTTATTTCACAAGTCCTAATGGCAATCTGTCTCTGGGATTTTTTTAGTGTACCCACTAAAAATAAACATGAGTAAAATTGTGTATTGAAAAGGAGATTGATGATTTTACCAACTGCTATGTTCATTCATTGCATCTGTGATGAAACTGGGTGTTGGCACTTATTTAAAAAATACTACATGTAATGGATTATGGAAATAACCTAAGATATAATAAGCATGTTTACTCACACCTGTGTGTGCTATTGTTTCACCTAAGATAGAAATAAATAACTTTATTATAAGAAGACTAGGCTGTTTAATCACTGTAGCTTTCAATCTATCAATTACTATGTCAATATTCTCCCTCACTATCATTGTCTATTCAGTTATCTATCTTGTGCCAAATAGCAGAGATAAACTAGTCTCCCTCTGCTGAAGACTAGAATGAAGCTCCAAGACATGCAGTCCTGTCCCAAAGGTCCCCTTCTCCTCTCTGTTTAGGGTGATATCTCAGAGGTGTTTAGAAAGGCCAGATTAGACATTAGAGTTAGGTTATCAAGCTGTTAAGTGTATGTGTTAACCATTACCTCAGTTAGCACCATAAATGAGCTACAACAGGCCTCTATATTCTGTATGATCAGCTGTAAAAGTAATACACACACACACACACACACACACACACACACACACACTTTCATGGGTGAGCTGATTATACAATCACTGATTGCAATGAATTGTTGTGTATGAAGATAAAAGGAAAGCCATGCCTACGGATATTACTCAATAATGTGGCAAACAACAAAGACCCATATCCTATCATTGCCAATTTCTTGATACAATAGCCAAAATTTATTCTCCTTGTTGCAAAGTAATTGTAGCCTTAGCTAAACGGTTGAAGTATCTATAGATCTTGCACTGGAAACACCATTAAATCTAAGGGTCCCGGGTTCCATTTCGGTCAAGGGCACATGCCAGGGTTGTGGGCTCTATCCCAGTAGGGGATGTAATTGTTTTTAAATTAAGAGTTGGTTAATGCAAAAGAATGTTTGGGTTGGGTGAAACTCTCAGCCAGTACATTGAGAAGTCTGATGTGACCCACACAAACTTGCTGCACCAGGAAACCCCCTTTTCTGTTCTGGGGAAGCAACAGCACATAGTTCAGCATTTCTCCTCCCCGTCTGTCAGAATTACCTCACCTTTCAGAGCCCTGAAACTAAAGCACAGAGTATGTTGATTAAAGATATTACTCCCCAGCCCTCTGAAGGTGGTCATAGCTTTAATGTGGCTAGGTAGGGAGCTCCAGTGGTAATGGGTCTCCTTTAAGACCTAAGGACCGGGGGTACGTTGGAAAGGAAAAGGAGCAGGGTCTATAAAATAATTTCCAAATCCTTCTGTTTGTATTTTTTTCTTTCAGGATCCAGTATTTCTCAGAAGGTAACTCAAGGCCAACAAGCAATACTGGTGCAGGAGAAGGAGGCTGTGAGCCTGGATTGCACATATGGCACCAGTGTTCCAAGTTATAGTCTGTTCTGGTACAAGCAGCTCAGCAGTGGGGCGATGATTTTCCTTATTCGTCAGGGCTTCTATACCCAGCAAAATGCCACAGGAGGCCGCTACTCACTGAATTTTCAGAAAGCAAAGAGTTCTGTCAACCTTGTCATCTCAGCTTCACAGCTGGAGGACTCTGCAGTGTATTTCTGTGCCCTGAGTGAGCCCACAGTGGAGAGGTGTGTTGGAAGGAGCAAAATTCCACGACTTTCCTTTTTGCATCCACCTGCTGAAGGGACCAAGGCAGAGAATTGTCATCAGAGACAGGAGGTGTCCAAGGCTCTGGCAGCACAGGTGTAGGTAGGATTAGAGGGAAAACACTCTATGAAAATACCTCTCTAGGTTCATAGACCATGTAGAGTTATCATTCATCAAAAACCTTTATATCCTTATAAATTTGGGTTGAAATTATTTATTGGAGAGAAAGAACAGCCACAATAAACAGCTTGCCATTTATTGACAGATTGAGCTAGAAGAATCAACTTAGGAACTTTAGAAACATCTCACTTGGAAATCAGTAAAATATGTGGAATTGTAAGATTTTCCTTTCAATTTGTTCAATAAATTTATTGAGTATACTTTATGTTATAGGCATTGTTTTTAATATGGAAGGCTGTGAAATCTTTCTGTGGTTTACCTCTATTTATATGTTATGCTCTTGTATATTGTTTAATGAGTTACTTTAATTTAGATTTGCTAACTGAGTTAAGGTACACTCATTACTTTATAAGGCACCTACTATGTGACAGACTGTGTTCTTTCATCTTATTAACACTAGCATGGAAGAGCTCATTTCCATTATGTAGATTTACCTGCTTCCCACCAGTCTTACTGATAAAATGATCAATAATTAGTGACTCTAGGGCAGTGGTCGGCAAACTCATTAGTCAACAGAGCCAAATACCAATAGTACAACGATTGAAATTTCTTTTGAGAGACAAATTTTTTAAACTTCAACTTCTTCTAATGCCACTTCTTCAAAATAGACTCGTCCAGGCCGTGGTATTTTGTGGAAGAGCCACACTCAAGGGGCCAAAGAGCCACATGTGGCTCATGAGCCGTGGTTTGCCGACCACTGCTCTAGGGGAATCTTGTTAAGAAGCAGAGTGTGAAGTATCTTTATCCACTCTTGCCATAAACTTTACTACTCTTCTAAAGCATTTTTTTGTCACCATGTGATGTACATGTCCAGGTTCTCTTTGTTCAATATTCCACAATTTTTAAAAAATCTTCATTTTCTCCTATTTCCACCTCCCACTTCTAATGCCATTGTCTCTGTGCCATAAAATGTGAATGGTAATGGATGTTTATTAAGTGATTTTGTATTGTAACTCACTCTTATAGTTACACTAGGGGTCCAGTGCACAAAATTCATGCACTGGGGGCGGGTCCCTCAGCCCAGCCTGCCCCCTCTCACATAGTGGGAGCCCTCAGGGGAAGTCCTACTGAGGCAACTGGGCTGATCAGGGGAAGGCACCAGCCCCATCACCCCACTGCTGCAGCCACTGCCAGTCACCACAGCCACCAAGGTGTTTTCATCAACACGGACTCCAGTCCCTTCACCATGAAAAAATGACAACTTTCATTAGTCATTTTCAAGATGTGTCTTTCATAGGCTATAACATTTCTTTATTTTTTTTTTCATCCTCACCTGAGGATATGTTTCTATTGATTTTTAGAGAATGTGGAAAAGAAAGGGAAAGACAGAGAGAAACATCAAAGTGAGAGGAACACTTTGATTGGTTGCCTCCTGCATGAGCCCTGACCTGGGCCCCAGCCAGGGAGGAGTCTGCCCTTGATCAGAAGCAACCCAGACCCTGCGGTCAGCAAGCCTAGGCATTATCCACTGAGCCAAACTGGCTAGGGCAGGATATGACATTTCTTAGACTTCCAGCAGTAGACCTTCGTTTTTTTCTCCACAAGTGTGGTGGAAAAACCCTAGATCACCTTTTTGGATTCTTATAGCCAAGTTACTAAGAATATCACCAGTGGCAAACAGGGAGCTTAACCAATGAATAGTCAGAAAAGGTATTTCCTCTGTAGTTCACACCAATTGCCTCTGATCTCTGGCTCTGCCCCTGCCAAGGCCTAAGCCTCCTTGCCTGGGCAGGGGCCTCCCAGCTTCCTCTGATGACCGGATGGCCCAGCTCTGCCCCTGTCCAGACCCCGGCGGCTTGGGACCTGGGCAGGGGACCCCCAGCACCCTCTGATTGCCGGGCTCTATCCCTGCCCAGGCCCCAAGCTTCTGGCCGGTGCTTGGCACCTGGGCAGGGGACCCCGAACTCCATCTGATCACCCAGCTCCGCCCCTGCCCAGGAACCCCCTGGCTCAGGCCCTTCCCAGGTTGCTTAGGACCCACGGGGGACCTACTTCAGAGTGACCTGTGTGCTGAGAAAGCTCCCAGGACCCAGGCTGCTGGATGCCTATGTATGCAAATTAACCACCATCTTTGTTGGGTTAATTTACATACTCACTCTGATTGGCTGTGGGCTTAGCGAAGGTATGGTCAATTTACATGTTTGTCTATTATTAGGTATAATGATTTGGAAAGCAGATGTACACAGTAGAAATCTTTTTTAAAAGTGTCTATAAATTTTTATTAAGATGTTGCTATTTTAACAATTTTTTTACCATTTTAATAATTTAAGTGTAAAATTGAGTGGTATTAAGTACACTTACATTGTTGTTCAAGATGCAGCACTATCTTATCTCTAGACCTCTATTAATCTTGAAAAACTGAAAATTTGTACTCCTGTATTTGTAACACTGCATTCCCCACCCACCCCCTTGACCCTGGCAACTACCAGAGTTCTCATTCTATGAGTTTGACTATTTTATACCTCATAAAAGTGGAATCATTCAATATTGTTATCTCCAATAAAGGTTTAATCTCCAACATTTACAGGGAACTCATACAACTTGACAAAAGGAAGATAAACAACCCAATCAAGCAACGGATCTAAATAGAATCTTTTTGAAAGAGGACAGAAGGAAGGCCAAGAGACATGAAAACATGCTCAAAGTCACTAATCATCTGAGAGATGCAAATCAAAACGACAATGTGGTACCATCTCATACCTGTCAGAATGGCTATCATCAACAAATCAACAAATGACAAGTGCTGGTGAGGATGCAGAGAAAA
Organism: Corynorhinus townsendii; assembly: GCA_026230045.1. NCBI lineage: Eukaryota > Metazoa > Chordata > Mammalia > Chiroptera > Vespertilionidae > Corynorhinus > Corynorhinus townsendii. Next base: position 158,097,877 of record JAPDVU010000001.1, on the reverse strand, counting down.
AGGAACCCTCGTGCACTGCTGGTGGGAATGCAAACTGGTGCAGCCACTGTGGAGAACAGTATGGAGTTTCCTCCAAAAACTAAAAATGGAACTCCCATTTGACCCAGTGATCCCAATTCTAGGCATATATTCCAAGAAACTAGAAACATCAACCAGAAAGGATATATGCACCCTTATGTTCACAGCAGCATAATTTACCATAGCTAAGATTTGGAAACAGCCTAAGTGTCCATCAGCAGATGAGTAGATTAGAAAACTGTGGTACATCTACACAATGGAATACTACACTGCGGTAAAAAAGAAGGAATTCTTACCATTAGCAACAGCACGGATGGAACTAGAGAACACTATGCTAAGTGAAAATATCACATGATCTCACTCATTTATGGAATATAATGAACAGCATAAACTGATGAACCAAAACAGATCCAGAGACAGAGAAACATCAATCAGATTGTCAAACCTCAGAGGGAAGGTAGGGGAGGGTGGGGGTAAGGGAGAGATCAACCAAAGGACTTGTATGTATGCATATAAGCTTAACCAATGGACACAGATACCAGGGGCGTGAGGGGGTAGTGGGGGGTAAGGACGCATATGTAATACCTTAATCAATAAAGAAAAAAAATTAAAATAAAAAAGAATTTCTTCCTAGCATAGTTTTGTGGCAGGTTTTGACATAATTATCTGGGCCTGAATTTCTTAAGTTCACATATGAGAGACTATTCACACGTTCACTCAGAGGACTCATGAGGGCCCTTGATCTGAATCTGTTTAGAAAGAACTACAGGAAACAGCCTGAACTAAGCTTCTATACCTGTGTCTATGGATAAATGTTTGCAAGGCCTTACAGAAAGTTGGGTCCTTCTCCAGAACTTTACCCTGATTATACTCAAATGCTTTTTGTTTTGTTTTATAAAACAAATGAATGGTCATAAAAAGGGAAGTAAAGGAGTGCTTGCTTTGGCACATCATGAAAAATGACTAGTTTTTAAAAATTTGTGTAGTCCTAGGGACATTTCCCCATGCTGATCCCAGAGCTTTCTCCCTGATTTTTGAGAACCACCTTGGTCTAGGATAGTTACAGCAAATGAAATCTTATAAGTGGATATCAGGCTCACTGTAACAAAACAACTTGGGGGAGCTTTAAGAAAATCCAGAATAGCAGGTCTCAAACCTAAAATATATGTCTTATGAAATTAGTGTTGAGATTCTAGAGTCTATATTTTTAAATTACTCACATTGATTCTACTATCCGCTGTTGTATTAATATCAGCTGGTATATCTTTAACAATTGATAGCAGATAAACAAGAGAGCTCTAACTTATGCTCCAGGTTTTTGAGGCAAATCCACATCTCCTGGGTTCTCTATCCTGTGGGGGAACATTATTTTATTCAAGGTTGGCCACAAAATGTGGCAAATGGAGGATAGTAGAAAACATTTTTGATACTAAATCTCCATTAAGGCTATAGGACTAGTATTCCTTGACTGACTCTCATTGGTTAGCTATCTTATCTTGGGATGAATAAAACAGAGATTAAGATGTTGATCTAATACCACTCCTTATTGATTTGGTAACTTCAAATATGATATTTCTTCTATTTAAAATATATACTTTTAAAAAATGATAAAGAAATTTAGAAATATTTGACTATTGATAAGATAGGTATATTTTTCTCCTGAAAAAATTTATTAAAAAGATAGCATTTCTTAAAATTGGTAATATTTTAAAACTGAGAAAATATTATATGTCATGTGGCAGTGAATCCTTAATGAAAGACTGTTTATTTCTATTTAATATAAAATATTATATGTCATGTGGTAGTGAATCATCAATTAAAGACTGTTTATTTCTGTTTAATTTATCAAATATTTAGTAGGCATGAAATAAATGTCAATCACACTTGACACGGGGTACAGTGCTGGAAAGTGAAGAATTACTCAATTAAGACTTGACTTTTTATTACTTCCTCTGATTTCAACCCCATGCTTTTTCTGACAGTTAGTGCATTATAGACAGGACCACAATATGTATGTTAGAATATACAGTACAGTATTAAAATACTCAAGAAAATTGATTTTCTTCCAACGACAGAAGTACCCTGTATGTTCTGTAAGAGAACTTCCAGTTAGCTTTTGTCCTAAGATAAAATTCAACCTGAGAGCTTAAGATAACTGTTGTTCAATTTTCTAACCTCCACCTAAAGACTGATTGTTCCTCAGCAAGTAAAGTCATAGATGAGAACATACTGCCACTTTGGGAGGAGCCTAAGAATCTTGCGCATTTCATTCCCTGTCCACCAGGGGGTGCAGCTTCCCAACACAAACACAATTCCTGTGTGAAATACAGGCTTATATTTATCATTTCACTGTGACTTCAGCATTTCTTCATGTTAAGAGTCAAGAACATTATTTAGATGATACTGTAGAGATGAAGTCTTCTCTGGGCTTAGTGACTGTGGTACTCTTAGTGCTTGGTAAGTAACACATGAAGCTGTTAAAATATGGATTATTTCTTCTATTATGTCAGCAATTCTTTTAACTTTAATTTTATTGAAGAGCTTCATGCCCAAGGTGACAGAATTCTCTTTTATTTTTCTTCAGGACGAACCCATGGAGACTCGGTGACCCAGACAAAAGGCCAAGTGACTCTCTCAGAAGGGGCTCCCCTCACTGTGAACTGCTCCTATGAAACCACATGGTACCCTGCTGTTTTCTGGTATGTTCAGTATCCCGGAGAAGGCCCACAGCTCCTCCTGAAAGCTGCCACGGTCAATGAGAAGGGAAGCAACAAAGGATTTGAAGCCACATACCAAAAGCAGCCAAATGCCTTCCACTTGGAGAAAGCCTCAGTCCACCAGTCAGATTCTGCCATGTACTACTGTGCGCTGAGTGACACAGTGACAGAAACTGCAGGGGGAGCTGAGCACAAACTCTGAGCAGCAATGAGGAGGCTGGCGGTTGAGTATCTATTACTGTTTGATTCACTGTGGTGGATTTTATTATTTAACATCAAATATAAATTTCCAATCTTTTAGGCACATTAATAGAGAATTAGGATAAATAAACCTCCATATACCATAGGTATTTAAGACACAGGAAGGCTTCTTTTTGTTTGTTTGTTTTGTTAATCCTTACCCGAGAATATTTTTCCATTGATTTTTTTTTTTAATGGAGAGTGGAAGAGAGAGGGAAAGACAGAGAGAAACACTGATGTGAAAGAAACACATCGATTGGTTGCCTCCTACTGAGCCCCAGCCAGGGCCCAGGCCGGGGAGGAGTCTGCAACCAAGGTACGTGCCCTTGACTGGAATCGAATGTAGGACCGACCCTTTGGTCCTTAGGCTGACGCTCTATCCACTGAGCCAAACTGGCTAGGGCCAAAGGCAGGCTTTTATTTAGAAAACAATGCACTAAAACATTGATATAAAAAAGGAGAATTCGTTAAAATATTTAAGATATTATATGTATTGGTATTAATAGCATTATAATTTAACCTAGTTATGACTAACTGTGAAGGAGCAAAAGGGAAGGCTAAATATCATGGTCATGCCATTTTTGCAGCTTTGCTAGGAAGCTGCAGTTTGACACTCTCCAGGTCTGTTACCCACAGATCCTAGTAAAGGGACGGAATAGGGTGGGCAATAGACACATGCCCAGTAAAGTCTGTCATTCATAACTGGAAATAGGTCATTGATGTGGCCACTGCAAAGTGTGGGAAGAGTTGAGATATTTAATCTCCTAAACAAAGGAGTTAGCTCTCTTGATTGCATTCTTAGGACTTTTGTTGCAGGGAGCATGCTCTCCTGGCTCCCTTACATTTGCCCACATCCCTCACAGCCATGTGGGCCCCACACAATGGGCTGAGGGACTGTAACTAGCCTAATGCTGAACTGGCCCCAGCTCCACATGGAATGGCAACTTTGGACACTGACTCTGCTTCCAGCTCTACTGAATCCCCAGCTGCACCTCTTCCAGGGCTGCATTAAGGGAAATGGGATTTTGGAAACCCAAGGTTGTAATTGCATGTAAATAAAAATCACTAATTCTCCCGTGATAGTCCCAGAAAATTCTTTTTCTTGAGATACCATAAGAGCCTCATTCCTATTAGCAATGGAGAAGGACCATCCACATATTTCTCCGATAAAAGTATGAGTCCCAATTTCTCTTCTTGATGTATTTCGTGTAAAAGGATATTAAAATTGACGGTAAATAAATGTGAAGGTTATAAACAAGGTAGTTAACCCTGCCTTTATTCAACTTTTTACTCTCTTTGTGCACAAAATTATTACACACAATTTTGATGATGAGGGTTTTCTACCTTCTCCTAAAGTGTTTTTAGAGGATTTACTAGTAGAAATGTGTGTTTATAAATAGTTAATACAAGATTCTGAATTGTAAAAGAATGAAGGTTGAGGGGCCACTGATAAAAATATAAAGGCTGTTATTATAACTTCTTTACTGTCTGCTATAAAGGTATAAATTTTTTAAAATTTTAGTTCCATCCTTTCCTATAAATCTTAATTTCTCCTTAATGTTTCAACTCTGCCAGTTTTCTTTTTTTTCTATTCACTTTTTTTTCTCTGAATATTAATTTTTTAAATCTTTTTTCTTATTTCTTAGATTTCACCTTATAGGATTTAACTTAGTTCACTAACTTGGTGTTCTCTCAGAGTCCCCTTTGACTGGCCCTTCAGCAGCACTGACCTTCCTTTGGGATATCTCTTTGGTGGGTGTGGTGGATTCAGTGGGTGGGCAGGTGAGGGGCTTCAGTCTTTGTGCACAGGGCAGCAGGAAGAATCAGATCCTATGTGTTCAGCTTTCTTTTCTCTTTCTTTTTAGGATTTTCTCTTAAGCAATATGTAGCGAGAATTTTTATTTCAACTCAATAAAATAATTGCTTTTTGTATATGTTTTTAGTACTGATATATTTAGATTCATTTCTAATATTTTGGTTTTGTTCCATAGGCTCTTCTTTCTTTTCTTTTCTAGTCTGTCTTCTGTGGCATTGATGAAATTTTCTCACTTTATATTCTTTCTTATTAAAAAAAATTTTTTTTTATTGTTGACAGTATTACAGATGTCTTTCACTTTCTTCATTTTCCCCTCTCCACCCAACCCACACCTTTCCAAGCAATTGTCCGTGTTCATGGGTTATGCATATATGCATAAATGTTCTTTGGTTAATTTCTTCCTGTTCTTTTCCCCCAGAAACCCTCTCCACTGAGATCTGCTATTCTATTTCATGCATCCATACCTCTACCCTGTTTTGTTCATCATTTTATTCTGTTCTTTAGATTCCACTTATAAGTGAGATCATGTGATATTTGTCTTTTTCTACTGGCTTATTTAACTTAGCATAATAGTCTCCAGTCTGACATACTGTCTCAAAGGGTAAGAGATTCTTCTATTTACAGCTGCATAGTATGCTATTGTGTAAATGTATCACAGCTTTTAAAAATATTTATAGTTTTATTGATTTCAGAGAGGAAGGGAGAGGGAGAGAGAGATAGAAATATCAATGATGAGAGAGAATCATTGATTGGCTGCCTCTTGCAAGCCCCCAACTGGAGATTGATTCCACAACATGGGCATGAGCCCTTGACCAGAACTGAACCCGGGACCCTTCAGTCCAAAGGCTGACGCTTTATCCACTGAGCCAAACCAGCTAGGGCTGTACCACAGCTTTCATCCACTCATCCGCTGATGGGCACTTGGGCTGTTTCTAACTCTTAGCTATTGTAAATAATGCTGCTTTAAACATAGGAGGGCATACATTCTTTCTGATTGGTGTTTCGAGATTCCTAGGATATATTCCCAGAAATGGGATCACTGGGTCAAAAGACAGTTCCAGTTTTAATTTTTTGAAGGACCTCCATACTCTTTTCCACAGTGGCTGTACCAGTCTGCATTCCCACCAACAGTGCACGAGGGTTCCCTTTTCTCCACATCCTCTCCAGCACTTGTTGTTTGTTAATGTAATGCGTGGCAAGGTGTTGTCAGCGTCTTCCATCTCTGGACTGTTTTTTCCTCTTGTCTTCGTGGTTGGAGCACTCCTGTCAATTCCTCTCTGTTGCAGGAATCCATCTGGTCTTGGGGTTGTTTTCTGAAAATATACAAATATATTCTCGACCACAAGTTAATAAAGGAATCTTTTCTATATAATTGATTTCGGATCCTTTTTATTTTTGTTCAAACAATTTTCCTTTGTCTTATTTAGACACCATGTGTGTTTTTAATGGCCGTCTTGCTGTTAGCATTGCAAATGAAACTTAATTTGGTAAAGTAAAAATTTTCTAGATGTAATTTACTTATAGGATATTTTTCCTTACATGATATTGCCCTACTATCCCCCCCCCCTTTTTTTTTATTAATGGAGGTTTTTGTAAATTTTATAATGCAGTCTTGATAACTTTAAATTTAAAATTTTTTTTCCCCCACACATAACACTGCTTTAGGTTCATTGCATATTCAGGAATTTTACCATGAGATGAACTACCAATAGAAATTTTAGTTATTACTTTAAGAACAGCTTTTTGTCCAGTACTTGAATATTCACTTATTTCAATTAGGCTATTTAAATTAATCTGAAAACTCGATTACTATTTTACTGTCAAATTTAATACTCTACCAACAATCTTAGTTTACCCTGTAAATATTAGTGGGGAGGATTATTTGCATTCTTGAGTGGGCCCTGAGCATTCCAAATGCTCGCTGAATTTAGATATAGGGCAACTGCTGTCGGCCAAGTCTCTTGTCTGTTACCTGGGTCCCGATCTGAGCTGGGCCAAGTCTCTGTCTGTCCCCTGTATCTCGATGTGAGCTGGGCCAGGTCTCTTTCTGTTGCCGGGGTCCTGATCTGAGCTGGGTGTGGGAAGCCCGAAGCAGCCATGGGGGCAGGAGACCTCCTTTAGAAGGAGGTGAGGGTTCAAGCCCCTGCAATGTTAGGGGGGTGAGGGTCTGTGCCCCACTTCTGTTGCCCCCCCAAGTTCTCTCCTGATGGCCCCTCTGCGACTGTGCCTGTCTTAGGTTGTTCCTTCCTTGAGGAATCTTACCCATCTCTGGCTAACCAGCCATCCTCCAGGGCCAAGCAGGGTGCTGTGAGGTTCAGTTCTGTCTCCTTGGTAGCCTATGACCCCGTGGCCTCCACACCCAGCACCTGCCTTGGGAACCCCTGGCCTGATGGCAGGGTCCCGGTGCTGATCACATATCTCGGGGAACTCGGGTTTCTTCTCCAGTGAGGGCCCAGCTCACACAATTGGATGTGAGACAGATCCATGGTATCAGCCCCCACGAGGCTTCAAGCTCAGTATGAACAGAAAGCTCAGGTAACAGCTGAGGGCAATTGGATTGTGAGAAGAGGGTCCCTCTTGGCACAAAGGGCAAGAGGGGCCAATATAGGATGCTCAAGTGCCTTCCCAGTGCCTTAATTCCTTCTGCAAGGGATTAAATCCTTTCATGTCCCCCCCTTTTTTTTTAATTGCTGCCAACCATTCAAAGAATTAGTTTGTAAGTTTGTTTAGGATAATTGTAAAATATGCTGTTGTAAAATATCTAAAATTATACTGACATTGTAGAATAATATCATGTAAGGATATTCTTTGCCCTAGGCCCTGGCAATTCCATTTCAAACTGGCTGTCAATTTCATTTTGTAGCTTTATATAAACTTTGTCAGGGAGGCAAAAACACAAATTACTTACTTTAGTTCAAGAGGCCAAATATGTTGACTTTCAATTACAATCCTTATGACTTTTGAAGGAAACTTCTCTTTGTTTCCTTCCAAAATAACTTTCAGTCTACAGAGAGTTTCATTTAAAAATTTTTGTCACATGAAACAATTTCTCTTAATGCCCCGCCCCCTTGTTGTCTGTGTCCATTGATTAGGTTCATATGCATGCATACAAGTCCCTTGGTTGATCTCTCCACCTTACCCCCACCCTCCCCTACCTTACCTGAGGTATGATGTTCTGATCGATGTTTGTCAGCCTCTGGATCTGTTCTTGTTCATCTGTCTATGTCGTTCATTATATTCCACAAATGAGCGAGATCATGTGATATTTATCTTTCTCTGCCTGGCTTATTTCACTCAACATAATATTCTGCATCTCCATCCATATTGTTGCAAATGGTAGGAACTCCTTCTTTTTTACCGCAGCGTAGTATTCCATTGTATAGATATACCAGAGTTTTTTAATCCATTCATCTGCTGATGGGCATTTAGGTTGTTTCCAAATCTTGGCTATGGTGAATTGTGCTGCTATGAACATAGGGGTGCATATTTCCTTTCTGATGCGTGTTTCTAGATTCTTGGGATATATTCCTAGAAGTGGGATCACTGGGTCAAATGGCAGTTCCATTTTTAGTTTTTTGAGGAAGCTCCATACTGTTCTCCACAGTGGCTGCACCAGTCTGCATTCCCACCAGCAGTGCAAAAGAGTTCCTTTTTCTCCGCATCCTCGCCAACACTTGTTGTTTGTTGATTTGTTGATAAAAGCCATTCTGACAGGTGTGAGATGGTACCTCATTGTTGTTTTGATTTGCATCTCTCTGATGATTAGTGACTGTGAGCAGGTTTTCATATGTCTCTTGGCCTGCCTTCTGTCTTCTTTCGAAAAGTGTCTATTTAGATCAGTTGCCCATTTTTTTTTATTGGGTTGTTTATCTTCTTTTTGTTAAGTTGTATGAGTTCTCTGTATATGTTGGAGATTAAACCCTTATCATTGATATCATTGGCAAATATGTTCTCCCATGCAGTGGGCTTTCTTGTTGTTTTATTGATGGTTTTCTTTGCTGTGCAAAAGCTTTTTATTTTGATGTAGTCCCATTTGTTTATTTTCTCTTTAGCTTCCATTGCCCTAGGAGTAGTATCAGTGAAGAAGTTCTTTCGGCATATGTCCGAGATTTTGCTGCCTGTGGATTCCTCTAGTATTTTCATGGATTCCCGTCTTATGTTTAAGTCCTTTATCCATTTTGAATTTATTTTTGTGTATGGTGTAAGTTGGTGATCTAGCTTCATTCTTTTGCATGTATCTGTCCAATTTTCCCAACACCATTTGTTGAAGAGACTGTCTTGACTCCATTGAATGTTCATGCCTCCTTTGTCAAATATTAATTGAGCATATTGATTTGGGTCAATTTCTGGGTTCTCTATTCTATTCCATTGATCTATATGTCTGTTCTTGTGCCAGTACCAGGCTGTTTTGAGAACAGTAGCTTTGTAATACAACTTGATATCTGGTATTGAGATCCCACCTACTTTGTTCTTCTTTCTCAGGATTGCTGTAGCTATTCGGGTTCTTTTTTTATTCCAGATAAATTTTTGGAAATTTCGTTCTAGGTCTGTGAAATATGTTGTTGGTATTTTAATGGGAAGTGCATTGAATTTATAGATTGCTTTGGGTAGTATGGACATTTTGATGATATTGATTCTACCAATCCATGAACATGGTATGTTCTTCCATCTGTTTATGTCTTCCTCTATCTCTTTTTTCAGTGTCGTGTAGTTTTCTACGTATAGGTCTTTTATCTCTTTAGTTAAGTTTATTCCTAAGTATCTTAATTTTTTTGGTGCGATGGTAAATGGGATTGTTTTTTTAGTCTCTCTTTATGTAAATTCATTATTGGTGTATAGAAATGCCATAGATTTCTTGGCATTAATTTTGTATCCTGCTACATTACCGAATTCAGTTATTAAGTCTAATAATTTTTTTTATGGAGTCTTTAGGGTTTTCTATGTACAGTATCATGTCATCTGCGAATAAGGACAGTTTTACTTCTTCTTTTCCCATTTGGATGCCTTTTATTTCTTCTTCTTGTCTGATCGCAATGGCTAGTACTTCCAGCACTATATTAAACAGGAGTGGTGAGAGTGGGCATCCCTGTCTTGTTCCTGTTCTTAGGGGAAATGGTTTTAGTTTTTGCCCATTGAGTATGATGTTGGCTGTGGGTTTGTCGTATATGGCTTTTATTATGTTCAGTTATGATCCTTCTATTCCCACCTTGCTGAGAGTTTTTATCAAGAAAGGGTGTTGGATTTTATCAAATGCTTTTTCTGCATCAATTGATATGACTATGTGATTTTTATCTCTCAATTTGTTTATGTGATGTATCACGTTTATTGATTTGCGAATATTGTACCATCCTTGCATCCCTGGGATAAATCCTACTTGGTCATGGTGTATAATCTTTCTGATGTACTGCTGAATTCGATTTGCTAGAATTTTGTTGAGGATTTTGGCATCTATGTTCATGAGGGATATTGGCCTGTAATTCTCTTTCATTGTGTTGTCTTTGTCTAGTTTTGGTATTAGGGTGATGCTGGCCTCATAGAAGGAGCTTGGAAGTGTTCCTTCTTCTTGAATTTTCTGGAATAGTCTGAAGAGGATAGGTTTTAGTTCTTCCTTGAATGTTTGGTAAAACTCCCCTGTGAAGCCATCAGGCCCTGGGCTTTTGTTTGCTGGAAGCTTTTTGATGACTGCTTCAATTTCTTCCATAGTTATCAGCCTATTGAGATTCTTAGAATCTTCCTGATTGAGTTTTGGAAGGTTGTATTTTTCTAGGAATGTGTCCATTTCCTCCCGGTTGTGTAGTTTGTTAGAATAGAGTTGTTCATAGTATTTTTTAACAATCCTTTGTATTTCTGTGGGGTCTGTTGTTATTTTACCTCTTTCATTTCTGATTTTGTTTATTTGGGTCCTCTCTCTTTGCTTCTTGGTGAGCCTGGCTAGAGGTTCGTCAATCTTGTTTATCCTTTCAAAGAACCAGCTCTTGGTTTTGTTGATCCTGTGTATTGTTTTTTTGGTCTCTATGTCATTCATTTCTGCTCTGATCTTTATTATGTCCTTCCTTCTGCTCACTGTGGGCTTTTCTTGTTGCTCTCTTTCTGGTTCTTTGAGTTGTTGAGTTAGAAGATTTATTACCATTTTTTCTTGTTTTTTGAGGTAGGCCTGTAGAGCTATAAACTTCCCTCTCAAGACTGCTTTCATTGTGTCCCATAGCATTTGCATTGTTGTGTTTTTATTGTCATTATTCTCCAGGATGTTTTTAATTTCTTCTTTGATCTCGTTGATCACCCAATCATTGTTTAATAGCATGCTATTCAGTTTCCACATGTTTGAATTTTTTGGAATGTTTTTATTATAGTTTATTTCTAATATTATGCCATTGTGGTCTGAGAAAATGCTTGATAAGATTTCAATCTTTTTGAATTTAGGGAGGCTTTGTTTGTGACCCAATATGTGGTCTATTTTTGTAAATGTCCCATGGGCACTTGAAAAGAACGTATATTCCGAGGCTTTGGGGTGAAATGCTCTGAAGATGTCAATTAGGTCCATCTGATCTAGTGTGTCATTTAGAATTGCTATTTCTTTGCTGATTTTTTGTCTGGAGGATTTATCCAGTGATGTCAGTGGTGTATTAAAGTCTCCTACTATGATTGTATTGTTGTCGATCTCTCCCTTGATCTCTTCCTGGAGTTTTTTTATGTGTTTGGGTGCTCCTGCGTTGGGTGCATATATGTTTACCAGAGTTATATCTTCTTGTTGAATTGCTCCCTTTAGTATTATGTAGTGGCCTTCCTTATCTCTTGTTATGCCCTTTACTTTGAGGTCTATTTTATCAGATATAAGTATTGCTACCCCAGCTTTTTTCTCATTTCCATTTGCTTGAAAAATATTTTTCCATCCCTTCACTCTCAGTCTGTGTGAATCCTTTGCTCTGAGGTGGGTCTCTTGTAGACAGCAAATATATGGGTCATGTTTTCTTATCCATTCAGCTACCCTATGTCTTTTGATTGGTGCATTTAATCCGTTTACGTTTAATGTTATTATTGACAAGTACATGTTTGTTGTCATATTTTCCCTCTTAGTGTTTGTGTTTCTTTTTGCCTTTCTCTTTCTTCTTTTTACAGCAGTCCCTTTAGCATTTCTTGCATTGCTGGCTTGGTAGTGATAAACTCTCTTAGCCCTTTTTTGTCTGTGAAGCTCCTGATTCCACCATCAATTTTGAATGATAACCTTGCTGGGTATAGTATTCTTGGATTCAGTCCCTTGCTTTGCATCACTTTGTATATTTCATTCCATTCCCTTCTGGCCTGGTGTGTTTCTGTTGAGAAATCAGTTGATATTCTAATAGGAGATCCCTTGTCGGTAACTTTCTGTCTCTCTCTGGCAGCCTTTAAGATTCTTACTTTGTCATTGGTATTCGCCAATTTAATTATGATGTGTCTTGGTGTTGGTCTTTTGGGGTTCAACTTGTTTGGGACTCTATGTACTTCTTGGACTTGCATAGTTTTTTTCTTGCCAATATCAGGGAAGTTCTCCGTCATTATTTCTTCAAACAGGTTTTCTATTCCTTGCTTCTCTTCCTCACCTTCTGGTATCCCTATTATTCTAATATTTTTTCGTTTTGTGTTGTCCCAAAGCTCCCTTAGGCTCTCCTCTTGCTTTTTAAGTCTTCTTTCCATTTGCTGCTGTGTTTGTGTGTGTTTTCCTACCTTGTCTTCTAATTCACTGATGCGGTCCTCAGCCTCTTCTAGTCTACTGTTTAAGCCTTCCAATGTGTTCTTTATTGCAGCTATGTCGTTCTTCATCTCCTCTTGGTTTCTTTTCACGTTGGTGACATTTTCATTCAGTTCCTTGTAGTTCTCATTGAGTTGTGTGTATTTGTCATCCATCTGTTTAAACATCCTTAGAACCATTACTCTGAATTCTCTCTCTGTTAAGCTGCTAGCCTCAATTTCATTTAACTCCCTTTCTGGTGATTCCTCTTTTTCTTTCCTTTGGGTATTGCTTTTTTTTCTCCCCATGTTTTCCTGAAATGTTTTAATTGTAGATCCAATTGCTTTGCTACCCAGGTTCTTTTGGTGATGGTGCTACTGGTGAAATCTGTTCTCCTGGGCTTGGTTATCTAGTGTAATTGAGGTGCTTAGCTTCTAAAGATTTCTCTTTAGAGTAGATCCTATGGCCTCAGGGAGTATTCAGATTCCTTGGTGTTAATCAGGGTGGAATCTGGGTGTGGCTATATTGGTTGCCTGGAGACTGGGGGGAGGGGCTATCTCTCAGGAGAAAATGGATTCTGTGGGCTTAGATATGACTCAGCACCAGACTTGCTACCACTTCTCCTGGACCGTCTGTTGCCCACTCTGCCCAGGTTCCACAACTCTACCCCTTCTCCCGCACTTCTGTCACAGGTAAGCGCCTGTCTCCAAAAGGTCCCACGAACTAGGTTCAGTGGGGAAAAGCGCAGGCCCCAGCGCGAGGAAGGACCGCGTCTCTGCCAGTTCCTCTCTTGCCGGCACTCCGCGGTCCGGCAGCTCTTAAAGGCTGCCTTTGAGCTCAGATCCCAAATCCAGACTCTATGGTCTAAAATCCTTCAGACCTTGCCTGTCCTCAGGGACGCGGCTTGGCACTGTGTAGTTTCTCCCTGACCTTCTGGGCACAGAGGTCCGGGAGATTCTACTGCCTAGATCTTTGATTTTACCTTTATCCGGGGGATCCCTGCTCTTCCCAGCTGCAAACTGTCTCACCAGCTGTGCCTCCTTCGCCAATTCGGGCTGGATTCCGCTCGTCTCAGCTGCCTCGTTTTTTGCTCTGGGAGGAGACTCAGGACATGTCCTTCTATTCCGCCGCCATTTTGTCCCAGCCCCTCAGTACTGCTTTAGTTGTGTTCCTTAAATTTTGGGTTATTGGGTGTTCATTTTCATTAGTTTCAAGGATATTTTTTATTTCTTCCTTGATCTCGTTGGTAGTCTATTCCTTGTTTAATAACAAGCTGTGTAGTCTTGATGTGCTTGAACGTTTTAGAGTGTTTTAAAAATTGTAGTTGATTTCTAGTTTCATGCCATGTAATCTAAGAAGATGCTTGATATGATGCCAACTTTCTTAAATTTATAAAGACTTATTTTATGACCTAACATCTTTGAGATCTATCTTTGAGAATGATCCATGGGCACTTGAGAGGAATGTGTATTCTGCTGCTTTGGGATTAAATGATCTGTAAATGTCAGTCAAATCCATCTGATCTAGTGTGGTGTCTTAAGGCTGCTGTTTCCTTGTTGATTTTTTTGTCTGGAAGGTATATCCAGTGATGCCAGTGGGGTGTTAAAGTCCCATGCTATGTTATGACTGACTTGCCATCAGTCTCTCCCTTCATCTTCCAAGAGTTTTTAAACATATATTTAGGTGCTTTTATTTTGGGTGCCTATATATTTACCAGGATTATATTCTCTTGTTGGAATAATCCTTTTAATATTATGTGGTATCCTTCCTTCTCTCTTCTTATAACCTTTGTTTTGAAGTCTATTTTTTCAGATATGAGTATTGGTGTCCTAGCTCTCTTTTCATTTCCATTTGCATGGAATATTTTTTTTCATTTCTTCACTTTCTGTCTGTTTAAATCTTTTATTCTGAGGTGGATTTCTTGTACACATCCTATATATGGGTCATGTTTTCTTATCCATTAAACTAACTATGTCTTCTGATTGGAGCATTTAATACATTTACATTTAAGTTTATTATCCATAGATACTTATTTATTGCCATTTTTCCTTCACGCCTACATTGTTCTTTCTATTCTTATTACAACATTCCTTGGACATTACTTGCAATGCTGAAAATGAACTCCTTTAGCTCCTCCTCCCCCCTTTTTTTGCCTGGGAAATCTTTGCTTATCATTACTTTGGAAACTTTATGCTAATTCCTCTGGCCTATAGTATTTGTGTTGAGAAATCAGCTGATAGCCTTTTAGGGACTCCCTTGTAGGCCTCTCTCTTGCTGCCTTTAAGAGTCTCTCTTTCTCTTTAATGTTTGCCATTTTAATTATGATGTGTCTTATTGTTGGTCTCTTTGGGTTCATCTTGATTGGAACTCTTTGTGCTTCCTGAACTGTGTGACTTTTTCCTTCACCAATTTTTCTGTCATTATTCCTTCAAACATGTTTTCTACCCCTTGCTCACTTTCTTCTTTTTCTGGTATCCTATTATGCAGATGTTGTTATGTTTCATGTTGTCCTAAAATTATGTTTTTAAATCATTACTTTTTTTTGCTGCTCTAAGTGATTTTTTTCTACCTTGTTTTCTAATTTGCTGATTTGACACTCTGCTTCATTGAATCTACTGTTTATTCCTTCCAGTATATTTTTTATTTCAGATATGTTCATCTTCATTTCCAACTGGTTATTTTTCTAGATTTCTATGTTCGTTTTTTGCTGCTGAGAACCCTTATAACCATTACTTTGAACTTTGTTTCTGATAAATTTCTTTCCCTCCATTTCATTTAGGTCTTTTCTGGAGACTTCTCCAATTCTTTCAATTTGGGCTAGTTTCGTGGTCTCCCTGTATTGGCTGTCTCTTTGTGTCTGTTCTATGTATTAGATAGAATTGCTTTGACTCCCAGTCTTGGTGAGGTGGCCTCCTATAGTGGATGTCCTGTTGGATCCAGTGGTGTAATCCCCTGAGCTGAGTGCTCTAAGAATGTCTCTTGTGTGGGTTAGGTGGGCCCTCCTGTTGTAATTGGGTCTTGATTGTTGTTGTCCCATTAGTGGGTAGGCTCTACCCTGAGCCTGGCTAACTGTGAGGCTCAACATTTATCATACTGTGCAAACTGTTGTCCAGGTGCTGACAGAACAAAACAAAAACAAAACCAACAATAACAACAAGAAGAAGAAAAAGAAGAAAAATACAAAAGAAGGCAAGAGACAAAAACAATTAGAGAAGAAAAATAGAAGCAAAAAAAGAGAATATGAAAGGAAATAAGAAAGACAAAAGAAAAATAGAAATAAAAATAATATATAAATAAAAATACATAAAGAATAGTAAAAGAAAATGAAAAAAATAGGAAAAGAGAAAAATAAAAGAAGAAAAGGAAAGAGACAAATAACAGATATGAAAGACAAAGGAAAATAAAAGAAAAAACTGAAGTAGAATAAAGAAAAGGTTAAAAAAGATAAAAGCAGAGTTTGCCTCAGCAGATTTTTGTGCCTGTTCCCATCACCCTTTGGATACGCTGTTTGTGAAACATGTTGGATCCTCCTCTGTTTGAATCTGGCCACTTAGTGTTCCAGTCCCTGCCTCCTGTCAGGTTCTTTGATGAAAGGCAATGTTAGACACTGTCCTAGTCTGGCCCTCGGCAACCTGTTCAAATCTTGGACAAAGCAGAGGCCCTAGTAGTCTGGTGTTTGGGGCCTCTGGAATCCAGGACTGGGTTTGCCTCAGGTCTCACACTGTGAATGTCCTTTCTCTGAGCTGCTCTTCCTTTCCCCTTGGAACTGCACTCAGTGAGGGTATCTGGGTCCAAGGGTGATTCACACAGTCTCCCATTTCAGGTAGTGCATGCAATCTATATTTTCTTCCCAGGACTGTGTGGACTGACCTCAGATCGTCTTCCCATAATGCAGCCATAGTGCCCAGCACATGTCTGTCTGACTCCCGGACAGAAGCCCATCTTGGAGACACAGTCACAAAAACCCAGCATTGCATGGCTCTTGGGCACCCCACACTGTGTAACTAATAAGAAGGAGATCAAGAATCATCCTCACTTGGCAGTGTCTGTTTAGCTGGTAACTGCAAGTTGGGGCTGAAACTCCCAGGTTCCATTGGGGCTCCAAACTGGCCAGATGCCCAATTCCCCTGGACTGTCAGATTGGGCAGGGTAGGTCCAGATTTCCAGACCAGTGCTGTTTGTTTCCCTTTGCCTTGTAACGCAGCATGTCCAGGTAGACTGAACAGTTCAGCAGGTGGGTGAGGGGTGCTGCCCATGCACTGGAGGTGGACAAGACCAATCTTAAGTACCTCAGCCTAATATTCAACCAGCTCTCTGCCCAAAGTCCTTATAGAGAATAGAGGGCCCCTCAAAGTCAATGATGGGTATACTGAGCAGACTCCCCCGCCAGCTGGAGCATTACTGCATGGCCCCTCCAGAAGTCACAGACTGGAATGAACTTCTAAGGCTGGTGTTAAAACAATGGGATAGTTTCTTCCCTGGGATGGTGTGGTCCGAGTCTCCCAGGTCAACCAAGTCCCACTGATTCCCACTGCTCGATGATATGCCGGCTCCCCTTCTAATATCTGTTGCTCTGAATTGGGATCCCTGCATAGGGCTGAGACTCCATGACCCCGGAGGTAGGGAGCTCTGCTGCTGCAATATCCCCCCCCTCCCCTGCCCCCGGCTTCCCAGCTATTGCACTTGCACAAGGAAGCTCACCCTTTCCATGTTTCCTCCTGTCTTCCTCCATGCTCCTGTTTATAAAATGTCAGATCAGCTACACTTCAACTGATTTTTTCCAGTTGATTGCTCTGCTGTTTAGCTGCAAATTTGGTCTGGAGCTGAGAGCAAGTGGATGGAGCTTCAAGCTACTCTGCAGCCATCTTGGATTTCCCAAGAGAATAATTGTCATCATTTTTTCAAATTGTTTTTCCCCCCCAAATATTTGCATTGATTTCAGAGATGAAGGAAGAAGAGAGAGATAGAAACATCATTGATCAGCTGCCTGTGTATGCCCTCCACTAGGGATTGAGCCCACAACCTCGGCATGTGCTCCTACCAGGAATCAAACCGAGACCTCCTGGTTCATAGGTGAATCTCAACCACTGAACCACATGGGCTGGGCCTCAAATTGATTCTTGATCCCTTGCTCTCTCTCTTTTCCTTCTTTTACCCCTATGACGTGTCTTTTGTTATGTGCCCTACCGTGGTCCTAAGCCCATCATTGGTTGCATTGGTTCTGAGACTTCTTGAGAGGGACTCTGGTACAGGTCAATGTCAAATGCTAATTGTAACCAGCCTTGGGATGCCTGTCTAGAGCTACTGAGTTATCCACAGTTTGTGATTGCCTCTGGTGGTGTAAGTGTGTGTGGGAGGGGCCAAGCTGTGTACCAAGGTCAGCTTCCACCAGCTCCAAGCCCAGGGGCAAGTCAGCAAAAGGCCTAAGACATACCAATATCACTTACACCTGAGGGTTTCCCCGCTACCCCCATGGCTGCATAGACTTCCCTGAGAATCTTCCAAAGTCTGAAGAGTAAGTTTAGGCTGCCTCAGCCCATTATCCCTCTCTCTTTTTTAAAAAAATTTTTTTGCCTTTTATTATATGGGATTTTATTGGGGTGACATCAGTCTACATGAAAATATAGGTCACATGTGTGGATTTCTAATTTACAAGATCTGATGCCCATCACCCAAAGTCAAATCTTCTCCTGTCACCTCATATCAGGACCTCTTTCTTTTCCCACCCCCCTCTCTCTGGCAACCACCACACTGCTGTTTGTGTACATAAGTTTCAGTTTTATATTCCACATATGAGTTAAATCATACAGTTCTTAGCTTTCTCTGTTTGACTTATTTCACTTCGTATAATGTCCTCAAGGTCCATCCATGTTGTTGTAAATGACACTATTTCATTGTTTCTTATGGCTGACTAGCATTCCATTGTGTATATGTACCACATCTTCTTTATTTAATCCTCTATCATAGAGCACTTTGGCTGTTTCTAACTCTTGGCCACCGTGAATAATGCTGCAATGAACATAGGGGTGCATATATCTTTGCATATAAATGATTTCAAGTTTTTTGGGTATATACTCAGAAGAAGGACTGCTGGGTCATATGGTAGCTCTATTTTTAATTTTTCGAGAAATCACCAGACTGCTTTCGATAGTGGTTGTATCAGTCTACATTCCTGCCAGCGGTGAATGAGGGTTCTCTTTTTTCCACAACCTCTCCAACACTTGTTGTTGCTTGTCTTGTTGATAATGGCCATGCTAACAGGTATGAGGTGGTATCTCATTGTAGTTTTAATTTGCATTTCCCTGATTGCCAGTGAGGTTGAGCATCTTTACATATATCTATTGGCTGTTTGTATGTCTTCTTGGGAGAGGTGTATTTTCAGGTGCTCTGCCCACTTTTTGATTGGGTTGTTTATTTATTTGGTGTTATTTTATGAGTTCTTTATATACTTCGGAAATTAAACCTTTGTTGGAGCTACTATTTGCAAATATCATCTCCCATCTGGCTGTCTGTCTGTTTGTTTTGTTGTCCATTTCTTTTGCTGTGCAGAAGCTCTTCAGTTTGATATACTAATAGTCCCATTCATTTATTTTTGGGGTCAAGTCCATAAAATGTTTTCTACAACCCAGGTCCATAGGTTTGGTACCTATATTTTTTTCTATGTGACCTATAGTTTTGGGTCTTATGTCTAAATCTTTGATACATTTTGAATTAATTTTTGTACAGGGGGAAAAACTGCAATCCAGTTTCATTCGTTTGCATGTGGCTTTCCAGTTTTCCCAGCACCATTTATTGAAGAGACTATCTTTACTCCAATGTGCATTTCTGGCTCCTTTATTGAAAATTATCTGTCCATATATGTGTGATTTTATAGCTGGGCTCTCTATTCTGTTCCATTGGTCTGTGTGTCTGTTATCTGCCAATATCATGCTGTTTTTTGGTTATTGTAGCTTTGTAGTATATTTTGAAGTCAGGTAGCATGATACCTCCAGCCTTGTTCTTTTTTTTCAGGATTGCTTTGGCTATTCTGGATCTTCTGTGGTTCCATACAAATCTGATGATTTCTTGTTCTATTTCTTTAAAAAATGACATTGGGATTTTGATGGGGATTGCATTAAATCTGTATATTGCTTTGGGTAAAATGGCTATTTTAACTATATTGATTTTTCCAATCCATGAACACAGGATATTTTTCCATTTCATTGTGTCTTTTTCAATCTCTTTTAATAATGTTTTGTAATTTTCAGTATATAGGTCTTTCACATTCTTTGTTAAGTTTATTCCTAGGTATTTTATTCTTTTGGTTGTAATTGCAAAAAGAATTGTCTTCTCCATTTCTTTTTCTGAAGTTTTGTTATTGGTATACAGGAAGGCAATGGATTTTAGTACATTGATTTTGTATCCTGCAACTTGACTGTATTTGTTTATTGTTTCCAGTAGTTTTTTGGTAGAGTCTTTAGGGTTTTTTATATACAGCATCATGTCATCCACAAAAAGTGACTGTTGGACTTCTTCCTTCCCTATTTGGATGCCTTTAATTTCTTTCTCTTGCCTTATTGCTCTGGCTAGTACTTCTGGCACTATGTTGAATAAGAGTAGTGAGAGAGGACATCCTTGTCTTGTTCCTGATCTTAGGGGAAAAGCTTTCGGTTTTTCACCATTGAGTATGATATTGGCTAAGGGTTTATCATATATGGCCTTTATTAAGTTGAGGTACTTTCCTTCTATTCTTATTTTATTGAGCCTTTTAATCATAAATGGATGTTGTATCTTATCAAATGCTTTTTCTGCATCTATTGACAAGATCATATGATTTTTATCCTTTCCTTTGTTAATGTTGTGTATTAAGTTGATTGATTTGTGAGTGTTGAACCATCCTGTGCCCCTGGAATGAATCCCACTTGATTGTGATGTATTATTTTTTGGATGTACTATTGTATTCGATTAGCTAGTATTTTGGTTAGGATTTTTGCATCTGTATTCATCAGGGATATTGGTCTGTAGTTTTCTTTTTCTGTGTTATCTTTGCCAGGTTTTGGTATTAGGGTCATATTGGCCTCGTAGGATGTGTTAGGAAGTATTGCCTCTTCTTCAATTTTTTTGAAGAGCTTGCAAAGAATAGGCTTTAATTCTTTCTTGAACATTTGGTAGAATTCATCTGGTTCTGGACTTTTGTTTTTTTGGGAGGTTTTTGATGGTTGTTTCAATTTCCTCACTGCTGATCAGTCTATTTAGATTTTCCAATTCTTCATGATTTAGTCTAGGAAGGCTATATGTTTCTAGGAACTTATCCATTTCTTCTAGATTATTGAATTTGGTGGCATAAAGGCTTTCATAATATCTAGTATGATCCCTTGTATGTCTGTGGTGATTTCTCCTCTCTCATTTATGATTTTATTTATATGAGTTTTTTCCCTTTTTTTCTTAGTGAGTCTAGCCAGGGGTTTGTCAGTTTTATTAATCTTTTCAAAGAACCAGCTCTTTGTTTTATTAATTTTTTCTACAGTCTTTTTGTTCTCCATCTCATTTAGTTCTTCTCTGATTTTTATTATTTCCTTTCTTCTGCTAACTTTGGGTTGCTTTTGTTCTTCTTTCTCTAGTCTTTTTAGGTGTGATGTTAGGTTGTTTACTTGGAATTTCTCCTGTTTCTTTTTTAAAAAAATATATTTTATTGATGTTTTACAGAGAGGAAGAGAGAGGGATAGAAAGCTAGAAACATCGATGAGAGACATTGATCAGCTGCCTCTTGCACGCCCCCTACTGGGGATGTGCCCGCAACCCAGGTACATGCCCTTGACTGGAATCGAACCTGGGACCCTTCAGTCCGCAGGCCAACGCTCTATCCACTGAGCCAAACCGGTTAGGACTCTCTTGTTTCTTAAGATAGGCCCATAGTGATATAAACTTCCCTTTTATTACAGCTTTCGCTGCATCCCAGAGGTTTTGATATGTTGTATTATCATTCTCATTTGTCTCTATATATCTTTTAATCTCATTTTTTATTTCCTCTTTGACTCATTTTTCAGTAGTATGTTGTTTAATATCCATGTATTTGTAGGTTGTTTTTTAACCTTCTTTTTGCAGTTGCTTTCTAATTTCATGGCATTGTGGTCAGAAAATATACTTGGAATAGTCTCAATCTTTTTAAATTTGTTGATGCTTATTCTGTGACCCAATATTTGGTCTATCCTTGAGAATGTTCCATGTGCACTGGAGAAGATTGTATAGTCTGATGTTCTGGGATGAAATGTTCTGTAAATGTTGATTATATCCATTTGGCCTAGTGTTTCATTTAAGGTTGATATTTCTTTATTGATTTTTTGTTTGGTTTATCTGTCTAGAGCTGTCAATGGGGTATTAAGGTCTCCAACTATAATTGTGTTTTGATCTGTTTCTCCCTTTAGTTCTGTGAGTAGCTGTTTAATATATTTTGGCGCTCCCTGGTTGGGTGCATATATATTAAGAAATGTTATGTTTTCTTGATGTAATGTTCCCTTTATCATTACAAAGTGTCCATCTTTGTCTCTTGTTATCTTGAGATTTATTTTATCAGATATAAGTATGGCTACACCTGCTTTTTTTGTGGTCATTATTTGCTTGAACAATCATTTTCCACCCTTTTACTTTGAATCTAACTTTGTCTCTGCTGTTAAGATGTGTCTTTTGTAGGCAGCATATGGTTGGGTTTTGTTTTTTGATCCACTCTGCTACTCTGTGCCTTTTTATTGATGAATTTAGACCATTTACATTTAGGATAATTGTTGATGTATGAGGATTTCCTATAGCCATTTTATCTTTTGTTTTCTGGTAACTCTGTGCTTCCATTGGTTCTTTTCCTCTATGCTTCTATCTGTTGTTTTTGTTTGGTGGTATTTTCATACATCTTTCCTCTTTTTTAAAGCTATATGTCTTATTTGGGGAATTTCTGTGTGTGGTTGCCATCCTATCTAATAAAAGAGTGATATGTAAATTAACCATCACTCTGCAACAAAAATGGTGGTGCCCATAGCAGATGCTGGTGGTGTCGCCCCGGCAACGGGAGCCCAGCATCTGCTCCTTGGCCGTGGAGGGAGGGGAGGGGCCTCTAGCCAGAGGACTGGGCTCAGTGTCTGCACCACAGCTGCACAAAGGGAGGGAAAGGGCCTGTGGGGCTCCAGCCCAGCATCCGTGCCCCAGCTGCGCGGAGGGAGAGGAGGACTCAGAAAAATGCATCTTTCCAGTTCCAGATGCTGATGGAGCCCTATGGGTGCCAGGGTCCTCTGCCTGCATCCCCCAGTCACAGCCCAGCAGCTCCAGTAGCAGGCTGGAAGCCCCCTGCCCGCAGTCCAGACATGACCAGCGTGGCGCCACAGTGGGGAGGTGTCCAGCAGGCATGCTGCAGACATCAAATCACTGTTGCCGAGGCCACGACCCCCTCCCCCCCCGCCCCAACTCGCAAGTAGTATGGTCCAAGGGGGCGACTCCTGAGGTGCAGCTCCCATGGCAACTGATGCGCACCACACTGGGCAGGGAAACTGGACCTGAAAGCCCAAACCCCTGAGTATCTGAGCTGCAGGGTGTCGTGGGCCAGGACCCTGAGGAGGCCCCAGGACAAGCATCTTCCCCGAGGCTGTGCAGAAGGAGGGGAGGAGCCTCTGGCTAGAGGTCGGGGTGAGGGATACTGACATCTTTGCAGGCCAGGCTGAGGGACACCCCCCTTCCACACCCCCGTGCAGGATTTCATGCACTGGGCCTCTAGTTAGTTTTATAAAAAGTGAATTTGCATATATACCATAGTTTTTTTCCATTTGAGTTTATCTGATCTTCATCTTCCTTTGTCCATACCTGTCCTTCTTTCCCTTGCATGTTTTTATTGTCACAAATTATCCATTTATGCTGCAAGTTTTTGGCAATCTTATTGGTAGTGTTATGACCTTATGTATACCTGTCCTTCTTTTCCTTGCATGTTTTTATTGTCACAAGTTATCTGTTTATGCTGCAAGTTTTTGGCAATCTTATTGGTAGTGTTATGACCTTATGTATACCTGTCCTTCTTTTCCTTGCATGTTTTTATTGTCACAAATTATCCGTTTACGCTGCAAGTTTTTGGCAATCTTATTGGTAGTGTTATGACCTTATGTTCTTTGTTTCAAGTGTAATAACTCCATGGAGTATTTCCTGCAATGGAGGTTTTCTAGTGATAAAATCCCTCAGTTTCTGTATGTCTGGGAATGTTCTTATTTCTCCTTCATATTTAAAGGATAATTTTGCTGGATATAACAGGCATGGCTGGTAATTTCTCTCTTTCAGGCATTTGAATATTTGGTTCCACTCTTTTCTTGCTTGTAGAGTTTCTGCTGAGAAGTTAGGTGATATTCTGATGGATTTTTCCTTTGTAGGTCACTTCCTTCTTTTCCCTGGATGCTTTGAGGATTTTTTTGTTTGTTTGTCACTAATTTTTGACAGCTTCATTGCCAAGTCTCTTGGAGAGAGCCTCTTTGGATTGAAGTACCTAGGTGTTCTGTTTGCTTCTTGGATTCGTGGATCTAGTTCTTTCCATAGATTTGGGAAGTTCTAATCCACTATTTGTTTTACTAGACTCTCCATTCCATACTCTCTTCCTCCTCTGCTATGCCTATGATTCTGATGTTATTATTTTTCTTTTTATGGAATCAGAGAGGTCTCGTAGGACTATTTTGTATTTCTTTATTCTCAGGTCTTTCTCTTCCATCTGCATCATTTCTTGATTCCTATTTTCAATATCACTAGTTCTTTCTTCTAACTGATTGGTCTGTTTTCTATGCTCATCAGTTCACTCTTAATTTCTTTAATTGTCTGCTTCATTTCCAGGATTTCTGCTATATTCTTTTCGAACAATTCATTTTCTTTGGATAAATACTCATTTTATTCATTGATTTGTTTTCTGAGTGAGCTGAATTGCTTGTCAGTATTTTCTCGCATCTCATTGAGTATTTTCAGAACTGCAACCTTGAAATCTGTCATTCAATTTGCTTAATTCCGTGTGTTCCAGCCTATTTTCTGTTTTTGTTTTTTCCCCCCCATTTTCTTTCTGGTCATCACTGTTGTTGTGGTTGTTCATAGCGCTCGTTTTTCTCCTTTGTTTTCCCCTTTATCTTTGAGGAGGTCTTTCTACTCTGTTCCAGTTAGATGGGGCTGAATTGCAAGATTTCCCCCCCCCCCCCCCCCCCCCCCCCCGTGGCCTCACAGTTTTGAGCCTCTGCGGCTTCCGTAGGGCTATACTGCCTCTGCTGCTTGGGGATGAGGTTTGTTTTTCCCTCACAGTAATGGCAGTCCCTGACCTCCAAGGGTCTAGTCCAAGCACCTCTCCTGGGGTTCAATCACCGAGGGAAATTGTGTTTTTACTGCAACAGCTCTTGGCCTACGGATAATACACTCCTGGAAACAATCCAAGGGCAACAGGAGGCGAGACCTGGAAGTCTAGTCCTTGGCAAGGCTCTGCGATCTACTTTCTTTGCCTGAAAGTGGGCAGCCAGGCCCAGCTGTGGGGAGCGACTCTATAGGGAGGGTGTCTACTGACTTGCAGCTCACAAGTGCAACTTAGAACCCATTCCAGTGCGCCCCACGGTTCGGACACTCTCACTGCTTGTGTGCGCGACCACAC
This sequence comes from Corynorhinus townsendii, assembly GCA_026230045.1. NCBI lineage: Eukaryota > Metazoa > Chordata > Mammalia > Chiroptera > Vespertilionidae > Corynorhinus > Corynorhinus townsendii. Next base: position 158,072,759 of record JAPDVU010000001.1, on the reverse strand, counting down.
AATGCCGCCACTCCAGTGGCTCTTCGACAGCCAGCCACTTGCTGGGTTATAACGCTCTGTTGGTCTAGGCCGGCTGAGGAAGATGCCTGCGACTGTGGCCAGTCAGTTAATTGCTGCGCTGCAGACACGTTCCTGCGCAGTTCAGCTTCCCCCCTTCTCTAGCCTCCCGCTTATTCCAAGGAGCCCACCTTAGTTGTTCCAGTGTGCAGGTCTCTCAGGCGTGCATTTGTGTTGAGCAGGAACTTTTTTGTTGAATTATAGGTGATTATTTTGTTGAAATGTTAGGGGGAGAGAATAGACGCGCCCTTACGCCGCCATTCCTCTGATGTCACTTCCCACTGTCTCTTACAAGATGTGAGCTCAGCAGAGTGGGGCACTGGGAGTTGGGTGGGCAGGGCTAGTGGATCTCTTTTTTGGGGTGGGGTGGGGTGACACTGGTCAGGCACTCATGTTGGGTGGGGGTAGTGGCCCCTACTCCAAATCCACACCACTAAGTATCTGCCCAAGTCTCTGTCCAGAACTCTCCCCAAAAGAGCACATTGCAGGTCCAGGTTGGGTGAAGCCAACAGACTTTTCTGCAGGGCTTGAGCTTGGCAAGGAGGGGCACTGGGTGTCAGGAGCCTGGGGTTAGTGGAGCTCCATTGGAGGACTGTGCTGGTGATGTGCAGAGGGGGAATGGCCTCTGCTCTGGAGCCACACGACTCAGTGTCTGAGTCTCCAATAAGAGCTCCTCCTCCTCCAACAACAACAACAACAAAGAAACGCGAAGGCCCTGGCTGGGCACAACCTGCAGACTTTTCTGCTGGGTCTGAGCTCAGCAGGGAGGGGTCACCGGGAGTTGTGAGGGTGGGGCTAGTGGGTCTCCTGTGGGCGGCAGCCCTCATGGCACACAGAGGGTGGGGAAATGGCACCTGTTCCAGAGCCACACAATTCAATGACACCCCGAGTGTCCAATAATAACTGGGTTCACCTGAATCTCCTTAATTGTTCCCTAAGACAGACCACACTGTGCCCAAACTGTAGCAGACTTTTCTGAAGGCTGAGAGCTTGACAAGGTGGGGCCACAGGAAGTCAGGAGGACCGGGTTTGTGCACTCCCTCAGGATGGTGCTGTAAGGATAGGAGTGCTCCCACCTAGGAAGATGGCATCTGTGGGCAGTATAGAATAAGGATTTAACACAGGCACCTTTGGGGCTGATCCTCCAGATCTCTCCTCAGGCCACCCATCCTAGTTCTCTCTGTACGAATCTGTTTGTTCTGAGTCGCCTTCACTTCACAAAGCCCTGTGAGTGGCTGAAAATAAGATCTTGTGCACTGGCCCTTTCAGAAAGCACCTGGGTCTCTAGCCGACTCCCACCTTTTCCTGGTGGAAAGAATCCCCACTGATTTTCACAGCCAGCTCCTCTTCCTGGCTCAACTGCTCTGATCAGGAGATCCTCTCATGGGGTTGGGAACCCTTGCTCCCCTTGGGGGACCTTTGCAGCTAGATAGCTCTCCAGATTCTCAACTGCTGCACATGGGTGTGGAACCAGCCCTTTGTGCATCTCTGATTTTCTTACCAGTAAATCCTTGGTTGTAAGACTTCCGTTCAGCTGGTCTTCAGTTGGGTCTCAGGTCGATTGATTTATAATTTAGTTATAAATCTGGTTTAGTACTGGGGGGAGATGAGTGTAATAGCCACTACTCTGTAGCCATCTTGGATTCACTATACATTCTTAAGATCTGATAAAATATCCCCTTTACACTAAAACTTTAATGAATGTTTATGGATTTATTTCAAATTAAAGAAAATAAGGAGCACAACATGAGTCTTACTGAAGTATTTTAAGATATTAATTTTCATAAAATGATATTTTAAAAGTAGGATGTGGTTCATTAATTGTCCCCATTCAATCTAGTTAGTTACTTTGTTTTCTGTCTGCATTTCCTTCATCAGGTAACATGGAGTGAATGGTACTGGGGTTGTGTGACGGCTGACTTAGCTGGTCTGAAGTCCTCTATATTGATGATTTTAGCCCACTAGGGGGCACTGTAGGCCTATTAGTGACTTCTTATGGTCCCAGCAGGTTAAACAGTTAAGAGAGGAGAAAAATGAGCACGTGAGCCAGTCAAATTATAGACAGCATAAAGGAGGAGGGGGTGGGGGGAAGACAGTGTTTGTGTAAAGTTCATCTTAGTTTTTCAGCTCTGCCACTTTATGTAAACATCAGAGAGCTGGAGTCTGTACTTTATAAATCCATGTGAGAATGATTCTCTGAGCAGAAATACAGGCGTAAGAATGTTACTGGTCATTATGAGCATGGAAGCTCAACAGTAAATATCTCTGTAACCAGTTTTCATTTTTTAATTGTTAGGACTAATGTCCCAAAACCCACTAACCGGAAAAGTATTGCATTATCACAAATATACTACCTTTTTATATATCTCCATGAAAGTAAGTGCAACAAGAATTAAGAGAAGAAGATAGAGGAAAAAATAAGGGACAAAAATAGCAGAAAAGGGAGAGGACGATATTTAATTTAATCAGTAAAGTGTGGTTGGATCAGAGTCACCTATGTGGATCAAGAGGGTGCCCAAGAATTGGACAGGAGAAGGGGAGAGATGGAAATTAAGTCAGAGTGGACACCATAAACATATCTAATTTATCACAAAGCAAATTGAACTTATTTTTTTTGGTCAATGGTGACTATATGTTTTGGTTTCTAGAACTCTCCTGATGTTAAGAAAATCATTTACTTCTGCAATATATGCTGAGATAGTTTTCCTGTATTAGAATTTTCATATAACTGAATTCTCAAATTCTTTGTCAAACTATGCAATTTGGGAAATGAGGTTACTCTTCCTAGGACTCTTCAAGGTTCTGCATAACCTACTGAGAAATTGATTATTTCAGAAACATCACACACTCTTCCTCAAACACTAACCACAAACTTCTCATACGTAAGTGTTTTAAGGGGAAAAAAAAACACAGCACTTTATATCTCCATAAATTGTATATATTGCCTCTTAACATCATGCACTATTTTTACCCAGAATTTTGGAGACATCTCACTAGGCCAATGTGGGTGGAGTTTGCTGCTAAGATGAATGACAGAGCTGAGATGTGATTGGTCCTCTGTGAAATGGTGAAACATACTGAGTGTAGGAACAACATTTGCCTTGGTCCAGGACTCTACTCCCTCCAGAGCAGGGACAAAGGCACCACAGCACCTTGGCAAGAAGTCATGGAGAGGCACCTGGGGGCTCTGCTGGGGCTTCTGTGGGCCCAGGTTTGCTGTGAGTTCGGGAGTCCCAGATGGGGAGCTGGGTTGTGTTCCACAGCTGACAGTGGGGGTGAAGGAAGGAAGAGCTGACACAGAGCTCCTATACAGTCCCATTTGTGTGTTTCTTGAGATATTTTACAGGTCTAGAAACTGCATCATTTATCCCAGTGACGTCATTTGTGTTTGTTTTTCTCTTTCCATGCAGGGGTGAGAGGGATGAAGGTGGAGCAGAGTCCTTCAGCCCTGAGCCTCCAGGAGGGAACCAGTTCTACTCTGAGGTGCACTTTTTCTAGTACTATGTACAAAGTGCAGTGGTTCCGACAGAATCCTGGGGGAGGCCTCATCAGTCTATTTCACATGAGTTCAGGGACGAAGCACAATGGAAGGTTGAGCTCCACAGTGGATTCTAAGGACCTGTACAGTACCCTGAACATCACAGCATCCCAACTGGAGGACTCAGCCACCTACCTCTGTGCAGCAGATGCACAGTGCTGCCAGGTGATCTGCAGCGTGTACCCAAACTGCAGCTGGGCCTGCAGCTCCACCCCTTCCATGGCAGGCATATTGCCCCCACATTAGGCTTTGCACATATTTGAGTTTTCAAATATATGTTCCAAAACTTGTTTCTGTCCTAAAATGGACTCTTCAGCTCTGTCATTCATCTTTTTTTTTTGGCCTTATTTCTTTCCTGAAATCACTTTATAGGTTAAAAGCTCTAATATGGAACCACTAAAACAACTGATAAAGATATCAGTACCTACTTTTCTGTTAAAGCAGTTCCCCTTGCAAGTAGCACAAAAATGACATAAATTACTCTGCTGAAAAAGGTTTTGAAAAATATATGGTGGTGAACAAGCAGAAGGAGACGAATCAGTTTCTCAGTTAACTGCAAATGGTTCTACTTTGAAGGCAAAAGGAAGGAGCCTGTGTAATGGTTTTTAAAGTTTTTATTAGACTTATTCCCCTATAAATACCAAATATAAGAAAAATAGTTTTATTGAATGATGGTCACTTAATCTAGCTTATTACATATATTATCTATTTCAGTACTGAATAACACTTTAAACAAATACTCTCATTTCACACATGGATAAAGTGAGGGTTGTAGTGTATAAATGACTGTTTTGAACTCAAATTATTAATAAATGTTTGAAGCTGGTATGACATGAGAGTTTATAATTTGAGCGACCTGGTATAGTATAGAACACTCTATTGCATCATCAATTATTTTGATCAATAAATTTGTACAATGTGTTTATGTATATTATTAACAAAAGTATCCATTTAGGTCATTTTTTTTTTTTAAATCTTCACCTCAGGACATGTTTTTATTCCTCTCAGAAAGAGAGGAAAGGAGAGAGAAACATCAATGTGAGAGAGAAACATAATCAGTTGCCTCCCATATGTGCCCTGACCTGGGATCAAACCTGCATCCTTTTGGTGTATGGGATGATTCTCCAACCAATTGAGGTACCTGGCCAGGGAAGGTTATTTCTTGTTTTTAATTACATTTATCAAGGTGGTATTAGTTATTCACATTATATAAATTTCAGGTGTACAATTTTATAATATACTAGAGGTCTGGTGCACAAAATTTGTGCATGTGGGGGGAGGAGGGGGCTCAGCCTGGCCTGCACCCTCTCACAATCTGGGACCCCTCAGGGTGTGTCCAACTGCCTGTTTAGGCCCAATCCTGTAGGAATCCCTAAACTGGCAGTCAGATATCCCTCTCACAATCTGGGACCACTGGCTCCTAACCACTTGCCTGCCTGCCTGCCTGATCGTCTGCTTGCCTGATCACCCCTAACTACTCACCAGCCTGCCTGATCACCCCTAACCACTCCGCCTGCCTGCCTGATCTCTCCTAACTGCTCACCTGCCTGCCTGATTGTTCCTAACCACTCTGCCTGCCTGATTGCCCCTAACTGCTCACCTGCTTGCCTGATCACCCCTAAACCCTCTGCTTGCCTTCCTGATCTCTCCTAACTGCTCACCTGCCTGCCTGATTGTTCCTAACCACTCTGCCTGCCTGATTGCCCCTAACTGCTCGCCTGCTTGCCTGATTGCCCCTAACCGCCTCTGCCTTGCCCCCGCCGCCGTGACTTCATAAAGAAGGTCATCCAGAATGGCATCCTGAATGGTGTCCGAAAGGTCGTTTGGCTATCTGGTCTAATTAGCATATTACACTTTTATTATTTTAGAATATATATATATCATACCTAATAATAGACAAACATGTAAATTGACCATACCTCCATTACGCCTACAGCCAATCAGAGTGAGAATGCAAATTAACCCAACAAAGATGGAGGTTAATTTGCATATGTAGGCTCCCAGCAACCTGGGTCCCGGGAACTTTCTCAGCACCCAGGTCACTCAGAGATAGGCCCCCGGTGGGTCCTGAGCAACCTGGGAAGGGCCTGAGCCAGGGGGCAACTGGGCAGGGGTGGAGCTGGGCGACTGGAGGGAGCTGGGGGTTCCATGTCCAGGCCCCAAGCCCTGGCCAGAGGCTTGGGGCCTGACCAGGGGCGGAGCCAGAGATCGGAGGTGATTGGTGTGAACTACAGAGGAAATACCTTTTCTGACTGCTCATTGGCTAAGCTCCCTGTTTGCCACTGGTAATATTCTTAGTAACTTGGGTATAAGAATCCAAAAAGGTGATCTAGGGTTTTTCCACCATACTCTTGGAGAAAAAAAGGAAGGTCTGCTGCTGGAGGGCTAAGAAATGTCATATCCTGCCCTAGTCAGTTTGGCTCAGTGGATAATGCCTCGGCCTGCCAACCTCAGAGTCCGGTTCAATTCTGATCAAGGGCATGTACCTAGGTTGCAGGCTCTTCCCTGGCTGGAGGCAACTAATCAAAGTGTTCCTCTCACTTTGATGTTTGTTTCTCTCTGTCTTTTCCTTTCTCTTCTACATTCTCTAAAAATCAATGGAAACATATCCTCAGGTAAGGATTGAAAAAAAAAATAAAGAAAGAAATGTCATATCCTATGAAAGACACATCTTGAAAATGCCTAAAGCAAGTTGTCATTTTTCCATGGTGAAGGGACTGGAGTCCGTGTTGATGAAAACACCTTGGTGGCTGCGGTGACTGGCAGTGGCTGCAGCAGTGGGGTGATGAGGATGGTCACTTCCCCTGATCAGCCCAGTCGCCTCAGTAGGACATCCCCTGAGGGCTCCCAGTATGTGAGAGAGGGCAGGCTGGGCTGAGGGGGACCCCCCCCCCCACCAGTGCACTAATTTCTTGCACTGGGCCCCTAGTGTGTGTGTGTGTGTGTGTGTATTTCCCCAGCATATTAGTCATGGTAGTAGGGTACCTTTAATAAATATCTGCTTCAAGGAAGCCTAAGCAATAAAATTGGGGGGAAAACTGCCCTCAAAAATGTTCCTGCCAATTTTTTAGCAATTCAGGTTGTATTGCCTGCCTGTGTAAGACTCACTTTGAATCATTGGTCCCTCGTAGGTTTGTATTGTCTGTATATTGCATTGTGTTCGAGCCTTCCAAAGTCTAATCTCCCTTCATCGTCATATATTTGACCCCTTAACCCTCTTCATCTTCCCCCAAACTTCCTTTCCCTCTGGTAACCACCATACTGTTGTCTATTATTTTTTGGTTTGCTTTATTTGTTGTTTTCTGTTTTATGTCCCTCATATGAGTGAAGTCATATGGTTGTTGTCCTTTTCTGTCTGACTCAACTCATTTAGAATGACACTCTCACCATCCATCTACCAGGTATGTTGTTCCATATGGCAGCATTTCATCATTTCTATGGCCCAAAAGCATTCCACAGTACATGATTACCACAAATTCTTTATCCAATCACCCATCAATGAAACTTAGGTTGTTTTCATGTCTTCGCTATTGTGAGTAATGCTGAAGTGAACATAGGGGTACATGCCTGTTTATGAATAAATATTTAAAAAATTTTCAGGTAGTTACCCAGAAGAGGGTTTGCTAGGTCTTATGTTAGCTCTGTTCTTAATATTTTGAGGATTCTCCATAATGTTTCCTATAGAGGATGCATCAATTTATATCCCCAGCCACAGTGTACAAGGGTTCAATTTAGGGCATTTCTAAGCAGTTCCTTTATAGAAGATCTCATGGAAATGTTCATTTTGTTTTATTAAAATACATCAACGCTTCTTGCAGTTTGGGTAAATTTTTATTCATGATTTTGTAACAGCATTCACAGTTTGGGAAAGGGAGCAGAAAGCTTCCAGGATTAACCTAAAATATCCCTTATCTGTTACAGCCAATGATAAAGACTTCTGACCACTAAACCTGAAGTTTAAACTTGCATGTGGAATAATTCAATGCAAATTGAATTCCAAACTGTACTGTCTGCATAGATAGGAATGACTGTGACCCTGAAAATTAACATGAAGATATATGGGCAGCCTGCAGTGAAGCTGGGAGCAGGACCATCTTCCTGAAAATGTGACCCATGTGGTTGCAGAAGGAACCCTGTCCTTGGTTTAAGGCTCTGTTATCACTGTCTTGAAATTCTTAATAATTTTATCTTTGTACTAGTGTTTTTAAAGTTCCATCCACTTATGGGATGGAACATGGGTGTGAACAAAGGAGGTACAATGAGCAGCAGGACACAAGACAGGAACACACACAGGCTCAGGGTCACAGTCACAGCAGGGAGTGTCTGAGCTAAGCAGTTGTCAGGGCCACCTGTTGAGCCTGTGCATGCTCTCACCATCTGGGGCTTTGACATGCAGCAAAGGGGAGCAGTAAACCTTGTTGGTCAATGACTACAAAATGAAAGTGTATACATAGAGGGAAGGTGCGGGAGTGTGGATGGGAGGTAATCAACCAAAGACCTTGTATGCATATACGCATAAACCATGGACACAAACAATAAGGTGCTGACGGCCTGGGGCAGGGGGCAGTGGCGGGCTGGAGGGGGTCAATGAGGGTAAAAAGAAGACATATGCAGAACTTGCAACAATGAAGAAATATTTTTTAAAAGGTATATACATGGACACTTCAATAAAGCATTTGGAAAGTTCCTTACAACAGTGAATGCACTCTTACCATACAACCCAGTAATGATGTTCCTGGGTTTTACCCAAAGGAGTTGAAAAGTTATGTCCACACAAAAACTTGCCCATCAGTGTTTTTAGCCCCTTTATTCTAAGTTGCGAAAACTTGGAGGCCTCCAATATGTCCATCAATAGGTGAATGGGTAAATGAATGGTGGTCCCCCCAAACAATGTAGTAGTATTTAATACTAAAAAGAAATAAACTATCAAGCCATGAAAAAATAGGGAAAAGTAAAATGTATATTACTAAATAAAGAAGCCAACTGGAAAAGGCCATGTTCTATATGATTTCAACCACATGACATTCTGGAAAAGGTAAAACTATGGGGACAGTAAAAAGACCAGTGGTTGCCAGGGGCTGAGGGAAGCTGGAGGGATGACTAGGAAGAGCACAGATAATTTGTAGGTTGGTGAAATTAGTCTCTATGATACTATAATGATAGGTACACGTTATTACACACTAGAGGCTCAGTGCATGAAATTTGTGCACAGGTAGGGTCCCTAGCCTGGGCCTCCCTTCCCCTTGTTGAACTCCCAGTGGAACTCCCTGTCCAGGGTGTAGAGAGCGCCTGGGAAGGCACATGGGCATTTCTTGAAATTGTCAGCTGAACCCAAGGCAACAGGCAAAGCCACGCCCTGGGAACACACTTTGCCAAAAAGGCAAGGGTGTTATCAGCTTTATCTTTATTTCAGCCCAGGTGTCCGGTAGTGGGTTTTGATATGTAAATCCAGTCAAGCACCAGAAATGCTAGGGCCTACTCAAGAATGCAAATAATCTCCTTTGTCTTGACTTTTGGTGAAACTTCCTGGTATTTGGGATATAAATAAACACACTGTATGGGCTCTGGGCCACTGTCTCTCCAGCAGAAGAGGGCAGCAGTCCCATCTGGTTCCCAGCTTTTTCCTTCCATGTTGTGTCTTGTTTCTTTCTTTCATATTTGCTCAATCCCCAGCTCCTCTATTCAGGAACTGGACCCGCTCTCTAGCCCCACTGGACGCAGAAAAGAGAGAATATTTTTACATCACCAGGGGACAATTTGCATATTAGGCTGTTATAATATAGGATTTGTGTAAATCCACAGAATATACAACACAAAGAGTAAACCTCATGATGGTACACTATGAACTTTGGGTGATCATAATGTATCAATGTAGGCTTATCAATTGTAACAAATATACTACTCTTGTGGGGAAGTTCATAATGGGGGATGCTATATGTATGTGGGGGGGAGGAGGTACATTGGGAAAATCTGTACTTTTTTCTTAATTTTTCTCTGACCTTAATGACTGGATGAAGAAAAAAAGAGTCTCCACTCACTGTTGGAAGCTTCTGCCCCAGCTTGCCTTGTCTGTAGCAGAACCTCCATCTTACCTTTATCTGTAGCCTTCCTTTAGGTCTTAAGGATTCTGACACTTAATGTGGACATCGGACTTGGTGGAACCGCAATCGTGACGGTGGGGAAGAGCAGCAAGATGCTGTAGCATGACTACCGCATGCGCTGCAACCTGCAGGACGAACATATTGTCATCACCACCTTAAAGGCCTTTGGCAAGCACATGGACAGGATCCTCTGTGACTGTGATGAATTCAGGAAGATCAAGCCAGAGAATTCGAAGCACCCTGAGTGAGAAGAGAAGTGGGTTTTGGGTCTGGTGTTGCTGATCGGGAGAACCTGGTGTCCATGACTGTGGAGGACCCTCCCCTCAAAGATATTGGGATCGCTCGTGTACCCTTGCAGGAGCTGCAGGAGGCCCTGGGGTTGGCAGGGCGACTGGCACAGAAGTACTGGGTGGTGTTCGTATTCCACAAGCTCCTGCAGGATTAGCAGGCCCTGTCCAAGGAGTTGGGGAAACCTCCCACAGGTAATGACTCCACAGGGATGAGGCACTGTTGTAGCTGTCACTGTTGCGGCCAGTGCTGGAACCCCAACTCAGTAGCACCAGTTTGGGCAACTCCCTCCTCCAGGCATTATGACTCCTCCACCTGGTATGAGACCACCCATGGGCCCACCAGTTGGGCTTCCTCCAACTCAAGGGAAACCGATAGGCATGCCTCCTCCATGAATGAGGTCCCCTCCCCTCCTTCCTCCTGGTCTCTTCCTCCCTACCCCCGGGATCAGAGGTCCATCTCCCCCAGGAATGCGTCCACCAAGACTCTAGGATACTGTTGTCCTTAGCCTCTCTTTTCCTGCAATGCAGCTCCTGAAACTGTGCAGAGTGTTTGTGAGCTTCTATTCTCTTTTTGCTGCATTAATATTCACTCATAAATGCATAGAGCAACAACAACAAAAACACCCCAAAACACATTAAGCCCATACTTACATGAAACTGATTTGCATAAAGAGTTAAAGCATTTCAGAAAACTGGATCCACTAAAAATATTACCTAATGACACTTTTTCCATTCTTTATTTTTAATTGAATTTATTGGGGTTACATTGGTCAATAAACATATATAGGTTTCAAGTGTACAATTCTACAATATATCATCTGCACATCCCATTATGCACTTTATCATCCAAAGTCTAGTCTCCTTCCATCACCATTTATCTTCCCATTTACCATATTTCACCTGCTCCCAACCCGCATCCCTCTGGTAATTTCCATACTGTTGTCTGTGTCCGAGTTTTTTTTTCCTTAACCCTTTCACCTATTTTATCCAGTGATAGCTGTCTGTCTGTTTTCTGTATCTATGAGTCTGCTTCCATTTTGTTTGTTTATTTTGTTCACTAGATTCCACATATAAGTGAAATCTTATGGTATTTGTCTTTTTCGGACTATATAATTTCACTTAGCATAATACCCACTAGGTCCATCTATACTGTTGCAAAAGGCAATATTCCCTTTTTTATGGCTGAGTGATATTCCATTATATATACACTGAGTGGCCAGGTTATTATGATCTCTGAACACATAATAATCTGGACACTCAGTGTGTGTGTGTGTGTGTGTGTGTGTGTGTGTGTGTGTGTGTGTGTATTAGAGGCCTGGTGCATGAATTTGTGCATGGGTGGGGTCTGGCCATCCTGGCCAGGGGGAAGGGACATGGGCCATTGGCCGGCCTGCCTGCTGGTTGAACTCCTGGTCGAGGGGGGCAATTTGCATATTAATCTTTTATTATATAGGATTATATAGGATATACAATGAGTGGCCAGATTATTATGTGTTCAGAGATCATAATAATCTGGCCACTCAGTGTATGTACCACAGCTTTTGTATCCACTCATTTAGTGATAGGCACTTAGGTTATTTCTAAATCTTAGCTATTGTAAATAGCACTGCAATGAACATAGGGTGCATATATTCTTTCAAGTCAGTGTTTTGGTTTTCTTCGGTTATATTTCAAGAGGTGGAATCACTGGGTCATAAGGTAGTTCCATTTTTTTTTTTTTTAAGGAAACTCCATACTGTTTTTCTACAGTGGACGCACCAATCTACATTCACAGCAACAGTGCATGATGGTTCTCTTTTCTCCATATCATTGCCAACACTTGTCATTTGTAGATTTATTTATAACTAGGGGCCCAGCGCATAAAATTCGTGTAAGGGAGGGTGTGTGTGTGTGTCCCTCAGACCAGCCTGCACCCTCTCCAATCTGGGGTCCCTCTCACAATCCAGGACTGCTGGCTCCCAACTGCTCGCTGGCCTGCCTGCCTGATTGCCCCTAATTGCTTCTGCCTGCCAGCCCGATCACCCCCAAACCACTCCCTTGCCAGCCTGATTGATGCCTAACTGCTCCCCTGCCAGACCAATTGCCCATAACTGCCTTCCCCTGCAGGCCTGGTTGCCCCCAACTGCCCTCCCCTGCAGGCCTGGTTGCCCCCAACTGACCTCCCCAGCAGGACTGGTCCCCCCCAACTGCCCTCCCCTGCTGACCTGGGTCCCACCCAACTGTCCTCCCCTGCAGGCCTGGTTGCCCACAACTGCCCTCCTATGCCAGCCTGGTCACCCCTAACTGCCCTGCCCTGCAGGCCTGGTGGCCCTCAACTGCCCTCCCCTGCAGGCCTGGTCCCCCCTAATTGCCCTCCCCTGCAGGGCTGGTCACCCCAAATTGCCCTCCCCCGCAGGCCTGGTCCCTCCCTCAACTGCCTTCCCCTACAGGCCTGGTTCCTCCCAACTACCCTACTATGCCAGCCCAGTCACCCCCAACTGCCCTTCCCTGCTGGCCTGGTCACCCCTAACTGTTCTCCCCTGTTGGCCTGATAGCTCACAACTGCCCTCTCCTACTGGCCATCATGGGGCAGCCATCATGAGGCAGCCAACTTGTGTGTTGGAGTGATGGTCAATTTGCATATTACCTCTTTATTATATAGAATAGCCATTCTGACAGATGTGAGACCACAAAAATTCTAGAAGAAAACACAAGCAGTAAAATTGCAGACATTTCTTGCAGCCATATTTTTTTTTACTGATAATAGTCCCTTGAGCAAGGGAAACAAAAGAAAAATAAACAAACGAGACTACATCAAGCTAAAAAGTTTTTTCACAGCAAAGAAAACCATCAGCAAAATGAAAAGACAACCCACTGAATGGATGAACATGTTCACCATGAAACATCTAATAAGGCCTGGCTAGGAATTTTGAACAGCCAAATTAACATTGCAAGGAAAAATAGCAGATGGTATAATGCAATTAGGTTGTTTTAAAAAGTGTTTCTTGCTTTGCATATTAATAAGCTCATTCTCCTCCTCTAGGTTCTCCTAGTTGTGGAGGTTTTAAAAAAAAATTTTCCCCTACAGGTTCTATATGATATGTTATAAATACACATATAAGAAATAAGTTTCCAGAAGAACATCCTGTTTACCCTGATTAGCCATGAAGCCACTTTTATCTCACTGTCTGTGATGATTTTTACACTCGGTGTTAAAGTCCCACCTTATTATGGATATCTAGATCCATCACTGATCTTATAGGAGAAATGAAAACACAAATAGAAACTTATCCTGAGGATCTTGTCTCTGTCACTGAAGAGGCCCCAGCATTGGTTAGGGGAAATCTCAGACCCAATAGTTTACATGTAAATGTGAAAATCGTCTTAGGGTTCCATGATGCAGGACTATTTCTCAACACTCATACACCCTCTACATTATACACAACCAGTCTTCAATAAATATTTCTGTTACATAGCATGAAAAGAATTTCAGAGTTTTAAGAGCCCTTAAATATTTGCTAGTCCAACCTTATTTCATAACAGAAACTAAATCTAAGTCGCCAATAGAAAACAATTAGATAGTAAATGAGCTGAGAATAGAAAGAAATTGGACTTTCTCATTTTATCTTTAGCAATATTTCCCTTGCTTCCTTCTTGAAGTAGCATATTTCTGAGCAAAAAGAAAAGGTCTAATGCAAGCCAAGCTACTAAGATCTCTGCAGTCTGTTTCTGGAAAGGCCATGATCAATCATTTGGCCAATGGAATTGAGAATTCCAATTATTGTAAATGTTTGACGTGTTGGGCAGGAAAGGAGACTAAAGTTGAGCCACTGTTACTGTATCAGTAACCAGACCATCACTCACTGGCCAAAGTGATGGTGCCATCCTCAACACACACAGATGTATTTCTAAGGATTTTCCTGGAAGTAGCTCATATATTCATTATCCCAAGTGGACATTCTTTGAAGGGAGAATATGAGGATAATGAACATAACTCACATATTGTCAGCAAAAATGATAATTGGAATTTGAAGACTCATGTAGGCAGCAGTCCATGAAGGTGCCAGGTAAAGGTTTTTCAGGCCAATATTTTGGTGATGGGTAAAACAATATTCTATGAATTAATCATGGAGCTGATAGTTTTGACTAAGGCCTGGATATATCTGTGCTATAGTTAACATAAGAAACACTGGTTTTCATAAGAATGGTCACATGCACACCATCACCATAAGATCCGTATGCAATAACTATCAAAAAGACAAATATTGACTTTACGTCTCCAAAAAGAAGGAAATATACCCAGAGAAAGATTTGAGAACTCTTATCTTATGGGGAATAAAAGACCCTCCAAATCCAGAAATTTTATATACTTAAAAACACACATTTTACAGATCTACACTAATAAAAGAGAAAGATGCAAATTGACCATACCTTTATGACACCCACCAGCCAATCAGGAGTGAGTATGCAAATTAACCCAACAAAGATGGTGGGTTAATTTGCATACATAGGTGCCATGGTGACGATGCAGGCGTTCCGCACCACCTCAGCTGCTCTGGGCCTCTGGGCAGCGTGGGAAGGCGGAAAGGTGGCTCCGGACGGAGCAAAGGCAGTGCCTGCAGCCAGGGGAAGGAAGGCCCATTCTTGCATGAATCTTCGTACATCGGGCCTCTAGTACACATATATTTATATATCCAGTTGATATTCTTTAACATAGCTGTCTTTAAATATTTAAGGGTGTGAGATGTGTAAGAGAGATCAGATTTATTCTCTGTAATTCCAGAGGAACAGTGAGTTCAAATAATCAGAAAGGAGCTCCCACTTGGAAATGAGGTAGTCTTGGTTTCCCAGGGACCATTTAGGGTCAGTTCCTGTTTGTACTATGCCCTTAGCAGACACAGGCAATCAAGAAGTAAAAGTGGATAAGAAAGGGTTTTTGGCAGAGAAAGATAATTCTGGAAACTCACAGGACTGAAGTACTTTATCAACGTATTGGGGAAAGAACAGTGTAGTGGAGTTTGGGGAAAATGACCGAGTGTGGAATCTGAGACAGTGATGGCCAGAGAGGCAGGATCCATGTCAGGATAATTGAATTATACTTTAGATAAAATTATACTAAGGATATGAGTTAGTAATTGTATTTTAGGACATGTTATCCATCTTGGTAAGCAAATTAAACCATAAGAATAAACTTACATGTGGTTTGATTTTCTCAGAAGCTGTACTTTTTTTAATACTTTGAGAAATATAAGACACACAGCATTAAAATAGATTTCTTTTTAAATTTATTTATTGATTTGAAAGATAGAGAGAAACATTGACTTGTTGTTCCATTTATTTATGCATTCATTGATTTGTTTTTGCATGTGCCCTGCCCAGGGATCAGACTCACAATCTTGGTGTCTTAGGATAAAGCTCTAAACAAACTGAGCTACTCAGCCAGGGCCTCGAATAGGTTTCTTAATGTGTGTCAGATTTCTCACTGCAATTCAACCCAACCTGTGGGTCAAATTGTTTCCTATGGTTGAAATATTAATAACTCATGGAGATTCAATCCTTTACTTTTAATCACAGTCATCTTAATTGAGGAAAGATTCCTAATATTCACTTTGGTACTGTCAGTTCTCTGGGAATAGCAAGGTCGCAGGCAAGATCAGCTTAGAGGAGCAGACTTTGAGATAGTAGGTACTTGAAATATCCAATGATCTTCTCCCTCAAACTCTAATCTTTTCCTTACATATTCCTTTTAGAAAGAACTTTTCTTCATAACAGAATAATGAGGGTGGCAGGTTTAGCTAAAAAGGAAGGGATTTTAAATTAAAAAAAATTCAATTACACATTACATTCAATATATTTTTGTATTAGTTTCAAAAGTACAGCAACGGGCTTAGAAAATCATGTACTTTATAGAGTGGTCCTCATGCTGCTTCAAGGGCTCACCTGGTCCCATATATAGTTATCATGATATTATTGACTATATTTTCTCTTCTGTAATCTACATCTTTGTGACTAATCTGTAACTACTATTTTGTACTGCTTAAGCCCTTCACCTTTTTTTTTAACCTAGTCTACAATTGTCTGTCTGTTGTTTGAATCTATGAGTCTGTTTCTATTTTGTTTGTTTCTTTTGTTCATTAGATTCCACATGTAAGTGAAATCATATAGTATTTGTCTTTCTCTGTCTGACTTATTTCGCTTAGCATTATACATGCTAGGTCCATCCACACTGTTGTAAAAGTAAGAATTTATTTTTACAGATGAGTTGTATTCCATTGTGTTTATGTATGGCAGCTTGAAGAGGAAGATTTTATATTTTTTTGCTTAAGAGAGTGAACCATTGCGTTTTCCAGATTTCAAACATGTAAAACCAGGCCATTGTAGAATAAATACCAACAGCATCTGATTCTTTCCACAATAAAAACAATGACTCAGTAGTGTGCAGAGTTACAAACTTTGATCTCTATATTCTTCCTTATTCTCTGATCTGACTTAATTTATTTGACCAATTGCTGTTTTGAGTCCCTCAGAGGTACAGGGTAAGAGAATATTTAACAGCAAGTTCAGTAGTTGTGAATGTAACCACAAGATGGCAGTGCACCTCTGATGATGCAGGACCTGTGGAGGGGCATTTTAGTGGATTCTGAATGACAGGCTTTGGCAGAAGCACAGCCTTTTTCCTATTGGCTGGGTAGAATGTGAGAAGCCCCTCTGACTGTCAGGGAAGGAGGGATAACTTGACAACAGCAGTAGCTCCCCTCGCTGTGATCGCAGGTCCACAATTGACCCTGAGTGGGAAGAATGATGAAGACGTCCATTGGAGCTTTGTTCATGTTCCTGTGGCTGCAGCTGGACTGTGAGTTGAGGGTTTATGGGAAACAATATATTAGTGGATATTGTTTAGAATCCAACACTGGCTCTATTCAGGCTTCCTTAGTTACTGTAGAAAAAGAAAATTCTGAAGCATAATGATCTGGTTACTCTTTCTCTGACTTTTTCTTTCTGCATAGGGGTCAGCCATGGAGAGAAAGTGGATCAGCATCCTTCCACCCTGAGTGTCCAGGAGGGAAACACCGCTGTTATCAACTGTTCTTATTCCAACATTGGCTCAGACTACTTTCCTTGGTATAAGCAAGAACTTGGAAAAGGTCCCCAGTTCATTATAGACATTCGTTCAAATAAGGACACAAACGCAGCTGAAAGACTCACTGTTTTCTTGAATAAGAAGGCCAAACATCTCTCCCTGCACATCGCAGACACCCAACCTGGAGACTCAGCCGTCTACTTCTGTGCAGCGGGTACACATTGCTTCCCAGGCACCTGCATCCTGTACACAAACCTGCGAGTGGGGCAGCCCTCTCTGCCTGGGACAGACCTTCAAGAGTAGCATTTGTCTTATTGCATATTCACAAACGAAAATAATGTGTTGGTATAAACACACTAAATAAGAGGTCAGTTTCAAGATGACCCAGAAAGGGTTAGAACATATGGTTGGGTGATTGTTGCATAATGGATTCTTGAAGTGAGTTAGTAATGTTTAATTTTGAAACTTAGGCTTTAAAGATGACTTTATATTTGTTATTCAAACTCCCCTCCATGTCAAAAACCCCTTAGTGCCAATATCACAATCTTTATTATGATTGGGCTTTCAAATGTTGTGTTTTGAAAACAGCATTTATTATTTTTTTCTGATTATAAATTATTACATGCCAATTATAGAAATTATGTATAATACAAAAATGCAAAATTGATAATTATGTAAGCAGATAACATTGCTAACAGTAAAATTACATTTCCATCCACTTTTAGTGTATTTTCTCATTGAATTGTATGTCCTGAATTGAGGATTTCCATTTCATCAAGCCTTCTCCTGCAACACCTGCTATTTAATAGTTCTGTGAGAAATTTTAGTAAATTACAGATTTATATTAATTTTCTTCTACATTTGTGACAAAAATGTGACAGTTTTTTCTATGTGTTCTGACCACTTTATTGTGAAAAAAATGTGACATGTTTTTTCAGAGCCCAGTGGTGGTATGCACTATGTGTGTTGGAGGAAATCAGGATAGGGCATGATTTTAGAAAGTGAGCTTCTGATTAAACACAAAGCAATTCTCTTTTACCAAATTCTGTACATATTTGTTCACATTTATACTCTCATAGAATTTAAAATATTGAGTTGTAAATTATTCACTGCTATAGCCTTAATACTCAGCATTAATTTTCCCACATAGTTGATAATCAGTAGATGTTTGTTAAAAATAGAAAGGTGAGATCTTGTATTTACTCATAATTTTAATTTAATTTAAGCTTTGTGATAGAATTAAATTTATATATTGATTTTTGAGGATCAAAACTCCTAATGTGTGTATTTGATTTTTTCATTATTCAAGAACATATAGTTTCTTTCTATTTATATTACATGTCTTTCTCAATAAAACACTGTTATTTTAAGGCAATTAAATCTATTCCTAGAGTTCACATATTTTGTTCCCATTATGATTCAAATCTTTATTTCTGGGCTATACAGAGAAATATTTATAAGTATTTATTAGCTACTTTACTATTATTAGTGGAGTGCACAAAAGCATTAGATGAATGGATAATTTACAGATAGCTTGTGACCAATCCCCTTGCCTCATCTTCATGTTTCAACTGCATAAACATTACTAACCACAACCTTTTAAAAAAAAGTTACTTCTTTTAATGTTATGGATAAATAAATGGAATGAAAAATGTTGATTAATCATTAATTTCCCAATTATCCTACCTGTGGTCCTGGGTAGGTTATTTTCAAGATCTCTTATATTCTTCCTAAAGAATTGGTGACTGATGTGGTGAGATAATTGCTCTTGGCTGAGTTATGGTTGTCAGTTATTAGTTGTTTTTTTCTTCTAAGGAAATGCATCACATGCAACCAGATGCATAACATGGAACAAGAAAGGCCAGTATTGTAGCCCAGCACCTCAATGACTTTCATTATCTCCTCACTGTAACCACTAGCTCCAGTCCAATGAAAGCAAGGTGCCTGTTGATTGGTCCATTGCCTGGAAGACAGGGAGAGGGATGCATCATGCATGACTTTTATTTTATTGGTTTATTCTTCCTAAACCAAGTCAGAAGTGAGGGAGGGAGGGCACAATTACTATGGACTTAACTGCTTTATCACATATACATGGGAATTGTTTTATGAAAGAAAAAATCCTCTGGTCGCAGATGCAGAGTCAGTACATACTTAGACTCATTCAGACT
Source organism: Corynorhinus townsendii (assembly GCA_026230045.1). Classification (NCBI taxonomy): domain Eukaryota; kingdom Metazoa; phylum Chordata; class Mammalia; order Chiroptera; family Vespertilionidae; genus Corynorhinus; species Corynorhinus townsendii. Next base: position 158,053,545 of record JAPDVU010000001.1, on the reverse strand, counting down.
TTAAACCTTCACTGCAGTATTGGTTTTCTCCCTTTTGTGGACAATTCACTACAAACATTATGGCCGTTTTTTGATCCTGCAAAGCCAGACAGTGTGTTGACAGCTTCCCTATTGCTTGCTATCCCTAGGGTGGTTCTGACTGCTCAAATTTGTGTCGTTTCACCCAGTCCTGCAAAGTGGGCCCCTTTCTGAGACTACAAACTAGCCATCTGTAGAGGCTGACTCTTGTTGCCCTCCTGTGTGCACTGGTAGCTGTCCACCAAGTGGAATGGTGTTTGGGTGAGGCATTGAGCATTGGGGGTGCTCGTGGACCAGTTGTGGGAATCTGCAGGCAAGTGTCCCCAGCATCTATCTCGTGAGCAGGTTCCTGATGTCGTCTGTCTGTGCTGCAGTTATGGCATCTGTGTGCCTTTAATGCCCACTGAGAGCCCTGGATGCTGTTCTCCTAGGTGCTTGCCACTTCCCAGCTGGGCAGCACACCTCAGTGTATGGATGGGGCAAGAATCTCTTTGATGAGGCCAGTCTCTTTGGCAGCTTCCCCTAAAGTTGGGAGAGCCAGGGGCTCACTCGCTTACTCTCACTGTACCCTATGGGAAAATTCAAAGGACCAGAAGATTCCTGTTGGCACTGCACTATGCTGCACAGGGGAAGGCATGACTAGGGAAAAATGAAATTGGTACTCTTACCCTTTAACATGCTACCAATCTCAGATGTTTTTGTTCTCACAATGTGCTTCTCACATAGTGTAACTTCTGTGCTTGATTCCTGAACTTCTCCACAGGCACTCTATTTAGTGTATAATTGTAAAAATTGATTTTTTCTTGGGGGGGCGGTGGTAGAAAATGCCCATTTAACTATTTTGATCTCAATATTCAAAACAAATTTTAAATCCTCATCCAGGATATGTTTTTATTGATTTGAGAGAGAGGGAGAGAGAGATAGATAGAAAAATAGATGTAAGAGAGAAACATCAAGCAGTTGCATTTGTAGAGGCCACAACTTGGATCAATCCTGCAACCTAGTGGCCTAACAGGTTTTGCTAAAGGGAAAGAGCATGGTCCTGTGGACTCAAGGGTCCTACTTTTGATTCTGGTCAAGGGCATATACCTTGGTTGCGGGCACATCTCAGGGAGGGGTGTGCAGGAAGCAGCTGATTGATGTTTCTCTCTTATTGATGTTTCTAACTCTCTTTCCCTCTCCCTTCCTCTCTGTAAAAAATCAATAAAATATATATTTAAAAAACCCTGCACCCTAGGAATGTGCCAGTGAGGAGCATGGTTGCAGACCCAGGTGAAAAAAAAGAAGAGATTAATAGGTAAAAATTGGTAGTTATAAAATAGTCACGAGGATGTAAAGTACAGCATAAAGAATATAGTAAAAAAATTGTAATAACTATGAGTGGTACCAGGTTGGTACTGAAAATATCAGAGAGAACACTTTGTAAAATATATGATTGTCTAACCACTGTACCACACACCTGAAATAAAAACAAAATAATATTGAACATAAAGGGTAATTGAAAAATAAAATTAAAAAAGAGTTGGTTAATGCAAAAGGAAGTTTGAGTTTGGTGAGACTCTCAGCCAATACATAGAAAGTTCGACATGACCCACAGCAATGTGCTGCACCAGAAACCCTGTTTCCTGTTCTGGGGCAGCAGCAGCAAATAGCTCAGCATTTCTTCTCTCCATCTGTCAGTCACCTTGAAGAACCCTAACACTGAAGAAGGAAAAGAAGATATTTTCCACCTAGTCGAAGAACGTTAACATGATGGTCTCCGGCCTTCTGAGGGTGGTCATAACTTCAATGTGGCTAGGTAAGGATGCCCCAGTGGGAATGGATCTTCTCTATGGCCTACAACAAAGGGTACAGGTAGTCTTTTATGAGTACCCTGGGAAGTAAAGCTGGCCAGGTGTAAAAAACATTCTTTCTGTGTGGTACATCTACACAATGTAATACTACGCTATAAAAAAGAAGGAACTTTTACCATTTGCAACAGTATGGATGGAACTGGAGAGCATTATGTTAAGCAAAATAAGCCAGTCAGAGAAAGATAAATATCACTCATTTGTGGGATATGATGATCAACATAATTTGATGAACAAAAATAGAGCCAGAGGCAAATGCTAGGGGAAGTGGGGGGTGGGTTTAGAGACCAACCAAAGGACTTGTATGCAAGTATATTAGCATAACCCATGGACACAGACACAAGGGCGGTGGGGCCTTGACTGGGGTGGGAATGGCTGGGGTGGGGGAGGGTCAATCGGGGAAAAAGGAGACATATATAAAAAACTTTTCTTTTTTCTGTCCCACCTCACTTATCCCATAACCTTCTGTTTGCATTTTATTTTTCAGGATCCAGTATTGCCCAGAAGGTAACTCAAGGCCAACAAGCAATACTGGTGCAGGAGAAGGAGGCTGTGAGCCTGGATTGCACATATGACACCAGTGTTCCACGTTATAGCCTGTTCTGGTACAAGCAGCTCAGCAGTGGGGCGCTGATTTTCCTTATTCGTCTGGACTCTTACAACCAGCAAAATGCCACAGGAGGCCGCTACTCACTGAATTTTCAGAAAGCAAAGAGTTCTGCCAACCTTGTCATCTCAGCTTCACAGCTGGAGGACTCTGCAGTGTATTTCTGTGCCCTGAATGAGCCCACAGTGAGAGGCATGTTAGAAGGGGGTGTACCCAAACCCCAGGGCTCTGCTTCGTGCATCCACCTGCTGCAGGGACCAACCCGGGGAATTGTAATCACAGACAGGAAGTGGCCAGGGCTGTGGCAGCACAGGTGTAGGTAGGGATAGAGGGAAAACACTCTATGAAAATACCTCTCTAGGTTCATGAATCATGTATAGAGTTATCATTCATCAAAAACATCCATATCTTTGAAAGTTTGGGTTGAAATTGTTTATTGGAGACAAAGAAGAGCCACAACAAACAACTTACCATTTGGTGACAGATTGAGCTAGAAGAATTGACTAAGGAAATTCAGAAACATCTGACTCAAAAATCAGTAAAACTATGTAAAATTGTCATATTTTTCCTATCAATTTGTTCAATAAATATTTATTGAGTATATTTTATTTTAAAGGCATTGTTTTTAATAACGAAGGCTATGAAGTCTTTCTGTTTTTCTTTTTTTTACATTATGCTCTTTTATATTGTTTAATGCGTTATTTTAATTTATAATTGTTAGCTGAGGTAAGGTATCCTCATTTACTTTCTAAGGTGCCTACTATGTGACAGACTTGGTGTTCTTCCATCTTATTAATACTCTAGCATGGAAGAGCTCGTTTCAGATTTACCTGTCTCCCACCAGGCTTACTCATAAAATGATCAATAATTAGTGGCTCTAGGGAAACATTGTGAAGAAGCAGATTGTGAATTATTTTTTTCTACTCTTATCCTTAACCTTACCACCCTTCTAAAAGCTTTTTGCCATCATGTTGCACGTTTGCACACTTCCTTGCCCTCTTCCTTTGTTTTAACAATCCGAAATCCTCATTCTCTAATATTTCCTCCTTCTATGTCTAACCCCATTATCTTAGTGCCTTATAGTTTGAATGGTAATGGGTGTTTCATAAGTGGCCTTGTATTGTACTCACTCTTATGTTTACACTAGAGGCCCGGTGCATGAATTTGTGTACGGGTAGGGTCTGGCTGGCCTGCCTTGATCTGGCTGATCAGGCTAGGCTGGCTGTGGGGAGGGACCAAGGGCAGTTGGCAGGCTGGCCCTGCCCCCTGGTCGAACTCCAGGTCGAGGGGACAATTTGCATATTAGCCTTTTTTTATATAGCACTTGGAAAGCAGATGTGTGCAGTAGAAATCAGAAAAGGAGTGTCTTTAAAATTTTTAAATTATTAACATTTTGCCATTTTAATGTATATTTTTACCATTTTAGGTGTACAATCGAGTCATATCAAGTATGCTTACATTGTCAATAAAGAAGCACCACTATCCTTTCTCTAGAACTCTATTCATCTTGAAAAAGGGATAATTTCTACTCCTTAAACAGTAACACTTGATTCCCCCTATTCCTCCAGCCCCGGGCAACTACCATTTGAGTTCTCATTCTATCAATTTCACTTTTCAGATGCCTCATAAAAGTGGACTAATGCACTGTTGGTCATATTGTAACTTATTTCATCTACTATTATATCCTACTATAATGTTCACTCATGTTGCAGCATGTGTCAGAATTTCTTTCATTTTTAAGCCTAATATTGCAGGGTAGGTATATATCACATTTTGTTTATTCATTCATCTGCTGATGGGCATTTGTGCATTTCTGTTGCTTCCAACATTTTGTGGAAAAATGTATATACATATATCAACACTTAGGGTATAAAAATGTTTTTTAGAAATTTATACTGGATAATTTGAAGAACTATGGTGTAGGCTGCTCTATTACAAGCAAGTTTAAAGGAACAGAAGAAGAGAGCGATAACTAGCCATGTAGGAAGTTTCCATTTCCTGTAGATTCACAAAAGTCTGGAAGAGTGTGACAGCTTTGCTACAGTGCATTGCTCAAGTCAAGTGTCTACTGCTTGGTCTAAAAGGAATTGTCAAGACACTACCTAGTGGTCTGCCCCTTAATTGCAGTTTGTGTCCTTATATTTTCTTCTCTTTTTTCTGTGAAAAAGCCAAACCAGCAATTATTTCATTCTTTGTTGTTAGTCCCTTTTGCATACATAAAGAACGTGTTAACATACTGTCTTGAGATATTTCAAAGGCTGAAGAAATAATTTTTCTATCCTCTAGGCTTGCTCTCAAATTTTCTCTGAAAATAATTAGTGGTGAAAAACCAGGAAACAGATTTTTGCTATCAGAGGAAACTGTATTAAAAACTGCATTCTAAGCAGTTGGGAACTTTGTCTCATTATTTGTTGAATGGAAGAGTTACATGTTCTTTAATATTTTGTTGTGACAATTTATCGATAACATATACAAAGAGACTGATAATCAACAGTTGATCAATTAATGACAGTAATCTCAGTAGGTACAGAAAAAGCATTTGACAAATCCAGCCTCTGTTCCTCATTACAAATTCCAATGAATCCGGTAACCAAGGCAATTTCTCCAACTTTATAAAAGGCCTCCACAAAAACCTACATCAAATGTCATACTTGATGGTGAAAGACTGAATGCTTCCCCCTAAGCTCAAGAATTTTGGCTCATACCTATTGTATTTAACATTGTACTAGATGTTCTAGCTAGTGCAATAAGGCAAGAGAAAAATAAAAAAGACATACAATTAGAAAAGAAAGAAGCAAACCTATCTCAGTTCACAGACATCATAATTGTCCAGTAGACAGTCCAATCTTATCTACAAAAATACTACTAAAACAAACAAGTTAAAGAAAGTCAAATGTACACCTATCATATGATGTAGTCATTCTATGCTCAGATATTGACCACAGAGAAATGAAAGCATATGTTTAAAAAAAATTGTACAAAGAAATATTCATAGCAGCTTTATTTGTAACAACCCCAAACAAGGGCTAATGAAAATGTACATCAATAGGTGAATAAATAAACAAATTGTTTTATCTTTTGGTGATGGAATACTTATTACTCAGCAACAGAATGGAATGAAACAAAATGGAATGAAACGTACTCATGAGACCATGGAAGAATTTCAAAACAATTATGCAGAGAGAAAGAAGCCAGACAAAAGAGCACAAATGAGTCCATTTACACTAAATTATAAAATATGCAAACTAATATGTGACAGAGATGTTGCCTGAAAACAGGAATAGGTAGTGGGAACAAGGTTGAGGGAAGGATTACAAAGAAACATGGGGAAACTCTGGGGGAGATGCGTATGTTTATCATCTTGATTGTGGTAACGGATTCACAGTAGCTATAAATGTATAATCTTATAAAACTGTTTACATTCAATAGGTGCAATTTGTTTTTATGAAATCATGGATTTAAAAAGCCATTAAAATAAAAATGTAACAAATATCTCCCCTTAATGTTGTTTTAAGTTTTCTTGTGTGACACAAAATGCAAAATAAATCTCCTATAGGTTCTCATTTGCTTTAAAATACTTTTTAAAAAAAATATACGTAACAACTTTCTGTATCCATGTGCTGTACTGTTTACTTTCAACCCAGTATCTTCTCAACTTATTTTGTTTTTCTCCTTGTATAACAGAATAGAAGTTTGTGGCTGCTTTTTCAAATTCCTTTCAAGCATGGTTTTCTGGCAGGTTCTGACATTATATCTTAGAAGGTGGAGAAGAATATATGTATCTGGGTCTGAATTTCTTTTTAAAAATTGATTTATTGATTAATGATTGATTTGTGTGTGTGAGTGTGTGTACGCGCGTGCGAGAGAGAGACAGAAAGAGAGAGATATCAATTGTTGTACCACTAATTTATATATTCACTGGTTAATCCTTGTATGTGCCCTGATGGGGGTGAGATCTGCAACCTTAGTTTATCACGGGGATGCTCTAAGTAACTGATTACCAGGCAGGGAGGGGCCTGAATCGATTAAGTCCACATCTGAGAGAGTATTCACATGTTCACTCAGACGACTCATGAAGTCCCTTGACCTGAATCTGTGTAGAGAGAATTCCAGGAAACAGCTTGAAATAAGCTTCCATCTACATGTCTACAAATAAATGCTTGCAGGGCCTTGCAGAAAGATGTGGCTTTCTCTAGAACTTTATCCTAATAACCTTCAGAGGTTTTTTGTTTTGTTTTATAAAATGAATGGTCATAAATAGAGAACTAAAAAAGTGCTTGCTTTTGCTGTTGGCACTTCATAAAAATGACTAGTTTGTTTATTTGTTTAAAATATGTTTTTATTGATTTCAGAGAGAGGAAGAGAGGAGAAATAGAAACATTTATGAAGGAGAAACATTACTTGACTGCCTCCTGCATGACCTTCTGCTGCATGGGACAAGGCTCAAGCAACTGACCACATGGCCGGGCAAAAATGACTAGTTTTAAAAAACTTGTGTAGCCATAGGGACATTTCCCCATGCTGATCCCAGCGCTTTCTCTCTGGTCTTTGAGAAGCACCTGGTCTAGGACAGTTACCACAAATGAAATCTTAGAAATAGTATCAGGTTGGCTGCAGCAAAACCACCTGAGGGAGCTCTAAAATTTTCATATTCGTGGGTCTCAGTCCTGGAAATGTTTCATGAAATTCGTGTTGAGATCCCAGAATCTGCCATGTAAAATCACTCACACACTGATTCTATTATCAACTGTTGTATGAATATCAGCTGGTGTATCTTCCACAATTTGATAGCTGATAAAGAGGAGAGTTCTAGTTTATGCTCCAGGCTTTTGATACAAATCCTCAGCTCCTGGTCTACCTGTGGGGGAACATTATTTGATTAAAGGTAAAGTCCACACAATGTGGCAGATAGATGGTAGTAGAAAGCATTTTTTAAATTTATTTTATTTTTATTGTTGACAGTATTACAGATGTTCTCCAATTCTCACCCTGCTGAGTCGCCCTCCTGTAAGCCCCTGCCTCACCCCAGGCCTTCCCTACACTATTGTCTGTGTCTGTTGGTTATGCATATATGTATAAAAGTTCCTTTGTTAATCTCTTCCCATCTCCCTGCTCCCCAACCCCCCTCAGAAATATGTTAGCCTGTTCCATCAATCCATGCTTCTGGGCCTGTTTTGCTGGACAGTTTATTATGCTCATTAGACTCCACATATAAGTGAGATCATGTGATATGTGTCTTTCTCTGACTGGCTTATTTCACTCAGCATAATAGTCTGCAACTCTATCCATGCTGTCAGAAAGGGTAAGAAATCCTTTTTTTTTATGGCTTCATAGTATATAGATGGTATAAATGTATCACAACTTTTTTAACCACTCACCCACTGATGGGCACTTGGGCTGTTTCCACATTTTAGCTAATGTAAATAATGCTGCTATGAACATAGAGGTGCATATATTCTTTGTGATTGGTGTTTTGGCATTCTTAGGATATATTCCCAGAAGTGGGATCCCTGGTCAAACGGCAGTTCCATTTTTAATTTTTTGAGAAAACTCCATACTGTTTTCCACAGTGGCTGCACCAGTCTGCATTCCCACCAGCAGTGCATTAAGGTTCCCTTTTTTTTTTCTTTTCTTAAATAAATATTTATTGTTCAGATTATTACAGGTGTTCCACTTTTTTTCCCCCCCCATAGCTCCCCTCCACCTGATTCCCCACCCCACCCCATGCCCTTACCCCCCGCCACTGTCTTCATCCATAGGAGTAAGATTTTTGTCCAATCTCTTCCCGCACCCCTCACACTTGCTTCCCCTGAGAATCGTCAATCCACTCCCTTTCTATGTCCCTGATTCTATTATATTCACCAGTCCATTCTGTTCTTCAGATTTTTTATTCACTTGATTTTTAGATTCACTTGTTGGTAGGTATGTATTTGATGTCATTTTGTTGTTCATAATTTTTATCTTTACTTTTTTCTTCTTCTTCCTCTTCTTAAAGAATACCCTTCAGCATTTCATGTAATCCTGGTTTGGTGGCGATGAACTCCTTTAGCTTTTTCTTGTCTGTGAAGCTCTTTATCTGACCTTCAACTGTGAATGATAGCTTTGCTGGGTAGAGTAATCTTGGTTGTAGGTTCTTGCTGTTCATCACTTTGAATATTTCTTGCCACTCCCTTCTGGCCTGCATAGTTTCTATTGAGAAATCAGCTGACAGTCGTATGGGTACTCCCTTGTAGGTAATTAACTGTTTTTCTCTTTCTGCTTTTAATATTCTCTCTTTGTCTTTTGCCCTTGGCATTTTAATTATGATGTGTCTTAGTGTGGTCCTCTTTGGGTTCCTCTTGTATGGGGTTCTGTGTGCTTCCTGGACTTGTAAGTCTATTTCTTTCACCAGGTAGGGAAAGTTTTCTGTCATTATTTCTTCTAATAGGTTTTCAGTATTTTGCTCTCTCCCTTCTTCTGGCACCCCAAAAATTCGGATGTTGGTTCGCTTGAAGTTGTCCCAGAGGCTCCTTACACTATCTTCATATTTTTGGATTCTTTTTTCTTTTTGTTTTTCTGGTTGGATGTTTTTTGTTTCCACATATTTCAGATCTTTGGTTTGTTTCTTGGGGTACGTTGATCTACAGTTGAGTTTCTGTATATTCTTTATTTCAGACAGTGTATGCTTCATTTCTGACTGATCCTTTTCCATTTTTTTGGCATTCTCATTAAGGTCCTTGAAGGTCTTACTAAGCTCCTCAGAAGTGTCATCAAGTTTCTCAGCGGTTTTTAGAAGATTCTTGAGTAACCTTATACATGTGGTTCTGAACTGTATGTCATCCAGTAGTTTGCTTTCCTCCGTTTCTTTCATTCGTGACATGTTTCTTTGTTTCTGCATTTTGGCTGCTTCCCTGTGTTGATGGAGTGGCTTTGTGTGGTAGGTGACCTATAGGGGGCAGTAGCTCAGCCTCCCCAATCACCTGATGTGGATGCTCTTGGTACACTCCTTTGTGGGCTGAGTGCAAAGTCTTGGTGTAGTTAAGCCTGAATTGCTGTTGGTATGCTGGGAGGAATTGACCTCCAGGCCAATTAGCTGTGAGCGCTCCCTGTGTCTATAATGGAAGAACTGCTGCGCTGAAGACACGCAGGACTTGTTTCAGTGGGGCTTCGGTGCTCACTGAGTCTGCCTCTTGAATGTGTCACTTATGGATGTGAGGAGTTGAAATCTGGTGTCTCACACTGACCACTAGGTACACTGGCTTCTGGATCTCCAATGGGGTGCAGGTCAGCTACTGTCTGAGGCCACTCAGCAGGAGCTACAGTGAGAGCTACAGTTTTCTCCTCTTTGCTTGGGGTTTGGAGGTTTTGGAACTGTCTGACCCGGGCTGCAAATTTGCTAGGTTAAGCTGCCATAGGGCAGGCTTTTCTTATGCTAACTCCGCTGCTTGGAGCTTGGGTGGGTTTGTAGGTTGTGCAGGGCGGGGCCTCAGGGTGTCACTAGGTTAGGGTGTGGCAAACAGCAATGGCTGCTAGTTAGCCGGCTCTGTGTCCCCAAAGGCATCAGCGAGTCCCCGTGCCCCAGTGCAGTAAACAATTATTCCTGCGCGCAGCCCTGCAAGCAAGCCACCCTCGCTGGCAGACAGTCCAGCTTCTCCCCGTAGGATTTTGGGTCCCCCGCGTCTCCCCAGAGACTGGATTTCAGAGTAATCGGGGGCTTGTCTCCGTTCGGGTTGAAAAAAGCAATGCACCCAGTCGCCTGCCGCCAGCCCCGATCACGCACCTCCGTACCTCAGCTTTTCAGCGCTCGTGCACGTCTCAAAGCTCTTTTCTCTTTCCTTCTAGTTGTAGAACTTCCACTCAGCCAGCTTTCCCGTGGTTCTGGGTGATAGACGTTTTGTCTTTTAGTTGCAGTTTAAATTGTTGTGGGAGGCAGCAGTTTAGGTGTTTACCTATGCCGCCATCTTGGATTCTCTAAGGTTCCCTTTTTCCTCCATCCTCAATAGCTACTTGTTGCTTTTTGATTTATGGATGGTAGCCATTCTGGCACGTGTGAGGTGATACCGCATAGTAGTTTTAATTTACATCTCTCTGATGACTAGTGACTTTGAGCATTTTTTTCATATGTCTATTGGTCATCTGTATGTCTTCTTTGAAGAAGTGTCTATTCAGGTCTGTTGCACATTTTTTAATTGGATTGTTTGTCTTTTGTTAAGTTGTATGAGTTCAAAGTTGGAGGGATCACAATTCTTGATATCAAATTATACTAAAAACTTTTGTAATCAAAACAGCCTAGTACTGGCACTAGAACAGGCATGTAAACCAATAGACCAGAGCAGAGACTCCAGATATCAACCCACGCCAATATGATCAATTAATATTTGACAAAGGAGGCAAGTGCATATAATAAAGACAGTCTCTTCAATAAGTGGTGTTGGGAAAATTGGACAGGTACATGCACAAAACTCATATTATACACAGGAATAAAGTCAAAATGGATGAAAGACTTAAATGTAAGATACAGAACCATAACAATCCTAGCAGAAAACATAGGCAGTAAACTGCAGACATCTCACATAGCAGAAATTTTGTCGATGCATCTCCTAGGGCAAAAGAAACAAAGGAAAAATAAATACATGGGGCTACATCAAACTGAAAAGCTTCTGCACAGCAAAAGAAGCCATCCTCAAAATGCAAAGGGAACCCAGTGTAGGAGAAAATATATTCACCAAGGTTATATCTGATAAGGGGTTAATTTCCAAAGTAGAAAGCCTTTTTTATGCTAGATCTGCATCAAGGCTATAGGGTTAGTACTCCTGGCCTGACTCACATTGCTTAGTTATCTTATGTTGGAATGAAAAAAATAGTAGGACATTAAGATAGTGAGCTGAGATCACTCTTTATTGATTTTCTAACTTCAATTATGATGTTTCTTCTGTCTCAGATTCATACTTAAAAAATGATTCTGAAATTCGTTTTTTTCTCCTGAAAATTTTTATTCAAAAGATAGCATATCTTACAATTGTTTATATTTTAAGACTGAGGAAATATTGTATGTGATGTAGTGGTGCATTTTCAATGAAAGACTGCTTATTTCAATTCAATTTAGCAAATCTTTAGTAGACACGTAATAAATGTCAGTCATTGTTCTTTATTGGGGTACAGTACTGAAAAGTGAAGACTCATTCAATAAAGACTTTGTATTATTTCCTCTGATTTCAACCCCAAATCCTTTCTGATTTAGTGGATTCTAGGCAGGCCCACAACAGTTACATGAGAATATATAGTACTGCATTAAAATGCTCACAAAATGGCTATCTTCCAACTGCAGGAATACCCTGCATGCTCTGTTAAAGTACTTCCATGTCAGATATTGTCCTAAGGAAAGAAAAAGGACCTGAGAGCTTAGGATAGTCATTGTTTAGATTTCTAAACGCAGCTGAAAACTGGCATGTGCCTCTTAAAGTCACAGATGAGAACTGCTATTTGCGCAGTAACCTAAGAAACATTTCAGGCCCTGTCCACCAGGGGGTGCAGCTTCCCAACACAAACACAATTCCTGTGTGAAATGCAGGTTTAGATTTGTAATGTCGCGGTGACTTCAGCATTTCTTCATGTTAAGAGTCAAGAACATTATTTAGATGATACTGTAGAGATGAAGCCTTCTCTGGGCTCAGTGACTGTGGTACTCTTAGTGCTTGGTAAGTAACACATGAAGCTGTTAAAATATGGATTATTTCTTCTATTATGTCAGCAAATTCTTTACCTTTAATTCTATTGAAGAGCTTCATGCCCAAGGTGACAGAGTTCTCTTTTAATTTTTCCTCAGGACGAACCCATGGAGACTCGGTGACCCAGACAAAAGGCCAAGTGACTCTCTCAGAAGGGGCTCCCCTCACTGTGAACTGCTCCTATGAAACCGCACAGTACCCTGCTCTTCTCTGGTATGTTCAGTATCCCGGAGAAGGCCCACAGCTCCTCCTGAAAGCTGCCACGGTCAATGAGAAGGGAAGCAACAAAGGATTTGAAGCCACATACCAAAAGCAACCAAATGCCTTCCACTTGGAGAAAGCCTCAGTCCACCAGTCAGATTCTGCCATGTACTACTGTGCGCTGAGTGACACAGTGACAGAAACTGCAGGGGGAGCTGAGCACAAACTCTGAGCAGGGAGCCTGGCTGCTGAGTGTCTGTGACGGTTTGATCCACACTGGTGCATTTTATTATAAAATATCAAACACAGAGTACATTTAATAAAAATTTCCAATATTTTAAGCACATTAATAGAGTTGTTAAGATAATTAGACTTCCATATGTAAAAGGATATCTAAGACCAAGGAAGGCTTTTATTTAGGAAACAATGCACTAAAACCTGGAAATAAAAATAATAAATTATTTAAACGTTTAATATATATTATACGTATTGGTATGGCTCTACATTTCTTTTTATGATACAGTTAATGTAATAGGATATTAAAAATGGCCCTCCTAATAAATAAATGTGAGGTTTATAAGCAAGACAGTTAAAGCATGCCTTGATTCAACTTTTTACTAAGTCCTTGAGCACAGAATTATCACACATACCTTTTCTAATGCATTTTATTGATTTCAGAGAGGAAGGGAGAAGGAGAGAGACTTAGAAACATCAATGATGAGCATCATTGATCAGCTGCCTCTTGCACAGCCCCTACTGGGGATCAAGCCCACAACCTGGGCATGTGCCCTTGACTGGAATAGAACCTGGGACCTTTCAGTCCACAGGCCGACACTCTATCCAATGAGCCAAACCAGCTAGGGCAACACACAGTTTTGATGATGAGCATTTCCCATCTTCTTTTAATGTGTTTTTAAAGGTTGTAGAAATGAACTTTTAGAAATAGTTCATAAAGATTCTGAATTGTAAAAGAATGAAGGTTGAGGGACAACTGATAAAAATGTAAAGGTTGTTATTAACAGGTGACTTCCTTATGCTATAGAATTATCTTAATTTTAGTTTCATCCCCTTCTATAAATCTTAGTTTCTCCTTAATGCTTCATCTCTGACAGTTTTCCTTCCTATCTGAATATTAATTTTTGAACCCCAGTTTTTTTTCTTAGATCTTACCTTGTAGGAGTTAACTGAGTTCCCTAACTTGGTGTTCTCTTGGAGCCCCCTTAGAAGGTCCCTTCAGCAGCATCGACCTTCCTTTGGGATATCTCTTTGGTGGGTGTGGTGGATTCAGTGGGTGGGGCTTCAGTCTTTGTGCTCAGGGCAGCAGGAAGAATCCCATCCTATGTGTTCAACTTTCTTGGTTGTTTTCTTTTAGGATTTTCTCTTAAGTGATATGTAGTAAGATTTTAAAAATCTGATTCAATCAAATAATTGCTTTTTATATATGTATTGATTACTGATATATTTGGACTTACTTATAATATTTTGGTTTTGGTCCACATGCTCTTGGTGTTTTCTTCTTATCTGTCTTCTGTTGCATTGAAAAAAATTTTTTTTTCTCTGCTGCTTTGAAAAATGTGACATGTTTTCTCTCTACTAGCCTTAAATTATTTGTGTGTGTGAGAATCTATAATACTAGATGCCTGGTGCACGAAATTCGTGCACAGGGGAGTGTGTCCCTCAGCCCGGCCTGCACCCTCTCCAATCTGGGACCCCTCGAGGGATGTCCGACTGCCTGCTAAGGCCCGATTCCAGCAGGATCGGTCCTAAATGGGCAGTGGGACATCCCTCTCACAATCCAGGATTGTTGACTCCCAACTCCTCGCCTGCCTGCCTTCCTGATTGCCCCTAACCGCTTCTGCCTGCCAGCCTGATCAGCCCCGAACCACTCCCCTGCCAGCCTGATTGATGCCTAACTGTTCCCTTGTCAGCCTGATTAGCCCTAACTGCCCCCACTCCCCATAGGCCTGGTCACCACTAACTGCCCTCCCCTGTAGACATGGTCACTCCTAACTGCCTTCCCCTGCATGCCTGGTCCCCACAACTGCCCTTCCCTGCAGGCTTGATCACCACCAACTGCCCTCCCTTGCATACCTGGTCCCTCCCAACTATCCCCCGCTGCTGGCCGTCTTGTGGCAGCCATCTTGTGTCCACATGGGGGAAACCATCTTGTGTGTTGGAGTGATGGTCAATGTGCATATTACTCTTTTATTAGATAGGATTTCCCCCTGTATATCTCAGTCCTTGTCCTTCAGAAGACTTTTCCTATTGCTAATTTACTATCTTTAGAATGATCTCAGTGACTAGTTGAATAAATGACATACTAGCAGCATTTTCGGATAAAAATTTCAGATAAAGTTTATCAAATCAGCTCATAAATTATAGTTCCAATGCAAATTAGAAGAATAAAATAGAAAAACATCCAGCATGATAATCAGAACAGTATTCACTCCATTCTCCATCAGAGCCTTTGACCCTGATCTTTGCTCTGCCTGGAGTGATTTTCGCCTCCTATCCTCATAGCTTGTTCCTTCACTCTTCCTAGTCTTTGCTCCTAGAGAAACATGCATGGATATGAATGGAGACCAGTGTTCAAAAAGGTTTGTTGTAGTGTTGTATTTCTTAGACAGAAACAACAACATATTAACTGTTTGTTCACAGAAGAAGGACTATGTAGATAGTAGTATATCCATAGTGTGGGATATAGATCAGCAGAAGGACCTATGTGTGTTAACATGAGACTTAAATTTATTATTGAGTTTATAAAATAAGTAACAGGAAGGTATGCACAATGTATCTATTTGTATTATAATAACGTGTAAATGAAATACTATACTATATAGTTTCCATTGATTTAAACCTATAGTACAAAACCCCCAAACCATCCACTGCAAATTGATCAGTATGAAGAAAGAATTGGAGGAATAAATGATGGAAGAGTGCAAAATTGGAGCAGTAGTCAAAGGGGATTTTAGTCTATAAGCAATGTTTTATTACTTTTAATAACTCATATATTCATGAATTCCTCCTATTGTTAAAATTAATAGTCATTGTCATTATAAAAATTTATTTATACTCTTTATTTTTCTCACCAATAAATGAGAAAAGAAGAAAATGACATCTTCTTCAGATTTTGTTCAACCACCCAAGTATAAGCAGTTTTTTCCCTCTGGGATCATGTAAGTTTTAGTTTTCAGTCCTCTTAGGCTCCTACTCTGACTGTATTATAGTTATGTATATTTTTGTCTTGCCCAGTAGCCTGTAAATTAGTATGTCTCTTTTGTGTATTCTTAAGATTTAGTGAATTACCTCATTTACACGAAAACTTCAATAAGTTTTTATGGATTTACTGCAATCAAAGGTAAATAACTCAAGTAAATAGCACAAGATGAGATTAATCAAATTATTTTAAGATAATTATTTTCATGAAATGACACTTAAAAGCAGAATTTGGTTCCTTTTTATTCTATTTATTGAGGTAACATTGGTTAATAAGACCATGTAGGTGAATTTGGTTCATTTTTAATCTCCATTCAGCCTTGGCAGTCACTTTGTTTTCTAACAATCTGCATTTAGTTAATCAGTAAACAGAGGGATCAAGACTGGGGTTGTGTGACTGCTGAGTTAGCTGTTCTAAAGTCCTCTTTTTTGATGGTTTTGGCCCACTAGGGGGCAAGGTAGGCTCAACAAAAGATGACTTTGTTATGGTTCTGAGGGTTGAGCAGTTAAGTAAGGAAAGCAATAGCATGTGAACAAGTCAGTGTAGACAGCAAAAATGAGGAGACAGTGAACAGTGTTTGTGTAGAGTTCACCGCAGGTTTTTGGCTCTGCCACGCTAGGGGAACTTCAGAAAGCTGGAGTTAATACTCTAAAAATCTACTGTGAGAATGATTCTCTGAGCGGAGGTACAGGAGTAAGACTATCACTGGTCATTGGGAGCATGGAAGCTCAACAGTCAACATCATCATAACCTGTTTCAGTTTTTTAATTGTTATGACTAAAATTCCAAAATCTACTGACCCATAAATTATTCCCACACTCCAAATAACCTGCCTTTTCATATATCTCTGTGAAAGTAGAAGGAATAAAAATAAAGGGAAAAGAAGAAAACAGAAGGAAAATAAGGAACAAAAATAGAAGAAAAGAGAGAGGACACTGTTTAATTTGACCAGCAAAATGTGGTTGGATCAGAATCAGCTATGAGGATCAGCACGGTGCCCAAGAGTTGGACAGGAGAAGGGGGGAGGTGGAAATTAAGTCAAAGTTGAAATTATATACAAATTCTATTTTTCACCAAGAATATTTTGTTGGAGTTATTTTCTCTGCAGATGGTGACTGTATGTCCTGGCTTCTAGAACTCTCCTGATTTCAAGAAAATCATTTACTTCTGCAATACACAATACATAGTATCCTATAGTTTTCCTTTATCAGAATTTTCATGTAACTGAATTTAAAAGTTCTCTGTCAAACTATGCAATTTAGGAACTGGGTCATTCTTGTTAAGAGTTTTCAAGTTTCCACATAACGCATTGAAACACTGATAATCTAGGAACACCATCCACCCTTCCTCATACACTATGCCACAAACTTCTCTTATATAACGTGTTTTAAGAAAAATCACCAGCTTATACCTTCATCTATTGGAAGTATTGACTGCTACTGTCCTGCACTGTGTGTATTCACAATTTTGGAGATATGACTGTGCCATCTCACTGGGCCAATGTGGGTGGAGTTTGCTGTTAAGATGAATGACAGACCTGAGATATGATTGGTCTTCAGTGAGTTTGGTGAAACATACTGAGTGTAGGAACAAAATTTGCCTTGGTTCAGGACTCCACTCCCTCCAGAGCAAGGACAAAGGCACCACAGCACCTTGGCAAGAAGTCATGGAGAGGCACCTGGGGGTTCTGCTGGGGCTTCTGTGGGCCCAGGTTTGCTGTGAGTTCGGGAGTCCCAGATGGGGAGCTGGGGAGTGTTACATAGCCCACGGGGGATCAGGGGCAGGGAGAGGAGAGAGGGCGGGCGGAGGGGGAGCTGACACAGAGCTCCTACTTTGGTGTTTCTTGGGATACTGTACACGTTTGAAAACTACATCAGTCTCCCCTGGTGACCTCATATGTGTTTGTTTTTCTCTTCCATGCAGGGGTGAGAGGGTTGAATGTGGAGCAGAGTCCTTCAGCCCTGAGCCTCCAGGAGGGAACCAGCTCTTCTCTGAGGTGCACTTTTTCTACCACAGCGCTCAGTGTGCAGTGGTTCCGACAGAATCCCAGGGGCGGCCTCATCAGTCTATTTTATTTAGGTTCAGGGACGAAGCACAATGGAAGGTTAAGCTCCACACTGCATTCTAAGGACCTGTACAGTACCCTGAACATCACAGCCTCCCAACTGGAGGACTCAGCCACCTACCTCTGTGCAGTGCCAGCACAGTGCTGCCAGGTGATCTGCAGCCTGTACCCAAACTGCAGCTGGGCCTGTAGCCCCACCCCTTCCACGGGCAGGCATGTTGCCCCACATTAGGCTTTGCACATCTTTGAGTTTTCAAATTTATGTTCCAGCATTTTTTTTTTCTCCTAAATTTAGACTCTTCAGTACTGTCATTTCATTTGATTTCCTGCCCTTTTTCTTCCCAGAAATATCTTTCCAGGTAAAAAGCTTTAACGTTTAACAATTAAAACAATTGATAAAGATACTAATATCCAATGTCGTCCTAAAATGGATCCCCTTGCAGGTAATATATATATATAACACATAACATACTCTGCTGGAAAAGGCTTGGAAAAATATAACGTCATCAAGAAGCAGAAAGAAATGATTAATTTTTATTTTAGATGACAGATTTTTCCTTCAAGGAAAAAGAAAGGAGCCTATGTAATAGTTTTTAAAGTTTCTATTAGGCTTATCAACTCTTGAAAATAACAAATGTAAGAAAAATAATTTGTTTGAAGATCACGAACTCAATTTAGATTATCACATATATTATGTATTTCAGTACTGATATCGCCCTGTAAATAAGTACTCTTTTTCCTTTCATGCCTGAATAAAGTGAGGATTGTAGAGCACAAATGAATTGTATGAGCCCACAATATTCCTAAATTAGTGAAGTTTGGGTGACATGAGAACTTGCATCCTGAGCTACCTGGTATGGAACACTGTTTGGCATCATCTAATTGACAGGATTTCTATTGATACATTTGTACAACAAGTTTACATACATCACTAATAAAAAATATCCATTTAGGTAATTTCTATTTTTAAAAATTAAATTACAGGGGTAATGTTGGTTAATACGATTATGAAAGTCTTAGGTGTACAATTCTATTATACAATGTCTGTATATTGTATTTCATGTTCACCACCCAGACTCTCGTCTCCTTCTGTCACCATGTATTTGACCCCTTTACCCTGTTCATCGTTCCCCCAACCTCCTTCCCTTCTGGTAACCACCATTCTGTTGTCTGTGTGTATAAGTTTGTTTATCTGTTTTGTTTGTCATTTGTTGCTTTCTGTTTTATGTCCCACATATAAATGAAGTCATATGGTTTTTGTTCTTTCCATCTGACATTTTCACTTAACATGACACTCTAAACATCATCCATGTTATTGCAAAAAGCAATATTTTATCCTTTTTATGGCTGAGTAGTATTCCATTTTTCCTATGTACCACGACTTCTTTATCCAATTATCTGTTGAAGGACAGTTAGGTTGTTTCCATGTCTTGTGAGTAATGCTGAAATGAATGTAGGGCTAGAGTACCAAATGATTTCATTCAATAGATTTCACCAGGTGGAATCTAATGAACAAAATAAACTAACAATCAAAATAAAGACAGAATCATAGAGAGAGACTATACTAAAACCTGTGGGAGGGAATTGGTGGGCTGGTTTGGGGTGGAGGAATTGAGCAAAAAAGAAAAAAGAGAAAAAAACACTCATGGACATGGACAACAGTGTAGTGATTATGGGGGAGGGGAAGTAGGAAAAGAGGGAGGATGGTATGAGTGGGATAAATGGTGATGAACAGAGACTTGGGGTGGTGAACACACAATACAGAGTACAGATGATGAGTGGTGGAATTGTGTACCTGAAACTTGTGTGATTTTGTTAGCCAGTGTCACCCCAGTATATTCAAATAAAGGAAAAAATAGCTCCTACTGAGGAAGACCATAAAAATTATATAAAAATTCTAGAGTTTCAAAAACGCTTAAATATCTGCTGCCCCCATCTTATTTTATAAAGACAGAGACAAAACCCAAGATGCAAATATGGAACAATTAGTAATTGAGTTGGGAGTAGAAAGAAATTAGATTATCTCACTTCCTCTTTAGCATTCTTTATTCTGGTTCCATCTTGCAGGACCATATTTCTGAGCAAAGAGAAACTGTGTAATGCCAGCCCAGCTACTTAGATCTCTGCAGTCTGGGTGTGGGAAAACATGGTCAATCATTTGAAAATTGGAATAGAGAATTCCAATTTGTATAGCTGTTTGATAACTTGGGAAGGAAAGGAGACTAAGGCTGAGCCCCGGTGACTGTATTAGTAAGCAGTGCATCACTCACTGGCTTCTGTAAGAGGAAGCCAAAGGTGATGGTGTCATCTTCAACACACAGATGTATTTCTAAGGACTTTCCTGGAAGTAGCAAATATATTCATTCTCCCAAGTGGACATTCCCTTAAGGCAGGGTATGAGTATAACAAGAATAAATCACACATTTTCAGCAAAAACAGTAATTGGAGTTGGAAATCTCATGCAGCTTGAAGTCCATGGAGATGCTAGATAAAGGCTTTCCAGGTCAACACATTAATAATAAGTAAAACAATATCCTACGAAGTAATCATGACACTGTGAATATTGCCCAAGGGCTGGCTGTATCTGTGCTATGGTTAATACAAGAAACACTGGTTTTCATATGAATGGTCACTTTTGCACCATTTCTTTTAGTTCTGTATGCCATATCTCAAAAAGGCAAATATTGACCTAAATATCTGTCTCTAAAAAGAGGAAAATATGCCCCCCAAAATGTTGAGAAATCATATTGTAGGGCAATGAGTGAGAGAATGGAAGATCTTCAAAACTAGGAAGTTTTATCTACATAAAAACATACATTATATACTGTATATTCACCTATATTTTATACTGGAGGCCCGGTGCATGAATTTCATGCATGGGTAGGGTCCCTAGGCGGGGTGATCTGTGGGGCGACAGGCAGGGTGATCAGGGCCCCTCCTCGCACCTGCCTTGGCCTGGTGCTGCCCGCTCACCTGTTCCACCATCCTGCCATGGTGCTGCTCTCATTGGTGATCATTGGGGGCAGCATTGCCTCTATTGCTGCTCACTGCCAGTGCAGCGTCACCGATGCCAACTATGGTCCACGTTGCCCTGCTGGTCAGCGCCCGTTTAACTCTCAGTTGGTCAAACATCTGCCTAAGGGGACAATTTGCATATTAGCCTTTTGTTATATAGGATATTGATCTTATATTCTTCACCACAGCTGTCTTTATAAATCTTTAAGGGTTTGAGATTTGGAAGAAAGATCTGATTTATTTGTAATTCCAGAGGAACAGAGAGTTAAAATCACAGGAAAGGAGCTCCACTTCTGGAAATGAGGTCGTCTTGGTTTTCCAGGGACCATTTCTCATGACCAGATCTTTCGGTTAAGTGTCTGTTTGTCCCTTAGTAGACACCGGTGAAGTTAACTTTCCACTAGATTTATTCTCACAGAAGTAATTCATAAAGTTTCAAGAAAATAAAGTGGACAAGAAGGGGTTTTGGCAGAGAAAGATAATTCTGGAACTTCACAGGCGTGAGGGACATTATCAATGTCTTGGGGAAAGAACATTGTAGTGGAGTTTGGAAATAAAGTGATAGGTTATGGAATTTGAGCCAGCAATGGCCAGGGGAGTAGGAGTATATGCTAGAGGAGTGGGCCTATACTTTAGAAGAAATTTCATTAATGATATGAGTCAGTATTTGCACTTTAGGATATACCACCCATTTTGATAGGAGAAAATGAAGCCACTTCAGGAATCAACATACATGTGTTTATATTTTCTGAATCTGCATGCTGATGTTTTCTCAGATGCAGTATTCTTTCAATATTTTGAAGAATATAAAACATAGAATTGGAAAAGATTTCTTAAAGCATGTCAGATTTCTCATTGCAAACCAACCCAATCTATGGGTCAAATTGTTTCTTATGGTTGAAATATAATAACCCATGGAAGATATCCCCTGCTCCTTTATCAACTAGATTAAATGTTTTTCTTTTCATCATGGTCATTACTGATGGAAGGTGCCTGATTTTGACTGTTGGTCCTGTCAGTTCTCTGGGAATAGCAAGATCACAGGCAAGACCAGATTAGAGGAGCAGCGTGAGCGAGTAGGCACTTGAAATATCGAGTGATTTCCTCCCTTGTACTCTGCTGTTTGACTTACATGTTCCTTTTTAAAAGAGTTTTTATGCATAACAGAAAATGATGATGACAGAATTACCTAAAAAGGAATGTTTTATATTTTCTTTGTTTAAGAGAGTGCTTCCCTGATTTCAAACATGTAAACCCGGGCCATCGTTGAACAAATACCAGCAGCATCTGCCTCTTTACAACATATTAACAACGACTCAGCAGTGTGCCGGGATAGAAATCTTGATCTCTACATTCTTCCTTAATATCTTATTTAAAAGTTAATTAGTTTCACTTATTGCTGACTTTGTTTTTCCAGACTACGTTTATTGGATATTAGATTTTGCTAATTCTTTTTTAAAATTTCTTCATTGATTAAGGTTTCACATATTTGTGCTCATCCCCCCATTTTCCTCCCGAACCTTTCCCCACGATGCCCCCACCCCCTGTTGTCCGTGACCACTGGTTAGACGTATATGCATGCATACAAGTCCTTTATTGCTGCCTTTGCATGTCTGAGTCTCTCAGGAAACAGGGTAAGAGCATTTAACAGCAAGTTCAGTAGTTGTGAATGTAACCACAAGATGGCAGTGCACCTCTGCTGATGCAGGACCTGTGGAGGGGCATTTTAGTGGATTCTGAATGACAGGCTTTGGCAGAAGCACAGCCTTTTTCCTATTGGCTGGGTAGAATGTGAGAAGCCCCTCTGACTGCCAGGGAAGGAGGGATAACTTGACAACAGCAGTAGCTCCCCTCGCTGTGATCGCAGGTCCACAATTGACCCTGAGTGGGAAAAATGATGAAGACGTCCATTGGAGCTTTGTTCATGTTCCTGTGGCTGCAGCTGGGCTGTGAGTTGAGGATTTATGGGAAACAATACATTAGTGGATATTCTTTAGAAGCCAACAATGGCTTTATTCAGGCTTCCTTAGTTACTGTGGAAAAAGAAAATTCGGAAGCATAACGATCTGATTACTCTTTCTCTGACTCTTTCTTTCTGCATAGGGGTCAGCCATGGAGAGAAAGTGGATCAGCATCCTTCCACCCTGAGTGTCCAGGAGGGAAACACCGCTGTTATCAACTGTTCTTATTCCGACAGTGGCTCAAGCTACTTTCCTTGGTATAAACAAGAACGTGGAAAAGGTCCCCAGTTCATTATAGACATTCGTTCAAATAAGGACACAAACGCAGCTGAAAGACTCACTGTTTTCTTGAATAAGAAGGCCAAACATCTCTCCCTGCACATCGCAGACACCCAACCTGGAGACTCAGCCGTCTACTTCTGTGCAGCGGGTACACATTGCTTCCCAGGCACCTGCATCCTGTACACAAACCTGAGAGGGGGGCAGCCCCCTCTGCCTTGGATAGACCTTCAAGAGTAGCATTTGTCTTATTGCTTATTCACAAATGGAGAATAATGTGTTGGTATAAACACACTAAATAAGAGGTCAGTTTCAAGATGACCCAGAAAGGGTTAGAACATATGGTTGGGTGATTGTTGCATAATGAATTCTTGAAGTGAGTTAGTAATGTTTAATTTTGAAACTTAGGCTTTAAAGATGACTTTATATTTGCTATTCAAACTCCCCTCCACATCAAAAACTCCTTAGTGCCAATATCAAAATCTTTATTATGATTGGGCTTTCAAATGTTGTGTTTTGAAAACAGCATTTATTATTTTTTTCTGATTATAAATTATTACATACCAATTATAGAAAATATGTATAATACAAAAATGCAAAATTGATAATTATGTAAGCAGATAACATTGCTAACAGTAAAATTACATTTCCATCCACTTTTAGTGTATTTTTTCATTGAATTGAATATCTTAAACTGAGGATTTCCATTTCATCAAGGCTTCTCCTGCAACACCTGCTATTTAATAGTTCTGTGAGAAATTTTAGTAAATTACAGATTTATATTAATTTTCTTCTACATTTGTGACAAAAATGTGACTTTTTAAAATGTGTTCTGACCACTTTATTGTGAAAAAAATGTGACATGTTTTTTCAGAGCCCAGTGGTGGTATGCACTATGTGTGTTTGAGGAATCCAGGATAGGACATGATTTTAGAAAGTGAGCTTCTGATTAAACACAAAGCAATTCTCTTTTACCAAATTCTGTACATATTTGTTCACACATATGCTCTAATAGATTTAAAAGAAAGAGTTGTATATTATTCACTGCTATAGCCTCAGTATTCAGCACTAACTTTCCCACATAGTTGATAATCAGTAGATGTTTGTTAAAGATAGAAAGGTGAGTTCTGGTATTTACTCATAATTTTAATTTAAGCTTTGTGATAGAATTAAATTTATATACTGATTTGTGAGGATCAAGACTCTTAATGTGTGTGTTTGATTATTTCATTATTTAAGAACATATAGTTTCTTTCTGTTTATACTACATATCTTTCTCAATATAACTCTTATTTTAAAGCAATTAAATCTATTCCTAGACTTGACATATTTTGCTCCCATTATGATTCAAATCTTTTTTTCTGGGCTATACAGGGAAATATTTATAAGTATTTATTAGCTACTTTACTATTATTAGTGGAGTGCACAAAAGCATTAGATGAATGGATAATTTACAGATAGCTTGTGACCAATCTCCTTGCCTCATCTTCATGTTTCAACTGCATAAACATTACTAACCACAACCTTTTTAAAAAAAGTTACTTCTTTTAATGTTATGGATATAAATGGAATGAAAAATGTTGATTAATCATTAATTTCCCAATTATCCTACCTGTGGTCCTGGGTAGGTTATTTTCAAGATCTCTTATATTCTTCCTAAAGAATTGGTGACTGATGTGGTGAGATAATTGCTCTTGGCTGAGTTATGGTTGTCAGTTATTAGTTGTTTTTTTCTTCTAAGGAAATGCATCACATGCAACCAGATGCATAACATGGGAACAAGAAAGGCTAGTATTGTAGCCCAGCACCTCAATGACTTTCATTATCTCCTCACTGTAACCACTAGCTCCAGTCCAGTGAAAGCAAGGTGCCTGTTGATTGATCCATTGCCTGGAAGACAGGGAGTGGGATGCATGATGCATGACTTTTATTTTATTGGTTTATTCTTCCTAAACCAAGTCAGAAGTGAGGGAGGGAGGGCACAATTACTATGGACTTAACTGCTTTATCACATATACATGGGAATTGTTTTATGAAAGAAAAAATCCTCTGGTCGCAGATGCAGAGTCAGTACATACTTAGACTCATTCAGACTTTAAACCTTCACTGCAGTATTGGTTTTCTCCCTTTTCTGGACAATTCACTACAAACATTATTATGGACTGTTTTTCATCCTGCAAAAGCAGACAGTGTGTTGACAGCTTCCTTATTGCTTGCTATCCCTAGGGTGGTGTTGACTGCTCAAATTTGTGTCATTTCACCCAGTCCTGCAGAGTGGGTCCCTTTCTGAGACTACAAACTAGCCATCTGTAGAGGCTGACACTTGTTGCCCCACTGTGTGCACTGGTAGCTGTCCACCAAGTGGAATGGTGTTTGGGTGAAGCATTGAGCATTGGGGGTGCTCGTGGACCAGTTGTGGGAATCTGCAGGCAAGTGTCCCCAGCATCTATCTCATGAGTAGGTTCCTGATGTCATCTGTCTGTGCTGCAGTTATGGGATCTGTGTGCCTTTAATGCCCACTGAGAGCCCTGGATGCTGTTCTCCTAGGTGCTTGCCACTTCCCAGCTGGGCAGCACACCTCAGTGTATGGATGGGGCAAGAATCTCTTTGATGAGGCCAGTCTCTTTGGCAGCTTCCCCTAAAGTTGGGAGAGCCAGGGGCTCACTCGCATACTCTCACTGTCTCCTATGGGAAAAATCAAAGGCCCAGAAGATTCCTGTTGGCACTGCACTATGCTGCACAGGGGAAGGTGTGACTAGGGAAAAATGAAATCAGTACTCTTACCCTTTAACATGCTACCAATCTCAGATGTTTTTGTTCTCACAATGTGCTTCTCACACAGTGTAACTTCTGTGCTTGGTTCCTGAACTTCTCCACAGGCATTCTATTTAGTGTATAATTGTAAAAATTGTGTTTTTTTGGGGGGGAGGGTGGTAGAAAATGCCCATTTAACTATTTTGATCTCAATATTCAAAACAAATTTTAAATACTCATCAAGGATATGTTTTTTTTTTATTTGAGAGAGAGGGAGAGAGAGAGATAGATAGAAAAATAGATGTAAGAAAGAAACATTAAGCAGTTGTGTTTGTAGGGAACCCTACTTGGATCAATCCTGCAACCTAGTGCCCCAACCGGTTTTGCTGAAGGGATAGAGCATGGGCCTGTGGACTCAAGGGTCCTACTTTTGATTCTGGTCAAGGGCATGTACCTTGGTTGCGGGCACATCTCCAGTGGGGGGTGTGCAGGAAGCAGCTGATTGATGTTTCTCTCTCATCGATGTTTCTAACTCTCTTTCCCTCTCCCTTCCTCTCTGTAAAAAAATCAATGAAATATATATTTAAAAAACCCTGCAACCTAGGAATGTGCCAGTGAGGAGTGTGGTTGCAGTCCAGGTGAAAAAAAAAGAAGAGATTAAGAGGTACAAATTGGTAGTTATAAAATAGTCACTAGGATGTAAAGTACAGCATAAAGAATATAGTAAAAAAAATTGTAATAACTATGAGTGGTACCAGGTTGGTACTGAAAATATCAGAGAGAACACTTTGTAAAGTATATGATTGTGTAACCACTGTACCACACACTTGAAATGAAAACAAAATAATATTGAACATAAAGGGTAATTGAAAAATAAAATTAAAAAAGAGTTGGTTAATGCAAAAGGAAGTTTGAGTTGGGTGAGACTCTCAGCCAATACATAGAAAGTTCGATGTGACCCACAGCAACGTGCTGCACCAGAAACCCTGTTTCCTGTTCTGGGGCAGCAGCAGCACATAGCTCAGCATTTCTTCTCTCCATCTGTCAGTCACCTTGAAGAACCCTAACACTGAAGAAGGAAAAGAAGATATTTTCCACCTAGTCGAAGAACGTTAACATGATGGTCTCCGGCCTTCTGAGGGTGGTCATAACTTCAATGTGGCTAGGTAAGGATGCCCCAGTGGGAATGGATCTTCTCTGTGGCCTACAACAAAGGGTACAGGTAGTCTTTTATGAGTACCCTGGGAAGTAAAGCTGGCCAGGTGTAAAAAACATTCTTTCTGTGTGGTACATCTACACAATGTAATACTACGCTATAAAAAAGAAGGAAGTTTTACCATTTGCAACAGCATGGATCGAACTGGAGAGCATTATGTGAAGCGAAATAAGCCAGTCAGAGAAAGATAAATATCACTCATATGTGGGATATAATGATCAACATAATTTGATGAACAAAAATAGAGCCAGAGGCAAATGCTAGGGGAAGTGGGGGGTGGGTTTAGAGACCAACCAAAGGACTTGTATGCATGCATATTAGCATAACCCATGGACACAGACACAGGGGCAGTGGGGCCTTGACTGGGGTGGGAATGGCTGGGGTGGGGGAGGGTCAATCGGGGAAAAAGGAGACATATATAAAAAACTTTTCTTTTTTCTGTCCCACCTCACTTATCCCATAACCTTCTGTTTGCATTTTATTTTTCAGGATCCAGTATTGCCCAGAAGGTAACTCAAGGCCAACAAGCAATACTGGTGCAGGAGAAGGAGGCTGTGAGCCTGGATTGCACATATGGCACCAGTGTTCCAAGTTATAGCCTGTTCTGGTACAAGCAGCTCAGCAGTGGGGCGATGATTTTCCTTATTCGTCAGGACTCTTACAACCAGCAAAATGCCACAGGAGGCCGCTACTCACTGAATTTTCAGAAAGCAAAGAGTTCTGCCAACCTTGTCATCTCAGCTTCACAGCTGGAGGACTCTGCAGTGTATTTCTGTGCCCTGAGTGAGCCCACAGTGAGAGGCATGTTAGAAGGGGGTGTACCCAAACCCCAGGGCTCTGCTTCGTGCATCCACCTGCTGCAGGGACCAACCCGGGGAATTGTAATCACAGACAGGAAGTGGCCAGGGCTGTGGCAGCACAGGTGTAGGTAGGGATAGAGGGAAAACACTCTATGAAAATACCTCTCTAGGTTCATGAATCATGTATAGAGTTATCATTCATCAAAAACATCCATATCTTTGAAAGTTTGGGTTGAAATTGTTTATTGGAGACAAAGAAGAGCCACAACAAACAACTTACCATTTGGTGACAGATTGAGCTAGAAGAATTGACTAAGGAAATTCAGAAACATCTGACTCAAAAATCAGTAAAACTATGTAAAATTGTCATATTTTTCCTATCAATTTGTTCAATAAATATTTATTGAGTATATTTTATTTTAAAGGCATTGTTTTTAATAACAAAGGCTATGAAGTCTTTCTGTTTTTCTTTTTTTTACATTATGCTCTTTTATATTGTTTAATGCGCTAGTTTAATTTATAATTGTTAGCTGATGTAAGGTATCCTCATTGACTTTCTAAGGTGCCTACTATGTGACAGACTTGGTGTTCTTCCATCTTATTAATACTCTAGCATGGAAGAGCTCATTTCAGATTTACCTGCCTCCCACCAGGCTTATTCATAAAATGATCAATAATTAGTGGCTCCAGGGAAACATTATGAAGACGCAGATTGTGAATTATTTTTTTCTACTCTTATCCTTAACCTTACCACCCTTCTAAAAGCTTTTTGCCATCATGTTGCACGTTTGCACACTTCCTTGCCCTCTTCCTTTGTTTTAACAATCTGAAATCCTCATTCTCTAATATTTCCTCCTTCTATGTCTAATCCCATTATCTTAGTGCCTTATAGTTTGAATGGTAATGGGTGTTTCATAAGTGGCCTTGTATTGTACTCACTCTTATGTTTACACTAGAGGCCCGGTGCATGAAT
Source organism: Corynorhinus townsendii (assembly GCA_026230045.1). NCBI lineage: Eukaryota > Metazoa > Chordata > Mammalia > Chiroptera > Vespertilionidae > Corynorhinus > Corynorhinus townsendii. The sequence continues at coordinate 158,024,882 of JAPDVU010000001.1, read as the reverse complement.
TTGTGTATGGGTAGGGTCTGGCGAGCCTGCCTTGATCTGGGTGATCAGGCTAGGCTGGCTGTGGGAAGGGACTAAGGGCAGTTGGCAGGCTGGCCCTGCCCACTGGTCGAACTCCAGGTCGAGGGGACAATTTGCATATTAGCCTTTTTTTATATCGCACTTGGAAAGCAGATGTGCACAGTAGAAATCAGAAAAGGAGTGTCTTTAAAATTTTTAAGTTATTAACATTTTGCCATTTTTATGTATATTTTTACCATTTTAGGTGTACAATCGAGTCATATCAAGTATGCTTACATTGTCAATAAAGAAGCACCACTATCCTTTCTCTAGAACTCTATTCATCTTGAAAAAGGGATAATTTCTACTCCTTAAACAGTAACACTTGATTCCCCCTATTCCTCCACCCCTGGCAACTACCATTTGAGTTCTCATTCTATCAATTTCACTTTTCAGATGTCTCATAAAAGTGGACTAATGCACTGTGGGTCACACTGTAACTTATTTCATCTACTATTATATCCTAGTATAATGTACCGTGTTGCAGCATGTGTCAGAATTTCTTTCATTTTTAAGCCTAATATTGCAGGGTAGGTATATATCACATTTTGTTTATTCATTCATCTGCTGATGGGCATTTGTGCATTTCTGTTGCTTCCAACATTTTGTGGAAAAATGTATATACATATATCAACACTTAGGGTATAAAAATGTTTTTTAGAAATTTATACTGGATAATTTGAAGAACTATGGTGTAGGCTGCTCTATTACAAGCAAGTTTAAAGGAACAGAAAAAGGGAGTGATAACTAGCCATGTAGGAAGTTTCCATTTCCTGTAGATTCACAAAAGTCTGGAAGAGTGTGACACCTTTGCTACAGTGTATTGCTCAAGTCAAGTGTCTACTGCTTGGTCTAAAAGGAATTGTCAAGACACTACCTAGTGGTCTGCCCCTTAATTGCAGTTTGTGTCCTTATATTTTCTTCTCTTTTTTCTGTGAAAAAGCCAAACCAGCAATTATTTCATTCTTTGTTGTTAGTCCCTTTTGCATACATAAAGAACGTGTTAACATACTGTCTTGAGATATTTCAAAGGCTGAAGAAATAATTTTTCTATCCTCTAGGCTTGCTCTCAAATTTTCTCTGAAAATAATTAGTGGTGAAAAACCAGGAAACAGATTTTTGCTATCAGAGGAAACTGTATTAAAAACTGCATTCTAAGCAGTTGGGAACTTTGTCTCATTATTTGTTGAATGGAAGAATTACATGTTCTTTAATATTTTGTTGTGACAATTTATTGATAGCGTATACAAAGAGACTGATAATCAACAGTTGATCAATTAATGACAGTAATCTCAGTAGGTACAGAAAAAGCATTTGACAAATCCAGCCTCTGTTCCTCATTACAAATTCCAGTGAATCCGGAAACCAAGGCAATTTCTCCAACTTCATAAAAGGCCTCCACAAAAACCTACATCAAATGTCATACTTGATGGGGAAAGACTGAATGCTTCCCCCTAAGCTCAAGAATTTTGGCTCATATCTATTGTATTTAATATTGTACTAGATGTTCTAACTAGTGCAATAAGGCAAGAGAAAAATATAAAAGACATACAATTAGAAAAGTAAGAAGCGAACCTATCTTAGTTCACAGACATCATAATTGTCCAGTAGACAATCCAATGGTGTCTACAAAAATGCTACTAAAACAAACAAGTTAAACAAAGTCAAATGTACACGTATCATATGATATAGTCATTCCCCTCTCCGATATTGACCACAGAGAAATGAAAGCATATGTTTTAAAAAAAATTGTACACAGAAATATTCATAGCAACTTTATTGCTTACAACCCCAAACAAGGGCTAATGAAAATGTACATCAATAGGTGAATAAATAAACAAATTGTTTTATCTTTTGGTGATGGAATACTTATTACTCAGCAACAAAATGGAATGAAACAAAATGGAATGAAACGTACTCATGAGACCATGGAAGAATTTCAAAACAATTATGCAGAGAGAAAGAAGCCAGACAAAAGAGCACAAATGAGTCCATTTACACTAAATTATAAAATATGCAAACTAATATGTGACAGAGATGTTGCCTGAAAACAGGAATAGGTAGTGGGAACAAGGTTGAGGGAAGGATTACAAAGAAACATGGGGAAACTCTGGGGGAGATGTGTATGTTCATCATCTTGATTGTGGTAACGGATTCACAGTAGCTATAAATGTATAATCTTATAAAACTGTTTACATTCAATAGGTGCAATTTGTTTTTATGAAATCATGGATTTAAAAAGCCATTAAAATAAAAATGTAACAAATATCTCCCCTTAATGTTGTTTTAAGTTTTCTTGTGTGACACCAAATGCAAAATAAATCTCCTATAGGTTCTCATTTGCTTTAAAATACTTTTTTTTAAAAATATACGTAACAACTTTCTGTATCCATGTGCTGTACTGTTTACTTTCAACCCAGCATCTTCTCAACTTATTTTATTTTTCTCCTTGTATAACAGAATAGAAGTTTGTGGCTGCTTTTTCAAATTCCTTTCAAGCATGGTTTTCTGGCAGGTTCTGACATTATATCTTAGAAGGTGGAGAAGAATATATGTATCTGGGTCTGAATTTCTTTTTAAAAGAGATAGAGATAGAGAGAGAGAGAGAAAGATATCAATTTGTTGTTCCACTGATTTATGCATTCATTGGTTAATCCTTGTATGTGCCCTGATTGGGGTGAGATCTGCAACCTTAGTTTATCAGGGGGATGCTCTAAGTAACTGATTACCAGGCAGGGATGGACCTGAATCGATTAAGTCCACATCTGAGAGAGTATTCACATGTTCACTCAGACGACTCATGAAGTCCCTTGACCTGAATCTGTGTAGAGAGAATTCCAGGAAACAGCTTGAAATAAGCTTCCAACTACATGTCCACAAATAAATGCTTGCAGGGCCTTGCAGAAAGATGTGGCTTTCTCTAGAACTTTATCCTAATAACCTTCAGAGGTTTTTTGTTTTGTTTTGTAAAATGAATGGTCATAAATAGAGAACTAAAAAAGTGCTTGCTTTTGCTGCTGGAACTTCATAAAAATGACTAGTTTGTTTATTTGTTTAAAATACGTTTTTATTGATTTCAGAGAGAAGAAGAGAGAAGGAGAAATAGAAACATTTATGAAGGAGAAATATTGATTGACTGCCTCCTGCATGCCCTCTGGTGGGGATCAAGCCCAAAACCTGGGCATGTGTCCTGACTGGGGATTGAACTGATGACCTTCTGCTGCATGGGACAAGGCTCAAGCAACTGACCACATGGCCGGGCAAAAATGACTAGTTTTAAAAAACTTGTGTAGCCATAGGGACATTTCCCCATGCTGATCCCAGCGCTTTCTCTCTGGTCTTTGAGAACCACCTTGGTCTAGGACAGTTACCACAAATGAAATCTTAGAAATAGGTATAGGGCTGGCTGCAGCAAAACCACCTGCGGGAACTCTAAAATTTTCATATTCGTGGGTCTCAGTCCTGGAAGTGTTTCATGAAATTCATGTTGAGATCCCAGAATCTGCCATGTAAAATCACTCACACACTGATTCTATTATCAGCTGTTGTATGAATATCAGCTGGTGTATCTTCCACAATTTGATAGCTGATAAAGAGGAGAGTTCTAGTTTATGCTCCAGGCTTTTGATACAAATCCTCAGCTCCTGGTCTACCTGTGGGGGAACATTATTTGATTAAAGTTAAAGTCTACAGAATGTGGCAGATAGATGGTAGTAGAAAGCATTTTTTAAAATTTATTTTATTTTTATTGTTGACAGTATTACAGATGTTCTCCAATTCTCACCCTGCTGAGTCCCCCTCCTCTAAGCCCCTGCCTCACCCCATGCCTTCCCTACACTATTGTCTGTGTCTGTTGGTTATGCATATATGTACAAAAGTTCTTTGGTTAGTCTCGTCCTAACATCCTGTTCCCCAATCCCCCTCAGAAATATGTTAGCCTGTTCTATGAATTCATGCTTCTGGATCTGTTTTGTTAGACAGTTTATTATGCTCTTTATACTCCACATATAAGTGAGATCATGTGATATGTGTCTTTCTCTGACTGGCTTATTTCACTCAGTATAATATTCTGCAACTCCATCCATGCTGTCACAAAGGGTAAGAAATCCTTTTTTTGATGGCTTCATAGTATTCGTTGGTATAAATGTATCACAACTTTTTTTTATCCACTCATCCACCGATGGGCAGTTGGGCTGTATCCAGATTTTAGCTATTGTAATTTGTGCTGCTATGAACAGAGAGGTGCACATATTCTTTGTGATTGGTGTTTTGGCATTATTAGGTATATTCCCAGAAGTGGGATCCCTGGTTAAACAGCAGTTCCATTTTTAATTTTTTTGAGGAAACTCTATACTGTTTTCCGCAGCGGCTGCACCACTCTGCATTCCCACCAGCAGTGCACTAGGTTTCCCTTTTTCCTCCATCCTCAATAGCTACTTTTTGTTTGTTGATCTATTGATGGTAGCCATTCTGGCACGTGTGAGGTGATACCTCATAGTAGTTTAAATTTACATCTCTCTGATGACTAGTGACTTTGAGCATTTTTTTCATATGTCTATTGGTCATCTGTATGTCTTCTTTGAAGAAGTGTCTATTCAGGTCTGTTGCACATTTTTTAATTGGATTGTTTGTCTTTTGTTAAGTTGTATGAGTTCAAAGTTGGAGGGATCACAATTCTTGATATCAAATTATACTAAAAACTTTTGTAATCAAAACAGCCTAGTACTGGCACTAGAACAGGCATGTAAACCAATGGACCAAAACAGAGACTCCAGATATCAACCCACGCCAATATGATCAATTAATATTTGACAAAGGAGGCAAGTGCATATAATAAAGACAGTCTCTTCAATAAGCGGTGTTGGGAAAATTGGACAGGTACATGCACAAAACTCATATTATACACAGGAATAAATTCAAAATGGATGAAAGACTTAAATGTAAGACACAGAACCATAACAATCCTAGCAGAAAACATAGGCAGTAAACTGCAGACATCTCACATAGCAGAAATTTTGTCGATGCATCTCCTAGGGCAAAAGAAACAAAGGAAAAATAAATACATGGGGCTACATCAAACTGGAAAGCTTCTGCACAGCAAAAGAAGCCATCCTCAAAATGCAAAGGAAACCCAGTGTAGGAGAAAATACATTCACCAAGGTTACATCTGATAAGGGGTTAATTTCCAAAGTAGAAAGCCTTTTTTATGCTAGATCTGCATCAAGGCTATAGGGTTAGTACTCCTGGCCTGACTCACATTGCTTAGTTATCTTATGTTGGAATGAAAAAAATAGTAGGACATTAAGATAGTGAGCTGAGATCACTCTTTATTGATTTTCTAACTTCAATTATGATGTTTCTTCTGTCTCAGATTCATACTTAAAAAATGATTCTGAAATTCGTTTTTTTCTCCTGAAAATTTTTATTCAAAAGATAGCATATCTTACAATTGTTTATATTTTAAGACTGAGGAAATATTGTATGTGATGTAGTGGTGCATTTTCAATGAAAGACTGCTTATTTCAGTTCAATTTAGCAAATCTTTAGTAGACACGTAATAAATGTCAGTCATTGTTCTATATTGGGGTACAGTACTGAAAAGTGAAGACTCATTCAATAAAGACTTTGTATTATTTCCTCTGATTTCAACCCCAAATCCTTTCTGATTTAGTGGATTCTAGGCAGGCCCACAACAGTTACATGAGAATATATAGTACCGCATTAAAATGCTCACAAAATGGCTATCTTCCAACTGCAGGAATACCCTGCATGCTCTGTTAAAGTACTTCCATGTCAGATATTGTCCTAAGGAAAGAAAAAAGACCTGAGAGCTTAGGATAGTCATTGTTTAGATTTCTAAACGCAGCTGAAAACTGGCATGTGCCTCTTAAAGTCACAGATGAGAACTGCTATTTGCGCAGTAACCTAAGAAACATTTCAGGCCCTGTCCACCAGGGGGTGCAGCTTCCCAACACAAACACAAGTCCTGTGTTAAATGCAGGTTTAGATTTGTAATGTCGCGGTGACTTCAGCATTTCTTCATGTTAAGAGTCAAGAACATTATTTAGATGATACTGTAGAGATGAAGCCTTCTCTGGGCTTAGTGACTGTGGTACTCTTAGTGCTTGGTAAGTAACACATGAAGCTGTTAAAATATGGATTATTTTTTCTATTATGTCAGCAAATTCTTTAACTTTAATTCTATTGAAGAGCTTCATGCCCAAGGTGACAGAGTTCTCTTTTATTTTTTCCTCAGGACGAACCCATGGAGACTCGGTGACCCAGACAAAAGGCCAAGTGACTCTCTCAGAAGGGGCTCCCCTCACTGTGAACTGCTCCTATGAAACCACACAGTACCCTGCTCTTCTCTGGTATGTTCAGTATCCCGGAGAAGGTCCACAGCTCCTCCTGAAAGCCACAAGGGTCAATGAGAAAGGAAGCAGCAAAGGATTTGAAGCCACATACCAAAAGCAACCAAATGCCTTCCACTTGGAGAAAGCCTCAGTCCACCAGTCAGATTCTGCCATGTACTACTGTGCGCTGAGTGACACAGTGACAGAAACTGCAGGGGGAGCTGAGCACAAACTCTGAGCAGGGAGCCTGGTTGCTGAGTGTCTGTGACAGTTTGATTCACTCTGGTGCATTTTATTATAAAATATCAAATACAGAGTCCATTTAATAAAAATTTCCAATATTTTATGCACATTAATAGAGTTGTTAGGATAATTAGACTTCCATATGTAAAAGGATATCTAAGACAAAGGAAGGCTTTTATTTAGGAAATAGTGCACTAAAACCTGGAAATAAAAATAATAAATTATTTAAACGTTTAATATATATTATACGTATTGGTATGGCTCTACATTTCTTTTTATGATACAGTTAATGTAATAGGATATTAAAAAGGACCCTCCTAATAAATAAATGCGAGGTTTATAAGCAAGACAGTTAAAGCCTGCCTTGATTCAACTTTTTACTAAGTCCTTGAGCACAGAATTATCACACATAGCTTTTTTAATGCATTTTATTGATTTCAGAGAGGAAGGGAGAAGGAGAGAGACTTAGAAACATCAATGATGAGAATCATTGATCAGCTGCTTCCTGCACAACCCCTACTGGGGATCAAGCCCACAACCCGGGCATATGCCCTTGACTGGAATAGAACCTGGGACCTTTCAGTCCACAGGCCGACACTCTATCCAATGAGCCAAACCAGCTAGGGCAACACACAGTTTTGATGATGAGCGTTTCCCTTCTTCTTTTAATGTGTTTTTAGAGGTTGTAGAAATGAACTTTTAGAAATAGTTCATAAAAGATTCTGAATTGTAAAAGAATGAAGGTTGAGGGACAACTGATAAAAATGTAAAGGTTGTTATTAACAGGTGGCTTCCCTATGCTATAGAATTATCTTAATTTTAGTTTCATCCCCTTCTATAAATCTTAGTTCCTCCTTAATGCTTCATCTCTGACAGTTTTCCTTCCTATCTGAATATTAATTTTTGAACCCCAGTTTTTTTTCTTAGATCTTACCTTGTAGAAGTTAACTGAGTTCCCTAACTTGGTGTTCTCTTGGAGCCCCCTTAGAAGGTCCCTTCAGCAGCATTAACCTTCCTTTGGGATATCTCTTTGGTGGGTGTGGTGGATTCAGTGGGTGGGGTTTCAGTCTTTGTGCTCAGGGCAGCAGGAAGAATCCCATCCTATGTGTTCAACTTTCTTGGTTGTTTTCTTTTAGGATTTTCTCTTAAGTGATATGTAGTAAGATTTTAAAAATCTGATTCAATGAAATGATTGCTTTTTATATACATATTGATTACTGATATATTTGGACTGATTTATAATATTTTGGTTTTGGTCCACATGCTCTTGGTGTTTTCTTTTTATCTGTCTTCTGTTGCATTGAAAAAGATTTTTTTCTCTCTGCTGCTTTGAAAAATGTGACATGTTTTCTTTCCAGTAGCCTTAAATTATTTGTGTGTGTGTGTGTGTCTGTGTGTGTGTGTGTGTGATTCTATAATACTAGATGCCTGGTGCATGAAATTTGTGCACTGGGGAGTGCATCCCTCAGCCCAGCCTATACCCTCTCCAATCTGGGACCCCTCGAGGGATGTCCGACTGCCCGTGTAGGCCTGATTCCAGCAGGATCAGTCCTAAATGGGCAGTCAGACATCCCTCTCACAATCCAGGATTGCTGACTCCCAACTGCTCGCCTGCCTGCCTTCCTGATTGCCCCTAACCACTTCTGCTGCCAGCCTGATCACCACCTAACCACTCCCCTGCCAGCCTGATTGATGCCTAACTGCTCCTCTGTCAGCCTGATTGGCCCTAACTGCCTCCCCTCCCCATAGGCCTGGTCACTCCAAACTGCCCTCCCCTGCATGTCTGGTCCCCCCAACTGCCCTTCCCTGCAGGTCTGGTTGCCCCTAACTGCCCTCCCCTGCAGGCTTGATCACCACCAACTGCTCTCCCTTGCATACCTGGTCCCTCCCAACTGTCCTCCCTGCTGGCCATCTTGTGGCAGCCATCTTGTGTCCACATGAAGGCAGCCATCTTGTGTGTTGGAGTGATGGTCAATTTGCATATTACTCTTTTATTAGATAGGATTTCCCCCTGTATATCTCAGTCCTTGTCCTTCCGAAGACTTTTCCTCTTGCTAATTTACTATCTTTAGAATGATCTCAGTGACTGTTTGAATGAATGACATACTAGCAGCATTTTTGGATAATAATTTCAGATAAAGTTTATCAAATCAGCTAATAAATTATAGTTCCAATGCAAATTAGAAGAATAAAACAGAAAAACATCCAGCATGATAATCAGAACAGTATTCACTCCATTCTCCATCAGAGCCTTTGTCCCCGAACTTTCTCTGCCTGGAGTGATTTTCACCTCCTATCCTCATAGCTTGTTCCTTCACTCTTCCTAGTCTTTGCTCCTAGAGAAACATGCTTACATGTGAATGCAGACCAGTGTTCAAAAAGGTTTGTTGTGGTGTTGTATTTCATAGATAAAACAACAACATATTAACTGTTTGTTCACAGGAGAAGGACTATGTAGACAGTAGTACATCCATAGTGTGGGATATAGTTCAGCAGAAGGACCTATGTGTGTTAACATGAGACTTAAATTTATTATTGAGTTTATAAAACAAGTAACAGGAGGTATGCACAATGTGTCTATTTATATTATAATAACATCTAAATGAAATACTATACTATATAGTTTCCATTGATTTAAACCTATAGTACAAAACCCCCAAACCATCTATTGCAAATTGATCAGGATGAAGAAAGAATTGGAAGAATAAGTGATGGAAGAGTGCAAATTTGGAGCAGTAGTCAAAGGGGATTTTAGTCTATAAGCAATGTTTTATTACTTTTAATAACTCATATATTCATAAATTCCTCCTATTGTTAAAATTAATAATCATTGTCATTATAAAAATCTATTTATATTCTTTATTTTTCTCAGCAATAAAGGAGAAAAGAAGAAAATGACATCTTCTTCAGATTTTGTTCAACCACCCAAGTATAAGCAGTTTTTCCCTCTGGGATCATGTAAGTTTTAGTTTTCAGTCCTATTAGGCTCCTACTCTGCCTGTATTATAGTTATGTATATTTTTGTGTTGCCCAGTAGCCTGTAAATTAGTATGTCTCTTTTGTGTATTCTTAAGATTTAGTGAATTACCCCATATACACGAAAACGTCAATAAGTTTTTATGGATTTACCGCAATTAAAGGTAAATAACTCAAGTAAATAGCACAAGATGAGATTAATCAAATTATTTTAAGATAATTATGTTCATGAAATGACACTTAAAAGCAGAATTTGGTTCCTTTTTATTCTATTTATTGAGGTAACATTGGTTAATAAGACCATGTAGGTGAATTTGGTTCATTTTTAATCTCCATTCAGCCTTGGCAGTCACTTTGTTTTCTAACAATCTGCATTTAGTTAATCAGTAAACAGAGGGATCAAGACTGGGGTTGTGTGACTGCTGAGTTAGCTGTTCTAAAGTCCTCTTTTTTGATGGTTTTGGCCCACTAGGGGGCAAGGTAGGCTCAACAAAAGATGACTTTGTTATGGTTCTGAGGGTTGAGCAGTTAAGTAAGGAAAGCAATAGCATGTGAACAAGTCAGTGTAGACAGCAAAAATGAGGAGACAGTGAACAGTGTTTGTGTAGAGTTCACTGCAGGTTTTTGGCTCTGCCACGCTAGGGGAACTTCAGAAAGCTGGAGTTAATACTCTAAAAATCTACTGTGAGAATGATTCTCTGAGCGGAGGTACAGGAGTAAGACTATCACTGGTCATTGGGAGCATGGAAGCTCAACAGTCAACATCATCATAACCTGTTTCAGTTTTTTAATTGTTATAACTAAAATTCCAAAATCTACTGACCTATAAATTATTCCCACACTCCAAATAACCTACCTTTTCATATATCTCTGTGAAAGAAGAAGGAATAAAAATAAAGGGAAAAGAAGAAACCAGAAGGAAAATAAGGAACAAAAATAGAAGAAAAGAGAGAGGACACTGTTTAATTTGACCAGCAAAATGTGGTTGGATCAGAATCAGCTATGAGGATCAGCACGGTGCCCAAGAGTTGGACAGGAGAAGGGGGGAGGTGGAAATTAAGTCAAAGTTGAAATTATATATACAAATTCTATTTTTCATCAAGAAGATTTTGTTGGAGTTATTTTCTCTGCAGATGGTGACTGTATGTCCTGGCTTCTAGAACTCTCCTGATTTCAAGAAAATCATTTACTTCTGAGATACACAATACATACTATCCTATAGTTTTCCTTTATCAGAATTTTCATGTAACTGAATTTAAAAAGTTCTCTGTCAAACTATGCAATTTAGGAACTGGATCATTTTACTAAGATTCTTTAAGTTTCCACATAACCCATTGAAACACTGATAATCTAGGAACACCATCCACCCTTCCTCATACACTATGCCACAAACTGCTCTTATATAACGTGTTTTAAGAAAAATCACCAGCTTATACCTTCATCTGTTGGAAGTATTGACTGCTACCGTCCTGCACTGTGTGTATTCACAATTTTGGAGACATGACTGTGCCATCTCACTGGGCCAATGTGGGTGGAGTTTGCTGTTAAGATGAATGACAGAGCTGAGATGAGATTGGTCTTTAATGAGTTTCGTGAAACATACTGAGTGTAGGAACAACATTTGCCTTGGTTCAGGACTCCACTCCCTCCAGAGCAAGGACAAAGGCACCACAGCACCTTGGCAAGAAGTCATGGAGAGGCACCTGGGGGTTCTGCTGGGGCTTCTGTGGGCCCAGGTTTGCTGTGAGTTCGGGAGTCCCAGATGGGGAGCTGGGGAGTGTTACATAGCCCAAGGGGGATCAGGGGCAGGGAGAGGAGAGAGGGCGGGCGGAGGGGGAGCTGACACAGAGCTCCTACTTTGGTGTTTCTTGGGATACTGTACACGTTTGAAAACTACATCAGTCTCCCCTGGTGACCTCATATGTGTTTGTTTTTCTCTTTCCATGCAGGGGTGAGAGGGTTGAATGTGGAGCAGAGTCATTCAGCCCTGAGCCTCCAGGAGGGAACCAGCTCTTCTCTGAGGTGCAGTTTTTCTACCGCAGTGCTCAGTGTGCAGTGGTTCCGACAGAATCCCAGGGGCGGCCTCATCAGTCTATTTTATTTAGGTTCAGGGACGAAGCACAATGGAAGGTTAAGCTCCACACTGCATTCTAAGGACCTGTACAGTACCCTGAACATCACAGCCTCCCAACTGGAGGACTCAGCCACCTACCTCTGTGCAGCGGAGGCACAGTGCTGCCAGGTGATCTGCAGCCTGTACCTAAACTGCAGCTGGGCCTGCAGCCCCACCTCTTCCACGGGCAGGCATGTTGCCCCACATTAGGCTTTGCACGTCTTTGGGTTTTCAAATTTATGTTCCAGCATTTTTTTTTCTCCTAAATTTAGACTCTTCAGTACTATCATTTCATTTGATTTCTTGCCCTTTTTCTTCCCAGAAATATCTTTCCAGGTAAAAAGCTTTAATGTTTATCAATTAAAACAATTGATAAAGATACCAATATCCAATGTCGTCCTAAAATGGATCCCCTTGCAGGTAATATATATATATAACACATAACATACTCTGCTGGAAAAGGCTTGGGAAAATATAACGTCATCAAGAAGTAGAAATGACTCATTTTTATTTTAGATGACAGATTTTTCTTTCAAGGAAAAAGAAAGGAGCCTATGTAATAGTTTTTAAGTTTGTATTAGGCTTATCAACTCTTGAAAATAACAAATGTAAGAAAAATAATTTGTTTGAAGATCACGAACTCAATTTATATTATCACATATATTATGTATTTCAGTACTAATAACACCCTGTAAATAAGAACTCTTTGTCCTTTCATGCCTGAATAAAGTGAGGATTGTAGATCACAAATGAATTGTATGAACTCACAATATTCCTAAATTAGGGAAGTTTGGGTGACATGAGAACTTGCATCCTGAGCCACCTGGTATGGAACACTGTTTTGCATCACCTAATTGAAAGGATTTCTATTGATACGTTTGTACAACATGTTTACATACATCACTAATATAAAGTATCCAATTAGGTAATTTCTATTTTTAAAAATTAAATTACAGGGGTAATGTTGGTTAATACGATTATGAAAGTCTTAGGTGTACAATTCTATTATACATTGTCTGTATATTGTATTTCATGTTCACCACCCAGACTCTCGTCTCCTTCTGTCACCATGTATTTGACCCCTTTACCCTGTTCATCGTTCCCCCAACCTCCTTCCCTTCTGGTAACCACCATTCTGTTGTCTGTGTGTATAAGTTTGTTTATCTGTTTTGTTTGTTCATTTGTTGCTTTCTGTTTTATGTCCCACATATAAATGAAGTCATATGGTTTTGTCCTTTTCCATCTGATATTTTCACTTAACATGACACTCTAAACATCATCCATGTTATTGCAAAAAGCAATATTTTATCCTTTTTATGGCTGAGTAGTATTCCATTTTTCCTATGTACCACAACTTCTTTATCCAATCATCTGTTGAAGGACAGTTAGGTTGTTTCCATGTCTTGTGAGTAATGCTGAAATGAATGTAGGGCTAGAGTACCAAATGATTTCATTCATTAGATTTCACCAAGTGGAATCTAATGAACAAAATGAACTAACAAGTAAAATAGAGACAGAATCATAGAGAGAGACTATACTGAAAACTGTGGGAGGAATTGGCGGGCTGGTTTGGGGTGGAGGAATTGAGCAAAACAGAAAAAAGAGAAAAAAACACTCATGGACATGGACAACAGTGTAGTGATTATGGGGGAGGGGAAGTAGGAAAAGAGGGAGGATGGTATGGGTGGGATAAATGGTGATGAACAGAGACTTGGGGTGGTGAACACACAATACAGAGTACAGATGATGAGTGGTGGAATTGTGTACCTGAAACTTGTGTGATTTTGTTAGCCAGTGTCACCCCAGTATATTCAAATAAAGGAAAAAATAGCTCCTACTGAGGAAGACCATAGAAATTATATTAAAGTTCTAGAGCTTCAAGAACGCTTAAATATCTGCTGGCCCCATCTTATTTTACAAAGACAGAGACAAACCCCAAGATGCAAATATGAAACTATTAGTAAATTAGTTGGGAGTAGAAAGAAATTACTTCCTCTTTAGCATTCTTTATTCTGGTTCCATCTTGCAGGACCATATTTCTGAGCAAAGAGAAATTGTGTAATGCCAACTGAGTTCCTTAGATCTCTGCAGTCTGGGTGTGGGAAAACATGGTCAAGCATTTGAAAATTGGAATAGAGAATTCCAATTTGTATAGCAGTTTGATAACTTGGGAAGGAAAGGAGACTAAGGCTGAGCCCCGGTGACTGTATTAGTAAGCAGTGCATCACTCACTGGCTTCTGTAAGAGGAAGCCAAAGGTGATGGTGTCATCTTCAACACACAGATGTATTTCTAAGGACTTTCCTGGAAGTAGCAAATATATTCATTCTCCCAAGTGGACATTCCCTTAAAGCAGGGTATGAGTATAACAAGAATAAATCACATATTGTCAGCAAAAACAATAATTGGAGTTGGAAATCTCATGCAGCTTGAAGTCCATGGAGATGCTAGATAAAGGCTTTCCAGGTCAACACATTAACAATAAGTAAAACAATATCCTACGAAGTAATCATGACACTGTGAATATTGCCCAAGGGCTGGCTGTATCTGTGCTATGGTTAATACAAGAAACACTGGTTTTCATATGAATGGTCACTATTGCACCATTTCTTTTAGTTCTGAATGCCATATCTCAAAAGGGCAAATATTGACCTAAATATCTGTCTCTAAAAAGAGGAAAACATGCCCAAAGAGGGTTGAGAAATCATATTGTAGGGCAATGAGTGAGAGAATGGAAGATCTTCAAAACCAGGAAGTTTTATCTACATAAAAACATACATTATATACTGTATATTCACCTATATTTTATACTGGAGGCCCGGTGCATGAATTTCATGCATGGGTAGGGTCCCTAGGCGGGGTGATCTGTGGGGCGACAGGCAGGGTGATCAGGGCCCCCACTCACACCTGCCTTGTCCTGGGGCTGCCCGCTAGCTGGCCCGACCCCTACCACTGGTCACTGTCTGTGGGGCGACTGGAAGGGTGATCTAGGCCCCTCCTCGCACCTGCCTTGGCCTGGTGCTGCCCGCTTACCTGTTCCACCATCCTGCCATGGTGCTGCTCTCATTGGTGATCATTGGGGGCAGCATTGCCTCTACTGCTGCTCACTGCCAGTGCAATGTCACCGATGCCAACTATGGTCCACGTTGCCCTGCTGGTCAGCGCCCGTTTAACTCTCAGTTGGTCAAACATCTGCCTAAGGGGACAATTTGCATATTAGCCTTTTATTAAATGGGATATTGATCTTATATTCTTCACCACAGCTGTCTTTATAAATCTTTAAGGGTTTGAGATTTGGAAAAAAGATCCGATTTATTTGTAATTCCAGAGGAACAGAGAGTTAAAATCACAGGAAAGGAGCTCCACTTCTGGAAATGAGGTCGTCTTGGTTTTCCAGGGACCATTTCTCATGACCAGATCTTTCGGTTAAGTGTCTGTTTGTCCCTTAGTAGACACCGGTGAAGTTAACTTTCCACTAGATTTATTCTCACAGAAGTAATTCATAAAGTTTCAAGAAAATAAAGTGGACAAGAAGGGGGTTTGGCAGAGAAAGATAATTCTGGAACTTCACAGGCGTGAGGGACATTATCAATGTCTTGGGGAAAGAACATTGTAGTGGAGTTTGGAAATAAAGTGATAGGTTATGGAATTTGAGCCAGCAATGGCCAGGGGAGTAGGAGTATATGCTAGAGGAGTGGGGCTGTACTTTAGAAGAAATTTCATTAATGATATGAGTCAGTATTTGCACTTTAGGATATACCACCCATTTTGATAGGAAAAAATGAAGCCACTTCAGGAATCAACATACATGTGTTTATATTTTCTGAATCTGCATCCTGATGTTTTCTCAGATGCAGTATTCTTTCAATATTTTGAAGAATATAAAACATAGCATTGGAAAAGATTTCTTAAAGCATGTCAGATTTCTCATTGCAAACCAACCCAATCTATGGGTCAAATTGTTTCTTATGGTTGAAATATAATAACCCATGGAAGATACCCCCTGGTCCCTTATCAACTAGATTAAATGATTGTCCTTTCATCATGGTCATTACTGATGAAAGGTGCCTCATTTTGACTGTTGGTCCTGTCAGTTCTCTGGGAATAGCAAGGTCACAGGCAAGACCAGATTAGAGGAGCAGCGTGAGCGAGTAGGCACTTGAAATATCGAGTGATCTCCTCCCTTGTACTCTGCTGTTTGACCTACATGTTTCTTTTTAAAAGAGTTTTTATGCATAACAGAAAATGATGATGACGGAATTAGCTAAAAAGGAATGTTTTATATTTTCTTTGTTTAAGAGAGTGCTTCCCTGATTTCAAACATTAAACCCAGGCCATTGTTGAACAAACACCAGCAGCATCTGCCTCTTTACAACATACTAACAACGACTCAGCAGTGTGCAGGGATAGAAATCTTATTCTCTACATTCTTACTTAATATCTTGTGTAAAAGTTAATTTGTTTAACTTATTGCTGCCTTTGCATGTCTGAGTCTATCATAGGAAACAGGGTAAGAACATTTAACAGCAAGTTCAGTAGTTGTGAATGTAACCACAAGATGGCAGTGCACCTCTGCTGATGCAGGACCTGTGGAGGTGCATTTTAGTGGATTCTGAATGACAGGCTTTGGCAGAAGCACAGCCTTTTTCCTATTGGCTGGGTAGAATGTGAGAAGCCCCTCTGACTGTCAGGGAAGGAGGGATAACTTGACAACAGCAGTAGCTCCCCTCGCTGTGATCGCAGGTCCACAATTGACCCTGAGTGGGAAGAATGATGAAGACGTCCATTGGAGCTTTGTTCATGTTCCTGTGGCTGCAGCTGGGCTGTGAGTTGAGGGTTTATGGGAAACAATATATTAGTGGATATTCTTTAGAAACAACACTGGCTTTATTCAGGTTTCCTTAGTTACTGTGGAAAAATAAAATGATAAAGTTTAATGATCTGGTCACTCTTCTTCTTTCTCTGACTCTTTCTGCATAGGCGTCATCCATGGAGAGAAAGTGGATCAGCATTCGTCTACCCTGAGTGTCCAGGAGGGAGACACCGCTGTTATCAACTGTTCTTATTCTGACAGTGGCTCAGGCTACTTTCCTTGGTATAAGAAAGAACCTGGAAAAGGTCCCCAGTTCATTATAGACATTCGTTCAAATAAGGACACAAACGCAGCTGAAAGACTCACTGTTTTCTTGAATAAGAAGGCCAAACATCTCTCCCTGCACATCGCAGCCACCCAACCTGGAGACTCAGCCATCTACTTCTGTGCAGCGGGTACACATTGCTTCCCAGGCACCTGCATCCTGTACACAAACCTGAGAGGGGGGCAGCCCCCTCTGCCTTGGATAGACCTTCAAGAGTAGCATTTGTCTTATTGCTTATTCACAAATGGAGAATAATGTGTTGGTATAAACACACTAAATAAGAGGTCAGTTTCAAGATGACCCAGAAAGGGTTAGAACATATGGTTGGGTGATTGTTGCATAATGGATTCTTGAAGTGAGTTAGTAATGTTTAATTTTGAAACTTAGGCTTTAAAGATGACTTTATATTTGCTATTCAAACTCCCCTCCACATCAAAAACTCCTTAGTGCCAATATCAAAATCTTTATTATGATTGGGCTTTCAAATGTTGTGTTTTGAAAACAGCATTTATTATTTTTTTCTGATTATAAATTATTACATACCAATTATAGAAAATATGTATAATACAAAAATGCAAAATTTATAATTATGTAAGCAGATAACATTGCTAACAGTAAAATTACATTTCCATCCACTTTTAGTGTATTTTTTCATTGAATTGAATATCTTAAACTGAGGATTTCCATTTCATCAAGGCTTCTCCTGCAACACCTGCTATTTAATAGTTCTGTGAGAAATTTTAGTAAATTACAGATTTATATTAATTTTCTTCTACATTTGTGACAAAAATGTGACTTTTTAAAATGTGTTCTGACCACTTTATTGTGAAAAAAATGTGACATGTTTTTTCAGAGCCCAGTGGTGGTATGCACTATGTGTGTTTGAGGAATCCAGGATAGGACATGATTTTAGAAAGTGAGCTTCTGATTAAACACAAAGCAATTCTCTTTTACCAAATTCTGTACATATTTGTTCACACATATGCTCTAATAGATTTAAAAGAAAGAGTTGTATATTATTCACTGCTATAGCCTCAGTATTCAGCACTAACTTTCCCACATAGTTGATAATCAGTAGATGTTTGTTAAAGATAGAAAGGTGAGTTCTGGTATTTACTCATAATTTTAATTTAAGCTTTGTGATAGAATTAAATTTATATACTGATTTGTGAGGATCAAGACTCTTAATGTGTGTGTTTGATTATTTCATTGTTTAAGAACATATAGTTTCTTTCTGTTTATACTACATATCTTTCTCAATATAACTCTTATTTTAAAGCAATTAAATCTATTCCTAGACTTGACATATTTTGCTCCCATTATGATTCAAATCTTTTTTTCTGGGCTATACAGGGAAATATTTATAAGTATTTATTAGCTACTTTACTATTATTAGTGGAGTGCACAAAAGCATTAGATGAATGGATAATTTACAGATAGCTTGTGACCAATCTCCTTGCCTCATCTTCATGTTTCAACTGCATAAACATTACTAACCACAACCTTTTTAAAAAAAGTTACTTCTTTTAATGTTATGGATATAAATGGAATGAAAAATGTTGATTAATCATTAATTTCCCAATTATCCTACCTGTGGTCCTGGGTAGGTTATTTTCAAGATCTCTTATATTCTTCCTAAAGAATTGGTGACTGATGTGGTGAGATAATTGCTCTTGGCTGAGTTATGGTTGTCAGTTATTAGTTGTTTTTTTCTTCTAAGGAAATGCATCACATGCAACCAGATGCATAACATGGGAACAAGAAAGGCCAGTATTATAGCCCAGCACCTCAATGACTTTCATTATCTCCTCACTGTAACCACTAGCTCCAGTCCAGTGAAAGCAAGGTGCCTGTTGATTGGTCCATTGCCTGGAAGATAGGGAGAGGGATGCATCATGCATGACTTTTATTTTATTGGTTTATTCTTCCTAAACCAAGTCAGAAGTGAGGGAGGGAGGGCACAATTACTATGGACTTAACTGCTTTATCACATATACATGGGAATTGTTTTATGAAAGAAAAAATCCTCTGGTCGCAGATGCAGAGTCAGTACATACTTAGACTCATTCAGACTTTAAACCTTCACTGCAGTATTGGTTTTCTCCCTTTTCTGGACAATTCACTACAAACATTATTATGGACTGTTTTTCATCCTGCAAAAGCAGACAGTGTGTTGACAGCTTCCTTATTGCTTGCTATCCCTAGGGTGGTGTTGACTGCTCAAATTTGTGTCATTTCACCCAGTCCTGCAGAGTGGGTCCCTTTCTGAGACTACAAACTAGCCATCTGTAGAGGCTGACACTTGTTGCCCCACTGTGTGCACTGGTAGCTGTCCACCAAGTGGAATGGTGTTTGGGTGAAGCATTGAGCATTGGGGGTGCTCGTGGACCAGTTGTGGGAATCTGCAGGCAAGTGTCCCCAGCATCTATCTCATGAGTAGGTTCCTGATGTCATCTGTCTGTGCTGCAGTTATGGGATCTGTGTGCCTTTAATGCCCACTGAGAGCCCTGGATGCTGTTCTCCTAGGTGCTTGCCACTTCCCAGCTGGGCAGCACACCTCAGTGTATGGATGGGGCAAGAATCTCTTTGATGAGGCCAGTCTCTTTGGCAGCTTCCCCTAAAGTTGGGAGAGCCAGGGGCTCACTCGCATACTCTCACTGTCTCCTATGGGAAAAATCAAAGGCCCAGAAGATTCCTGTTGGCACTGCACTATGCTGCACAGGGGAAGGTGTGACTAGGGAAAAATGAAATCAGTACTCTTACCCTTTAACATGCTACCAATCTCAGATGTTTTTGTTCTCACAATGTGCTTCTCACACAGTGTAACTTCTGTGCTTGGTTCCTGAACTTCTCCACAGGCATTCTATTTAGTGTATAATTGTAAAAATTGTGTTTTTTTGGGGGGGAGGGTGGTAGAAAATGCCCATTTAACTATTTTGATCTCAATATTCAAAACAAATTTTAAATACTCATCAAGGATATGTTTTTTTTTTATTTGAGAGAGAGGGAGAGAGAGAGATAGATAGAAAAATAGATGTAAGAAAGAAACATTAAGCAGTTGTGTTTGTAGGGAACCCTACTTGGATCAATCCTGCAACCTAGTGCCCCAACCGGTTTTGCTGAAGGGATAGAGCATGGGCCTGTGGACTCAAGGGTCCTACTTTTGATTCTGGTCAAGGGCATGTACCTTGGTTGCGGGCACATCTCCAGTGGGGGGTGTGCAGGAAGCAGCTGATTGATGTTTCTCTCTCATCGATATTTCTAACTCTCTTTCCCTCTCCCTTCCTCTCTGTAAAAAAATCAATGAAATATATATTTAAAAAACCCTGCAACCTAGGAATGTGCCAGTGAGGAGTGTGGTTGCAGTCCAGGTGAAAAAAAAAGAAGAGATTAAGAGGTACAAATTGGTAGTTATAAAATAGTCACTAGGATGTAAAGTACAGCATAAAGAATATAGTAAAAAAAATTGTAATAACTATGAGTGGTACCAGGTTGGTACTGAAAATATCAGAGAGAACACTTTGTAAAGTATATGATTGTATAACCACTGTACCACACACTTGAAATGAAAACAAAATAATATTGAACATAAAGGGTAATTGAAAAATAAAATTAAAAAAGAGTTGGTTAATGCAAAAGGAAGTTTGAGTTGGGTGAGACTCTCAGCCAATACATAGAAAGTTCGACGTGACCCACAGCAATGTGCTGCACCAGAAACCCTGTTTCCTGTTCTGGGGCAGCAGCAGCAAATAGCTCAGCATTTCTTCTCTCCATCTGTCAGTCACCTTGAAGAACCCTAACACTGAAGAAGGAAAAGAAGATATTTTCCACCTAGTCGAAGAACGTTAACATGATGGTCTCCGGCCTTCTGAGGGTGGTCATAACTTCAATGTGGCTAGGTAAGGATGCCTCAGTGGGAATGGATCTTCTCTGTGGCCTACAACAAAGGGTACAGGTAGTCTTTTATGAGTACCCTGGGAAGTAAAGCTGGCCAGGTGTAAAAAACATTCTTTCTGTGTGGTACATCTACACAATGTAATACTACGCTATAAAAAAGAAGGAAGTTTTACCATTTGCAACAGCATGGATCGAACTGGAGAGCATTATGTGAAGCGAAATAAGCCAGTCAGAGAACGATAAATATCACTCATATGTGGGATATAATGATCAACATAATTTGATGAACAAAAATAGAGCCAGAGGCAAATGCTAGGGGAAGTGGGGGGTGGGTTTAGAGACCAACCAAAGGACTTGTATGCATGCATATTAGCATAACCCATGGACACAGACACAGGGGCAGTGGGGCCTTGACTGGGGTGGGAATGGCTGGGGTGGGGGAGGGTCAATCGGGGAAAAAGGAGACATATATAAAAAACTTTTCTTTTTTCTGTCCCACCTCACTTATCCCATAACCTTCTGTTTGCATTTTATTTTTCAGGATCCAGTATTGCCCAGAAGGTAACTCAAGGCCAACAAGCAATACTGGTGCAGGAGAAGGAGGCTGTGAGCCTGGATTGCACATATGGCACCAGTGTTCCAAGTTATAGCCTGTTCTGGTACAAGCAGCTCAGCAGTGGGGCGATGATTTTCCTTATTCGTCAGGACTCTTACAACCAGCAAAATGCCACAGGAGGCCGCTACTCACTGAATTTTCAGAAAGCAAAGAGTTCTGCCAACCTTGTCATCTCAGCTTCACAGCTGGAGGACTCTGCAGTGTATTTCTGTGCCCTGAGTGAGCCCACAGTGAGAGGCATGTTAGAAGGGGGTGTACCCAAACCCCAGGGCTCTGCTTCGTGCATCCACCTGCTGCAGGGACCAACCCGGGGAATTGTAATCACAGACAGGAAGTGGCCAGGGCTGTGGCAGCACAGGTGTAGGTAGGGATAGAGGGAAAACACTCTATGAAAATACCTCTCTAGGTTCATGAATCATGTATAGAGTTATCATTCATCAAAAACATCCATATCTTTGAAAGTTTGGGTTGAAATTGTTTATTGGAGACAAAGAAGAGCCACAACAAACAACTTACCATTTGGTGACAGATTGAGCTAGAAGAATTGACTAAGGAAATTCAGAAACATCTGACTCAAAAATCAGTAAAACTATGTAAAATTGTCATATTTTTCCTATCAATTTGTTCAATAAATATTTATTGAGTATATTTTATTTTAAAGGCATTGTTTTTAATAACAAAGGCTATGAAGTCTTTCTGTTTTTCTTTTTTTTACATTATGCTCTTTTATATTGTTTAATGCGCTAGTTTAATTTATAATTGTTAGCTGATGTAAGGTATCCTCATTGACTTTCTAAGGTGCCTACTATGTGACAGACTTGGTGTTCTTCCATCTTATTAATACTCTAGCATGGAAGAGCTCATTTCAGATTTACCTGCCTCCCACCAGGCTTATTCATAAAATGATCAATAATTAGTGGCTCCAGGGAAACATTATGAAGACGCAGATTGTGAATTATTTTTTTCTACTCTTATCCTTAACCTTACCACCCTTCTAAAAGCTTTTTGCCATCATGTTGCACGTTTGCACACTTCCTTGCCCTCTTCCTTTGTTTTAACAATCCGAAATCCTCATTCTCTAATATTTCCTCCTTCTATGTCTAATCCCATTATCTTAGTGCCTTATAGTTTGAATGGTAATGGGTGTTTCATAAGTGGCCTTGTATTGTACTCACTCTTATGTTTACACTAGAGGCCCGGTGCATGAATTTGTGCATGGGTAGGGTCTGGCAAGCCTGCCTTGATCTGGGTGATCAGGCTAGGCTGGCTGTGGGGAGGGACTAAGGGCAGTTGGCAGGCTGGCCCTGCCCACTGGTCGAACTCCAGGTCGAGGGGACGATTTGCATATTAGCCTTTTTTTATATCGCACTTGGAAAGCAGATGTGCACAGTAGAAATCAGAAAAGGAGTGTCTTTAAAATTCTTAAGTTATTAACATTTTGCCATTTTTATGTATATTTTTACCATTTTAGGTGTACAATCGAGTCATATCAAGTATGCTTACATTGTCAATAAAGAAGCACCACTATCCTTTCTCTAGAACTCTATTCATCTTGAAAAAGGGATAATTTCTACTCCTTAAACAGTAACACTTGATTCCCCCTATTCCTCCACCCCTGGCAACTACCATTTGAGTTCTCATTCTATCAATTTCACTTTTCAGATGTCTCATAAAAGTGGACTAATGCACTGTGGGTCACACTGTAACTTATTTCATCTACTATTATATCCTAGTATAATGCACCGTGTTGCAGCATGTGTCAGAATTTCTTTCATTTTTAAGCCTAATATTGCAGGGTAGGTATATATCACATTTTGTTTATTCATTCATCTGCTGATGGGCATTTGTGCATTTCTGTTGCTTCCAACATTTTGTGGAAAAATGTATATACATATATCAACACTTAGGGTATAAAATGTTTTTTAGAAATTTATACTGGATAATTTGAAGAACTATGGTGTAGGCTGCTCTATTACAAGCAAGTTTAAAGGAACAGAAAAAGGGAGTGATAACTAGCCATGTAGGAAGTTTCCATTTCCTGTAGATTCACAAAAGTCTGGAAGAGTGTGACACCTTTGCTACAGTGTATTGCTCAAGTCAAGTGTCTACTGCTTGGTCTAAAAGGAATTGTCAAGACAATACCTAGTGGTCTGCCCCTTAATTGCAGTTTGTGTCCTTATATTTTCTTCTCTTTTTTCTGTGAAAAAGCCAAACCAGCAATTATTTCATTCTTTGTTGTTAGTCCCTTTTGCATACATAAAGAACGTGTTAACATACTGTCTTGAGATATTTCAAAGGCTGAAGAAATAATTTTTCTATCCTCTAGGCTTGCTCTCAAATTTTCTCTGAAAATAATTAGTGGTGAAAAACCAGGAAACAGATTTTTGCTATCAGAGGAAACTGTATTAAAAACTGCATTCTAAGCAGTTGGGAACTTTGTCTCATTATTTGTTGAATGGAAGAATTACATGTTCTTTAATATTTTGTTGTGACAATTTATTGATAGCGTATACAAAGAGACTGATAATCAACAGTTGATCAATTAATGACAGTAATCTCAGTAGGTACAGAAAAAGCATTTGACAAATCCAGCCTCTGTTCCTCATTACAAATTCCAGTGAATCCGGAAACCAAGGCAATTTCTCCAACTTCATAAAAGGCCTCCACAAAAACCTACATCAAATGTCATACTTGATGGGGAAAGACTGAATGCTTCCCCCTAAGCTCAAGAATTTTGGCTCTTATCTATTGTATTTAATATTGTACTCAATGTTCTAGCTAGTGCAATAAGGCAAGAGAAAAATATAAAAGACATACAATTAGAAAAGTAAGAAACGAACCTATCTTAGTTCACAGACATCATAATTGTCCAGTAGACAATCCAATGGTGTCTACAAAAATGCTACTAAAACAAACAAGTTAAACAAAGTCAAATGTACACGTATCATATGATATAGTCATTCCCCTCTCCGATATTGACCACAGAGAAATGAAAGCATATGTTTTAAAAAAAATTGTACACAGAAATATTCATAGCAACTTTATTGCTTACAACCCCAAACAAGGGCTAATGAAAATGTACATCAATAGGTGAATAAATAAACAAATTGTTTTATCTTTTGGTGATGGAATACTTATTACTCAGCAACAAAATGGAATGAAACAAAATGGAATGAAACGTACTCATGAGACCATGGAAGAATTTCAAAACAATTATGCAGAGAGAAAGAAGCCAGACAAAAGAGCACAAATGAGTCCATTTACACTAAATTATAAAATATGCAAACTAATATGTGACAGAGATGTTGCCTGAAAACAGGAATAGGTAGTGGGAACAAGGTTGAGGGAAGGGTTACAAAGAAACATGGGGAAACTCTGGGGGAGATGTGTATGTTCATCATCTTGATTGTGGTAACGGATTCACAGTAGCTATAAATGTATAATCTTATAAAACTGTTTACATTCAATAGGTGCAATTTGTTTTTATGAAATCATGGATTTAAAAAGCCATTAAAATAAAAATGTAACAAATATCTCCCCTTAATGTTGTTTTAAGTTTTCTTGTGTGACACCAAATGCAAAATAAATCTCCTATAGGTTCTCATTTGCTTTAAAATACTTTTTTTAAAAATATACGTAACAACTTTCTGTATCCATGTGCTGTACTGTTTACTTTCAACCCAGCATCTTCTCAACTTATTTTGTTTTTCTCCTTGTATAACAGAATAGAAGTTTGTGGCTGCTTTTTCAAATTCCTTTCAAGCATGGTTTTCTGGCAGGTTCTGACATTATATCTTAGAAGGTGGAGAAGAATATATGTATCTGGGTCTGAATTTCTTTTTAAAAATTGATTTATTGATTAATGATTGATTTGTGTGTGTGAGTGTGTGTGCGAGCACGCGCGCGAGAGAGAGACAGAAAGAGAGAGATATCAATTGTTGTTCCACTGATTTATGCATTCATTGGTTAATCCTTGTATGTGCCCTGATGGGGGTGAGATCTGCAACCTTAGTTTATCAGGGGGATGCTCTAAGTAACTGATTACCAGGCAGGGATGGGCCTGAATCGATTAAGTCCACATCTGAGAGAGTATTCACATGTTCACTCAGACGACTCATGAAGTCCCTTGACCTGAATCTGTGTAGAGAGAATTCCAGGAAACAGCTTGAAATAAGCTTCCATCTACATGTCCACAAATAAATGCTTGCAGGGCCTTGCAGAAAGATGTGGCTTTCTCTAGAACTTTATCCTAATAACCTTCAGAGGTTTTTTGTTTTGTTTCATAAAATGAATGGTCATAAATAGAGAACTAAAAAAGTGCTTGCTTTTGCTGCTGGCACTTCATAAAAATGACTAGGTTGTTTATTTGTTTAAAATACGTTTTTATTGATTTCAGAGAGAGGAAGAGATGAGAAATAGAAACATTTATGAAGGAGAAATGTTGATTGACTGCCTCCTGCATGCCCCCTAGTGGGGATCAAGCCCAAAACCTGGGCATGTGTCCTGACTGGGGATTGAACTGATGACCTTCTGCTGCATGGGACAAGGCTCAAGCAACTGACCACATGGCTGGGCAAAAATGACTAGTTTTAAAAAACTTGTGTAGCCACAGGGACATTTCCCCATGCTGATCCCAGCGCTTTCTCTCTGGTCTTTGAGAAGCACCTTGGTCTAGGACAGTTACCACAAATGAAATCTTAGAAATAGTATCAGGCTGGCTGCAGCAAAACCACCTGCGGGAGCTCTAAAATTTTCATATTCGTGGGTCTCAGTCCTGGAAATGTTTCATGAAATTCGTGTTGAGATCCCAGGATCTGCCATGTAAAATCACTCACACACTGATTCTATTATCAGCTGTTGTATGAATATCAGCTAGTGTATCTTCCACAATTTGATAGCTGATAAAGAGGAGAGTTCTAGTTTATGCTCCAGGCTTTTGATACAAATCCGCAGCTCCTGGTGTACCTGTGGGGGAACATTATTTGATTAAAGGTAAAGTCCACACAATGTGGCAGATAGATGGTAGTAGAAAGCATTTTTTAAAATTTATTTTATTTTTATTGTTGACAGTATTACAGATGTTCTCCAATTCCCACCCTGCTGAGTCCTCCTCCTCTAAGCCCCTACCTCAACCCATGCCTTCCCTACACTATTGTCTGTGTCTGTTGGTTATGTATATATGTACAAAAGTTCCTTTGTTAATCTCTTCCCATCTCCCTGCTCCCCAACCCCCCTCAGAAATATGTTAGCCTGTTCCATCAATCCATGCTTCTGGGCCTGTTTTGCTGGACAGTTTATTATGCTCATTAGACTCCACATATAAGTGAGATCATGTGATATGTGTCTTTCTCTGACTGGCTTATTTCACTCAGCATAATAGTCTGCAACTCTATCCATGATGTCAGAAAGGGTAAGAAATCCTTTTTTTTTATGGCTTCATATTATATAGATGGTACAAATGTATCACAACTTTTTTAACCACTCACCCACTGCTGGGCACTTGGGCTATTTCCAGATTTTAGCTATTGTAAATAATGCTGCTATGAACATAGAGGTGCATATATTCTTTGTGATTGGTGTTTTGGCATTCTTAGGATATAATCCCAGAAGTGGGATCCCTGGTCAAACGGCAGTTCCATTTTTAATTTTTTGAGAAAACTCCATACTGTTTTCCACAGTGGCTGCACCAGTCTGCATTCCCACCAACAGTGCACTAAGGTTCCCTTTTTCCTCCATCCTCAATAGCTACTTGTTGCTTTTTGATTTATGAATGGTAGCCATTCTGGCAGGTGTGAGGTGAGACCGCATAGTAGTTTTAATTTACATCTCTCTGATGACTAGTGACTTTGAGCATTTTTTTCATATGTCTATTGGTCATCTGTATGTCTTCTTTGAAGAAGTGTCTATTCAGGTCTGTAGCACATTTTTTAATTGGATTGTTTGTCTTTTGTTAAGTTGTATGAGTTCAAAGTTGGAGGGATCACAATTCTTGATATCAAATTATACTAAAAACTTTTGTAATCAAAATAGCCTGGTACTGGCACTTGAACAGGCATGTAAACCAATAGACCAGAGCAGAGACTCCAGATATCAACCCACGCCAATATGATCAATTAATATTTGACAAAGGAGGCAAGTGCATATAATAAAGACAGTCTCTTCAATAAGCGGTGTTGGGAAAATTGGACAGGTACATGCAAGAAACTCATATTATACACAAGAATAAATTCAAAATGGATGAAAGACTTAAATGTAAGACACAGAACCATAACAATCCTAGCAGAAAACATAGGCAGTAAACTGCAGACATCTCACATAACAGAAATTTTGTCGATGCATCTCCTAGGGCAAAAGAAACAAAGGAAAAATAAATACATGGGGCTACATCAAACTGAAAAGCTTCTGCACAGGAAAAGAAGCCATCCTCAAAATGCAAAGGGAACCCAGTGTAGGAGAAAATATATTCACCAAGGTTACATCTGATAAGGGGTTAATTTCCAAAGTAAAAAGCCTTTTTTATGCTAGATCTGCATCAAGGCTACAGGGTTAGTACTCCTGGCCTGACTCACATTGCTTAGTTATCTTATGTTGGAATGAAAAAAATAGTAGGACATTAAGATAGTGAGCTGAGATCACTCTTTATTGATTTTCTAACTTCAATTATGGTGTTTCTTCTATCTCAGATTCATACTTAAAAAATGATTCTGAAATTTGTTTTTTTCTCCTGAAAATTTTTATTCAAAAGATAGTATATCTTACAATTGTTTATATTTTAAGACTGAGGAAATATTGTATGTGATGTAGTGGTGAATTTTCAATGAAAGACTGCTTATTTCAATTCAATTTAGCAAATCTTTAGTAGGCACGTAATAAATGTCAGTCATTGTTCTATATTGGGGTACAGTACTGAAAAATGAAGACTCATTCAATAAAGACTTTGTATTATTTCCTCTGATTTCAATCCCAAATCCTTTCTGATTTAGTAGATTCTAGGCAGGCCCACAACAGTTACATGAGAATATATAGTACCGCATTAAAATGCTCACAAAATGGCTATCTTCCAACTGCAGGAATACCCTGCATGCTCTGTTAAAGTACTTCCATGTCAGATATTGTCCTAAGGAAAGAAAAAAGACCTGAGAGCTTAGGATAGTCATTGTTTAGATTTCTAAACGCAGCTGAAAACTGGCATGTGCCTCTTAAAGTCACAGATGAGAACTGCTATTTGCGCAGTAACCTAAGAAACATTTCAGGCCCTGTCCACCAGGGGGTGCAGCTTCCCAACACAAACACAATTCCTGTGTGAAATGCAGGTTTAGATTTGTAATGTCGCGGTGACTTCAGCATTTCTTCATGTTAAGAGTCAAGAACATTATTTAGATGATACTGTAGAGATGAAGTCTTCTCTGGGCTCAGTGACTGTGGTACTCTTAGTGCTTGGTAAGTAACACATGAAGCTGTTAAAATATGGATTATTTCTTCTATTATGTCAGCAAATTCTTTACCTTTAATTCTATTGAAGAGCTTCATGCCCAAGGTGACAGAGTTCTCTTTTATTTTTTCCTCAGGACGAACCCATGGAGACTCGGTGACCCAGACAAAAGGCCAAGTGACTCTCTCAGAAGGGGCTCCCCTCACTGTGAACTGCTCCTATGAAACCGCACAGTACCCTGCTGTTTTCTGGTATGTTCAATATCCCGGAGAAGGCCCACAGCTCCTCCTGAAAGCTGCCAGGGTCAATGAGAAGGGAAGCAACAAAGGATTTGTAGCCACATACCAAAAGCAACCAAATGCCTTCCACTTGGAGAAAGCCTCAGTCCACCAGTCAGATTCTGCCATGTACTACTGTGCGCTGAGTGACACAGTGACAGAAACTGCAGGGGGAGCTGAGCACAAACTCTGAGCAGGGAGCCTGGGTGCTGAGTGTCTATGACGGTTTGATCCACTCTGGTGCATTTTATTATAAAATATCAAACACAGAGTCCATTTAATAAAAATTTCCAATATTTTATGCACATTAATAAAGTTGTTAAGATAATTAGACTTCCATATGTACAAGGATATCTAAGACCAAGGAAGGCTTTTATTTAGGAAACAATGCACTAAAACCTGGAAATAAAAATAATAAATTATTTAAACGTTTAATATATATTATACATATTGTCATGGCTCTACATTTCTTTTTATGATACAGTTAATGTCATAGGATATTAAAAATGGCCCTCCTAATAAATAAATGCGAGGTTTATAAGCAAGACAGTTAAAACCTGCCTTGATTCAACTTTTTACTAAGTCCTTGAGCACAGAATTATCACACATAGCTTTTTTAATGCATTTTATTGATTTCAGAGAGGAAGGGAGAAGGAGAGAGACTTAGAAACATCAATGATGAGCATCATTGATCAGCTGCCTCTTGCACAGCCCCTACTGGGGATCAAGCCCACAACCTGGGCATGTGCCCTTGACTGGAATAGAACCTGGGACCTTTCAGTCCACAGGCCGACACTCTATCCAATGAGCCAAACCAGCTAGGGCAACACACAGTTTTGATGATGAGCATTTCCAATCTTCTTTTAATGTGTTTTTAAAGGTTGTAGAAATGAACTTTTAGAAATAGTTCATAAAGATTCTGAATTGTAAAAGAATGAAGGTTGAGGGACAACTGATAAAAATGTAAAGGTTGTTATTAACAGGTGGCTTCCTTATGCTATAGAATTATCTTAATTTTAGTTTCATCCCCTTCTATAAATCTTAAGTTTCTCCTTAATGCTTCGTCTCTGGCAGTTTTCTTTCCTATCTGAATATTAATTTTTGAACCCCTGTTTTTTTTCTTAGATCTTATCTTGTAGGAGTTAACTTAGTTCCCTAACTTGGTGTTCTCTTGGAGCCCCCTTAGAAGGTCCCTTCAGCAGCATTGACCTTCCTTTGAGATATCTCTTTGGTGGGTGTGGTCGATTCAGTGGGTGGGGTTTCAGTCTTTGTGCTCAGGGCAGCAGGAAGAATCCCATCCTATGTGTTCAACTTTCTTGGTTGTTTTCTTTTAGGATTTTCTCTTAAGTGATATGTAGTAAGATTTTAAAAATCTGATTCAATGAAATAATTGCTTTTTATATATGTATTGATTACTGATATATTTGGACTTATTTATAATATTTTGGTTTTGCTCCACATGCTCTTGGTGTTTTCTTTTTATCTGTCTTCTGTTGCATTGAAAAAATTTTTTTTCTCTCTGCTGCTTTGAAAAATGTGACATGTTTTCTCTATAGTAGCCTTAAATTATTTCTGTGTGTGTGTGTGTGTGAGATTCTATAATACTAGATGCCTGGTGCATGAAATTCATGCACAGGGGAGTGTGTCCCTCAGCCCAGCCTGCACCCTCTCCAATCTGGGACCCCTTGAGGGATGTCCGACTGCCTGCTAAGGCCCGATTCCAGCAGGATCGGTCCTAAATGGGCAGTCGGACATCCCTCTCACAATCCAGGATTGCTGACTCCCAACTGCTCGCCTGCCTGCCTTCCTGATTGCCCCTAACCGCTTCTACCTGCCAGCCTGATCAGCCCCGAACCACTCCCCTGCCAGCCTGATTGATGCCTAACTGTTCCCTTGTCAGCCTGATTGGCCCTAACTGCCCCCACTCCCCATAGGCCTGGCCACCACTAACTGCCCTCCCCTGTAGACATGGTCACTCCTAACTGCCTTCCCCTGCATGCCTGGTCCCCCCAACTGCCGTTCCCTGCAGGTCTGGTTGCCCCTAACTGCCCTCCCCTGCAGGTTTGATCACCACCAACTGCCCTCCCTTGCATACCTGGTCCCTCCCAACTATCCCCCGCTGCTGGCCGTCTTGTGGCAGCCATCTTGTGTCCACATGGGGGAAGCCATCTTGTGTGTTGGAGTGATGGTCAATGTGCATATTACTCTTTTATTAGATAGGATTTCCCCCTGTATATCTCAGTCCTTTTCCTTCAGAAGACTTTTCCTCTTGCTAATTTACTATCTTTAGAATGACCTCAGCGACTAGTTGAATAAATGACATACTAGCAGCATTTTCGGATAAAAATTTCAGATAAAGGTTATCAAATCAGCTCATAAATTATAGTTCCAATGCAAATTAGAAGCATAAAATAGAAAAACATCCAGCATGATAATCAGAGCAGTATTCACTCCATTCTCCATCAGAGCCTTTGACCCTGATCTTTGCTCTGCCTGGAGTGATTTTCGCCTCCTATCCTTATAGCTTGTTCCTTCACTCTTCCTAGTCTTTGCTCCTAGAGAAACATGCATGCATGTGAATGGAGACCAGCGTTCAAAAAGGTTTGTTGTAGTGTTGTATTTTGTAGATAAAAACAACAACATATTAACTGTTTGTTCACAGGAGAAGGACTATGTAGACAGTAGTATATCCATAGTGTGGGATATAGTTCAGCACAAGGACCTATGTGTGTTAACATGAGACTTAAATTTATTATTGAGTTTATAAAACAAGTAACAGGAAGGTATGCACAATGTGTCTATTTGTATTATAATAACGTGTAAATGAAATACTATACTATATAGTTTCCATTGATTTAAACCTATAGTACAAAACCCCCATACCATCTACTGCAAATTGATCAGGATGAAGAAAGAATTGGAGGAATAAGTGATGGAAGAGTGCAAAATTGGAGCAGTAGTCAAAGGGGATTTTAGTCTATAAGCAATGTTTTATTACTTTTAATAACTCATATATTCATGAATTCCTCCTATTGTTTAAATTAATAGTCATTGTCATTATAAAAATTTATTTATACTCTTTATTTTTCTCACCAATAAATGAGTAAAGAAGAAAATGACATCTTCTTCAGATTTTGTTCAACCACCCAAGTATAAGCAGTTTTTTCCCTCTGGGATCATGTAAGTTTTAGTTTTCAGTCCTATTAGGCTCCTACTCTGCCTGTATTATAGTTATGTATATTTTTGTCTTGCCCAGTAGCCTGTAAATTAGTATGTCTCTTTTGTGTATTCTTAAGATTTAGTGAATTACCTCATTTACACGAAAACTTCAATAAGTTTTTATGGATTTACTGCAATCAAAGGTAAATAACTCAAGTAAATAGCACAAGATGAGATTAATCAAATTATTTTAAGATAATTATGTTCATGAAATGACACTTAAAAGCAGAATTTGGTTCCTTTTTATTCTATTTATTGAGGTAACATTGGTTAATAAGACCATGTAGGTGAATTTGGTTCATTTTTAATCTCCATTCAGCCTTGGCAGTCACTTTGTTTTCTAACAATCTGCATTTAGTTAATCAGTAAACAGAGGGATCAAGACTGGGGTTGTGTGACTGCTGAGTTAGCTGTTCTAAAGTCCTCTTTTTTGATGGTTTTGGCCCACTAGGGGGCAAGGTAGGCTCAACAAAAGATGACTTTGTTATGGTTCTGAGGGTTGAGCAGTTAAGTAAGGAAAGCAATAGCATGTGAACAAGTCAGTGTAGACAGCAAAAATGAGGAGACAGTGAACAGTGTTTGTGTAGAGTTCACCGCAGGTTTTTGGCTCTGCCACGCTAGGGGAACTTCAGAAAGCTGGAGTTAATACTCTAAAAATCTACTGTGAGAATGATTCTCTGAGCGGAGGTACAGGAGTAAGACTATCACTGGTCATTGGGAGCATGGAAGCTCAACAGTCAACATCATCATAACCTGTTTCAGTTTTTTAATTGTTATGACTAAAATTCCAAAATCTACTGACCCATAAATTATTCCCACACTCCAAATAACCTGCCTTTTCATATATCTCTGTGAAAGTAGAAGGAATAAAAATAAAGGGAAAAGAAGAAAACAGAAGGAAAATAAGGAACAAAAATAGAAGAAAAGAGAGAGGACACTGTTTAATTTGACCAGCAAAATGTGGTTGGATCAGAATCAGCTATGAGGATCAGCACGGTGCCCAAGAGTTGGACAGGAGAAGGGGGGAGGTGGAAATTAAGTCAAAGTTGAAATTATATACAAATTCTATTTTTCACCAAGAAGATTTTGTTGGAGTTATTTTCTCTGCAGATGGTGACTGTATGTCCTGGCTTCTAGAACTCTCCTGATTTCAAGAAAATCATTTACTTCTGCAATACACAATACATAGTATCCTATAGTTTTCCTTTATCAGAATTTTCATGTAACTGAATTTAAAAGTTCTCTGTCAAACTATGCAATTTAGGAACTGGATCATTCTTGTTAAGAGTTTTCAAGTTTCCACATAACGCATTGAAACACTGATAATCTAGGAACACCATCCACCCTTCCTCATACACTATGCCACAAACTTCTCTTATATAACGTGTTTTAAGAAAAATCACCAGCTTATACCTTCATCTATTGGAAGTATTGACTGCTACCGTCCTGCACTGTGTGTATTCACAATTTTGGAGATATGACTGTGCCATTTCACTGGGCCAATGTGGGTGGAGTTTGCTGTTAAGATGAATGACAGACCTGAGATATGATTGGTCTTCAGTGAGTTTGGTGAAACATACTGAGTGTAGGAACAACATTTGCCTTGGTTCAGGACTCCACTCCCTCCAGAGCAAGGACAAAGGCACCACAGCACCTTGGCAAGAAGTCATGGAGAGGCACCTGGGGGTTCTGCTGGGGCTTCTGTGGGCCCAGGTTTGCTGTGAGTTCGGGAGTCCCAGATGGGGAGCTGGGGAGTGTTACATAGCCCACGGGGGATCAGGGGCAGGGAGAGGAGAGAGGGCGGGCGGAGGGGGAGCTGACACAGAGCTCCTACTTTGGTGTTTCTTGGGATACTGTACACGTTTGAAAACTACATCAGTCTCCCCTGGTGACCTCATATGTGTTTGTTTTTCTCTTCCATGCAGGGGTGAGAGGGTTGAATGTGGAGCAGAGTCCTTCAGCCCTGAGCCTCCAGGAGGGAACCAGCTCTTCTCTGAGGTGCACTTTTTCTACCACAGCGCTCAGTGTGCAGTGGTTCCGACAGAATCCCAGGGGCGGCCTCATCAGTCTATTTTATTTAGGTTCAGGGACGAAGCACAATGGAAGGTTAAGCGCCACACTGCATTCTAAGGACCTGTACAGTACCCTGAACATCACAGCCTCCCAACTGGAGGACTCAGCCACGTACCTCTGTGCAGTGCCAGCACAGTGCTGCCAGGTGATCTGCAGCCTGTACCCAAACTGCAGCTGGGCCTGTAGCCCCACCCCTTCCACGGGCAGGCATGTTGCCCCACATTAGGCTTTGCACATCTTTGAGTTTTCAAATTTATGTTCCAGCATTTTTTTTTTCTCCTAAATTTAGACTCTTCAGTACTGTCATTTCATTTGATTTCCTGCCCTTTTTCTTCCCAGAAATATCTTTCCAGCTAAAAAGCTTTAACGTTTAACAATTAAAACAATTGATAAAGATACTAATATCCAATGTCGTCCTAAAATGGATCCCCTTGCAGGTAATATATATATATAACACATAACATACTCTGCTGGAAAAGGCTTGGAAAAATATAACGTCATCAAGAAGCAGAAAGAAATGATTAATTTTTATTTTAGATGACAGATTTTTCCTTCAAGGAAAAAGAAAGGAGCCTATGTAATAGTTTTTAAAGTTTCTATTAGGCTTATCAACTCTTGAAAATAACAAATGTAAGAAAAATAATTTGTTTGAAGATCACGAACTCAATTTAGATTATCACATATATTATGTATTTCAGTACTGATATCGCCCTGTAAATAAGTACTCTTTTTCCTTTCATGCCTGAATAAAGTGAGGATTGTAGAGCACAAATGAATTGTATGAGCCCACAATATTCCTAAATTAGTGAAGTTTGGGTGACATGAGAACTTGCATCCTGAGCTACCTGGTATGGAACACTGTTTGGCATCATCTAATTGACAGGATTTCTATTGATACATTTGTACAACAAGTTTACATACATCACTAATAAAAAATATCCATTTAGGTAATTTCTATTTTTAAAAATTAAATTACAGGGGTAATGTTGGTTAATACGATTATGAAAGTCTTAGGTGTACAATTCTATTATACAATGTCTGTATATTGTATTTCATGTTCACCACCCAGACTCTCGTCTCCTTCTGTCACCATGTATTTGACCCCTTTACCCTGTTCATCGTTCCCCCAACCTCCTTCCCTTCTGGTAACCACCATTCTGTTGTCTGTGTGTATAAGTTTGTTTATCTGTTTTGTTTGTCATTTGTTGCTTTCTGTTTTATGTCCCACATATAAATGAAGTCATATGGTTTTTGTTCTTTCCATCTGACATTTTCACTTAACATGACACTCTAAACATCATCCATGTTATTGCAAAAAGCAATATTTTATCCTTTTTATGGCTGAGTAGTATTCCATTTTTCCTATGTACCAGGACTTCTTTATCCAATTATCTGTTGAAGGACAGTTAGGTTGTTTCCATGTCTTGTGAGTAATGCTGAAATGAATGTAGGGCTAGAGTACCAAATGATTTCATTCAATAGATTTCACCAGGTGGAATCTAATGAACAAAATAAACTAACAATCAAAATAAAGACAGAATCATAGAGAGAGACTATACTAAAACCTGTGGGAGGGAATTGGTGGGCTGGTTTGGGGTGGAGGAATTGAGCAAAAAAGAAAAAAGAGAAAAAAACACTCATGGACATGGACAACAGTGTAGTGATTATGGGGGAGGGGAAGTAGGAAAAGAGGGAGGATGGTATGAGTGGGATAAATGGTGATGAACAGAGACTTGGGGTGGTGAACACACAATACAGAGTACAGATGATGAGTGGTGGAATTGTGTACCTGAAACTTGTGTGATTTTGTTAGCCAGTGTCACCCCAGTATATTCAAATAAAGGAAAAAATAGCTCCTACTGAGGAAGACCATAAAAATTATATAAAAATTCTAGAGTTTCAAAAACGCTTAAATATCTGCTGCCCCCATCTTATTTTATAAAGACAGAGACAAAACCCAAGATGCAAATATGGAACAATTAGTAATTGAGTTGGGAGTAGAAAGAAATTAGATTATCTCACTTCCTCTTTAGCATTCTTTATTCTGGTTCCATCTTGCAGGACCATATTTCTGAGCAAAGAGAAACTGTGTAATGCCAGCCCAGCTACTTAGATCTCTGCAGTCTGGGTGTGGGAAAACATGGTCAATCATTTGAAAATTGGAATAGAGAATTCCAATTTGTATAGCTGTTTGATAACTTGGGAAGGAAAGGAGACTAAGGCTGAGCCCCGGTGACTGTATTAGTAAGCAGTGCATCACTCACTGGCTTCTGTAAGAGGAAGCCAAAGGTGATGGTGTCATCTTCAACACACAGATGTATTTCTAAGGACTTTCCTGGAAGTAGCAAATATATTCATTCTCCCAAGTGGACATTCCCTTAAGGCAGGGTATGAGTATAACAAGAATAAATCACACATTTTCAGCAAAAACAGTAATTGGAGTTGGAAATCTCATGCAGCTTGAAGTCCATGGAGATGCTAGATAAAGGCTTTCCAGGTCAACACATTAATAATAAGTAAAACAATATCCTACGAAGTAATCATGACACTGTGAATATTGCCCAAGGGCTGGCTGTATCTGTGCTATGGTTAATACAAGAAACACTGGTTTTCATATGAATGGTCACTTTTGCACCATTTCTTTTAGTTCTGTATGCCATATCTCAAAAAGGCAAATATTGACCTAAATATCTGTCTCTAAAAAGTGGAAAATATGCCCCCCAAAATGTTGAGAAATCATATTGTAGGGCAATGAGTGAGAGAATGGAAGATCTTCAAAACTAGGAAGTTTTATCTACATAAAAACATACATTATATACTGTATATTCACCTATATTTTATACTGGAGGCCCGGTGCATGAATTTCATGCATGGGTAGGGTCCCTAGGCGGGGTGATCTGTGGGGCGACTGGCAGGGTGATCAAAGCCCCTCCTCGCACCTGCCTTGGCCTGGTGCTGCCCGCTCACCTGTTCCACCATCCTGCCATGGTGCTGCTCTCATTGGTGATCATTGGGGGCAGCATTGCCTCTATTGCTGCTCACTGCCAGTGCAGCGTCACCGATGCCAACTATGGTCCACGTTGCCCTGCTGGTCAGCGCCCGTTTAACTCTCAGTTGGTCAAACATCTGCCTAAGGGGACAATTTGCATATTAGCCTTTTGTTATATAGGATATTGATCTTATATTCTTCACCACAGCTGTCTTTATAAATCTTTAAGGGTTTGAGATTTGGAAGAAAGATCTGATTTATTTGTAATTCCAGAGGAACAGAGAGTTAAAATCACAGGAAAGGAGCTCCACTTCTGGAAATGAGGTCGTCTTGGTTTTCCAGGGACCATTTCTCATGACCAGATCTTTCGGTTAAGTGTCTGTTTGTCCCTTAGTAGACACCGGTGAAGTTAACTTTCCACTAGATTTATTCTCACAGAAGTAATTCATAAAGTTTCAAGAAAATTAAGTGGACAAGAAGGGGTTTTGGCAGAGAAAGATAATTCTGGAACTTCACAGGCGTGAGGGACATTATCAATGTCTTGGGGAAAGAACATTGTAGTGGAGTTTGGAAATAAAGTGATAGGTTATGGAATTTGAGCCAGCAATGGCCAGGGGAGTAGGAGTATATGCTAGAGGAGTGGGGCTGTACTTTAGAAGAAATTTCATTAATGATATGAGTCAGTATTTGCACTTTAGGATATACCACCCATTTTGATAGGAGAAAATGAAGCCACTTCAGGAATCAACATACATGTGTTTATATTTTCTGAATCTGCATGCTGATGTTTTCTCAGATGCTGTATTCTTTCAATATTTTGAAGAATATAAAACATAGAATTGGAAAAGATTTCTTAAAGCATGTCAGATTTCTCATTGCAAACCAACCCAATCTATGGGTCAAATTGTTTCTTATGGTTGAAATATAATAACCCATGGAAGATATCCCCTGCTCCTTTATCAACTAGATTAAATGTTTTTCTTTTCATCATGGTCATTACTGATGGAAGGTGCCTGATTTTGACTGTTGGTCCTGTCAGTTCTCTGGGAATAGCAAGATCACAGGCAAGACCAGATTAGAGGAGCAGCGTGAGCGAGTAGGCACTTGAAATATCGAGTGATTTCTTCCCTTGTACTCTGCTGTTTGACTTACATGTTCCTTTTTAAAAGAGTTTTTATGCATAACAGAAAATGATGATGACAGAATTACCTAAAAAGGAATGTTTTATATTTTCTTTGTTTAAGAGAGTGCTTCCCTGATTTCAAACATGTAAACCCGGGCCATCGTTGAACAAATACCAGCAGCATCTGCCTCTTTACAACATATTAACAACGACTCAGCAGTGTGCCGGGATAGAAATCTTGATCTCTACATTCTTCCTTAATATCTTATTTAAAAGTTAATTAGTTTCACTTATTGCTGACTTTGTTTTTCCAGACTACGTTTATTGGATATTAGATTTTGCTAATTCTTTTTTAAAATTTCTTCATTGATTAAGGTTTCACATATTTGTGCTCATCCCCCCATTTTCCTCCCGAACCTTTCCCCACGATGCCCCCACCCCCTGTTGTCCGTGACCACTGGTTAGACGTATATGCATGCATACAAGTCCTTTATTGCTGCCTTTGCATGTCTGAGTCTCTCATAGGAAACAGGGTAAGAGCATTTAACAGCAAGTTCAGTAGTTGTGAATGTAACCACAAGATGGCAGTGCACCTCTGCTGATGCAGGACCTGTGGAGGGGCATTTTAGTGGATT
Organism: Corynorhinus townsendii; assembly: GCA_026230045.1. Classification (NCBI taxonomy): domain Eukaryota; kingdom Metazoa; phylum Chordata; class Mammalia; order Chiroptera; family Vespertilionidae; genus Corynorhinus; species Corynorhinus townsendii. The sequence continues at coordinate 157,985,741 of JAPDVU010000001.1, read as the reverse complement.
CTGAATGACAGGCTTTGGCAGAAGCACAGCCTTTTTCCTATTGGCTGGGTAGAATGTGAGAAGCCCCTCTGACTGCCAGGGAAGGAGGGATAACTTGACAACAGCAGTAGCTCCCCTCGCTGTGATCGCAGGTCCACAATTGACCCTGAGTGGGAAAAATGATGAAGACGTCCATTGGAGCTTTGTTCATGTTCCTGTGGCTGCAGCTGGGCTGTGAGTTGAGGATTTATGGGAAACAATATATTAGTGGATATTCTTTAGAAGCCAACAATGGCTTTATTCAGGCTTCCTTAGTTACTGTGGAAAAAGAAAATTCGGAAGCATAACGATCTGATTACTCTTTCTCTGACTCTTTCTTTCTGCATAGGGGTCAGCCATGGAGAGAAAGTGGATCAGCATCCTTCCACCCTGAGTGTCCAGGAGGGAAACACCGCTGTTATCAACTGTTCTTATTCCAACATTGGCTCAGACTACTTTCCTTGGTATAAGCAAGAACTTGGAAAAGGTCCCCAGTTCATTATAGACATTCGTTCAAATAAGGACACAAACGCAGCTGAAAGACTCACTGTTTTCTTGAATAAGAAGGCCAAACATCTCTCCCTGCACATCGCAGACACCCAACCTGGAGACTCAGCCGTCTACTTCTGTGCAGCGGGTACACATTGCTTCCCAGGCACCTGCATCCTGTACACAAACCTGAGAGGGGGGCAGCCCCCTCTGCCTTGGATAGACCTTCAAGAGTAGCATTTGTCTTATTGCTTATTCACAAATGGAGAATAATGTGTTGGTATAAACACACTAAATAAGAGGTCAGTTTCAAGATGACCCAGAAAGGGTTAGAACATATGGTTGGGTGATTGTTGCATAATGGATTCTTGAAGTGAGTTAGTAATGTTTAATTTTGAAACTTAGGCTTTAAAGATGACTTTATATTTGCTATTCAAACTCCCCTCCACATCAAAAACTCCTTAGTGCCAATATCAAAATCTTTATTATGATTGGGCTTTCAAATGTTGTGTTTTGAAAACAGCATTTATTATTTTTTTCTGATTATAAATTATTACATACCAATTATAGAAATTATGTATAATACAAAAATGCAAAATTTATAATTATGTAAGCAGATAACATTGCTAACAGTAAAATTACATTTCCATCCACTTTTAGTGTATTTTTTCATTGAATTGAATATCTTAAACTGAGGATTTCCATTTCATCAAGGCTTCTCCTGCAACACCTGCTATTTAATAGTTCTGTGAGAAATTTTAGTAAATTACAGATTTATATTAATTTTCTTCTACATTTGTGACAAAAATGTGACTTTTTAAAATGTGTTCTGACCACTTTATTGTGAAAAAAATGTGACATGTTTTTTCAGAGCCCAGTGGTGGTATGCACTATGTGTGTTTGAGGAATCCAGGATAGGACATGATTTTAGAAAGTGAGCTTCTGATTAAACACAAAGCAATTCTCTTTTACCAAATTCTGTACATATTTGTTCACACATATGCTCTAATAGATTTAAAAGAAAGAGTTGTATATTATTCACTGCTATAGCCTCAGTATTCAGCACTAACTTTCCCACATAGTTGATAATCAGTAGATGTTTGTTAAAGATAGAAAGGTGAGTTCTGGTATTTACTCATAATTTTAATTTAAGCTTTGTGATAGAATTAAATTTATATACTGATTTGTGAGGATCAAGACTCTTAATGTGTGTGTTTGATTATTTCATTATTTAAGAACATATAGTTTCTTTCTGTTTATACTACATATCTTTCTCAATATAACTCTTATTTTAAAGCAATTAAATCTATTCCTAGACTTGACATATTTTGCTCCCATTATGATTCAAATCTTTTTTTCTGGGCTATACAGGGAAATATTTATAAGTATTTATTAGCTACTTTACTATTATTAGTGGAGTGCACAAAAGCATTAGATGAATGGATAATTTACAGATAGCTTGTGACCAATCTCCTTGCCTCATCTTCATGTTTCAACTGCATAAACATTACTAACCACAACCTTTTTAAAAAAAGTTACTTCTTTTAATGTTATGGATATAAATGGAATGAAAAATGTTGATTAATCATTAATTTCCCAATTATCCTACCTGTGGTCCTGGGTAGGTTATTTTCAAGATCTCTTATATTCTTCCTAAAGAATTGGTGACTGATGTGGTGAGATAATTGCTCTTGGCTGAGTTATGGTTGTCAGTTATTAGTTGTTTTTTTCTTCTAAGGAAATGCATCACATGCAACCAGATGCATAACATGGGAACAAGAAAGGCCAGTATTGTAGCCCAGCACCTCAATGACTTTCATTATCTCCTCACTGTAACCACTAGCTCCAGTCCAGTGAAAGCAAGGTGCCTGTTGATTGATCCATTGCCTGGAAGACAGGGAGAGGGATGCATGATGCATGACTTTTATTTTATTGGTTTATTCTTCCTAAACCAAGTCAGAAGTGAGGGAGGGAGGGCACAATTACTATGGACTTAACTGCTTTATCACATATACATGGGAATTGTTTTATGAAAGAAAAAATCCTCTGGTCGCAGATGCAGAGTCAGTACATACTTAGACTCATTCAGACTTTAAACCTTCACTGCAGTATTGGTTTTCTCCCTTTTCTGGACAATTCACTACAAACATTATTATGGACTGTTTTTCATCCTGCAAAAGCAGACAGTGTGTTGACAGCTTCCTTATTGCTTGCTATCCCTAGGGTGGTGTTGACTGCTCAAATTTGTGTCATTTCACCCAGTCCTGCAGAGTGGGTCCCTTTCTGAGACTACAAACTAGCCATCTGTAGAGGCTGACACTTGTTGCCCCACTGTGTGCACTGGTAGCTGTCCACCAAGTGGAATGGTGTTTGGGTGAAGCATTGAGCATTGGGGGTGCTCGTGGACCAGTTGTGGGAATCTGCAGGCAAGTGTCCCCAGCATCTATCTCATGAGTAGGTTCCTGATGTCATCTGTCTGTGCTGCAGTTATGGGATCTGTGTGCCTTTAATGCCCACTGAGAGCCCTGGATGCTGTTCTCCTAGGTGCTTGCCACTTCCCAGCTGGGCAGCACACCTCAGTGTATGGATGGGGCAAGAATCTCTTTGATGAGGCCAGTCTCTTTGGCAGCTTCCCCTAAAGTTGGGAGAGCCAGGGGCTCACTCGCATACTCTCACTGTCTCCTATGGGAAAAATCAAAGGCCCAGAAGATTCCTGTTGGCACTGCACTATGCTGCACAGGGGAAGGTGTGACTAGGGAAAAATGAAATCAGTACTCTTACCCTTTAACATGCTACCAATCTCAGATGTTTTTGTTCTCACAATGTGCTTCTCACACAGTGTAACTTCTGTGCTTGGTTCCTGAACTTCTCCACAGGCATTCTATTTAGTGTATAATTGTAAAAATTGTGTTTTTTTGGGGGGGAGGGTGGTAGAAAATGCCCATTTAACTATTTTGATCTCAATATTCAAAACAAATTTTAAATACTCATCAAGGATATGTTTTTTTTTTATTTGAGAGAGAGGGAGAGAGAGAGATAGATAGAAAAATAGATGTAAGAAAGAAACATTAAGCAGTTGTGTTTGTAGGGAACCCTACTTGGATCAATCCTGCAACCTAGTGCCCCAACCGGTTTTGCTGAAGGGATAGAGCATGGGCCTGTGGACTCAAGGGTCCTACTTTTGATTCTGGTCAAGGGCATGTACCTTGGTTGCGGGCACATCTCCAGTGGGGGGTGTGCAGGAAGCAGCTGATTGATGTTTCTCTCTCATCGATGTTTCTAACTCTCTTTCCCTCTCCCTTCCTCTCTGTAAAAAAATCAATGAAATATATATTTAAAAAACCCTGCAACCTAGGAATGTGCCAGTGAGGAGTGTGGTTGCAGTCCAGGTGAAAAAAAAAGAAGAGATTAAGAGGTACAAATTGGTAGTTATAAAATAGTCACGAGGATGTAAAGTACAGCATAAAGAATATAGTAAAAAAAATTGTAATAACTATGAGTGGTACCAGGTTGGTACTGAAAATATCAGAGAGAACACTTTGTAAAGTATATGATTGTGTAACCACTGTACCACACACTTGAAATGAAAACAAAATAATATTGAACATAAAGGGTAATTGAAAAATAAAATTAAAAAAGAGTTGGTTAATGCAAAAGGAAGTTTGAGTTGGGTGAGACTCTCAGCCAATACATAGAAAGTTCGACGTGACCCACAGCAATGTGCTGCACCAGAAACCCTGTTTCCTGTTCTGGGGCAGCAGCAGCAAATAGCTCAGCATTTCTTCTCTCCATCTGTCAGTCACCTTGAAGAACCCTAACACTGAAGAAGGAAAAGAAGATATTTTCCACCTAGTTGAAGAACGTTAACATGATGGTCTCCGGCCTTCTGAGGGTGGTCATAACTTCAATGTGGCTAGGTAAGGATGCCCCAGTGGGAATGGATCTTCTCTGTGGCCTACAACAAAGGGTACAGGTAGTCTTTTATGAGTACCCTGGGAAGTAAAGCTGGCCAGGTGTAAAAAACATTCTTTCTGTGTGGTACATCTACACAATGTAATACTACGCTATAAAAAAGAAGGAAGTTTTACCATTTGCAACAGCATGGATCGAACTGGAGAGCATTATGTGAAGCGAAATAAGCCAGTCAGAGAACGATAAATATCACTCATATGTGGGATATAATGATCAACATAATTTGATGAAGAAAAATAGAGCCAGAGGCAAATGCTAGGGGAAGTGGGGGGTGGGTTTAGAGACCAACCAAAGGACTTGTATGCATGCATATTAGCATAACCCATGGACACAGACACAGGGGCAGTGGGGCCTTGACTGGGGTGGGAATGGCTGGGGTGGGGGAGGGTCAATCGGGGAAAAAGGAGACATATATAAAAAACTTTTCTTTTTTCTGTCGCACCTCACTTATCCCATAACCTTCTGTTTGCATTTTATTTTTCAGGATCCAGTATTGCCCAGAAGGTAACTCAAGGCCAACAAGCAATACTGGTGCAGGAGAAGGAGGCTGTGAGCCTGGATTGCACATATGGCACCAGTGTTCCACGTTATAGCCTGTTCTGGTACAAGCAGCTCAGCAGTGGGGCGATGATTTTCCTTATTCGTCAGGACTCTTACAACCAGCAAAATGCCACAGGAGGCCGCTACTCACTGAATTTTCAGAAAGCAAAGAGTTCTGCCAACCTTGTCATCTCAGCTTCACAGCTGGAGGACTCTGCAGTGTATTTCTGTGCCCTGAGTGAGCCCACAGTGAGAGGCATGTTAGAAGGGGGTGTACCCAAACCCCAGGGCTCTGCTTCGTGCATCCACCTGCTGCAGGGACCAACCCGGGGAATTGTAATCACAGACAGGAAGTGGCCAGGGCTGTGGCAGCACAGGTGTAGGTAGGGATAGAGGGAAAACACTCTATGAAAATACCTCTCTAGGTTCATGAATCATGTATAGAGTTATCATTCATCAAAAACATCCATATCTTTGAAAGTTTGGGTTGAAATTGTTTATTGGAGACAAAGAAGAGCCACAACAAACAACTTACCATTTGGTGACAGATTGAGCTAGAAGAATTGACTAAGGAAATTCAGAAACATCTGACTCAAAAATCAGTAAAACTATGTAAAATTGTCATATTTTTCCTATCAATTTGTTCAATAAATATTTATTGAGTATATTTTATTTTAAAGGCATTGTTTTTAATAACGAAGGCTATGAAGTCTTTCTGTTTTTCTTTTTTTTACATTATGCTCTTTTATATTGTTTAATGCGCTAGTTTAATTTATAATTGTTAGCTGATGTAAGGTATCCTCATTGACTTTCTAAGGTGCCTACTATGTGACAGACTTGGTGTTCTTCCATCTTATTAATACTCTAGCATGGAAGAGCTCGTTTCAGATTTACCTGCCTCCCACCAGGCTTATTCATAAAATGATCAATAATTAGTGGCTCCAGGGAAACATTATGAAGACGCAGATTGTGAATTATTTTTTTCTACTCTTATCCTTAACCTTACCACCCTTCTAAAAGCTTTTTGCCATCATGTTGCACGTTTGCACACTTCCTTGCCCTCTTCCTTTGTTTTAACAATCCGAAATCCTCATTCTCTAATATTTCCTCCTTCTATGTCTAATCCCATTATCTTAGTGCCTTATAGTTTGAATGGTAATGGGTGTTTCATAAGTGGCCTTGTATTGTACTCACTCTTATGTTTACACTAGAGGCCCGGTGCATGAATTTGTGTATGGGTAGGGTCTGGCGAGCCTGCCTTGATCTGGGTGATCAGGCTAGGCTGGCTGTGGGGAGGGACTAAGGGCAGTTGGCAGGCTGGCCCTGCCCACTGGTCGAACTCCAGGTCGAGGGGACAATTTGCATATTAGCCTTTTTTTATATCGCACTTGGAAAGCAGATGTGCACAGTAGAAATCAGAAAAGGAGTGTCTTTAAAATTTTTAAGTTATTAACATTTTGCCATTTTTATGTATATTTTTACCATTTTAGGTGTACAATCGAGTCATATCAAGTATGCTTACATTGTCAATAAAGAAGCACCACTATCCTTTCTCTAGAACTCTATTCATCTTGAAAAAGGGATAATTTCTACTCCTTAAACAGTAACACTTGATTCCCCCTATTCCTCCACCCCTGGCAACTACCATTTGAGTTCTCATTCTATCAATTTCACTTTTCAGATGTCTCATAAAAGTGGACTAATGCACTGTGGGTCACACTGTAACTTATTTCATCTACTATTATATCCTAGTATAATGCACCGTGTTGCAGCATGTGTCAGAATTTCTTTCATTTTTAAGCCTAATATTGCAGGGTAGGTATATATCACATTTTGTTTATTCATTCATCTGCTGATGGGCATTTGTGCATTTCTGTTGCTTCCAACATTTTGTGGAAAAATGTATATACATATATCAACACTTAGGGTATAAAAATGTTTTTTAGAAATTTATACTGGATAATTTGAAGAACTATGGTGTAGGCTGCTCTATTACAAGCAAGTTTAAAGGAACAGAAAAAGGGAGTGATAACTAGCCATGTAGGAAGTTTCCATTTCCTGTAGATTCACAAAAGTCTGGAAGAGTGTGACACCTTTGCTACAGTGTATTGCTCAAGTCAAGTGTCTACTGCTTGGTCTAAAAGGAATTGTCAAGACACTACCTAGTGGTCTGCCCCTTAATTGCAGTTTGTGTCCTTATATTTTCTTCTCTTTTTTCTGTGAAAAAGCCAAACCAGCAATTATTTCATTCTTTGTTGTTAGTCCCTTTTGCATACATAAAGAACGTGTTAACATACTGTCTTGAGATATTTCAAAGGCTGAAGAAATAATTTTTCTATCCTCTAGGCTTGCTCTCAAATTTTCTCTGAAAATAATTAGTGGTGAAAAACCAGGAAACAGATTTTTGCTATCAGAGGAAACTGTATTAAAAACTGCATTCTAAGCAGTTGGGAACTTTGTCTCATTATTTGTTGAATGGAAGAATTACATGTTCTTTAATATTTTGTTGTGACAATTTATTGATAGCGTATACAAAGAGACTGATAATCAACAGTTGATCAATTAATGACAGTAATCTCAGTAGGTACAGAAAAAGCATTTGACAAATCCAGCCTCTGTTCCTCATTACAAATTCCAGTGAATCCGGAAACCAAGGCAATTTCTCCAACTTCATAAAAGGCCTCCACAAAAACCTACATCAAATGTCATACTTGATGGGGAAAGACTGAATGCTTCCCCCTAAGCTCAAGAATTTTGGCTCTTATCTATTGTATTTAATATTGTACTAGATGTTCTAGCTAGTGCAATAAGGCAAGAGAAAAATATAAAAGACATACAATTAGAAAAGTAAGAAGCGAACCTATCTTAGTTCACAGACATCATAATTGTCCAGTAGACAATCCAATGGTGTCTACAAAAATGCTACTAAAACAAACAAGTTAAACAAAGTCAAATGTACACGTATCATATGATATAGTCATTCCCCTCTCCGATATTGACCACAGAGAAATGAAAGCATATGTTTTAAAAAAAATTGTACACAGAAATATTCATAGCAACTTTATTGCTTACAACCCCAAACAAGGGCTAATGAAAATGTACATCAATAGGTGAATAAATAAACAAATTGTTTTATCTTTTGGTGATGGAATACTTATTACTCAGCAACAAAATGGAATGAAACAAAATGGAATGAAACGTACTCATGAGACCATGGAAGAATTTCAAAACAATTATGCAGAGAGAAAGAAGCCAGACAAAAGAGCACAAATGAGTCCATTTACACTAAATTATAAAATATGCAAACTAATATGTGACAGAGATGTTGCCTGAAAACAGGAATAGGTAGTGGGAACAAGGTTGAGGGAAGGATTACAAAGAAACATGGGGAAACTCTGGGGGAGATGTGTATGTTCATCATCTTGATTGTGGTAACGGATTCACAGTAGCTATAAATGTATAATCTTATAAAACTGTTTACATTCAATAGGTGCAATTTGTTTTTATGAAATCATGGATTTAAAAAGCCATTAAAATAAAAATGTAACAAATATCTCCCCTTAATGTTGTTTTAAGTTTTCTTGTGTGACACCAAATGCAAAATAAATCTCCTATAGGTTCTCATTTGCTTTAAAATACTTTTTAAAAAAATATACGTAACAACTTTCTGTATCCATGTGCTGTACTGTTTACTTTCAACCCAGCATCTTCTCAACTTATTTTGTTTTTCTCCTTGTATAACAGAATAGAAGTTTGTGGCTGCTTTTTCAAATTCCTTTCAAGCATGGTTTTCTGGCAGGTTCTGACATTATATCTTAGAAGGTGGAGAAGAATATATGTATCTGGGTCTGAATTTCTTTTTAAAAGAGATAGAGATAGAGAGACAGAGAGAAAGATATCAATTTGTTGTTCCACTGATTTATGCATTCATTGGTTAATCCTTGTATGTGCCCTGATTGGGGTGAGATCTGCAACCTTAGTTTATCAGGGGGATGCTCTAAGTAACTGATTACCAGGCAGGGATGGACCTGAATCGATTAAGTCCACATCTGAGAGAGTATTCACATGTTCACTCAGACGACTCATGAAGTCCCTTGACCTGAATCTGTGTAGAGAGAATTCCAGGAAACAGCTTGAAATAAGCTTCCAACTACATGTCCACAAATAAATGCTTGCAGGGCCTTGCAGAAAGATGTGGCTTTCTCTAGAACTTTATCCTAATAACCTTCAGAGGTTTTTTGTTTTGTTTTGTAAAATGAATGGTCATAAATAGAGAACTAAAAAAGTGCTTGCTTTTGCTGCTGGAACTTCATAAAAATGACTAGTTTGTTTATTTGTTTAAAATACGTTTTTATTGATTTCATAGAGAAGAAGAGAGAAGGAGAAATAGAAACATTTATGAAGGAGAAATATTGATTGACTGCCTCCTGCATGCCCTCTGGTGGGGATCAAGCCCAAAACCTGGGCATGTGTCCTGACTGGGGTTTGAACTGATGACCTTCTGCTGCATGGGACAAGGCTCAAGCAACTGACCACATGGCCGGGCAAAAATGACTAGTTTTAAAAAACTTGTGTAGCCATAGGGACATTTCCCCATGCTGATCCCAGCGCTTTCTCTCTGGTCTTTGAGAACCACCTTGGTCTAGGACAGTTACCACAAATGAAATCTTAGAAATAGGTATAGGGCTGGCTGCAGCAAAACCACCTGCGGGAACTCTAAAATTTTCATATTCGTGGGTCTCAGTCCTGGAAGTGTTTCATGAAATTCATGTTGAGATCCCAGAATCTGCCATGTAAAATCACTCACACACTGATTCTATTATCAGCTGTTGTATGAATATCAGCTGGTGTATCTTCCACAATTTGATAGCTGATAAAGAGGAGAGTTCTAGTTTATGCTCCAGGCTTTTGATACAAATCCTCAGCTCCTGGTCTACCTGTGGGGGAACATTATTTGATTAAAGTTAAAGTCTACAGAATGTGGCAGATAGATGGTAGTAGAAAGCATTTTTTAAAATTTATTTTATTTTTATTGTTGACAGTATTACAGATGTTCTCCAATTCTCACCCTGCTGAGTCCCCCTCCTCTAAGCCCCTGCCTCACCCCATGCCTTCCCTACACTATTGTCTGTGTCTGTTGGTTATGCATATATGTACAAAAGTTCTTTGGTTAGTCTCGTCCTAACATCCTGTTCCCCAATCCCCCTCAGAAATATGTTAGCCTGTTCTATGAATTCATGCTTCTGGATCTGTTTTGTTAGACAGTTTATTATGCTCTTTATACTCCACATATAAGTGAGATCATGTGATATGTGTCTTTCTCTGACTGGCTTATTTCACTCAGTATAATATTCTGCAACTCCATCCATGCTGTCACAAAGGGTAAGAAATCCTTTTTTTGATGGCTTCATAGTATTCGTTGGTATAAATGTATCACAACTTTTTTTTATCCACTCATCCACTGATGGGCAGTTGGGCTGTATCCAGATTTTAGCTATTGTAATTTGTGCTGCTATGAACAGAGAGGTGCACATATTCTTTGTGATTGGTGTTTTGGCATTATTAGGTATATTCCCAGAAGTGGGATCCCTGGTTAAACAGCAGTTCCATTTTTAATTTTTTTGAGGAAACTCTATACTGTTTTCCGCAGCGGCTGCACCACTCTGCATTCCCACCAGCAGTGCACTAGGTTTCCCTTTTTCCTCCATCCTCAATAGCTACTTTTTGTTTGTTGATCTATTGATGGTAGCCATTCTGGCACGTGTGAGGTGATACCTCATAGTAGTTTAAATTTACATCTCTCTGATGACTAGTGACTTTGAGCATTTTTTTCATATGTCTATTGGTCATCTGTATGTCTTCTTTGAAGAAGTGTCTATTCAGGTCTGTTGCACATTTTTTAATTGGATTGTTTGTCTTTTGTTAAGTTGTATGAGTTCAAAGTTGGAGGGATCACAATTCTTGATATCAAATTATACTAAAAACTTTTGTAATCAAAACAGCCTAGTACTGGCACTAGAACAGGCATGTAAACCAATGGACCAAAACAGAGACTCCAGATATCAACCCACGCCAATATGATCAATTAATATTTGACAAAGGAGGCAAGTGCATATAATAAAGACAGTCTCTTCAATAAGCGGTGTTGGGAAAATTGGACAGGTACATGCACAAAACTCATATTATACACAGGAATAAATTCAAAATGGATGAAAGACTTAAATGTAAGACACAGAACCATAACAATCCTAGCAGAAAACATAGGCAGTAAACTGCAGACATCTCACATAGCAGAAATTTTGTCGATGCATCTCCTAGGGCAAAAGAAACAAAGGAAAAATAAATACATGGGGCTACATCAAACTGGAAAGCTTCTGCACAGCAAAAGAAGCCATCCTCAAAATGCAAAGGAAACCCAGTGTAGGAGAAAATACATTCACCAAGGTTACATCTGATAAGGGGTTAATTTCCAAAGTAGAAAGCCTTTTTTATGCTAGATCTGCATCAAGGCTATAGGGTTAGTACTCCTGGCCTGACTCACATTGCTTAGTTATCTTATGTTGGAATGAAAAAAATAGTAGGACATTAAGATAGTGAGCTGAGATCACTCTTTATTGATTTTCTAACTTCAATTATGATGTTTCTTCTGTCTCAGATTCATACTTAAAAATGATTCTGAAATTCGTTTTTTTCTCCTGAAAATTTTTATTCAAAAGATAGCATATCTTACAATTGTTTATATTTTAAGACTGAGGAAATATTGTATGTGATGTAGTGGTGCATTTTCAATGAAAGACTGCTTATTTCAATTCAATTTAGCAAATCTTTAGTAGACACGTAATAAATGTCAGTCATTGTTCTATATTGGGGTACAGTACTGAAAAGTGAAGACTCATTCAATAAAGACTTTGTATTATTTCCTCTGATTTCAACCCCAAATCCTTTCTGATTTAGTGGATTCTAGGCAGGCCCACAACAGTTACATGAGAATATATAGTACCGCATTAAAATGCTCACAAAATGGCTATCTTCCAACTGCAGGAATACCCTGCATGCTCTGTTAAAGTACTTCCATGTCAGATATTGTCCTAAGGAAAGAAAAAAGACCTGAGAGCTTAGGATAGTCATTGTTTAGATTTCTAAACGCAGCTGAAAACTGGCATGTGCCTCTTAAAGTCACAGATGAGAACTGCTATTTGCGCAGTAACCTAAGAAACATTTCAGGCCCTGTCCACCAGGGGGTGCAGCTTCCCAACACAAACACAAGTCCTGTGTTAAATGCAGGTTTAGATTTGTAATGTCGCGGTGACTTCAGCATTTCTTCATGTTAAGAGTCAAGAACATTATTTAGATGATACTGTAGAGATGAAGCCTTCTCTGGGCTTAGTGACTGTGGTACTCTTAGTGCTTGGTAAGTAACACATGAAGCTGTTAAAATATGGATTATTTTTTCTATTATGTCAGCAAATTCTTTAACTTTAATTCTATTGAAGAGCTTCATGCCCAAGGTGACAGAGTTCTCTTTTATTTTTTCCTCAGGACGAACCCATGGAGACTCGGTGACCCAGACAAAAGGCCAAGTGACTCTCTCAGAAGGGGCTCCCCTCACTGTGAACTGCTCCTATGAAACCGCACAGTACCCTGCTCTTCTCTGGTATGTTCAGTATCCCGGAGAAGGTCCACAGCTCCTCCTGAAAGCCACAAGGGTCAATGAGAAAGGAAGCAGCAAAGGATTTGAAGCCACATACCAAAAGCAACCAAATGCCTTCCACTTGGAGAAAGCCTCAGTCCACCAGTCAGATTCTGCCATGTACTACTGTGCGCTGAGTGACACAGTGACAGAAACTGCAGGGGGAGCTGAGCACAAACTCTGAGCAGGGAGCCTGGTTGCTGAGTGTCTGTGACAGTTTGATTCACTCTGGTGCATTTTATTATAAAATATCAAATACAGAGTCCATTTAATAAAAATTTCCAATATTTTATGCACATTAATAGAGTTGTTAGGATAATTAGACTTCCATATGTAAAAGGATATCTAAGACAAAGGAAGGCTTTTATTTAGGAAACAATGCACTAAAACCTGGAAATAAAAATAATAAATTATTTAAACGTTTAATATATATTATACGTATTGGTATGGCTCTACATTTCTTTTTATGATACAGTTAATGTAATAGGATATTAAAAAGGACCCTCCTAATAAATAAATGCGAGGTTTATAAGCAAGACAGTTAAAGCCTGCCTTGATTCAACTTTTTACTAAGTCCTTGAGCACAGAATTATCACACATAGCTTTTTTAATGCATTTTATTGATTTCAGAGAGGAAGGGAGAAGGAGAGAGACTTAGAAACATCAATGATGAGAATCATTGATCAGCTGCTTCCTGCACAACCCCTACTGGGGATCAAGCCCACAACCCGGGCATATGCCCTTGACTGGAATAGAACCTGGGACCTTTCAGTCCACAGGCCGACACTCTATCCAATGAGCCAAACCAGCTAGGGCAACACACAGTTTTGATGATGAGCGTTTCCCTTCTTCTTTTAATGTGTTTTTAGAGGTTGTAGAAATGAACTTTTAGAAATAGTTCATAAAAGATTCTGAATTGTAAAAGAATGAAGGTTGAGGGACAACTGATAAAAATGTAAAGGTTGTTATTAACAGGTGGCTTCCCTATGCTATAGAATTATCTTAATTTTAGTTTCATCCCCTTCTATAAATCTTAGTTCCTCCTTAATGCTTCATCTCTGACAGTTTTCCTTCCTATCTGAATATTAATTTTTGAACCCCAGTTTTTCTTCTTAGATCTTACCTTGTAGAAGTTAACTGAGTTCCCTAACTTGGTGTTCTCTTGGAGCCCCCTTAGAAGGTCCCTTCAGCAGCATTAACCTTCCTTTGGGATATCTCTTTGGTGGGTGTGGTGGATTCAGTGGGTGGGGTTTCAGTCTTTGTGCTCAGGGCAGCAGGAAGAATCCCATCCTATGTGTTCAACTTTCTTGGTTGTTTTCTTTTAGGATTTTCTCTTAAGTGATATGTAGTAAGATTTTAAAAATCTGATTCAATGAAATGATTGCTTTTTATATACATATTGATTACTGATATATTTGGACTGATTTATAATATTTTGGTTTTGGTCCACATGCTCTTGGTGTTTTCTTTTTATCTGTCTTCTGTTGCATTGAAAAAGATTTTTTTCTCTCTGCTGCTTTGAAAAATGTGACATGTTTTCTTTCCAGTAGCCTTAAATTATTTGTGTGTGTGTGTGTGTCTGTGTGTGTGTGTGTGTGATTCTATAATACTAGATGCCTGGTGCATGAAATTTGTGCACTGGGGAGTGCATCCCTCAGCCCAGCCTATACCCTCTCCAATCTGGGACCCCTCGAGGGATGTCCGACTGCCCGTGTAGGCCTGATTCCAGCAGGATCAGTCCTAAATGGGCAGTCAGACATCCCTCTCACAATCCAGGATTGCTGACTCCCAACTGCTCGCCTGCCTGCCTTCCTGATTGCCCCTAACCACTTCTGCTGCCAGCCTGATCACCACCTAACCACTCCCCTGCCAGCCTGATTGATGCCTAACTGCTCCTCTGTCAGCCTGATTGGCCCTAACTGCCTCCCCTTCCCATAGGCCTGGTCACTCCAAACTGCCCTCCCCTGCATGTCTGGTCCCCCCAACTGCCGTTCCCTGCAGGTCTGGTTGCCCCTAACTGCCCTCCCCTGCAGGCTTGATCACCACCAACTGCTCTCCCTTGCATACCTGGTCCCTCCCAACTGTCCTCCCTGCTGGCCATCTTGTGGCAGCCATCTTGTGTCCACATGAAGGCAGCCATCTTGTGTGTTGGAGTGATGGTCAATTTGCATATTACTCTTTTATTAGATAGGATTTCCCCCTGTATATCTCAGTCCTTGTCCTTCCGAAGACTTTTCCTCTTGCTAATTTACTATCTTTAGAATGATCTCAGTGACTGTTTGAATGAATGACATACTAGCAGCATTTTTGGATAATAATTTCAGATAAAGTTTATCAAATCAGCTAATAAATTATAGTTCCAATGCAAATTAGAAGAATAAAATAGAAAAACATCCAGCATGATAATCAGAACAGTATTCACTCCATTCTCCATCAGAGCCTTTGTCCCCGAACTTTCTCTGCCTGGAGTGATTTTCACCTCCTATCCTCATAGCTTGTTCCTTCACTCTTCCTAGTCTTTGCTCCTAGAGAAACATGCTTACATGTGAATGCAGACCAGTGTTCAAAAAGGTTTGTTGTGGTGTTGTATTTCATAGATAAAACAACAACATATTAACTGTTTGTTCACAGGAGAAGGACTATGTAGACAGTAGTACATCCATAGTGTGGGATATAGTTCAGCACAAGGACCTATGTGTGTTAACATGAGACTTAAATTTATTATTGAGTTTATAAAACAAGTAACAGGAGGTATGCACAATGTGTCTATTTATATTATAATAACATCTAAATGAAATACTATACTATATAGTTTCCATTGATTTAAACCTATAGTACAAAACCCCCAAACCATCTATTGCAAATTGATCAGGATGAAGAAAGAATTGGAAGAATAAGTGATGGAAGAGTGCAAATTTGGAGCAGTAGTCAAAGGGGATTTTAGTCTATAAGCAATGTTTTATTACTTTTAATAACTCATATATTCATAAATTCCTCCTATTGTTAAAATTAATAATCATTGTCATTATAAAAATCTATTTATATTCTTTATTTTTCTCAGCAATAAAGGAGAAAAGAAGAAAATGACATCTTCTTCAGATTTTGTTCAACCACCCAAGTATAAGCAGTTTTTCCCTCTGGGATCATGTAAGTTTTAGTTGTCAGTCCTATTAGGCTCCTAATCTGACTGTATTATAGTTATGTATATTTTTGTGTTGCCCAGTAGCCTGTAAATTAGTATGTCTCTTTTGTGTATTCTTAAGATTTAGTGAATTACCCCATATACACGAAAACGTCAATAAGTTTTTATGGATTTACCGCAATTAAAGGTAAAGAAATCAAGTAAATAGCACAAGATGAGATTTATCAAATTATTTTAAGATAATTATGTTCATGAAATGACACTTAAAAGCAGAATTTGGTTCCTTTTTATTCTATTTATTGAGGTAACATTGGTTAATAAGACCATGTAGGTGAATTTGGTTCATTTTTAATCTCCATTCAGCCTTGGCAGTCACTTTGTTTTCTAACAATCTGCATTTAGTTAATCAGTAAACAGAGGGATCAAGACTGGGGTTGTGTGACTGCTGAGTTAGCTGTTCTAAAGTCCTCTTTTTTGATGGTTTTGGCCCACTAGGGGGCAAGGTAGGCTCAACAAAAGATGACTTTGTTATGGTTCTGAGGGTTGAGCAGTTAAGTAAGGAAAGCAATAGCATGTGAACAAGTCAGTGTAGACAGCAAAAATGAGGAGACAGTGAACAGTGTTTGTGTAGAGTTCACTGCAGGTTTTTGGCTCTGCCACGCTAGGGGAACTTCAGAAAGCTGGAGTTAATACTCTAAAAATCTACTGTGAGAATGATTCTCTGAGCGGAGGTACAGGAGTAAGACTATCACTGGTCATTGGGAGCATGGAAGCTCAACAGTCAACATCATCATAACCTGTTTAAGTTTTTTAATTGTTATAACTAAAATTCCAAAATCTACTGACCTATAAATTATTCCCACACTCCAAATAACCTACCTTTTCATATATCTCTGTGAAAGAAGAAGGAATAAAAATAAAGGGAAAAGAAGAAAACAGAAGGAAAATAAGGAACAAAAATAGAAGAAAAGAGAGAGGACACTGTTTAATTTGACCAGCAAAATGTGGTTGGATCAGAATCAGCTATGAGGATCAGCACGGTGCCCAAGAGTTGGACAGGAGAAGGGGGGAGGTGGAAATTAAGTCAAAGTTGAAATTATATATACAAATTCTATTTTTCATCAAGAAGATTTTGTTGGAGTTATTTTCTCTGCAGATGGTGACTGTATGTCCTGGCTTCTAGAACTCTCCTGATTTCAAGAAAATCATTTACTTCTGAGATACACAATACATACTATCCTATAGTTTTCCTTTATCAGAATTTTCATGTAACTGAATTTAAAAAGTTCTCTGTCAAACTATGCAATTTAGGAACTGGATCATTTTACTAAGATTCTTTAAGTTTCCACATAACCCATTGAAACACTGATAATCTAGGAACACCATCCACCCTTCCTCATACACTATGCCACAAACTGCTCTTATATAACGTGTTTTAAGAAAAATCACCAGCTTATACCTTCATCTGTTGGAAGTATTGACTGCTACCGTCCTGCACTGTGTGTATTCACAATTTTGGAGACATGACTGTGCCATCTCACTGGGCCAATGTGGGTGGAGTTTGCTGTTAAGATGAATGACAGAGCTGAGATGAGATTGGTCTTTAATGAGTTTCGTGAAACATACTGAGTGTAGGAACAACATTTGCCTTGGTTCAGGACTCCACTCCCTCCAGAGCAGGGACAAAGGCACCACAGCACCTTGGCAAGAAGTCATGGAGAGGCACCTGGGGGTTCTGCTGGGGCTTCTGTGGGCCCAGGTTTGCTGTGAGTTCGGGAGTCCCAGATGGGGAGCTGGGGAGTGTTACATAGCCCACGGGGGATCAGGGGCAGGGAGAGGAGAGAGGGCGGGCGGAGGGGGAGCTGACACAGAGCTCCTACTTTGGTGTTTCTTGGGATACTGTACACGTTTGAAAACTACATCAGTCTCCCCTGGTGACCTCATATGTGTTTGTTTTTCTCTTTCCATGCAGGGGTGAGAGGGTTGAATGTGGAGCAGAGTCCTTCAGCCCTGAGCCTCCAGGAGGGAACCAGCTCTTCTCTGAGGTGCACTTTTTCTACCACAGCGCTCAGTGTGCAGTGGTTCCGACAGAATCCCAGGGGCGGCCTCATCAGTCTATTTTATTTAGGTTCAGGGACGAAGCACAATGGAAGGTTAAGCTCCACACTGCATTCTACGGACCTGTACAGTACCCTGAACATCACAGCCTCCCAACTGGAGGACTCAGCCACCTACCTCTGTGCAGTGCTGGCACAGTGCTGCCAGGTGATCTGCAGCCTGTACCCAAACTGCAGCTGGGCCTGTAGCCCCACCCATACTAGGGCAGGCATGTTGCCCCACATTAGGCTTTGCACATCTTTGGGTTTTCAAATTTATGTTCCAGCATTTTTTTTTTTTCCTAAATTTAGACTCTTCAGTACTATCATTTCATTTGATTTCCTGCCCTTTTTCTTCCCAGAAATATCTTTCCAGGTAAAAAGCTTTAACGTTTAAGAATTAAAACAATTGATAAAGATACCAATATCCAATGTCGTCCTAAAATGGATCCCCTTGCAGGTAATATATATATATATAACACATAACATACTCTGCTGGAAAAGGCTTGGAAAAATATAACGTCATCAAGAAGCAGAAAGAAATGATTCATTTTTATTTTAGATGACAAATTTTTCTTTCAAGGAAAAAGAAAGGAGCCTATGTAATAGTTTTTAAAGTTTGTATTAGGCTTATCAACTCTTGAAAATAACAAATGTAAGAAAAATAATTTGTTTGAAGGTCACGAACTCAATTTAGATTATCACATATATTATGTATTTCAGTACTAATAACACCCTGTAAATAAGAACTCTTTGTCCTTTCATGCCTGAATAAAGTGAGGATTGTAGATCACAAATGAATTGTATGAACTCACAATATTCCTAAATTAGTGAAGTTTGGGTGACATGAGAACTTGCATCCTGAGCTACCTGGTATGGAACACTGTTTGGCATCATCTAATTGACAGGATTTCTATTGATACATTTGTACAACAAGTTTACATACATCACTAATAAAAAATATCCATTTAGGTAATTTCTATTTTTAAAAATTAAATTACAGGGGTAATGTTGGTTAATACGATTATGAAAGTCTTAGGTGTACAATTCTATTATACAATGTCTGTATATTGTATTGCATGTTCACCACCCAGACTCTCATCTCCTTCTGTCACCATGTATTTGACCCCTTTACCCTGTTCATCGTTCCCCCAACCTCCTTCCCTTCTGGTAACCACCATTCTGTTGTCTGTGTGTATAAGTTTGTTTATCTGTTTTTTTGTTCATTTGTTGCTTTCTGTTTTATGTCCCACATATAAATGAAGTCATATGGTTTTTGTTCTTTCCATCTGACATTTTCACTTAACATGACACTCTAAACATCATCCATATTATTGCAAAAATCAATATTTTATCCTTTTTATGGCTGAGTAGTATTCCATTTTTCCTATGTACCACGACTTCTTTATCCAATTATCTGTTGAAGGACAGTTAGGTTGTTTCCATGTCTTGTGAGTAATGCTGAAATGAATGTAGGGCTAGAGTACCAAATGATTTCATTCATTAGATTTCACCATGTGGAATCTAATGAACAAAATGAACTAACAAGTAAAATAGAGACAGAATCATAGAGAGAGACTATACTGAAAACTGTGGGAGGGAATTGGCGGGCTGGTTTGGGGTGGAGGAATTGAGCAAAACGAAAAAAGAGAAAAAAACACTCATGGACATGGACAACAGTGTAGTGATTATGGGGGAGGGGAAGTAGGAAAAGAGGGAGGATGGTATGGGTGGGATAAATGGTGATGAACAGAGACTTGGGGTGGTGAACACACAATACAGAGTACAGATGATGAGTGGTGGAATTGTGTACCTGAAACTTGTGTGATTTTGTTAGCCAGTGTCACCCCAGTATATTCAAATAAAGGAAAAAATAGCTCCTACTGAGGAAGACCATAAAAATTATATAAAAGTTCTAGAGCTTCAAGAACTCTTAAATATCTGCTGGCCCCATCTTATTTTACAAAGACAGAGACAAACCCCAAGATGCAAATATGAAACAATTAGTAAATTAGTTGGGAGTAGAAAGAAATTAGATTATCTCACTTCCTCTTTAGCATTCTTTATTCTGGTTCCATCTTGCAGGACCATATTTCTGAGCAAAGAGAAATTGTGTAATGCCAGCTGAGCTCCTTAGATCTCTGCAGTATGGGTGTGGGAAAACATGGTCAAGCATTTGAAAATTGGAATAGAGAATTCCAATTTGTATAGCTGTTTGATAACTTGGGAAGGAAAAGAGACTGAGGCTGAGCCCCTGTGACTGTATTAGTAAGCAGTGCATCACTCACTGGTTTCTGTAAGAGGAAGTCAAAGGTGATGGTGTCATATTCAACACACAGATGTATTTCTAAGGACTTTCCTGGAAGTAGCAAATATATTCATTCTCCCCAGTGGACCTTTTCTGATGGCAGGCTATGAGTATAACAAGAATAAATCACACATTTTCAGCAAAAACAATAATTGGAGTTGGAAATCTCATGCAGCTTGAAGTCCATGGAGATGCTAGATAAAGGCTTTCCAGGTCAACACATTAACAATAAGTAAAACAACATCTTATGAAGTAGTCATGACACTGTGAATATTGCCCAAGGGCTGGCTGTATCTGTGCTATGGTTAATACAAGAAACACTGGTTTTCATATGAATGGTCACTTTTGCACCATTTCTTTTAGTTCTGTATGCCATATCTCAAAAGGGCAAATACTGACCTAAATATATGTCTCTAAAAAGTGGAAAATATGCCCCCCAAAAAGTTGAGAAATCATATTGTAGGGTAATGAGTGAGGGAATGGAAGATCTTCAAAACCAGGATGTTTTATCTACATAAAAACATACATTATACACTGTATATTCACCTATATTTTATACTAGAGGCCCAGTGCATGAAATTCATGCATGGGTAGGGTCCCTACACTGGGTGATCTGTGGGGCGATAGGCAGGGCAATCAGGGCCCCCACTGATACCTGCCTTGGTCTGGCACTGCCCGCTCGCTGGCCCTGACCCCTACCACCGGTCACTGTCTGTTGGGCGACTGGCAGCCTGATCAAGGCCCCTGCTCGCATCTGCCTTGGCCTGGTGCTGCCCACTCACCTGCTCCACCACCCTGCCATGGTGCTGCTCTCATTGGTGATCACTGGGGGCAGCATTCCTTCTACTGCTGCTCACTGCCAGTGCAACGTCACCGATGCCAACTATGGTCCACATTGCCCTGCTGGTCAGCGCCCGTTTAACTCTCAGTCAGTCAAACATCCGCCTAAGGGGACAATTTGCATATTAGCCTTTTATTAAATGGGATATTGATCTTATATTCTTCACCACAGCTGTCTTTATAAATCTTTAAAGGTTTGAGATTTGGAAGAAAGATCAGATTTATTTGTAATTCCAGAGGAACAGAGAGTTAAAATCACAGGAAAGGAGCTCCACTTCTGGAAATGAGGTCGTCTTGGTTTTCCAGGGACCATTTCTCATGACCAGATCTTTCGGTTAAGTGTCTGTTTGTCCCTTAGTAGACACCGGTGAAGTTAACTTTCCACTAGATTTATTCTCACAGAAGTAATTCATAAAGTTTCAAGAAAATTAAGTGGACAAGAAGGGTTTTTGGCAGAGAAAGATAATTCTGGAACTTCACAGGCGTGAGGGACATTATCAATGTCTTGGGGAAAGAACATTGTAGTGGAGTTTGGAAATAAAGTGATAGGTTATGGAATTTGAGCCAGCAATGGCCAGGGGAGTAGGAGTATATGCTAGAGGAGTGGGCCTATACTTTAGAAGAAATTTCATTAATGATATGAGTCAGTATTTGCACTTTAGGATATACCACCCATTTTGATAGGAGAAAATGAAGCCACTTCAGGAATCAACATACATGTGTTTATATTTTCTGAATCTGCATGCTGATGTTTTCTCAGATGCTGTATTCTTTCAATATTTTGAAGGATATAAAACATAGAATTGGAAAAGATTTCTTAAAGCATGTCAGATTTCTCATTGCAAACCAACCCAATCTATGGGTCAAATTGTTTCCTATGGTTGAAATATAATAACCCATGGAAGATACCCCCTGCTCCCTTATTAACTAGATTAAATATTTTTCTTTTCATCATGGTCAATACTGATGGAATATGCCTCATTTTGACTGTTGGTCCTGTCAGTTCTCTGGGAATAGCAAGGTCACAGGCAAGACCAGATTAGAGGAGCAGCGTGAGCGAGTAGGCACTTGAAATATCGAGTGATCTCCTCCCTTGTACTCTGTTGTTTGACTTACATGTTCCTTTTTAAAACGGTTTTTATGCATAACAGAAAATGATGATGACAGAATTACCTAAAAAGGAATGTTTTATATTTTCTTTGTTTAAGAGAGTGCTTCCCTGATTTCAAACATGTAAACCCGGGCCATCGTTGAACAAATACCAGCAGCATCTGCCTCTTCAGAACATATTAACAACGACTCAGTAGTGTGCCGGGATAGAAATCTTGATCTTTACATTCTTACTTATATCTTATGTAAAAGTTAATTAGTTTCACTTATTGCTGACTTTGTTTTTCCAGACTACATTTATTGGATATTAGATTTTGCTAATTCTTTTTTAAAATTTCTTTATTGATTAAGGTTTCACATATTTGTGCTCATCCCCCCATTCCCCTCCCGAACCCTTCCCCAAGCATGCCCCCACCCCCCTGTTGTCCGTGACCACTGGTTAGGCGTATATGCATGCATACAAGTCCTTTATTGCTGCCTTTGCATGTCTGAGTCTCTCATAGGAAACAGGGTAAGAGCATTTAACAGCAACTTCAGTAGTTGTGAATGTAACCACAAGATGGCAGTGCACCTCTGCTAATGCAGGACCTGTGGAGGCGCATTTTAGTGGATTCTGAATGACAGGCTTTGGCAGAAGCACAGCCTTTTTCCTATTGGCTGGGTAGAATGTGAGAAGCCCCTCTGACTGCCAGGGAAGGAGGGATAACTTGACAACAGCAGTAGCTCCCCTCGCTGTGATCGCAGGTCCACAATTGACCCTGAGTGGGAAAAATGATGAAGACGTCCATTGGAGCTTTGTTCATGTTCCTGTGGCTGCAGCTGGGCTGTGAGTTGAGGGTTTATGGGAAACAATATATTAGTGGATATTGTTTAGAAGCAACACTGGCTTTATTCAGGCTTCCTTAGTTACTGTGGAAAAAGAAAATTAGGAAGCATAACAATTTGGTTACTCTTTCTCTGACTTTTTCTTTCTGCATAGGGGTCAGCCATGGAGAGAAAGTGGATCAGCATCCTTCCACCCTGAGTGTCCAGGAGGGAAACACCGCTGTTATCTCCTGTTCTTATTCAGACAGCACCTCAAGCTACTTTCCTTGGTATAAACAAGAACCTGGAAAAGGTCCCCAGTTCATTATAGACATTCGTTCAAATAAGGACACAAACTCAGCTGAAAGAGTCACCGTTTTCTTGAATAAAACCGTCAAACATCTCTCCCTGCACATCGCAGCCACCCAGTCTGGAGACTCAGCCGTCTACTTCTGTGCAGCGAGTGCACATTGCTTCCCAGGCACCTGCATCCTGTACACAAACCTGCGGGTGGGACAGCCCCCTCTGCCTGGGCCAGACCTTCAAGCACAGCATTTGTGAGATTGTCTGCAAGTGGAAATTGTCTGCAAGTTGTATGTTAAAAACACATAATAGGAAGGTTAGTTTCAAGATGACGTAGGAAGTGTTAGAACATTTTGTTCTATGACTGTTGCATAATGTTGAAATTGAGGCTTTAAAGTGACTTTACATTTGCTATTTAGATATCTCTCCTATAAAACTCTTTAGTCTCAACATTATAATACTTATTAAAGATAATATTGTGTTTTGAAAATAGCATTTATTTTTCTGATTTTAAGTCATTATACAGTGGGGTAAAAAGTAGGTTTAAAGTCATGAGTACACTAAACAGAGTTTATCCTTTTATTATAATTTACTAATTATTATATTATTTATTTGTATTACAATTGTAAACCTACTTTTGCCCCTCCCTGTATTTCAAATATAGAAAATATATAAATACAAAATATAAAATTAATAATTCTGTATTTAGATAATGTTGCTAATATTTGGATTATTCTATAAATTTTCATTGTTATTAGATTCATGATATTTTCACTTCTTATATCCTGAGTGAAGCATTCCCTGTTTCAAGTCTTTTCAAACATCTGCTTTTAAATAGGTCTGTGAGTTATTGTAATAAATTCAATTTTCTATATTAACTTTCTTCTATAATTTTAGCCAATTGTGACAGTCCTTTCTATGTGCGCTGATCACTTTTTTGTTAAGAAAATGTGACTTGGTTTTCTTTTAGAGCCCAGAGATTCTATGTTTTATTTGTGTTTTTGAGGAAATTCGGACCAGATGTGATTTTAGAATGTGAGCTTCAGATTAAACTCACAAATCTATTCTTTTTTACCAAATTCTATATATATCTGTTCACATTTACTCTCTCATAGAATTTAAAAGACAGACTTGTGTTTTATTCATTGTTATAGCTGTAATACCTAGCACAAACTTTTCCACCAAATTATTAGTAGGTGCTTGTTAAGGAAAGGTGAATCCTATTGATTCATAATTTTCACTTAAGCTTTGTGATAGAATTAAATTTGTAAATTGATTGCTGAATAACAAATCTTTTTAATGTGTATATTTGATTATCCATTGTTTAAGAACATACTATTTCTTTCCAGCAATATGTTTGTCATACTAGATAAAGCTTCATTATTTTAAGATAGTTAAATTTATTCACAGGCTTGTAATATCCCCTCATTTTTATTGAAATTTTACTTTCTGAAGTTTATGGGAATTTTATTTGTATGTATTGATCAGCCATATTACTATTATTAGTGGATTGAACAAATGCATTGGGCTAATTTAGAGACAGTTTGTTACAAATCTCCCTGCCTCATCTTCATGTTTTGACTGAATAAAAATTTCTAACCACAACCTTCTTTTTTTAAAAAAATTTACCTTTTCTAGTGTTATAAATAAATCAATGGAAAGAAAGATATTGCATATATAATCAATTCCCCCACCCCGGTCAAGTGTAGGCTATTTTTGAGATCTCTTATATTATTCCTAAGGATGGACATAACTAGCTATTGCTATGGGGAGATGATCCCTCTGACTAAGTTTTGTTTTGTTTTAGCTAACTGTTTTGATCTTATAAGGAAAGTCATCAGATTAAATTAGGTTTACAACATGTGAACAAAAAAGGCCAGTATTGTTGTCCAACACCTCAGTGGTTGGGTTTTATTATTTCCCTCACTATAACCACTAGCTCCAGTCCAGTAAAAGCAAGGTTTTTTCTTTATTGCTACATTCTCTCTGAGACTGATTGAGGAACAGAGATGTATGGCTTCTATATTACTGAATTATTATTCTTAAACCAAGTTAGAAGAGAAAGAGAGAGGGTGAAATTAGTATGGAATAACTGTTTTATCACACTTATATGAAAATTTATTTGAAGCAGGGGTGGGGAAACAATTTTCTGCAAAGGGCCATTTGGATATTTATAACATCATTCGTTTAATATAATTTACTTAATATAAATTTATGTAGCTATGAAAAAAGCTCCTAGATTTATTGAACTTAAAGTCCTGCCTATGGTTCTTTAGGCAGAGCCAGACCAAATGATTTCCTGGGCCTTATACAGCCTGAGGGCTGGATGTTACCCACCCCTGACTTAAAGGAAGAAAAAGAAATGCTCTAGCCAGAAGTGCAGAGTCAGTACCTACTTAGACACACTCAAGCTTTAACTCTTCACCGTAGTTGGTGTATTTTTTCTACCATCTCTGGTCAATTTACTACAAACTTGTCTCTCCCTTGATCCTGCAAAGCCAAACTGGGTGCTGAAAACCTCCTTTTTGCTTGCTTTCCCTAGGACAGTGTTGATTGCTCAAATTTGTGTGGTTTCATCTAGTCCTATAGCATGGAGCCCATTCTGTGTATGCTCACTAGCCATTTGCAAAAGATTCTTTTAAAAAATGTATTAAGTTTATTGGGGTGACATTGATTAATAAAATTATATAGGTTTCAAGTGTGCAGCTCTATATCATCTGTATATTGCACTGTGTGTTCACCATTCCATGTCAAGTCTGTTGTTTTCT
The DNA here is from genome assembly GCA_026230045.1 of Corynorhinus townsendii. NCBI lineage: Eukaryota > Metazoa > Chordata > Mammalia > Chiroptera > Vespertilionidae > Corynorhinus > Corynorhinus townsendii. The sequence goes on along the minus strand of JAPDVU010000001.1, from coordinate 157,959,661 downwards.
TTGTTTTGTATTTTTAAATATCTTTGTTCCTTTTTTTTAAAAAAAATCTTTATTGTTCAGATTATTATAGATGTTCCTCTTTTTCCCCCCCATAGCTCCCCTCTGCCTGATTCCCTCCCATCCCATCCCCTTACTCTCCTCCAGTGTCCTCATCCATAGGTATAAGATTTTTGTCCAATCTCTTCCCACACCCCTCATGCCAAGAATTGTCACCCCCGAGAATTGTCAGTCCACTCCCTTTCTATGCCCCTGATTCTATTATATTCATCTGTTTATTCTGTTCATCAGATTTTTTATTGACTTGATTTTTAGATTCACTTTTTGATAGATTTGTATTTGTTGTCATTTTGTTGTTCATAATTTTTATCTTTACCTTTTCTTCTTCGTCCTCTTCTTAAAGAATACCCTTCAGCACTTCATATAATTCTGATTTGGTGGTGATGAACGCCTTTAGCTTTTTCTTATCTGTGAAGCTCTTTATCTGACCTTCAATTCTAAATGTTAGCTTTGCTGGGTAGAGTAATCTTGGTTGTAGGTTGTTGCTGTTCATCACTTTGAATATTTCTTGCCACTCTCTTCTGGCCTGCATAGTTTCTGTTGAGAAATCAGCTGACAGTCGTATGGATACTCCCTTGTAGGTAACTAACTGTTTTTCTCTTGCTGCTTTCAAGATTCTCTCTTTGTCTTTTGCTCTTGGCATTTTAATTATGATGTGTCTTGGTGTAGTCCTCTTTGGATTCCTTTTGTATGAGGTTCTCTGCACTTCCTGGGCTTGTAAGTCTATTTCTTTCACCAGATGGGGGAATTTGGCCCAGTGTAACTCGAACATCTTTAAATTCATCATTCCTAATGTTGTAAAATACATTCATGACTGCAAATTGCTTATTGTTTCCAAGCCAGTGGACCTATGGCTTGTAAGATAAGCAGCTTTCCTCAAAACCATGTTATTGGAAGTGGTTGCAATCTGGATTCAGCCCGATTTCGATACCTGATGGGGGAGAGGCTGGGAATTCACCCAGTAAGCTGTCATGGGTGGGTCCTTGGGGAGCATCGAGACTCTAGTGTGCCTGTGTGGAGTGGAGTGAATGTTGCTGGTGTCTCTCTAAAGAATCTGCATCCTGATTTAGGCACTGATGCAGATAAGGAACAGTGGAAGAAGTTCACAAACAGGTGATTGACAGTGCTTATGAGATGATCAAACTGAAAGGCTACACATCATGGCCCATTGGACTATCTGTGGCAGATTTAGCAGAAAGCATGATGAAGAATCTTAGGCAGGTGCATCCAATTTCCACCATGATTAAGGGTCTCTATGGAATAAAAGAAGTTGTCTTTTAAAAAATATGTATATTTCATTGAATTTTTTTTTACAGAGAAGAAGGACGAGGAATAGAGCGTTAGAAACACCGATGAGAGAAACATCAATCCGCTGCCTCCTGCATACCTCCTACTGGGGATGTGCCTGCAAGCAAGGTACATGCCTTTGGCCAGGATCGAACCTGGGACCCTTCAGTCCACAGGCCAATGCTCTATCCACTGAGCCAAACTAGTTAGGGCGAAGTTGTCTTTTTGAGTGTTCTTTGCATCTTGGGCCAGATGTTGTAAAGGTGACTCTGACACCTGAGGAAGAAGCCCATTTGAAGACGGTACCAATACACTTTGGGGGATCCAGAAAGAGCTGCAGTTTTTTTTTTTAATATTTTTATTGATTTCAGAGAGGAAGGGAGAGGGAGGGAGAAATAGAAACATTAATGATGAGAGAGAATCACTGATCGGCTGCCTCCTGCACACCCCACACTGGGGATCGAGCCCACAACCCAGACACGTGCCCTTGACTGGAACCTTTCAGTCCACAGGCTGATGGGAAAAGCTGCAGTTTTAAAGCCTTCAGATGTCTTACCACCTCACTGTCTAGGCTACAACAGGATTTTAGTTGGAGATTGTGCATGTTGTCCTTTTCATCTGATCTGTGACTAAAAACACCGGTTTCCTAAAGATAGAAATAGTCATGGTTCACAGAGCCTTGCATCTGTATCCTGATGCTGGATGGTACTCATCTTTGTAGTCCTAAACTGGTTACTGTGAACTAGTTCCACCTCCTCAAAGGCACCACTGCCACTATAGTTACCCTTCAACTAGATGGGTGTCCACTGTCTGTTGTATTACTTGTAGTATCTTTACCCAGTTGCCTATTGCAACCTTTTTTTCTCCAATCAATCACATCCTGGGATCCAATGTATAAATCTAATGTTGCGTGTTTTATGCGTAACTGTCCTAAAGGATCTTATTTTGTGTGTTATAGGTATCAGAATAGTGTACATTGCCATATAATGTAAAAAGGAGATTCTACCTATAAATAATGCAGCCAACTATCTGTGTCGTACCAACTAACACACCAAATAAACCTTCAGCAGTGAAAAAAATATTTGGAGTTCAAATTTTTTACCATTTTAACATAAATTTTAACCGTTTAAAAATTTAAGTGTATAATTCAGTGGCAGTGAGTACATTTACATTGTTATTTGACCTGTACCACCATCTATCTCTAGAACTCTATTCATCCTGAAAAAGGAAAAATGTACTCATTAAGCAGTAACTCACCATGCCCTGTTCCTCCCGGTTCCTGGCAACTACCTTTCTAACCTTTTTATGGTTTGACTATTTTAGATACTTAATAAAAGTGCAATTATGCAATGTTGGTTATATTGTAACTTATTTCATCTAGCATAATGTTCTGACAGTTTACCTATATTGCAGCACTTGTCACAATTTCTTTCCTTTTTAAGGTTGAATAATATTCTAGTGTATATATGTACCACATTTTGTTTATTCATTCATGTGTTGATGGATATTTGGGTTGCTTCCCCCTTTTGGTGGGAACATGTATATATCAATATTTTGGGCATATATCCAAATTCTTTTCTCTCTTGCTCTCTCTCTCTCTCTCTCTCTCTCTCTCTCTCTCTCCCCCTCTCTCTCCATGGAAGTAGAATTGCTAGATCATATGACAATTCTATTTAAAATATGGGAAACATTTATATTGATTAGTTTGAAGGACTATAGTCTAGAATGCTTCATCACTAGCAAGTTTACTCACTAGCCATAAATGAAGTTTACTTTCCTGGTATACAAAATTCTGGGAGAGTTTGTCACCCTCGCTACAGTGCATTGCTTAAGTCAGATGCCTAATAATTGATCTGAAAGAAATGGTCAAGCCACTACCTAGCAGCCGGCTCCTGAATTGCAGTTTGTATATCCTTTGTATGTTTCTTGTTTTGGTGAAAGAGTCAAACCTGCAATCGTTTAATTAGTTGCATAAATAAAGAACTTTAAAAATACTTTTTTTCCTTTATTAAGGTACTAGTGGCCTGGTACACTAGTGGCCCGACCTGCACCCTATCCAATCTGGGACCTCTCGGGGGATATCCGACTGCCAGGGGCTGTCCCTGTGGGATCAGGCCTAAACCGGCAGTCGGACATCCCTCTTGCAATCTGGGACCACTGGCTTCTAACCGCTCACCTGCCTGCCTGCCCGATAGCCCCTAACCACTCTGCCTGCTGGCCTGCTAACCCGCAACTGCCCCCCCCACTGGTCTGATCACCCCCAAATGCCCTCTCCTGCTGGCCTCATGGCCCCAACAGCTTCCCTGGCCAGCCTCAGGGCCCCCAACTGCCCTCCCCAGCCAGAGGCCCAACCGCAACAGGTGTGGAATGCTTGCCTCATCACTGGGGTGATGACACAAGCTCCCTCCCCCCCCCCAGACACTATGCCCGCTTCCCAGAGGCCCTCCACAGCCGGGGTGGAATGCTTGCCTCGTTGCTACAGCAACAAAGCAAGCATTCCACCAGGCAGGTCATGCTGCCTGCTTTCAGCGGCCGCTCCTCCCTGAGACTGGGGGACTCCAGTGGGGCTGAGAGGACTGGGCACCGCCATCTTGTGGCTATGGGTGCCACCATCTTTGTGGCAGAGTGACGGTCAATTTGCATATTCCCTCTTTATTATATAGGATTACATATGCGTCTTTATCCCCCATTGCCCCCACTCCCCCCACTCATGTACTCACCCCCCTGTGTCTGTGTCCATTGGTTAGGCTTATATGCATGCATACAAGTCCTCTGGTTGATATCTCCCCCCTATCCCCTCCCTCCCCTATCTTCCCTCTGAAGTTGACGGTCTAATCCATGTTTCTATGTTTCTGGATCTGCTTTTGTTCATCAGTTTATGTTGTTCATTATATTCCACAAATGAGTGAGATCATGTGACATTTATCTTTCTCTGACTGGCTTATTTAACTTGGCATAATGCTGTCCAGGTCCATCTATGTTATTGCAAATGGTAGGAGTCTCTTCCTTTTTACAGCAGTGTAGTATTCCATTGTGCAGATGTACCACAGTTTTATAGTCCACTCATCTGCTAATGGGCACTTAGACTGTTGCCAAATCTTGACTATCGTAAGATATTTCAAGGAATCAAGAAGTGATTTTTCTATCCTCTAGTCTTTCTTTGAAATTTTCTCTGAAAATAATCTATAATGAAAAACCAAGGAACAGGTTTTTGCTATTAGAGAGATCTATTTTCAAAATTATTAGCTTTTCTATGTGCTTTCCAGACACTTGTGAGCTTTGTTTCATTATTTATTAAATAGAAGAGCAATATTGTCTTTAATATTTTACTGTGACAATTTATTGATAAATTGATTGACAAGCAGTAGATAATCCCTTAATGATAGTAACCTCAGTAGGTTCAGAAAAAGCATCTGACAAATCCAACATCCATTCCTTATTAAGAACTCCAGAAAATTAGGAATGGGAGGGAATTTCTTGAACTTAAAAAGGCATTTACAAAAAACTTATATAAATGGCATATTTGATGGTGAAGGCTGAATGCTTTCCAGCTATGATCAGGAATAAGGAAAGAAGTTTGGCTCTCACCTCTTGTATTTAATATTTTACTAGAGGTTTTAGTCAGTGCAATAAGGCAAATGGATAAATAGTTTTATCTCTCTATGATGGAATACTTATCCAGCAAGAAAAAAGAATGAACCATACTTAAGAGACCATATAAGGATTCCAAAATAATTATGCTGAGAGACAGAAACCACACAAAAGAGTACATATGATCCCATTTATATAAAACTAGGGGCCCAGTGCACAAATTTGTTCACCTTGAAAGAAACTGTGGGCCGTGAGGCTGCAGTGGGCACAGGAGCGGGTCTTGGCCCATCTTCTGCACCCCCGCCCAGCCCCTCCCGCTGCGGTCCCTGGTCCCCTGTCTGCTGGCAGCCCCACTCCTGCTTCCGCCGTTCCCACATGCTGACAGTACTCGCACCCGCTGATGGCGTGAAGTGATTGGTGCCAGTGCCAGCAGTGGGTGTGAGTGGGGCCGACACTGTCAGGGGTTGCGAGCATTGGCTGCTGCCCCAATTGCCCCTCAGGAGCAGGGGTAGGTGGAGAAGCCCTTGGGGGTGATTGGGGCCAGGTGCCGCCGCTGGCACCTGCTGATGGTGCTGAGTGATTGGGATTGGTGCCAGGCACCGGCTGTGGGTGTGAGTGGCGGCTCCAGCACTGGCAGTGGGTGTGAGAGGTGGCTGCCAGCCCCAATCACTCCTCATGAGCAGAAGGAGGTGGAGAAGTCCTGAGGGGTGATCAGGGCTGGCAGCTGCCACTCACACCCACTGACAGTGCTGAGTGATTGGGGCCAGTGCTGGGTGCCAGCAGCAGGTGTGAGCACCTGGTGGGACTGCCGCATGCAGGAGCAGAGAATTTTCAGTAACCACCAGAGGCTCGCCCTGATGACAGTGGCCTGCACTCCACCTTGGTCTGGTGCCCCCACTCACTTGCTCCACCATCCTGTGGCAGCCAATGCCCACCATGTTCCATGCTCTGCCTCCTGCTGCCAATGCCTGCCATGTTCCACCTGGTGATCAGCACATGTCATAGTGACTGGTTGTTGCGGTTGTTTGGTTTTTTCGGTTGTTCCAACGTTCAGTCTATTTGCATATTAGGGCTTTATATATATATAGATGATAAAATACGCACACTAATTTATGACAGAGGTGTGCCCTGAAAATGGGAATGGAAGGTAGAGAGAAGGTTGAGGGAAGGATTACAAAGACATGGAGGAACTTCTGGAGTGATGCATATGTTCTTGGTTGTGTTAATGATTTCACAAGTATATAAAAACATTAAATCTGTCCTGGCTAGTTTAACTCAGTGGTTGGAGTGTTGGCCCAAGGACTGAAAGGTTGTAGGATTGATTCCTTGTTAAGGGCATGTACCTTTATTGCAGGTTCCTCAGCCCCATAGGGGCATGTGCAGGAGGCAACCCATCAATGTGTCTCTCTTACATGAATGTTTCTTTCTCTTTCTCTCTACCCCTCTTCCCTCCCTTCCACTCTGTCTCTGGAAATCAATGGAAAAAACTATCCTTGGGTAAGGATTAAAAAAAAAGTCAAATCTTAGAAAATTGTTTAAATAAGTGGTTTATTTTTATGAAAATTATGCATTTATAAAGCCATTAAATATCAAAGTTGAACAAATATTTTCTCTCAATGTTGTACAAGTTTTCTCCTATGATCCAATATGCAAAATCTATCTCCTCTAGGTTCTCACTGGCCTTAAATTATGTTTTTAAAAACTACACATAACAATTTTGTACAGCCATAGGCTAAATAATTTACTTTCAACCCAGCCAGCATCAGCCGAACTTATTTTTTTTCTCTTCATATATCAGAATAGAAGTTCATAGCTGCCTTTCCAGAATTCCTTTCTAGCATAATTTTGTGCTGGGTTTTGACAATGTCATTTGGAAGGTGGAGGAGAAATTAACTATCTGGGCCTGAATTTCTTAAGAGTACATCTAGGAGACTATTCACACATTAACTCTGAGGACTAATGAAGCATCTTTATATCTGAATCTCTGGAGAGAGAACTACAGGAAAGAGCTGAGCTTCCATGTACATGTCTATGGATAATGTTTACATGGCCTTACAGAAAGATGTGTCCTTCTCTAGAAGTCTATCCTGATAGCCCTTAGAGTTTTATTTTGCTTTATAAATGAACTAGAGGCCCAGTACATGAAAATTCATACACTGAAGGTGGGGGGTCCCTCAGCCCGGCCTGCCCCTCTCACGGTCCAGGAGCCCTAAGGGGTGGGCCCTGGTTACCTGAGCCTCGGGTGGCCCTGGGAGGCTAGGCAGCCGCCATCTGAGGCTTACCTGCACCTCGGGCCAACCCTGGGCGGCTGGGGGGCTGAAGGGACTGGGCACTGCCATCTTTGAGGGCAAGGCAGTCAATTAGCATATTCCTCCTTATTGGCTGTGGGCACCACCATCTTTGAGGGCAGTGTAGTCAATTAGCATATTCCCTCCTTATTGGCTGTGGGCACCGTCATCTTTGTGACAATGTGAGAGTCAATTAGCATATTCCCTCTTTATTAGATAGGATGGTTGTAAAAAGGGAATTAAAGAAGTGCTTCCTTTTGATGCTGGCACTTCATAGAAAAAGAGTAGTTTTAAAAATTTGTGTAGTCATAGGGACATTTGTCCATGCATCCCACAGATTTCTCCCTGATCTTTGAAAACTATCAATCTCTAGGACAGTTATCAAAATGAGATCTTATAAACTGATATCAGGTTGACTGCAATACAACCATGTGGGTGAGGTTTATTAATTACAAATTAGTGGGCTCAATACTGGAAAATATGATTCATAAAATTAGTGGTGAGGTCCAAGAATCTATAATTTTAAATAATTCACACATATCAGCTATTGCATGAATATCAGTTGGTATATCTTTAACAATTTGAAAAGCTGGAAAAGAAGAGAGCCTTAACTTATGCTCCAGGCTTTTGCTGTAAATCCACATCTTTGGGGCTCTCTACCCTGTCAGGGAAAATTATTTGATTAAAGTTTGGCCACAAAATTTAGCATATGGATGGTAGCAGGAAGCATTTTTGAGGCTATACCTGATCCAGATAGGTTAGCTGCCTTATCTTGGAGTGAGTGAAATAATGAGAGGATAAGATACTGATCTCAGTTCATTTTTTAGTGATTTAGTAACTTAAATTATGATGTTTCTTCTGTCTAGGATTCATACTTTTTATTTTTAATGATTCTGAAATTCAGAAATATTTGACTATTGATAAGACAGTGTGACTTTTTTCCCCCTGAAAAGCTTTCATTAAAAAAAATAGCATTCTTTATAATTGGTATAATTTTAAAATCAAGGAATTCTATCTCCTGTAGCAGTGAATCCTCAATGAAAGACTGTTGATTTCTGTTTAATTTTAAAAATATTTAGTAATCATGTAATAAATGTCAGTCACTGTTCTATATTGGGGTATAGTGCTAAAAAGTGAAGATCACTCAATAAAGATTTGACTTCTTTTTAGTTCCTCTGGTTTCAACCCCAAACCCTTTTTGACATTCAATGAATTATAGGCAGGCCCACAATGGATACATGAGTATATAAAGTACTGCATTAAAATGCTCAGAAAAGTTGATATCTTCCAACTATAGATATACACTGAGATGCTTTGTTAAAGGATTCCCACGTCAGGCATTGTCCTAAGAAAATAAATAGACCTGAGAACCTATAATAGTTATTGTCCATATTTTTATGAGATATAAATAAAGTGAGAGATGAGAATGTATGACACAGGAAGCGCCTAAGAATCATGTATCCCCCTTCTGGTCAGGATATCAGTAAATGCACTACTTCCATCCTCTCACAACCACATAAAAATTACAACTAAATTTCAGAACAACCATCTTTTGAAACTGCCTGAAATCTAGCTGAATGGAAGTCCTGCAACTAGGCATACAATAACGAAGCCACATTGAGACTGGTAGGAAGGATGGAGATACAGAACAGGTTGGTCCCACACCCACGTATAGTGGATAAAAATTGTGAGGGATTTATCTTAGCTGCAGAGGTGCCCCCTGAGGAGTGAGGGGTCCAAGCTCCACACCAGGCCCCCCAGCCCAGGGTTCTAGTTCAGGAAGAGAAGTCTCCATAACTTCTGGCTGTAAAAACCAGCAGGGATTGAGACTGAGTGATATTGGGGGGGGGGGGGGGGGGCGGAGAAAGGCTTTTGGAGTTCCAGGATGTTCTTACAGGGCCTATGCATGGACTTATTTGGACTCTTTCTGACCTCTAGCACTGGGCAGCAGCTCAACAGGCACCAGAGACATACGGGGAGGACCTGAAATGTCTGGCATCAGAGCAAGAGCAGGTGGGCAGCTTTCTCCTGGACAGAGGCCATTGTTTCTCCACAGAGTCGTATCTGAGTCTCCATCAACCTGGCTATCATTCTTTGCCCCACCCTAGTAATTCCTTGAGACGTACCCCACCCAACCTGTAGACTCACTCAAGATGTTTCCAGTGGCTTTTCCTCATGAATACCCTGTCTTAGCTTATGCTTCAAATTTCTCTCAGATCTTTCCAACAAGCAGCATTTGGCCTTGGCATACCCCATACCTCTTCCTAAGTGGCCCCAGACATGGTACTAGCATTATCCAGCCTTGATTCATAGCTTGGCCTCTCCCAGATACCTCCAAACCCAGCACAAATAATAGACATCTCCAGGTTGCTTTGTAGCTCATGCCAGGTGGTCCCAGGCAGAACACAGGCAGTGGCTGAGCTTGGCCTGCACTTCCTGGGAGGCCCCGAAGCCAATTCAACCCATGGACAGCTTCAGACTACATCGAAGCACCGCCCTGTCACCTCCACAAGTGACAAACTCAAGGGGTAAACTTAGCAGTCCCACTGAAGTAAGGCCTGCTCTGTGGGGTGGACCCTTGCACAGCTGGTTCTCCATGAGGGTAAATCCCTTGCAGCAGATTGACCTGGGATAAATCCCTCCCACTGATGTGCCAACAATAATCTTGTAGGCTCACTTACAAGAGGAGGGTGTACAGAGCCTACACATGGGTGAGGGTACACCTGGAGTGCCCAGCTCAGGTGAAAGGGGAGGCTGTGCCACTGGACCCTACAGGATACTTATTACATTAGGCCACTCTACCAAGTCTATGAGATGCAGCAGCTCAGCCTAATGCATAGAAACAAACAAAGGGAGGCTGCCAAAATGAGGAGACAAAGAAACATGTCCCAAATGAAAGAACAGAACAAAACGCCAAAAAACAAGTAAACAAAATGTTGGCAAGCAATCTACTAGATGCAGAGTTCAAAACACTGGTTATAAGGATGGTCAATGAACTTAGAGGAAGAATAAATGAACTTACAGAGAACTTCAACAGCATAAAATGGGACATGGGAACCATAAAAAAGAGCCAGTCAGAAATGAAGGATATACTAACTGAAAAGAATAATAATTTAAAGGGAACCAACAGAGTAGATGCAGCTGAGAATCAAATCAGTGATTTGGAATACAGGAAAACAAAACACATCCAATCAGAAAAGCAAAAAGAATTTAAAAAATGAGAATAATGTAGGGAGCCTCTGGGACAACTTCAAGTGTACCAGTATTTGTATCATGTGGGTACCAGAAGGAGAATAGACAGACCAAGAAGTCAAAAGCCTATTTGAAAAAAATAATGATTAAAAACTTCCCTAACTTATTGAAGGAAATAGACATACAAACAAGATGAACTCAAATAGGCCTACACCAAGATACATTATAATTAAAATGCAACAGTTAAAGACAAAAGGAGAGCCTTAAAAGCAGCAAGAAAAAAGCAGTTAGTTAACTACAAGAGAATTCCTATAACGCTGTCAGCTGATTTCTCAACAGAAACTTTGCAGGCCAGAAGGGAGTGGCAAGAAATATTTAAAGTAATGAGCGGTAAGGGCCTACAACCAAGATTACTCTATCGAGCAAAACTATCATTTAGAACCAAAGGACATATAAAGAGCTTCCCAGACAAGAAAAAGCTGAAGGAGTTCTTAATTGCCAAACCAGTATTGCATGAAATATTAAATTGTCTTCTTTAAGAAAAACAAGAAAAAAAGATTAAAAATATGAACAATAAGATGGCAATAAAGCATATCTATCAGCAATTGAATCTAAACAACAAAATAAATGGACAAGCAGAACAGAAACGGATTCATAGATATAAACATCATTTTGATGTTTTCCAGATGAGAGGGAAGTTGGGGGGATGGGTGGAAAAGGTGAAGGAATTAAGTACAAATTGTTTGTTAGAATGGTCATGAGCATGTAAAGTAAAGCACAGAGAAAATAGTCAATATTCTAATAACCGTGTATGGGTACAAGATTGATCACTTAATAAGATATATAATGGCTAATTACTGTGGTGTACACCTGAAACTAATATAATATTGTATGTCAACTGTAATTGAAAAAAAAGTTAATTACAAAAAAAAAGAGCCATGCATTCCATTTCAGTCCCTCTCCACCAGGGGGTGCTGTTCCCCAACACAAACACATTTCCTATGTGAAATGTAGGCTTCGATTTATCATTTCACTTCATGTTAAGAATCAAGAACATTATTTAGGTGACATTGTAGAGATGAACTCGTCTCTGGGTTTAGTGACTGTGGTACTCTTAGTGTTTGGTAAGTAACATGCCTCTTAAAATATGGATTCTTTCTTCTATTAAATTAGCAAATTCTTTAACCATAATTTTATTTCAGAGTGTCATGCCCAGGATAATATAGATTTCTTTTCTTTTTCTCCAGGACAAACCCGTGGAGACTCAGTGACCCAGATGGAAGGCCAAGTGACTCTGTTAGAAGGGGCTGCCCTGACTGTTAATTGTACTTATTCAGCCACTGGGTACCCCACTCTTTTCTGGTATGTTCAGTATCCTGGAGAAGGTCCACAGCTCCTCCTGAAAGCCACAAGGGTCAACGAAAACGGGAGCAACAAAGGATTTGTAGCCACATACCAAAAACAACCAAATGCCTTCCACTTGGAGAAAGCCTCAGTCCACCAGACAGATTCTGCCATGTACTACTGTGCGCTGAGTGACACAGTGACAGAAACTGCAGGGGGAGCTGAGCACAAACTTGGGAACCTGGACCTATTGTGAGAAACCATCAAGAAACACAGTGATGTTTGCTGTACACTTGTGGAAAGGTTTTGAAATCAGAAGCACTAATTACATTTGAATAATTTAGGTAGATGGTGCTGTGTGTGTGCACACGTGTGTGTGTGTGTGTGTGTGTGTGAGAGAGAGAGAGAGAGAGAGAGAGAGAGAGAGAGAGAGAGAGAGAGAGAGAGAGAGTATTTTGAGGGCATTTGAGGAATGGAGAATGAAAATAGAAGGACTGAATGAGAAAATACATAAGAAACAGACTACTCGTGCTCTCTACCAGTGCTACTGTTATGAATCGTAATGTAAATATCTGTGTTTTCCGAAGGTCTTGGCGACCCTGCTAGCGATTCTGAGAACTGCTGCTGTAGAGCATAAGACCATCGGAAAACACAGATATTTACATTAGGATTCATTAACAGTAGCAAAATTACAGTTATGAAGTAGCAACGAAAATAATTTTATGGTTGGGGGTCACCACAACATGAGGAACTGTATTAAAGGGTCGTGGCATTAGAAAGGTTGAGAATCACTGGTCTATATGGTTCAACCAAACAGTCTCCTAGGTAAGTTTTATCTCTCTGTATAAAAGGCGAAGTGTCTGTCCTTCCTTCCAACTGGTAGTTATGACATGCACTGGCCACCAGGGGCAGACACTCAATGCAGGAGCTGCCATGATGCACACTAGTCATTTAAAAATAAATGGCACCAGGTCTGTGGACAAACCAACACTCGGCTTCCTCCAAGTGGGACACAGGCCCCATCACCACCCTGGAGTGACACCCGACCAAATTGCAGCCAACAATGCCAAGACCCATGGCACAAAGTGCGGCCCATAGTCCAGCCCAGCTCGGAAACAGTCGCTGTGGGTGCCGGGTAATGACATCACATAGGAACGCTTGGCTCCTCTCCCTAGCGACTAGCCTCCTTGGAGTTTCTTCAGCCCAGGAACCTGACTTGCTTTACTAGTATAGCCAAGTGCAAACGTTTTACAGTTCAACCAAATGTTTGTGAAGCATTTTCCGATGCCTCATCTCATTTGATCCTCACAGAAGTTCTGGAATAGATAGATAGGAGACTCAGTAGAATCCTATGTTCTTTTCATTAGCAAGACAATGGAGATTTAGAAAGTTTAGAAACTTGACCCAACTGAAAAGAAGTAAGAAATGGTGGAACTTGAAAATGACTTCAGGTTCTCTCACCATGCAGAATATAGTCAAACACTGCTACAGTTAAATATTTTACCCTTTTTTCTCCCTGCCTGATCTACAATAATAATCTGCTTCATGTAGATATTTACTGCTGTGTTGCTGACAATTACCTGAAAGAGAAGTTGGGGTGCTTCACTGGGCTGGAAAAAGTTTAGCTAAATCAGAAAGCAGGTCTAATTAAGCAAGTTTACCTATATATATATAAAAGGTTAAGTTGATTGTGCATGTGCAATACATATAAAGCTCTTGCTGGCACCAATTGCACGTGTGTGTTTTGATCTGTCATTGTCAATCATGAATTTGGTTGACACATCTATTATAGAGAAAGAGTGAATAGTGATATCAAAATATTTATTCTAATTAATTTCCTTCCAATGTGCACAAATCTGTGCATTGGAACACTAGTAAATATATAATACTAAAAAAGATGATTAGGCAGAATACCTGTTTTCCTCATACATAGTGTATTACAAAGTTTTTAAAATTTTCTTTATCATTTAGGCTTTCTTTCATTTTTAAATAATTTAGTTAATTATCAATGAGACAGTTTCCTATATTTCAAAGTCATTTACATTATTTCCTCAATTGTCCAGTCATATATTTGCCTATTTTCTACTGTTATGTCTTTTAAATATAAATTTTAGAGAGCATCTTCTATATTAATGAGATTGTCATAAGGCTATCACACATATGTGTCTTTTAAAAAGGTTTATTATTATTCTTCTGATTGTATTTATGGTCCCTTTTCCTTTTTTGCCATGAAGAATTTAAAAAATAACTTTTAACATTAGTAAATTTATCAAAATTTCTTTTTGTGGATTCTGGGTTACATTAAACATTTATAGCACTCTAAAATGATAAAAATTTACCTCATATTTTCTTTACTTTCTTTTAGATTATTTTTGTCTTTAATATTGTTGTCTAGATATTTGTGTGTGTGTGTGTGTGTGTGTGTGTGTGTGTGTGTGTAATTAGTGAGGTTAAGTTCAAAACTTTATATTTTTCTTTGTTTATTTTGAGGCATGTACCCAGGTTCAATATCCATTCTTGAGTAAGTAATTTTTCTTCATTGATTTTAAAGGTTATCTTTGTCTTTTTTCCACATTTTTCATTGTTTCTTATTAAGATTTTCAACCTAAGCATTTTTAAATTACTATTTTATTTTATTTTGGAGAGGAAGGGAGAGGAGAGAGAGATAGAAATAGCGATGATGAAGGAAACATCAATGGGCTTCTTCCTGTACCCCTCTACCCCCAACTTGGCATCATTCCTGCAACCCAGGTATGTGCCCTGACCTAGGATCAAACCAATTACCTCTTGGTGTATGGGAAGATGCTCAAGCCACTGAGCCACACCTGCTGGGCTGTTTTTCATACAAAATTTATACTTTAATATTAGTGTCGCTTCATGCCAACAGCTTACTGGGTCTATAAAGAATATATATCTAGTCAACCTCTAAGACTTCCTAGAAATAAATACAGAGAAAATGATTTGAATGGAAGAGATGCCATTAAAGAAGGAGGGAATAGTAATAAGCTACTTCATTAATATTTCAAGATGTGTAGTGAGACGTCATCTCAGGCAAGGTCTACTATTTGCCTGTTTTCCCAACATCGCGAATTGTTTGGGATGGATAAGACCCAGACTAAGTAGCTGACAACGTGCTCACAAATACTTCACACAACAATGTGCAGTAGAAAATGTATTTTGGAGAACAAGGACAACGTTGTAACTTCTGAGTTCTCACAGACGAGGAATTAAATAGACAAAACTTGGATTTAGAGTTTGGAAGAGTCCTAAGTACTTGAATGCCTTGAAATCTGCTGCTGCCTCAGTGATTTGGGTCCTGCCATTGCTTTGGGGGAGAATTTTTGAATTTTTTCTGTTACCACATAGATTTCTTGGTGAAGTTTGTAAATATCCATTGCAGTAACTATTATTGCCTCTCTGAAGGTGTTGTTGATAAATGGTTGTATTTCTTATGTAGTGCTCTTAATATAAGAAGAATGGGTATGCAGAGTTCTGTTGTACTGACGTTCTTTCTCATTCTTCCTCTCTCTTACCCTCTCTCCTTTCAGTTTTGTCTCCCTCAAATTTTCTGAGCTGATTCTGTGGTTTTACCCTTCCCGGGTGTATGTATCTCTGAGGAATCAACCATTTCTATGGGCTATAATATCATTACTGTCAACACTTAAAATAATTTTATTGTGAAATATAACAAATATTCACAAGAGTATATAAACCTACACACAATGAAGCTATATTATTTAGGTGTATACAAATTTAAGCCTATTATTTTTTTGAACATAAAATTTCTCTATTTTTAAAAAAATAACTCTCTTTATTAGGGTTCTCCGGAGAAACAGAAACATTAGGATCAATAAGATGTGTGTGTGTGTGTGTGTGTGTGTGTGTGTGTGTGTGTGTGTGTAGGCCTGTGAGTGGAGAGAAAGATTTTAAGGAATTAGCTCATGTAATTGTGGGGACTGGCAAATCTAAATTTTCAGGCTGGAAGAAATATATTTTTTATATATTAGGAACTCTGATATTAGATACAGATATATTTATAATTATTATGTCCTCTTGATTAATTGACCCATTTATCATTACATAACTAGAGGCCCGGTGCATAGATTCATGCACCCATGGGATCCCTTGGCCTGGTCTGCGACTTCTTGCAATCCAGAACACCTTTGGGGATGTCAGACTGCCGATTTTGGCCTGATCCCCACAGGCCAGGCTGAGGGACCCCTCCAGTGTACAAATCTGTGTTATATCCATAAAAGCCCAGCAGCCCTTACAGCAGAACGACCAGAACAATGGGTTGCTATGACGTGCACTAACCACCAGGGGGCAGATGCTCAATGCAGGAGCTTCCCACTGGTGGTCAGTGTGCTCCCACAGCAGGAGTTCCATTCAGCCAGAAGCTGGGCTCATGGCTGGTGGCACAGCGGCAGTGGCGGGAGCCTCTCCCACCTCTGCAGCAATGCTAAGGAGCAGCAAACCAAGTGGTTAGGAGCGAGCAGGTGAGCAGTAAGGAACAGCGAGCCAAGTGATAAGGCGTGAGCAGATGGGCGGTTAGGAGCGAGGGGTCCCGGATTGCAAGAAGGATGTCCAACTCTCAATTGGGCTTAATCCAGCAGTCGAACATCCCCTGAGGGGTTCCAGATTGCAAGAGGGTGCAGGCTGGGCTGAGAGCCCCCCAGTGCATGAATTTCATGCATCAGGCCTCTAGTATGCATATAAGATCTTTGGTTAATCTCTTCCTGCCTTCCTCCCTCCCCGCTTCCTTCTGTGATTCATCAGTCTGTTCCATGTTTCCATGCCTGTGCATTGAGTGTCTTCCCCTGGTGGTCAGTGCATGTCATAGCTACTGGTCGAATGGTTGAATGGTCAATTAGGCTTTTATATATAAACTAGAGGCCTGGTGTATGAAATTTGTGCACAGGAGAGATGTCCGTCAGCCCAGCCTGCACCCTCTCCAATCTGGGACCCCTTGAGGGATATTCGACTGCCCGTTTAGGCCCAATCCTGGGCAGTTGGACATCCCTCTCACAATCCAGGACTGCTGGCTCCCAACTGCTCGCCTGCCTGCATTCCTGATTGCCCCTAACCGCTTCTGCCTGCCAGACTGGTCACCTCCTAACCACTCCCCTGCCAGTCTTATTGATGCCTAACTGCTCCCTTGCCAGCCTGTTTGCCCCTAAGTGCCCTCCCCTGCAGACCTGGTCACCCCTAACTGCTCTCCCCTGCAGGCCTGGTCACCCCTAACTGCCCTCCCCTGCAGACCTGGTACCCACCAACTCCTCTCCCCTGCAGGCCCAGGTTCCCCCCAATTGCCCTTCCCTGAAGTCCTGGTTGCCCCCAACTTCCCTCCCTTGCAGGCCTGGTTCCTCCCAACTACCCTCCCCTGCTGGCCATCTTGTGGTGGCCATCTTGTGTCCACATGGGGGCAGTCATCTTTGACCACATAGGGGCAGCCATCTTGTGTGTTGGAGTGATGGTCAATTTGCATATTACTCTATTATTAGATAGGATAGAAGCCTGGTGCATGGGTGGGGGGCCAGCTGGTTTGCCCTGAAGGGTGTCCCAGATCAGGGTGGGGCTTCCTTTGGGGTGTGGGGTGGCCTGGGCGAGGGGCCTGTGGTGGTTTGCAGGCCGGCCACACCCCCTGACTACCCAAGTGGAGGCCCTGGGATCTGGGATTTATTTATCTTCTATAATTGAAACTTTGTAGCCTTGAGTGGAGGCCTGGGCCCACCAGGGTGTGTGGAAAGCTTGGTTTCCTCCATCGCCTGGGAAACCCAAGCCTCCTGCTCTCTCTGTGGCCACAGCCATCTTGGTTGGGTTAATTTGCATACTCACTCCTAATTGGCTGATGGGCGTGGCTTATGGGTGTAGCAGAGTGGTGGTTAATTTGCATATTACTCTTTTATTAGATAGGATAGATGACAGTTTTTTGTTGTTAATCCTCACCAGAGGATATTTTTCCATTGATTTTTAGAAAGAGTGGAAGGGAGAGGGAGAGACACAGAGAGAGGAATAGCAATGTGAGAGAGACACATCAATTGGTTGCCTCCCTCACACATCTCGTTTGCTCCTGTTGAGGATCAAACCTACAATTGAGACACATGCCCTTGACCAAAATCAAACCTGCAACCCTTCAGTCCTCGGACCAATGCTCAAACCATTGAGCAAAACTGGCTAGGGTAGTTTTGACAGTTTTTGGTTTAAGGTATTTTGTCTGATATAAGAATAACTACTATTGCTCTCTTTTGTTTCCCATTTGCATGAAATATATTTTACAACCCTTAACTTTTTGCCTATGTATGTCCTTAATGTTAAAGTGAGTCTCTTGTTATCAGCATATAGGTGGATCTTGTTTATTAAAATCCATTCAACCACCCTATGTTTTTTGGCTGGGATAAGCAAGGACTTTTAAAGTAATTGAAAGTAATCATTGGGTAATCATGATGATCAAGGCTTGGAGGAAAATCCTCTGTTCTGCTCTTCCAATCTCACAGAGCAGCACTGACTGGGTGTGGGCTCCTTCCCCCCACTTTTTTTTTTTACTGTCCCAAGGAATTGAGATAGAGATAGGCTCCATAGAGGGTGCCCTTCAGAGGCTAGGAGGCTAGGTACACACTCCAAATCACTCCCTCACCCCCTCTACCCTCCAGCCCAGTGTGGGAGGAAACATGGGCCTAGGTGTCTGCTTGGCAGTGAGCTTGCCTGATCTTCTGGAGACACTGGTACAGGGAAAGTGAAATATTCTTACCTGAATGAATGTAACTGCTCTCAGTTGGTGCTCCTCTGGGGTGCTTTTACTTTTCCAGTTGGATTCTGAATTTCTCTTCAAGGTATTTTAGTACTAATATCATTGTTATGTTGGTATTTCTGGGGAGGAAAGAGAACCATGGCTTCCTACTCTGCCATCTTGCCGACAGCCTGCATCATGTCTTCTAAATTTTTCAAAAATTTTTACGTAAGTGTTACCTCACCTATTTTCAGATGAGACTGTTGAGGTTTAACTCTCCTATGTTTTAAGTACTAATTTACTATGCTTATACAGCCATATCGAGACTTATCTATATATATAAAAGCCTAAGCCACTGAACGTCCAAACTATCAAACGACCAGTCGACCGGTCACTATGATGCACACTGACCACCAGGAGGCAGACACTCAACACAGGAGCTGCCCCCTGGTGGTTAGTGTGCTCCCACAGTGGGAGCACCGCTCAGCTGACTGACCCATCGCAGCGGCCCACCAGCTTGGCAGCTACTCCCTCAGTTGTCCTGCAGGTCCAATCTCCCAAGAATGGGCCAGGCACTGACGGACTGGTGCTGTCGGCATTATCCCGACAGCACCAGCCTCCTGGAAGTCGGCCTCAGGCTCCATGGCCGTTTCCCCTCCCTAGACATTCCACAAGGAAGAAATGGTATAAAAGCAGCTGCCAGGTGGCTCCCAACAACCAGCGCGAATGTCAGTGGGACGGATCTGGATCCCGGACCTGCAAGGGCATCCCCCACCCGCCCCCGTTCCCCCGCCCCTCCCCTCTGGACAGGCACCAGACACAGGGCTCATGGCTGGCAAGCATGGCATGAGCCTCTCTCGATTGGGACTGCTGGGCACCAGCCTGTGGCAGGTGCAGCGGGGCTGGGATGAGTGGGAGTGGCAGGCAGGAGTGGCAGGCTGCGTTAGACTGCTGGTTTCAGCCTGATCCCCGCAGGTCACCTGAGGGACCCCACCTATGCACGAATTTGTGCACCAGGCCTCTAGTATTCTATATAATGTTGCAAATAATGAGGAGGAAACTTAGCAAAAAGCTTAATCAGAGGTTTTGTGTAACTGGAGATTTGACCTCAAAATGGCAGTGTTTGTATTGACCCTGCCTGTAGATATGATTGTGCGTAGGATACCAAAGTCTGCTCTCTGACTGGGCAAGTTGTCTCTGATTTGCTAAGCATAAACTCTTAAAATCCTTTGTGTAATGTTTTAAAAAAGGGTGTTGAGTAGACAAGCCAACTTTCGGAGGCATCCTTGTGCAGAAGAACAACGGAGAAGCATTTGAGGACCTTGGTGGTTTTGTGGCTTCATTTTTTTTCATAAGCTAATTGAGAGTTTTAGCCAGGTTCACACAGGAGCTCCCACCAAGGAATATTTTGTTTGCATTTGCAGCAAAGGGTTGAAGGAGGGAAGAAAATAGGGCCATTTTATAGTTCACCTGGAATTCATTGTGGGGAGAAGGGAAGGGTGCAAATTAGAAATCATTAAGAATGAAAGGTCTATCTTTCAAATCTCACTTTGTTTTCTGAATAGGGGTGAGTGCCAAAAACCAAGTGGAACCGAATCCTTCATCCCTGATCATCCTGGAGGGAGACAATTGCACAATTCAATGCAATTACATAGTGAGTCCTTTTAACAACTTAAGGTGGTACAAACAGGACACTGGGAGAAGTCCTGTTTCCTTGATAATAATGACTTACAGTGAGACCCAAAAGTCTAATGGAAGATACACAGCAATTCTGGATCAAATCACCATGCAGAGCTCCCTGCACATCACAGATGTATATCTTATATAATAAAAGGCTAATAGCAAATTGTCCCCTCGACCAGGAGTTCGACCAGCAGGCAGGTCAGCCAACCGTCCATATATATGCTGAGTGGCTAGATATTATGTGTTCAGAGATCATAATAATCTGGCCACTCTGTGTGTGTGTGTGTGTGTGTGTATACATACATACATATATATAAATTTTTTTAAAGAGCTTGGAAAAGAGAAGTTTTATAGTGTTTTGCATATCCCAGCCTCTCATCCTGGAGATTCGGCCACAGGGCTCTAAAAGCATCTGCCATCTGTACCACGGCCCTGCAGCTGGTCTAGCCCGTGCATGGGAGTGAAGGTGTGTACCTAATTTATAGAGGGAATCTTCTTTATAATCTCTGTCTCCAAACAGAAGTTGCAGATAATACGTCACTACCTTGTCTGATGAATCTGAATTTATACTGAATTAAATTTCATTTTGTCACTATTGAGGTGTTGCTCCTCAATGCAGATTGGACTGATCCTGGGCCTATTTGCCCAGAGTCCCTTCCCTTGCCGTACCCTTCACTGCAAGAGGTCAGACCACTTTGTGGCTCAGGCTTCCAGCTCATAAAGCAAGTTTTACCCTCACCAGCAGCATTTTACTCATTTGCTCATAATCTTCATAATATTTTCTGTATCTGTGGGCCACTTATACCATTATTTTCTAATTTAATATTAAGTTAAATTTTATATTAAACAGACTTTTAAAATAACTATGTAAAAAAGTATTCTTGTTTTAATTGATCCTATCTGTGAAACCATATATTTGATGTGCTGGGTATATTTTTTCTATTACAAAGTAAAATAACATTACATATGTAACAACTAAAAAATTAGGCTATGTGCTGCCTAACATGATCTCCTGCATCAATCACTCTTTAGGAAATACTGATTCAGCCTATGCCTTTCATTTAAAAGATGAAAAAGTTAGGATCTACAGACACTGTATGTCTTCCTCAAAGCATGACATAGCAAAATGGAGCTAGGAGTAGAACCCAAACATCCTGACTCCTTGCTCATTGCTTCTTCCACTAAAGATGCAAGGCAGGACCCAGAGTTTGAAGAAAAAAGTTGTGTGTTTTAAATTTAAATAATTTCAAAGTTATTACATAATTATTCATATCAATTTTAGATAAATTAGAAGATATAAACACCCAGGAAAAATAAAACACTCCCATAATTTCATGAAGTAGAAATAATGACTATTATAAGTTTTCAAAAACTTTGGTGTACATATACAGCTACATTTTGCTATGAAAGGGGCATATAAGTTACTCAGTGTTTATTAACATACATGTTTTTCTCAACATTATATTGTAGGTATTAACATGCCAGAAGACATACATCAAGGGCACAATTTTAAATGACTAATTACCATTACATCTTTTTTTTTAATCAATCACTTTTTGGTATTGCTTTCAATTATGTAGTATTATAGGCAATAATTTTATGAGTATCATAAAGTCTGTAGCTTGAATGGACATGGAATTGCTTAAATAAGGCAAAAGACATGACACTGAATGTCTGATTTCCATGAAGAAATTTTTTACTAGCTCTGAGTTCAGTAGGAGTATATGAGGCTAATCATTTCCCAACACTTTACCAATTATGGATATTATTATTTTAAAGTTGTTTCTATTTCACTAAGTGAAAATTTTAGTGTTTTAATTTGCTTTTATTTTAACCTGTGAGTTTACATATTTTGTTGTTAAAATAATTAAAATAAGATTAAAAAACATCAGAGTACATCACACAGAATAAGAATAAAATTTCATAAAATAAGATATATTAAACAAAGTTTGAAAAACACAGTTCTGGTCCACGTGACCTTCTAACTGGCCTCTTTTCTGTCAAAACAATGTATTCCCCACATCTTTGATACTCAAAATGTGGACCAGCAGTATTGAAACTTGAGCATAATCTCAGGCTCCAATTGAGACTGATTGAATTTGAATCTGCATTTTAACAAGATCCCCAGGTGATTCTATCCCTGAAAAGTTTGAGAAACATTAATCTAACCGGTATCTGGAGTGATTTTTCAAACTGTAAATTAGAAGCTGCCTCTACTTGCCTAAATGTGTCAATGGTTCTATGTTGCTCTTAGGATAAAATAACAACCCCAGGCTGTGATGTACAAGGTTCTCCATTATTTGGATCTTGCCTGACTCTTCAGTTCCAGCTCTTAACTCTCTTTCCCTGGCTCTCTGTGCAGCAGCTCTGATCTCCTTTTTATTTTCTGAACTTGCCGTGTCCTTTCCCACATTTGGTCTTATCCTTTTCATACATCTGAAATTTTCTTCTTCCAGATTTTGGTGAGCCTGGCTCATTTTCATCCTTGGTGCTCAGCTTAAATATCATCTACTGTAGAAAAAGCCTCTGACTTCTGCTGATCTTCTTGATGAATGTAGTTAACCATAGACCTCCTAACTCCCTATCACAACAACCTGGTTATTTCCCTGGTGGTGGTAATTATAACATGCAGTTATATTGTAGACGTATATGCCAATGTGTTCATTGCTTATAGTTTCAATTAGAATATAAGCTCTATGAGGTCAGAGTTATTGTTTTTGTTCATGGTTTTATCCTTAGTGCATAGAGTAGTGACTGGCTTATAGTAGTCAGCTGAGAAATACCTACTGAATGAAGTTTCTTGGCCCTGCTCTCTCTCTCTCTTTTCCCTTCTCCTCATTCCCACCTTAGTAACTCAACTTTGTGTATGTTCTCCTTGGTTGGGTATGTGGTACAATTCAGTTCTCTCTGGCTCTTACCTTCAGATTCAGATCTTAGCCTTCCTTTGCTCAGTGGGCTCTGTCAAATAATTATACCCACTCAGGGTCTCAGCCTGTCCTCACTCAACCAACATCACGTTATCAGGTGTAAGGTGAATGAACTCAACTTGAAGGCTAGTAATCCAACAGAGAACTATATAAAAGAAAAAAAAGACATATCCAGAAGACTTTGAAAAGTATAAAAGTTAATTTCAAGTCAAATAATTATGAGCACATGTCAATGTTTTATTTCAAACTAGAGGCCTGGTGCACAAAATTTGTGCACAGGTAGGGTCCCTAGGCCTGGCCTGGAATCAGGGCCAAACACGTTCCCTGCCTCCCAGCCTCCCTGCCTCCTCCTTCCCTCGCTCCCTCAGCGCCCCGCCACTGCTGGTCACCCACCATGTTCCGCGCCGCCCCCTTGTGGTCAGCGCACATCATAGTGAGTGATCAAACACCTGGTCTGCTGATTGAACCCCCGAGAGGACAATTTGCATATTAGCCTTTTATTATATAGGATTACTGCAAAAAAAAAAAAATCCCCTCAGGAAACATATTTAAATAATTAGCCTTGGTAGAGACATTTTATAGGAGATTTGATTTTTTTAAGTTGGATTAAAGATCATTATTATGGTTCAAGGACTAGTTCATAATTATTCTACTTTCGATTGTCTATCTACTGGTTATCAGGTTCCTTACACAATTAATAGTAATTTAAGTATGTAACACTAATTCTCCAGTAGTCTTTATTTCATTAATGTATATCAGAAAATTGCTCAAGCATTTAATTAGAAATGATGGTTAAATCTCATATGGGACTAGACATTATATCCTTCAAAAGAGGCTCATTCTGGACCAGTTTTGGGAAACTTACATTTCTCAAGAGTAGTCTCAAGAGTAGTCTTAATTATAGTATCTATAAAAGTGTCAGACTTATTAGGTCTCTGATCTTGCCCTTCTTAAAGATAATAAATTGTTGTTTCTTTGATGCTGTCAGTAAAGACACAAGACTCCTGGGTCAGAGACAAAGGCTTTTATTACTTACGAGATACCTGATCCACGAATTTGTGCATGGGTGGGGGTCCCTCAGCCTGGCCAGCAATCAGGGCCGATGAGGGCCAGCTGGCTGAGGAGGGACCTCAGGAGGGCTCCAGGGCGTGTCCAGCCCTCTCACCCAGTCCCCATCGGCTGGACCCCAGCAGCAAGCTAACCTACCAGTTGAAGCGCCTGCCCCCTGGTGGTCAGTGCACATCATAGCTACTGGTCGAATGGTTGACTGAATGGTCAACCGATTGTTCAGACACTTAGCATATTACACTTTTATTATATAGGATGGCATAGCAGGGAGCATGACCATCGGCATGTATCACTTGCCCTTAAGTCTCATGAGGTGGTATAATGGGTACAGATGGATGATATTAGTGCAGCAGGATTGTGTCATAGCTGAGGAACACTGAGCTTAGGGAATTCACTGCGTTTTCTTTAGCAAGTAGTAAGCTTGCTCTTTGTCTCAGAGAAGACATTACCTCATCCCTCAGTGTTGCTTGTTGCAAGCACAACCCTGAGAAATGGTTACAGGTTGAGAGGCCATGGCCTTACATTATTGCTATACCCAGCAAGTGCATAGGAGTATGAGAGACTTGCAATCTCCAGGGTCCTACATGTTGTTAGTTTCTAGAAAGTTTTCTTGTGATTATGAAACTTGGTCAGCTATTCTGATTAATCTGACTGACAGAGACTGAGACTAGATCTATTCTATTAGTCTCAAACCACATTTAATTAAAGCTACTATTCGGAGACTCTAAGCAGTAATATGAGATCAATCTGCAGCATTAACTTCAATCATGCCTCCTAGGATCTCAGAATTCATCAACTGTGAATAAGTCCCAGGATATAAACAGTTAGGATATAGCATAATAATCATTATGGTCCTTGCAAAGTAATTTGGGATACTAATCTTTGGTTTAATTACCAAAAAAGGACCAAAAAGCAACCACCTTTTCAGATGGAGAGATATTCTGTCTCCCCAGACATAAACATATAATCTGAAAAGGCATTGGTGAATCCAGTTTGCGAATTATTGTTGAACTTGGTTAGAATCAGCATTACATCAATTTGGTTGAGCTGTAGGAGCAGCATTACTAAGTATTTGCAACCTTTACAGTCATTCATGGTACATAACTCAGGACTGCTTAGACACCAGAAGCGTATATACTAGTATTTGTTCCAGTTCAACTGAAACAAGGTTGTGGTGATTTATGTCTTGGTATACAAATGGGGATGGGAATCTCTGTGGGGAAGCTTCCATTGATGGTGTCAGGCACAGCAGAACAGTTCAGAACAGGCCACATTAATAGAGTTTCTGTTTTCATAGAATGTGGAAGGGGATAACAAATTAGAGCAAGTCAGATTGCCAGCTGCAGCTGTTGCTTGGCTCCAGCAGACCATATTGAATCCTGCATACAAAGAACATTTATCCCCTCTCCCTGCTGGGTCCAAGGTTTCCGCATCCCACGTGCCTGGGTGGTTGCTCTTTCTCCACCACCACAAAACTTGTGTGACCACTCTAGTAACTATAACTCTGCTTTTTGCTAGTTGTTTCTAATCACATTAAATTTTTTGGTGTGTAGAAGGATAAAAAGCAAAAAGGACAAAGACATTTTCATGCTGTTTTATTTTATTTATTTATTTTGTTAATCCTCAACTGAGGATATTTTTCCATTGATTTTTTAGGGAGAGTGGAAGAGAGAGGGAAAGGCAGAGAGAAACATCGGTGTGAAACACACTGATTGGTTGCCTCCTGCATGTGCCCGGACCAGGGCCTGGGCTGGGGAGGAGCCTGCAACCAAGGTACCTGCTCTTGACTGGAATCGAACCTGGGTCCCTCTGTCTGCAGGCTAACCCTCTATCCACTGAGCCAAACCGGATAGGACTGAAAATTATGGCCTTTATTCATTTGCATTGATTAAATAATTAATGAGATGTGTTCCAGACTGATTATAAGTATGAGCCTCTGGTCTAATGTCTTTTTTCTTCTTCTTCTTAACACCAAATAAAGGAGTAATCTCTTTCTCACACTTTGATGCTTGCATCTAGCAGCATAAGACCATATGAAGTTCAGCTCCATTGAGGCAATAGTTAGTTGATCTTCGTCTTTCTACCTGATGAACGGCTTTAAAAAATAATGTAGTTTCTCAACAGTATTTTAAAGTCCAGGGTATTGTCTTCTGTGACTAATTTATCAGTGAGGTAAGTTACTCTTCGATTGTTACTTAACTCGCATTTCTCATTTATTTTAGGACTAACATCACCTACTACAGAAGGTGACATCATCACAGATTCAGGAAGGAAGAAACATGCATGCTGCAGTTTTGTCATCTCATGTCTGAAATGAGAAGGAAACACAGTTAGCTCTCTTGAATCTTTGGTCTTGCCTCTGGCCCCCAGAGGGCGATGTTACACAGGTAAGACATTTATTTTTTGTTGGAAATCATCACCAGGCACTCAGCCCCTCCTCCCTGCAGCTGGCTGTTGTGTCCTCGCTGATGTCTGAGTAGATAGGAACCTGTAACAAGAATAAGAGGCCATAAAAGATCCAAGTTCATTAAAAGAAAGCCTTGTCAAGGCAAGGGGCTTAGCCAACTTAGCCTCCGAAGGCTCAGTGACCTCAGCTCTTGTCTTACCTGCTCTGGAGCCTGCAGCCCTTCCACTGCTTAGCCATGGTCCTGCTACTCATCCCTGTGCTTGAGGTGATTTTTGCCCTGAGTAAGTAACATTCCCTTCCCTTTCCTGTTTGCATAATAGTGAGCATGTTCTAACTGGAAACTGAATAGAGACATCTTTTCTTCGGGGCCAAGTCTACACTGCTTTTACTTATACAGCATTGACGTTTCAGGAGGAACCAGAGCGCAGTCAGCGACCCAGCCTGATGGCCATGTCACTGTCTCTGAAGGAGCCCCACTAGAACTGAGATGCAAATATTCTGCTTCACCGTACCTCTACTGGTACCTGCAATACCCAAACCAAGGACTCCAGCTTCTCCTCAGGTACTTTTCAGGGGACCCCCTGGTTAAAGGCATAAAAGATTTTGAAGCTGTATTTATGAAGAATGAAACCTCTTTCAACCTGAAGAAACACTCAGCCCACTGGAGCGACTCTGCTGTGTACTTCTGTGCTGTGAGTGACACAGTGACTGAGACTGCAGGGGGAGCTGAACACAAACCTTCTGAGACACTCGGACTTTATGTGACTCAAGAGCTCAGCCTTGCACAGCCTGGGGAGTTCTCAAGAAGGTTTTTTTTTTTGTTTGTTTGTTTGTTTTTCTGTGAAGGCAAAAGGGAAGGGTAGGTGGAGTATGGGGAGTGCTTCAACGTCAATGCTGTGCTACATTCAGATAACATTTGAACTAGATGGAGGTCTTCTGATGAATTTCTCCAGGAGGGACATACCTTTCCCCAACTTCCCACCCTACTCCCACACTGACAAAAGTACATAATAAGGTGTCATAGTTTGGAAGTGCAAGAGCATTTTTATAAAAAACACACATTTCTAGCATTTATTATTATCACTGACTCAGGTGTTAATCAATATGTAGGAATTGGAAGTACTTGATTATAATGTTAGCTGAAAAGCTGTTCTGAATAAATTCTCAAATAGGGCAACCTATACAGCATAAATTCTTAATTAGTGCAGTATAGATTCTCAACCTAGATTTGAAGCTTAACTTCTAGCACATACATAATAGCTTACTGTGCAATGTTTATATGTTTTAAAGTAAATTTGACACCATAATACCTTGATTTCTAATCTTGTATTACACAAAACCAACGAACAAATTGAACATAATTGCTTTTTTAACAAGAAAATTTTATTTATTTTATTTCTATATTTATTTTATTATTATTATTTTAAAATTTACTGATTGATATTTTTTAGAGAGAAAGGGAGATGATAGATAGAAACATAAATAAGAGAGAAATATCATCAATTGGCTGTCTCCTGCACTTCCCCTACTGGGGATCAAGCCCCGAACCCATGCATGTAACCTGACTGGGAATTGAGCCATGACCACTGAACAAGTCTGGCCAGACTACTTTTTATTTTTATTAAATTTATTGGGGTGACAATGGTTAATAAGGTTATATAGGTCTTATGTGTACATTTCTCCATACATGAAATCAAAACCACAATGAACGTAATTCTTAATGCAACCCATATTGAAAATCTAAAAGCCACCCACTTGTAATTGTTTTTTGAAATTTATTCCAGTGATTTCCAAAATAAAAATTTTAAATAAAATTTTATTGATTTCAGAGAGGAAGGGAGAGGGAGAGAGTGAGCAAAACATCAATGATGAGAATCATTGATCAGCTGCCTCCTGCACATCCTATTGGGGATTGAGCCTGCAACCAGGCATGTGCCCTGACTAGGAATCAAACCTTGACCACCTGGTTCATAGGTTGATGCTCAACCACTGAGCCATACTGGCTGGGCTCAAAATTAAAAATTTGAGGCTAGTAACCCATAAAAATATATCAAGTATAACAGATTAAATTACTAAAAGACTCTCAGGCTATTTTATAAGTCACATGAATTCATGATAAAATTACACACTCAACAAAATTTTCAGTCTTTCAAACCACATTAACAAAGTTTATAGGAAAATATAACCTATACTACAGAACTTCACAATAGCAAAATTACCTTAATTCTAATAAAAATATTCAAAATCCAGGAAGATTTTTATTTACTCTGAAACAATTGTACAAAAAAACCAACTTTTTATATATATTTTATATACATTACATATGATATATATATATATATATATATATATATATATATATATACACACACACACACACACACACATACTCCAAATTGTTATTTGTGATTTGATTCATATCATAGGATAAAAAAACTGCCTCCTCCAAATATTATAAAAATGACACCCACACAGAAGTTAAGTCTCCCTTAATTCAACATTTCATAATATCTAGTGGCAGATATTATGAAATGAATGATTTCACTTCTTAAATTTTTATAATTACCTAAATCTAATTTTAAAACATGAGGTGAAATAGGATTCCTGCATTATTATAAATATGTGTCAAGAACTACTAAAGCATGCACTTAAAATAGTTTATAAGAATAGCTCTATGAAATGAACAAAAGAGGATAGAGGGTCTATGTTCAAAGATATATAGGTTTGCTTTTTTCTCTCTTGTTGCACCGAAGACTCATCGGTCCTCACTTTTCATTTCTTTGGCTGCTGCTGATTCCTTAGTTTCTAGATCTTGGTGTGTTACCTTCCCCACTTTTTCTTTAGTTGCCCTTTTCATTTACTTTGGAGTTTTTGCTGACAAGCTTGTCCTTTCATTATACCTTTTATGGCCCTTTCATTTACTTAGGCCGCATTTTCTAGGGAGAGGATTCTTATTGGTCTCCTCTCGGATCCTCCTTCCCAGTCCTTCACCAGGACTGACTTTCCTTTTGGGTATCTTGTTGAATGTGGTACTCTCAGTGAGTGGTGCTGACTGAATGCCTGATTAAGTCAGGAAACTACAGTTTCACAGACACTCCAGGGAATAACCAGAATGGCTCTGCCAAAGGGATTGACATCTGAAAGGGCAGGAAAGACAGGTTTTCCAATCCCCCAGGGAACAAACAACCAGTTTCTCCAGATTAACAAGGGAGGGAGAACCTGTGAGGGGGAAATTCCTTTACTGAGTGCATGAGCAGTGGGAGCCAAAGTGGTGATCATAAAGGGGAGGAGACAAATCTGGGGAAAAGATTGGTTAGGATAAAAAGTCAGGAAAGAGATTTGGTAGTTTGAAAGAAAGCCTGCCCTCTCCCAAGCACAAGAAAGCTTAATATAGGACTCAGTCTCCTTAGCAGCCATGATGGGCTAGAAGGCAATGCTAATTGTGGCCCTTGTACCATCAAGCCTTGGTTGTGGATTATCATTGTAATAATCTGGTTATTATTTAACAGGAAAGGAGTAAAGGTAATCTATATCTATATTAATAAAAGGGTAATATGCTAATTAGACTGATGTCATTCCAGACATCCTTCCTGATGAAACTGGGGTCTGAGTGAAGCCAGCTGCAGTCCCAGGTGGCTGCTGGTGGAAGGAGGAGGGAAACCAGGACTGGAGGGAAGCCGGTGTCGGCAGCTGGGGGAAGGAAGGCTTACTCTTGCACGAATTTCTGTGGATTGGGCCTCTAGTCCTATCTAATAAAAAAGCAATATGCAAATTAACCATCACTCTGTTATACCCACTAGCCATGCCCACCAGCCAATCAGGAGCGAGTATGCAAATTAAACCAACCAAGATGGCTGCAGACATGGAGAGAACAGGAGGGAGGCTTGGGTTTCCCCGGCGATGGAGGAAGCCAAGCTTTCCACACGCCCTGGCCTGCCTTGGTCTCCGCTTAAGGCTACAAAGTTTCAATTATAGAAAATAAATAAATCCCAATAGAAATGGCTGTCGCCATTGAGCGAGCAGGAGGCTTGGCTCTCCTCCAGGCTATAAAGTTTCAATTGTAGAAGATAAATAAATCCCAGATACCAGGGCCTCCACTTGGGTCGCTGGGGTGTGTGGCCGGCCTGCAAACCACCACAGGCTGCTTGCCCAGGCCACCCCATGCCCCAAGAGAACCCCCACCCTGATCTGGGACACCCTTCAGGGCAAACCAGCTGGCCCCCACCAGTGCACCAGGCCTCTATCCTACCTAATAAGAGAGTAATATGAAGATTGACCATCACTCCAACACACAAGATGGCTGCCCCCATATGGTCAAAATCCTACCCCCATGTGGACACAAGATGGCCACCGCAAGATGGCCAGCAGGGGAGGGCAGTTGGGGGTGATCAAGTCTGCAGGGGAGGGCAGTTAGGGGTGACCAGGCCAGCAGAGGAGGGAAGTTGGGGGTGACCGGGCCTGCAGGGAAGAGCAGTTGGGGGGACCAGGCCTGCAGAGGAGGGCAGTTAGGGGCAAACAGGCTGGCAGAGGAGCAGTTAAGCATCAATCAGACTGGCAGGGGAGTGGTTAGGAGGTGATCAGGCTGGCAGGCAGAAGTGGTTAGGGGCAATCAGGAAGGCAGGCAGGCGAGCAGTTGGGAGCCAGCAGTCCTGGATTGTGAGAGGGATGTCCGACTGCCCGTTTAGGCCTGATCCAGGACATCCCTCAAGGGGTCCCAGATTGGAGAGGATGCAGGCTGGGCTGAGGGACACTCCTACCCTCCCACCCCTCATCCCCCCGTGCATGAATTTCAGGCATGGGGCCTCTAGTATATATATAAAAGGCTAATATGCTAAGTGCCCTTCTCACTGTCCTACTGGTCGCTATGATGCACACTGACCACCAGGGGGCAGATGCTCAATGCAGGAACTGCCATGACACACACTTGCCATTTACAGAGAAACAGCAGGTTGGACCTGGCTGACAAAGCAACACTTGGCTTTCCCAAAGTGGGACACAGGCCCCGCCACCAATCCAGAGAGACAGCCCACCAAATCGTAGCCACCACTGCCAAGACCCCCATGGCTAGCCAGAAAATGGTCTCTGTGGTTGCCGGGTAATGACATCACATAGCAACGCCTGGCTTTCTCTCCCTAGCGACTAGCCTTCTTGCAGTTTCTTCAGCCCAGGACCATGACTTGCTTTATAGTCAGGAGAAAACATTTCACACTTTAACCAAATGTCTGTGAAGCATTTTCCCATGCCTCATCTCATTTGATCCTCACAGAAGTCCTGGAATAGGTAGAAAGGAGACTCAGTGGAGTCCTATTTTCTTTTCATTAGCCAGTAAACGGAGATTTAGAAAGCTTAGAAACTTGACCTGACTGAAAAGAAATAAGAAATGGTGGAACTCGGAAATGACTTCAGGTTTTCTCACTGTGCAGAATATAGTCAAACACTGCTGCAGTTCAATATTTTACCCTTTGTTCTCCATGCGTGATCTATAATAATTGCTTTGTGTTGATATTTACTGCTGTGTTGCTGGCAAGTACCTGAAAGAGAAGTTGGGGTGCTTCACTGGGCTGGAAAAAGTTTAGCTAAATGAGAAAGTAAGTCTAATTAAGCAAGTTTATTCTATATCTATAAAAGGCTAAGTTGACCCACACATGTGCGATACATATAAAGCTCTTGCTGGCTCTAATTGCACTCATGTGTTTTGATCTGTCATTGTCAATTGTGAATTTGGTTGACATTTCTATTACAGAGAAAAGGTGAATAGCAATATTAAAATATTTTTTCTAATTAATTTCCTTTCAATGTGCACAAATTCATGCACAGAGCCACTAGTACTAGATAATACAGGCATGCTATTTATACAGCTTTGCTAATTTAACATTCTCCAAGTCTGTTCCTCACTGATCGGTGGGGGAAGGGAGTGGGCAAAAGCAGTTTGGACACATGCATAGTAAGGTCCAAGTGACATGGACGATGCTTGTCTATCAGTCACACCTGGAAGTGAGTCAGTGGTCAGAATAGGTCATTATGTTTCATGTCTCCCAACTTCTTTCTTTGTTTTGTTAATTCTCATCTGATGATACTTTTTTCCCATTGATTTCTAGAGAGAGTGGAAGGAAGGGGGAGTGACAGAGAGATAAACATCGATGTGAGAGAGACACAATGATTGGTTGCTTCTCACTTTCCCCTGACCAGGGCTGGTAAATGAAAGCCTGCAACTGAGGTACCTGCCCTGATCAGAATTGAACCTGAACCCTTTTGGTCAGCAAGCCAACACTCTAACCACTGAGCCAAAGTGGCCTGGACCCAGCTTATTTCTCTTTTAAAAATTATCTTTTTTCAGAGAGGAAGGGAAAGGGAGAGAGAGATAGAAATATCAATGAGAGAATCATTGATTGGCTACCTCAGCTGCCTCCTGTACAATCATAACCTGGGCATGTGCCCTGACCAGGAATTGAACCATGTCCTTCTGGTTGATAGGTCAATGCTCAACCACCGAGCCACACTGGCTGGGCCAAACTTCTTCCTATAATTTTTATCTAGGAATCATCTCTATTGCACCCCAAAGCTAATGTCTCTACTTAACCTCTTGATAATATTTCTATTTTTTCTAGGAAAGACAAAATGATCATGTTCTCATTAAATCTTTGTCTAGCTGCCTTCATTATGTGATTTTTAGGGCTGCTACTTGATATATGCACACACACATACATGTTTGTCTTTCCTACTATATATACTGTAACAGCTTGTGAGTAGAGACAAAGTTTTTTTTAACTTCTTCAGACCTAGAACAAGTGCCAATTTATAGAAGACCTTCAATAAACTTATGTGCACTTATTTTGAAACCAGAGGCCCTGTGCAAAAAGTTCGTGCACAGGTAGGTTCCCTAGGCCTGGCTGGCAATCAGGGCCGAGCAGGGCCTTTCTTCCTTGGCTACTGGATGCCTGCCAGGGCCTTCCTTCATTTCACACTGCTCTCCGGTGGTCAGCGCATGTCATAGTGAGTGATTGAACTCCTGTCAGTCAAACTCCCGAGGGGACACTTTGCATATTAGGCTTTTATATATATACTAGAGGCCTGGTGCATGAATTTGTGCACCAGTGGGGTCTCTTGGCCTGGCCTGCAGGATTGGGCCGAAACCGGCTCTCCAACATCCCTTGAGGGGTCCCAGATTGCAAGAGGGCACAGGCCAGGCTGAGGGACCCCACCAGTGCACCATCAGGGCCGGAAGGAATGTGGTAAGTTGGCCAGCAGGGGAGGGACTGCTAGAGGGCTCCAGGGTGTGTCTGGCTCATCTTGCTCAGTCCCGATCAGCCAGACCCCAGCAGCAAGCTAATCTACCTGTTGGAGCTTCCGCCCCCTGGTGGTCAGTGCACATCATAACGAGCAGTTGAGAGGCTTTAGGATATCATCAGTATATTATGCTTTGATTGGTTGAATGGCCAGCTGGACCACAGGACACTTAGCATATTAGGGTTTTATTATATAGGATATAGATAAATTGGAAAAATCACATTTAACACCAAAGGTGCAATTTGATAGAATATTTTAAGATAGTGACCTCTATTAAATGACATTTTTAAGAAGAAACCAGTTTATTAAAAAAAAAAAAAAGTCCCCTTCCAGCCTGATAGTTCTGCTCCAGATCATCTGTAGAGATCATCTGGAGAGAATGGAAGGAAGGTGCAGGGGTTCTGGTGGCTGCTGATGAGCTAAATGGCCTCATGGTTTTGGATCACTGGGAGTCACTCTAGGCCTTACTCTAAATGAGAAACTTTTTTCTCAAGTTCTGACATAGTTAAGACTTAGTTAAAATTTAAATAAGGGTTAGAAGCAGTTAGGAGAACATCTGAACTAACTAACTAACTAACTAACTAACTAACTATATATATATATTATCTACACTAATAAAAGAGAAACATGCAAATTAACCATCACTCTACTATGCTCACCAGCCAAATCAGGAGGGAGTATGCAAATTAGAAGGAGAAAGATGGCTGCCATCCAGCTGCTCCAGGCTGGGAGTGGCTGGGTGGGGCAGGACGCCTGCTGTGAGAGGGAGGGCAGGGGGCCAAGGGATCTACAGGAGCAGCACTCTGGCCACAGTGAAGACTCAAAGACAAAGACAGCAGACTCTGGCCAGAGTCTGCAGCAAAGACAAAGATGGCAGACTCCGGCCAGAGTGAAGACCTGGGTACCAGGTGCCAGAGGAAAACCGGTGCTGGAAGCCAAGGGAAGGAAGGCCTATTGCACGAATCTCTTCATGCAATGGGCCTCTAGTATACTATAAGAACAGGGGGACACCCCATATATTCATCTGCGAGGAAGGTCTGAGGCTGTGATTGATGTAACAGAGATGACTCTCTAAGAAGAGAACATCAACTAGGGCCACAGTAAAGCTTGAAGCTCTTGTTGAAAACAGATACATTACCTATTGACAGTTTTGGTCTTCATGA
Source organism: Corynorhinus townsendii (assembly GCA_026230045.1). NCBI lineage: Eukaryota > Metazoa > Chordata > Mammalia > Chiroptera > Vespertilionidae > Corynorhinus > Corynorhinus townsendii. The sequence goes on along the minus strand of JAPDVU010000001.1, from coordinate 157,924,640 downwards.
TTAAAATTCTAAAACGTGGACCTTTATGTTCACTTTAAAATTATTCTAGTAATATATACCTTCTGTTATACCTCTTCTGAGACTAGAAAAATAGGGGGGGAAAATGAAAAGATGAAATGGAAGAAAATGAACATACTTAGAGAGAGAGGAGGAAAGTGAAAAAAAGAAAAGAGAGATGAAAAGAGAAAGAAATAGGACACAGTTACTTGAATTTCAAAATGTGACCTATACTTCATAGTCACAGAACAGAATCAGCCAGTTGTACATGCAAGGTGTATGGGGAAAGTGTTGAACAGAAGGGAGATAGAAATGTTATCACTGATAAAGGTTTAATCTCCAACATCTGCAGGGAACTTATATAACTTAATAAAGGAAGATAAACAATCCAATAAAAAAAATGGGCAACGGACCTAAATAGAATCTTTTCAAAAGAAGACAGAAGGAAGGCCAAGAGACATATAAAAACATGCTCCAAGTCACTAATTATCAGAGAGATGCAAATCAAAATGACAATGTGGTACCATCTCTCACCTGTCAGAATGGCAATCATCAACAAATCAACAAATGACAAGTGCTGGTAAGGATGCGGAGAAAAAGGAACCCTCATGCACTGCTGGTGGGAATGCAGACTGGTGCAGCCACTGTGGAGAACAGTACGGAGCTTCCTCAAAAAAACTAAAAATGGAGCTCCCATTTGACCCAGTAATCCCACTTCTCAATTATATCCCAATAAACTAGAAACAGCAATCCGAAAGGATATATGCACTCCTATGTTCATAGCAGCACAATTCACCCTAGCTAAGATTTGGAAACAGCCTAAGTGTCCATCAGCAGATGAGTGGATTAGAAAACTGTGGTACATCTACACAATGGAATACTATGCTGCTATAAAAAAGAAGGAATTCTTACCATTTGCAACAGCATGGATGGACCTGGAGAGCATTATGTTAAGTGAAATAAGCAGGCAATGAAAGAAAAATACCACATGATCTCACTCATTTATGGAAAATAAAGAACATTATAACCTGATCAATAAAAAGATAGATACAGAGGCAGTAAAGCACTGAACAGATTGTCAAATTACAGTGGGAAGGCTGGGGAGTGTTGGGGAGGGAGGGAAATAGATCAACCAAAGGACTTGTATGCATGCATATAAGCACACCGATGGACACAAGATACCGGGGGTGGAGGGGTGGGATGAGGGCATGCAACATGGGGTAGGGGAGGCTGGGGGAAGGTCAATGGGGGAAAAAAAGGAAATATATGTACTGATATATGTAATATTTTAAACAATAAAAAAATTAAAAAATAAAATAAAACAACAAATAAATAAAAGCCTCCCTTCCTCCCCCCCAAAAAAAAGATAAAATAGTTTCTTAAGTAAAAGATGAAAAAAAAATAAAAATGTGCAGTAGTGAAGGTCATTCACTTCCTGTACTGTTCTGTTTGGCACGCCTGTTTCCTAGTCAGGACAGTATTGCAGTTCCCTGCATTCCACTGCTCCTCAGTGTTGTAAGCCAGTTCTGATTTTTAAGCAAGCAGAGTGTCTTAATTTCTTGTATTCCTTTATTTGTGTTTACACAAGAGTCAGTTTGTGATTCAACCCCTGGGTGGCAGTGTTTCTGGATTGACCTCTGGGTCTATCTGTCCTCTCTAGCTAGTGTTTAGATTTTGTTTTCCCTGTGGCACTCAATACCGGTTTTTGGGAGTGGGTTGCCCCAGTGCTGGTTCTCTGATGGTTATTCCCTGCTCTGATCCCCAGGTTCCAGAAAAACAACTTTCCCCTGCAGTCTCTTAGGGTGTCCCCAATTGGGTGATCCTATGTATTGGGCTTAGTAATTTGATGTTGGGATTTAAAGAGGGAAAAAAAAGAGCCAGAGTAAGTGCGTGAACTCTGGGTTGCACACAAGTCTGTGCTGTTTTGTTTTCCCCCTTGGCTCTAAGCAGCCAGCACACTTTTAAAATTTTTAGGCTGTCCTTTTGAGCCCAGATCAAAATGGGTTGCTTTTTAGAGTTCTCTTCTGTTAGTAGCTCCAAGGACCCCTTCCACATTCACGAATCATGCCAGCCCCAACAGCCACGGATTTTTCTACGTGCAGACTTCCATAGGTTCTCCATTTCCTGCTGTGTGCCCATTTCTCTCTCCTGCTAGGACCACAGACCTCACCTTATCCCAGGCGAAATCTGACCTTTTCATGAGGGAGTGTAGAGCTCCTCTGAATCCATGTGCTTGCACCACTTGGGGACCGGTGTTCTTGGGTTCACAGCTGTTCAGTGGGTGCAGTAGTTGTAGATTCCCTGGGCTTTTCAGGCTTCCAATAAAATCCACTTTCCCCTTCAAGATGGTGTGGTCTCCGCGTCCGAGCCGTCACTCTGGGAGGGAACCCAGCAGCAGTGGGGCTGCCTGGTCAGGGGATTCCTGTCGAGCAGTCCCCCACAGTCTCCTGGAGTATAGCTGTCCCTCAACTCACCAAAAAACACTCCCCGTGCGACCACACACTCTCCCTTTGTTTTCTCACTCACACACTATCTTGCAGTCTACCTTTCCATTGGCAGCCATCAGTTTATTCCCACATGTGTGTTTTTTTAATTCACAGTTCTTCATTTTTTAAATACCATATCCCACTATGTCTCCCAACTGTTAAATTTGCCTCCTAGAAGTCATCCCGAAAATATCACAGCCTCCACAGCCCAACTCACCTCTATAATCCTAATTAAAAATCCATCTTAATCTCTTGCTCCCAGCCCACTTGACACACACTATCACTCTCCAATGAAGCCCTTAGTGCTACAAAGATAGTGGTGTTGTCTCAGAAATTGGCTACTAAGATCTCCATTTGCTTTTATTTGTTTACTTTTTAAAATATATTTTTACTGATTTCAGAGTGGAAGGGAGAGGGAGAGATAGATAGAAACATCAATGATGAGAGAGAATAATTGATAGGCTGCTTCCTGCACACCCCCTTGCAGTCCGGACATGTGCCCTGACTGGAAATTGAATGGGACCTCCTGCTTCATAGGAAGATGTTCAACCACCTAGCTACATCGGCTGGGCCCCATTTGCTTTTTGACTAAAGAAAAAGTTCTTAGTATGACCTACAAAAATTTGAATAATTTAGGATCTTGATACTTTTCCAACTTCATTCCACAAACATGCTCCTAATCTCCTCTTTCTCTCTTTCTCTCTTCAATAACATTGGTATTATTTTATTAAAGTACTAGGTTCTGCCCTAGCTGTTTTGGCTCAGTGGATAGAGCACTGGATTGTGGACTGGAAGGTCCCGGGTTCGATTTTGGTCAGGGGCATATGCTCGGGTTGCAGGCTAGATCCCCAGTGGGGGATGTGCAGGAGGCAGCCGATCAATGATTCTCTCTCATCATTGATGTTTCTATATATCTCTCTCCTTCTTCCTTCCTCTCTGAAATCAATAAAAATATATATTTTTAAAAAAGTATCCAGTTCTTCCTATATGACTCTTTTATAAGCTACTAGAGGCACAGTGCATGAAAATTCATGCACTGGAGGCGGGGGGGGGGGGCCGGGGGGGGGAGCCTCAGCCTGGCCTGCCCCTCTCACAGTACAGGAGCCCTCAGGGGCAGGAGGCGACCTGGCAATCAGGGGAAGGCGATGCCCCCATCACACCCTTGCTGCTGCCACTGCTGGCAGCGCAAGCCTCTGCTGGCCCTGGTTACCTGAACTTCAGGTGGCCCTGGGCAGCTGGGCAGCCGCCATCTGAGGCTTGCCTGCACATCAGGCCCACCCTGGGCAGCTGGGCAGCCGAAATCCAAGACTTGCCTGTGCCTTGGGTTGGTTCTGGGCAGCAGACATTCAAGGCTTGCCTGTGCCTCAAGCCAGCCTGGGGCAGCTGGGGGCCTGATGGGACTGGGGTACTCTGGAGGCAGGCGTGCAGCATGGCCAGAACCACCTGGGGGCAAACCCAGCTGTGCCGCGAGCCTGTTGCCCTGGCTGGGCTAAGGGGACTGGGCTCCACTATCTTGTGATTATGGGTGCCGCCATCTTTGAGGGTGGGGAAGTCAATTAGCATATTCCCTCTTTATTAAATAGGATTGTTGATGATTCTATTTTTACTTTTATCCATTTCCTAAAATTCTTACTCTCCCTTCAGAAGAGTAAAACCACTAAGTGCTGGTTATTCTGTACATCTGTCCAAGAGTCAGTAACAGAAGGAAGCTTATTGTGCATGCATAGAACCACAGAGCTCTGTTTTTCCAAACTTGCACTTTTCCCTTTATTTGCCAGAGATCCGGTTCAAGAAATTCATGCACAGGTAGGGTCCCTAGGCCTGGCTGGTGATAAGGCCTGATATGTGAGGTGACTGATGGGGTGATTGGGGGGGGGGCTGTTGGCACCCACCTTGGCTGGCATGGGGCCTGTCAGCTGGGGGCAGCTCCTGCATTATGTATCTGCCCTCCTGCTGGTCAGTGCTCATCGTAGCAACCTGTCATTCCACCTGTTCGGTTGATTTGTATAAAAGGCTTTAGTTACAGAGGATTATTTGGTTAACATCTATTTTCATACTACTCTGTGAGCTCCTTAATGGCAGGGACCATGTTTGTGTCTCTTGCCCCTGAATCCTGAGCACCAAAGTATCTTAGCCATTAGGATCATCAAATCTCCTTCTTCCTTCTTTCTATCCAGTAACTCATTCAACATACTTCCTATATTTGAAGCCTCCTCAAAGAACTATGATAATATTTTAGAAAAAGCAAAAATAAAAGATAGTTGACAGGAGCTCATGGATCTCTGGAGGATTATGGATAAATTCCTAGACTGTAGCAGAGATTGGCAAATTATGGCTGACAGGTTACACCTGCCTGCTACCTGCATTCTTTAAATAAAGTTTTATTGGAAAACAGCCTTGCCCCCTGATTTATGTAATGACTATGGCTGCTTTGTGCTGTAACAGCAGAGTTGGGCAGTTGCAACAAAGACCAAATGACTTCAAAAGTTAAAGAATTTACTATTTCACCCTTTACAGAAAACAGTCAGCCAATCCCTGGGGATGGGACTTACATGAGAATACTTGGAGTTTTGGTTTTGTTGTAAGACCTGTGAGGCTAAAATATTTATATTTAACTCCACTTTTTGTGTACATAAGGTGCCATAAAATATAAAAAGTAGTCAGTATGAGAATTGTCTTTTAAAGACAACTGTACCTACCAGACATGTCCACTCATTCATTTATTCACTCATTCTTCAGATAGTTTTTGAACACCAGCTATGAACTAAGGGACTGTATATTTTCAGAAATTGCATACTGAGACTCAGATTAAGTTCCTGATCTCAAGGGCAACAACTCTTGTTTGAAAAACAGGACACAGATGACACTAATATACAGCTGTGACAGTGATGGTATATATACAAGTCAAGTGGGAAAACAGATGGGCACTAACTCAGCCTGAAGAGCTGGGTGGGTGCTTTCAGAAGAAGGTGGCATGTCAATTGGTTCTTAAAGAATGACTAGAAGTTACTTAGGCAAAGTCAGAGGGGGAAAGGGAGAATATTCTAAGCAGAGGGCCTCATCCCCTGGTTCCAAGGGACCTGGGGGGCGGGGTGGAATATATGAAGAAGAGAACTTAGATCATGCTTTTTTCAACTCTCAGTATACCCTAAGATCCTAAAACTAGCTTAACTCTTTAATACTTGATGTGAACAGACATTAGATGCTGGGACTAGGGAGACTTAAGGGAGCCATATTGCCCTGAATCTTAAAGAGGACACTGAGGAATTGCACACTGTCTCAACCTCATACACCACTGTGAAGCCTGCAGAAGGTTTTCGGTGCTTCCTTCCTAGAGCTCTACCTCTCACCCCAGACACGATTTCCCTTCTATGTCTACAATTTAAGCTCCACTCCCAGGTAAATGTCAAATTCAAAGCAGGCTGCAGGACGGAGGAGAAACCAGGAGAGGGCGCTGCTGCTCTTGGGTGGTGGTTTGACACACCTCTTCCATTTCTGAACACATCCTTTTACAGGGTGTGACATGAACTTTCAAGGCAGTTTGTCTTGCTTAACACCTGAGCCAAGACTATTCCAATAAGGGATAAAGAGAGTAGAGGGACAGCCCTCTCCACTTTAGTATACCAACCAAGGCTGCTGCTGCTTCTCCGTCAGCCATGCTGTCTCCTTCCTGCTTAGGACTTGTGATCTTGTTGATATTGAGTAAGTAACCTTTATTCAAGATGTTGTAGATGTTCTATTCCTTGGTTTTAGGATAACTTTTAATCCCTACCAAACTGGAGACTATCCCTCTTCACTGCCAATGTAACAATGCCTTTACTTTACTTTTTGTTTGTTTTTTAGGGGGGACCAATGGAAACTCAGTGAACCAGACAGAAGGCCCTGTTACCCTCGTGGAAGGGGCATTTTTGACCCTGAAATGCACTTACCAGAGTACCTACTCAGATTTTCTTTTCTGGTATGTCCAATATCAAAACGAAGAGCCTGTTCTCCTCCTGAAAAGCTCATCGGATAATCAGGAGGTGAGCAACAAAGGTTTTCGGGCCAGTCTTGTGAAGACAGACAGCACTTTCCACCTGAGGAAATCTTCAGTGCAAATGTCAGACTCGGCTGTGTACTACTGTGCTCTGGAAGACACAGTGAGGGAGGCTGCAGGTGGAGCTGAGCACAAACCCAGAGGGGCTCACATGGGGCAGAAGGGTCCAGCCTGGTTATTCTGGGAGCCACATTGAGCTTCAGTGTGTGTTATCAGGAAGCATACAGGTATTTGCCAGGGAAATGGAGACTATGTTTTCCAACTACATACAAAAATACTTGATGTGGTGAATATGTCTACTCACTGAGTAGGTAGGGCACAACATTTTCTCTTCTTCCACAGAGTATATCTCATTTTACCCAGTTAGTAAATATAGCTATGACGTTAACATGATGTGGAAGTTTCATTGATTTTATGTGATTTTTTAAAGTACATTAATAATTTATGCCAAACCAAAGAACTATAATGGCAAGTTTCTCATTATCTATATCAGTGGCTCAGTGCACGAATTCATGCACATTGAAAGGAAATTAATTAGAAGAAATATTTTAATATCACTATTTGCCCTTTCTCTATAATAGAAGTGTCAACCAAATTTACGATAGACAATGACAGCTCAAAACACATATGTGCGATTGGTGCCAGCGAGACCTTTATATGTATCGTGCATGAGCTGATTTAGCTAAACTTTTTCCAGCCCAGTGAAGCACTCCAACTTCTCTTTCAGGTAATTGTCAGCAACACAGCAGTAAATATCAACACAAAGCAGATTATTATTGTACATTACTCAGGGAGAGCAAAGGGTAAAATATTTAACTGCAGCAGGGTTTGACTATATTCTGCGCAGTGAGAAAACCTGAAGTCATTTCCAAGGTCCATCATTTCTTACTTCTTTTCAGTTGGGTCAAGTTTCTAGCCTTTCTAAATCTCCAATTTCCTGCTAATGAAAAGAAAATAGAATTCCATCAAGTCTCCTATCTACCTACTTCAGGACTTCTATGAGGATCAAATGAGATGACACACGGGAAAATGCTTCACAGACATTTGGTTACAGTGTGAAAGGTTTCACCTGGCTTAAAGCAAGTCAGGTTCCTGGGCTGAAGAAACTCCAAGGAGGCTAGTCGCTAGGGAGAGGAAGCCAGGCATTGCTACATGATGTCATTACCCAGTTGGTCGGACACTTAGCATATTAGCCTTTTATATATAGATTAGAGAGAGGACAATACTGTAGGTCAATTATTGGTGTTTTCCAAATTATTCTTCCTGTTTACTATGGAAAATCAAGTATCAGTGTAGGATTTGCTGAATGATTAGACCAAAGCAGCAAAATGGATTGCACTGAAGTCCACACTTGCTGTAGTCTCCTCTTGCTCTCATTCCCATTCAAATCTGGCAGCTCTATAGGTGACTCTGTAAATAGGTCAAAGCAACACCCACCCACATGTAGTGACTGTTGCTTCCAAAATCCAAAAAGGCCTATCCAGTGTTGTGCCTCGTTTTCTGTGGTAGATGGTGTGAGGTGCAGCTACATGTCTTTCACCTTGAAGGGGTATCTCAATATTCTTTGTACCATTGAAACCCCGGGAACTTCACTGAGATGCCAAGTCTTTGAATTGTTTAGGGTTTACTATTATAGCTGATGATTGCTCAATTTCCTATGTTCAAGAGGCTTCTTCTATTTTAAGCATCTCAGGATTTCTAGAGCTGTACCTTTCCCTCCATTTCTAACAACTGTACAATGTATTTATTTTTACCTTGGCACCTATCATAGGGCAGTCAACTTTGGGTTACCTCCTCTCCCTCTTGGGCTAAATGTTCCAGAGAAGAGCCCTTGTGTTCTATCTGGTTTTGACCTAACCTTCTAACACAGAGCTTAGCACACATATATACTCAGTAAAGGAATATTACATAAGTTCATGTAAGAGCAAATGCAAAAACTAACAATTCTTTTCCTTGAGACAACCATCATACTTAGTATACCACAGATGTCCTTTATGTATACTTCCTATTTCATCGCACAGAATATTAAAACGATGTATACACAGGGGTCAAAATTTAATAATTTTGTTTTATTTATCATGGATGTTCTTAACTCAATTTTTGTTTTTCTTTTGCAAGTGTGTGGTAGTGATAAGTGCTAGTAGTGCAATGACTACTAGCACATTTTGGTGTCATCAATTTTACTTCTGTTAAGATGTATTTCATTTGTTCCATCAATGTACATGTCAACACAGTGAAAAATCCAAATAATATATGTCATGAATTTATGATAGATTAATGAATCCTATATATAAAGAGCATAATTCTTAGAATTTCAGATAGAAAAGGAAAAAAGCTACCTCTCCAGATTATAATTTTTCAAAGGCTGTATGAAAGAAAATTCTTTCTTTTCTAGTTAGTGTTGTGTTAAATTTAAAAAGTATTTTCCAGCAGTGCAAATTTATAATTTACATTTTCCCATTAATATTAACATTAATTCCTACGAATTTGTAAAATATACATTTCCTCTTTACTTTAGATTTCCTATGAAAATTTTTATTTTCCTTAATTGCTTACATTTTTTTCTAGACATTAATTTTTTTTGTATTATAATGGAATCTTTGTTTTATATTATGCTGTTATTGTTGGGAGATTGTTTAAAGACTATTTATGAGCAATATCTTTAAAAATAAATGCCATTGTGTTTTACTATTGGGTATAACATTTGCTGATGTTTTTGAAAAGATATTCTTTATCTTGTAACATAATTAGATATGTTATATTTAGCTAATTAGACTTTACATCAGAAATATATTTTGAAGTAGATTATTTTTTGTTATCTTGCAAGGTTACATGGATTTTGTACTTTTTAACTAGATTCTTGCCCTCTTTATTTTAAGACAGTGGATGCGTCCCTTAATTTCTTAGAGGTAGGTGATATCATTTAGCTACTGTTCTAAGTTCCCTCACAAACTTTTCAAACTAACAGGTAACAGATAGATGAAAATGTAAACTTCTTAAATAGTTTTCTTAAATATCTTCAGCTCCTTGCTGAAAAACCTTTAATATTTCTATTGACCAACATCCAGATTTTTTTGGGGGGCAGACATACAACCCAAATCATTTTCCAGACTTATCTCCTAGTACTCTCTTTCTAATCTATTATTGTTCCAGCCATTATTCTCTTCCCTCTTACCTTTTGTTGTTCCTTATATTCCATAAATGAGTGAGATCATGTGGTATTTATCTTCTTCTTTCCTTCCCTCTTCTCCAACTCTCGCTCTATTTTATGCATAAAATACCTTAAAATCAATTTTTAAAAACAGTTATGAAATACCCTAGAGACTGTTTGCCATTCTTTTTGACTGTGTAGAAAATAGCAGATTCATTGGGCGTTAGAATGAGAAAGAATATATATGCAGATTTACATAACCCATGGACACAGACAACAATGTGGGAAGGCCTGAGATGGGTTGGGGGTTGGGTGAAGGGGGCTGCAGTGGGGGGAAATGGGAACGCCTATAACACTGTCAACAATTTAAAAAATTCCAAAATGTAATGGCTGAATTAAAGAAAAAGAATTAGAAAAGATCTTAGGAATCTTTTGATCAAACTTTATTTTATTTTTTAAAATTTCTTTATTGATTGAGGAATTACATATGTGCCCTCATCCCTCCATTAACCCCCCAACTCCCGCCGCACTCATGCCCTCACCCCCCTGGTGTCTGTGTCCATTGGTTAGGCCCATATGCATGCATACAGTCCTTTGGTTGATCTCTCCCCTTACCCCCACCCTCCCCTACCTTCCCTCTGAGGTTTGACAGTCTGATCGATGCTTCTCTGTCTCTGGATCTGTCCCTGTTCATCAGTTTATGTTGTTCATTATATTCCATAAATGAGTGAGATCATGTGGTATTTATCTTTTTCTGACTGGCTTATTTTACTTAGCATAATGCTCTCCAGTTCCATCCATGCTGTTGCAAATGATAAGAATTCCTTCTTTTTTACCGCAGCATAGTATCCCATTGTATAGATGTACCACAGTTTTTTAATCCACTCATCTGCTGATGGCACTTAGGCTGTTTCCAAATCTTAGCTATGGTGAATTGTGCTGCTATGAACATAGGGGTGCATATATCCTTTCTGATTGGTGTTTCTAGCTTCTTGCAGTATATTACTAGAAGTGGGATCACTGGGTCAAGTGGCAGTTCCATTTTTAGTTTTTTGAGGAAACTCCATACTGTTCTCCACAGTGACTGCACCAATCTGCATTCCCACCAGCAGTGCATGAGAGTTCCTTTTTCTCTGCATCATTGCCAACACTTGTCGTTTGTTGATTTGTTGATGATAGCCACTCTGACAGGTGTGAGAAAATACCGCATTCTCATTTTGATTTGCATCTCTCGGATGATTAGTGATTTTAAGCATGTTTTCATACTCTTTTGAAAAGTATCTATTTAGCTCAGTTGCCCATTTTTTTGATTGGTTTGTTTATCTTCCTTTTGTTAAGTTGTATGAGTTCCCTGTAAATGTTGGAGATTAAACCCTTATCGATGATGACACTGGCAAATATGTTCTCCCATGCAGTGGGCTTTCTTGTTGTTTTATTGATGGTTTCTTTTGCTGTGCAAAGCTTTTTATTTTGATGTAGTCCCATTTGTTTATTTTATCTTTAGTTTCCATTGCCCTAGGAGCAGTGTCGGTGAAGTAATTGCTTCGGCATATGTCTGAGATTTCGCTGCCTGTGAATTCCTCTAGTATTTTTATGGTTTCCTATCTTATGTTTAAGTCCTGTATCCATTTTGAGTTTATTTTTGTGTATGGTGTAAGTTGGTGGTCTAGTTTCATCTTTTTGCATGTATCGGTCCAATTTTCCCAACACCATTTGTTGAAGAGACTGTCCTGACTCCATTTTCTGTTCATGCTTCCTTTGTCCAAATATTAATTGGGCATAGTAGTTTGGGTTGATTTCTGGGTTCTCTATTTTATTCCATTGATCTATATGTCTGTTCTTGAGCCAGTACCAGGCTGTTTAAGAACAGTGGCTTTGTAATACAGCTTGATATCTGGTATTGAGATCCCACCTACTTTGTTCTTCTTTCTCAGGATTGCTGCAGCTATTCGGGGTCTTTTTGAATCCAGATGAATTTTTGGAAAGTTCATTCTAGGTCTATGAAATACGCCATTGGTATTTTAATGGGGATTGCATTGAATCTATAGATTGCTTTGGGTAGTATGGACATTTTGATGATGTTGATTCTACCAATCCATGAACACAGTATGTTCTTCCATCCGTTTATGTCTTCCTCTATCTGTTTTTTTCAGGGTCCTGTAGTTTTTCACATATAGGTATTTTACCTCCTTAGTTAAATTTATTCCTAGGTATCTTGATTTTTTTTTTGGTACAATGGTAAATGCTATTGCTTTTTTAGTCTCTCTTTCTGTAAGTTCATTATTTGTGTAAAAAAAATCCATAGATTTTTTGGCATTAATTTTGTATCCTGCTACCTTGCCAAATTCATTTATTAAGTATAATAATTTTTGATGGAGTATTTAGGGTTTTCTATGTACAATATCAAGTCATCTGTGAATAAGGACAGTTTTACTTCTTCTTTTCCAATTTGAATGCCTTTTATTTCTTCTCCTTGTCTGATTGCAATGGCTAGTACTTCCAGTACTATGTCGAACAGGAGTGGTGAGAGTAGACATTCCTGTATTGTTCTTGTTCTTAGGGGAAATGGTTTTAGTTTCTGTCCATTGAGTATGATGTTGGCTGTGGGTTTGTCATATATGGCTTTTATTATGTTGAGGTATGATCCTTCTATTCCCACCTTGCTGAGAGTTTTTATCAAGAAGGGGTGTTGGATTTTGTCAAATGCTTTTTCTGCATTAATTGATATGATTATGTGATTTTTGTCTCTCAAATTGTTTATGCGATGTATCACATTTATTGATTTGCGGATACTGTACTATCATTGCATCCCTGGGGGTAAATCTTACTTGGTCATGGTGTATGATCTTTCTGATGTATTGCTGGATCTGATTTGCTGGAATTTTGTTGAGAATTTTAGCATCTATGTTCATGAGAGATATTGGCCTATAATTCTCTTTCATTGTGTTGTCTTTATCTGGTTTTGGTATTAGGGTAATGCTGGCTTCATAGAATGAGCTTGGAAGTGTTCCTTCCTCTTTAATTTTTTGGAATAGTCTGAGGAGGATAGGTTTTAGTTCTTCCTTGAGTGTTTGGTATCACTCTCCTGTGAAGCTGTCTGGTCCAGGGCTTTTGTTTGCTGGGAGCTTTTTGATGACTGCTTCAATTTCTTCCATAGTTATTGGCCTATTGAGATGTTTAGAATCTTCCTGATTGAGTTTTGGAAGGTTGTATTTTTCTAGGAATATGTCCATTCCCTCCAGGTTGTCTAGTTTGTTGAAGTAGAGTTATTCATAGTATTTTTTAATAATCCTTTGTATTTCTGTGGGGTCTGTTGTTATTTCACCTCTCTCATTTCTGATTTTGTTTATTTGAGTCCTCTCTCTTTGCTTCTTGGTGAGTCTGGCTAGAGGTTCATAAATCTTATTTATCCTTTCAAAGAATGATCTCTTGGTTTCATTCATCTTTTGTATTGTTTTTTTGGTCTCTAAGTAATTTATTTCTGCTCTGATCTTTATTATCTCCTTCCTTCTGCTCACTCTGGGCTTTTCTTGTTACTCTCTTTCTAATTCTTTGAGTTGTAGAGTTAGATGATTTACTACCATTTTTTTCTTATTTTTTGAGGTAGGCCTGTAGAGCTATAAACTTCCCTCTAAGGACTGCTTTCATTGTGTCCCATAGATTTTGGATCATTGTGTTTTTGTTGTTCCAAGTGTTTGAGATTTTTGGGTAGTTTTTATTGTAGTTTATTTCTAATTTTATGCCATTGTGGTCTGAGAAGATGCTTGGTATGATTTCAATCTTCTTGAGTTTGGGGAGAGTTTGCTTGTGACCCAATATGTGGTCTATTTTTGAAAATGTCCCATGTGCACTTGAGAAGAACGTATATTCCGTGGCTTTGGGGTGAAATGTTCTAAAGATGTCAGTTAAGGCCATCTGATCTAGTGAGTCATTTAGGATTGCTGTATCTTTGCTGATTTTTTGTCTAGAAGATTTATCCAGTGATGTCAATGGTGTATTAAAGTCCCCAACTATGATTGTATTGTTGTCAATCTCTCCCTTGATATCTTCCAGGAGTTTTGTTATGCATTTGGGTGCTCCTGCATTGGGTGCATATATGTTTATCAGGGTTATATCCTGTTGTTGTATCAATCCCTTTAGTATTATGAAGTGGTGGTCCTTATCTCTTGTTATGGCCTTCACTTTGATGTCTATTTTCTCTGATATAAGTATTGTTACCCCAGCTTTTTTTTTTCATTTCCATTTGCCTGAAAGATATTTTTCCATCCCTTCACTTTCAGTCTGTGTGAGTCCCTTGTTCTGAGGTGGGTCTCTTCTGGACAGCATATATATGGGTCGTGTTTTTTATCCATTCAGCCACTTGATGTCTTTTGATTGGAGCATTTAGTCTGTTTACATTTAAAGTTATTACTGAAAGGTACTTGTTTGTAGTCATTTCTACTTTTGTGCCTGTGTTCCTTCTTACCTTTTTATTTCTTCTTCTTATAGCATTCCCTTTAGCATTTCTTGCATTGCTAGTCTGGTGGTGATAAACTCCCTTAGCCTTTTTTTTTTTGTCTGTGAAGCTCCTGATTTCCCCTCCAATTTTGATTGATAGTCTTGCTGGATAGAGTATTGTTGGATTCAGTCATTTGCTTTTCAACACTTTGTATACCTCCTTCTATTCCCTTCTGGCTTGATGTGTTTCTGTTGAGAAATCATTTGATAATCTGATGGGGGATCCTTTGTAGGTAACTCTCTGTCTCTCTCTTGCAGCCTTTAAGATTCTCTCTTTGTCGTTAATATTTGCCATTGAAATTATGACATATCTTGGTGTGGGTCTTTTGGGATTGATTTTGCTTGGGACTCTCTGTACCTGTATAATCTTTTTCTTCCCCATATCCGGGAAGTTTTCTGTCATTATTTCTTCAAATACATTTTCTAATCCTTGCTGTTCTTCTTGTCCTGCTGGCAGCCCTATTATACATATGTTACTTCATTTCATGTTGTCCCAAAGATCCCTTAGCTCTCCTCCTGCTTTTTAATTTTTTTCTCCAGTTGCTGTTCAGATTGAGCTTGTTTCTCTACCTTATCTCCTAACTTGCTAATTCAGTCCTCTGCTTCTTCTAGTTTACTGTTGAAACTTTCCATGGTGTTTTTGATTGTAGCTATATCACTTTTCATTTCTTCCTGATACTTACATAGGTTGTTGATTTTCTCATCCAGCTGATGTATGAATTGCACGACCATTACTCTGAACTCTTTTTCAGTCATGTTGCATGCTTCAATTTCACTAATTTCCTTTCTTGGTGACTCCTCATTTTTTTTCCCCTCTGGGGATTGTGTTGTCTCCCCATTCTGACTATCATCAGAAGGTTCAAACTTCGAGTTGTGTGGACCTGGGCTGTGTGCAGTGAGAGCTTCGCACCACCTGAGTGTCACTGAAGTGCTTTGACACTATGACGTGTGGCTGCCGTGGGTTGGTAGGGACCAGGCTCGCCCAGGGTCAGTGTTATCAGCACTCAGTGTGGTCTCATGTGTGCACTTAGAATCAGGGACCCCCCCACTGCACCTTGCTGTTGGCATGTGCTGAAGTCAGAGTCCCCTAGCATGTGCCAGGAGTCAGAGTTCCCGTATGCCTGCACCAAGAATCTACTATCAGAGTCTCCGTTGCTTCGTGCAGCCTCTTGCTGAGAATCAAGGTCCCTGTGTGTGCATATACCAAGAATTCAAGTCATTGACCTTTAGTGTGAATGCACTGGGAGTCAGGGATCCCAGGCGCATGCAATAAGAAACAGAGTCAAGTCAGTGGTGCTCAGTGCTGCCTCCTGCCTGCCTGGAGAATCAGGGTCCCAGATAGCTTGGGGGACTGCTTTGCACAGTAGCACTGTGTTGGCAGGAGGTCTGCTCCTGCACTGCAGAAAGCAGACTTCGATGTGTGCTTGCCCAGAATCAAAGTCAGGTGGCACTGCCGCCCTACGTGAGCTTCGGGTTTGGTCGCCCAATTGCATTGCTCCAGGTGTCCTAGCATGTGCAGGCTCAAATTCCTGTGGCCCATGCGAGGGGCAGGTCTAGCAGTTACTATGGTGCTGCCCACGAGCCTGCGGGGCAGGTCTCTGTCCCCAGTGGCTGTAGGGTCCTGGTTTGCATCTGAGACCAGACTGGGTGGTGCTGAGGCCAGGGTCTTAGTCTCAAGCAGCTCTGCTTCTCAAGATGGTGTGGTCTCTGTGCCCACACTGGCTGCCCAGAAGTGTCCGCATTGTATGCAGGGTTCCACCATCTAAGACTGCCTGGTTTGGCAGCCCCTTCAAAGACCTGCAGAATCTAACTGTCCCTAGCTCATACACACACACACCACACATGTCCACTTCTCTATCGCTCCTTCACTCTCTCACACTCTCTCCCTCCCTACCTTTTTCCCCGACGCCATCCTCAAGTCCTCAAACTTCATTTTAAAGGTCAACAGTAGAATCACTGTGTAATAATAGACAGCAGGATTTGAATCTGATTTTTGTCATTTACTAATTTTGTGATTTGCAGGCCACAATTTCTATAATTTCCCCCATCAAAGTGAGAGATATACGTTCTCCACTACCACTGAAACACTTTTTTGAAAGTGGGTCTTTCTATTATCACATACATAACAGTTTTCCATCCATTTATTCTTGCCCCTAGTGAGAGAAATACATGTGGAATATAGTTTTCTTCATACAGTTTTGATGCTACTGAAAATTTGTCTGCGGAGATAATTGGGCATTTGTATTTATTTGCATGTATGGTGAAAAAGGTGAGGGAGAAAAGGTTGCATAGGGCTGTGATTCCCAAGTGCAGACTTACAGCACCAACATCACCCATGAGAGAATCACCTAGAGCACCCCTCAAGGTCTGGATTATTAGAACCTATCCTGGCTTACTCCATCGGTCTCTGATGAAATGATGAATTTGTATTTTTATTTATTTTATTTTTTTGTTATCCTCATTTTATTTTTTTAATTTGTATTTTTAATGAACATCATATGTATCAACCACAGATTGACGTGTTACAGAAAACTCAAATAATAATTTTTTTTAAAAGGTGGAGTTCATTTTCCTCTCACATAAATAAGCTCTACATTTGCAGTTCAGGGCTGGCATGCTAGCTTTATCATGTTATGAGGGATCAAGCATCTTTCTAGCTCACTGTCTCTGGTTCTTAAGGTGTCACTCTTGTTTTTATACTTTCAAGAAACTGCCAGAGATCCACCCATTCTATACACCTTCCAGGAAGAAGCAAAGAGTAAGTCAAAGGACAAATGGGTACATGCTGGCTGAGTCAATTATTTCCAGAAACTCCACCCAGCAGCTTCTTATATTTCATTTACCTGAGTGGTATTCGATGTCCCCACACCTCTCCCACCTGCAAGGGAGGCTGGAATATCAGGTTGTGTTTTTTTTTTTACCTCAACATGTTGACACCAACATAAAAATTGTGGTTCTATTAATAAGAAGTATGAGAGAGTGGGCATTGTGTAGGAAAATAACATACCCTCAGTTTAGGGTATATTAGGTTTCACATGTGTGTTTTTTTAATTCACAGTTATTCATTTTTGAAATACCATATCCACTATGTCTCCCAGACCTGTTGAATTTGCCTCCTAAAAGTCATCCCAAAAATATCACAGCTTCCACAGCCAAATTCACCTTTTTAATTACAATTCTAATTAAAAATCCACCTTAATCCCTTGCTCTCCAGCCCACTTGACACAGCCCATCACTCTCCAATGAAGCTCTTAGTGCTACAATGACAGGGGTCTTATCTCAGAAATTGGCTACTGAGATCTCCATTTCCTTTTATGTATTTTTTAAATATATTTTTATCTATTTCAAAGAGGAAGGGAGAGGGAGACATAGATAGAAACATCAATGATGAGAGAGAATAATTGATAGGCTGCCTCCATTACACCCCTTTGCAACTCCTGCACGTGCCCTGACTGGAAATTGAACCGGACCTCCTGGCTCATAGGTGGATGTTCAACCACTGAGCCTCACCGGCTGGGCCCCATTTGCTTTTTGACTAAAGGAAAAGTTTTTAGTATGACCTACGAAAATTTGAATAATTTAGGATCTTGATACTTTTCCAACTTCATTCCACGAACATGCTCTTAATCTCCTCTCTCTCTTTCTCTCCTCAATAACATTGGTATTATTTTCTTAAAAGTACCCTGTTCCTCCTTTATGACTCTTTTATAAGCTATTGTTGATTATTTTTTTAAAACTTTTCTCCCTTAATTCTTTCCCTCCCTTCAGAAGAGTAAAACCGTTAAGTGCTGCTCATTCTGTACATCTGTCCAAGAGTCAGTACCTGAAGGAAGCTTATTGTGCATGCATAGAACCACAGAGCTCTGTCTTTCCAAACTTACAGTTTTCCCTTTATTTATCAACTGGAGTCCCAGTGCACGAAATTCCTGCATGGATAGAGTCCCTGGGCCCAGCCAGTGATAAGGCCTGATATGTGGGGCAACTGGCAGAGCAGTCAGGGCACCCCCTCTGGCACCCACCTTGGCTGGCATGGGGCCTGCGGGCTGGGGCAGCTCCTGTGTTGAGCGTCTTCCCCTTGATGGTCAGTGCACGTCATAACGATCTATTGTTCCACCGATTATTCTGCTGTTTGGTCAATATGCATATCAGGCTTTTATTATGTAGGATTATTTGGTTAACATCTATTTTCATACTACTCTGTGAGCTCCTTAATGGCAGGGACCATGTTTGTGTCTCTTGCCCTTGAATCCTGAGCACCAAAGTATCTTAGCCATTAGGATCATCAAATCTCCTTCTTCCTTCTTTCTATCCAGTAACTCATTCAACATACTTCCTATATTTGAAGCCTCCTCAAAGAACTATGATAATGTTTTAGAAAGAGCAAAAATAAAAGATAGTTGACAGGAGCTCATGGATCTCTGGAGGATTATGGATAAATTCCTAGACTGTAGCAGAGATTGGCAAATTATGGCTGACAGGTTACACCTGCCTGCTACCTGCATTCTTTAAATAAAGTTTTATTGGAAAACAGCCTTGCCCCCTGATTTATGTAATGACTATGGCTGCTTTGTGCTGTAACAGCAGAGTTGGGCAGTTGCAACAAAGACCAACTGACTTCAAAAGTTAAAGAATTTACTATTTCACCCTTTACAGAAAACACGTAACCAATCCCTGGGTATAGGACTTACATGAGAATACTTGGAGTTTTGGTTTTGTTGTAAGACCTGTGAGGCTAAAATATTTATATTTAACTCCAATTTTTGTATACATAAGGTGCCATAAAATTTAAAAAGTAGTCAGTATGAGAATTGTCTTTTAAAGACAACTGTGCTTACCAGACATGTCCACTCATTCATTTATTCACTCATTCTTCAGATAGTTTTTGAACACCAGCTATGAACTAAGAGACTGTATATTTTCAGAAATTGCATACTGAGACTCATAAGATTAAGTTCCTGATCTCAAGGGCAACAACTCTTGTTTGAAAAACAGGACACAGATGACACTAATATACAGCTGTGACAGTGATGGTATATATACAAGTCAAGTGGGAAAACAGATGGGCACTAACTCAGCCTGAAGAGCTTGGTGGGTGCTTTCAGAAGAAGGTGGCATGTCAATTGGTTCTTAAAGAATGACTAGAAGTTACTTAGGCAAAGTCAGAGGGGGAAAGGGAGAATATTCTAAGCAGAGGGCCTCATCCCCTGGTTCCAAGGGACCTGGGGGGCGGGGTGGAATATATGAAGAAGAGAACTTAGATCATGCTTTTTTCAACTCTCAGTATACCCTAAGATCCTAAAACTAGCTTAACTCTTTAATACTTGATGTGAACAGACATTAGATGCTGGGACTAGGGAGACTTAAGGGAGCCATATTGCCCTGAATCTTAAAGAGGACACTGAGGAATTGCACACTGTCTCAACCTCATACACCACTGTGAAGCCTGCAGAAGGTTTTCGGTGCTTCCTTCCTAGAGCTCTACCTCTCACCCCAGACACGATTTCCCTTCTATGTCTACAATTTAAGCTCCACTCCCAGGTAAATGTCAAATTCAAAGCAGGCTGCAGGACGGAGGAGAAACCAGGAGAGGGCGCTGCTGCTCTTGGGTGGTGGTTTGACACACCTCTTCCATTTCTGAACACATCCTTTTACAGGGTGTGACATGAACTTTCAAGGCAGTTTGTCTTGCTTAACACCTGAGCCAAGACTATTCCAATAAGGGATAAAGAGAGTAGAGGGACAGCCCTCTCCGCTTTAGTATACCAACCAAGGCTGCTGCTGCTTCTCCGTCAGCCATGCTGTCTCCTTCCTGCTTAGGAATTGTGATCTTGTTGATATTGAGTAAGTAACCTTTATTCAAGATGTTGTAGATGTTCTATTCCTTGGTTTTAGGATAACTTTTAATCCCTACCAAACTGGAGACTATCCCTCTTCACTGCCAATGTAACAATGCCTTTACTTTACTTTTTGTTTGTTTGTGTTTTTTTTAGGGGGGACCAATGGAAACTCAGTGAACCAGACAGAAGGCCCTGTTACCCTCGTAGAAGGGGCATTTTTGACCCTGAAATGCACTTACCAGTCTATTTATTCAGTTTTTCTTTTCTGGTATGTCCAATATCAAAACGAAGAGCCTGTTCTCCTCCTGAAAAGCTCATCGGATAATCAGGAGGTGAGCAACAAAGGTTTTCGGGCCAGTCTTGTGAAGACAGACAGCACTTTCCACCTGAGGAAATCTTCAGTGCAAATGTCAGACTCGGCTGTGTACTACTGCGCTCTGGGAGACACAGTGAGGGAGGCTGCAGGTGGAGCTGAGCACAAACCCAGAGGGGCTCACATGGGGCAGAAGGGGACCAGCCTGGTTATTCTGGGAGCCACATTGAGCTTCAGTGTGTGTTATCAGGAAGCATACAGGTATTTGCCAGGGAAATGGAGACTATGTTTTCCAACTACAAATGAAAATACTTGATATGTAAATATGTCTACTCCTTGAGTCTGATTACACAGTTAGTAAATACAGGTATGATGTAAAATGATGTTGAAGTTTTATTGTTTTTCTATGATTTTTCTAAGTGCATTAATAATTTATGCCAAACTGAAGTGCTGTCTGGGCAAGTTTCTCATTATATAATGAAAATGAAAAGTCTCAATTCTACTTTAGTGTGAGCAGAGTTTATTTTAGTGGGTTCAATAATTTCTAGAGTTTTCAAGGTAAGCCTCCTGGTGAAACAGAGCACAGATAAAAAGACTGTGGAACACCTGGCTAGTGTGGCTCAGTAGTTGAGCACTGACCCATGAACTAGAAGTTCAAGGTTCAATTCTCATCAAGGCACATGCCTAGGTTGTGGGCTTGATCCCTATTAGGGGGCATGCAGGAGGCAGCTGATCAATGATGCTTTCTCATCATTGATGTTTCCATCTCTCCCTCTCACTTTCTCTCTCTCTGAAATCAATAAAAACATATTTTAAAAAAGACTATGAGGCTATCCCCACACCTGATCTTAACAATATTGATTTATAAAGAACAATTACATTTAAAATTTTGATGCACCTTGCCTTATGTTCTCATGAACTTATATCTAGAGAGGAAATGCACAAGTCCCGATTTTTAAGGCTACAAAGAGATTATTGGCTATGATACAAGTGACAAATGCCAATGGATACTTTTAATAGGATTTCTATTGCTTTTTTAAAATAATGCTCTTATTATGACATTGTACAGCCTAAGGATTTTCCCTGTCCCAATTTTTACATAATTAAATATGGGTAGTTTAGAAGAGCAAAATGATTTTCAGAAATGTATGTATGGAGTTATAACAGAAATTCTTGCACTTAGGCACTTAATATAATGTAGAATTTTCTGAATTTTTGTTTACACACACACACACACAATGCACAGTAAATGTTTTACCCTTCCTATTACTGAACATGGCACACACACAACACACTTTGTGACTCAGGAGACATGATGTGAAATCATTCACAACAAAATATTTCTCATGTAAATATTTTGGATTCCATGCAAAGTAGAAACAAAGGCTGAGACTAAAAGTTGTGCTTTCCTATGAGAGAGTTAAAACATCATGATTGCTTTTTACATTGCTTCTCTTGGGAGAGAGAAGGAGACATAAATAAGACCGAAAGATACATAACTACATTATCCATTGTATTCACCATAGTTCATAATAAATTGTATTCTATAAAAGCCCCACATTTTCCATCAAAGAAGAATGAACTGAACAGGATTCCATTTCCCCACTGTTTACTTCCAGTCCTATAACTTATAACTAGATAAAATAGGTCTAGCTCAGGAGGCCAGCATTTCTCACCTAACAGGAAGCATGTGACATGACATGTAGCAAACCTGTGCTATATCTGCTAACTCTATTTCCTGTAGGGGGGCAGAGCATCGCACAGCCCAGTATATCTGCCTGTACCTCTTGAGCACAGGGTACAGAATTAAGATCTGAATTTGAGATAGAATATAGGACATTTTACTCAAGAGGAGACCTGACAATATGCTGATTGCCAGTGTGCTGAAAGCAGTCATAGCCTCCATCTGTGTTGGTAAGGATGGCCACAGACACAGTGCTCAAACTCCTCTCAGTCCCAAAGGTTGTGGGAGAAGCAAATGATTGTTGTCTGAAGAAGTTTCAAGGAGGATAATGGGCAATGGAACCAGAGTTCTGGGTCCTAAGCCACTTCATCCCTTTTACCCTCATGGTTACAGCCTATTTCTTTTCTCTTTCTTGCAGGATCCAGCATGACCCAGAAGGTAATTCAAGCCCAGTCTGCAATTTCTGTGGTGGAGAAGGAGGCTGTAACCTTGAACTGTGTATATGAAGTTAGCAGTTACAATTATTATTTATTCTGGTACAAACAACCACCAAGTGGGAAAATGACTTTCCTTATTCACCAGGAGTCTTATAACGAGCAAAATACCACAGAGGGTCGATATTCTCTTAACTTCCAGAAATCAGCCAGTTCCATCAACCTCACCATCACAGACTCACAGCTCGGGGACTCAGCGGTGTATTTCTGTGCTTTGAGAGATGCCACAGTGATGTGGGTGTCTGTGAGGGCCCCACAAAATCATCAACATGAGATAGAGGCCCTGGGGAGGGACTTCGTCACAGACAGGATGAAGCAGGGACTGTGTCAACACAGGTTGGGGGTTGGCAAGGAAATCTAAGTTCAATTTATATAGAATGTGTAGATATATCATCCATAAAAGCAAAGGGATCTCCCATGCTTTAGAATAGATTAAGATAGAATATATAGCACATTAAATATTATTTTTAAAAAGGGCAACAAGAAAATGTAATCTTTTGTTGTTTTTATTGAAATGGGAAAATGATCTAGTTATCTTTAAACCAAATAGGTGACTGTACTGATGTGTTGTTAAATCTTCAGAATCATTCATACATTTATGAATTAATTATAATGTCAAATGCTTTGATGGACTTGTAATAAAAATGCCTTTCATTGATTTTTTTAAAAAAATAGTATCATTAATCAATGAAGTAGAATAAATTATTTAATTTGGATTTTCTTCTATAATCCTACCAATGATCTCTTGCACAAAAGAATAGATTTGAAATGTTCCTCAAATTACTTTTCTCTCTTTTTGTGACATAATTGTGATTTTTTTTATAAAGCATCAGAATGTGTTGCTCTCGTGTAGAAGCTCCCTAAGGAGGAAGATGTTTAAAGTGGGAATTTCTCCTAACATGTCCAGTCTTTTGCATTCCCTTCCCCGATCCCACCCTGCCCACAGCAGCCAGGGTCAGAATGACAGCTGCATGGCAACCAGGGCCTGTCTGGTGTTGCCCGGTGCTTACTTCCTTTCCAAAAGTTTGTTTTTTTGCAGATGTTACAATAAGTGCTAAGGAGCAAGGATTTTCATTTTCTATGCCACACTTATGTCTAAAAACCTCTGAGTTAGTTGTCAACATTTAGAAATCACACATCACCCTGGCTGGTGTGGCTCAGCGATTAGAGCATCAGCCTGTAGACCAAAGGGTCACAGGTTCGGTTCCTGGTCAAGGGCATGTACCTGGGTTGCAGGTTCCCTCCTCGGCCCTGGTCAGAGCATGCAGGAGGCAACCAATCTCTTTCTTCCTTCCTTTCTCTCTCTCTCTCTCTCTCAAAAAAAAAAAAAAAAAAAGTAAAGAAAGAAAAAAATCAATGAAAAAAATCCTCATGTGAAGATTAACAATTAAATAAATAAATGAATATCAGACATCACATTAAAATCTGAATTTCTAGATTCTCTTTAAAAAGATCTAGGAGCATGAGATTCTCTGGGCTAGAGGTCAAAAGTTCTATTGAATACAAAATGACTTTAATATAGTCTCATTTTATTTTAAACATCTGCACATTTGCCATTCACAATATGAATTAACCTAGAAGTAAAAACTTAAATTATTGGTTGTAATATATAAGCTAATCCACAAGACAAACAAATCTGAATTAACATCTCATTTAACTAGGGCTACTTTCTTCCTCATATTTCATCTATCAGAACACGTGTTCCACTTTGATAAGCTCAAGTCTATTTATTAGTTCATAAGACATTTAGTTCTATGGTAAGTATTAGGGAAACATTAGTTAGCAAGACAGACATGGCTTCTGCCTTTATTGGAGATACCATTTTTCAAAGGTATCCAGTATGGAATAGCAGGCAGAAAGAACAGCAAACTGGAGTTTTAGAGCTTGTTACACAAATAATCTATGTGACCTTAAGCAAGTTGTTAACTTCTCTGAATCTGTTTCCACATCTGTAATGTGTAGAGTTTAATTAGGAAGTTGTTGTTGAATAGCCCATTCCAAAATTTGACTAGCCTCACTGGATCACTCAGTCCACTGTTATCTTTGAGTTCCTAACACGTACTACCAATCCCCCTTTATTTAGGAAAGGACTATTAGTTGCTTTAGAACTGGCCATGGTGCTCCACACACTGCATGATAATGTCCTGATAATACCAAGAAGCCAAAGGGAGCAGGAGAGAGGAGAGTGACTTGGGAAGTCACCTACTTTCAAAACAGGAGCTACTGTTCTAGGTAGCAGGGCAGGAGACAGGGAGAGAGAGGGTGGGATACAAAAAAAGGAGGGAGAGGAGAACAGGTACAAACTGGTAAGTAAAAGTTTTTATTTGCATTTTGATGTCATGGTTTCTTCCACAAGGTATTAGACATGCTTAATTTTGCCAACTCAGGAAATGTAGACGATGCCCTCTGGCAAGCGCAGTGTCACACTGAACTCTGACCTGCTGGCTGGAATTCCAGAGGACACATCTTCCCCCGGGAAGTTCCAAGGCAGGTGGAGAGACTGGTTTTCTAGTCACAGGGAAGTCCAACATCCCTTGTAAAATGAAAATAGTTCACATGGCCCTTGAGAAACTAAGAACATTGCAAGTGGGTGAGGTCCTTTGATATCAGAGTTCTATCTAAAATAGGGTTTCAAATGCTAAAGCTCATAGATGCCAAGAACAGAATGAAAGCAAGTGGGAACATCCAAGTATTCTTCTTAAAGGTGCACGCCTTAATCAGCCCTGGGCCTTGGTATCAGAGGGATGAAAGACAGTGGTGTAAAAGCAAGGTTCCTCCAAGTAGAGTGGGAGTCCTGAAAGGTTATCCCAAGATTGAAGCTTTGTCCCTAGTCCTTGAGTCCCATCAAGTCAGGCTTATAACTTATTAAATATGAACAGACCAAGACAGAGGCTGAAGAGTAGGAAGCCTCTGGGTAGGAGGCTGAGGATGTGGAGCTGCCACGACCTGTGGGACAGCTAGGCCTCTGCATGAAATGGCCTGTGAATAAGGCGACGATTGTAGCCATCAAGCTCCAGTCCCTGTACTGTTACGGAAGACCGGAGAAAAACCAAGCAACGCTTAGAGAGAAGGGAATTACATCTATTAATAATAAAAGGGTAATATGCTAATTAGACCAGACAGCCAAATGACCTTACAGACATCATTTCAGACATCCTTCTGGATGAAGCTGCGGCGGCAGGGACTGAGGCAGAGGTAGTTAGGGGTGATGAGGCAGGCAGGCGAGTAGTTAGGGGTCATGAGGCAGGCAGACAAAGGTAGTTAGGGGCAATCAGGCAGGCAGGCAAGTGGTTAGGGGCAATCAGGCAGGCAGACGAGCAGTTAGGGGCAATCAGGCAGGCAAGCGATTAGGAGCCAGTGGTCTCAGATTGCGAGAAGGTGCAAGCTGGGCTGAGGAATTCCCCCTCTCCTCCCCCCCCTCAGCGCATGAGTTTTGTGCACTGGGCCTCTAGTTTTATAATAATTATGCACTGGCCCAGAGAAAAATGTGTCTTTCAAATTCTGGGCCCCCAACATGGAGGAAACTTTCTCTATTTATACTTTTTTCAGTTCTTTGCCTTCCAAATTTGGAATGAGACCTCTGGGCCTTCTGAGAAAGAAGGTCTGTGTGCTGGGAAGGGGCCATGAGAACATATTTCAAGGCCTGGGGCAGAGTTTATGGCCTTTCTGGAATGGGAGTAGTCTTATTTTCTTTATTATTTAAGCAAACAAGCATTTACGGAAGCCAAAATAGCAGGGTTAAAATTTCCAATGGCAGTTTTTATATAAGATGGATGCTTCACTACTTCTTCACTATCCTCCCTATTCAGGTGTTCCCGGAAATACCTGAAGTACACCCCACACCAGAGCTTCTGCGCTTGCACATGATATCTCAACTGCAAAATTGTTCCAGTGCCCCTGGGCTTCAGTTTTACCTAAATAAAAGAATGCAAAGTAACACAAATTTAAAAATTTAAATCAATAAAACAAAAAGCTACTTCTTGTTCAATGCATTGTCCAGTTTCCTGAATCACTTAGATTACTGTTCTGGACCTGATCCACTGCGATTGTGTTTTTTTTTTAAAGAGGGAATGAAGTAGACATGAAGAACATATGACATGTGATACAAATAAGCTCCGAGCCTGGCCCTTTATCCCACTTTGTTCTGCTACATGTAGCAGTTGCCTTTGGTTTGGCCCCTAGTGCAACCTGTCCATGACCTCTACTGCATCCTCTACTGTGTTAGCCCTCATTCCCATCTTCTTCCAGACAATGGGATGCAGGTCCAACAGCTTAGTGCCCCTACATGTTGTCTTTAAAAACCCTGGCATTTGACTTCACAACAAAAGTTTCCTTTTCTTTGAGAAAGAGCATCAGTGTCAGATTCCTTAGGAATGAACAGTACTCTTCTCAGAAGAAGGGTGGAATCCGTGTTTCACACCATCATTACTCTGCAATCTCCAGTCCTCCTCAGCATATCCAAACAGAAAGAGACAGGGATAGCTGGATGTCACTCAGTCAAATGGGCTTCCTAAAGAAGTGAAAAACATCTTTGTTTGTTGTCCACTAGATTTATAAAGATACAAGGGCTGCCCTTTTAATGTAATCACCAATTTACAGGAAGTACAAAAGATAGAGGAACATATTAAGCTAATCAGAATTATATAATAAGCAAAATCCATAGTATGGAAAACTCTTTAGGACAAACCTTGGTTTTCTGCAATATATTAAAAGGAATGAAGTGGAGACTAAAAGAGGTTTAAAAACCATATAACCCAATCACAGTGTGTGGCCCTTCAGTGGATTCTGAATCAAGCAAACTAAAATAATTGATATTTTAACACATGTTAGATACTTGATTGTATTAATAAATTAATTGTTAATTTTAAGTGTGATGATGGCATTGTGACTGTGATTCTAAAAATAAAAATTTATAGACATATATTCAACTAATCAAAGACAAAACAATATCATATCTGGGATTTAAAAAATATAGAGAGATGAGGAAATGCAGGTGGTGCTATAAATAATACAAGATTGACCATAAGTTGATAATTGATGAAACTGATGGCTACTTGTTCTAGACTGTATACTTTGTATATATTTGAAATTATCATTAATAAAACTAAAAATTGAGAAACACTGATGAGAGACATCAGTCAGCTGCCTCCTGCACACCCCCTTCTGGGGATCGAGTCTGCAACCTAGGCATGTGCCCTGATGGGGAATTGAATCTGCTCGGTGCATGAGATGATGCTCAACCACTGAACCACACTATCCAGGGCCTGTGTTTCAGTTTCTTCATATGTAAAATGTTGATAATAGAACCTACCTCATTAGGTTGAGAATAAAATAAAAACATATGTATACATAATATATCTGATCTAATAAAAGAGTAATATGCAAATTGACCGCACCTCCACTACACCCACAAGCCACACCCACCAGCCAATCAGGAGCTGGTATGCAAATTAACCCAACCAAGATGGCTATGGCCACAGAGCGAGCAGGAGGCTTGGGTTTCCCCAGCAATGGAGGAAGCCAAGATTCCTGCACACCCTGGCTGGCCCTGGACTCCACTCAAGTCTACAAAGTTTCAATTATAGAAGATAAATAAATCCCAACAAAAATGGCTGTGGCCACGGAGCAAGCAGGAAGCTTGGGTCCACTCAAGGCTACAAAGTTTCAATTATAGATGATAAATAAATCCCAGATACCAGGGCCTCCGCTTGGGTTGCCGGGTTGTGTGGGTGGCCTGCAAACCACCACAGGCACCTCACTCAGGTTGCCCCATGCCCCAAGGGAACCTCCACCCTGATCCAGAATGCCCTTCAGGGCAAACCAGCTGGCCCCCACCCATGCACCAGGCCACTATCCTATCTAATAAAATTTTAATGTGCAAATTGACCATCACTCCAACACACAAGATGGCTGTCCCCATGTGGACACAAGATGGCCACCACAAGATGGCCAGCAGGGGAGGGCAGTTGGGAGGGACCAGGACTGCAAGGGAGGGCAGTTGGGTGCGATCAAGCCTGCAGGTGAGGGCAGTTAGGGGTGACCAGGCCAGCAGAGGAGGCAAGTTGGGGGCAACTGGGCTTGCAGGGAAGGGCAGTTGGAGGGGATCAGGCCTGCAGGGGAGGGCAGTTAGGGGCAAAAAGTCTGGCAGGGGAGCAGTTAGGCATCAATCAGGCTGGCAGCGGTATTGTTAGGGGCTGATCAGGCTGGCAGGCAGAAGTGGTTAGGGGCAATCAGGAAAGCAGGCAGGCGAGCAGTTGGGAGCCAGCAGTCCTGGATTGTGAGAGGGATGTCTGACTGCCTATTTAGGTCCAATCCCACCAGGATCGGGCCTAAATGGGCAGTCGGACATCCCTCATGGGGTCCCAGATTGAAGAGGGTGCAGGCTGGGTTGAGGGACACAGCCCCCCCCCCCATGCACAAATTTCATGCACCGGGCCTCTAGTACTTTATATACAATTCTTACACAAATATATATGTAAATACATACACACACATCTATACACACACATATGTGTGTGTGTGTGTATATTCAGCACAGTTACATAGCATGAAATCTTGACATAGTAGGGGCCCAATTCATGATGACCATCCTATATAATAAAGAGGTAATATGCAAATTAACCCTCACACCCTCACAAGGTGGCTGCCTACAATCAGGCCGGCAGGGGGGCTAGTGAGAGATGACCAAACCACTGAACAAGCAGTCTGTGTGGGGCGACCAGGCTGGCGGGGGGGGGGGGGCAGTTGGGGGTGATTAGGCTGGCAGGGGGAGGCAGTAAGGGGTGACCAGGCAAGCAGGCAGGTAAGCAATTAGGAGCCAGCGGTCCAGGATTGTGAGATGGATGTCTGACTGCTGGCAGTCGGACATCCCTCAAGGGGTCCCATATTGGAGAGGGTGCAGGCTGGGCTGAGGGAATCCCCCTTCGTGCACAAATTTCCATGCACCGGACCTCTAATCTATAATAATATAAGCTTAATATGCTAATAAGACCAGAGGTCCTTCCGGATGAAGCCATGGCTGCGAGGGAAGCCTGGGTCCCGGGTGCCAGACGGAAGCTGGTGCCAGCAGCCGGGGGAAGGAAGGCCTACTCTTGCACAAATTTCGTGCATTGGGCCTCTACTTATTAACATAAAAGGAAGAGGTTCTAGGGTCTACATCAGATTTTCAATGCTGTACTCCTTTTAAAACACCATGCTGTTCCTTAACAAGGTTTTCAAGAACAGAACCACAGCTCACTTTACTGAAAAGGCAGAGGACATCTTGGCACTACTTGAAAACTCATCCTAAGAGGGGTCTAGACGCTCTGGTAAATATCCCTATTGGCAGCCCCCTGACCCTCACTGTCCCGACAAGCCCCAGGTCCTGACGCAGGAAGAGCAGGTGATTGATGTTTACCATAAAATGCTGTTCTCAGGGGCTGGCAGGGCCACTTTATTCCCCTGACTAGATACGTTACCCAACAGATATTTTTAAAACTTCAGTTGCACCACCTAATTTTACAAAGCACTTTCATAAGCATTATTTCATTCTCTCCTCACAACAGTGTTGTGGGCAAGACAAGGTACACAGATTTGATCTCATTTTGTAGATTAAAAAACTAAGGTTCAGAGAGGTGAAGTGACTTGAGCCAGGGTGCTCAGCCAAGGGTAGAGCCCATTCTCAACCGAGCTCTCTCTACTGAATTACCTGGCTCTGAGTTTATATCCCATCAGTCCAAAAAGGTAATAATTTTTTTTGAA
Organism: Corynorhinus townsendii; assembly: GCA_026230045.1. NCBI lineage: Eukaryota > Metazoa > Chordata > Mammalia > Chiroptera > Vespertilionidae > Corynorhinus > Corynorhinus townsendii. Next base: position 157,894,405 of record JAPDVU010000001.1, on the reverse strand, counting down.
ATGTGCTTACACTTTTGTATCCCTCACAGCACTGCACAAAGCACTTAGGGGTCTGGGTAGAGTTGAGTCGTCCTATTTCAACATTGCCCCCACTCAGCTCAAGGCACACTGCCGCTGCTCTTTGGGACTTCCACGCAGAAGCTGGGGTCACTGCATCTCCAAAATATTTAGTTTTGAGGAGGAGAGAGGAGGGAAAAGCCCTTCGAAGGTCAGGAGAGCCTTACTTTTGCTTCCATATCCTAGGCTCTACGTTGAGAAGAGGTTCAAAGGCGGCCAGCAGAGGTGGTGGCCACAGGCGTCAAGAACCACAATATAAACACGTCTCACATAAACCAAATTCCAGAGGCCATTCCTTAAGTAACTCAACTTTCAGGCAAAATGGAGGACTTTTTAATTTTGAGACTCTTTTACGAAATTTAAGATATATTAATTTGAAACTGAAGTTGATTTATTCCAAAGGCTGGACAATACTAAATCCTTCTGGAAGCTCATCAGAGAACTAGTGTGATGAAAGGAGAAGGAAGTAAGAAAGCCCTGGGCGTGTGTCTGGACACCCAAACCGGAAGGTAAGTGTTGCCTCTTCCCTCACGTTCTGCACTCCCACCCACTGGGTGTTAGATCTCTGAGCACTGGAGGTTAAGCATGTTGGAAAACAGGCCTCAGAAAGGAAGAGGGAGATGAAAGGACAAAAATAAATCTAAACACCGGAGGTAATACATTCAGATAGGTTTTATGCACCTAGTGATAAATGTATCAGCTATTTCTTGGGCCTGAGCTAGTGGGAATATAGGCAGGATTAGGGATCAGATCTCTTTTACTTACCAGCTCCTCACTTGACTGAAAGCAACCTGAGATAGGAATCACGTCTTGTTTTGGCTTATGCGATTTTTACAGAGCTTTACACATTGTAGACAACTTAGTAAATCTCCAGAAAGAATGCTCGTGCTTAGGGCTTCCCAAGTGTGCACGTTAGCATGATAGCAGCGATGGGATCTGCTTAGCCGGAGAGTCCCGCCAGCATGATCATTCTATTTAAGAGCCTAATTTTGATAAGAGTCAAAACCAAGTTAATTTCAATTTGGTGAGAGAATCTACTAAAAGTGAATACTTATTATTTGAAGAAAACTATTTTTGTGTTCAGCTGATCTCATCACAGCCACTGTTATTATGTGGACAACACAGCTGCTCAGAGCCTGTGCAGGAAAATGTCAAAGCAGTCTGCCTCAACAGATGCCTTAAATGGTTTATAGAAGCTGGGAACAATGTTTCGCTTTCTTACCACACCATCAGACTTTGCATACAGCAAACCCAGTCCTAGAGAAAGAACAAACTATGAAAATGGCCCTTTTCAATTTTCTGCTGGGTTTGTTTTACTAGCACAGATAATTGCAAAGGAAATGACACAAACAAGCCAACAGACACTGAGCAAGCAGTACCTTTAATTGAGATTCCTGAATTCCCTAATTAAACAAATAAATAGGAGACAGCTAAATACCATATGCATGCCTCTGGAAGGAAGATAGCTGGGCTAATAAAAGGAAGCATCTAAACTGGCTTTCTAAAAACAAATACTAAATTGGATTAAAACAATGATGTGAAAGAAGTAAAAAGATAGTGTGTCAAGAACCAGGTTACCTGCGCAAGGTTACCTGTCCCTCATAAGGCTAAAGGTGTAAGGTTGCTGCTCCCCAAGTATGGTCCAGGAACCCTAAGAAGAGGGGATACCGAACTCAGTGAGTGTCCTCTCCTGTGTGTGCAGATCTAAGTCAAAGATTCAAAGTGACCCCCCCCCCACAGTCTCTCTTGCTCCCTCTCTTTCCAAATCCCTCCCCTAGTCCACAAATTCTAGGTGCTTCTGGATCACCAAACTCCTCTTTTGTCTCATCAACACAGTAAGACAGCTACGTTATTTTTGGTAAGTTCTCCCTACACTAGAAACTGCCTCCAGAAAGCAAGCTTGGGCAATGTTTAGAGCTCATCTCATTTGCTTTCCTTATCTCTGTGCTACCTGTAGTCCAATGTCCAAAAATTGTTTCATTTATTTTTGTCCAGGAATCTGGTTGGAAGGTCAATTTCTATAGTTCTCTACCTTTGTCAGTGAAATATAAGTCACAGTAATTTATTTTATTTGTATTTTATAAATGTATCATCCCATGATGGATTGGGGGAAAAACTGGCTGTTCAACCACAGATTATTTGAGAAGAACTATCTATCTATCTATCTATCTATCTATCTATATATATATATATATATATATATATATATATATATATATATATATATATATAAAGCTTGTGGCTGTCACACCAGGACTACCAAACAACCGGTCCATCTCCCTGGCCCTTGGGCTCTGATTGATCAGGGGATGGCTAACGAGGGAACTGGGGTCCCTCAGGCTCTGATGAATCTGTGGCAGCAGTGACTGGTAAGCGAACAGAAGGCAGACTGCTTGATCCCTCCTCCTGGTCCTCAGACACTGATCAATCAGTGGCGAAGGCGGGGTGGAACTTGGGACTGGCTCTCTTAGTAGTCCTGCAAATTCAATCTCCAGAGGACAAGCCAGGCACCAACGGACCAGCACTGCCGGCATGATCCCAACAGTGCTGACTGCTTCCCGGAACTCAGCCTCAGGCACTGTGGCCACTTCCCTGCCCTAGACGCTCCACAAGGAAGGAAGGATACCACCAGCAGCACCAGGGGCAACCAGTGGTGACTGCTCTCCCTGTGCTTCCTCCAGGTCACTCGAGCTTGCCCCTACCTGCCCCACTCCAGATGAAGTGTGAGCACTGAACACGGAAGGAATGTAGTAAAAAAAAAAAAAAAAAACCAATGGCTAAGAGAATGCCACAGTCAATGTCCAGAGTCCAGCTCAGGAGAATGGAGAGAAGGGAGAATTCCATAAGTTGGTTGATGCCAAGATATTTCTGAGTGACTGCCTGGAGTGTGACAGTTGTGTGACCGCAGAGGAAGGAGTCCAAGTTTCTCAACACAACACAAGGACTTCTTCCGTGTTCTGAACCTTAATAAGAAATGTGATACCTCACAGCACAAGGTGCTGGCAGTGTCCGTGTGTCCTTAGTCTCTGCCTTATTTTGCTGCTAAATTCAGCCTCATTGTCCCTGATGCATCCAGAAGGCTCTGAGGCTTCCTCAAAAGCCCTGGGGTGCACTGTCTTCGACATGAAGATAACTGCAGACTTCAGCATCTTGGAGAGTCAGAAGGAATTTATGCTTCAGTACTGCCAGCACCGTGAGGAAGAGCCCCAGCTACCCATGCTGACCGCCGCCTGCCTAGGCTGGGTCAGATATGCTGAGCATGTGCTGGGACAGCCCATCACCCCCCACCTCTGCACAGCCAAGTCTCCCCAGGAGATCATGGGCTCTCTGGTGAAGGATTACTTCACCAGATGGCACAACCTGTCCCCAGACAAGCTTTTCCATGTCATTGTGGCCCCATGTTATGACAAGAAACTGGAGGCCCTTTGAGAAGATGTTCCCACAGCTTTACATAGTTCCCAGGGTGCTAACCGTGTGTTAACCTCAGGTGAAATTGTCCAGACAATGGAGCAAAGTGTCCTTTCCTTGAATGACACCGCCGTGGACACTCTGTTTGGAGACATGAAGGAGGAGGTGAGGTTCCACGAGGGTGCCAGCTCCGACGGGTACCTGGCGCACATCTTCAGGCACATGGCCAAGGAGCTGTTCAACGAGGACGTGGGGGTGCTCACCTACCGCACCCTGAGGAACAAAGACTTCCAAGAGGTCACCCTTGAAAGGGACAAAGAGGTTCTGTTACAGCTTTCAGAACATCCTGAAGTGGTACTGAAGCTATAGAGGGGCAAGTTCCCCTGCTACTTGGTGGAGGTCCTGGCCTGCACCGGGGATGCCTAAGCATCAGGGGCCAGGCCCAGGCGGAGGACAGGCATGCAGACAGGGCATTGCTGCAGCAGATGGAAGGCATCTATGCTGCCATCCGGGTGTGGCCCCCGGAGACCAGTGCCCATGTGTAGGAGCTGTACCAGGAGTGGCTGGTGGGGGTGGGGGGATGACGTGACTCCCCCCCGGGGCCCAGGCAGCCCTGCACACCGCCTAGCAGGGCCCAGGGCAGCCTGCCAGGACATCAAGTGGTAAAGGTCCAGCAGACGTCCGGCCTACAGGCCGCCTGAAGAGGGGTATCAGACACGTGAAGAAAAGGCTTAGCATCTCTGTCATCACTTTGGTTTCCAGAATTCCCTGCTCCCCATGTGTCAGCACCCTCCCTCTGAGGGGCACTGTCGTCATCACATGGGTGCAACTGGAATATTGTATCTTGAAAGGATTGCCCCAATGTACGTATCCTTTTATCTGACCAAAAAAAATCCCAAAGAACAAGAATGGAGACAGACTACTGTCCTTTAGGCTTAAAAAACCCAGAAGTGTCCTGTGAAGAGCTGAGACTTGGTTCTGTCCACGTGCCTTAGAGAGATTGGATGGGGAAACGGCTGATTTGGCCCTGACTTTAACCACTTATGTTACTCTTGAAGGTGTCTTTGCCACAATGTGAATACACTGCCACCTTTTGGAATAGGGGCTCATCCCAAAGTCTGCATTCCCAACTTTCCTTGAAACAGATCTATGTGCTGCAGCTGTGGCCACCGTCCTGAGACCAGGTTCTGTCGACCAGGTCTGTTGCTGGGAGTCAAGGGGCACTAGAGTGCCTCCCCCCGTGCCATTTTATGTTCAGGGATTGAGCTGAACTCACTTTGGGGGAGGCCTGGCACAGATGGTGTCACCGGTGTCAGGTGTCACAGATGGAAGGATGGAGAATGGAGAGGCGGACACCCTGCGTGGTCCCTCCCTGGGTGGGGTCAGACAGATAAAGGCTGGCCAGCCCGCCCCACAATTGGGTGAGATAGTGTCCTCTGTGTCCACCTCTCATCCCGTGAGCCCGGCCACTCCCCTCAGCTATGGGCAGCCCTCTGCGTTCCATGACAGCACACTCTGCCCTCTCATGCTGCTCGCCCTAAATGAGAAGAAAGAGAGCAGCTGGTCCACAGACAACTACACAGAAAGATAGGGTTCATGGCTGGTGAGCTCAGTGGTGGTGGCGGGAGCCTCTCCTGCCTCCGTGGCAGTGCTAAGGAGCAGCAAGCCGAGTGGTAAGGAGCAGCGAGCAGGTGGGGCCGTAAGGAGCAAGGGGTCCCGGACTGTGAGAGGGATTTCCAACTGTCGGCTTAGGTCCATTCCCCAAGCTGGCAGGCGGACATCCCTTGAGGGGTCCTGGACTGTGAGAGGGTGCAGGCCGGGCTGACGGACCCCCTCCAGTGCATGAATTCATGCACCGGGCCTCTAGTATTAGATTATGTTTTGTCTGTGGTGTTGAGTCTTGGGGGATGAATAAAAATAATTTGGGTAAAGGACTGGAGGAGAGTAGGGAGCACTTTCTAGGCAGAGGGATCCCTCTCTGACCCATGAGAACCATTGGGACTTTTCAAGGAAGAGACCCCAGACTATGCCACTTAAAAGTTGTGCCTGTGATTATTTGGGAAGGTATAGATCTCTCTACAATGCAGGAAATGATGGAAGTAATAAATATTTCCCCAAGAATACTGATGAACCCACAGAGTAAATGTTTAGTACTTTCGTCTTAGGATTCTATCCCATTCCCCTGTGTCTACCCCTCTAGCTGTTATTAGGAAAATTAAGGTCCAAGACATGGTTGTGGTGCAATTTGAGGGATGACCACCAGAGGGCGGTGCTTCCTTCTGATGTGGTTCACATTTGTATTCTAGTTGTGGTTTGAAGGTAAATGCAGCCACAAAACAGACTGTCGTGCAGAAAGTAGTTCTTATTTATGATTTATGGGTGAAGAGTTTCTACAAGATCCTGCTGGAGACTAGCCCTATTGCATTTGGTGGATTCTAGGGAGCAAGGATAATCTTCTTCTGTCAACATGCTTTCTGCCACCTGTTCAGTTCTTGTGATCATCTTAACATTCAGTAAGTAACATTTTATCCTAAAGGTTAATGACTTTAATTTTCCTATAATCAAGGAGAAAGCTTGTAGTTTTCTCCTCTGACTGAAAATTCTCTTCCTATCTATTTCTAACATAGCAAAACAATTATTTTTCAGGAGTGACCAATGGAGACTCAGTGACCCAGACAGAAGGCCCTGTTATCCTCACCGAGGGGGCATCTGTGATACTGAACTGCAATTACCAGACCACTTACTCAGCTCCTTACCTTTTTTGGTATGTCCAGTATCGCAACAAAGCTCCCTCACTCCTCCTGAAGAGTTCAACAGAGCACCAGACGATCGAGCAGCAGGGGTTTCAGGCCAAGCTTATTAAGAATGAAAGCTCCTTCCACCTGGAGAAATCTTTACTCCAAATGTCAGACTCGGCTGTGTACTACTGCGCTCTGAGAGACACAGTGAGGGAGGCTGCAGGGGGAGCTGAGCACAAACCCAGAGGGGCACAGGAGGGGCAGCCCTGGGAGGGAGTGTTATATTCTCCCTCTGCACAGTATGGCGTTTATTTAGAGTTTCCTCAGGAAAATGAACCAAGCTCTGGTAATTCCTAGAAACCTAAGAGGTTGGGAGTTGCTCTGCAGGTAGAATAGGGCAGATGTCACTTAAAGGGAACCCAAGCGTTGATACCCAGAAGTGCTCAGCCAGAAAGGTTCCTCTCTTCTCCAGACTCCAAACCTTTCATAGGAAACATTTCCAGGAAAACTCTATCATGGAATTAGTCTACCATGATATTTTAAATATTTGATTATTGAAAAGCCCCAGGAATATTGTGCATTTCATGCAAACATTCACAAACCAAATGAGGGACTTAGACTCTGGTCTTTAGTGTTCTGTATACATCTCTACAACTAAGATGGGCATGTCCCCCTCTGGCTCAGTCCTTGCTACAGAAAATTCAACCCAGCTCTACATTAACTCTTCACTCCATACAGCTGCTCAGGAAACACTAATGTGGAAGGACTTGCCAGTCAGGGCACCGAAGGCCATCCGCTCCTCTGGTCCACACTATACACCAGGTGAGAGGCAGCCAGTCAGGAAAGGCTGTGTCTGGGGAGTCCTCACTCTGCATGTCCAGTCTCCTCTGCCATCACCCAGATCTTTAATTCCTGAAGACAATGTGCTCAGTAACCTGTTGTGGGGCTTTAGGTTCTAAGACAATTCATTTGAAAGGAGGATAGGATTTTGACCCACCTTAGCTCTTTAAACTAAAATATTAGTTTAAACTAAAACATTTCAGTAGTAGTATATATTTCCCTGTAAAACAAGAAAGATCTGTTTGCAAAGACCAGAGATGTTTCCCACAAGAAGGATCCTTCTTTGTCTACAGAGTAGGTGTACCAGTTAATAATGGTGGATTTTTGTCATTAAAGAAAACACGATAATTTCAAGAGAAACATCAAAAGTGCTTTATTCAAAGTAATGTCCATTGCTAGCTACACATTTTCCCCATCTTTCAGGTAATTTGTGGATACTGTCTCAACAGAACTTCTTTTGTTTTGAGGCAAACCATTCAGAGGCCAAATTTTTCACTTCTTTGTATGTTTTGAAGTGCTACTCAGAAAGTGCTTGTGCCATCAATCGAACAAGTGGTAATCTGAAGGAGCAAGGTCTGGTGAATATAGCGGGTGGGTGAATACTTCCCAGGCAAGATCTTTTAATGTGCTTTAACCGGTTTTGAAGTGTGTGATGGTACGTCATCATGAAGCAAAATTACTTTGAGGTGTCTTCTGGCACATTCTGGTTGTTTTTCAATCAAAGTGTGGTTCAAATTGATTATTTGTTGTTGGTAGCGATCAGCACTAACGGTTTCACCTGGTTTTAGAAGCTCATAATACACCACACCTTCCTGATCCCACCAAACGCAGAGCAGTGTGTTCTTTCCGAAGCAATTTGGCTTTGCAGTCAATGTTGACGCTTGACCTGGATCAACCCATGATTTTGTGCATTTGGGATTCACAAAATAAATCCACTTTTCATTGCCAGTTACAATTCAATGCAAAAAAGACTTTCTTTCGTGCCATTGAAGCAACATTTTACTGATGACTTTTCGGTTTTCCATTTGTCTTTCGTTCAGTTGATGTGGCACCCATTTTCCTTCCATTAAAATCTTTCCCATTGCTTGTAAATGGTCAGAAATTGTTTACTGAGAAACATTTAATCTTTCTGCAAATTGTTTTTGAGTTTGACACTCCTCTTTATCCAATAATACTTGTAATTGTTGGTCTTCAAACTTTCTTGGTTGACCTGGAAGTTATTTGTCTTTCATATCGAAATCATCACTTTTAAGGCATTTAAACCAATGTTCACAAGTATCTTGAGATGGAGCATGTTTCCCATAAGCTTCCCAAAGTATACGATAACTTTCAGCAGCACTTTTCTTCAAAATAAAGTAATGAATGAAAACTTCCTGCAAATGCTCTTTTTGGGGGCACAAAATTCAACATTTTTAAGCATAAAAATATCTATGATGTTAACACCTTCAGAAAATTTGACATATGAAGTTTTAAAGCTTGCTGTCAATACAACAAAATAGCATACATATCAAATCGCATGTATATCAACATATGTGTAACTCCATCCTTTGAAAAAAATCTCCATTATTGACTACTACACCTAGTACACTGTCTATTATTAACTAGGGAGCCAACTGAATAAGGTAATCCCATATTTCCAGGTTTTAAAGTTGAGCTATAATAGCACTACACAGGAAAACAGGAGTCGTGCGAACATTGATCAAACTTGAAACCCTATAATAAACTCAATTCTAATAAGAAACAATAGAGAATTATTTGGCTAAACTGTAAGTTGCAGTTCATTGAAACCATTGAGACCCAGTATTTATTCCCTTTGCCTGCTTTTTTAGTTATTCTTGATTTGCCCTTTCACCCAAATCCAGGCTGTCCAGCTCCACATGGCTGTCCTGTTCTATGCCCTGGTAATCCAACTCCTGCGAATGGCATTATCCAGGCATTCCTTGCTTTTTGGCATATCTTACTGTATTCAGGCACTGACAAAAACTGGCAAGAGATCTGTGGGTGGGAAGAGATAAGGATGAAGTTATTTCTTCTTTTGCTTCCTGCTTGCTAGGATGTAGTGGTTCTGACATTGGCTTCCTCCCTCTCTATTTTAAGCTAAATGTTTGTGCCCCCAACCCCAATTCATATGTTGTATTGTTAGCTTTCAATGTAATGATATTTGGAGGCAGAACTTTTGAGGGGTAATTAGGTTTAGATGAGGTCATGAATGTGGGGCCGGCATAATGGAATTGGTGTCTTTATTTTTGTTTTTAGACTTTTTTTGTTTTTGTTTTCTTTAGAACACTAGGATCCCAAGTATGATAAATACAAAGAAGGCTACACCTAGGCACATTATAATCAAAATTCTGGAAAAAAGAAAAGACTAAATCTTAAAAGCAGTTGGAGGAAAAAGATAGATATATTACATGCATGCAGGGATAATAATACAAACAATGACTGATTTTTTTTACCCAAAACACTGGAAACCAGAAGACAATGTAACAATATATTTAAAGTATAAATAATTGACCACCTAGAATGCTATAGCCAGCCAAAATATCCTTTAAAAATATTGGAAAATTAGTTTGTTTTTCTTTTTTTTTTTTTTTTTGGTTTGTTTGTGTTTTTTTTTTTTTTAATTTCTTTATTGATTAAGGTATTACATATGTGTCCTTATTCCCTCATTACCCCCCACCTCCTATTCATGCCCCCACCCCCCTGCTGTCTGTGTCCATTGATTAGGCTTATATGCATGCATATAAGTCCTTTGGTTGATCTCTTCCCCTTGCCCCCACTGTCCCCTACCTTCCCTGAGGTTTGACGTTCTGATTGATGTTTCTCTGTCTCTGGATAGTTTGTTTTTCTTATTTGTTCATTTGTTGCTCTCAGTTTTATGTCCCACATATGAGTGAAATCATATGGTTCTTAACTTTTTCTGTCTGACTTATTTCACTTGGCATGATATTCTCAAGGTCCATCCTTGTTGCAAATGGCAGTATTTAATCTTTTCTTATAGCTGAGTAGTATTCCATTGTATATGTGTACCACATTATCTCCATCCAGTCACCTACGGAAGGACACTTTGGATGTTTCTATGTCTTGGCCACCATGAATAATGCTGCAATGAGCATGGGGGTGCATATATCTCGTTGTTGTTGTTGTTGATCCTCACCCAAGGATATTTTTTCCATTGATTTTTAGAGAGAGAGGAAGGGAGGGGGAGAGACACATCAATTGGTTGCCTCCTACACATGCCACGACTGAGTCTGGGGATCAAGCCTGCAACTGAGCTACGTACCCTTGACCAGAATTGAACTGGAGACCCTGCTTCAGTCCATGGGCTGATGCTCTAACCACTAAGATAAACTGGCTAACGTGGGGTACATATATCTTTGTGAATAAATATTTTCACCTTTTTTTGGTAGATACCCAGAAGAAAGGTTATTGGACACAGAAAACAGTATGGTGGCTTCCAGAGGGAAGGGGGGTGTAGGTGGGGTAGGAAAGGGTGTCAAATATATGGTGATGGAAGATCATTTGACTTTGGGTGGTGGGCATACAATGCAATACACAGATCATGTATCATAGAAATGTCTTGAAACCTACATAATCTTATTAACCAATGTCACCCAATAAATTTAATTTAAAAACTAAGTTAACTAATGAATTTAAAGCAATTCTAATTGCAATTTAAGTTGTGATTACCTCCCAACACCTATTCCATGCCAGGTCTGTGGGTGCCCCTGATTAATCCAAGTAAATAATTTTGATCCATTAAAAATAAGTAAAGGCATATTAAAAAGAATGAAATCTTACCATTTGGGAATGCATGGATGGACCTAGAGGGCAGTATGCTAAGTAAAATAAGTCAGTCAGAGAAAGACAAATACCATATGATTTCACTCATATGTGGAATCTAAAGAACAATATAAATGAACAAACAAAACAGAAATATAGATACAGAGAACAGAATGATGATTGTCAGAGGGGAGGACGGTGAGAGAACAAGGTGAAAAAGGTGAAGGGATTAAAAAGTACAAATTGGTAGTTACAAAATAGTCACAGGGATGTAAAGTACAGCAGGGGGAATATAGCCAATGATATTGTAATAACTGTGAACAGTTGCCAGGTGGGTACTAGAAACATTGGGGGGGGGGGTACTTTGTAAAGTATATGACTGTCTAACCACTGTGATGTACACCCGAAACTAATACAAAATAATATTGAATGCAAACTCTAATTGAAAAATAAAATTTTTAAGTTTGTTTTTTTTTAAAGGCAAAATAAATATGTTTTCAGAGAGGCAAAGTGAAGATCGCTCATCTGCAGCTGACGTGCAGCACAAGAGATGCTCAGAGAAGGACTTCATGCTAAAAGGAAATAGTATCACACGGAAACTCAGATTCACAAAAAGGGGCAAAGAATACCAGACAGGGTAGGTATCTGAGCAACATTTTTAATGTTTTGTTGGTAAAGTTAATAACTTTATTTATTTTAAAATGCTATTGTCTCTTTAAGTCAAAATAAAAACAGTACGTTGTGGGAGTTCATAGCATATTCATATTCAACACTAACATTTTATTCTTAAATGAAATTAATGCTATTGAAAGCAGACTAAGATAAATTAAAGATACATATATTAATCTCAAAAGCTACTACTATTAATCTCTCAGATAGAGATTATCTTTGAGATCCAAGAGTGAGCAGAGATTTCTTTGTCATGGTAAAAATATACTAATCATTAAAAAGTTTGATAAGTAGGGCAAAAGCAAAATTAAAATTTCTGCTCAGCAAAAAGACAACATTAAGAAAGTCAATAAACAATCTGAAGTCTGAAATGAATATTTCAGAAAGAGATATCTGGAAAAGGATTACTTCTAGAGGCAATATATAAAGTACTCTGATAAATCAATAATAAAAGAGATAAACCAATAATAAAATACTAAGTAGGATGACTAATAAGTATATAAAATATGCTCAGCATTATTAGTCATCAAGGAGATGCAAATTAAGTCCACATTCATATGCCATCCACCCTCCCCCACCTTCTAGAAAACAAACCTTCAGAGCATCTCAAATATTGGCAAATATATGAAGCATCTGGACCTTTTGTGGGAATGTCAAATGATGCAATCACTTTGGGGATTTGCTATACCCCAGAAAGTCTACACCAGAGAAGTGACAAATAGATCCACAAATGACCCATACAAAAATGTTAGCCTTATTCGTATTTTCTAGAAACTGAAACAACCCGAAGGTCTGTCAGAAGTAGAATGTGTAAATAATTATGGTATACAAGAAATATTGCTCAGTGATAAAAGGAATGAATCACTGACTGGTACCCACAACAGAAGGTGAATCTTTAAAACCTTATATTGAGCAATAGAAGCCAGACCCTTCCCCCCAAATACTCTATGATCCTATTTATATAAATTCAAAAGCAGAAAAACTGAACAATAATGATAGAAGTCAAAGGTGATTTCCTCTGGGAAGGAGGGTTTGACTGGAGAGAGGCACAGGGGAGTTTAGGGGATTATTGGATTATCTGAATGTTTGGGGATTTTTGGTGGTGATTATATTCTATTTAATAAAAGAGTAATATGAAAATTAACCATCACTCCACTACACCCACCAGCCAATCAGGAGCAAGTATGCAAATTAACCTAACCAAGATAGCTGCGGCCACAGAGAGAGCAGGAGGGAGTCTTGGGTTTCCCCAGCAATGGAGGAAGCCAAGCTTTCCCCACACCCTGGCCAGCCCACTCCAGGCTACAAAGTTTCAATTATAGAAGGTAAATAAATCCCAACAAAAATGGCAGCAGCCACGGAGCTGGAGAGGGCAGGAGGCTAGGGTTGCCCCCGGCAATGGAGGAAGCCAAGCTTCTGCAGCCCTGGCCTGCTTTGGCCTCTGCTTAATGCTACAAAGTTTCAATTATAGAAGATAAATAAATCCCAACAAAAATGGTTGCTGCCAGGGAGCAAGCAGAAGGCTTGGCTCTGCTCCAGGCTACAGTTTCAATTGTAGAAGATAAATAAATCCCAGATACCAGGGCCTCCACTTGGGTCACTGGGGGGCATGGCCAGCCTGCAAACCACCACAGGCCCCATGCCCAGGCTGCCCCACGCCCCAAGGGAACCCCCACCCTGATCCAGGACACCCTTCAGGGCAAACCAGATGGCCCCCACACATGCACCAGGCCTCTATCCTATCTAATAAAAGAGTAATATGCAGATTGACCATCACTCCAACACACAAGATGGCTGCCCCCATGTGGTCAAAGATGGCTGCCTCCATGTGGACACAAGATGGCCAGCAGGGGAGGGCAGTTGGGAGGGACCAGGCTGGCAGAGGAGGGAAGTTGGGGGTGACTGGGCCTGCAGGGAAGGGCAGTTAGGGGGGGGACCCAGGCCTACAGGGGAAGGCAGTTAGGGGCAAACAGGCTGGCAGGGGAGCAGTTAGGCATCAATCAGGCTGACAGGGGAGTGGTTAGGGGATGATCAGGCTGCAGGCAGAAATTGTTAGGGGCAATCAGAAAGGCAGGCAGGTGAGCAGTTGGGAGCCAGCAGTCCTGGATTGTGAAAGGGATGTCTGACTGCCCGTTTAGGTCCGATCCTCATGGGATCGGACCTAAACGGGCAGTCAGACATCCCTCATGGGGTCCCATATTGGAGAAGGTGCAGGCTGGGCTGAGTGACACCCTCCCCTCCCGCTGTGCACAAATTTTGTGCACCAGGCCTCTAGTAGGTATATAAAATTCTCAAACACATTGAAATGAACATAGAAAAACTTCAATAAAGTACCATAAAGTCCATTGCATTTAATTACACTTCAATAAAAAAGGAACCAAAATGAAATAAAGTAACCTATACATAGAAACATGTGCACCTGCATAGTTATAGAGCTACATGAATTGTCACAAACTGAAAAAACCTAGGTAACCTGACATCTAACTGTACAGGTTAGATTTCTCTGTTTTGCCCTTTATGTAAACAGAATAATTTAGCATATTCTCTTGTACCTATTTTTATACACACTTGTACCTTTGTGAGATTTATTCATATGATGTGTAGTTGTCATCTTTATATTCAGAGCTATATGTATGGTCTTCCATTTTCTTTAATAATTTTATTAGAATATATTTAGCATCTCAGAGCATATTAGTGTCCAGCTAGTCTTTGTTGATTACATGTCTCAGGCTGTTGACAGAGGGGTTGGGAGTATGTTGCAATTTTAGCAATCTATAGCTGCTGCTCTGTAACAATTATTAAAGTATAAATTTTTGCACCAATTACAAAAAGGACAAATGAATTTTCTTTGTGCATATTTTATTTTGGTTCATTTTTTATTGAGTTATAATTTTTCCACAATGAAATGCAGATCTTAAATATTCAGTTCAATGTGTCTTGAAAATTATATACATCTATGTAACAAAACAATATATAGAACATTTTCTTATTTTTTAAATATATTTTTTATTGATTTCAGAGAGGAAGGAAGAGGGAGACAGAGATAGAAACATCAATGATGAAAAATGATCATTGATCGGTTGCCTCCTGCAAGCACCCCACTGAAGATTGAGCCCACAACCCAGGCATATGCCCTTGACCGTAACTGAACCTGGGACCTTTCAGTTCACAGACTGACGCTCTATCCACTGTGCCAAACTGGCTAGAGCTAGAACATTTCCTTCACTTCAGAAGTCCCCCTGTGTCCCTTTCCAGTCAAATCCCTTCTACAGACAAGCATTTTCTGATATTTTTATCACTAGTTGAACAGTCCTGGGATTTTATTATTTATTTATTTATTTATTTATTTATTTATTTATTTATTTATTTATTATTGATATTGAGAGAGAGAGAGAGAGAGAGAGAGAGAGAGAGAGAGAGAGAGAAGTTTGTTGTTTCACTTATTTATGCATTTATTGGTTGATTCTTGTATGTCCCTTGACCAGGGATCGAACCCAAACCTTGGCATATCAGGATGATGCTCTAACCAACTGAGCTCCTCAGCCAGGGCCCATCCTGGGCTTTAAAAAACTTTTATTTTCTTATAACGCATCATGGGCATTAGATGTCACTAAATTAATATATCCTTTTAGGGAAGAGAAAAGAAATAGATGATCAAAAGCTTCAGTCAATTGAAACCCAATTATACAGCAGCATATTAATGCCAAGCAAAGCAGGCACCAAGTGCCAGGCTGCTGAAACGGAAAGCTATTGAGTTGCTTCTCCTATGGCCTTGGAGCCATAGCTGCTGCTGCAGTGGGATGAAGACATATTTGCAATTTTTGAAAGGCTACAGTTTTGATATAAGAAAATAAGAATGCATGGTCTGGCAGGTTTGACTGCACTCATTTTGATGTAGTTTGCAATATTCGAAAGCAAGATTTTTCTATCAGATTTACTAGTGGTTGCTGTTAGCCACGCACAGCTGGACAAAGTTGGTCAATCAGGGAACTTGCTGTGATAGCATTAAGCAGACAAGGAACCTTATCCGGTGTAATTTCCCCAGACACCAGTGCCTTAAAGTACAGGGAGAAAAGTTATGGTGATTGGGAGTAAGGTTTTATCTTCCTGTGTGGAAGAAAAGTCTGTGAGCATATTTTACTGTAGAGTTGGCTGCAGACAAAAAAAAAAAAAAAAAACCACACACACACAAAAACAAGAACAAGCCCCACCATACTAAAAGGTGGATGACTATTTGCTCTCAGAAGTCACCATAATCATAATAAATTGTATTTCTTATAAAACTTACAAGTTAATCTTAGATGCATTGTCTGAATATGGCAAATTGTTGCATCATTAATATCCTGCAATTCAATTTAATTCATATGTATGTCCATATGTAATTGTTAATAAATTACAAAAAGACTAAATAGGCAGGTTAGAATCTCTGACCATGTCGACAAGCCATGGCACCACACAGACAAACTGGTATCAGCAAATTACACTTCCTGTTCTGGTGCAGAAGCATCCTACAGCTCAGTGACTGTGCACATGTCCTGTCGGGCACAGGCCAGGCATTTAGACCTGATCTTGAGATAGAATACAGCACATTTCACTCAGAGGAAGAACTTCCAACATACTGCTCCCAACTGGTTGAGGGTAGTCACAGTCTCCATCTGCCTTAGTAAGGCTGGCAACAATGGCCACAAACACAGACTCAGGCTCCTCTCAGCTCCCAAGTCTGTGGGTAGAAGCAGATTATTGTCTGGGGGGGCTAAGGAGAGTAGAGTAATGGACAGGGGAATCAGAACTCTCAGACCTACATTAGTTCCTTATAAGACCATGGTACTACCAGGAGAATCAGCCTCATTCATTCTCTTTCTCTCTCTCTCTCTCTCTCTCCCTCTCTCTCTCTCTCTCCCCCTCTCCCTTTCTCGATCCAACATGGCCCAGAAAGTAACACAAGGCCAGACTGCAACTTTTATGCTGGAGAAGGAGACTGTGACCTTGAATCGTGTAATTGAAGCTAGTAGCTATAGTTATTTATTCTTGTACAAACAAACACCAAGTAGGGAAATGATTTTCCTTATTGATCAGGAGTCTTATAATCAGCAAAACACAACAGAGGGTTGGTATTTTTTGAACTGCCAGAAACCAGCCAGTTCCATTAGCCTCGCAGCTCGAGGGCTCAATAGTGTATTTCTGTGCCCTAAGAGATGCTGCAATGACGTGGGCGCCTGTGGGAGCCCCAGGAAAACCTCAGATCGCAACATGAGACATCCCCCAGCTATGAACACCTGGGCAAGAGTCTCAGTTTGGACAGGAAGAGGCAGAGATGTGTGGGCAGAGGAGGGGTTTAGAAGCAGAAGCCTTACTCTAAGATAAATGCAATCTCTCTGGCTAAGAGAACATGCCTAAAAGCACCATTCATCAAAAGCACCCTTATCTTTAATTCTTTATCTTGAAATAGATCATTTGGCAAAATATTTAAAAAAACACACACCTAATTACACAATACCTAAATGGCTTCCCTGTTTGAACCAGTACTGTCAAAAGTGGATGCTTGTCACACTGTACCCCAGATCTGTCCTGCTGTTGAAAAGGGGAGTCTAGGATTGGGAGAATTTAGTACTGAAGCTGTGTTCTTTCTTATTTGTTCTTTTGCTCTCCAGAAGCCTCCCTTATGTCCCCTTCTGTTTACTACCTGCTCTTCCGGAGAAACCGCAATCCAATAAGTAGATTAGTTTTGCCCGTTTTTGAACTTTATATAAATAGAATAATATAGTTTGAATTTTTTCTATCTGGTTTCTTCTCTTAATGTTATATTTCTGAGATTCATCCATGTTGTGTATAATTTACTTTGTTTTTTTCATGGCTATTTGATGGTTACTTGGATTTTTCTAGACTTCAGCTATTATCAACAATGCTGTTATGAATATTCTTATACATATTCTTTGGTGAACATTTTTATACACTGCTATCAGGCATATAGGTTAGAATTGCTAGGTCAAAGAGCATACATATATCTCTGGCTTTTATTCCTCAATTAGGTAAGCCCTCAATAAGCGTACTAATGACCTTTGGTTGTAAATCAACAAAAATTTCTACTCCTTATCATAGTTGACTTCTTAGAAGCTTTTGACACATGAATTGTGACCACTTACTCTTAAAACTCTCAGTTCCCCAGGCTTCAGTGACAAACCACTCTCTGGAGGTTTTACCTACTTGTTGGTCTTTCTTTTGACTGCTGCACAAACTCATCTACCTTCCAATCACTCACTGTTGGAAGTCTGTAAGGTTTAGCTTAGGCCATATTCTCTCCTCAGGTTATCCTCTCTTTCTCTCTCTCTTCCTTCCACCATCCCTTTATTCATACCTATATGATTCACATATTTACATCTCTGCACCAGGCCTCACCATCTACTTTCTCTTGTCTTTCGCTCAAAGAAAGTCACCTCTCTGTCATGTATAATGCATAAAAATAACAGGAAAATCAGCCATAAACCTAGTAAAGTGAGAGAAATTGTCATTGCAACCCAGTGGAACCCTTGCAATCCTTCAGACCATAGGATACTCATTTTAACCTATCTGAGCAATCTCTTGAATCTCCCCTAACTTGGCTTGAGGAAGACTAGAAATGCCAATTCCTCCCTACGCTTTAGTGACTTCTCAGTTTTCTCATATATCTTTATTGTGGATAATAGGCTAAGGAAATTTTTTCAAATGGGGTTCATATATGTCTTGCAAGAATCCACAAGCATGTGTTGTGTTCTCTCTTTATGTGGTTTCATATATTGAAGACTCTCTCCAAAGTCCAAGACAAAAGGAAATGTTTCAATTATGTAATACACTTTTATATATCTACTAGAGGCCCAGTACACGGCATTCGTGCACTGGGGAAAGGGGGGCCCCTCAGCCAAGCCTGTGCCCTCACGCAGTCCAGGAACCCTCAGGGCATGTCCGCCTGCACAGAGGCAGGAGATTCTGCTGCCACCCATGTTGCATTCACCAGCTGTGAGCCTGCTGGCGAGTTGGGCTTCTCGCTGAGTGGCGCTCCCCCTGTGGAGTGCATTGACCACCAGGGGGCAGCTCCTGCATTGAGCATCTTCTCCCTGGTGGTCAGTGCATGTCATAGCGACCAATTGTTCTGCAGTTTGGCCAATTCGCATATTATCCTTTTATTATATAGGATGTTTATATTTATACTTGTGTTTAAATTTTTTAAATTGCTGTTATGCCTATATCTGTGAGCTCCATAGGGTCAGGACACATGTATATATTGTGCATTACACAGTACTTAACATATAGTAGTTGCACATTAAATGTTTGTTGATTGAAGAAGAATAAATTAATTGATAATATCAACAGATATAGGGCTTCTATTCTTTGGATGCTGTTAGAAAAGTATGGATCAATTATTTTTTGTATTTGTCTACTCATCACCATGAGAACACTCCTTTTATTTGCATATGCCATAAATTCACTTTCTATTTTTCCTCATTAGGCACAATTTTCAGCTTTGGAGACACAAGTCCTATGAAATTAGGAATGGTAAGGGGCAGGGGCTCAAAGCTAAAAGAAAATCATAGGTAATTCAGTTCTGTGTCCCTTTGCATCCTAATTTCTTGGAGCACAAATGAAATGACCTTTGTATGGTAGGTGTTCTTCAGACACTACCTAATGCTCTTGCATATAATTGAGGTCAAATTTTCTGTTGCCATTTGTCTTCATCATTGCCATGACTTGCTCTGCTTCTTTGTATATTCTTTTTCTTTCAGGTCTGGTGAACTTGTTGTGATTTACTTAGATTTGGAGTAGATATTCCTACCATTGAGAGTCCCAGTCCAATACTTTAAAAAAATGAATCTGTTTTTCTAATTTCCTAACTCTGGTTCTAAGGGCTGAACTATCTCAATTGAGGACCTTTTAAAGCTTCTCAGTTATTAACCCTCAAGAAAACTTTTAGAAAGTATTATCTTGTACAGCTGTGGTGGCTCAGTAGTTTAGCATCGACCCACAAACCAAGAGATCATGGTTTGATTCCCATGGCCCCAGTTGCGGGCTCGATCCCCAAAAGGGGGTGTTCAGGAGGCAGCCAATCGATGGTTCTCTCTCATCATTGATGTTTCTATCTTTTTATCCCTCTCCCTTCGTCTCTCCAAAAATAAATAAAAACATATTAAAAAAGTAAAGTCTTGTTCTGAATTGTAATGTTGGTTTTTTTCAAAATCCTCCCCCTGAGAGCAAAATCAGGACTCTGTCCCCGGGACAGTAGGAAGAAGCATCACCACGTTCTGCAGGACCTGAGCTACTGGCCTTAAAACTTCATGAAAAAAATTAGATGAAAACGTGTAATTTTAGCAAAAAAATAAATAAATAAAAAGAAGAATTTTTCATTCGTGGGACAATTTGTAGAGGATATACTTTTCTTCAAGGGACAGTTACTCAATTACCAAGAAAGAAGACATGGAAGGAGAATCTCGCTTTTAGTTCAGTTTGTTGGCTTAAAGATGGATGTACATTTTACTCAGAGAATTTTATAGTTTAAAAGAATGTGAATGTTCAGAAGGATTACAGTTACCTTGATTGTAAGATAGAAATAACCATTTTCCAAATCCAAACTAGAAAACATTGCCCTGTGATTCATGATAGGTGATTTCAGAGGCTGATGAGTTGAGAAGGGTTTGGTTTGGGTACTACATTTTAAAATTTACTTTTTAGATAAAGAAATCATAGTAAGTATAAAAAGGGAAATTTGCAGGCTCAAAGTATAAAAGGTTTTTCACTCCTCTCTGAGAAGTCCTCAACCTACATTTTGGTTATGCTGCTTTGAGCTGGTTACTTGATCACAACAAATAGGTACAGCTTAAAACAAAGATAAGGACACATTCATCTTAAAAAAAATAAAAGTTACAACAATTAACTCAAAATGGGTCATGGGCTTGAATGTAAAACATAAAATGATGAAGCTTTCAGAAAAAAAAAACATAGGAGAAAATCTTCAGATCTAAGGCTAGGTGAAGAGTTCTTAGATTTGACAACAAAAGTGCCACACAAACACACACACACACACACACACACACACACACACACACATTGGGCTTCATCAAAATAAAAAAAAATATATATATATCTGTAAAAAGACCCTGTTATAAAAATGAATAGATAAACTGGAGAATTGGAGTAAATATCTACAAACCATACATGTCTGACACAAGATCTGTATTTAAAATATATAAAGAAGTCTCCAAACTTAACAGTAAAAACAAACAAATAAAAAAAACCCTCAAAAAAACAAAAAAAACCCAGAAACTATTAGAAAATGGGCAAAATATTTGCGTACATATTTACCAAAGAGGGTAGATATACAGACTGCAATAAGCATATAAAAAGATGTGCAACATTATTAGTCATCAAAGAAGTTAAAATTTAAGCTATATTGAGATATCACTACACACGTATCTGGCTACAATTAAAAATAGTGAAAACACCAAATGCTGGCAAGCATGTGGAGAAATAGGATTACTCATGATTTGCTGGTGGGATGTAAAGTGGCACAGGTATTCTGGAAAATAGTTGACAGTTTCTTATAAAACTAAACATTCCTTACTATGTGATCCAGTAATTGCATACTTGGGCACTGATACTAGAGAAATGGAAACTGATGTTCACACAAAAACCCATACATAAATATTCATCACAGCTTTATTCCTAGTGATCAAAATCTGGGGGAAAATGTCCTTCAATTGGCGAATGGGTGAGCAAACTGTGCCACATCCATACCATGGAATATTATTCAGAAAGATAAGGGAACAAACAGGTAGGATACACACAATAACTTGGATAGATCTCATATTTTTATTCCTACACTGAGGGAAAAAAAGCCAGCTCAGAAAGTTACTACTGCATAATTTAATTTATATAGTATTATTGAAATAACACAATTGTAAGTATGAAAAACAGATTAGTGATTGTCAGTGGTTAATGATGGGGAGAGGGGATGAGTGCAAATACAAATAGGTATAATGAGGAAGCCTTAGGGTAATGAAACAGTTGTGTATCTTGATTGTGGCAGTGAATCTATACATAGGATGCACATAAATACAGGAATCTGTACCTATGTGAAATTGTATAGAACTGCATGCACACACACACACACACACACACACACACACACACACACGGACACGTGCATGTAAAAGTGTGGAAATTTAAATAATCTCTGTGGATGAAGCAACATTAATTTCTTGGTTGAAAAAGACAGGAGGAGATGGGGTGAAGTGTACTTGGGACCTTCCTGTACATTTTTGGAACTTCCATGAATCTATAATTAACTCAAATTAAAAATGTTTTTAAAAATTAAACACATTTTTGTAAAGCTCACAACTGTGGATCATCTCCTTTGGCTCGGTCACACATCACCATTCTGCCCTTTGGTCTTTTAGTTCTTATCCTGCGAAGAGCTCTGGCACTAATCTTGCAGTTATCTCTCTCATCTTCTATCTGAGATCCACATATTTGCAAACAGAGAAAAACTGCCCTTAAAATATGATTTGTCAGAGTCAGAGTTTGCTAAGGGCCACTAGAATAAATCGAATCAATGATAAATTGTATACAAGTTAGTATCATAAATTTCACTGAAAAATAATTCAGCCCACAAAGAAAAAGCCAAACAACAACAAACATTGTTCATACTGTCAGTGCAATGAATTATGTGTGGCTTATTTTTTCTTGCTACAAAGTGGGAGAAGGGATGGAGTGACATTAAAGTAGTGTATCTGTGAGTTGATGCTCTTTTTCTGGGTTGTAGCTAATGGGAAGCAGAGTGTGGTATTATGACAAGTTCAAAGGGAATTTATATGAAGGGTGACTAATTCAATAAGTTAAACTTACGTTCAATGACAAAATCCAATAACGTGTCATAGAACCAAACAAACTAGGCAACTAGTTCTGCCATACGTATCTTAGACTAATGTTACCAATCTCAATAGTCTTAGAAACAGCTTGGGACTTAAGTCAGGACATTATTGAGGTTAATTTTCATAAGGCAGCTACTCTCTAAATTCAGTAGCTCTTATTTGTATAGTAATGTGATATTGTCTAAATATGATTACTTTGAAATTTTTACATATTTGTTTAAAACTAGACATGCTGATTCTAAAATTCAAGTGATGACTAAATATGCAGAAAATCAGAAACAGTTTTAAAGCAGAACAACAATGGAGGTGGAGTAGAGACAAACTGTATCACACGTTAAATAGTATTATAAAGCTCAAATAATTAAAAATAGTTTGTACTAGCAAATGTATAACTAAACAGATTGATAAGAGAGAAGAGAGAATAAAGAAATAGAAACAAAGTACTACAGGAAACTCTTATACTACAAAGCTAATACTAATAGGGGGAAAAATAGATTATAGCAAATAATGTTGGGGCAATTGATGAGCCACTTAAAAACATCAAATGCCTACTTTACTTTTTAGATCAAAAGAATTCCAAATCCTAGACTTGAAGTGTTAAATTTTAAACAAAATAAAAATTTTCAGGATTTAAAAAATAGTCTTGGAGTGAGTCAAGACAAGCTCAAACTTCAGATCAGAATAAGGAGAATGCATTTGAATAAACAATAAGTATATGAAGCAAACATTTCAACCTGGCAAAATACCAACAAAAAGCCAAAATCAAATGCAAAATTGAATAAAAAGATGCAAAAGTAGAGAAAATATAACTTTAATGTGTTAAGAACTTTTGTAAACAAGATTAACTCTCCAAAAGAAAATTGCATTAATAACATAATAGCTAATTATAAATCATGTTTGCTATGCTTTAGCCATTTCCTTATTTTATCTATCTAGCTAATCTGTTTATTTGCTGTCTAACTGTCTAAACACGTATTTCAAATGATACAGCAATTCTATAAGATGTGTACTATTTTTTCTCAATTACTCAGTTGAGGAAACTAAGTCACAGGGAGTCCCTGAGCAACTGGTTCAGAATCTCATAGCAAATAAGCCATAGAGCTATAGTGTTGACTCCAAAACTAACAAACAGAATTTTGAATAGACTTTTAAAAGAAAAACATGCAAATAGATTTAAAAATTATTTTTAGCCCAATCAGTGTGGCTTACTGGTCAAGCATCAACCTATGATGCAGGAGGTCATGGTTCGAAACCAGGTCAGGGCACATGCCCAGGTTGCGGGCTCAATCCCCAGTGTGAGGCATGCAGGAGGCAGCCAATCAGTGATTTTCTCTCATCATTGTTGTTTCTATCTCTCTCTTCCTCTCTGAAATCAATAAAAAATATTTTTAAAAAATAATTTTAAAATCCCAGCTTCACCAATAATAGATTTAAAAATAGTAGTCTGAATTAGCATTTTTCATCTACTAAATTAAGAAAGATAAAGAAGTTTGATTATATAATGTGGTGGCAAGCGAGTGGAGAAAGAGACACTCTGACACAATGTAAATTGCCATTATTTGTTTAGGGGCATTTGGCTATACTTATTAAATGAAAAATATATGTATTCTTTGTTGTAGTTTTTATACTTTCAAAAAATTTTATATTCATGTTGGCAAAAATCTTTGTATGAGGATATTTATTTTAGCATAACATGTGGTAGTAGAAAATCAGAAATAATCTAAATTTGAAAAAATGTAAAAATACTTAAGTAAAATTTGGTATATCCATATATGGTATGCTATGTGGCCATTTTACATGGGAAAAAAAGCAAATCACAGAATGGAAAATATAGATTTGCTTGATAATGAGTGTGTGTGTGTTAGAATACTTGGCTCTATGAATGAACTGTGGCACTAAAGGATAAATGCGGAAGGAAGACTTCTTCTGCACGTTATTTATAGTATGTAAAGTGTTTATGATTTGCATGGATAATAGCCACCCCTCCCCGCCAGCTCCCTACCCCCACAGTGACTTTCTGATCTCTCTGAGGTGTAGAGATGGAGTTCTTTTCCCTCTGCGTGCTCTTCTCTCCCTGCCTCCTAAGACCTGTCAAGTCTGTGACTCACTTTGGCCACACTTGGTCCTTCTAACCAGGCATAAAATTACTTGAAGAAATGGATTTCTTAACTTATGTTCCCAATTCTCTGTCGAAGAGGTTTCTAGACAGATCCATAACCCAGTTAAGTCCTCCTTTTTCAGTACTCTAGTCCTTTTAAGATTTCACCTGCTGAGATTCTTGTGTATTATAAAGAGAAGCAATAATCAATTACATCTACACTTTTATGACTCTTTTATAACATCAGGTAGTAGTTCCGTTTTAAAGGCTGTATAGCGAACAATGAGGCAATTAAAAGTGCAAGTAAGAGAAGGCTTTTCTGGTTACTCTTCAAACCTCATCTATACCACCAAATACCCAAATATCCTTCCCTCAATCTTTGTAGGTGGGGTGAAGTGGGTACTATGCAATTGTGTTTAGGACCACAAGGTGGCAGTGGTTTCATTCCTCTCATTCCAGGAACGTCTTGCATGTCAAAAGCATGACAGCTACTAGATTTGCTTTTGATTGGCTCAGCCACCAACAGAAAGGCTTTCTTGGGCATGAGAAAACAAGAACTAAGACACAGAAACAGTTCCTCAGAGAAGGGACGTTTTGGAATCATTACAAGCTGCATCAAGACAGATATCAGATGGAGAACATGCTGGAGTGTGCAATCATAGTCTTGTGGCTTCAGCTTGGCTGTAAGTTAGAGGTTCAGTGATGAGAACCATAAGGTCCATTCATCCAAGGCTGGGAAGACGAGATAGGGGTTTAGTTTTGGCTCATCCCAGGTTTCTCATTGCGATTTTTCAAAGCTGCTGAACTTAAAGCTTTGTCTCATTTCTGTTTTTGTTTTCCTGAACAGGGCTGAGTGGAGAAGACCAGGTGGAGCAGAGTCCTCAGACCCTGAGGGTCCAGGAGGGAGACAGTGTCAGTCTCACCTGCAGTTACACAGTCAGCAGTTTTAGAGGGCTCCAGTGGTACAGGCAGGATCCTGGGAAAGGCCTCAAACACCTCTTCCTCCTGTATTCTGTTGGGAATGAACAGCAGAAGGGAAGACTAAGTGTCTCACTATCACAGAAGGGAAGTTCTCTGAACATCACAACCCCTAAAGCTGAAGACTCAGCCACTTACCTCTGCGCTGTGGAGCCATAGTGCTCCCTGGGCACCTGCAGCCTGTACCAAAACCCCGCAGCAGGGGCCCTGGAATAAGGGCCTTTCTGTTGTTTTTCCTCCTCGATGAAGTATTTACTTAGCACCCAGAACCTCTTTCCAAGTGGTCCTATGGAGAATGAAGTCTCGTGACACAGCCAGATGGCAGAGAGTCCTGTTCATTCTGCCCAGGCGTCCTGGGCCCCTCTGCGTGTTCGTGGGTCAGTTTGCTTTTCATGGCAGCCCAGAACGTCCTGCACATGGACTGAGATGGGATAGCTGTGACATGGACAGTCTTGGTTTCTCGACTTGGGCCACTTGAAAAGAAACTTCACAGGAATACACTTTTCCCTGAAATTTCTTTTTTTTTATTATCTTATAATAATATGATCACATGTCTATCTATAAGTGAATGCTTCCTATTTTAATACCATCTTCTCGAGGCTTCCATATCCACAAGCCACATTTCTATATTTCTCTTATCCTTAATAATCAGAGTAGATCAAAGAATTGTCTACATCGTACTGTCTCCATTTTCTCGACTCCCATTCCTCGTCCACTTGAACCTGCCCTGTGTTGGCATCACTTCAGACGCTCTCACTTTAACACCAGCGGCTTTGGTGTTGATAAAGTCAACGGATATTTTTCAGTTCTCATCTTGTTGAGATTCTCATCAGTCCCCCTCCCTTCTTTTAAAAATGCATTTTATTTTTATCAAAATAACACCTGGATATATTTTCAAAATCAAATAACATCCTCTTTTTGGTCTCACTCCTCCACACAATCCAGTCTCACCTCCCTGATGGAACCACTTTTAATTCTCAGGTGACAGCACTGACATTTATCTCATTATTTTAAAGTGCTATTTATTTTCTTTTTCTTCTCTCTCTCTCTTTTTTAACTTTAATCACTTTATTTATTTATTTTTATTATTGATTAAGGTATTACATATGTGTCCATTACCCCCCACCCCCCCCCAATCATGCCCTCACCCTCACCCCCTGTTGTCTGCGTCCATTGGTAAAGCTTATATGCATGCATACAAGTCCTTTGGTTGATTCCTCCTCCTTAACCCCACCTTCCCCTACCTTCCCTCTGAGGTTTGAGCACCTGATCAATGCTTCTCTGTCTCTGGATCTGTTTCTGTTAATATGTTCATGTTGTTCGTTATAATCCAAAAATGAGTGCAATCATGTGATATTTATCTTTCTCTGACTGACTTACTTCGCTTAGCATAATGCTCTCCAGCTCCATCCATGCTGTTGCAAATGGAGTTCCTTCCTTTCTTCTCTCTTTTTTTGTAATCAAAATACAATGCATAAAATAAAGTGCACAAAACTTATAAGTCTACAAATAAATAAAAATTTACATTTGTTTTTGTCTATGCAATGCCATGCAGATCTATATGTTGAACATTTCTGTTTCTCCAAAAGATTTCTACATGTTCCTTCCCATTCAGCAGCTCTTTCTCCCGTTCTCCACTCAAAGGAACCGCTATTCTGACTTCTATCATCAGTTCTTGAACTTCATGTGCCTGGAGTTGTGCGGAATGGTACATTGTAAGTTCTCATATCTGGCTACCTTCACTGAACACCTTCTCCCTCCCCTTTTCCCCCATTGACCTCCACCCCACACCTGCCCCTCCCGGGCTTCACCACACTATTGTCTTTGTCCATGGGCTATACACATATGCATATAAGTTCCCCGGTTGGTCTCTCCCCCTAAAGATGAAAGTTTCTAACAGGGATGCACTGAGATGTACTTAATAACTGGCAGTGGCCCAGGGGTCTTATGGTTTTCTTTTGAAGATATCTTTAAGGGGATAAGGCTCAGCAGCCCTCCACAGGACTTTATCAATACTTAAGCCTCTTTGCTTTTCTTTTATACTCCTTTTTTCTTTGATGCCTTTTTCTCTCCCCCTTGTTCCACTTAGAAATGTTTTGGCTTTTTTTTTTTTTTTTTTTTTGTCTCAGGTAGGCAAACTTGTATTATTTCGTTGTATTACCTCCAAAATTTATAGTTTATGCCAGATCACTTCATTTGCTTATACAACTGAAATTTTGGAAGTAAAATGGTAAAAAAGACACCTTTATTTTTTCTTTTCCAGTTGTACATCCTTTTCTTGAACTGCCTGAAGGAAGGAAAGATCAGGTGGTTTTAAAAAATAAAAAGAAGCAAAACTCTGTCAATATTGCAAAAAATGTCCTCACTGCAATCATTCTGACCAAAATTCCTTGTCCTTTCTGTTACATTATAAGCACATGTAAGCTATTATTATCCATATCTATAAAGTAACATCATCAGTCCAGGTTGCTGGACTTGCCCGCGGTCTGAATGAAGGCATTCACGTGTTTAGTCACAAGAAGGAGCTACTGTATTTGTCCACAGCATCCCTAATCAGTTGGGGAAAGAGTGGTTGGCTCACATTCAATCTTGAAGTTACACAGAAAAGGTGACAAATGATATATTCTATTCTCTTTGTTATAAGCAGAACAGTCTGTGCACAGCTTCCAACATTCAACGATCTTTGGCCTTGTCCTAACCCATTATGAAAGATCTTCTTTCCTCTCAAAATAAGATGGCACAGGAGGAAAACAGGAAGGGCCTATGCAGCTTTAAAGCTTAATCTATTTTTGTCAAATTTTTGTAGTAACGGAGAAAAGTAGACTTTTTTTTTTTTTGGTTACGAAGGGAATTACTTTACTCAATCTATTTCAGTTCTCTTAAATGAGAGGAGGTAATAAGAAAATGTTTTTAAGGTTACTCTCTCCTTTTTTTTTAATCCTCATTTGAGAATATTTCTCCATTGATTTTTAGAGAGAGTGGAAGAGAGGGGGAAAGACAGAAAGAAACATCAATGTAAGAGAAACACATTGATTGGTTGCCTCCTGCATGCACCTGACCAGAGTCCAGGCTGGGGAGGAGCCTGCAACTGAGATGCATGCCCTTGACCAGAATTGAACCCAGGATCCTTTGGCCCATAGGCTGATGCTCCATCCACTGAGCCAAACCAGCTAGGGCAGCTACTCCTTCCTTTTTCCGGTGCCTTTCTTTTCCTCCCTCCTTTCTCTTCCACTCTGTGTGTGAGACCGCTAGGCTCACATGAAGAATGCAGAAAGGTGGGCTATGAACAGGGTTTGTGGAGTAAAAGGGTGAGTGCCATTTCAGGTTTCTGGTTTCTTTATACTAAGACATGAGTCTACTAATGCCTTCCTAGAAACACATGATTCCTAGAGGCATTTTAGGGTACCAGAGAATTCCCAATTGGCTTTGATCAGACTCTGACCTTAACCTTCCCAGTCGTCTTCAGTACATCACCCCCTCATCTGAGTTTCATTTGCTCTTTCTTGTCGTTTAGATAGGCTTTCTCTATTTTCTCAGGACTGTAAGAGACTTCGTGGCTTTCCTGGATGTAAAGAAAAAGTTGTTGAACTCCTCGGAGCATCAGATCACCAATATCATATATTCTTTGTCTTGGGCCATGAAAAAGCAATAAGAAAAGGATTCTAGATGGATGCTGTCCTTATTTTCCTCTTTCAGACTCATTCTCTTAGAGTTTAAAACTAGTCAATTCTTTCAAGGAACCCTGGGATTGAGAGTGGATGCCTGTTTCATCTTTTTATCAGGGACACGACTAAACCTGGGGAGTTGTATCAATGAAGGAGCTACCATCTCATTGGCTGACTCTAGGCCTGGGGACTCCTCAGCCTGACAGCTGCCAGGTGAGGGGAGGCGCTGGCAGCGATGCAGCTGATATATCTGTTCTGTTACCTTCCCCAGCCCAGATTCAGACACAGAAGCTGAGCTATGTGCCCTGGAAGCTAGTGTCTGGTTGAAATATGAGGCAGATGATGGAGGTGTCTGTGCTTCTGGCTCTGGGTGAGCCAGGAGCCTCAGAAAGGATGGTGTTTGAAACTATGGAATCAGCAGATAGCCCTGCTATCTCCATTTGCCTCATTGTCCTTCCTCCAAGATGCTTAGAGCAAAAGTTCAGATCATAGCTGAATACTTTGTGGAGAAGTCACATTCCTAGTGTGAGGGCTGTATCCAGTATATTAGTCTGCTGGGACTGTCATGACAAGTACCAGAGATTAGCTTACTAGCAATATAAATGGGTTGCCTCACAGATATGCAGGCTGAAAGTCTGAAATCAAGGTATTGGCAGGGTTGGCTCCTTCTGAGGGCTATGAGGAAAAGTTCTGTTCCCAGCTCCTCTGCTTGGCTTGTAGAAAGCCAACTTCTCCCTATGTCTCTTCACACAAGCTTCCCTCTCTGTGTGTCTCTGTGTCCAACTTTCCCCTTTTATAAGAACACCAGGCATATCAGATTAAGGCTCATCCTAATGACCTCATTTTAACTTACTCCAGTAAAGACCTTATCTACAAATAAAATAACATTCTGAGGTACTGGAGGTTAGGGCTACAACATATGAATTTGAAGGGGACGCAATTCAATCCATAACTCAGTGATCACAAAAGAGCTTTCCCTGCTATAAAGAATTTCTTATGTTCATTGAACCCAAGGGGGAATGGGAGAGAGCACGGAGTTCTGCCTCTTGATCAGTGAGTCTCAGGGGTCCTCAAACTACGGCCCGCAGGCCACATGCGGCCCGCCGAGGACATTTATCCGGCCCACCGGGTGCCGCTGCCTGTCCTGCTTAGCAGCCGACTCGTCCCAGCCCGCAGTGCGCATAAGAATTTGTTCATAGTGGGGTTTTTTTAAACTATAATCCGGCCCTCCAACGGTCTGAGGGACAGTGAACTGGCCCCCTGTTTAAAAAGTTTGAGGACCCCTGGTAGTTACAGCCATATTTTGCTCTTTCTATAGGATGAAAATGAGAGAAAGTTGAAATAGAGAATGGGAGCCAGGGAAGAAAGTTCTAGAGGTATTGCATCTTGACCTTAAAAATCTATCTTAGTCTGGAGACAATCTTATACGTATATTTTCCCCTCTTAGGAATTATGTGTAATGCTGAGGCCACACAGCCCAACGCCTTGAACAGTTACTGAAGGACAAGGGGTGACCATACCCTGTTCCCACTCCACCTTTGGAGGAAATGAGTAAATCATCTGGTAATGACAGTTTTATAAGTAAGTAGGGCCCACAGTATTTGACTTGGGATTTAAAGAACAATGTGATCAATGAAATGGCTGTTCTGCCCATAACTGTGAACAGAAAGTTGAGTAGTCTGGTCCGATACTAGGTCACCTGGAGGACCGCTGTGTATTACCGCACTGTGAGAGCCGCACAGTGTCTCTTTCTGGTGGAGAAGGGGACATCTCTATTCAAAGGAGACATTACACAGAAAATGTAAGTTTAATGCAATAAGGTGAAAAAAAATAAGAAGGAAAGAAAAAAGAAGAAAAAAATAACAAGGAAAAAGTACATGAAATTATGAACTGGACTACGAAAGAAAAGCTGGGAGAAGGAGGTGTCTGGATGTGTGGCCTATCTCCACTCAAACATTCTCATCCTTGCCTACGGTCTAATGTGAAATTCATAAATGTAACATTATTCCTCTGAGCAATGTATGTATTCTCTCATTTTCTTTTTTAACTATAGTACACGCATTTGAGAAGTAAATGAATCTTGGAAGTTTGCTAGAAAGGAATAATTATATAAATATTTCTTATTTCAAAATTTGCCTTAGTTTGCTTATAGCTGTTACGTACTTTATTTTACGATTGAACAAGTTATAAGTTAATATTTAATTGTTTAAAGTATTGAAGAAATTTAAAGCACATAGAATAAAATGTAGTACTTCCTTGATTCGTTCTTCACAAGTCCTAAATTATTAAGTTTTAGTGAACACATTTTAACTGTTTTTATTCATTTACATATATATCCATAATAAATGTATTGTTTAAAAACATAAATTACATTTAGAAGTAAAGTACTATGATCTGATTGAATAAGCCAGAAAAAATTTTGCAAGTCAGAAAATTTAAGTCTACTTATTCTTTTTCACAACTGTATGCTTTGCCATACAAGTATTAAATATTTGCATTGAAGATATTTATTTTTCAAATTTTTTTCCTGCTGCATACAATGCACAATATTACACATCCTATCTAATAAAAGACTAATATGCAAATTAACCATCACTCCATTATACCCACAAGCCATGCCCACCAGCCAATCAGGAGTGTGTATTCAAATTAACCCAACCAAGATGGCTGTGGCCACAGAGCAAGCAGGAAGCTTGGGTTTCCCCGGTGGTGGAGGAAGCCAAGTTTTCCGCACACCCTGGCTGGCCCAAATCTCCAATCAAGGTTACAAAGTTTCAATTATAGAGGATAAATAAATCCCAACAAAAATGGCTGCAGCCACTGAGCAAGCAGGAGGCTTGGCTCTGCTCAAGACTACAAAGTTTCAATTATAGAAGATAAACAAATCCCAGATACTAGGGCCTCCACTTGGGTTATGGGGAGGCATGGCTGGCCTGCAAACCACCACAGACCCCTTGCCCAGGCCGCCCCATGCTCCAAGGGAACCCCCACCCTGATCTGAGACACCCTTCAGGGCAAACCAGCTGGCCCCCACCCATGCACCAGGCCTCTATCCTATCTAATGAAAGAGTAATATGCAAATTGACCATCATTCCAACACACAAGATGGCTGCCCCTATGTGGTCAAAGATGGCTGCCCCCATGTGGACACAAGATGGCCAGCAGGGAAGGGCAGTTGGGAGGGACCAGGCCTGCAAGGGAGGGCAGTTGGAGGCAATCAAGCCTGCAGGGGAAGACAGTTGGGGAGGGACCAGGCCAGCAGAGGAGGGAAGTTGGGGGTGACCAGGCCTGCAGGGGAGGGCAGTTAGGGGCAAACAGGCTGGCAGGGGAGCAGTTAGACATCAATCAGGCTGGCAGGGGAGTGGTTAGGGGGTGATAAGGCTGGCAGGCAGAAGCTGTTAGGGGCAAACAGGAAGGCGAGCAGTTGGGAGCCAGCAGTCCTGGATTGTAAGAGGGATGTCCGACTGCCCGTTTAAGCCTGATCCTACTGGGATCCTACTGGGATCGGGCTTAAACAGGCAGTCGGACATTCCTCGAGGGGTCCCTGATTGAAGAGGGTGCAGGCTGGACTGAGGGACACACACCCTCCCATGCACAAATTTTGTGCACCCGGCCTCTAGTATTTTATAAGGACATTTCTTGAGAAAAACTTCCCAGCCACGCAGGATTTTTGGCATACCCATAAATATTGGTTTATGCTTCAGTTATTAGATACAAGAGTGGTAATTTCCTTACATCACACACATTAGATATTAATATTATCCTAAATAATAAAGAGGTAATATGCAAATTAACCCTCATGCCCTCACAAGATGGCTGCTTACAACCAGGCTGGCAGGGGGTTAGTGAGGGACTACCAAATGACTGAACAAGCAGGCTGCGTGGGGCGACTAGGCTGGTGGGGGGGCCATGAGGGGGGACCAGGCCAGCAGGGGGGACAGTTGGGGTGACCAGACCAGCAGGGGGCAGTTGGGGGCAACCAGGCTGGCAGGGGGGCCAGTTAGGAGTGATCAGGCTGGCAGAGGTGGGCAGTTAGGGGCAACCAGGCCAGTGGGGAGGTGCAGTATGGGGTGACCAGGCCGGCAGGCAGGTGAATGATTAGGAGCCAGTGGTCCAGGATTAGGAGCCGGGAGTCAGGCCTAAACCAGCAGTCAGACATCCCCAGAGAGGTCCCAGATTGGAGAGGGTGCAGGCTGGGCTGAGGGGACCCCCGTGCATGAATTTTGTGCACCGGGCCTCTAGTAATTTTATATTCTTTGCAATCTGTGGGTGAGAAGTGATATAAAGGAACTTTGCAAGGAAATGTAAGTTAAGGGAAACCAGACATTAAGTGGTTAAAGTGACAAGAGGAGGGAACAGATATAAGAAATTTTTAGATTAGTTCTTTTTTAATATAAGCAATACATTTCTTTTTATGAGCTGATTTAGCTACATTCTACAAATTTTATATATATATTTAAATTGTTTTTATTCAGAAGAGATAAGCATTTCCCTAGCAATGCTGGGCTGTGTCCCTAGATGGCAGTGTTTCCATTTCTGTTCCCCACAATGCAGATCAGTGTGGGTTTGTGTGTGACTTGTCTGTGATTGGTCGGGCTGACTATGTGTTTCCTGTAGAAATGTTTGAACATTTGAGATAGCAAAGTAGATCCTTTATCTCTGAGCCTTTAATACTACAGACACAAGGATAGTTCCCAGTGAGTGTAAGTGACGGAAAGAATGGACAAATTCCTGAGCCTGCTCATCATTTGGCTGCAACTAGACTGTGAGTTAGAGGGATCTGGAAATGGGCAAAGAACAGGCAAAGCCCGGGAAGCCCCGAGGAAAAAGAGAAAGACAGGGAGCTGTACTAATGTAATTTTCTGGAAGTTTCTGTAGAAATTTTAAAAACTAAATTTAAAAGTAATTTCCAAAGAATAATCAGCCACTAACCAGTCTCTCTCTCTTCATGTTCTCTTTCTCAACAGGGGTGAGCAGTAAACAGGAGGTGAATCAGAGTCCTGGAGCTCTGACTGTCCGAGAGGGAGAGAGCTTGTTTCTCAACTGCAGTTACACCGATAGTGCTATTTACTTCCTTCAGTGGTTTAGGCAGGACCCTGGGAAAGGGCTCACACCTCTGTTGTTAATTCAGGCCAATCAGAGAGAGGAAACAAGTGGACGAATGAAAGTCTCGTTGGATAAAACGTCAAGACACAGTGTTTTTTACATTGCAACTTCTCAGCTTGGCGACTTGACCACCTACCTCTGTGCTGTGAGGCACAGTGCACAGTAAGCGCCTGTCACCAATACCCAAACTCTGTGCTGAGGCTCCAACCACATGTCCTTTCTTTTTTACTTTTATTTTGAATTGATTTTAGAGAAAGGGGAAGGGAAAAGGCTAGAGAGATAGAAACATTTATGAGAGCGATCCATTAGCTGCCTCCTGCTCACCCCCTACTGGAGATTGAGCCCACAACCCAGGCATCAGCCTTGATGGGGAATCAAACCGGTGACCTGTCGGTTCATGGGTGGATGCTCAACCACTGAGCCACCTTGGCCAGGCCACATGTCCTTTCTTGAAGCTGAAGAATTTCCCTCCATTAAAGGATTTTTGAAATTGACTTTCTCTTGAGATAGAAGCAATTAAATATACAAAACCTGCTATAATGGAGTAAAATGAAATTGTGAATTCTTAGATTTTTAGATTTTTATCAACATCAAATTAAGTAACAGCTTTATTGAAATTAATCCACATGTCATACAATTCACTATTTAAGGTGAACAATTGAATGGTATCTAATGCATTCACAATGTTGTGCAGCCACCACCTCTATCTAGTTTTAAAATCACCCTCAAAGGAAACCACATGCCCATTAATCAGTTGCTCACCATTCTCCCCTCCCCTAGCCCATGGTAACCACCAGCCTGCTTTATGTCTCTATGATTTACCTATACTGTACATTTCATATATCAGACAGTATGTGGCCTTCTGTGTATGGCTTCTTTCATTGAACATAATTATTTTGGAGGTTTGTCCAACTCAAGATCAACTGGAAAAGGGCAAACATTCTTCCCTGATCAATCACGGGATTCCCAACTTCTAGTTAGCTTGCTCACATCTTCCCCATTTCCCCCTTTACTTTGCTAGAAGTTTGTCAGTTTCATTGATCTTTTAAACAAACCAGCTCCTTGTTTCATTGATTTTTCTCTATTGTTTTTCTAATTTCAATTTCATCAATTTCTGCTTTTATCTTGATCATTTTCCTCTTTATGCTTGTTTTGGATTTTCTCTTCTATTTCTAGGTTCTTGAGGTGGGAGCTTAGACAAGTCCTTGTTAACAAGTCCTTGTTTCTTTAAAGGCTTGATGGTCTACTATCAGCAACCTTCCAATATTGAAAACTATATCCCATCTCTCTAACTGGCTCCAATACTCTTATAGTTTTACTAGAGGTCCAGCACATGATTAAATTGTGTGTGTGTGTATGGGGGGGAGGGTCCCCTAGGCCTAGCTTGCTATCAGGGCCATGTCCGCCACCCTGCAAAGCCTCACACGCTTTTCAGATGCTGCCAGGGGCCCACAACACTCCAGAAGTCCCACCCCTCATGGCCACTGCAGGACCAAGAAGTTCCACCTGCCGTGGCCGCCGTGGGACCCATCAATGCACCTCCTGGTGAGTCCAGTTATTTGGCGTGATGCCGTTATGGTGTCATGACCACAGGCCTTTTATGATAGAGACTAGAGGCCCGGTGCACAAAATTCGTGCACAGGGGAGGGAGGTCCCTCAGCCCAGTCTGCATCCTATCTAATTCAGGGGGATGTCCAACTGCTTCTCGCAATCTGGGACCGCTGGCTCCTAACCACTTGCCTGCCTGATCACCCCTAACCCCTCTGCCTGCCTGCCTGATTGCCCCTAACTGCTCCCCTGCTGGCCTGATCACCCCTAACCGCCTCTGCCTTGCCCTGCACCCGGACCCAGATTCCCTCCTCTGGCAAGTCACAGGCACCTGGGACCTGGGCTTCCCTCCCTCTTGCCGGCCACAGGCACCCAGGACTTGGACTGGCTTCGCCCGGACTGGCCGCAGCTTCAGGGGACCGTAGGTGGGTGGCTTCACTCAGGCGGCAGCTGCAGGTGCTGGTGCCCAGGACGGTGGGGTGGGCAGCTTGTCCCTCTCCTGGACCACAGGCGCAGCTGCTGGCGCCTGGGACTGTGGGGACCATGGGGTATGCAGATTGTCCCTCTCCTGGGCCACAGCCTGGCTGGTCCCCATTCCTCTCTTGTGAGCTCATTTGTGCCTGGCCAGTCCCCAATCCTCTCTCCCCAGTGTTGAGTGTCTGAGCCTTTACGGCATTAGGCATGAGGGTGTGATGACCATTTGCATATTAGCTCTTTATTATATAGAATAGCCCACTGTTACCATGTCTGTGCATTCTGCTCTCTATAAACTGGATTCCTTACCTTTGCTGGCAGTTGCCTTTGTTTATGTTCTTCCTTTCCTTTGAAATGGCCTTGCTCAGTCATATCTATTAAGGTTTTTATTAACTTCTTGCTGATTGGTCACAAAATGTTTACATTTATGGGAATAATATAAAACTCATAATATACCTGTACAGTGAGGGTACAACTGTGTAAGCAGAATTCTAAAATGGTGCTCAAGATTTCTGCCTTTGTGGTATACATGCCCTGTAGAATCTCCTCTCCTAGAATTTGGGCAGGATCTAGAGGTGATGGGTGCCACTTGTTTGATTAAGTTACATTATTGACAAAGATGAAGGAAATTTGCCAATGTTATTAAAGTTCCTAGTCAGTTTGACTTTAAGTTAATTAAAAGGGAGATTGGTGGGCCTGATATCATCATGTGTGCTCTTTAAAAGAGGTCTGAGGCTTTTTCTGAGATCAGAGAGACTCTCCTGCTAGTCTTAGGAAGCAAAATGCTATTAGTTCTACAACTACAGGGCAATGAATTTTGATAACAACCACAAGAGCTTGGAGGAGTACCCTGCTCTTCAGACCACACAGCAGCCTTAGTTGACTCCTTGATTGCAACCTTGTGAGATCCAGCTTAGCTCTGTCCAGATTTCTTACCTACAGAAATGGTGACATAAATGGGTGCTGTTCAGGGTAATTTGTTACACAGCAATAGGAAGCTAATACAGACCTAATATATTGGTTAATGAGTGTCATCAGTTCATAATATTTAGGGTTTGTTACAGCCTAAGAAAACTCGAAATGCAATGAAATGTTACAGTACATAGTAACTTGGTAGACATTTACCAAAATTTGACTATTATTCTAAAAATGTACATGGTATTACTAAAATTCACTGCAAATTAAAAAAAACAAAACACAAAAAACAAATTTGAGCACTGGCTGGTGTGACTGGGTTGGTTGAGTATTGTCCCATGCACCAAAGGTCATTGGCTCAATTCCTGGCCTGGGCATGTGCCCAGGTTGTGGACTCCCTCCTGGGTTGTAGACCTGGTCTCCAGTGGAGGTGTATTTGGGAGGCAACTGATTAGTGTTTCTCTCTTACATTGATGTTTCTCTCTCTTTCCCCTTCTATCTTTCTCTCTTTCTAAAACTCAATAAAAACATTTTTTAAAAACCACAAATTTGATCAGCCATGCTAAGAGTATACTGAATTATCTTTCTTTTCTCTTTATAGAAAGTATTACACATGTATTGTCATATGAAGAGATAATTTAAAAGTATGGAGCCAAAAAACATAGAAACAAAAAATATTACAGAAACATGAAGGGAAATAAGCAATAAAATATTATGTAACTTTTTAGATTTTATGTTTGTTGTATTTGTTTTTCAAAATTTTACTTTATTTCTCATTCTGAATATTATTTTGTATACAATTTTTATTCATAGTTTTGTGTTCTTTTTTTTTTAATTCCCTACTTTATAAGTTTGCCTGCAAAACATAAATACTCCTCTGTACATAATCCTAATGCTTTAAATTTCAACTATAGGAGAGCAGAAAGAAGGTGGAGAATGTTCACGAAAATTGTGACTATCTCCTTCGCTCTCTATTTGGCTCATAGAGGGCATTATTGCCTAAATTGGAAATGGCTTTTCAGAATAAGCTCATAAAAAACTTCCCTACAACTTAAAGAGGTGTTTTGACTGCAGTTTTTAAGATAATGACATACAAAGAATTTCAGATGCCAGAGGCAGGCAGTTTTGTCAAGAGAGCATTTCTTCCTAACAGTCCCTACAATGTCTCTGAGAAGAAGAAATTTAAATCCCCCTTCATTCCCCCTCAATCTCAGAGCATCTGGTTTCAAGTCCCCTCAGTCATCAGACTTGCTTTTGTTTGTGGGGAAACTCTCAGGAGGAACTTGCTGCTTCTTCACTGCTGGGCCATGACCTTAGTGTTCACCTTGATGCTGGGAGTGCACCTGTTCCTGAGTGAGTAACATTCCATTTTACTTCCTTGTCCACAGATGGAACACTAGTTTGATTTGACTCCGAATAGAGACTTTATGTTTTAGCTGAGTTTACTGACATGGCACTGACGTTTCAGGAGGAACAGGAGCCCAGTCAGTGACCCAGCCTGATAGCCACATCACCGTCTCAGAAGGAGCCCCCCTGGAGCTGAGGTGCAAGTATTTTTCTTCTTTTTCACAGCTTCTCTTCTGGTACGTGCAATACCCCTACCAAGGACTCCAGATTCTCCTGAAGTACAATTCTGGAAACAGCCTTGTTTCAGGCATCAAAGGTTTTGAGGCTCAATTTGGGAAGAATAAAACCTTCCACCTGAGGAAATCCTCAGCTCATTTGAGCGACTCTGCTGAGCACTTCTGCGCTCTGAGTGACACCGTGACTGAGATTTTAGGGAGAGCTGAACACAAACCTCCTGAGACATTATAGCTTAAAAGATTCTGGGCGTCAA
This sequence comes from Corynorhinus townsendii, assembly GCA_026230045.1. Lineage (NCBI taxonomy): Eukaryota > Metazoa > Chordata > Mammalia > Chiroptera > Vespertilionidae > Corynorhinus > Corynorhinus townsendii. The sequence continues at coordinate 157,855,394 of JAPDVU010000001.1, read as the reverse complement.
TGTGGGTTATTTTCAGGTAGCTGGCATGGCATGCTTTGTGAAGACAAACAATACAGAGAATACAGAACCCTGGAAAGTGTTTAGTTCCTATGGAAACACTGATTTTTTCTTCTTTTTTTTTCTCTCCATCTTGCAAAGGCAAATCCTGTTTTCTGAACTGCAGAATTTTTAGCCTCTAGAATCAAGAATCTAGAGGGAATCATGCCATAGGATTTTCAATAAACTGGAGAAAGTTACTTATTCCCATGTCATTTGAGATAGTGATGGCTAAGATGGCTTCAGGCTTGCTACGTGAGTTGGTATAAGGCAAACTAGAGAATTGCTTTATAGTATTCATCTCATTTCTCAAGCAATCAGAAAACCCAAGGCAATTGCTTATTTCAAACAGTTTCATCTCCAGACTATGTTATTAGTAACCAGAGAGGTCTCTTTACTCAACAGACTTCAGCTCTTTGATTAAAGTGTTTGAAATTGGTGAACTTAATTAAGGATGTGTACAAGGTGACTTTTCAAAAACAATATAGTATGAAGGAAAAAGACCTTCTTTATCCAGTAGCCCCCAGTAGCAGGCATCCTAAATTAAACATAATATCATGTAGAATCCTGGGGTTGGGTGTCTATGAGTGGCTGACCCAACCTTTATTTATTAGACCTATCCAGGTTACTTGTCTCTTCTTTTTCTCCCTTCTAATTCAATTTATCTAATGTCCACTGAGTGTCTATAATAATTAGTGATTACTCAATCATGTTTACTTATTTTTCTACATAATTTCTCACAGTGCCTTAGTAAACATTTGCAATATTCTTGAACAGTTCATCTGATCTTAAATGTCTGTAGGTCACTTTCTTTTCTACTTCAGTGAAAATACAAGGTCCTTATTTTAATTGCTAGTACCTCCATATTTATCTACAGAGGATTATTATTATTTACTAGGGGCCCAGTGCATGAATTCGTGCACCTTGAAAGGAACTGTGGGCCACAAGGCTATGGTGGGCACAGGGGCGGGTCTTGGCCCATCCTCCACAACCCTGCCTGGCTCCTCCTGTCATGACCCCCTGGGTCTCCTGTCCTCTGACAGCCCCGCTCCTACTGCTGTTCCCATACTCTGACAGTACCGACTTTGCTTGCACCCTCTGATGGTGCAGAGCGATTGGGGTTGGTGCCAGCAGTGGGTGAAAGTGAGGCCTGCGCCATCAGTGGGTGCGAGCTTCGGCTGCTGCCCAGATCACCCCTCAGGAGCTGGGGGAGGTGGAGAAGCCCTCAGGGCAGTCAGGGCCGGCACCAGCAGCAGGTGTGAGCACCTCGTGGACTGCAGCACATGAAGAGTCAGATGCCTTGGCCAGGGTGTAGAGGTCTGTGCAGACACAGAGGTATCTAGCTTTGGAATGCGGGCCATTCCCTTCCACACATACACTCACTTTCCTGTGAACCTGACTGGCCCTTCTCCTTCACAAAAGATCCAAGTGAACCAACCTTCTGGCTTCTGGCAGACCCAACCTCTGGCTCCAGAGGCCCTGCCCTTCGAACTCCTAGTGGCTCTGCCATACTGAGGTCAGGGTTAAATCCAGTACAGACTGAGTCATGTGGCACTGGTTGGAGAATGACACTTACCAACTTCTTGGAAGACTGACAGGCACCTCTCCCTCAAGGGAGATCCACTAGCTCTTACCTTTCCATTCTGCCAGAGGCTCTTTCAGAAACTGAGCCTAACAGTCAACAGTTGGAGGCAGTCAGTGGTGGATCTCGGGGTTTCTTGGGACTGTTGTTGTCCTGTCCTGGGACTGATACTAAAAAAGGCTGGCCTTAGTGTGCTTGCTCCTTCCTGTGTGCACAGGCTTGCTCCTTCCTGTGTGCACACAAGCCCAGCAGAGGTAGCCATTAACTGTGGGGATTTCTTATAGCTCCAGACATGTTGCTGAGGGCACAGCACAGATAGCATCTGACATTGACCTGCACCAGAGTCCCTTCCAAGAGGCCCCAAACCAAAACACCCAGTGACTAGCTTTAGACAACATCAGAACAGTATTCAATAAGGTTCACAAATAACAAATCCAAAAGGAGGTCTTGGCAGGCATGAATCCTGCTGAGGTGAATTCCACTCAATGTGGTTAACTCCTATACAACAGCTTACACACCATGGTGGGGATTTAGCCTCTCACTCAGCCAGCCTGAGAGTTTATCTCATGCACAAATGGGCCAATAGTAATCAAGACTCAATTACAACAGGAGGGGCCACATAACAAATATAAGGGGTATTCTTAGAGTACCCAACCTGGTGATCAAGGGGACCACACAACTAGGTCCCACTATATGAGGGGACACGTACTGTATAAGGGGACTCCAAGAAGACTGTGAGTCATAGTAGATCTATTTAATACATAGAAACAAATACAAAGAGGCAGCCAAAACTGGGAGACAAGGAAATAGGCCCCAAATAAAAAAACAGGAGAACTCTCTAGAAAAAGAGCTAAATGAAGGCAAGTAATTTACCAGATATAGACTTCAAAGACGTGGTCATAAGAATGTTTAAGAAACATAGTGAGAACTATAACAGCATGAAAAAATATATAGAAAGAATAAAAAGGACCATTCAGAAATGAAGAATAAATATCTGACATCGAGAATACACTGGAAGGAATAAACAGCAGGTTGGATTAGGCAGAGGATCAAATCAGCAATTTCGAAGACAAGATAGATAAAAACACCCAATCAGAGCAGCAAGAAGAAGAAATAATTTAAAAGAATGAGGATAGTTTAAGGAACCTTGGGACAACAATATCTGAATCATAGAGGTACCAGAATAAGAAGAGACAGCAAAGATCTAGACCTTATTAGAAGAAATAATGACCCAAAACTTCCCTAACCGGATAAAGGAAAAAAACACACAAGTCCAGGAAGCACAGAGAGTCCCAAACAAGGTGAACCTCAAAAGTTCCACACCAAAATACATCATAATCACAATGACAAAGGTTAAAGACAAAGAGAGAATCTTAAAAGCTGCAGGAGAAAGACAGTTAATTATCTCCAAGGGAGCTCCCATAAGACTTTCAGCTCATTTCTCAACAGAAACATTTCAGGCCAGAAGGGATTGGCATGAAATATTCAAAGTGATGAAAAGCATGGACCTCAAACCAAGACTAGTTTACCCAGCAAGGCTATCACTTAAAATTGAAGAAGGTATAAAAAGCTCCCCCCAAAAAAAGAATTTGTTTCCACCAAACCAGTATTACAAGAAATGTTGAAGGGTCTGTTTGAAGAAGAAGAAGAAGAAAGAGGAGGAATAGAAGGTGGAGTAGGAGGTGGTGGAGGAGAAAGAGAGAAAGATAGTTAAAAGAATAAATGGCAATTGATACGTACCTATTAATGATCACTTTAAATGTAAATGGTTTAAATGCTCTAATAAAAAATATTGGTAGTTGAATGGATAAGAAAAGAAGATCCATGTATGTACTGTCCACAAGAGACCCACCTCAAAATGAAAGGTACACAGAGACTAAAAGTAAGGGGATAGAAAAAGATATTTCAGACAAATGGAAATGAAAAAAAAAAAAGCTGGGACACTAGTACTTATATCTGACAAAATAAATTTTAAAACAAAGGCTAGAGACAAAGAAAAACACTATATAATGATAAAGGAAACAATGCAACAAGAAGATAACCCTTGTATACTTATATGCATTCAACATAAGAGCACCTAAATATGCAAAGCAAATCTTGATGGACATAGAGAGAGTAATTGACATAGTAATGGACATAGAGAGAGTAATAATATGGTCATAATAGGGAATTTTAACACCCCACTGACATCAATGGATAGATCTTCCAGACAGAAATCAACAAGGAAATGGTGGCCTTAAATGACAGACGTGATTGGATGGATTTAATTGATATCTTAAGAGCGTTTCAACCAAACACAGTAGAATACATATTCTTTTCAAGCACACATGGAACATTTTCTAGGATAGACTACATGTTAAGACACAGAACAAGTCTCAATAAATTGAAGAATACTGAAATCATATCAAGCATCTTCTCTGACCATAATGGTATAAAACCAGAAATCAGTGAGAGAGAGAGAGAGAGAGAGAGAGAGAGAGAGAGAGAGAGAGAGAGAGAGAGAGAGAGAGAGAAACACATAAAGATATGGAGGCTAAATAAGATGTTTCTAAATAATGAATGAGTTAACAGTGAGATCAAGGAAGAAATAAAAAGATACCTTGAAACAAATGAAAATGAGAACACAACAACTCAAAATCTATGAGACACTGAAAATAGCCCCTAGAAGGAAATTCATAACATTACAGGACTATATCAAGGAACAAGAAAAATATCAAATAACAACCTAACTTTACAACTAAAGGAACTTGAAAAAGAACAACAAACAAGGCCCAAAGTGAGTAGAATAAAGAAAATAATAAAGATTGAAGAAGAAATAAACAAAACATAATACTAGAAATCCTAGCCACAGCAATCAGACAAGAAGAAGTTATAAAAGGCATTCAAATTGGAAAGGAATAGGTAAAACTGTTATTATTTGCCAATGACATGGTATTGTATATAGAGAAACCTAAAGATTCCACCAAAAATGAAAAGAACTGATAAATGAATTCAGTAAAGTAGCAGGATGTAAAATAAATATCTAGAAATCAGTTGCATTTTTATACACCAATAATGAAATATCAGAAAGGGAAGCTAAGAAAATGATCCCAATTGCTTCAAAAAATAACCTAGGAATAAATTTAGCCTAGGATGTAAAAGATCTGTACTTGAAAAATTGTAAGACACTGAAGAAAGAAATTGAAGAAGATACAAATAAATGGAAGCATATACTGTGTTCATGAATAGGAATAATTAACATCCTTAAAATGTCCATACTACCAAAAAAATCTATAGAGTCAATGCAATTCTTATCAAGATACCAATAGAGTATTTCACAGAACTATAACAAATATTTGAAAATTTAAATGGAACCACAAAAGACCCCAGATAGCCCGAACAATCTTGGGAAAGAAGAACAAAGTTCAGGAATCACACTTCCTAATATCAAACTATACTACAAAGCCATAGTAATCAAAACAGCAAGGTACTGGAATAAAAATAGACATATAGATCAATGGAACAGAATAGAGAACCCAGAAATAAGTCCACACATTTATAGTCAATTTATATTTCAGCTAAAAATAGTTTATTCAATAAATGGTATTGAGAACATTGGAAAGATACATGCAAAAAAAAAAAAAAGAAACTAGTCCACCTTCTTATACCATACACAAGAATAAACTAAAAATGGGTTAAATACTTAAATGTTAAACTTGAAATCATAAAAATCCTAGAAGAAAACATAGGCAGTAAAATCTCAGACATTTCTCGTAGCAATATTATTCCTGATATGTCTCCTTGGGCTAGAGAAACAAAATATAAACAAATTGGTCTACATCAAAAAGGTTTGCACAACGAAGGAAATTATCAACAAAATGAAAAGATAACCCACTGAATCAGAGAACATATCCATCAATGATACGTCTGATAAGGGGCTAATATCCAAACTTATGAAGAACTTATATAACTCAACACACACACACACACACACACACACACACACACACACACACACACTCCAATTAGGCAATGGGCAAAAGACCTGAATAGACACTTCTCCAAAGAGGACATACAGATGACCAATAGACATATGAAAGGATGACCAAAATCATTAATCATCAGATAAATGCAAATTAAAACCACAAGTTGTTATCACCTCACACCGTTCAGAATAGCTATCATTCGTGGATGTGGAGAAAAGGGAACACTCATATACTGTTGATGGGAATGCAGATTGGTATAGCCACTATGGAAAGTAGTATGGAGTTTCCTCAAAAAATTCAAAATGGCCCTGCCTTGTAACCCAGCAATTTCACTTCTGAAAATATATTTAAGGAATACCAAAACACTAATTCAAAAGAATATATGCACCCCTATGTTCATTGCAGCAGCATTATTACAATAGCCAAGAGTTGGAGGCAGCCCAAGGGCCCATTAGTATATGAGTGTATAAAAAAAACTATCGTCTATTTACATAATGGAATAATACCTAACCATAAAAAAGAAGAAATCTTACCTTTTGTGACAGCGTTGGCAAGCCAGTCAAATAAAGACAAGCTCCATGTGGTTTCACTTACAGAGTATATATTGGAATCTAATTAACAAAATAAACTAACAAAATGGAGACAGACTCATTGATATAGAAAACAGACTGACAGCTGTCAGAGGGAAGGGCTTGGGGGCTGGATGAGAAAGGGTAAAGTGATTAAGCAAAAAAAAAAAAAAAGACTCCTCTCTTGAAGGTCCCCCTCAGGGCCCCTGGCAGCAAGCTGCAGAGATAGAAGGGAGGCAACAGGCTCTGTCCCCTCCTAAGAGCTGGTGCCACCTCAAGCCTTGATCTATTCCTGCAAGTCCCACCTGCACCTTGTGTGGTACATTCACACAATGGAACACCATGCACCTATAAAAAAGAAGGATCTCTTAGTTTTTGGGACAGCATGGGTGGAGCTGGAGAATATTATGTTAAGCAAAATAAGGCAGTTATAGAAAGACAGATATCACATGATCTCACTTATATGTGGAGTCAAAGAACAAAATAAACTTATAAGCAAAATAGATACAGAGACATAGAAGCATGGAACAGACTGACGAATCTCAGAAGGAAGGTGGATGTGAGGGAACTGTAGGGAGAGAGATTAACTGGAGAATTTATATGCGTATATGCATAGCCCATGGACACAGACAATAGTGTAGTGAGGGCCTGGGAGGGGCGGATGAGAGATGGAGGGATCAATGGGGACAAAAAAGGGGGGTAATACTTTCAACAATAAAGATAAATTAAAAATAAATAAGTAAGTAAATTGGTGAACAAGATAGGCCTACATACATGAAAGCTTGAAACTGACAGATCTCAGAGGGAAGGAGGGTGGGAAGGGATTAACCAAAGAACTTATAAGCATATATGCATATCCCATGGACAAAGACAATAAACAGGTGAAGGCCTGGGGTGAGTGGAATGGGCTGGGGGGTGGGAGACATCTGTAATACTCTCAACAATAAAATAAAAATTTTAAAAAGTCTCCTGGACACAGACAACAGCATGGTGATTGCCAGAAGGAAGGTTAAAGGGAGGATGAATGATGATGAAAGATTTGACTTTTGGTGGTAAACACACAATACAACCTACAGATGACGTATTTTAGAGTTGTATACCTGAAACCTATATAAATTTATTAACCAATGTCACTCCAACAAATTCAGTAAAAATAAATTTGAAAAAGAAATACAAGTAATATTGTTTATTACTGAAAACTGTTCCATAATAATGAGCAACTATTGAGAATACTTTGCTGATTCAGGAGGACCTTTCAGAACCACACATGAGCACATAACAGAAGCCAGGAAACGGATGCTCAGCATTTCTGTGAAACAATATTTTATTATACAGGAGTCTATTGCATCCATGACATCTGAGAGGAAAGATTGGCCTAGTTAATTAATTTTTGTTCTCATCCTTCAAATCCCCCCAAATTCCAAATCAGAATCTGCCTTGTATGTCAGTAGCAGCACAACCCACAAAATGTTTTGATATTCAAATGCAGTTTCAAGGACATATGCTAAGGTAGTGAATGAGCATTTTCCTTGAGTCTGCGTGGTATTGGTTGTTTAAGGTTATATACACTGTGCCCACATTCAAGTGTTCTTTCATACATTTATTTTGTTTGTTCGTGTGTGTTTGTTTTTAGTGGCCCTGTCAATATACTTGCTCATGTTCTCTGTTCCTTGTTTCAAAATAAAGGTCCACCTTTCAAAGATCACTCATCTTTGCTTTTGTTATTTTCCTTTCTTGTCACTGCCATTAGAAGACTTACAGTATCACATCTTCCAATGAACTGTCGTCTCCTGTAATATTGGCTTGAAGTAATTGCTACTGTCTTGTGTTCATGTTGTATTTATCACATGCTTTTATTGAGGTGTTCTTTAGGCCTTTATTACATTTATAGAGATGTCTGTCTCCCCAAATGTATTACAAGTTCTCTGAAGGAAGATATAGTATCTAATTTATTCTTGTATTTTCCCATGTCTAGAACACTTAAAATATTGGCTAAACTAGATTGAATCACATTGGAGAGCTCATTTTTTATAAGTTTACAGGGAAGAATTAAATAAAGTGTTTTCATATAGTGAAACAGAAAATTACATTATACAAAATCATTTATTTTCACGTAAAGGCACTGTGGGGACTCATGGTCCTATTTATGGTGCTCTCTGTCCTTGTGGACACTCTGGAGCTTCAAGTCAATCCACAAGTACAGCCCTAGAAAGGAAGGCGGGGCTGAGCCACCTCTATCTGCTGAGTGGCAAGTGCTCCGTTCTCAAGGTTTTAGCCCACTAGGAGGCACTGTAGGCTTTTCTTAAACCACACTGAGAGGAACCTAGCTAGTGAATGCTTTTTGAAAGATATGAGAAATTCTCTGACTGTGCAATGGGGATTAGTGATAGTAAATAGGGAAAAATAATTGTATGAGAAAAACACAAATTTTTTATCAGCATATAAGAAACATGCCTTTTTTTGCGGAGCATGCCTTTCAATTAATAGCTTTGCCTATTCCTTGATTCAAGTACTAGAAGTTGATAGCTATAATTCACATATATATATTTACATTGTTATTGTTATCTTTATCTATGTCATTATCTAAATCTGTATTTACAAGAAAAAACTCCTACATCAAACAGAGAGTCATATAAAGCAAAAGGGAAGATGGAGAATTCCAAGGTATATAGATATTGGATTTTAAAAATTTCTATTGCCTATGATTTTTAAATATTCCCACTTCCAAATTATTTCTAAACCATTGAATGCCATCTTTTCTTTAATATTCTTTGTCTCTTTCCTGTCCCTAGAAAGAAAAAAAAAACAGGAAAGAGAGAGAAGGTAAGGGTGAATGGGAGAATATGAAAGTAGAAATGTAATGAGAAGGGAAAGTGGGAGGAAAAGAGGAAGGCTGAGGAATGAGAAAGAAAAAAAAGATTAACTGAACTGTAAGCATGAACCACAGGAAGTTTTTACAGATAAGAATTAGAAAACAAAGCAAGCAGCAGCAAGGATAATGTCTGAATATATTCTATTTTTCCCCTCACCATTTACAGTCTCGGTTCATTTTTTATAACAATATTTGCCACAAGTCTTGGTTATTCCAGGAGAGACCCATCCATATGTCACATATTCCAATAATAGGAATTCATTAAGTAGACAATACATAAATTTATATTCTTATTACTTTGTATGGCTGCAATGACTGTCATATAATTAATTTGTAGGTTAGTAAAGATCCTTTTGTCAGGACAGGAGCCTGTTACTTTGATTTAAAATGTGGATGTTCTTTTTATGATCCTTACCAGGCTTTAATTAGCATAGATATGGGAGGAGGCCTCTCCCTTTCCTGCTCACACTCTTTATTATATCCAGAATTATCAGAAAATGTCCCACCAGTAATAGAACAGTGGCCTTTCTTTTTCCCTCTCACTCTACAACTCTCCAGCCCATTCTCAGTGGGGGTGAGGCTGGAGGGCGGGTCCTGCTGTCACTGACTGAGCAGGGTTTGTTGAGGGCGTCTGATTGGTTGCAGGAGCAGGAACAGTTCAAGAACCAAGTCATGCCACTCATCCTCCCAGAGTACAGTTAAATCTATCTTAGGGTGAAAATGTCTCGAGCAACAAGGCAAAGCGTCCTGAAGAGGCCGTTGGGCACTGTGCTGGGGCTTTTGTTCACCCATGTTTACTGTGAGTTGGGGGTGACCCAGATGGGAGTCCAAAAGGAGTATTGTCGAGGGAGGGAGGAAAAGTTGTTCATCAGTCTTGCAGACTTTCTATCCTTCTCATGACGAATGGGGACATATCCCAGGTTTTGTGGGTGTTACAGTGACCATCACCTGTGACTGTGTCTTTGTTTCTCATCAGGTGTGAGAGGGGTGCAGGTGGAGCAGAATCCCCCAGCCTTGATTCTCCAGGAAGGAGCCAGTTCCACACTGTGGTGCAATTTTTCCACCTCTGTGAACAACGTGCAGTGGTTTCGCCAAAATCCTGGAGGCCGCCTCATCAGCCTGTTTTACATTCCTTCAGGGACAAAGTGGAATGGAAACTTAAAAGCTACGACAGACCCTAAAGAACGCCACAGTTCATTGTATGTTTCCTCTTCCCAGACCACAAACTCAGCCATTTACTTCTGTGCTGTGGAGCCACAGTGCTTTGCAGGCACCTGCAGCCTGAACACAAACTCTCAGCTGGGCTCAGCTCCTCCTCCAACCACACTCACCTCGCAAGATCACCACACAACATTTGCACAGCTCAATATTCCAAACCCACCCTGGTAGCGTTTTAACCACAGATAGTTTTTGCTCTTCAAGTTTGGGATTTTGGTCTTTATCTTCCCTTCTTAATCTACACCTCTTTATGCACTATAAACCTCTAACTTGGAACCAGTAGAGAAGCTGATAAGAGGACAGAATTAAAATAAATATTTAAGCCACAGTATACTTGACTTCCAAAAGAGTAAAAAGCAAAAGGAATAAGAAGAAAAGAAAAATTACTCCAATAAAGATGTTGTTACAAAATGATCCAGCTCAGGGGGTGTCTTAAGAATGTTTCAGGTCAGCGTCACCACAGTGTGTCCCAAGACAATTGCAAATACTTATATCTCATCCTACTAGCGCAGCAAAACAAGCAACATAATTTTTGCTAATTGATCAGATATTGATAAATCTGTGGAGAAAAACTTTAAGATGTATATTTCATTCATCTAAGTTCCAGTCATGTTCTTGAGGCTTGCTTGTCCTATCGTTAATCCTGGAGAGTGTTTCCTCCATAAAAGAAAAAGCTTGTGCACTCTGTTCTTCAGGGTGGATGTCTGTTAGGTCTACTTGGTTTATAGTTTTGTTCAAGTTTTCTTTTTCTTAGTTGATATTCTGGCTAGTTTTTCTATTATTGAAAGTGAGATATTTAACTCTCAAACTATTATTGTTGAAAACCTATTTGTTCCTTCCATTCTGTCCAGTTTTGCTTCATGTATTTTGGTGTCTCTTGTTAAGTACTTATATGTTTACTAGAGGCCCAGTGCACAAAATTCATGCATGGGAAGGGTGTCCCTCAGCCTGGCCTGCACCCTCTCCAATCTGGGATCCATCGGACATCCTTCTCACAATCCAGAACTGCTAGCTCTTAACTGCTTGCCTGCCTTCCTGCCTGATTGTCCCTAACCACTTCTGCCTGCCAGCCTGATCGCCCCCTAATTGTTCCCTTGCCAACCTGATTGACACCTAATTGCTCCCCTGCTGGACCAATTGCCCCCAACTGCCCTCTCCTGCCAGCACGATGGCCCCCCACTGCCCTCCCCTGCTGGTCTGATCACCCCCAACCACCCTTCCCTGCCAGCCTGATTGCCCCCAACTGCTCTCCCCTGCCGGCCAACTTGTGGTGGCCATCTTTTGGTGGCCATCTTGTGGCAGCTATTTTGTGATGACGTGAGAGTGTCATGCAAGGGTGCAAGGTCCACCTAGGGTTTTATTAGTATAGATAATATCTTCCTGAATCATTGGCCCTTTTATCATTATAAAATACTAGAGGCCCAGTGCATGAATTTGTGTATAGGTGGGTGCCGGGGGTCTTGATCCAGCATCTATAAGGGTTCAGGACTCTGGAGAAGCGCTATGTGTAAATTAATCAAGAGTCCAGAGATGAAACATAATTTTGGAAGTCATTATGAGGGGCCAGAGAAGACTTAGCTAAAGGAACGTAGTTCTCCCTTGTCTCAGGACCCCTTGCTTTTTATTAACACAAATTATCCTAAGGCATAATAGATATACACATCAAAGGCAAGGGTTTAGTACACAGAATCCATTGTCAGATTGAGAAGAAATTCCCTATGGCTGTTCAGGTGTTTGGCCAGTAGGAGGGTTGAAATGCCCTTAGCTGTCTGGCAGCAAGCAATCATCTATGCATCCCTTTCAGGTTTGGGGAAATGCCCTCAGCCATTCCTGATTCAGCCCTGCTGACATGCTGGAATTGGCTTCCAGCAGTGGGATCCGGCCAGCCTGGCCCCAATTGGGGCAAATCAGGACTGGGCCTGTAGGGAGGAGGAGATGGCGGGAGGTTGGCTGGCCCGCCCACCCAACTGGGGCCCAATCAGGGCCGGGCCAGCTGAGGAGAGGGGCCGTGGACGATTGGCTGATGGGCCCCGCCTCCGATTGGTTTTGGGGGGCTGATTGGGGGCCATTGGCCTGGGGGAGGGGCCATGGGTGGTTGGCCAGCTGGCCCTGCCTCTGATTGGGGTGGGGGTCGATCTGGGGTAGAGCCAGGTAAAGGGAGGGGCTGCAGGAGGTTGGCCAGCCAGCCCTGCTCCCTATTGGGGTGGGGGGCCCATTGGGGGTGGGACCAGCCAAGGGGAGGGGCTTCAGGCCGATCAGAGTGGTGCGGGCCCATTGGGGATGGGGCTGGTTGGGGGGAGGGGCTTCAGGCCTATCATGGTGGGGCAGACCATCAGGGGCAGGGCTGGCTGGGGGGAAGGGCGGGGGTGGGCATTTGGCTGGCCGGCCCCATCCTTGATTGGAAGAGTCTGATCAGGGGCAGACTGGGTGGGGGCAAGGGAGGGGCCACGGGAGATTGGCTGGCAGGCCCCACCCCCTGATCAGGCCTGTTCACTGGCCACAGTGGGCATCATTGCAACTGGTTGTTGGTCACTCCAGTTGTCATGGTCACTGGCTTGCTATATATATATATTCTTCTTTACCTCTAGTAAACATTTTTTGGTTGAGTTTACCTTGTCTAATAATAGTATTGCAACTCCAACTCTCTTTCATTTGCTGTGTGCATACCTTTTCCCATCCTTTTTAAAAAATATATATTTCTTTATTGATTTCAGAGAGGAAGGGAGAAGGAGATAGAAACATCAATGATGAGAGAGAATCATTGATCGGCTGCCTCCTGCATGCCCCCTACTGGAGATCAAGCCCACAACCCAGGCATGTGCCCTTAGCCGGAATCGAACCTGGGACCCTTCAGTTCACAGGCTGACACTCTATCCACTGAGCCAAGCCGGCTAAGGCCCATCCTTTTAATTTTAACCTAATTTTATCTTTGAATTGAAAGTATGTCTCCCAGATATAGTATACTAGAGGCCCTGTGTATGAAATTTGTGTGTGGGAAGGGGGGTCCCTCAGCCTGGCCTGCACCCACTCACAATCTGGGACCCCTTGGGGGATGTCCAACTGCCAGTTTAGGTCCGATCCCACAGGGCATCCCTCTCGAAATCTGGGAAACCCTGGCTCCTAACCATTTGTTGCATGCCTGCCTGCTTGATCACCCCTAACCACTCATCTCCCCTAACTGCTTCTGCCTGCATGCCTGATTTCCCGTAACCGACTCTCTCTGCCTGCCTCCCTGATCATCCCTAACAACTCTGCTTGCCTGCTTGATTGCCCCTAACTGCACTTACCTGCCTGTCTGATAGCCCCTAACCACCCCTGCCTGCCTACCTGATCACCCCTAATTGCCTTTACCTGCCTGCCTGATGCCCCTAACTACTCCCCTGCCTGCCTGATGGCCCTAACCACCTCTGCCTCTGCCCTGCCACAGTGGCTTTGTCCAGAAGGACGTCTAGAAGGATATCCAGAATGACGTCAGAAGGTCATTGAGCTGTCCAGTCTAAGTAGCATATTACGCTTTTATTATTTTATAAAAGCATAATATGGTCATCCATTCAACCAATCAAAATGTAATATGCTAATGATATGCTAAGGACACTCAACCGCTCACTATGATGTGCACTGACCATCAGGGGGCTGACGGTCTGATCGGTAGGTTAGTTTGCTATTGGGGTCCAGCCAATTGGGTCTGAGTGAGATGGGCTGGACCCACCCTGGAGCCCTCCCACGGTTTCACCCCATCCCTGATCATGCACCGGTGGGGTTCCTTGGCCTGGCCTGCACCCTCTTGCAATCCGGGACCTCTCAGGGGATGTTGGAGAGTTGGTTTCAGCCTAATCCCACAGGCCAGGCCAAGGGACCCACTGGTGCACAAATTCATGCACCGGGCCTCTAGTTACAGATAATTGTACCATTTTTAACCAGTTTAATCATCTTTGTTTTTTTATTCAATTATTTGGTCCATTCACATTTAATGTTAATATTGTTATGGTTGGATTTGTCTGTCTTTGTAATTTTGTTTTCTACATGTCCCATCTCCTTTTTATTCATCTGTTCTTCATTTACTGTTTTCTTTAGCATAAAGTGAATATTTTCCAGTGTAATGATTTAATTCATTTCATTATTTTTTTACTATATTTTTCAGTTATTTTCTTAGTTGTTACTTTAGGGCTTCTGATATGTATCTTAACTTTGTGGACGAATAAGGGGCCACATACTAAACCTGACAAGCTCAGGGAAGGCCTGCATGGCAGACCTTGTAAATTCAGAGGCCAAAAGTAACCACATATGATGGTCTGAAATGAAAATTTCCTAACTAAAAGCAGTTCATGGTGGGTAGTCATGTCCTAGGCTGGTATCTTCCTTGACAATCTTTACCTTAACTGACCCTGTCTAGTCTTTGTGCATCTAAAATAACACATCTTTGGAATGTTATAGTAATTTCTTTTTTTCCAGACCCTTCAGGGCACAATCATTGCACCGGAGCAGAGATCACAGAACCCTTCACTGTTATTGTTAATGCGTTAATTGTTAATTGTTAACTATCCTATGCCCACCAATGTGAAAGAAGTATGTGTCCATCAGGTTTACTTTTTATCCAGTCCCAGAGATTTCCCTTCTCTGCTTTCTATCACCAGTTAATTTTATTTATCTCCCTTATGTCTTCCCCTTTGATTCAGATGTATAAAGTGGTAAAACTGCTATCTTCTAGAGCATTTTCTCAGTCCTTGAGATTTTGCTTCCTGGCAATTGTTGTCAATTGGTTCAAAAAAACTTACAAAAATTCTCTACAGGTTTGGACATTTCTTAAGTTAACAACTTGCTGAGTGTTCCTGGTATCAGGGTTCTTGGGAACTCTTGAGATGGAAATAAAGTTCACAACAAATATAGTAGTCAGGCAAGAAGCTCTTTGTGCATACCAAGGAGTTAGTCCTGAGGGAAAGGAAAAATAGACTGCTACCAGAACAAAGGCTGGGAACAGTTTTAAAGAAGTTGAGGTGGGAAAGATGACATTTAAGTGTGATGTTTTTGCACAGTGAACTGCATGATTTTTCCTGTGTGGCGTGAGCATGTTAAATTTCCACCCAGGGGTGTGTTTCTTAGAATATGAATGAGGGAGGGTCATTGAAAGGGCTGTCTTTGTTGTGACTGCCCACGTGTAGAGAAGGGAACAATTTTAAGCCTACCTAACTAAATCTTACAGAGAGCAGTGTCCTTCAGTCTAGCTGCTAATTGGCTGTAAGGAGAAGGGAAGGTATTAGGACAATTAATGGGCTCTTTGGCTTGCTGCCAGCTAGGCCAGGAAGTGGCCTGCCTATGGCATTTGTATCTACTTTAGGATGTGTTAACTTAATTGCTTTGAGATACTGAAAAGTTACTCCTGTATAGTTCTAGTGCCTCTTCCTCCTTTTTATGCTATAATTCTTATTCATGTTGCATCTGTATATGTTACAAATCACTGATTAATTGTTATAATTATTACTTTATAACTTTGTAATTTCTTGTCTTTTAAAAAGATGAGAGAAAAAAATGAAAGCAGCTATGTATTTATGGGTTTTGTTATATTAACCTTCTTATTTACCACTAGAGGCCCGGTGCACAAAATTGGTGAATTTGCGGTGGGGCGGGGAGGGCGGGGAGGAGGCTCAGCCCTGCCTGCACCCTTTTTCAGTCCGGGGAGCGGGCCTAAGCTGGCAGTTGGACATCCTTAGTGCTACTGTGGAGGCGGGAGAGGCTCCCGCCACTGCCACTGCACTCGCCAGCCATGAGCCCAGCTTGTGGCTGAGTGGCACTCCCCCTGGTTCATAGGTCAACACTCAACCATTAAGTCATGCCCATCAGGCTGCGCTGTATTTTTTAAGTATCTAAATAATTACCTCTTATGGTGTGTGTCGGGGGGGGGGGGGCAAGGGGAAGGGGGGAATCATTTGCTTTCAACCAGAAGAACTTCCTTTATTATTTCTTGTAAGGCAGATCTGAGAGCAATGGATTCTCTCAGTTTGTATTTACCTGCAAATACAGGTCTTTTATTTTCTTAGTTTTTCAGATATTTTTGTCAAATATAGAATTTTTTTTTATTGATGGTATTTTTTTTCTTTCTCTTTTTACTTTGAATGTATCACTTTTTTGGTTGTTGAGAATTCAGTTTTTAGTTTTATTAGAGTTACCTTGTATGTAAAGATTTTTCCCTTTTTGCTTTCAAGATTTCCTGTTTATCTTTCAACATTTTTAGTATGTATCTGAGTGTGGATCTCTTTAAATTTACCCTACATGAGCAGATTGTTTTCTGTTAAATTGGGGTGGTTCTCAGACATTATTTCTTGAAATATTTTTTTTCTGCTACTTTCCTCTCCTTCTGGCACTATCATTATGCATATGTGGTGCTCTTAATAACGTTCCATATTTCTCTAAGTCTGTGTTCATTTTTCTTCATTCTTTTTTTCTTGCTGTTTTTTAGATGGTATAATCTCTCTATATATACATTCAAATTTACTGATATCTTGCAAGCTCAAATTTGCTATTGAGAACCTTTAGTGAACATTTCATTTTGGTTATTACATTTTCCAACTCCAGAATTTCTAGTTTTTTCCTTTTGAAAAACAATTTCTACCTCTTTATAGATATTCTCTTTTGAATGAGATTAGGTCAACATACCTTCTTTAAGCATACTTTCCTTTAGTTTTAAAAACCATATTTAAAGCACTTTAAAATCTTTATCTGCTAAGTCCAACATCTGAATCCTTTCAATAACATTTTCTATTGTCCATTTTTTTCCTGTGTAAGGTTGCACTTTCTTATTTCTTTTCATGTCTCATAATTTTATTGAAAACTGGGCATTTTAGATAATAAGTTATGTATAGTTTCCTATGACACTGTTATGGGTAGACTTATGCTCCTCAACCCCAATTTATATGCTGAAGTCCTAACCCCCAGTATCTCAGAATGTGACCTTATCTGGAAATAGGTCACAAATGTATCTAGTTGATTTAGGATTGGGTCGTTAGGATGGGCCCTAATCCAATATGACTGATATCCTTACAAAGAGAGAACATTGGGACACAGAGACAGATACACGGGGAGAACACCACACGAAGATGAAGGCATAGGTTGAAGTGATGCTTCTACAAGCCAGAGAACACAGAAGATTGCCACCAGACTGCTGCAGATGGAAATGAGGCCCTTTCACAGAGTCACAAGAGAAGCATCCCAGGGACCCACATATGGGAATTTATTGAAGTTGAAGTAAACACAAAGGGCTGCCCCGGTTCAGCTTCGACGTCTCATCTTCATTCATCCTGCTGTGAGAAAAAAGTTCAGCCTTGTCTTCATCAGGCCCAGAAATAGGGCCAGTGTCCATACGTTCTGCACCATTGGTTCAGCCTGTGTATGTATCCCCATCCGGCTAGCTAAGCTTCTGTTCCCAGCTGTGTTCTGACTGGCACTATGCCCACACTCACATTTAGAGCCACAGGGCTGTTTAGAGAGAGAACTGTCCAATGAAGGGGGAAAGCAGGTGTTAGTAAGTGAGAGAGAGAGAGAGAGAGAGAGAGAGAGAGAGAGAGAGAGAGAGAGAGACAGAGGACATCTTTGTTAAACAGGTTATATGATCTCGGGCTTGGGAATGACTAGGCACCCTTTCAGACTAACCAATCCATTTCCCAATCCTTCTCTGGCTGGTGGTGTTGGACTCACCCCTTAACCAAACCGTTTCCTCGACCTTTTGGGGTTCTGTGTCCCTTATCCAATTTGATCCTTTCCCCAAGCTAGACACGCCCCCTACGACCCATGCCTCAAAGTAGAAGCACCTCCCCTGTGTCATCTTGGCTTCTACTGGGCATATGCCCAGCATAGGGATTTCCCCTTTATTGTTTTATCCCCCAACCCCTACCCTCCTCTCCCTGGTAATGTGAGAAGCTTGTGAAGCTGTAGCTTCCTAGTGAAGCAGACCCAAAATTAGATTCAGCTTTCCAGTTTATTAGCCTTCTTAAGGTCTGATTCCTTTTGCTCTCCTTCCTTATTACTATATAGCTATTGAAAGGTAGTTTTAGAGATAAAGTAGACAGGTTTAGGGAGTTTTAGGAATGAGGATGGTCCATGGGGAGGAATACATAGATGGAGACTTGAAGACACCAGGGTGTTTATCTTACTTGTACAGAGAAAGGACAGAGAAATGCTACAGGATGATAGAAACATTTCTGGCCTAAGCAATTAAAACAGCCACAAACCAAGGACAGACAGGGGTATTTCTGGCCTGAGCAATTAAAACAGCCATAAACCAAGGTCAGGAGTATCTTTGGCCTGAGCAATTAAAGTGACCATAAGTTAGACCCAAAGTAGCCCTGACCTGAGTAGCTGAGAGAGTTCTAAGATAAGGCTTTCTCTGCCAGCACAACTGGGAGAAGACCATAGGATAAATCAAAAGTGACTCCAACCTAAACAGATGACCAAAAGAGGAAAAGTGCAGATGTGGGGATCGTGGGAGCTGATGACAGGGCTAAGGTCCCACAGTAGAAAGAGAGGGTCTCCAGCCTATTTAATGCCTCCAGACAAAGAAGGCAGTGGTCACTCTTCTTGGGGGCCCCTCTGTCCACCAAGAGAGACAGAGTTTTAGACTTAGAATTTAGAATTAGGATTTTAGAGGTAGTATTTGCTTGCAATAAAGTTTCTGTATTTTTCACCTATCACCTTTTGTCTATGGCTTCATTCTTTGAATCCATCTGGACAAGAACCCAGGAAAGAAATCACCCTGCTCAATAAAACAACCCAAGTCACTATCTAAGCTAACAAATCCAACAGAAGCGGAGGAAGAGAAATGGAACGGATTCTTTCTCACAGGCCTCAGAAGGAACCAACTTTGCTGACACCTTGATCTTCCAGCAGTAAGAAGTGTGAGACAATAAATTTATCTTATTAAAGCCTCCTGATTTATGATACTTTCTTATAGCAAATACTAAGTGTACCGGTTAATAATGCAGATTTTTTTCAATAGATGGAGTTACATATATGTTGATATACTATATGCGATTTGATATGATGCTATTTTGTTGAATTGACAATAAGCTTCAAAAGGTCATATGTCAAATTTGCTGAAGATGTTCACATCATAGATATTTTTACACTTAGAAAAGAATATATACATATATATTTTATAATACTCATTGTAATTGCTTCTTTGACCTATGGTTTATTTTAATAGTGCTTAAATTCCAAATATTTGGGAGTTTTTAAGAAATCTTTCCGCAATTGATTTTCTAAATTGATTTTCTAAATCAATTCCATTTTGGTCAAAGAATAAATGCTGTATAATTTCGGTCATTTAAAATATATTAAGACTTGTAAATGACCAAACAGATTTTTTATGTGTGTGTGAATATTTCGTCTACCTGACAGGGTTTGTCTGGAGTCTCGCTGCAGGTTTCAGTACAGGCTGCAGGTGCCTGGAGAGCACTGTGCACTGCACAGAGGTAGAAGGCTGAGTCTCCAGGCTCGGAGGCCATGATGTGCAATGAGAAGTGTTTGGTATTTTTGCTGAACAAAACTGTGAATCTTCCATCTTCTTTTTTATTGTCAAATGAACGTATGGCTTTTAATAATTCAGGGCCTATACCAGGGTATTGCCGGTACCATGGGAAGTAGTCAAATGCACTGTTCTCATAAGTACAGTTCATAATTGAAATCTCTCCTTCCTAGAGTAACAAAGATTGAGGGCTCTGTTTCACCTGCTGCTGGTCACGTTTTTCCTTCTGTTGGCCACTCACCCCTGCTTGTAATAGAGCTTCTGTGAAACAATGCTGGGGGAGATGAAAAATGTTGACAGTCAGCCCCTCCCAGGAAGATACTGTAGCCTATACTGGGAGCTGTGGGGAAAGGGAGCCCTATGCTCTGGGCTGCCCCACCCAGAGTAGGGCTTCCATCATGCTGAGGTGGGCTGGGGAGTTATGGTTCCAATGCAGCAGACTCTTTCTATCCCTTTGGAGATTTAGATTCAGATTTTTCTGAATGAATATTTCTCTGTATAGCCTTTTAAATTTGCTGTACACAATGTTCAGTCTTAGGACAATGTTTGGAGACTTTAATTTTTAAAAAATGATTTTAACAGTTATGACTTCTTTTTAATTTTGAAGCTTGGTAGATAGATAGATAGATAGATAGATAGATAGATAGATAGATATAGATTAATCAATCAAGATATATATATTATACATTGTCTTTTTACATAACAGAAATTCTATTGACATTATATATTTATTTAATTCTTTATTGTTTAAAGTATTACATACAGTATTACATATGTCTCCTTTTCCCCCCATTGACCTCTCCCTGGCCACCCCCACCCCCAGCACATGCCCTTATCCACCCTAGTGTCTGTCCACTGGTGATGCTTATATGCATGCATACAAGTCCTTTGGTTGATCTCTTACTCCCCACCTCCACCCTCCCCTGCCTTCCCACTGAAGTTTGGCAGTCTATTTTGATGCTTCTCTGTCTCTGTACCTTATTTTTGTTCATCAGTTTATTTTGTTCATTATATTCCACAAATGAGTAAGATCATGTGATATTAATCTTTCTCCAACTGGCTTATTTCACTTAGCATAATGCTCTCCAGTTCCATCCTTGTTGTTGCAAATGGTAAAAGTTCCTTCCTTTTTATAGTGGCGTAGTATTCCATTGGGTAGATGTACCACAGTTTTCTAGTCTACTTATCTGCTGAAGGGCACTTAGGCTGTTTCCAAATCTTAGCTATGGTAAATTGTGCTGCTATGAACATAGGGGTGCATATGTCCTTTCTGACTGGTGTTTCTAGTTTCTTGGGATATAGTCCTAGAAGTGGGATTACTGGGTCAAAGGGGAGTTCCATTTTTAGTTTTTTGAGAAACTCCATACTGTTTCCACGGTGGCTACACCAGTCTGCATTCCCACCAGCAGTGCACGAGGGTTCCTTTTTCTCCGCATCCTCGCCAGCACTTGTCGTTTGTTGATTTGTTGATGATAGCCATTCTGATAGGTGTGAGATGGTACCTCATGGTTGTTTTGATTTGCATCTCTCAGTTGATTAGTGACTTTGATCTTGTTTTCATATGTCTCTTGGCCTTCTGTATGTTCACTTTTGAAAAGTGTTTATTTAGGTCCTTTGCCCATTTTTTGATTGGAATGTTTATCTTCTTTTTGTTAAGATGTATGAGTTCCCTGTAAATGTTGGAGATTAGGCGCTTTTCTGATATAACATTGACAAATATGTTCTTCGATGCAGTGGGCTTTCTTGTTGTTTTGTTGATGGTTTCTTTCGCTGTGCAAAAGCTTTTTATTTGATGTAGTCCCATTTGTTTAGTTATGATTGTTTTGATGGAGAGAGTATCCATGGCTACTGTGATTCTGGAGCCTCCTGTTCCAGTTATTAGCATACAGAATAGGCCTAGAGAGAGATAACCAAAAGGTCAGCTTTTCTTTGAAATGCATTGACTTTCTTCATTGAGAAATTAAGTCGTCATCTTGTCCTTAGCCCAACCCTGCCACAAATGTAATTAACCAAATATCATGTCTCACCATCATAAAACCATTCTGTAGCTTTTAGAATATTAATGATAAAAAAAGGAATGCCTTGTTTTTTTCTTAAATCAAACACTAGTTGTGCTGAGACGTTTTATTCAACATAAATGAAGATTAAGGCTCATCTCTTCAAAGCTTTTAACTCTTTAACAGAAAACTTTATTAGTGTTGAGTTTTACAATGTCTAACATGTATAACATGTATATTGAACACATCATAATTATGAAAACTACTGTTATTTTTTACCAATGAAAATAATGAACAAACTACTTAAATACCCACCATTTTAGGACCTATTAACCAGTGGCAGGCCTTGAGATGAGGATTTATGCACCTGAATCAGGAATGGGAAAAGGCTAAAAAAGGGCCTGATTTCAGATGATGTTCCTGACAGTCTGATATTGTGGGAAGTTCTAGAGCAGTGGTTCTCAACCTTCCTAATGCCGTGGCCCTTTAATACAGTTCCTCATGTTGTGGTGACCCCCAACCATAAAATTATGTTTGTTGCTACTTCATAACTGTAATTTTGCTACTGTTATGAATCATAATGTAAATGTCTGTGTTTTCCGATGGTCTTAGGCGACCCTGCTAGCGGTTGTCAACCTATAGAGCCTAAGACCATCGGAAAACACAGATATTTACATTATGATTCATAACAGTAGCAAAATTACAGTTATGAAGTAGCAACAAACATAATTTTATGGTTGGGGGTCACCACAACATGAGGAACTGTATTAAAGGGTCGCTGCATTAAGAAGGTTGGGAACCACTGCTCTAGAGAGCATAAATCCTATTACAGTTTGTCTCATCCTTTGGCAGCTGTCAGTGCATATCTCCTATGGGATATTTGAACTTGAGCAACATTTTTTACTGTTTTTCTTTTACACTCACAACAAACCTAACATCAAGGATGTCTGTCTTTGTCTGAAACCCAACATCAGCAGAAGTAGCTGACATGATATCAGAACTTGTAAAATCATAAACATTTATGATGATGGGAAAATGAATTTTTCATTGCAGCTCATTCTAGTCAGAATCATGATGTTTACTGTTCCGTATATCTGCTATGTAACTGATTCCAAAGGCAGATTTTTCAAAGAAGTTATGGAATTTCTTTTAGGGTGATTGTGTACACATAGCAAGAAGATTATGTATTATATGAAGAACATGCCATTTAAAAAGAATCTCAATAAAGGATAAATTAATTTATAAATTAAAAATGTATAAAATAGGAAAGAAACTAAGATGGCAGCCTAGGTAAACACCTAAACTGCTGCCTCGGACAACAATTTCAAAACTACAACTAAAAGACAGAATGGACACCCTCCAGAACCACAGGAAAGCTGGCTGAGTGGAAATTCTACAACTAGAAGGAAAGAGAAAAGCTCACGGAGAATTGGAAGACAGCAAAGGGTTGAGGTATGCATGCAGAGAGGAAGGGCGGCTGATAGCCTGGCTGACTTTCTCTGGTGAGAGGAGGAAGGAAGCCCCCAACTGCACTGAACCTCAGTTCTGACTGCACTGAACCCAGTTCCAGGTGAAACCCTGTGTACCCAGGCTCATACGGGGGGAGTCTGGACTGTCAGGTAGGGAGAAAGGCACTCGGAGGGGGAGCTGCGGCTGGCAGGGGTCTGGAGGCGCGTGCGCACGAGTGCACACAAAGACTGCAAAGGTTGCCACAGGCTTTCCCTAGCAGAAGGGAGTCGGAAGCTCCTGACTGCACTGATCATCAGTTCCAGGCAAGCCCCTGGGGACCCACGCTCTTAGGGGGAGAATCTGGACTATCGGGTGGAAACTGGGGAGCCGGGGAAGGCAGAGGTCTGGAGGCGCGCACGCAAGGGCAAGGCTGATGGGAAGCCAAGACTGTCTGCTCCACCCTGAGACTCCACCACATCCAAGCTGAGCACAGAGGCTTTTGCAATTTGGCAAGTCTAATCCTATAAGGCTGTCTCCAGCACCAAACTTCTCCCAGCATAGACACAGCTGATCCTCACAGCCAACTGGCCTGGAGGTCAATTCCTCCCAATGATACCAAAAACAATCAAGACTTAACTGCAACAAGGCTGTATACACAGTCCACAAAGGGATGCACCAAGAGTGTCCACCTCAGGTTAACTGGGGAGGCCAACCCACTGGGCCATATAGGAAACCTAGCACACAAAGCTACCCTACCATCTCAGGGAAGCAGCGAAAATGCGGAGACAAAGAAACAGATCACAAATGAAAGAAATGGAGGAAAACAAATGACTGGATATAGAATTCAAAACCACGGTTATAAGGCTTTTCAAGAATATCCTAGAAAAGGCCAATAAATATAACGAGACCCTCCAAGATATGAAAAAGGACCAACTAGAAATTAAACATACACTGACTGAAATAAAAATATTATACAGAGACCCAACAACAGACTAGAGGAACACAGAATCAAGTCAAAGAATTGAAATACAAAGAAGCAAAAAACACTCAACTGGAAAAGCAAAAAAAAAAAAAAAAAAAAAAAAAAAAATCCAAAAAGTTGAAGATAGTGTAAGAAGCCTCTGGGACAACTTCAAGCGTACCAACATCAGAATTATGGGGGTGCCAGAAGAAGAGAGAGAGCATGATACTGTAAACCCATTTGAAGAAATAATGACTGAAAACTTCCCCCACCTGGTGAAAGAAATAGACTCATTAGTCCAGGAAACACACAGAACCCCAAACAAAAGGAATCCAAAGAGGACCACACCAAGACACATCATAATTAAAATGCCAAGAGCAAAAGACAAAGAGAGAATATTAAAAGCAGCAAGACAAAAACAGTTAATTACCTACAAGGGAGTACCCATACGATTGTCAACTGATTTCTCAACAGAAACTATGCAGGCCAGACGGGAGTGGCAAGAAATATTCAAAGTGATGAACAGCAAGAACCTACAACCAAGATTACTCTACCCAGCAAAGCTATTATTCAGAATTGGAAGGCAGATAAAGAGCTTCACAGATAAGAAAAAGCTAAAGGAGTTCATCACCACCAAACCAGTATTATATGAAATGCTGAAAGGTATTCTTTAAGAAGAGGAAAAAAGAAATAAGTAAAGATAAAAATTATGAACAACAAATACATATCTATCAACAAGTGAACCTAAAAAATCAAGTGAATTAAAAATCTGAGGAAGATAATAAACTGGTGAATATAATAGAATCAGGGGCATAGAAAGGGAGTGGACTGATAATTCTCCGGGGGAAAAGGGTATAGGGGGTGGCGTGCAGGAAGAGACTGGACAAAAATCGTACACCTATGGATGAGGACAGTGGGGGGAGGTAAGGGCAGAGGGTGGGGTGGGAACTGGGTGGAGGGGAGCTATGGGCGGAAAAAGGGGAAACAATTGTAATAATATGAATAAAGATTTATTAAATTTAAAAAAATGGGCAAAATATTTTAACAGACTCTTCATAAAAGATATATGAATGACTAATAAGCACATAAAAAGACGCTCTACATCAGGAGTCAACAAAAGATAGCCCAAGAACCAAATCCAGCCAGCATTTACTTTTATAAATAAAGTTTTATTGGAACACAGCAATGCTCACTTATTAATGTACTAGAGGCCTACTGCACAAATTCGTGCATGGGTAAGATCCCTAGGCCTGGCCAGTGATCAGGGCCGATCTGTGGGGCAACCGGCAGAGCCATCAGGTTCCCCACTCACACCCGCCTTGGCCTGGTACCACCCACTCACCTGCTCCACCATCCCATCGCGGTCCCACTCTTGTTGGGGCCCATTGGGTCCGGCAGCACCTCCACTGCCACAGGCTGCCAGCACTGCATTGCCCATCATGTTCTGCGCTGCCCCCTGGTGGTCAATGAACGTCTAACTTCTGGTCGGTTGAACTCCCACCCGTGGGAACAATTTGCATATTATCCTTTCATTATATAGGATTATCAATGGCTTTTTTCTTGGTACAATGTCAGACTTGAATAGTTGCAACAGACTGAATGGCCTGCAAAGCCAAAAATATTTACTATTTGACCCTTTATGGAAAAAGCTTGCCAACCTCTGTTCTACATCACTAGTTATCATGGAAATGCATGAGATCATTATACACCCTTTATGTTGGCTAAAACAAAATGATGACTATATCCAGTAGAATCTAATTTACAATTTATTTAAGAACATGTTCATTCTGAAGGGCTCACCATGATCAGATGTTTATAGTATAGGAGGAAGGAAAGCCTTATGCAGTGACTCACCCTGATGGCCAATTTTTGCTTCCGAAAGGACTCTAGGGCAGGTGAGATGCTGCTAAGACTATTTCAGGACCCATGTTTTCTATTGGAATGCCAGTTCCCAGCCAATGCCTCCAGATCTGCTTGAGATACACCTCAGTAAAGAGTACCAAAGGTGTCATAGTGGACCTCAACAAAATCTCCTTCTATCTGAAGAAATCATTGGCTCAAGAAGACTAAGCCATTTATTTCAATGCTGTGATTGACACAATGGTTGCTGAGAACACTTTTAAGAAACTGTAGAAAATTGTTCAGTGTAACTTCTCTAAATGGCCACAAAGGGGCAATGCTGCTTTGGAGAAGATAAATGTTTGCACATACATATATCCATCAAGTAGGTAGAAATTATCCTTTTAAAAAACTAGTATTATTAACTAATCCTTTGTTTCAATTGATATCTATTAATCTTGTATGTATGCATGTATGTATGTATCCATTCACCTAAATAATATGTGTTTCTTCTAATATAATCAGTTTGAAAAAAAAATAACTTTGGAGACCAACAATTCTTTGAATAATACATATTGCCCTTCAAGGTCAGGGCCACATTAGCTTCTCTAATATAAATTTCTAATGTTTTTACCCATGAATAACCCAATATCCAGCCACACTAATCCATGTACAGAATTCTCTTATCCCATTCTTTTTACTGAGAAATCTATTGATGGGATGGTATAAGTCTCAGTTCAAGCATCTCCTTCAACAGAATCCTTCTCTAACTGGGCCCAAAAGCACAGTTTTTTACACCTTTTTTGGTCACATTGTAGAAATACATAATTTTATTTGATAGATTTTATCTGATTGTTCTTGAATATTGAGACTAGGTTGATTGAAGATTAAGACTGTGTCTCTTTCATGAATGAGACCCAAGTATTGCATATTTGTAGGCATTTATTGAGCACTAAGTAAATATATATTAAATATATACATTATTGAATGAATAAATGAAAAAGAAAAAATCACATAAAAAATTCAACAAATAATTTTTAAAATTCCCTGAAAGAATTGGGTGAATAAACTGGATTGTAGATTGAGGAATAAAGACTCTTATCATTGTCTCCTGTTAGACTGTGATGACTGAATTTGAAATGATATAAAATACAAATAATAAAATTCTCTCTGGACTTCAAAAATGTGCTTCTTATTTATTTTAACTTCTGTTATTGAAAATACAGATTAGGCAGTTTTGGAATTTATCTTCAACTTTGTTTGTATACCCTGCTGTGTTAACATGAAAAGCCAAATTGATTTTTCATATATTTATATCTCATCCATGAGGATAAAGTATAAAGAAAATATTCAGTATTTGTTCAAACCCACAATGAGAGCTTCCAAAAATGCTGCATTGCTGGATGGTCATGGCTTCATATTTTCTGATGTCTACAGAATTTTTCTATCCTCTCTCATCCATTAAGAAACCAACGCTCCTCTAAAATACATCTTTCTGGTACTTGTCAACTTATTTTCTCCACTGAAAGATTGTAATAAAATTCTAAGTTCCCTGAAGGCAAAGGAACAATATATCCTCTATGTTTTGATCTATGGCCTTAGCTTGTAATGTGATATTATGCTACTTGTATGTCCTCAATAGACTTCAATTTATATTTATAATAAAAAATAAATGCTTCTATATATGCTAATCTTGTGGCTTTCTGAGAATCTCTTTTTTCCCCACTGTAAAATAATGTAATATCCATTGACATATCAAAATTGCCTAGCACACAATTTTAATATTCTAGGAGGTGTGAGGAAAGAAAGAAGATTGAGAGAGATAAATTCTAAACTGATCCTTATCTATATGTGTGTAGGGGATTTTTCATTCCTAATGAAAGTATTTTCAGCAGTTCTAAGTTAAGGCAAAAAGAGGAAGTGCTTTCTTTGACAGAAATAACTTTAAGTGAAAGTACGTGTGAAAGGGTGGGGCCAGTTGAAAGAATAAAAGCAGGTGTGAATTTTTAAACTCATAGTTCCAGTTGGCTGAGAAAAGTAGAGTTGATCAGTAGAGTTGGCACTAACCTTTGGTTCCAGGAAATGGATAAGATCCTGAGAGCATCATTTTTAATTCTATGGCTTCAACTAGGCTGTGAGTTGTGGAGGAGAAACTCTGGGCACATCATTAATGGGGGCAAATGAGAAAATTGGGGTATGAACAAACTCATGCAGGTAGAAACTTTAAGAAGAAAATATAATTTGGGGGGCCCAATAACTTTTTGTTTTTTTTAAGCAGGGGTGAATGGCCAACAGAAGGAAAAAGGTGACCAGCAGCAGGTGAAACAGAGCCCACAATCTTTGTTACTCCAGGAAGGAGAGATTTCAATAATGAACTGTACTTATGAAAACAGTGCATTTGACTACTTCCCATGGTACCGGCAATACCCTGGTAAAGGCCCTGAATTATTAATAGCCATACGTTCATTTGAAAATAAAAAAGAAGATGGAAGATTCACAGTTTTGTTCAGCAAAAATACCAAACACTTCTCATTGCACATCATGGCCTCCGAGCCTGGAGACTCAGCCACCTACTTCTGTGCAGCAAGTGCACAGTGCTCTCCAGGCACCTGCAGCCTGTACTGAAACCTGCAGCGAGACTCCAGACAAACCCTGTCAGGTAGATGAAATATTTACACACACATAAAAAAATCTGTTTAGCCATTTAAAAGTCTTAATATATGTTAAAGGACCGAAATTATACAGAATTTATTCTTTGACCAAAATGGAATTGATGTAGAAAATCAATTGCAGAAAGATATCTAAAAACTCCCAAATATTTGGAATTTAAGCACTAAACTTCAAAATAAACCATAGGTCAGAGAAGCAATTACGTGAGTATTACAAAATATATATGTATATATTCTTTTTTAACATCATGGAATTTATTTTTATTGCTATTAGAGAGAGAGAGAGATGAGAGATTGGTTGCTGCCTATACCAGCCCTTATTGGAAATCAAACCTGTGACCTTCCAATGCATGGGATAATGCTTCAACCAATTGAGCCACATCAGCCAAGGCTAGAAGACATTTTTGGAAAATGTAATGAAAACACACACACACACACACACACACACACACACACACACACACACACATATATGAAACAGCTAAAATAGTATATTGAAGGAAATTTGTAACTTAAAATACCTATATTACTAAAGAAGAAAGGTTGAAAAACAATGATCAAAGCTTTCAACAAAAGAAGACAAAAAGAACAAATTAAAGCCAATGTAAGCTAAAATAAGGAAATAATAAAAAAAGTCAAATTGGTGAAATACAAAACAACAATACAGATAATATATTGGAAAGTTAATTTTCTGAAAATTATTATGAAATTGATATATACTTAGGTAGACTTACCAAGGGAAAAAGAGAGCAAAAACATCTATACTAATAAAAGGGTAATATGCAAATTGGTCACGATGCCCTCACAGTAACAACTAAACAGCAGGCTGCATGGGGTGACCAGGCCAGCAGGGGGGCAGTGAGTGGCGACCAGGCTGGAAGGGGGGACAGTGAGGAGCGACCAGGCTGGCGGGGTGGCAGTGAGGGGTGGCCAGGCTGGTGGGGGGTGGGGAGTTAGGGGCAACCAAGCCAGCAGAGGGGAGCAGTGAAAGGTGACCAGGCTGGGGGAGGCAGTTGTGGATGACCAGGCTGGTGGGGGGGGCAGTTGTGGGTGACCGGGCCAGAAGAAGAGACAGTGAGAGGCAACCAGGCTGGCAGGGGGGGCAGTTAGGGGTGACCAAGCCAGCAGAGGGGGGCAGTGAGGCGTGATCAGGCTGGCAGGGGGACAGTTGGGGGTGACCAGGTTGGCAGAGGGGGGCAGTGAGGGGTGACCAGGCTGTCAGGCAGAGGCAGTAAGGGATGATCAGGCTGGCAGGAGGGGCAGTTAGGGGCGATCTGGCAGGCAGGCAGATGAGCAGTTAGGAGCCAGCAGTCCCGGATGGTGAGAGGGATGCCTGACTGGCAGTTGGACATCCCCCGATGGGTCCCAGATTGGAGAGAGTCCAGGCTGGGCTGAGGGGATGACCGCCCCCCCCCCCCTGTGCATGAATTTCGTGCACTGGGCCTCAAGTTAATTACAAATATAAGGAATGAAGAAAAACATACTACAGACTCTCTAACAATTAAACTAAAATAAAAGTATATCATTAACAATTTTATGCCACTGAGTAAGAGCATAGAAGTAGAGCTACAGAAATGAGGAAAACTAATTTTTTTTACAAAGATACAAAGTCAATTCATGGAGGAAAGATAGTCTAATTAACAAATGATGTATAACAACTTGTTATTTATAGGCAAATAATTGAATCTTGCTCTAAACTTCACAACTTATACAAAAAATTTGAGGAGAGTCTCAAAATGGATCATTCATCCCAGTGTAAAATGTAAAACTATCAATCTTTTAGAAAAAAATATAAGAGAAAGTATTCATGACCTAAGGTTAGGCCAAGAGACTTTTGACATGACACCAAAAGTCTAATTCATAAAGAATAACTTAGAGTTCCTCAAAACTAAAAAGTTTCCCCTGTAAAAGATAATGGTAGAAGAATAAAAAAGACAAACAAAAAATTGTTAGGAAATAGTTACAAAATACATTTCCATCAAAGTAGTGATATCACTACTTTGATGGAAATGTATTTTGTAACTATTTCCTAACAATTTTTTGTTTGTCTTTCTTTATATTCTGATGGAGATATATATATATATATATTTTTTGTTTGTCTTTCTTTATATTCTGATGGAGATATATATATATATATATATATATCTCCATCAGAATATAAAGAACTGCCTAAACTCAACAGAAAGAAAACAAACAATGCAATTTAAAAATGGACAAAAGACTCACAGAGACCTTCACCAAAGAGGGTATGAGACAGGGAAATAAGCATATAAATAAGCAAATGAACAGATGTCCAACATCATCAACCATTAGGGAAATGTAAATTAAATCCACAATGAGACAGCACTCCACATCTACCAGAAGAGTTAAAATAAAATAAAAATTTAAAAAAACACACATTGATTTTACTAAGTTCTGGCAAGGATGAAGAGAAATTGAATCACTGTACATTGCTGGTGGGTGAGTGGTAGAATCACTCTGGAAAACAGTTCAGCAGTTTCACATACAGTTAAAATTTCACTTAGCTTACAATTTAGCAACCAGACTCCTGGTTCTTATGCTAGAGAAATGAAAAACTTAAGTTCATAATGTTTTTACAACTTTTGTGTGAGTAAAAAATTATTCAAAAGAAAAAGTAAGCATGTGAGACAGCCAGATTCAGAAACATTGCTGATTGGAATGTAAACGGACAACCACTTCAGCAGTTTCTCATAAAATTAAATATACATCTACCACAACCCAGCAGTTCTACTTCTAAGCATTTACCCAAGGGAAATGAAAACATATGTCCTCAAAAAGACTTGTGTAAGATGGTCATAACAGCTTTATTTATAATAGGAATTGATTAGATAAAATGTCCACAAACGACAGGTTAAATAAATTGTGCTATAATATACAGTGGAATACCAGTCAGCTGTAAAATGGACAGAACCACCGCTACTCATAACAACATAGATAAATCTCAACAACATGATGCCTGGCAAGATTCCAGATACAAAACATCCTTTTAATTCCATTTACATGAAATTCTAAAATATAATCCTCAGTCAAATAATCCTCAGTCAAATAATACACAACAATGGTTACCTCTATGAGCTGGGAAATTTTGGGGTACAACAGATCTTGATAGAGTGAAGGAAATAATCTATAGCTTGATAGGGGTATGCCATGAAAGTCTGCAGTTTCAAACTCTTCTAACTATACTTTTGACCCATTTATTACAAAGAATAATTACACTTTAATTTTTAAAAAAGTACAAAAATGAATCAAGCAGGAACAAAAACAAAGCAATAAATGGGGATATTTAATGCTAACTTTTAGATGAGCTGAAAAATAGGCCAATATTTGATAATATTTATAACAGAAATATTAGAAAATGCTTAATGTAGTAGGCTAAATAAGGACCCTCAAAGATGACCATGTCATAATCTCTGGAATGTGTGTATATATTATCTTGTAGAGCAAAACGAACTTTGCAGATGTGATTATTTAAGGAACTTTGGGGAGATTATTCTGGATTACCCAGATGGCCCCAATGTAATCAGAAGGGTGCTTATAAGATGAAAATAGCAGAGTCAGAGAAGAAAAGGTGATGTGTAACAGAACCAGAGGGAGAAAGGACCATGTGATGAAGAAATTAAGACAGACTCTAGAAGCTGGAAAAGGCAAGGAAACAAATTATTCCTTACAGCCTCCAATAAATTTTAAAACCCTTAGAAAAAAGAGTAATTTAATTAAAAAATATGTAGTACCAAAACTAATTCAAGAAGAAATATAAAAACTGAGTAAATATATAGTCATTAA
Organism: Corynorhinus townsendii; assembly: GCA_026230045.1. Taxonomy (NCBI): domain Eukaryota; kingdom Metazoa; phylum Chordata; class Mammalia; order Chiroptera; family Vespertilionidae; genus Corynorhinus; species Corynorhinus townsendii. The sequence goes on along the minus strand of JAPDVU010000001.1, from coordinate 157,822,919 downwards.
GAAATTTGATAATTAGAAGTAAAAATTCCTACAGAATTAGTCATAAAAAGGGAATTTTTAACTTGCATGTGTACCCCACTACAAAATTAAAAATAAGTTATAGAGTAGGATGTATTTGTTTGCCATCTAACAAAAAAAGAGGAAATATTTGCAAATCATATATCTGATAAGGAGTTAATATTCAAAATATATAAAGAACTCAATAGAAAAATAAACAATATGATTTAAAAAATGAACAGAGAATGTGAATAGACATTCTTCTAAAAAAGACATGTAAATGGCCAATAGGTACATGAAAGTTTTCTTAAAAAGATATCTGCACCCCATATTTAGTGTAGCATTATTTATAATAGCCAAGATGTGGAAATAACCTAAGTATCTATGGGTGAATGGATAAAGCAAATGTAGTATATAAATGCAATGGAATATTATTCATCCATAAAAATAGGAAATTTTGCCATTTTTGTCAACATGAATGGGCCTTGAGGGCATTATGCTAAATGAAATACATCCAACCTAGAAAGATAATTACTATATGACCTTAAATATGAGATCTAAAAAGAACACATACACCCATATGTATAGAGAACAGATTGATAGTTTCCAGAGGTGGTGCTTGGGTAGCTGGGTAAAATAGGTGAAGGTGGTAAAAAATTATAAACTTTCAGTTATAAGATAAGTAAGTCCTGGGGATGTAATGTACAGCATGGTGACTATAGTTAAAAAATAATATACATATAATTTTTGCGAACTCCCCTGGCTCTCAGAGTTTGCTTTGCTTCTTTTTTTCTAGTAGTTTGAAAAATTGGATAAGAAATTTGAAATAGTAGGTATATCTGGTTGAAGTATCTTCATTGGATTAAAATGTACAAGATGAAAATATATTGTCTAGGTTGGAGTGTGTTATCAGCATCAAAGGAGACCACTATCCAGATGTATGAGTTTAGAAAGAATAAAAAAGATCTGGGAACCTTAATAGTGATTCTGTGGCTTCATAAGGTATAAAGGAACCAAGGAGAATGTGAGGGTAGTTTACCATAGAATAACTCAATTGTTCTCATTTGGGTTTCTTTAGGAGGTGAACAAACAAAAATAACACTTTTTATTTGATAATTTGACCTGTACTCCACTGGATGAATTTTCAGGATAAAATGGAGAAGAATCTTTATTTCTTCAATGTCTAGAGAGAAAAATATTGTTATTTTGGAAAAACATTTATATCATTAGTAATTTTGTATATTTTTACTGACATAACAGTATTTGGGGACACATTTTGATAACTATAGTAAGAACTAGAAGCCTGGTGCACGGATTCATGCACCAGTGGGGTCCCTCGGCCTGGCCTGCAGGGATTGCCCTGAAACCGGCTCTCTGACATCTCCCAAGGGGTCTCGGATTGTGAGAGGGCACAGGCCAGGATGTCAGGGGCCTCCAACATCCCCCAATGGGTCCGGGTTGCAGGTGAAGCAAATTCGCGCCGACAGTGCCCAACAGCAACCTAACCCACAATCAATTCTGTGAGGAATCGTGCTCCCTCCTTCCTCCTCTCTGGGTGTGGGGTGGGTGTGAAGCATATTCTGGCTGACAGTACCCCAGCAGCAACCTAACCCACAGCTGATTCCACGAGGAATCAGGCTCCCTCCTCTACTGGTTGGAGCGTCTGCCCCCAGTGGTCATTGCATATCATATCTGGCGAACAGTCGAATGGTCAGATGGTCGCTTAGCCTTTTATATATATATAGACTAGTAGCCCTGTGCACGAATCTGTGTGCCAGTAGCTCTCTGCAGGACTTGGCCACTCTGCACCCGCTGCCCAGAGGCTCTCCACGGCCCAGAGGCCCATCCATGCCCTGGCCTGGCCAGAGGCCCATCCATGGCCAGGCGCAGAACACTTGCCTCATTGCCACAGCGACGAAGCAAGCATTCTGCTAGGCCCCTCATGCTGCCTGCTCTCAGTGGCTGCCCCATGCCCCTGGGACTGGGGAACTCCGGCGGGGCTGAGAGGACTGGGCGCTGCCATCTTGTGGCTATGGGTGCCACCATCTTTGTGATGGAATGATGGTTAATTTGCATATTACCCTTTTATTAGATAGGATTGTAGAACTGCACCAAACAATATACATGCATTCATGGCAACATCAGGGCCAAATATTTGAATTTAGAAGATCCATGGATTTTCTTTCTAGAACTTCTAATAAACCAAACATAGAGTTACATTACAAATAACTATTACTTCACTGCTGTTACACTTTGGTATTTCAATATGCGCTGGAGAGATTACACAAGTCAGAAACCTATTTTGATATCATTTGTCTGAGAGATGTTTGTTGTTGTGAAGTTACCAATTTTCCTGGTTTGGCGGGTAAGGAGGAAGGAAAGGAGGAAGTGACTTGTTTGTCTCTTGTAGGGAAGCCAAGGATCAGTGAGCACATTTCACCTTAGACATCAGGTTCGAGGCAACAGAGCAATCAAAACATGAATGAATATTTGCAATTACAGCCATGCTTAGCAATAAATTTGTTTTAGATAAGCACCTTGATCTTATCAAATATTAACTTACTAAACTTTGACATTTTAAGTAATAAATATCCTTCCAATACTTCCTTCAATATTAAGCTTTATGTTTGTCCTTTACCAGATTTAATCATATCATTAAATCATAGATAAAGGTAAAACAATGCTTAAGACAGGCCAAATCTCCCAACCTGGGTGTCACAACCCATTCAAACTTGACCCAGTCAGAATCTACATTTCAAAGGCAGCTGCTATATGCACCTGTACTGTCAGGAACACACAGCAGAGCCATTTCAATAAGAGGAATATCCTATATCCTGCTACTCCCCAGAGTGCTGTGGCTATTCATGGTCTCCTCTACTAGTTACAAATAATTGCAAACCAGGGCATTGGGTACCTGTCCACCATGAGAGATGAAATGGGATAGAGAAGTAGACATCTCAACTAATTATAAACTTCCTTCCCTCTACTACTTTTTGATAAGTTATTTTGAACTTACTATCAATGAACTGGTACTGTTTCAGAAACCTTGTCAGGGCTTTCTTTTCTAGTTGTCTATTTGCCTTTTGTACTTTTAGATTAATTAACTCATTAAAATAATGATGCCAAATGGAAGATTTGACAGCTACATTCCACATTATCATGTAACAGCTCACAAAACTTCAGCCACTAACTTCTGTGGTGTTGATATGTACTAAGTGCTTACAGCCTATAGCTATCACATTCTATAGAGTGGATTGTAGCATTGTGTCACAGAGAGATCTGGTATGCTTATCTTGACTATTTTACAAATAAAATACCCAGCCATGGAATTTAACAAGTGAGACTGAACACTTTGGACCAATAAGATAGAAAATGTGACATCAGGAAATTCTGGGACAGATGAACTAGTAAATACAATTCTTCTTATGGAGACAACAGGACTGAAGTTCCTGATCCTCTTCAGATTTCTAGAAGAATTTTGGATAGGATTTTGCCTTTCATCAATAAATCCAAAGATCTGTGAGGTTTTTAAAATAAATTTTCATTGGATTCTGGATGAAAAAAAGTAAGTACAGGCTAAATTAGCGACAAGTAAGTAGATTATAAAGATGGTTCACAGCACATAATAAAATGTATTTTAAGTGCCCCCTCCCCCAATTTTTTTCTGAAAATGATCAATGTACGTCAACTAGTTCAATTTTCAGTTCTGCTCAGCTCCGACCTTTAATACTAATTGCTTTCTCCATGCCCCCTTTCAGGTACTGCCTAACTTAATTACCAGTGAAAGACAAGTAGACAAAATAACGGTTTGGAGAGAGCCAGACTCTATTCTCATCTATGCATAGATCATGTGGTCAATGAACATAAGAAACCCTATTTCCTGTTTGGGGGAGCAGCATCAGAACCCAGGAACTACGTATATACATGTGCAGGCACTCGGAGCCACCAAATTCTCAGCTTGGGCAGAACGAGACACATTTGTGTAGGAATATGTGCCACATGCTGTTCTCCAGCTTGCTGTGGGGATTCGTGGCCTTCGTCTTCTCTGGTAGGGATGGTTCCAAACATGGGTGAGGAGATTAAGGATGAAAGGATAGCGCACAGGCATGTGGCATTTCACATGGACTTCAGGAGGAAAAAGGGAGGGGAGAAAAGCAAGCAGATTATGATTTCAATTTGGTCTGTTGCTGAGTCCTGAATTATTCTAACTCTTACAATATTTTATTCACTACACCAGCTCTGTTTTCTGATTTCTACCCCCACAGGATCCAGCATGGCTCAGAAAGTTATTCAAGACCAGCAAGTCACAGTCAAGCAAGAGGGGGCACTAGCCACCACCTTGAACTGTCGGTATGAAACAAGTTACAGTGTCTACGATATATTTTGGTATAAGCAGCTGACAAGCGGAAAGCTCATTTTCCTTATTCGTCAAGCTTCTTCTGCCAAGAATGCAAAGAATGGCCGCTATTCTATAAACTTCCAGAAAGCCACTAAATCCATCAGCCTCACCATTTCAGACTTACAGCTGGAAGATTCAGCAAAATATTTCTGTGCTTTCTGGGAACTCACAGTGTTTAAAGTAATGGTAAAAGCTGAACAAAAACCCCAGAGCTCAGCCAGAGAGTCCACCGCCACCCCCCTACCAGCCCCCTGCAGGTGTGCATTGCAGAAGCCAAGCTGAAATGCACACCTGCAGATCCCAAACACAAAATGGCAGTGGCTATGGCTGCTTAATCTGTGGTCTGGATCAGAAGACTTAATTCTAGGTAAAACCTCTTTCTATGTCATTTGGCAACAGGTGTCCAATGTAGCTTTCTTCTAATACATTGTCAGTCATAAAAAAGATGCCCACATACAAATCTGCGTCTTGTTACCTAGAATCATCACGAAAAGCATTTCCTTAGATCTTTTCTCTTAGGGGTTGAGTCAGTTAAGGTGCAATCAGAGAAGCAGAACCACCACAGTGATGTAGAATAAGAAACTAATTATAAGGATTAGAATTCATTTCTGGAGCTGGTGGAGGAGTCTACACTAAGCTGTGTGCTTGCATCTGTGTAGTGAACCTGAATTTACTATAAGTCAGCTAGAGCGGCATTTGTGAAGGAAAGTTGAACATGGACAAAGTATGGACCAACTGTGGTCTGTAAAGATATACTAGAACTCATGAGTACTGTTGGAATCTATAAAGACAAACTAAAACTTGTCTGTCTCTTGCATCCTTCAATCTCATAGTGGTGAGTGACCTTCAGGAAAAGTGGGTGTCATTTGCCAGCAAGCTACTTGCATACTTGGGTCAAGACAAACAGAAGCTGAAGAAGTAGATCTGGCAGGAGGTGGAGTTATGGGTCAGCAATAAGATGAGCTATCAGATCAGAAGCAACATGTGTGAGTGCCTGGAGCCCTGCACCAACATGCAGAACATAAAAACATATATATGGCTGCTGCATTACTACTACCTTCTAAATCTTGCACAAGCCTCTTGCATGACCAATCCTAACCCAGAATAATAAAACAAATATATTTTCAGATGGTTACAAAGCAACCACAGTGCCACATGTAAACCAAACTAACCTGAAAAGAGGACACAAAGTTCATTTATCCTTCTTTGGGTGGTATACTTCCTTCTTTCTACTCTCCCATAGATATCCTTTAACTTAATTACTGAAATATAAACAGATACTGTATAAGATTAATTTTTATTAGCACACCTTATGCTACTACATGTAGACAAACAGGAGAGGGAAGTAAAAATGGTTAATAAATACATAAATATATTTATATCAAATAAGAAATAATTTTTATAATTATTCTAGTCATTGCTTCTGCAAAGGATTTCAGGATTGTAGCTGGTATTTATAAAAACCTCTTCCATTACCCACTCCAAAATCTCTTTGTCATAGCAAGCATCTCCATTTACAGCTATACTTGATATTCTGTAAAAACAAGCTCCTTTTTCAGGGGAAATGCTATGTAGAATGTCCTAAGTTGAATAAGAAATTCTGCAAGTCCACCATTATGGTTTTGGTAGAAGCATTGCAGACATTGAAGGCAAATCCATATTCAGAGTGTCTGTTTAATTGGGAAAAAATCTTGCTATTACCAAGATAAAATTGAAACATGTGCTGTGAGACATCATTAAGAATGATGCCTGACTTCTCATCAGAAGCAATAGGTACTAATCCTGAAGTACTCCTAGCATGTTGCCATATCAAACTTTGCCTCTTGCCTTTGTCCTCTCTGCCTGTAATGCTACCTGCTCAAATATCTGCATGGTATACCTCTGAAGTTCCTTTACATTTTTACCCAAACGTCACCACTTTATGAAGTCTTATCTAAATCTCTATATTCCTTCCTTGAGAAATCCAGCATACTCCAAGTATCATGAAAAAAGTTCTTTCCTGAAGCACTGCCACCTGGTGTCCTGCTAAAATATTGTGTGATGCTTACCCTGGCTTCCCTGCTGCCCTCCAGTGTTCATAGGTTAAAAGTGCCAAAGCCTAGTCACATTAGGAGCTACCATCGCTAAACCAAATTCAATCACCTTCCCACTGAGAAACAGAAACAGCCTTTAACACTGTCCTGCACTAGGGATTGAGAGGTGTAGAGGATCTACCTAATACATAGTCACAAACCCAAACAGACAACCAAAATGAGGAAACAAAGAAACAATCCCTCATTGAAAGAACTTAGAGAATTCTCCAGAAGAAGAGATAAATGAAGCAGAGATAAGAAATTTATCTGAAACAAAGTTCAGAGTAATGATGTTAAAAATGCTCAACAGTATGAAAAAAGATATAGTAACTATGAAAAAAGAACAGTCTGAGATCAAGAATGACAACGCAAATGAAGAACACATTAGAATGAATACACAGCAGATTAGGGGAAGCTGAGGATAAAATCAGTGAATTTGAAAATATCATCAATTAGAGAACCAAAAAGAAAAAAAAAAAGATTAAGAAACAGGGGGACAGCTTAAGGGAGCTGTGGGACAATGTGAAATGTAATGTTACTAGAATAATAGGTGTGCCAGAAGAGGCAGAAAGGGAGAAAGGAATAGAGAAGGTGTTTGAAGAAATAATGATAGAAAACTTCCCTAACCTGGTAAAGGAAAAAGTCACACAAGTTCAGGAGGCACAGAGAACCCCAACAAGAAGAACCCAAACAGACCCATGTCCAGACACATCATAATTAAAATGCCAAAAATAAAGACAAAGAGAGAATCCTAAAGGCAGCAAGAGAAAATAAAACTGTTGCCTACAAAGGAGTTCCCATAACACTGACACCTGATTTCACACCAGAAACTGTACAGGCCAGAAGGGAATGGCATGAAGTACTCAAGGTAATGGAAAGCAAGTATGTGAGACAAAGATTACTATATCCAGCAAGGCTATCATTCAAAATAGACGGTCCAATAAAGAGCTTCCCAGACAAAAAAAAGGCTAAAGTAGTTCATCACCACCAAGCCAGCATTATAAGAAATCTAAAGGGATTGCTGTAAGGGATTGCTGAGAAGAAAAAACAGAGAGAGAAACCTAGGCATACAGAATTAAAATGGCTATAAACAAATACCTCTCAATAATAATCCTAAATGTAAATGGATTAAATGCTCTAATTCAAAGGTATAGGATAGCTGAAGGGATACAAAAACATGACCCAACTATATGCTGTCTACAAGAGACCCACCTCAGAACAAAAGACACACACAGGATGAAAGTGAAGGGATGGAAAAAATTTTTTCCATGCAAATGGAAAAGAAAAAAAAAGCTGGAGTAGCAATACTCATATCCAACAAAATAAACTTTAAAATGAAGGCCATTACAAGAAACAACAAACGTCACTACATAATACTAAAGGGATTGATGCAACAAGAGGATATAACCCTGGGAAATATTTATGCACCCAATATAGATGCACCTAAGTATATAAAAAAAACTTCTAGAGGACTTTAATGGAGAGATTGACAACAATACTAGTACAGTCATAATAGGGGAATTTAACACCCTTCTGACTTCCCTGGACAGATCTTCCAGACAAAAATTTAACAAGGAAACAGAGACTCTAAAGGACACACTGGATCATGTGGATCTAATAGACATTTATAGAGCATTTCACCCAAATGCAGCAGAATATACATTCTTCTCAAGTGCACATGGATTCACAAAAGTATGGAGTTTCCTCAATAAATTAAAAATGGACCTCCAATTTGACCCAGTAATCCCACTTCTAGGAATATACCCCAAGAAATCAGAAACACAAATCAGAAAAGATATATGCACCCCTATGTTCATAGCAGCACAATTTATAATAGCTAAGATTTGGAAATAGTCTAAGTGCCCATCAGCAGATGAGTGGATTAAAAAACTGTGGTACATCTACACAATGGAATACTACACTGCAGTAAAAAAGAAAGAACTCTTACCATTTGCAACAGCATGGATGGACCTGGAGAGCATCATGCTAAGGAAAATAAGCCAGTTGGACAAAGATAAATATCATATGATCTCACTCATTTGTGGAATATAATGAACAACATAAACTGATGAACAAAAATAGAGCCAGAGGGGAAAAATATACTAGAATATAATAGAAGTAATCCTGTTATTTGCAGATTCTTAATATTTCCTACAACTTTTGTGGTACCATACTGTTAGTACAGTTTTGGTAATATTATTATACTTAAAATCTTTTTATTCTTAAGATATTAATGTTTATTGCATGTAACATTATTACATTTAAAATCGTTTTTCCTTGAAATAAAAAAAAACTGGAAAAAAATAACATTCCCATTGCTGTAATCATGCAAGAGAGGATGCAGGAGGACTGGTTGGGTTTTAATCTTTTGCCCTCCCAGATGTGAGTGATTGACTTCAAAATGACACATATAATAGATGGGCATGTTTTAGGTTGTAGAGTAAAAGAATGTCTTGGAAATAAAGCTTTTCATTTTGCATGAACTGAGAGGTTTTTGTTTGTTTATTTGTTGTTGTTTTGCTGTTAAATGAAATTGTATTTATTGTTCTGTCCTTTATTGTAGTATAGAAATATCCTGAGAAGTGGGAGAAAGAGCTAATGATAGGAGAACATAAACCACTGTAGGGAACACAGCTTGTTAGAATATTTGACACAATCTTTCAATATAACATTCAAATGCACTGATTTCCCATTAACAGTAAGAAACATGATAGACCACGGATACTTAGAATAATAAATGAAATATGCTACATAAATTACAAAATACACCTCAGAAAAATGTTGAGTTTTATCTTGTGGACAGACTCCACTTCAATCTCACTTCAGATTGTGTATTTCATCCCCTCAGTATTTTATACATTGCATGCATCTGGTTGAGTGCCTAAGGTAGGAAGTTATTGTACTGAGTGATATGCATGTTCTCATTTAATTTTTCTTGGAATTTTTCAAGGGTGATTCCATCCTCCTTTTTTGAGGCAGTGTAGCAAAGTGCTTGAGGCCAGAGACTTGGGTTGGATTTCTTGATCAACCTACCACTCATTAGTTGAGTGACCTTGGGTAAATTACTTAATAAATTTTATGCTTCAGTTTCTTCATCCCTACTAAGTAGGTATTGATAGTATCTACCATCCAGAGTTATTATAAAAAATAAATGAGATGATATATGCCAATGCTTAGCTCAGTGCCCAACAGAAAGACAGTGGCTACTTACAGAAAAGAAAATTGAATTTAAGAGAGTTAAATAACTTGTCTGGTAACACAGAGTAAGTGGTCAAGTGGAGCCTTCCCTCCATACCCTATAGAGAGCAGATACATTTTCTCATCTCAAGAGTAACTATTTCAATATAGTACTGAACTGTCTTTATAGAGCTTATCATTATTTTTAAATGTCTTATTTTTTAAAAATTCATTTACTTAATTTTTCCTCTCCCATTGCCTTTTCTATCCTCTTCATTACTGCATTGTCTCTGTTTGAAAAATACTTAGTATACAGGATGCACAATAGATATATATTTGTTGAATGAATAGGCAAAAGATAAAATTATTTTTTGAGTCTTTGCAATACAAACACTAACATAAAATATTAAGCTGGACTATGTTTAATGTTATTTATTTAGAATTGTCAAGGTTTTTACTCTGCAAATCATTTAAGATCAGATTTAGTTTATGCAGCTTGCCTAGTGGTCAATTGGCTTGGTCTCTATTTCAGGTAAAGTGGGTGGCTATAGCTTGCAGGACTCTGACCTACTAGTTGTAGGTATTGTCCCTTTCTTGGAGGTCTGCCCTTTTTGTTCTGGACACTTCTCCTTTAACATGTGGGTAAATTTATCAGTGAATCAGTGTTTTCATTAGAAACAAGCTTTACAGAAAGTGGGCTTTCTGAATCTGCAGTCATGCCCTTTTCTACCACTGAATCTGAATGCTGTGATCTGGAGAAAACAGGAGCTTGACTTGGCATAGTTTCTGTTTGTCTGGCAGCCCCTCCCTAAGTCTAGGCCCTACACTGCTACTTTAGGACACTTAATTAGGCACTTCGAGATTGTCTTTATTAACCATAATTCCATCTCTTTTCTTGGGAAGGAAATCTAGAAGTTAGCCATTGAGACACCTTGCAATCCTGTTCCATTTTTCAGAACATAATTTGTATGTCGAAAGAAATGTTCCCTAGTATTAGCACCAACCCCATGCTGTTTTCTTTATTCATTTCAGTTGTTCACTGGAAAAAGGTATTAAAGTTACTACAGACAGAATTTGTCCATTGTGCTAGCAGAAACAAACACTCAACAATGAGAATCACAGTGGAGAAAAATTGTCTATAATATATAATAAAAGCCTAATATGCAAATTGACCAAATGGCAGAGCTCAATGCAGGAGCTTCCCCCTGGTGGTCAGTGCACTCACAACTGGCAAGTGCAGTGGCAGTGGTGGGAGCCTCTACCACCTCCGTGGAGCAGAGAGCTGAGCAGTAAGAATTAAGGGGTCCCAGACTGCGAGAGGGCGCAGGAAGGGCTGAGGGACCCCCTTTACCCACAGTGCATGAATTTCGTGTACCGGCCTCTAGTTTATAATAAAACTAGAGGCCCGGTGCATGAAATTCATGCAAGAGTAGGCCTTCTTCCCCTGGCTGCCAGCAACGGCTTCCCTCTGGCACTTGGGACCCGGGCTTCCCTCACAGCCCCAGCTTCATCCAGAAGGTCGTCTGGAAGGACGTCTGGAAGGATGTCCACTCTAATTAACATATTATGCTTTTATTATTATAGATGGTGACACCCAGGAGAATAGGTAGCTAAAGCTCAAAAGCCTGGCTGTCTGATCCAGAGTGAGGTGGATTTTTAAGGTTACAGGGAGAACAGGTATGCAGAAGCACTGATTGGATAGGCTCAATTGGAGGACCTTGGAGCATTGCCATTTATGGGAAGGGGTGTCAACACAGGACTTTCCTAGACATTGGACCCTCTGCTTCTGAAAGGGTTCCAGTGTTAAAGTTCTGGCTCTGTCCCAGTCCTTTGGTTGGGGGATAGGGCATAGGATTTTGGTTCCAGGTGCAGCTGGAAGTCATATCGCTCCCCTCTGTGCATGCCTTGGCTGCATGACTTACGGTTTTTGTCTGTTGTCTTTGAAAAGCAATTCATATCTTGTTAAACAGGATAGGACCATTTTGAGCTGGTTCTACGGTTGCAAAGTCAATTAATACTATCAATTTCCCAAAGGTTAGATTTCTATCCTGAACAATCTTAATTAATGCTATCTTGTACTATTAAACTTTACTTGGACATACCTTATTTATCTGACTATTTTGGGGGCTCACAGAGAATAGAGAATTTTTAAAAAATAATTTTCAGAGCCCCTAGGAAATTCTAAAGACAGAAATCACTGTTCAAACAAATCATTGCATGTTAAATCAAACTACATTATCCCTGGACTGTGATGATGGTAAGATAAACCATAATTCTTATTTACTTTCAAACAACTTTATTGACTTATATTTTACATTCCATAAAATTCATCCATTTTGAATTTACAGTTCAATGACCAAGCTGGCAGGGGGGGCAGTTGGGGGTGACCAGGGTGGCAGGGGAGGCAGTGAGGAGCAACTAGGCCAGCGGGGGAGGCAGTTGGGGGCAACCTGGTCAGCAGGGGGGCAGTTAGGGGTGATCAGACTGGCAGGCAGGTGAGCAGTTAGGAGCCAGTGGTCCCAGATTGTGAGAGGGATGTCCGACATCCCCCAAGGGGTCCCGGATTGGAGAATGTGCAGGCTGGGCTGAGGGGATCTCCTCCCCCCATACATGAATTTCATGCACCAGGCCTCTAGTTTCATATAAATGGAATCATTCAATATGTGATCTCTTATGTCTAGCTTTTTTTCTTAACATAATGTTTTTGAGATTCATCTATATTGTAACATTTATTAGTATTTAACTCTTTTTTTATTGCCAAATAGTTGCCCATTGATGGATATACACCTTTTGTTTATCTATTCACCAGCTCATGAATATTCAGGTAGTTCCCCCCCCCCTTTTTTTTTTGGCTATTAAGAAGAACAACCCCAAAATAGAGTCACGCTCCTTTTTTTCAGAACATATCTCCTTTAAGATTAAAAACTTTAGTGAGTATCACAAATGTAGTGACATGGCAGATTCCAAACATCGTAGTCTCCAGAGCCAGATAGATATTCTAATTCTTACTATGCCACCTACTAGATAATTGACTTTGAATTAATCACTTAATCTCCTTGAGCTTTAATTTTCTTATTGTAAACTAGAGGCCCATTGCAGGAAGATTCCTGCAATAGGGCTTCCTGTGGCAGTCTCTGCTGCCCCGCCTGGTTCCCTCCCTTCTCTCCTGCCTCGTCTGCTTCTCTCCAGTCTCCACTGCCCCGCTTGCTTCTCCGCAGCTTCGCTCCCTTCTGCAGCGCTTGGCTTTCTTCCACGCTATCTTCTGTCTTCACTCTACACCTAGATATGCAAATTAACCGCCATTTTGTTTGGGTTAATTTGCATATTTGCTCCTGATTGGCTGGTGGGCGTGGCTTGTTGGCCTAGGGGAGGTGTGGTCAATTTGCATGTTTCTCTTTTATTAGATAGGATTGCATTATTTTGTATAAGAATAATGTACATAAAGCAAAAGATTGTTTAGTACATAGTATGTGTGCACATTTATAATCTGAGGGGATTTAAAATAAAAAAAAAAACTTTTTGTAAATTTACATAAAAGATTTCTAATCAAAGGGCTTTTCCTTCCAGATTGCCATTCCACCTGCAACTCTCTCTCAACTTAATAGCAGTTCATGATTGGGCAGCCCACTTCTGAAAAATGATCAACTCTCTTTGTGTTGTGGACTCATTGGAGATTTCTTCAATGTTTATGAAGTTGGCCTCAAGAAAGCCAGTGTTGCACTGTGGAAAACAGTGTGCAGTTTCCTCAAAAAATTAAAAATGGAACTGCCATTTGACCTAGTGATTACATTTCTAGGAATATATACTAAGAAACTAGAAACACCAGTCAGAAATAATATATGCACCCCTATGTTCATAGCAGCACAATTCATAATTGCTAAGATTTGGAAACAGCCAAAGTGTCCATCGGCAGGTAAGTGGCTAAAAAACTGAGGTACATCTATACAATGCAATACTATGATGCTGTAAAAAAAAAAAAAAAGAAACTCTTAACCATTTGCAACAGCATGGATGGACCTGGAGAATATTATGCTAAGCTAAATAAGCCAGTCAGAGAAGGATAAGTATCACATGACCTTACTCATATATGGAATCTAATGAAGAAAATAAACTGATGAACAAAATACATTCAGAGACATAAAAGTATGGAACACATTGACAAATTTCAAAGGCAAGGTGGAGGTAAAGGGTTGGGTGGGGAGTGATAAACGGGGGAACTTATATGCAGATATGCATAACCCATGGATACAGACAATAGTCTTGGGAAGGCCTGGGAGGGGTGGGTGTGGGGTGGAGGGGTCAATGGGAGAGAAAGGGGGACATCTGTAATACTTTAACAATAAAGATAAATGTTAAAAAATAAAAACTTGATATTTTGTTTTAAAAATGTTATAAAAGCAAAGAAAGCAGTGTTTGATCCTTCCTTTTGAACCACAGGAAGCTGAATCTAGGGGTTAGAATTGGTTGGTGTGTTTCTAGTACATTTACAAGAGCTTGTCTCTGATTGGTTCAGCAAACAAATGCAGAAACCTGCTTTCTGAGGCAGAATGTCCCGCAGATCTAGGCTGCAGGATGTTACTTTGCTGAGGATACTTGGGTAGAATAAATGGAGAATCATCTTTTGCCAGCCTTGTTGTTAATCCTATGGCTTCATCTTGTCGGTAAGTCCTTGGGTTGCTGAAGACATTCCTAACCATCTGGGGTGGTGAAGGGGAGGGAGGACGATGCAGACAGACACCTCTAGGTTTTATTTGAGACTATGTGAAGAAAATAAAAACGCTATAGAGAGACCAGTTTCTACGACTCACCTTGTCTTTTTTTCCAAACAGGAGTGAGCAGCAAACTGAATGTGGAACAGAGTCCTCAGTCACTGCATGTTCAGGAAGGAAAGAGCACCAACTTCACCTGCCGCTTCCCTACCAGCTCTTTTTATGCTTTACACTGGTACAAGTGGGAACCTGCAAAAAGCCCCACCAGCCTGCTTGTAATTAGTGTAAATGGGGATGTAAAGAAGGAAGGTCGAGTTACAGCTACTCTCAGTACTACAGAGGGTTACAGCTTCTTGTACATCAAAGGATCCCAACCCGAAGACTCAGCCACATACCTCTGTGCATTTGGCACAGTGCTTTTAAGCCACCTGCAGCCCATACTCAAACCCGGGTCTGGTGCTACTCTGGTTCCAGTATTGAAGAGCCATGTGTGGGATGAAAAGGGCAAATTCAATGAATTACAGGGTTTTGAATAATTGGGGGAAGTGTAAGCATAGGTAAACAAACATTCTAGTCATTGTAGCTCCTTCAACTAATTGGACTGTTACTAAACACTACCAACCTCAGCCCCCTCCCCCAATATATTAGCTATACCATTGAGATGAATCCTTTGCCTTCACTTTTGGCATGATTCTAAATGAATTAAATGGTTTATCAATCTATCTAAAACAATCTGGTTAAACTAGTGTGATATTTACCCCACATTGCTGCTATTTCCTAAAAGCTAGTCCTTCTATTATATTTCTTCACATGCAGAAATTGAACTCTTTTATCAAACACCTGACATGGAAACCTACATGTTTCATACCAGAATAGGAAATGCCTCCTCGTTTAACTCATTGGGGATTTCAGTTTAGGTTACTTCAACCTTCTCCCTGCATGAACATCTGTATTTCATTTCTTCTTACATGTGGTTAATTACATTTAAAAAAATCACCTGTGATACTGAAAAAAGCATTGGTGCGGGAAGTTCACCACTAAACTTGATCTATCCTCCAGTTGGTACTGTGATTGTGCTGCTGAATAGGTAATTGAACTCTATGGCCTAAGTTTCTTTGTAATTTCCAGGTATAGGAGGCAGGTCAAGTATCTGGTGCTGTGCTCATCTTGTAGGTTTCCAAACCATCTATTAGTATACTACCTGGCTGGTACTGAGGCTTCTAATTCTGGAGCCTTCCTGGGTTTTATCAACATGATTTAACTACCTTCTGGGCCTCTTCATCTAATAGCTTGAGTTTCAGCTTCCCCTGACACCTACATTAATAATTACTTACCCATCTCATGTCATCTCTCTCTCTCTCTCTCCCATTAGAAGTCTCATTACAGTCATCACATATTTAGAAAAAAATAATGCGTATTTTGAAAAACAAATTATAGGGCCCCTCATTTATTGTAGGGCCCCTCATTTAAGAGACATACACATGGAAAATTTTTTAAAAATTCATTCACAAGGTGATATTGAATCTGTTTGATTGTCAGATTGGGAATGATTGAATCTATGTTATTTGAATGTGTGTAGAATTGGAAGAGTATAGCACAGGCCTGAGTGAGGAGAACCTATGGTTCACTGTACACCAGTGTTGTTGAAGTGTAACAGAACAAAAGAAGAGCCATCACTGTTCCTGCTGCTGATCAACTTCCCAAACCAGTCCCATCATTATTGGAATAAAGATCAATAGAAGAATTTCTAATTGTTAGGTTTGATCGAGCAATTGAATAGAATCCCCTCCCCTAGGAACTGACTTTTCAGGCCGTTTCACTATGGACATTCTCTTTTGCTAAGACCACATTTTACTTGCTGAGACCACATTCCGTTATCTCTTCCCTCCAGACCTGCACAGAGAATTCTCCATCCAGAAAAAGCCCACCAAAAGTCCTTTAAAAACTGCTGACTCCCATCACTGAGTGCTGGAGCCATCTGGGGCTCAGCCACCTGGTGTTTGGATGATCAAATACATTCATAATCCCTCACCATTCTGGCCTTGTGTGTTCCTCCTTCGGCGACGTAACACAAATCTATATGTATAAAGAGCCAGGGTCCGTCACATCCAAAATGACCAGAGGGACGACCAAAAGGGCTGTTGCGTAGCAGGCTATGGTCGACAGGGACTGGCGAGTGGGCTGAACTGCTGTCCTGGGTCCCAGCCATCCATGGCAGAAGTCAGTCTTGGGTCCTGGAGCCTGGCGGGGTAGGGAGAGCCTCATGGAGCAGTTGAGGGGCCAAGAGCATCATTGAGCATCCTGGGGCAAGGAGCTTCATGTAGTGGACCTAGGGACCCAAACCGCGCATGATTTAGTGTGCCCTGGGCCTCTAGTATTTTCAATATGATCTTATTACTGGCTAACGGAATAGGTAGAAATAAAAGGCACCAAAAAAAAAGCAAGGACAGCATTTGACTAATTTGTGCATTGCTGAAACATAACTCTTCATAGCCCTTTTCATGTCATAGTGTAACCAAAACCCAAGTTTGTGTGCCTGACACTTCGACAGGCAAAACTCAAAACATCAGAGTTTGGAGTAAGAAAAGGTTTATTGATCGAAAAAGCGCTAAGAAGATGGGAGACCTAATGGTGCCTCAAATCCATCTTGCTGGTTTTTAAGGGACAGGGGGAACAGGTATTTGGAAGTGCTGATGCAGCAAGTTTTCATTGGAGGACCTTGGAAATCGGCCATTTATGGTAAAGGGTTGTCAATGCCAGATCTTCCTGAACAATGGACCCTCTGCTTCTGAAAGGGTTTCAGTGTTTAAGTCCCAGTTGTGTCCTGGTGCTTTGGTTCTGTGAGTGAGTGAGTGGGGGTATGAGACTGGTTCCAGGTGTAGTTGGAGGTCAAATTTCTCTCCTCTGCACATGTGTTGGCTGCATGACTTTGTGGTTTTGGTCTGTTGTTTCTGAAAAAATAACTCAATATCTTGTCAAACAGGATAGGACTATTTTGAGCTGGTTCTGCAGTTACTATAGAACATACACAATTGATTACATTTATACAGCACTTCCATACAGATCGCTACTTGAAACTGGCCTTCAACTCCATCTTCCTTGGACCCTTGCTTGCCTTAGAATGTGAGGGATAAAGCTCTTCCCACACATGTAACCAATTATTGGATAGAGTGGCATATAATTTGGAAAATCTACTATTACAAACATGGGAAAAATGTGAATCTGGAGTATAGAATCCTTACAAAAAATATCTATATCTTTATAAAGTCATTCATAACCAAGAACACATAGACTGAAATTCTCAGTCTCTTTGGGTTCTCAAGTTGATCTGAAATTTAAAATAATTTGTTAATTTTTTTATTATTTATAGAGCTACAGGCATGCCTTTGTAAATAGCCCCTTATTTCTTTTTTTAGAGTTTAGTCAGATGGAATGAGAAAATGAGCAAAAGATAAAAATCACAGTGAAAAAGAAAAACTTACATCTCCCTGTTTATGGTAGGGCCCCAACATGAGTAATCAACCACCTGCTGTCATGGAGGCCCATGGCTCTCATTGCATCTAGGGATTGCCACCATGTCTTCCATGCCAGAACAGGAGTTTAAGACCATATTTCAAAATAAATATATATTTATTGATTTCAGAGAGGAAGGGAGAGGGAGAGAGAGATAGAAACATCAATGATGAGAGAGCATCATTGATCAGCTGCCTCCTGCAAATCCCATACTGGGGATTGAGCCCACAATCCGGACATGTGCCCTGACCTGGAATTGAACCATGACCTCCTGGTTCAGAGGTCAACACTCAACCACTGAGCCATGCTGGCTGGGCCAACACAGTTCTTGAGGATGATAGAACTCATGCCCTTAAGGTACATGTTGTCACTCTTATAATCCATGGTGACAAATGAGACTGGAATTCTGTGGAGCCCTAGAAAGCTATTCTACTCAAGAATTTTTGCTTTAAGGAAGTCTTCTTAGAGAAATTCATATCTGATAGATAAGATTTTTGTTTTTAAATTATATTGATGTTTGTAAAAAAAATCCCTGATATGTGGAAAATTAAGAGTTGGACAGTATAGATGAGCTCTAAGTTAGATAATTTACAACCAGGGTAATTTGTATGACAAGAAAAATAGGTACTCTTTATCTTCCATTTTGAGATCATGGGTGGTCTAACAATAAATGATGAGTCTTTTCCACATTTTAAAAAATGTCTGTGACCTAGTATGTTCCATTAGTAGATACACAAACACACATTACATGATTCTGGATGAAACTGGAAATGACAAGTGAAACTTTTTATTTTCTTCTGGTGTTGTAAATCACAGAATCCACTAGTTTGTTTGTTTTTTTGTAAAGAGAGAGATCAAACCTACAACCTAGGTATGTGCCCTGACAGAAAATAACCTGCAACCTTTTGGTGTATGGGACAATGTTCCAACCAACTGATCCCACTGACCAGGACTCAGAATCAACTTTTAAAGGCAAATTATACTCCCCCTAAACAATATCAGAATTACTAAACTCTTTCTAAACCTTGATAAACATATCCCTTCAATTAGAAAGCAGTTATAAGGAATGGGTTATAAATTGGCCATTTTTTTAGTACAGTCACAGGGAAGCAGCATCTGCAAACATTGACCTCAGTCTGAAGGTGGGTGAGTAAAACAGTGCTAAGTTTAATTGGCTGTCTCAAACTGCAATCACTCCTTTTCCCTTCTTTCCAAAAAGCACTGATAGATCACGTTTCTTTGGGTCTGGAAGCAGCTAGTAGTTCAAGGGAAACCCATGTAGGAGTAGTCAGATTCGACAATTCTTTCTGAAGAGGAAGAAAAGGAAGATGCTACTCATAGTACCAGTGTTGATTTCATGGATGCACATATCACGTGAGTATGAGATTTCTCTGATTGCTTCCAGAGAATTCGACATTGTGGAATATTACCTGCATGCATTTGCAAGAATGAGATTTTCTGATTGAGAGCAAAGAATTTCTAAAACAAAACAAAACAGAACCACGAAAAAGAAGGAATATTGAAGGGGTTGGGGAGGGAAAAAAGAATAAGAAAAATAGAAAAGAAGGGTGAGAGAGACTATTGTAGCTCAGAGAATAGAGATCTGACCAGACTTTCTCTGAAGCCTTCTATTGTTTTTCTGAACAGAAGTGAATGGACAACAGATAAAGCAAATTCCTCAATTCCTGCTCCTACAAGGAGAGAACTTCACCACATACTGCAGTTTCTCAAACACTTCAAACAACTTATAGTGGTATAAGCAAAGCCCTGGAGGGAATCATGTTTTCTTAGTCAAAGGTGGAGAAAACTAAGAAAGAAGCAGGAAAGACTGACAGCTTGGTTTGGAGAGACTAGAAAGGACAGCTCCCTGCACATCACAGCCACCCAGACTGCCTGTCCCCAAACCTTGTTGTGGGGCTGCAGGAGCAGCTCCTCCCTGTTTCTCTTTGGAGCAGAAGTCAAAGCAAGCTGAAGTCACAATGTCTATGAAGACATTAAAATCTTAATTTAAAAAAATCTCTCAAATAGTTTTTATTGGAGAATTCTACCAAAGATTTGAAGAGTTCACTTGAATTCTACACAATTGCTTCCAGAAAATACAAAAAAAGAAAATAATTTCTGACTCAGTTTATGGAGTTAGTATTACCTTGATAGCAAAATCAAAGACCATATAAAAAGGGGGGGGGAGGGGAACTACAGAGAAATTTCCCTCATGAATAGGGACACAACTTTCTTAACAAAATATTAGCAAGTAGAATTCATTAATACAGGAATGAACAAAAGTAGGTTTATAGTTGTGAGTATGAGAAATACAACCTTTATTTTTTTATTATTAAATATTATGTTATTTTCCACACTAACAACTGTAAACCTACTTTTGCTCACCTCTGTATAATAAAAAAGAATACATCAAACAGTTTTTTTCATGGATGCAAGGCTGCTTCAATATTTGAAAATAAACTGATGGAATCTACCATATTAATAGGCTAAAGAAGAAAAGTCGCATGGTCACACGGAAAAAGAGCTTTTGCCCTCTAGTAGTTAATGAAGCCAATCTGATCTCTCACACACTCCACAGTGTCCCTACTCAGTGGTGTGATGTTGTAGGCCATAGTCTGTGCATTTTGGCCTAGGACGCACTGCAAGCAATCCCCTTTGTTGGCCATTCCAGCTATGCCAAATGGACAGACCTTACCTTTCATATTCCTTTCCTCCATGATCTCAATTATTTCTCAGTACTCAGTCTGTGTTGGATCAACACTCCTCAAGGGGTTAATGACTTTATCAGAGTACATGGTAGGATCAGTTTCTTCATTAATGCCATTCACTGAGAGTGTTTTGTTGACTTTTTCTGCACTGACTTTGCTGCCTTTGCCTTTGGGCGATCTGTACTCCATCATGTCTCCCAGTTCCAGGCTATTGACATCACCAGGGAACTCACTGTCATGAAAAAAAGATTTTCTTATAGTGAGTTGCTGTTTCAATAAATTCAAAATTATCCTTCAGAGTTGCTACATAGCTCATTGTTGCAATGAGCCTTTCAGCCTTATTTCCTATCTGAGGAGAAGTAGATCAGTGGCTTGAAAGTAATTGTCAATTTCATTCTACAATAATCATAAAAAACATCTTTAGCCTCTTTTTTTGCCTTTATTTGAGTTAGTGGTTTTAGGATTTAAAAAAGTGACTTCTTTTTCTACAGTGCCCAGAAAACTATGATCTGAATGGAAGTGGAATAAAACTCTGCCCTTGGGATACTTTTTAATCCTAACAGCATGATTTCTTAGGTCAGAGAGCATATTGGGAAGTATAGTAAACTCAACTTCCTCTGCGACATGCATCTAGTTCCCATGAAGCCTTTCACTATAGTGGAAGAACATAGGAGCACTTGATGACGAATCCATACATTTGATGAAACCAAAAATATTCCAGTATGATAGCAATTACACCCATTTTTCTGGATTCATCAGTGAACCTAGATGTACCTGATAGAAGTTCTATGTTGGTTGCTCATTCTCATTTGTCACTTAGGTCTGTTGAAATATTAAGCTTAGCACAGTCACCTTCCAACAGGGTCACCTTGGATTTTGTATCTTTGTCTACAAAGGGAAGTTCTTTAGGAATCACAAAGTCAACTTCGATGTCTCCTGTCAATGGGTCATTCTGTTTTTTCCTGAGTGCTTTTGGGATAACATTGGTTACAGTTCCTTCAAAATGTTCAATGCCAATATCTTCAAAAATGACTGTTCCTTGAGGCAATGGTCTGACATCTATTTCAACTTCTTTACCATCACTGTCCTTGTTATGAGTTCCACATCATCTCCAAGTTGTAAGGCTCCTAAGTCACCCTTAAATTCACTGTAGTTAAAGAGTATTTCTTTTATAACATCACCTCTTTCATTGAAGACAAACACCTCTTTATGGCACAAACTACTTACTCCCTGACAGCGGGCTTGTTTGTTTTTCAGCCACATGTTTTGAGCACTTATAGCACCAGTATGTTTATTGTGATCAATTACAAAGTTTATTTTAATTCCAGTTTCCAAGCTGAACATTTTCTTCCACCTCTTCAGGACCCTAAGTCAGATGAAACACTTCTTGTCCAATCATTCGTTCTTCAGGGAGGATTTCTGCTTTTATCTTCACCAGTTTAACAGCAATGGGTTTCCGCTGGTCAGATGATACTTCAAATTCAACATTATCTCCTACTTTTAAGTCCTGCAGGTTTTCATTATACTATGAAAAGTGGAAGAAAACTGTAGCTTGACATTCTGGAGACTGAATAGACCTGTTAGAGGTTATCAGTTTTTCAATAACCCCACTCTCACACAGTACTGCTGAAGTATCATTGGGGTACCAATTGTGTCCATTGTTGTGGAGATTTGGATCAAAGCTCATCTCTCAGTGATAATCAAATATTGCACTTTCAGTAGTAATTGCTAATTCTTCTTTTTCAACACATTTCAAAGGATGAAAGTTGCTAGTATTAAAAAAATGTGAGAGAAAATGACCTGAAGCTAATAAAGAATACAACTGCTGTTGCACTGGCAATCTCACAGTACAGTACTGAAAACAACAAAGATGACTGACTAGCAGTGCGGGGAAGTGCTCCTTCAAAGCTTTTGAGTAGGCACAGGCTTCTTATTTCAGATCAAGTGTTGTGTACTCTTCTTTGGTCTTGTTGGTTGTTTCACAAAGTTTGTTCCTTGCTTGGTCTAAACTTGAAGCAGTTGTTCCAGGTGGTAAAGTCTATTCTATTACACTTCATACAGCTCAGCGCCCCCTCTCCAGCAATGCCAGAAGCAGCACGCCTAGCACATAGAGTTTATTTTGTTCTTTATATTTCATGTATAAGTGAAATCATGTGGAATTTTTCTTTCTCTGTTTGACTTAGCATTATACCCTTTAGGTCCATCCATATTGTTGCAAATGGCAAGATTTCCTTTCTTTTAATGGCCGAGTAATATTCCATTGCTTATATGTACCACTGCTTTATCCGTTTGTCTATCAATGGACACTTGGGCTGCCTCCATATCTTGGCTATGGTAAATAATGCTGCAATGAACATAGGGATGCATATGTCTTTTTGAATCAGTGTTCAGGGTTTCTTTGGATAACACTCAGAAGTAGAATTTCTGGGTCCTTCTTTGTTTCCTATTATGGGCTTTTTTTAAAGTTTATTTTGCCTGATGTAAGTACTACTGCCCTTAATTTCAGTTTCATTTGTTCTTATAGTTTCAGCAATAGAATGCTATTGACGTGTGTGTGTGTGTGTGTGTGTGTGTGTGTGTGTGAGAGAGAGAGAGAGAGAGAGAGAGAGAGAGAGAGAGAGAGAGAGGTGAAGAGAGACCTGGCACAGAATAGGCTCCCAATAAATACTTATTAAATGAATGAAGTATAATGTATAATTACTAGGACATTTATTCCTATGACTTTATAGTCTGATATTCCCCACCCCATGTTTGATAAATTGGTTGTCTATTGAATTTTTCCCACAACTCTAACACTATATTTATCTTGTTGAAGCCTTTTGTTCAAAATGGTTTTCATAATATTGAAAGATTATATTTAGAATAATTTAAGGAGCTGCTCAGCATAACTTCTCTCACTAAATTCATAAATAATGACTCATCTACAAATTTAGAAAATAAGTAATTCTTGAGTGCCTAATTTGTACCAACCTTCTTGTAAACATTGAAGAATATGGGCTTTTGAAGATTAGGGAGAAAAAGAAAATTAAAGAGAAGCCAACAATTGAGAATCATAATGGAACTATCACTGAAACAAAGCAATAAGTATAATTAAAATTTTGGGGGAGTTGTTATAGGGCCAGAAAATAATAATGGGTACAGAGGTATTACAGCAAAGATTTTCAACTTAAAATGTGAGGAAAGAAACTTTCAAAAGATTGCTGGCCAACTTTTGGCCTGGTTTTTGTTATGCAGTTCATTTATTCAGTCACAAGAGGGGGTTGGTTCATCTGCAAAAAACATTTCTTTCTGGGAGAAGGGCAGATAAATATGTTTTCCATTGACATTTTAAAGGGGAAAAAAGGCATGCTTTCTTCCTCTTCAGACAACTTGTACTTTATAATCTCCTATTGCCATCGTCTGCAAACTGTG
Source organism: Corynorhinus townsendii (assembly GCA_026230045.1). NCBI lineage: Eukaryota > Metazoa > Chordata > Mammalia > Chiroptera > Vespertilionidae > Corynorhinus > Corynorhinus townsendii. Next base: position 157,798,933 of record JAPDVU010000001.1, on the reverse strand, counting down.
GCTCGCGAGCCACATGCAGCTCTTTGGCCCCTTGAGTGTGGCTCTTTCACAAAATACCACGGTCTGGGCGAGTCTATTTTGAAGAAGTGGCGTTAGAAGAAGTTTAAGTTTAAAAAATTTGGCTCTCAAAAAAAAAAGAAATTTCAATCATTGTACTGTTGATATTTGGCTCTGTTGACTAATGAGTTTGCCGACCACTGTCTTGTTGAGTATGTGTGGTCAAAGATTCAGGGCCCTTAGATCAATAGCCTAAGTCCTATACATGTACCTCCATAAATAACTTTCTCTCCATTTCCCCTCCTTGATTATCTCTTACTTTTCCTATTCTTTATATCTGTTTTTCTTTCCTCCACTAACCTTTATACAATATCTACCTCCTCCACCATTTTTGCTTTTCCTATTCTCTTTTCTTTCTGCCTCACCATCCCTGGTACACAGCATCCATAACATGCCATAGAGAAGATGAGTACTAAGGATATTTCTTCAAGGAGAATAAGGATGAACACAATTCATGTAATCAGTTACTATATCAAGAACAGATACATTAAAAAGTGTCTATCTAGACCAGTGGTTGGCAAACTCATTAGTCAACAGAGCCAAATATCAACAGTACAATGATTGAAATTTCTTTTGAGAGCCAAATTTTTTAAACTTAATCTTCTTCTAACGCCACTTCTTCAAAATAGACTCGCCCAGACCGTGGTATTTTGTGAAAGAGCCACACTCAAGGGGCCAAAGAACTGCATGTGGCTCGCGAGCTGCAGTTTGCCAACCACAGACCTAGACAATAGTAGATATCATGATTCCAGGAAACTCTATAGGAAACCTGACCTCCCAAAGGTTTAGCTTTTAGCTTCAACGCTGTTAATTTTTCCTGTCCTCTTGAACACATCACTGACTTCTTTTGAATCTCACATGCATTTTCTGGTATGTGGATAGAAATTTCATTTTCTTATACCACAGAGCTCAGTACAGTTTTCTGGGATTAAATGACACTTTGTACAAGCTTCTTGGAGCATCAGCCAATTTCTTTGGTACATTGAGGAAGAAATTATGGAAGAAAGGTCATGGATAGATACATCCTTGTGATTTATTTTCCTTATCTAGAGTCAAACTTTAAACTTAACAAATAATATTAGTGGGCACCCTGTGAGTTGGGGATGTCTGGTTGATATTCTCCCCTTCTTCTTGACGACATAGATAAAACAGGGGAGGAAGACCTAGAGAAGGAACTGTTCTATCATTGGCTGACAAGATCCTATCAACAACACAGTGGTAGCTGCAGTTGTAAGTCTTTACTAGTAGCTGTTGCTTCTGTTCTCTGGAATCTCTTTAAGACTAAGCTCAGACACAAAGACTGAACTCTGGGCTCATGATCCCAGTCTTTCCTTGAAGCAATTTGAAGTATGAGGCTGCTGATTGGAGTAACTGTGTTTCTGACCTTGGGTAAGTGTTCTGTGCCTAACAAAAGGGACCTTGAAGAGTTATTTGCTCTCTAGTTCTCTCCCATGCTAGAGTTGGAGTTGAGAAGTGATCTATGCATTTGTTTAGGGAGAACAAACTTCTACATGACAGATTAAATCATAACCATGATCCCAGAAGAACACTTAGCAGTATCTAGATTGTAAGAAATTTCTGGGTTTATTGAGCCAAGGACCCATGAAATAGAGTCTATGGAGTCTCTGATTTTTGGCATATACATTTGGTCTCCACAACAAACACTAATAATAATTTTTTGCATTCTAGAAGGACATAAATAAAACCACTGTAGTATAGGGTAGAGCCAAAGAGTTATGGGAGTGTTGTGTCCTTGATCTATAGATGCTAATTTGAATTTCTTAACCCTTTAGGGACTGTGATTGATGCTAAGATCACCCAGCCCAACTCCATGGATTATTCTGAAGGAAAAGATGTGAACCTGCCTTGTAACCACTCTACCATTGGTGGAAATGACTATATTCATTGGTATCGGCAAAATCCCAATCAAAGGCCACAGTATATAATTCATGGCTTACGAAACAACGTGACTAACAACATGGCCTCTCTCATCATCACAGAAGACAGAAAATCCAGTACCTTGATCCTGCCCCGGGTTACCTTGAGAGACTCTGCTGTGTATTACTGTGCTCTGAGAGACACAGTGGGACAGATGGGGCTGCACCTGTGTAATATCTCCCTGGCAAAAGAATGTGTGGGGAGCAGCAGCTATTCAGAGCAAATCTAGAGCCAGCTAGGAGAGTCAGAGAGCAATATGAAAAGGAGGAAAATGAAGGGAAGGAAACAGGAGAACATGAATAAGGAGAAAAAGAAAGACAGGGTAAAGAGAGGACAGGAATAAGCACTTAATTTGTTGATGTGGCTGAGAAGTATGAGGAAACTAAGAATTATAAGGTTAACATAGCAATAAAGTAAAGAGGTATTAAGAATTTGTCATGACTCCTCTGCATGTCAATAAAATGTTGGTTTCAGTATTTTAGCCTAAAAAAATAGGGAGGAAAATAAAAATAATCCTACTTGTCCCAAAGGTGTCTTGTATTTAGATGCAGAGGTAAGTCCAAGTTTGGAAATGCATGCTACTATAGTTGTTCCGCTTACCAAAAACAAATTACTCTTTCTCTAAGAGAAATCTGAAGTGTTATTTTTGTTGTTGCTAGTCTAGAGCATGTGTATTTGTGATAAAGTTCTTTTGGAAAGAAACAACAATTAAGTGAATATTAATTTATTTTTAAATGTCTAGAAGTCCTGCATCTAAAAAAGAGTTTTCATAATTTTTTGATATTCCATAAGAGATTCAGGCAGAGCTAAAGTAAAAGCCTATAGATATATCTCCTTCGTTTCACTGTAGCTTCCACTGTCCTTCTCAGAGTTTAAGATTATTTAAAGTATCATGCCAGACTGATTTCTTTCAAATAAATAATTTCATGCAACTACATACATATTTATACACACATATACACACACACACAACTCATCATTTAAATTGGATTTATTTGAATGTTTTGCAACTTATCTTCTTTGGTGTTTTTTTTAATAGTGTACTGGAAATTTTTCTACAGTAGAAAAAAAGTGTAGAAGTGCATTTTGTTCTTTTTTATGGCTCTATAATATTTTTAAAATTCCATCATTTAATTAATTGCCTTCTTATTTATGGATATTTATTTCTATTTCTTTGCTGTCAGGAAGAAATTTCTCATACATCTTCGTAGATTAATTTTCGTATGTATGTGGAATTATCTATTTTAATGAGATTTCTGAAATTGAAATTGCTAAGTCAAAGAAAGGCACATTTAAATTTTTGGAGAAAGTTACAATTTGTCCTCCACATAGTATAAACAATTATACTCCAATTTTCAGTGAGTGAGAAGGCTCATTTTACAAATTGGGAATTACAAGTATTTTTTTATTTTAACAACCCAAATATACTTTATCTATTTGCATTTTCCTGATTCCTAGTGTTTTTTGAATATTTTTCTCTCTCCATATGTTGGCACTCTATCATTTGCTCTTGGCCAATGCTTATACCTACATTTTTCTATTGGTTTCTTTTTCTTTGTAGGAATTATTTCTATATCTTGGAGGGTACTTTGTTTGATAATTTTATTCTAACATGCTAGTTTCTATTTTGTTTATTGTTAAATGTGGTTGGCTTTAATTTTCACATCATCTAATCTATCAAGTATTTATTTCTTTTTGTCTTCCAAGGTCAGTGTCATTTTAGGAAGCCCTAAATGTATTATATATTTTCATCTTCATACCATTTAATGAGTTAAGAATTTCTTTGAGATCTGTGTTACTTATTAGAAATCCAAGGCTCAAAGAGAATAAAAAACTTGCCAACATCACAGTCTTAATAAGTGTTATCATCAACTTTTTCCTTTATTTTTAAACATGAGATTGTCAATCTTCAAAATCTGAACATATGTTGTTTAATCTTGCCTTACTTGAAGCAATACTATGAAGAAGGCTTTTGGAATAATGAACCAAGTGGAAAGTCAGTGGAATGGATCATAGTACCCATCCCAGAAGGTGACATATTTTAAAGCAAAATGTCAAAATATTTGAGTAGGAATCCTGAGTTACGAGTTGAGAAAAACAATGGTTCCTTATCCTAGTAAAAGATAGTGCTATTTATTTCATATGCATCCTTAATCAATAAAGAAATTTAAAAAAAGGTAGTGCTAGCTTCCTAAATATTCAAATAGCAGCATAAATAAATGTTCTTAATTATAGAGAGATTTTGAAGCATCCTTAGCTCCTTTTTAGCTATACATTTTCTGAAACCAAACTGATATAGAAGAAATTAGTACACACAGGAAAGAAAATAAGAGTTCTGATCCTTGGTGTGAATGGTATTCAAGATATTTTTGGATCTTCAAAAAGGCTGAGAAACTTGTCCTAGTACATAGGATGTGTACATATTGATTAAAAACAAAACGATCTTCAAATAATAAAACAAGCAAACTGACAGAAAAATGTAAAAATCTTAAGCAGGTACTTTACAAAAGAAGATATTCAAATGTAAAATAAACATGCCATTTCTATAAAGTAAAAAAAAAGCAGACATAAGTAATCAATATTGTTAGAAGTCAGAATCGTGTTAACTATGGAACAGAATCATAAAGTTCATAAAGGGAGCTCTGAAGTGTTGGTGATGTTCTGTTTCTTAATCTGGATGCTGATTATAAGAGTGTCAATATTTTGAAAATTTATCAAGCTGCACATGTATAATATATTTATACTTTTTAAATGTATCTTATACTTCAATAAAAAGTTTAATATGCTACAATGGCCTCATTAATTACTAGGTGATGTGTGAGCTTAAAATAAAATTTCAGGTGTTTTAATTTTTCTCTTTTATACCTACAAAGTATAAGTAAGTACACATTTGTTAAATAAACATGACTTTATTCCTCTGTCTGGGATACAAATGTAGGACTTTTTTCCTCTGTCTGGGATACAAATGTAGGACTTTTGACCCTTGATATGTAGTATCAAGAAGCCTGGCTATTGTACTCTTGAAACCTATGTAATTTTATTCTCCAATGTAACCCCAATAAATTCAATTGAAAAATCATTATGGAGTGAAAACTACAAAGAATCATAAAAAAATATCATGAGCAACTCTACTCCAACAAACTGGTCAACCTGGAAGAAATGGACATATTCTTAAAAAAATATGACCTTCCAAAACTCAACCAGGAGGAATAAAAAAATCTGAATAAGCTGATAACTATGGAGGAAATTGAAGCAGTAATGAAAAAAAACTTCCAACAAACAAAAGCCCTGGATCAGACAGCTTCACAGGGGAGTTTTATCAAACATTCAAAGAAGAAATAAAACCTATCCTCCTCAGACTATTCAAAAAAATTCAAAAGGAAGGAACACTCCCAAGCTCCTTCTATGAAGCCAGCATTACCTTAATTCCAAAACCAGATAAAGACAATACAAAGAAAGAGAATTACAAGCCAATATCCCTCATGAACATAGACGCCAAAATCCTCAACAAAATTCTAGCAAATCAAATCCAGCATTACATTAGAAAGATCATACACCATGACCAAGTGAGATTTATTCTGGGGATGCAAGGATGGTACAATATCCACAAATCAAAAAATGTGATACATGGCATAAACAAACTGAGAGATAAAAACCATATAATCATATCCATTGATGCAGAGAAAGCATTTGACAAAACCCAACACCCTTTCTTGATAAAAACTCTCAGCAAGGTGGGAATAGAAGGATCATACCTCAACATAATAAAAGGCTTATACGACAAACCCACAGTCAACTCAATGGGCAAGACCTAGAACAAATTTTTCAAAAATTCATCTGGAATAAAAAAGACCCCGATCTTGAGAAAGAAGAACAATGTTGGAGGGATCACAATACCAGATATCAAGCTAGACTACAAAGCCACTGCTCTCAAAACTGCCTGCCAGTGGCACAAGAAAAGACATATAGACCAGTGGAACAGAACAGAGAACCAGAAATCGACACAAGCCATTATGCTCAATTAATATTTGACAAAGGAGGCAAGAGCATACAATGGAGTCAAGACAGTCTCTTCAATAAATGGTGTTGGGAAAACTGGACAGATACTTGCAAAAAAAATGAAACTAGACCGCCAACTTACACCATACACAAAAATAAACTCAAAATGGATAAAGGACTTAAACGTAAGATGGGAAACCATAAAAATCTTAGAAGAAGACATAGTCAACAAAATAGCAGACATTTGTCGTAGCAATATCTTTACTGATACAGCTCCTAAGGCAATGGAAACTAAAGAGAAAATAACAAATGGGACTACATCAAAATAAAAAACTTCTGCACAGCAAAAGAAACCATCAACAAAACAATAAGAAAGCACACTGCATGGGAGAACATATTTGCCAGTGTTATCTCTGTTCAGGGTTTAATCTCCAACATTTACAAGGAACTCATACAACTTAACAAAAGGAATATAAACAATCCAATTAAAAATTGGGCAAAGGACCTAAATAGACACTTTTTAAAAGAGGACATTCAGAAAGCCAAGAGACATATGAAAACCTGCTCAAAGTCACTAATCCTCCAAGAGATGCAAATCAAAATGACAATGCAGCACCATCTCACACCTGTCAGAATGGCTATCATCAACAAATCAACAAATGACAAGTGCTGGAGAGGATGCGAAGAAAAAGGAACCCTTCTTCACTGCTAGGGGGAATGCAGATAGGTGCAGCCACTGTAGAAAACAGTATGGTGTTTCCTCAAAAAATTAAAAGTGAAACTGCCATTTGACCCAGTAATACCACTTCTAGGAATATATCCCAAGAAAACAGAAACACCAATCAGAAAGGATATATGCACCCCTATGTTCATAGCAGCACAATTTACAATAGCTAAGATTTGGAAACAGCCTAAATGCCCATCAGCAGATGAATGGATTAGAAAACTGTGGTATATCTACACAATGGAATACTATGCTGCTGTAAAAAAAGAAGGAATTCTTACCATTTGCAACAACATGGATGGATCTGGAGAGCATTATGCTAAGTGAAATAAGCCAGTCAGTGAAAGATTAATACCACATGATCTCACTCATTTTTGGATAATAAAGAATATTACGAACTGTTGAACAAAAATAGACAGAGGTAAAGAAGCATCAAACAGACTGTCAGACTACAGTGGGAAGGTAGGGGAGGGTTAGGGGGGGGTAAGAGATCAACACAAGAACTTGTATGCATGCATATAAGCACAATCAACAGACTCAAGACACTGGGGGCCGGGGGGAGGAACAAGGGCAAGTGCAGGTGGGGGAGGTAGGGGAGGCTGAGGGGAGGTCAGTGGGGGGGGGGGGGGGAAAGAGATATGTGTACTACTATTTTTTTTTATACCTTAAACAATAAAAAAAGGCAAAAAAAATAAAGCAGAGGGATCAAATACTAAATTATCAATAGATAGGAGAGCAAGAAATAAGATTCATAGTCAACCTAAATAAACATTCAAAAGTCTCCCAGCTTCCATTGCAGACCTACACAATTATTTAGGAGCAATGAGTGCAGTGATCTGGGGCTTCAGAGATGGTGCTTTGGGTGTGCCCTCTGCCACAGGGCTTTGGATGTGAGATAGGGATACTTTTTTCTACAAATTGTTAATGTAAGAAATGTCCAAACCTGTAAAGAATTTTTATAAGGATTTATTGGATCCAAACAGAGGATATGCCTACAAGCAAGATCTCAACAGACTAAGATACAGTCAAACCTTGGTTCTCAAACATCTCCCATCTCGAACAATTCAGTTCTCAAACAAGTTGTTCACAGAAAAAAATGTCTCAGATGTTGAAACAAAATTTCACTTCTCAACCTAATAACCTTTTCATACTGATATATCAGCATGACAAAAGCAGCTCTCAGGCCACAAACAAAGGAGAGATTTCCAGTCAGTTTTCCACTAAGCCTCATGTTGTTAACACTTCAGGAAACTGCTGTGAATAGTTTGTGTGTGTGTGTTCCTTTTGTTGTTGACAAAACGGACAATTAGCACAATTTTAAAACATAAAGAGGCCATCAAGAGTGCTAATGTTACTAAGGGTGTGAAAAAAACAATAATTACAGGTAATTGAAGAGGTAGAAAAACAGTTGGTTTGGATAAATGAAAAACATTTTTGAGGCAAAAATAAGTGAAAAAAGTGAAGATGCTGCATACTGACTTCCTGAAAGATACCCCTGGAATGAGTACTGAAAGTCATTTGCTTAAGACTAGTAGGGGATGGTTCGATAAATTTAAGAAAAGAAGTGTTTGTTTATCGATTGAACAGTACATTAGACATGTACTGTATATAAAAAAGGTTAAAACAGGGAATCATTTGGGGGTCTGGAACAAATTCATTCAATTTACATTATTTCTAATGGGGAAAAAATGATTTGGTTTTCAAACAAATTGCTTCTTAAACAGCCTTCCAGAACAAATTAAGTTTGAGAATTGAGATGCCACTATAAATACGGCCAAGAAATAACCATTTACAGTTTCTTCTGTGCCTTTAGGAGTGAGGAGATAATGTAAGGGAGATTACATGGAGATGGGAGAAAGCCCAGGATCAGATTACAGGATAGTTAACAATACTATGTACTCTTCTGAGGGTGGTTATGCCTATTTCAAGCGTGTTAACTTAGATGCACAAAAACAATAGACAGAGCTTGCTTAAGACAAATATAAGCCTTTTACTAAAGAAGTAATATGCCTGGGATGTGTCTACCCACCATGATCTGCCCAACTAGGAATTTATGATCAGATCACCATGTGAGGTTACTTTTGGCAAAACCTCGTTTTTGTGTACATATTTCTATTTCTAAACAGCACAGGGAAGCTTGTAATGTAATGTGTTGTAATGAAAGGGAAAATAAGACATTGCGGGGGGAGGGGTAGCTATCTGAATCTGTGCCAGTAACCTACATTCTGACACACACTCTTCCTTGCCGATAAACTCCATTCTTATCTGTGATGCCTGTCCTGCCTTGCAGAACCTGTTTCCTGGGATACTCCCATTTTACAGAGGCCATAAACCATGAACCATATTGGCAGCACTGGTGCCAGACAGGCCTTTGGGTGTAATCTCACTTCCCCCATCCCAACTCACGGGGGGTCTGCAAAGCCTGCGCAAAGTCCAGAAGCCCAATCCATACTTGGGAGACAAAGGAACTCAGGGTATAAAGGGAAAGCTTCATCCATATTCATCACTCAGGATTTGGAGACTGACTCCCCTGAGTCACGGTACTAGTGCATCTGCAAATAAAGTTTCCTTCTCTGAATCTCCTCTGAGTGCCCGGCTGATTAATTCTCCTGCACCGCCTAGCAGCTTATCTGCAACAGTAAGGTAATGTATGAGAGCTGAATCCATCTAAATAGCCAGAATTTACTGATTTATGGCACCACTGAAAAACTTGAGTACCAATTTTACTGTAGCCATGTTCCTCAGTGCAAGACCTTTGGAAGCACATTCAGTCCTACCTGTGATTTCTCCTTCTAAGGAAGAATGGTTCACAAAGGTACTTGACTGTAATCTGACCTCACTGCTTCTTATCGTCCCATGAAAATATTTCCACTTTTGCCTCTAAATTCCCCATTCTATTCAAAGTAAATATTCAACAGCCCTGAAAATTCCTCCCACGTGCCCTAACTAGTATCTGACTCGGCTTGGAACACAATTTCTTTCTCTTGTGGTTGTTCCTTAATCTCCCTCATCTACAACACCTCACCTCAGAATATTGTTTTTGCACCTTTGAGGCCCATGCCTTTCACCACTACTTCTCCCTGCCCCTTTTGTCACTATTAACTTTATAAACACCAAACACTCTCCCTTATCTATTGAAAAGTTTAATGCAGTTCAGAGGATGCCACTGTAACCTTAAATGCCACATGACTTAAATGTCCATATGAAAAATTCAGAGAGTAGTCTGGACTCATCAACGTCAGGAACTGTTAATTAGAGCCCACGTTAGCCATTAAGTCCCATGACCACACTCTAGAAAGATCTGATGATAATTCTCCAGTTAGATGCTCCCCGACTTACATCCTGTCTAAAACCTCTTCATCCTTAGATTCCCTTACTCAGTTCCTTCTGCTGAGCTCATTCTTTGACTATATATGATCATTTAGCTCCCTGACTTTTTACTGTCATCTTATATCTCACTAGAGGCCTGATGAACAAAATTTGTGCAAGAGTAGGCCTTTGCAGCCACGGTGACCATCTCGATCCCTCCCTGGCAGCCACAGTGGCTGCCTGGATCCATGGGCTGCAGCCCTGGCTTCATCCAAAAGGTCATCTGGAAGGTCATCCAGAAGGACATCTGGACAACTATTTGGTCAATTTGCATATTATGTTTTTATTATTATAGATAGGCTTTTTATTTTTCTTATCTATAATACAAACTCCATGGCCCATTGCTTCAATCAATCCCTAATAATTAACATCATGGTTCTTGCCCCAGTTCTGTCTCATATCAGTGATTTTATTCACTCCCAGTTGTAAATCAATATCTGCCTTCTTATAATGTATACCTTGTCTGATAAACAGAGTTCAAGATAATCACACAACTGTGCAGACTGGTGTCACTGAAACCTGTTGTCATCTTTAACACTAAGTAGAACAATAGTGTTGCCAGGAAAGTATTCTTTTTATCTATAGTCATCTCCCATTGTCATAGATTTTCTCCAAAAGCATGTAAGTATATTTCAATCTTTAAAAACCCTACGATTACCACTTCACCATCCTGCCTATGTAACAGGATGTCTCTTCTCTCCAGAGTTCAATCTCTGGAAAGAGATTTCTATATTCAAATTTTCTTCTTCCTTGTCTCATCTCTAGCTTCATCATACTGTAGTTTAGCTTCTGCTTAAAAGACCTAGATCATGACCTTGTGCTGTTAAAAATCAATTGGCACTTTTCAATCATCATCTTACTAAACATTTCTTTAGCATTTGTTCTGTCGGACATTCCTTTTCTTCTTAAAACTACTTTGCCTTCTCTTTTAGGACACCAGTCATTTCTGATTCGTCACTTATCTCTCTGAACTATTTTCGAGGTTCCCTTGACAGCCTTTCTGCTGCCCATGAGTATTGTTTCAGTGAAGTACATCTACTCTTAAAGGTTATTGCAATATCATAGATAACATAGTGGGTGAGGAACTGGGTTTGGAATCTATGATAATTTTATTCTAATCCTTGTGTGTCCTTGGAAAAATTAATTAGCTTCCTACAGACTTGATTTTCCTTCCATGAAATGAGGATAACTATTCTAAAGGACTATAGTGCTAAATTATAAATGTTTAATAACATGAATTCTTGAATCATACTAATGGGACAAATTCCAGTTGTTACTTCCTGTGATCTTGGATAAATTACATATTTCCTTCTAACCTCAGTTTACAAATGAGGATAATAAAATTTACTTCATAGGATATAATAATGTTATTCAATGCACAAGATTAAAATAGCTTAAGAAGAAGATCTCTGAAAACACTCATCCTATATAATAAGGAGCTAATATGCTAATTAGACCAAACAGCAGAACGACTGTCTAAGGACTTTCTGGACAAAGCTGGCCGAGGTAGCCAGGGCTGTGAGGGCCAAGCCCCTTACACAAATTTCACGCATTGGGCCTCTAGTTAAACTATAATGCTAAGAAATTCAAGCCTTGATAGGAGCAGGACAGAGATAGGACACAAAAAGCCTTAGACTCTATTTGTTTCTATATTTGACCTCCAGAGGGCAATGTTGCTAAGCTGGAAATGACTCCTCTAAAAGTTCTACCTAACTTCTATGAGCTTCTTTACATTACAGCTCCCTGAGGTGCACATTCTGAGGAGGCTCGACACCAAGATCAGTCATTGTGAAGAAAACATCTCTTACTAATAATCTCTAGAATTTGCCTAAACAGGAATTTCTTGAATCTCAGATTTCTTCAGTTAAAAGGACTTAGCATACTCTGTCACATTTCTTCCTGCTCCTTAAGAGAGATCTTCCAGAATACAACTCAACTTTCTCACTGCCTAGCCATGTTCTCAAGGATCCTTCTGCTGTTTGGAATGCTCTTCATGATGAGTAAGTAACATTATATCCCGTGATTCTGTCTCCATAGAAGGAACATTGTTCTCAATGAATTATGACTAGAGACATTGTCTGTCCCGGTCTCATGGACTCAACATTGATGTTGCAGGGGAAACCAGAGCCCAGTCAGTGACCCAACCTGATGGCCACATCACTGTCTCTGAAGGAGACCCTCTGGAGCTGAGGTGCAGCTATTCCTATGGTGGAGCTTTTTCTCTCTTCTGGTATGTCCAATACCCCAACCAAGGTCTCCAGTTTCTCCTCAAGTATGTAACAGGGTCCACCCTGGTTACAGGCATCAAAGGTTTCAAGGCTGAAATTAGGAAGAATGAAACCTCCTTCCACCTGAGAAAACTATCAGCCCATTGGAGCGACTCGGCAGTGTACTTCTGTGCTATGAGTGGCACAGTGCCTGAGGCTGCAGGGGGAGCTGAGCACAAACCTCCTGAGACACTGGAGTTTACAGAGACTGAAGCACACAGGCTGACCTTTTTTAACAACTCTCTCGCTTGATGAAACTGAAGAGGATGGAAGAGCAGAGCCCTGGGGAGTGCTTGGCTCCTGCGAAGAAACTGGAACGTCAACATTTCCTTCTTTTACTACTGGGCCATGTTAGACAAAATGCAGAACAGAAAGACTTGTATAAATATTCTCCTTGGAGGTACTGTAGTCTGGAGGTTCAGGATTCTAATTTAATGTGACCAATGCAGAATTTATAATCTTTCACCTTCTGAACTTACTTTCTTTTAAAAAATATTTATTTATTACATTGATTGGGGTGACATTGGTTCACATGAACATATAGGTTTCAGGTCTGGGTTTCTATGTTATAAGATCTGTATATTGCTCCATGTGCCCACCACCCAAAGTCAAATCTTCTCCTGTCATTTATATTAGGACCCCCTTCATCCCAACTCCCTTCTCTCTGGCAATCACCACACTGCTGTTTGGGTTCACAAATTTCAATTTTATATCCCACATATGTGTGAAATCAGATAGTTCTTAGCTTTTTCTGACTAACTTTTTCACTGAGCATAGTGTTCACAAGGTCCATCCATGTTTCAGTGCACAGGTCTCTCAGGCATGTGTCTGTGTTGAGCAGGAATTTCTGTGTTGATTTATAGTTGGTTAAACTGTTGAAAATTCAGGGGGAGAGGAAAAGATATGCTCTCAGGCCACCATTCCTCTCAAGTCACTCTGAACTTACTTTCAACATACTTCTCCTTTTAATTGATAGCAACATACTTTTCTTTTTAATTGATAACAACTTCATTCTTTCAGTATCTCTGGTTATAACCCCAGAGTTATCTTTGACTTATTTTTCTCTCTGAACTTATATCTAATCCATCAGGAATTTAGTGAACTCTATCTTAGATATTAAACCATAATCTGACCACTACTGCCATCTCTACTGCTAATTCTTTGGTCGAGCCACCCTCATCTCTCAAATGAACACTCTGAGAGACTTCTAATGGTCTCCCTGCTTGTGATCCTATACTCCCTTCCTAATATAGCAGTGTTGTACTCCTATTGGACTGCTATAACAAGTACCATTGACTGGGTGGCTTATAAATATCAGAAAATTATTTCTCATAGTTCTGGATGTTGAAAGCCTGAGGGCCAGATGAAAGGAAGGTTGGGGTCTGTTCAGAGGGGGGCAAAGGAGGAGTATCAGGGACATCTATAACAATGTCAACAATACCAATAAAAAAATAAAAATAAGTGTGATATTAGGGTGTCAGTGTGGTTGGGTTCTTGTAAGAGTCTGCTTTCAGGCTGCAAACTCCCCATTTCTCATTTATCTGTACATGGCTGAGAGCAGAAGAAAAAAAAAGTAGGCTCTGTTGGGACTTATATGAGGGCACTAATCCCATTAATGTTTGTAGGCTCCACTGTCATGACTTCATCTAATCCTAGTTAACATCCAAAGACCCCCTGTCCTAATACCATCACAGGAGAGAGGGAAGGTTTCAACATATGAATTTAGGAGTTGATACAAACATTCCATTTATAACAAGCAGCCAATGAGATCCTTTAAAACATAGGTTAGCCCTGACTGGATGGCCAAGTTGGTTGGAGAGTCATCTGATACATCAAAAGGTTGCAAGTTCGATTCCTTGTCAGAGCCGATACCTAGGTTGTGGGTTTGATTCTGGGGGCACATATGGGAGGCAACCAATTGATGTTTATCTTTCTCTTTCCCTCCCTTTCTCTCTGAAATCAATGAAAATAAATCCTGAAGGAAGTTCTTTGTGCTGAAAGAAAATGATACTAAAGAAAACTTTGAGACTTCAAGAATGAAAGACAAGCAACAGGAATAGTAACTATATAGTAAAATGTAAGAGACTAGTTTTATCTTCTTATTTAAATAGGTATGACTATTGAAATCAATTGTTAAAATACTAGAGGCCTGATGCACGAAATTCATGCAAGAGTAGGTCTTCCTTCCTCTGGCACCCAGGACCCAGGCTTCCCTTGCAGCCCCGACTTCATCCAGAAGGTCGTCCAGAAGGATGACTGGTCTAATTAGCATATTACCTTTTTTTATTATAGATTACCTAGTGCAGTTTTCAATGTTTGAAAAATGAAAGAAACCTGACACCTATAACATAAAGTGGTAGCATAAAATAACGTATTCAATTGTTAAGATTTGTATATTTTGTTTGAAACACTAAAATAATAACTCTAATAGACTGTGAATGTTGAGGTAGTAGGCATCCTTAGATGTAATCCTTTAAGTTGCAATCCTTAAAAATCCACTGAAAACATAAAACAAAAAGAAGTAGTCAAATAGTAAATATATAAATTATAATAGAATATTGAGGAAGAAAAACAGAAGCACAAACAGAAAATGAATAATAAAATGACAGACCTAAATATAATAATATCAACAAGTACATTAATTATAAGTGGTCTAAACACATAAATTTAAAGACAGATTATTATTGTGATTTTAAAAATACTATCTATTGTCTATATGGAACCCACTTTAAATATAAAAACAAATTAAAAGTATGGAAAATATATTCATTCAAACACCAATCTTGAAAAGCATGTAAATATCAGACAAATTAGACTTTAGAAAAAGAAATATTAAGAAATAAAGGGGATATTACATAGG
Source organism: Corynorhinus townsendii (assembly GCA_026230045.1). NCBI lineage: Eukaryota > Metazoa > Chordata > Mammalia > Chiroptera > Vespertilionidae > Corynorhinus > Corynorhinus townsendii. The sequence continues at coordinate 157,783,719 of JAPDVU010000001.1, read as the reverse complement.
TATAAAGGGGTAAATTTGCAAATAATACATAATAATGTTAATGTGAGAGAGCTTCAAAATGTTTGAAGCTACATTATTAGAACTGAGAAGAAAAATAGATAAGTCTACAGTTACACTTGGAGACTTGAACCCTTTGTGCTCAACAAACAATAAATAACTAGTCAGAAATCAGCAAGAATATAACAGACTTGCAAACACCATCAACCAGTTTGACCTTATTCATATTATAGAACACTGCTAAACAATAACAAAAAACACATGAAGCAATTCTTAGAAGGACATTAGTAACAGTAAATATTTACATTCAAAAAATGTCTGAACAATAAGCAAAATCCAAAGTGAGTATAAGAAAGGAAATAAAAAAGATCAGAGGACCAATTTTTAAAAAATTAGTCTAAAAAGTATTTAAAAAATCAATGATTTTTAAGACCTGGTTTTTTGAAAAGAAAAACAAGATTGGCAAAACTGTAACCAGGCTCATAAAAAGAGAGAGAGAGAGAGAGAGAGAGAGAGAGAGAGAGAGAGAGAGAGAGAGAGAGAGAGGGCACAAATAAATAAAATCAGAAATGAAAGAGAAATAATGAGAGATACCACATCAAACACAAAGGATTTTAAGAAAATATTATGAACAACTATATGCCAACAAATTGGACAATCTGGAAGAAATGCAACTGATGAAATAGAGGCAATAATAAAAAATAAAAATTAAAAAACTCCCAGCAAACTAAAACCCAAGTCCAGTGGCTCCACAAGGGAGTTTTACTAAATGTACAAAGAAGAGCTAACAACTATACTCTGCAAACTATTTCAAAAAATCCAAGAGGTAGGAACACTTACAAGCTCTTTTTATCCTAATTCCAAAACCAGATAAAGACACTACAAAAAAAGAATTATAAGCCAATATTTCTAATGAACATAGATTCTAAAATCCTCAACAAAATATTAGCAAATATCATCCAGCAATATATTAAAAAGATCATACACCATGACCAAATGGTATTTATTCCAGGAATGCAAGGCTGGTACAATATTCACAAATTAATAAATGTGACACATCACATGAACAAATTGAAAGACAAAAACCACATGGTCATATCAATAGATGCAGCAAAGCATTTGACAAAATCCAAAACCTATTTTTTATAAAAATTTTTAGCAAAGTGGGAATAGAGGGATCATACCTCAACCTAATAAAGGCCATATATGGCAAACCTATAGCCAACATCATACTCAATGGGCAAAAACTAAAACCATTTCCCTTAAGAACAGGAATAAGACAGGTATGTCCACTTTCACCACTTTTATTCAACAGAGTACTGGAAGTCTTAGCCACAGTGATCAGAGAAGAAAAAAAAAAAGGCATCCAAATTGAAAAGGAGGAAGTGAAATTGTCATTATTCACATATGACATGATATTGCATATAGAAAACCCTAAAGACCAGCAAAAAACTACTAGACTTAATAAATGAATTCATCAAAGCAGAGGTTACGAATTAACATTCAGAAATTGATGGTATTTTTATACACCAATAATGAGCTCTCAGAAAGAGAAACTAAAAAAGAAATCCCATTTACCATTGCAACAAAAAATATAAGATACCTTGGAAAAAACTTAACCAAGGAGGCAAAAGACCTGTATTCTGAAAACTACAGGGCATTGAAAAAAGAAATAGAGGAAGATACAAACAAATGGAAGAATATACCATGTTTATGATTTGGAAGAATTAATATCATGAAAATGTCTGTCCTACACAAAGCAATCTATAGATTCAATGCAATCTCCCATTGAAATGCCAACAGCATATTTCACAGACCTAGAACAAGCACTCTGATAATTTATATGGAACCAAAAAAGCCCCTGAATAGTTGTAGCAATCTTGAGAAAGAAGAACAAAGTAGGAGGGGTCACAGTACCGGATATCAAAATATACTACAATGCCATTGTAATCAAAACAGCCTGGTTCTGGCACAAGAACAAGCGTATAGATCAACGGAACAGAACAGAGATCCTAGAAATTGACCAAGTCTTTATGCTCAATTAATACTTGACAAAGCACTGTAGGCAAGAGCATATAATGGAGTAAAGACAGTTTCTTCAATAAATGGTGTTGGGGAAATTGGACAGGTACATGCAAAAAAAAAAAAAAGATGAAATTAGACCACCAACTTACACCATACACAAGAAAAAAAACTCAAAATGCATCAAAGACTTAAATGTTAAGTCATGAAACCATAAAAGTCCTAGAAGAAACCATAGGCAGCAGAATCTCAGGCATATATCATAGAAATATGTTTGCTGATACATCTCCTAGGGCAAGGGAAACAAAGAAAAACATAAAGAAGTGGGACTATATTAAAATAAAAAGCTTTTGTACAGCAAAAGAAACCACTAACAAAATGAAAAGGGATCCCACTATATGGGAGAACATAGCCAATTATACACTGAGTGGCCAGATTATTATGATCTCTGAACGCATAATAATCTGGCCACTCAAAAAAAAAAATACACACACACACACACACACACATACTAGAGGCCTGAGGTATGAATTCATGCATTGGTGGGGTCCGGCCAGCCTGGCCAGGAGGAGGGGAACATGGGTAGTTGGCCGGCCTGCCTGCTGGTTGAACTCCTGCTCGAGGGGACAATTTGCATATTAGCCTTTTATTATATAGGATATACACTAAGTGGCCAGATTATTATGAGCTCAGAGATCATAATAATCTGGCCACTCAGTGTACATCAGATAAGAGGTTAATTTCCACAATATATAAGGAACTAATACAATTTAACAAAGGGAAGACAAACAATCTAATAAAAAATGGGCAAAGGACCTAAACAGACACTTCTCTAGAGATGGCCAAGACGCATATGAGAAAATGCTCAAATTTACTAATCATCAGAGAGATGCAAATTAAAACCACAATGAGATATCACCTCACACCTGCCAGAATGGCTAACATCAACAAATCAAATGACAAGTTTGTGGAGAAAAGGGAACCCTAGTACACTGTTAGTAGAAATGCAGACTAATGCAGCCACTATAGAAAACAGTATGGAGTTTCCTGAAAAAAAAAAAAAATGAAAAATGAAACTGCCATTTGACTCAGTAATCCCACTTCTAGAAATATATCCTACGAATCCTGAAATACTAATCAGAAAGAATATATGCACCCCTAAGTTCAAAGAGTCACTATTTACTATAGCTAAGATCTGAAAACAGTCCAAGTGCCCATCAGTAGATGAGTAGACCAAAAAGCTGCAGTACATTTACACAATGGAATACTATGCAGCTGTAAAAAAGAAGGATCTCTTACTCTTTGAGACAGCATGGAGGACTTGGAGAATATTGTGCTAAGTGAAATAAACCAGTCAGAGAAAGACAAGTATCACATGATCTCACATATGTAGAATCTAATGAACAAAATAAACTGGAACAAACTAGGTCTAGAGACATGAAAGCATACAACAGACTGGTAAATCTCAAAGGGAAGGGGGTAAAGGTGCGTGGGAAGAGATTAACCAAACAATTATATGCATAACCTATGGACACAGACAATAGTATAGTGAAGGCCTACAGGGGACAGAGGAGGGGAACAGAGTGTTATGGGGGGAGTCACTGCAATCAAAAAAAGGGGACATCTGTAATTCTCTCAATGATAAAGATAATTTTTTTAAAAAGAATAAACTCAAAATGGGTTAAAGACTTAAATATTAGACTTGAAACCATAAAAATCCTCGGAGAAAACATAGACAGTAAAATCTCAGGACATTTCTGATACCAATATTTTTCAGATATATCCCCTCAGGCAAGGGAAACAAAAGAAAAAATAAACAAATCAGACTACATCAAACTAAAAAGATTTTTCACAGAAAATTATCAACAAAATTAAAAGACAACCCACTCAATGGGAAAACATTTTCGCCAATAATACATCTGATAAGGGTTTAATATCCAAAATTTTTAAAGAACTTAGACAACTCAACACCAAAACAAACCAATAATCCAATTAAAAATGGACAGAGGACCTAAATAAACACTTCTCCAAAGAGGACATACAAGTAGCCAATAGACATAAGAAAAGACACAAAGAGATATGACTTCACTCTTTCAGAATGGCTATCATCAATAAATCAACAAACAAGTGTTGGTCAGGGTGTCTGAACTGCTGCACACTCTGTCCTTCACGGCCACCACAGTGGCAGCAGCTGTGGCCCTTAGCCAACCTGTCAAGGTTAGTAACGCTGCAGCAGTCATAACAGAAGTTGAAGTTGGTGAAGGCAGGGGAATAGATGGTGGTGCGCAGGGATGGGCATGTTCTCCAACTCCAGCAAGTGCAGCTTGGTCTCCATGGTCAGCAGCTGCTCCAGATCCAGCCATGTCTGCTCACTGCCCATGGCACTGCCCAGTAGGGTGCTCAGCCCATCTGTGTACAGGTGGAACTCCTGTTTGGAGGGGGGCGGTGAAATTGAGGTACACCTCCTCCTCCCCGTGGTCATAGCTGGGGCCTGTTTCTTTGTCTACCCATTTGACTGCCTCTTTGTGATTTTTCTATGTGTTATATAGATCTATGACTCCAGTCTTTGTGGGGTGGCCTTATGTAGTAGTTGTCCTGTGGGACTTAGTGGCACAGTCTCCTGTAAGGAGATGAGTGTAGCTTTCACCTACTTCATCACCATCTTGAAATCCATAGTAAAAAGTTAAACATTTAATTACTTAATTAATTAATTAAATTTAAAATATGTTATTAAATTTATTGGGGTAATATTGCTTAATTTAATTATACACTTCATATAATTTCAAGTGTACAATTCTACAATACATCATCTGTATATGGCACTGTGTGTTCACTGCCCAAAGTTGTCTCCTCCCGTCACCTTATATCTGGCCCCCTTTATTCTAAATCTCAGTTTTATTATCTGTTTGCAGGTAAAATAACAACAACAATCTCTTTATTTCTTGTATAATGACATTTATGCATTTATTTTAATTATATTAAAACATTTTTTAGTTAAAAAAGAATGCTATGAGCCTCCACTCCCTCCTAACAAGTAAAAACTGAACAAATTGAAAATAAACTATCCTTCTTAAAATGTCAGGAAAGTAAATTCACAGGGCAAACTGCTGCCACCAAAACTAGAGAAAGTGACAAGTGGATACAGAAAATCACAAATGACAGGAACAGAACCCATGAGCAGACACCTCCAAATTACTGGTACCTTGGGAGAAAAACTGAATTGTACTTGATGAATTGCTGGAGGCTCCGTGTGAACAACTCTGAATTAAAAACTCCTCAGCAGAACCCAGCAATGGCACTGAAGTGGGGTACACTTATGTGAGTTTTACTTCCAGGACCTCAACTAAGTCCTCACAGTGAATAGTGAAGAAAAATCCCCTGGTGTTTCCAGCTGGAGGGGAAGTGGGACCATTGGAAATAGGCCAGAGCATTCTGAACAGCAGTCCCTTTAGAAATCATTTTAATGATCAAATAAGAATATATCTTTCAAGAGTTTAACTCATTCTAGCACAGTGTAAATACTTAATAAATTCTTTGGTAAAGAAACAGGTGCCCAGATAACAAATTATTTTGTCCATGATCAACACATTCTTGTGCATTATGGAAAGTAAACTGAGTTCTAAATGTTCCTGGCTATAAAGTAAGCCAAGTATTTTCAGCTTACACTACCACTGGTGTATTCTCTTATATTCATTTATCAGCAGTAAATTGTAGGCAGAGTAGAAGAAGGGTACAGGGAAAGAGAGAAAGCAGGAAGAAATATGTTGAAACAACAGAACACATATCCATCACACAGAAGATATACTCCCTGATGCCTGTTGAATATTGGGGCTGCAGACTTGATCAAGAAAACCTGACACAACACTCTCTAACCTTTGATTGATTTGTTGCCCTAGATCTAGTCCACATCTCTCTACAGGGTTATAAATGCTGTATTCTTTACAGCTACTTCTCCTTTTACTGAAAATGGAAAATTTTTTTTCTTTTGTCCTGACACAACCCTGATTACTTACTGGGATCATTATTTTTTCTTCTACTACTACACCAACTATGTACAAAATTTTCTCTTTATTCTCAAGACTGAATGTAAGGCAGTTGGTAAGAGAGGAAATGAAGATAGTTTTCCCCCCATTATTCAGTGGGTGAGATTTTATATGTGAAGTGGGAACTGAAAGTTTCCTTGTCAATATCTCATCTATTGTGTGAACATCAGTTCCTCAAGACTTTATCTCTGCCACCTTCAAGAGCAGCAGGCTCTTTCCTGGCAGACCTTAACATGGGAATTAGAAATATGGGAATGTGGTTAATTATGGTGCCTGTTGAGGAGGAATGAGAGGAGTAGCAATGAGCTAAATAGGTTGATTGAGACACAATCCAGTTTATGTATGTAATCTCATGGAATAAGTAACATAAATTTTATTGTACTGAATAGGAAACTACATGAGTGGATTAAATAAATTGTGAGACCTAGCTGGTGAATGGCAATGATGCAGCTTTAATCTAAGTATATCTGACTCAAACATCAAGTCATTTAGTCAGAATTTAGTAGTTCTCCACCAAATGATTTTGCATTAAATTGTTTTTCTATCCAATATTCTATCTGCGCTCATGAGTCCTGAGCTCCCTTTAAGAGCTTTGTGGCTCTGAGAAGAGGCTCACACAGAACTGGCATCCATCAACACTGGTGGCTACTGGAAAAGGACTCAAAGAGTCCTTTTCAATGAGCATTATTGAAAAGAACTCATTTTTCATCTCTCCACATGGGGGTAGTATTTCAAAAGGCAAAATTCTTCCCCAAGTCAAAGGAAGTTTGGGGTGGAGGAAGGGGAGGGTGAAGGGGGAATGATTTGATTGACTGCCACACAGAGGCCTCTGCCTTTTTACTCGGATCAAAGTGGGTGGCAAGTGTTGCTCTAGCCCAGGTGAGCCACTTTCCAGGGGGGATCTTTCAAGACCAGCTAAAGTCAGTGAAGAGGCCTCCAGGTGATAGGAAGAAAAGATGTTCCTGAAATTCTCAGTGTTGATCCTTTGGATTCAACTGGCCTGTGAGTTTGAGAAGTTTCCAATTTAAATTAACAGGAAAGCCTAAGGAGATGAAAATCCTTGAGGGCAGCTTATTTTATGGTGAAGAGTGAAAGAAAGAACTAAAGAAGGAAGGAAGAGAGGGAGAGAAGGAAAAGGGAGGAAGGAAGAAGGAAAATCATTACAGGTTGGGAATAGTCCTTAATTCTCTTACCCAGTGCCTTCTGCTTTGTTTCTAAACAGGGGAGAGCACCCAGCAGCTGGAGCAGACTCCTCGGTTTCTAAGCATCCAGGAGGGAGAGAATTGCACTGTGTCCTGCAGCTCCTCAAGCTTTTTCCCCATCTTCCTATGGTACAGACAGGAGCCTGGGGAAGGGCCTGTCCTCTTGATGACATTAACTAAGGGCGGAGAAAAGAAGGTGCAGAAAAGACTAACAGTTCAGTTTGGTGAGGAAAGAAAGGACAGCTCCTTGCTCATCACTGCAGCCCAACCTGGGGATGCAGGCATCTACCTCTGCGCGGGGGCACAGTGCTCACGGGGCATCTGCTGCCTGCACCCAAACCCTGCAGCTGGCCCCAGTCACACTGTTGTCACATTCCTCCAGCTCTTCCTCATATACTTCTTGGCATGAACAATGATGAAGACCTCAGTCCTTCATGGAACCACTTCTGCTACCATTCCAGAACATTCCAACATGTATTGGAGAATGAGTCCTCTATTGTTAGACAAACCTCCTGCAATGTACCTCACTCTTTGAACCAGTAAAAATGTGGATCTACAGCTCCCTATGGTAAGCAGTGGAGGGACAAATGGAAGATATGGAGGGACAAATGGAAGATATGGAGGGACAAATGGAAGATATCAGACAGCTTGCATCATAGATCTGATTGGTCATTCTGTTTTCCTAAAGATCACAACCAGGAATGGTTAGTACAAGGGCACAGAAATGAATCATTTTGCAGCGTTTAATGCTAGTATCCTGGAGTTGATGAAAACTGGCACATTCCCTAGTCTATTAAACTGGAGTAAAAGGCAGAAGTATAGTAAAAAATAATTAGAGATACAGAGAACAAACTTTTTGTTTTCAGAGGGGAGGAGGAATGGGGATGGGATTAAAAAATCATAGGGGAATAAGAGGTACAAATGTTCAGTTACAGAATAAATAAGTCATGGGGATATAATTAATGTACAGCATGGGGAATATAGTCAATAATATCATGATAACTTTTTCTGTTGTTGTAACCCTCAACAATACCTGAGGATATTTTTTCCATTGTTTTTCAGAGAGAGATGAAGGGGAGGGGGAGAGAAACATCAATGTGGGAGAGGCACATCCACTATTTGCCTCTGGGACAGGGAGCAAACCCATGATGCAGGCATATGCTCTTAACCAGAGTCAAACCCTTGACCCTTCAGCATAGAGGGCAATGTTCTAACCACTTAACAACACCAGTCAGGGCTATTATAATTTTGTACGGTGACAGACATGTGGTTACTAGACATGTCATGGTGATCACATCATAAGGTATATAAATGTAGAATTACTATCTTGTATACCTGAAAGTAATACAGTATTATATGTCAACTATATTTTAATAAGAATTTTTAAAATAATTAGAATAAAGTTGCCATTTTTTAACAAAAAATGCCCAAAGTATAATCCAATAACAATCCATTGTGAATCCAAAGCAATAGCTCCAGTTGGTAGTTCTGAAACTGCTTGTATGTGCATAGGATTTGCTTGGAAATTAGAGTTTGAATGGCAGGTAGCAATACCTTTACATTTTCAAGGCTGAAGAAGATAGAAGTTGATAGTTCCCTCCACCTGGCAAGCCCTCCACTGGCCCATTTTTATATTTGAATTCTTATTTGTTCTCTAAAGCAAGATGATATAATACAAAGCACATGGGATTTAGAGTCACAATAACCCAGGTTTAAATTCTGTTTTTGCAATTTTCTAGCTCCATATCCTTGGGCAATCTCTCCTATATACTAAAAGGATAATATTCAAATAGACTGAATGGCAGAACAGCCGAACAACCAATCAAAGTGTAATATGCTAATGATATGCTAAGGCTGCTCAACCACTGGCTATGACATGCACTGACCACCAGCGAGTCCCCACAGCCTAGCCTGTGCCCTCTCGCAATCTGGAACCACTTGGGGATGTTGGAGAGCTGGTTTCAGCCCAATCCTGCAGACCACTCCCCTTGGGAGGGTGCCAGATGCAGGGCTCATGGTTGGTGAGTGCTGCTGTGGCAGTGAAACTCTCTCCCGATTGGGACTGATTGGGCACAAGCCAGTGGCAGGCACAGTGGGGCCGGGATGAGCAGGAGCAGGAGCAGCAGGTAGAAGCTGCAGGCGGCATTGGGCTGCAGGTTTCAGCCCAATCCCTGTAGGCCACCTAGAGGACCCCGCCCATGCACAAATTCATGCACTGGGCCTCTAGTATATATATCTTATCTAATAAAAGAGTAATATGCAAATTAACCAGCACTCCGTCATGCCCACAAGTCGCACCTACTAGCCAATCAGGAGCAGGTATGCAAATTAACCCCAGTCAATATGGCTGTGGCCACAGAGCGAGCAGGAGGGATGCTTGGGTTTCCCCAGCGATGAAGGAAGCCAAGATTTCCACACACCCTGGGGACCCAGGCCTCCACTCAAGGCTACAAAGTTTCAATTATAGAAGATAAATAAATCCCAACAAAAATGGCTGCCACCACGGAGAGAGCAGAAGGCTTGGCTCCACTCCAGGCTACAAAGTTTTAATTGTAGAAGATAAATAAATTCCAGATACCAGGGCCTCCACTTGGGTCGCCGGGGGGTGTGGCTGCCCTGCAAACCACCACAGGCCCCTCACCCCGGCAGCCCCATGCCCCAAAGTAACCCCCACCCTGATCCTGGACACCCTTCAGGGCAAACCAGCTAGCCCCCACCCATGCACCAGGCCTCTATCCTATCTAATAAAAGAGTAATATGCAGATTGACCATCACTCCAACACACAAGATGACTGCCCCCATGTGGTCAAAGATCCTGCCCCCATGTGGACACAAGATGGCCATCACAAGATGGTCAGCAGGGGAGGGCAGTTGGGAGGGACAAGGCCTGCAAGGGAGGGCAGTTGGGGGTGACCAGGCTGGCAGGGGAGCAGTTAGGCATCAATCAGGCTGGCAGGGGAGTGGTTAGGGGGTGATCAGGTTGGCAGGCAGAAGCGGTTAGGGGCAATCAGGAAGGCAGGCAGGTGAGCATTTGGGAACCAGCAGTCCTGGATTGTGAGAGGGATGTCTGACTGCCCATTTAGGCCTGATCCCAGCAGTCGGACATCCCTCAAAGGGTCCCAGATTGGAGAGGGTGCAGGCTGGCCTGAGAGACACCCCTTCCCCCCTGCCCCCCGTGCACAAATTTCGTGCACAGGGCCTCTAGTATAAGGATAATATGCTAAGTGTCTGTCTGGGTAATGACTTCATGTAGCAATGCCTGGCTTCCTCTCCCTAGCAATGACTAGCCTCCTTGCAGTTTCTTCAGCCCAGGAACATGGCTTGCTTTAAGCCAGGTAGAAATGTTTCACACTTTAACCAAATGTCTGTGAAGCATTTTCCTGTGCCTCATCTCATTTGATCCTCACAGAAGTCCTGGAGTAAGTAGATAGAAAACTTGGTGGAATCCTATTTTCTTTTCATTAGCTGGAAAATGGAGATTTAGAAAGCTTAGAAACTTGCCCCAACTGAAAAGAAGTAAGAAATGATGGACCTTAGAAATGGCTTCCAGTTTTCTCACTGCACAGAATATAGTCAAACACTGCTGCAGTTAAATATTTTACCCTTTGCTCGCCCTATGTGATCTACAATAATAATCTGCTTCTTGTTGATATTTACTGCTGTGTTGCTGACAATTACCTGAAAGAGAAGTTGGGGTGTTTCAGTAGGCTGGAAAAAGTTTAGCTAAATCAGAAAGCAGGTCTAATGAAGCAACTTTATTCTATATATATAAAAGGCTATGTTGCCTCACACATGCATCATACATATAAAGCTCTTGCTGGTGCCAATCTCACACCTGTGTTTTGAACTGTCATTGTCAATTGTGAATTTGGTTGACAATTCTGTTATAGAGAAAGGACAAATAGCAATATTAAAATATTTCTTCTAATAAGTTTCCTTTCATTGTGCACGAACTCATGCACCAGGACACTGGTTAGTTATATTCATCTAAGATTCCTAAATAAGAACACCTATCTGGTTAACTTGCTACCAATTAAATGAGATATAATATACAAAATTATATGAAGTCTCAGGTATAGCATAGATACTCAGTAAATGCCCTGCTAATAATATTAATAATGCCTCTAAATAAATGTGACCCTTATAATGAAATTTTTACTCACTCCTCAAGGAGGAATGAGTTAATCTCTACCTAATATTCTGAACCCCCACCTTGGTAGTCAGGAAGGCAGACTTTGAGAGTTGCCAACCTAATCACCAGTCTCTTCTTCCATATCAACAGAGCTCTCCACTTTTATTTGGGCAACAGTATCCCCAGATTTTTTTAAAATCCCACACATTTCACATCCTTTCTTACAACTAGGTGTTGCAGATAGCACATTCCGACCAATGAGACATAATCAGAAACCTTCTGGGAATTTCCTGTAATGTTTTTGCTTTCCTGGCACAGGCACCACATTATCCTGTCCCTATTTCCAACTTTTTTCTTCCCAATACATGAAAGTGGTAACTTTACCATAAAGGAAAGCACAAGCATAAGCCCTCCCCAATCCCTTGCCAAGTCAAATCCCTCCCCCAAATTTATTTTTGCATGAAAAAAAATAAAACATTATTTGATTGAGTTTTTGTTATTTGCAGCTAAATACAATCTTAACTGCAGTAGGAATAACATAAAATGGCTTTGTGTTTTTCTGTGCCATGTCTAACTGCAGGAAAAAAGATATGAACAAAGTGCTCTCTTTGTGCTCTCTTTATGCAAAGAAGGACCTGCATTTCCATTGATCATATGTATTCTTAAAATATCAATTTTCCTGTAATTATTTATTAACAAAAAAACTTTCATTTTCCCATTCAGAGAGGCCTCATCTCTAAACTTTCAGCAATTTCTTACACTCATGGGAGACTGTGGAGTGCAGGTTTTTATCCTAAATCTTTTAACCATAGACAATATCAATTTCCATGCAAATAATTAATGACCGTGGTCTAACATTTTTTTCATTTTTAGATTTCAAAAGGAATTTACTTTTTCTTGTAGTTAAACCTCATATTTCTCCAGTAACCCACTCCAAAAGCATCCCCTGGAAATTTTAGCACATGGAACACCTTCATTTTAAAGATTATAAGGGCAAGTATAGATTAAAAATAAGAAAAAATAAATTTTAATTCTCCCCAGTACAAAAAGGAAAAAACACTTTCCCTCTCCCTTTTCTTAGAGTATTTGTGTTGGAAAACGTGTGGTTGTGAATTCTTTCTTTGTCTCTTTGAGATGTGTGTAAATTTTTTTAAAAGGTAAGGAAGCGTCTTTGCAGTTTTACAATCCAGGAGATTTTTCTCAAGCACCTAGAAGCCTCTCTTTGAAGTGTAATCAAGGTTATATCCAAGTTTCTGTGGGTTGTAGGAATCTAAATTCTCCTGGCACCTTGCAAACTTGCCTACTGTCATAAAGATATGAGGAATGTTGCCATTGGATAAAGGCAGTAGGACACACAGGCAGCGACCCCAACTACCAGGTAGATTGAGAAGAACTATATAACAAATGGTGCTGTCCAGGCCTCTTATGTGAGGACTGATTGTAAGTTTATCTTGATGTAATGTATATACTGGGTTGCATCTTTTTGTCTATGTAAAGGAGTAAAATTTCTTTCTCTCTTTGCAATCTTTTTAACAGTTTATCTGTGAGGCACATTACTTCTAGTTTAATGCTTATTCAAGAATAATTCTGTGTTTTTTTTTCCTTTTCTTTCTTTGTGGAGAGGTGTTCTGATTGGCAGGAGATTTTGTTTTTATTTCCCCAGGAGATCACCCAGTGTCTTTCCATAACCACTGTTCTTACTCATCTCTATCGCTGAAAGTGGCATGACCCTGTGAAAAGAGCGAGAGTTTCTTATGACTCTGCCACTTACTGGGTGTCTAACTTTGGGCATTTTATATTAACTCTGTGAGCATCATTTTTCTTATGAGTACTTTGGAAATAAGTCAAGTACCTACTTCACAGCATCACTGTGAGGAATAGCAATGTTTTGTGAATTGTCTAGTTCAATGGATTGAAAAATAAAAGGCTTGAAAATAGGAAACACAGATTTGATAAGGTATACTTAAACCTTCATTTGTGTCCTGGTGTGTTTTCTGTACAGGGAATATGGAAATAACGTGTTTTCTGCTTTGGAGGAACTCATTCTCATTGTGATGGAGGGCTGTCTACTTGTTCCCACAGCTGTCATTCTCCAGGGCCCATAACTTGAAGAATCCTCTGACCTGTAATCTCCATTCAGAGTAATAATATCTCAGAGCTACTTGGAGCATCCATGCTCCTGAAGCATTCTAAAATGAATGAAAACACACTGTTGGTGCCAAGGCCACACTCTGAAACCCTGGGCTGTTGCATTGCTGTATATCAAGTGTTGTCAGCACTAGGTGTTAGTTCACCAGACATCACTCTAACCTGAGAAAAATTTCTTTAGACTTTCAAGATTAATTGCTGGATGAAGAGCAAAAATCTCTGAAACAGGAAGAAGGCTAATAATTTAGGCCAGAACAGAGGAGGGAGAGCAAGAGAATATGTGATCCAGAACATTGTTAATAAACACATGATCCTGATATCTAATAACCAATTCTCTTTCCTTATCTCCAAGAGTCAAAATGAAACCTGAGATTAAAACAAAACAGTTTGTTTTATATTTCTGTAATTTTGCAGTTTTATGAATTCATATTTCTTAGTATTAGGAACTAATATGAGCTTTTATTTATTCATCCAGAATTTCTTTCCAACGTCTGATTGTTGTTCTTCTCTAAATCATGCCAATCTATACTAATAAAAGGGTAATATGCTAATTAGACTGGACATCTTCCGGATGACCTTCCAGATGGCATTCCTGACAAAGCTGGTCCTGGGCAAAGCCTCCTGCCCTGCGGTTCCAGGCACTAGCAGCTGTGGCTGCAGCCTAGGAGAGGGTAAAGTTTCCACCCCATGGTCCCAGGTACCAGTGGCTGCGGCTGCAGCCCAGGAGAGGGAGAAGCTGCCTGCCCCATGGTCCTGGGCACCTGTGGCCAGCCAGAGGAGGGAATCCTGGGTCCCTGGTGTGGGGCTGAGGCAGAGGCAGTTAGGGGCGATCAGGCCAGCAGGGGGGCAGTTAAGGGCAATCAGGCCAGCAGGGAAGCAGTTGGGGCGATCAGGCAGGCAGGTAGAGGTGTTAGGGGAGATCAGGCAGGCAGCCAGGCAAGCGGTCCTGGATTGGAAAGGGTGCAGGCCAGGTGAATTTCATGCACTGGGCCTCTAGTACCTCCTATAAGATCAGAAATTCAAGGATAAGAAAACTGAAAGCAAAGAAAAAGGCAAATAAAGAAAAAGTAAACTACATATGAGAAGAAGAGGATGGATAAATAATGGTTAAAAGAAAATGGCAGAGGGTTGTTTGAACTGAAAATCATCTACACTAATAAAAGAGTAAGATGCAAATTGACCATACCTCTGCGGCACCCACCAGCCAATCAGGAGTGAGTATGCAAATTAATCTAACAAAGATGGTGGGTTGATTTGCATACACAGGCGCCAAGCAGCCGGGGGTGGGGCAGGACTTCTGAGCAGCATGGGAAGGCAGAAAGGTGGCTCTGGTGGGAGCGAAGGTGGTGCCAGCAGCCAGGGTAAGGAAGGCCCATTCTTGCATGAATCTTCATGCATCGGGCCTCTAGTTGTCTATATGAGTTTCTCAACTGCAGCATTAAAAACTGGGGTCAAGTAATTCCTCTGGGGAAGGGGAGGAGGAAGAAATTTCCTGTGTATCATAAGACATTTAACAACATCCCTGGCTTCTACTCACTGGATGCCAGTAGAATCCCTCTTTTCCCCAGTGTGACAACCAAAAATGTCTCCAGAATCTGACAAATGTCCCCTAAGGGACAAAACCTTCTATTCTTCTGTTTGAAAACTGATTTGTCTATATGTTAAATTGATAGAGTAGGAACTCTTAAGGTTAAATAGAGTTCATTTCATATATATATATATATATATATATATATATATATATATATATATATCCTAAATGTTTCTACTCTATTGATTTAACATATAGACCACTTAAGATTAATTTTCTTGATCATTTTCATATATATCTTTCATATTTATATATATGAAAAGGACCGAGGATAGAAATACTTTTGCCTAGTATTGTGTACTATAATGACATAGTTCTTATTTCTATAGTGTTCATATTTCCTGGGCTATTATTTTTTCATCTGACTTTAATAAATTCAACAAAAATGATAGATGGAATGTAAAAATGGAAATTGCTTATATAAGTCTTTCTTTTATATATATGTGTGTGTGTGTGTGTGTATATATATATATATATATATATATATATATAATGCATGTATAGTATATACTTGTATTATGTAAGTATGTATAAATATATTTGTTGCATATTATTGTCCCAGGTTTTAGCTTGGTCAATATATCTTAATTATGGTTCTTCATAGATATATATATACATTCTTCATTCTCTCTCTAAGCTACTATCTCCTCATTTTTCATCCAAATTATTCTACATATACACAGAGTTTCTTAAACCCTAAAAATAATCCCTCCATTACCCCCAACACAGTACTCACACACACACTGTGTGTAGAAGGTGAACTAAGCCACAGGGAGGTGGAGCTGCCCACTACAAAGCTGAGCAACAAAGTTTAGTAGTGGCTGTTGCTGAATCTACCTCATGAAATGGATGGGCCCGAGGAACAAAATTATCTCCAAAATTCAAGATATCATCCACACTAATATTTAAAGGGACTTGACATGAAGGAGTATCCCTGTAGCAAAAGTGTAATGAATCATGACGGTACAAATGAGAGTCTTGCTGAGCTTCTTGTGGATACAGATCTGCTGTGAGTTAAGAACATCCCAGAGGGATCCTGCAAGAATATCACAAGTGAATTTGGAAAGAAGCAAGGAAGGAAAGGAAGGTGGAGAAAGAAAGAGAACACAAGTTTCCTGGACTGTATCCTTGAGGATGGAAATTAGAGAAAATTTTCTTACACTTGGAAACAGATACAGTCATTTTGCAGTGACCCTCACCTGTGCTGTTTTTCTTTCTAGCAGGATAAGATCTCAGATGAAGGTGAAGCAGAGTTCTGGGATCCTGATCCTCCAACAAAGGAGAAATTTCTCCCTGACATGCACTTTTTTCTATCCCCAAACCAATGTGCAGTAGTTCCAACAAAATCCTGGAGGACTCCTCATATCATAGCTTTCGAAATGCAGTAAAAAGAAGACTAAAATCCATAGTAAATAGCAAGGAACATTATAGCCACCTCTACATCAGGGACTCTCAGCCTGGGGACTCAGCCACTTACTTCTGTGCTATGCAGGCACAGCTCACTCCAGGCACCTGCAGCCTGTACCCAAAACTATAGCTGAGGACAAAACCCAACCCCCAGAGTGGGAACAGGGGCCCAATGTGATTAGAATTACATTCCTATTGCCTTGTATCTCCTGATTCATGCAGGAAGCATTTCTAAATAAGCTACAACTTGACACTTCAGTATAAGCACATATGTGGCTCATCTGGGGAATCTCTGTGGGGGTAGTGTTACTGGATAAAATCTAGAGATTGATCAACTCCTCCATATCTGGTTGTATCTTTCTGGAAATGAGTGAACAGCCAACTCAATGTAAAGCAGAGTCCTCGATCCCTTCATCTCTAAGAGCAAGAAACTACCAATCTTACCTATCCTTTCTTTTCTGCATCTTTATAGTTTATATTAGTACAGACAGAAACCTGGGAAAAGCTCCATTTTTTTTCTAGTATACATAAATGTGGAAGAAAAGGAGGAGAGCAAAAAAGGCCACCATCAGTATGAATGATAGAAAGAACTTTCTTTATACCAGACCAGAGATTCAGCCACTGACCTCTGTATTATGGAGGCAGGGTGCTTCCCCGGCACCTGACGCCTAAACCCAGACATGTGGCTGCAGTCCCCAAACCTAATAAACAAGTAGAGATGTCTGCATGTTTTACTCACTTATAAAGTAGTGGTGAGACGTGCGCACTTGATAAATCAAAATGATATCTCTTTAAAAACAACCGGAAATGCTGATGAATAATCAATATACTTTCTATCTCTGTCCCAAGCAAAACCATGCTTAACACCTTAATCCCCCAGTCAGGTAGTCAGTGAGTCAGCAATTCCACCTAGACGATCCCTCAAACCCATCATAAGGCTCTGTTAAAGTGGATATTTTCACCCTGAATGTTATTTTCTTCTTCCCCTATATTATGCTCATGTATGTAGGGAAATCAAACCTTAAAGTGTCAAAGAAAGAACAATCCTTCACTTACTATTTTATTCCAACTTCTTACAGTGCACTTGATGGTTCATTTTGTTTACACTCAAATGTATGCATTTATATTACTCCCCTCTTTGTTATCTTTAGAAAGACCATTGGAAAAAAACTAATCTCCAGTCATGGGTATGCTATACCATCATGAGCAAGCCATGCTCTTTGCTCCTCATCTCAGAATCCTCATCTATGTGAGGACAATATTTTCCATCCACCTTTACTCACAAATTTCATGCATTCATAGATACTGGATAGAGAGCTTTGAATAACAAATAAAGACTTCCTTCACTTGTTGAATATATAGTCTACTATGGAACACTTTCTTTTAAGTAACTCTTAAGTCATACAATTTCTGTAAAGTAAGAGAACTAAATTTAGAGAGCAAAGGCTGTTATGAAATCAAATAGATGTTAGTCAGGGATAGCTTCCTGGAATATGTGATGTCCCAGCTTGAAACCTAGCAAGTTAATATGAATTATTCAGGCTGAAGGACAAAAAGGGTGGAGAACTAATACATGTATATGTAATATAAAGCACATATATGTAATATAAAACATGCACAACTTATCAACTTGTCCTGGACTTGATAACATTGTGACTACCCAGAATGTTTCATTATTACTCAAATAAAAAGTAGAACTATTTCTTCCCATATAAAATATGTACCATAAATCAATTATTTTATTCTGTGTTCTGTATCTTTGCTCAAATAAATTCCAAAAAGTTATATTGGTGCTTAACCTTAACTGTAACCATTAGTTACCCAATCATTACTTAGCATTGAAAGCAAAATAAATTTTTCTTGTATCTCCCATTGGATTAAACTGTGGGGACAAATAGTAGATATGAAATAAGAATGAAGGGAAGAAAATAGTTGCCTTTTGGGCATTTTTTTTATACCTTTAAAGATTATGGTCTCATGATGTCTATAGATTTCACAGGATTATGCAATTTTTTCTCATTTGAGAATATAGACACACTAAATTATTCATCTAGGTCCTGGGAGAGATCACCTAGTTCAGAAGGTGATCTATTACAGAGGACACTTTATTACAGAGGATACATTTTGTTGTGCTGAAGATAGATACACTGCATTACAGTAGTATAGGTAGGCCCTCAATGAGCTCTATGGTGGCTCCATGTTTTTAAGAGAGGTGTCCAGATTTATATCAGATGTAATTACCTTGTGGCATTTATCTAACAAAAGGAAATATGGACACCACTGAAGACCACATTAGAATGCAATTACATTCAAGGTAAGCTCCCTGTGTTCTATATTTGTAACCACTGTATAAAATATAACATCAAATCCTATGTGTCCTCCCCACCACCAATTATTATTAATATTTTAAAATAAGGTGTCTCCCTAAGTAAGCCAATTGAGAAAGTGTCAATCATTTGCCTTTGCATAATTCTTATATTCTCAGTTATCATTTTCCACTTGCAATAAAGAAATATATACACATATTTGAATTATGTGATCTCTGAAAACCTTCATTTTCTTAAAGTCTCTTATTTTAATTTAACTTGGGGAAGGAATTACAAATTGATCTTTAGGAAACTCAGAAATACATTTTCAGAAATTTGCTACATGTGGACTAAAGGGGGCAGTGCTTCCTTTCATAAGGAAAAATAACTTTAGCTTAAAACAGGGCTGTTCATATGTGAAATAGAAGGTTCTCTGGAAGGATCTGAATGAAGTGTAGGAAGTTGAAGTCAGATTGACAGTTGCCTGGGCAGGAGAGAAGACAACCAGTCTACCCAGGAGAAATGCACAAGCTCCTAGGGACATTATTGATTTTGTGTCTTCAGCCAGACTGTGAGTTTGGGATGGGAGGTTTGAATATAGTAGAGAAACTCCAGGGAATACTGCAATGCTGAGAAATGAGATAGTTGGGGAGTTTTGTTTTGTTTTGTTTTCTGGCCTATGTTGGTTTTCTGTGGGAACTTTAAGAATAAAATTTAAAATCTATTACTCTTTCCAAACAGGGGTGAATAGTCAACAGGAGAATGGTGACCAGCAACAGTTGAAGCAAAATTCTCCATCCCTAAGTGTGCAAGAAGGAGGAATTTCTATTCTGAACTGTGACTACAAGAATAATATGTTTAAATATTTTGCATGGTACAAAAAATACCCCACTAAAGGTCCTGCATTCCTAATATCAATACCTTCAGTTTTGGATAAAAAGGAAAATGGGAGATTCACAGTTCTCCTCAATGAAAGTGCCAAACACCTCTCTCTGCACATTGTGGCCTTGCAGCCTGGAGACTCAGCCTTGTACCTATGCACAGCAAGTACACAGTGCTCTCCAGACACCTGCAGCCTGTTCTCAGACCTGCAGCTGTGATAAAGCTAATCCCCACTTTGGAGTCTCTGACTGGAAAGTACACAGACTTGGTTCATTTACACATAGCAGTAAGAGAGGGTGTGCTTTAAATTAGTGAGCAAGCTGAGCTGTAAGGAAAAATGATACATAGCAAGTCTTACAAACAAGAATGTTCTCTGTGCCTCAGGTTGTTCAAGAGTCTAACCATTCTCATTGTTCACTTTCAGAGACAGGTTCCTGGTGGAGCCAAGGTACCAGTAGCTGGTGATGCCTTGTTCTTGCTAGCCCTGGAATGAGGACAGCCTGTTTCCCCTCTATCAGAGGAAAATATATATTTAGGATAGAGATACCAGGGTCCTAATCCAAGTTCTCTCAGTGAATGTTTGTGTGCTTTGAGTACCAGCAATCATGGGCTTCATTTTTCGTGTGTAAAATGAACAAAGTAACCCCTGGTTATTATTTCTGGATAACTGTACCTACATGCATTTATTTGTGTGTGTGTTTTCACTCATAAATTACTTCTAATTATTGCTTCAGTAAATCACTTACTGTATACTCTCTTCCCAGGAAGACACTGAACTCTTTGACCCACTGTCCATCATTAAGCGGTGTTGCCCTGTGGATCATAATAATAAACACAGGCATGTCATGGAGTTTGTCAGCTGCAAAGATCTTGTTCTTGGTAAACATCCTGATTCTCAGCTGACATGGGTATGTGGCACTAAGCATTTAGAATGCAGCTCAAAGTTGAGAGTGAAAAATAGGCCAACGTCATTGCAGGACCACAAGAACTGGGATGATGTGGGAAATAGCCCAAATATTTGATTAATTCAGGGATGTCCAGTAGGTTGACAGTTTCTAGCTTCAAACATAAGTGAGCTGTTACCTACTTGAGATTCCCATTTTATACAAATGAGTGGTAATGTAATGAGCATGTTAACTAATAAAAAATGTCTTGATATTTTATATTATAACTTCCACTATCAATTTGTATTCCCTTTGGAAATTCTATTAATCAGTCAGATTTCTTCATTCATGAAATACAGGTTAGAACTAGATGAAATCTGTTTCCTTGTAGTCCAATGGCTATATGATTTCAATATACTGACCACTGGTTTTATGCTTTTTGTTTTATTTTTTATGAATTTTTTTTTTCACAGAGAGAGAAAAGGAGAATATAGAATACTGATGGGAGAGGAACATCCATCAGCTGCCTCTGCATGCCCCCTACTGGGGATTGAGCCCACAACCCAGGCATGTGCCCTGACTGGGAATCAAACCATGACCTCCTGGTTCATGACTTGATGCTCAATAGCGGGGCTTTTCAATTATGTGGTGAATAGAAGGAAATTAGTCAACCTGAATTTCTATGGAAACATTTTTTTCTTCATGCCAGAATTGTTCTCAGTACCTTAAATATAAAATTTCAAGCTGAAAAGAAAAGATTCCCAATTACCGGGGGGGTGGGGGGGGGTGGGGAGATATACAGGATGAGACTGCTTGTGTACATAATGTTTGCATAGTTTAGTGTCTCTCTGTGTGTATGTATTGTGTAATATACGTGAAGGAACTTTCTAAAATTATTTTTCACCTAAAAGTTAATGGTATTCCTGAAACATCTTCTTACAAAAAAATAAATCATGTAGCCTTCCAAAGTGGTCCCTGAGTATGGAAACTACATATATTTCACAGGAGACTGTTTTAGTAGTCATTTCATTTTGGTTGGGTTCAGAAATCCCAAATCTCTGGAACTATGAGACATCCAGTCATAGATTCAACACAGAGCTCATTGCCTACATGTGCTACCATAATGCAGAGTGTTCTTATCTTCTTGAAGCCACACCATGGGCTGCTTAATTAAACACTCATATCTCCTATTGTATGTGTTAGCCATTGTTGCAGTAATGTGTTAGCCATTGTTGCAATTACTTCAAAACTCAAAGGCTTAAAACAATGAATAATTTAACTTACAATTGTGTGAACTGACTATTTAGACTGGACTCAGCTAAACAGTATTTCTGGGTTTGGCTGAGCTCACTGTCATGTCTGAAGAGTGACTGGCTGTTGGCTGGCTATTGTTTATTTAGGATAACTAAAACTCCTCCAGCAGCCAAGGTCAGGCATACTCTTGTGGCAATCAAGGAGAAGCAAGAGTAAGTGTTGAAACAAGAAAGCATCTTATCAACCTCTGCTTCCATTATACCTTGCAATAGCAAATTGGCCAAAGTAAGTGTCAGTTTCCTACCATATTATACCACAATATATTACACATGTTATGTGTGTATATATTTGTACATTTGTATTATATATGTAATTTATATATATACACACATATACACACAATATATGTATATCCTACAATAACAGGGGCTGACTAAGAAAAATAATATAACATGACATATTATATATTTTATTATATAACACTAGAGGCCCAGTGCATGAAATTCATGCACTTGGGGGGGGGGCCTCTCTCAGCCAAGCTTGCCCCCTCTCACAGTCTGGGAGCCCTCAGGGGATGTCCTACTGACGATTTAGGCCTCAGTCTGGCCTCCCTCTGTGAGAGGCAACCGGGCTGATCAGGGGGAGGTGCCACCCCCATCACCCCGCTGTTGCTGCCACTGCCGGCTGCTGCAGCCACCAAGGTGTTTTTATCAACATGGACTCCAGTCCCTTCACCATGAAAAAATGACAACTTTCTTTAGGCATTTTCAAGATGTCTCTTTCATAGGATATGACATTTCTTTCTTTCTTTCTTTTTTATCTTCACATGAGGATATTTTCCCATTGATTTTTAGAGAGCATGGAAGAGAGAGGGAAAGACAGAGAGAAACATCAATGTGAGAGGCACACTTCGATTGGTTGCCTCCTGCATGAGCCCTGACCTGGTCCCAGCCAGGGAGAAGCCTGCAACCTAGGTACATTCCCTTGATCAGAATCGAACCCGGACCCCATGCAGGATTGTGTCTCCACTCCGGCCCCAGCAGCCCAGAGCCGCAGCCGCAGGGCTGGGGCTGGGGGCCGGCCTCCCTGAATGTTGTTCTCTCCAGCTCCAGGGCTGCCTTGTCTGTTGTTCTCTCAGGCTCTGGGCCCATGCCAGACCCCTCCTCCTGAGCTGGTCATGACCATTATGGCGTCCTGGCCTAATTTGCATTATATATATATATATATATATATATATATATATATAGAGAGAGAGAGAGAGAGAGAGAGAGAGAGAGAGAGAGAGAGAGTTGGAAGTCGCCCATTGTCTTCACTAGCAGAGAGGTGTGGACAAGGAACCCGGAAGGCTGGTCAACCCTGAAGCTCTGAAAGTTCAGAGCCAACCACCCACTGTCTAGTTAAGACAATGGTAGCTAAAGCAACCTCCATCTTTTAATCTTATGTAAATCCTGCTGATTGGCTATTATTGGAATTGCCTGCCTCGAGCTATGGGTGGATCCCAAAGTCTTAATAAAAGGGATAGCAAGGCCAGGACAAAGCAAAGTCCTTCCCCTTGAGTTGGGCTTCCTCTTGGCTCCCAATATTTCCAAATTAATATTTTCTAGTCTCTTTCATTTGTGTGCGGCCTCCTCCAGAACCCAAACGCTGAACCACACAGGTCGTGAGGGGGACACTCACTATATATATATATATATATTATTATCTACATGTGTATTTTATGTATTTATTATACTATATAAAGTAAATTTAATTTTAAATTACTTTTTATGTATTTTTCAACCTTTTTCTATTTCTTCTACCCACCTCCAGTTTCTTGCAAGTACTTTTTTATTCTGTTTCTATGAGTTCAGCTTTTTTTTGAAGGTTCCACATATAAATGATACCAATTTTAAAAAATATGAAATATGAATGAATAATCAGTCTAGTTATTGTACATCTCTGTTCATAACAAAACTGTTTCAAACATCATAATTCAACAAATTAAAGAAATTTCCTTAACCTCAGATATATTTTAAATGATTTATAAATTATTCCAGTTATAAAGTTCTGTTACAAGAGACATTTTTCACTCTGAATGCCATTATATTTACCCAATTGTATGTCTGTGTATGAAGGGAAGCCACAGTATGGAAATACAGCCATGCCTTCTCTACATTCCTAAAGCTACACAAAAAGTCATGCCAGGAAAGGGACTGCTGCATACCTCCTCATTCTTGTTGTTTTTGATCAAGCTCTTCACACTGCAATACTCACATTTCTTTCATTCCTCGTTATCAATCTATATCCTTTTCTTATTTGATATATGTGGGAGGCAGACTTGGAAAGCAGCTACTTTCTACAACTGACCTACCATCTTATACAAAGACTTCAGGTGTAAGGCAAGGACAATAATTTCCAGCCAACATTTTCTCAAGTTTTATTCATTCAATCAATCAACAATTATTTATGGAGTAACTGCTAAGTTCTACATAAATGTTACATGCCAGAGGAAAAAGAGCTATGAGAAAATGTATAGTACATACTCTCGCTGTATTTATAGTCCAGTAAGTTATATAGGTAGATGATTAGAAAAAGTAAAGTGAGACAAGGACAAGTTCTAGGAAAGCAAAGGGTGAGATGAAGGCATATAGAGTCCCACTCCAGTCCCAGCCTCAGTAGTGAGGAAGGGACAGCTGGAGTCTGTGATGTCTAAGCTGAAACCTGAAGGTTTGGTAGGAGTTAATCGGGTTAGAAGGATAGAAGCAATAGGGGAAGGGATGTTAAGAGTACAAACACATACAAGGCAATAGAGATCATAGTGAATTTCAGGACTGAAAGTCAAAGTTAATATATATATACTAGTGGCCTGGTATAAGGATTTGTGCACGTTAAAAGGAAATGAATTAGAAGAAATATTTTAATATTGCTATTCCCATTTTGTCTATAATAGAAGTGGCAACCAAATTCAGGATCAACAATGACAGATCAAAACACATGTGCGATTGGCACCAGTGAGATCTTTATATGTATCACGCATGCGGGAGTCAACTTAGCATTTTATGGATATAGAATAAACTTGCTTAATTAGACCTGCTTTCTAATTTAGCTAAACTTTTTCCAGCCCAGTGAAGCACCCAACTTCTCTTTCAGGTAATTGTCAGCAACACAGCAGTAAATATCAACATGAAAAAACAGATTATTATTGTAGATCACATAGGGAGAACAAAAGGTAAAATATTAATTGTAGCAGTGTTTGATTATATTCTGTGCAGTGAGAAAACTGGAAGCCATTTTCAAGATCCACCATTTCTTACTTCTTTTCAGTCAGGTCAAGTTTCTAAATCTCCATTTTCCAGCTGATGAAAAGAAAATAGGATTCCACTGAGTCTCCTATCTACCTACTCCAGGACTTCTGTGAGGATCAAATGAGATGAGGCACAGGAAAATGCTTCACAGACACTTGGTTAAAGTGTGAAATGTGTCCACCTGGCTATAAAGCAAGTTGTGTTCCTGGGCTGAAGAAACTGCAAGGAGGCTAGTCATCTCTAGGGAGAGGAAGCCAGGCATTGCTACCTGACGTCATTACCCAGTGCCTACAGACTCCTTTTCCAGGCTAGGCTGGGCTGTGGGCCGCATTTTGCGCCATTGGCTGCGATTTGGTGGGCTGTCGCTCTGGGGTGGTGGCGGGGCCTGTGTCCCACTTGGGGGAAGCCAAGCGTTGCTTTGTTGGTGCCAGGTCCGTGGTCCCTTTTCTCTGTAAATGGCCAGTGAGCATCATGGCAGCTCCTGCATTGAGCATCTGCCCCCTGGTGGTCAGTGAGCATCATAGCGACAGGTTGGATGGGCAGAGGGCCACTTAGCATATTAACCTTTTATATATATAGATATTTCTCAAACCAATAATGCAACATAGCCATGATATCAATTTTACAAATGAGCCATAATATTTTTTTGTGAAGTTACAAATGTGTTTTCTCTTTACTTGAGATTCTTCTAATAATTTTTTTATTTGACACCTAATATGTGACTTGGGCTCAAATACAGGAGATGCAACTAAAGCAAACAGACATTGTGCCTGCACTCAGAAAACATGTAATACTGTGGCTATCTAACAAAATATTATAATCAAAGCTATCACAAGAGAAAAGTGAACTATGACCATCTAATAGAGACATCTAAATTGAAAACAGAATAAAAGGGAAGGCTACCTAAAAAAGGTGATACCTAAGTTAAGACTCATAATATAGTTAGTGAAAAATAGAGTCAGGGAAAAATATTACAGGAAAACAGAAACAGAATGCGCAAAGGTATAGTCAAGATTTAGTGTAAGAGAATGACATTAAACTAATTCAAAATGGCTGGAGCATACAACTCAAAATGGGCAACAGAAAACACAAAACTAGAACAATATGCAGACATCACTTTGTAAAAATAATAAAGATGCTTATACATTATCTTGAAGGTACTAATGTGCACTGAGAGTGATCTGAAGAAGTAAATGGTATAATAAAATGTTACTATTTTTCCCTTGATTTTTCTTTTTCTCTGAATCGTGAACTAATTCTGTACTCTAATACAATATATTGATAGGCCTTTCCTGACACAAAAACAAAAAACAAAGACATATATTGGATGGAAACTTATTCATGAAAACCCAAATTTTAATCATTTCTTAGTCTGGCCAGAGGAGGGCACTGTTTTAAAAGTATTCTAGATGTACGTGGTTCTCTGTAAAGGGTGAAAGTGCTGTGATATCTCTGATTGGCTGTCCCCCTAAGTTTCAGTATTCTAGACACAACTGCAACAGACCTTTCTCTGAGCTCAAAGTAATTCCCGCTGAGGACGCCCATTCAGAATCTGACGGGGTCTATTGGATTTGCTGGGGAGCCAAGGGATGGATACTCTCCTGAAAGTGCTTTTAGGCACTCTGTTGTGGCGATTGGCTTGTGAGTACTCGGTCAGTCTAGGAGAGGCTTATAATGGTGACAGCAGCCTGAGGGCAGAAATTGGGTTGTCTTTCCGACCTGGAGAGGGCTCTTATGAAAACCATACATATTCTATAATTATGTGGGGATGTTTATGTTTTGAGTAAGGAAGGAAGAAAGAAAATTGCCCTTCCTTTTATGAGACTGAGCATCTCATGTGGGTTTTCTGTGTCCTTGAATTGTTTTTCTGATCAGGTGTGAGAAGCCAAGAAATGCGGCAGAGTCCTCAGTCCTTGATCATTCAAGAAGGGGAAGAAGTTACCATCGAGTGTAATTCCACACAGACTGTATATTCCTTGCAGTGGTACTGGCAGAAGCCTGGTGAAGGTCCCATCTTCTTGATGATTTTAAGAAAAGCTGGAAAAGAGAGTCTTGACAAAATAACTGCCACATTGGATGAAAAAAAGCAGCACAGCTCTCTATACATCACAGCCTCCCAGCCCAGTCACTCAGGCACCTACTTCTGTGCAGGAGAAACACAGTGATACTCAGGCCTCCGAAGGCTGTACTCAAACCTGAAGCTGGGCCACAGATGCTTTCTTAGCACAGGGCACCCCTGGGGCACTTACCAGAAGGCTCACCTATGAAAAAAGAGAAATCTGAGGGAATTCAATTGCTTTAATATAAAATGCAAGAAGTGGACCATCTTTTAAGTTCAGATCTAATTTAACTTTTTTTAAATAATTATATAATTGCTGGGTAGGTACTTATGTAATTGAATCAAATAAATTTCAGTTTCAAATACCAAAGTGAATTACAATATGACTTAAGCTACCTATGTGAACTACTTTTGTGGATGTATTCCTGTCTAAAAATGAAAATAACTTCTATTTCTTCTGCTAGGTATCCACAGTTTGTGGTTATGGAGGTAATGAAAAAAATAACAACAATAATAAAGATAAGGTTTTTGTGTTGGTTGTTTTTGGGTATTAGGATTGAACTTGGTACATGGATAATGTCACTTACCTGGAGGGCTCTCTAATAATATTTTTTTCCATGATCTTCAATATCTGTTTTATAGAAATGTAATTGAAAAGTACTTGCATTTTTAGACTGACCTTTACTTTCCTTCTCACTGTACTTTATTCTGATTGATTTTCAGTTCTGTCTGGGGTACTCTGAGTTATCTACACAATACCTTTTCTTACCAGTTTGCCCAGATACACTGGTCAACAACACTCCTCAGTTCTTCCCCCATGTCAAACCCAGCACAACATTGGCAGGTATAGTAAATTCTCAACAAGTGTTTGTTTGTTTGTTTCTTTTTAAGAATTTAGAATGACAAAGAGAAAAATATGTTCCTTCTTTATTGGAGAAGTTAAAATTCACAAACAGAATTATAGTCATTGATCTTTATTACACAACCAAAAATTATCAGGAAACTATGATTCATAGTCAAGAAAAAAGCAAATAGAAACTGACTCTGGGATGGCTTAACTTATTGAATTTAGCAGACAAATATTTTAAAGCACCTATAATAAATATGTGCAAAAAACTAAATAAAATATATTTTAAAATTTAGGAAAATACTTTCTTAATAAGTGAACAGAAATAAAATCTCAGCAAAGAAATTAAACCATAAATAAAAAGTGGAAAGAGGAATTGACAGGTGTGCTCCAACCACGAAGACAAGAGGAAAGAACAGTCTAGAGATGGAAGACGCTGACAACGCCTTGCCACGCTAGCAGTCAGCAGCTGTGCACCACTGCAGGTTACCTAGGACCAAACCAGAGAGGGTCGGACCTGCATTGCCACCATGTGCCCACCATCCAGCTATCATTGCTGACAAGTACACATAAGGAACTGTTAGACATTGAAATGGGGACTCAGAACATTGGACATTGAAATTGGGACTCAAACATTTTTTTGTTTTGTTTTGTTTTGTTATTATATGTTTATTTCTAGTCTGTAAAGGCAAAACTTTTTAAAGGAAAGAAATGGTGGGGAAAAGATACAGAGGCAAAGAAGCATTGAACAGACTGTCAAACTACATTGGGAAGACAGGGGAGGTTGGGCGAGGGGGGCTGTAAGAGACCAACCGAAGGACTTGTACACATGCATATAAGCACAACCAATGGATACAAGACACTCGGGCGGGGGGGAGGGCAGGCAGGTGAAGGCATGTACTGGGGGGTAGGGGAGGTTGTGGGGAGGTGAATGGGGGAGAAAAAGGAGACATATGTACTACTATTTGTAATACTTAAAACAATAAAAAATAAAAAACAACATATGAAATACAGTATTTGAATAATATACTTGATTATTCTAGATTTTATAACGCTCAACTCAATCTTTTGGGAAAGAGTACTTTTGGGGTTACTGGACCCAATTTCAACATGTGTGTGAAGGAATAGGGCAGAGGTTTTCCCACATACACCAAGTAATTCTTCAGACAACTGGTGTCCTACAATTCAGCTCCATTCTGACATTATCTACCTCGAGACAGCATCAGATCTCTGTGGTTTGGGGCTCAGTCCTACAATACTGCCTCCCATCCCACCTCAGATGCCAGTCCCAAGCCTACATTGTTACCTGTGCTTCTGACCCACCAGCTACAAAGTGGAGTTGTAACAGTGCCCTTCAACTCAGGAGGCCAATCGCTATGTCCAGGTGGTTACTTGAACTTCTGACCTACTGGCTATAAATCAGAGGTTCCATGAACCCCTCCTTAGGTTTAATCAATTGTTTGAAAAATGAAGGCTTAGTGCCCAATAGAAATCAAAATACAACCAGTAGAAGATAAAACAGTGCCCTCCCTCTGGCTGAATAGGAATAAGGTATTTCAATTATGAAGTGTGATTTATAATAATATTGTGTTTTGCTATGACTCTATAGTTCAGAGAGAATGCTGAAAAACACCTGCATTCCTGACATTAGTACCTCAATTGTAGGTAAAATGAAAGATGAACACAGCTTCAATCCTACTTGAATAGATAAAACATTAAAGAGCATTGCTTTCTTACACTTTAACATGTAAATGTAAAAAGCAGCAAACTCATAACTTTGCTTTAACCTAATGGAGACCTGAGGTCACAGGCCAAATAAGAAGGCTGGATTCCAATAAGAGATAGGCTTCTCACCTTTATTCCCACTGCCCCCAGCAGCCTAGTGAAACCACTGTTAAAATTAAAAATTTCCTTGGGATATAAGTTTTTTTATTGTTGAGGTAGAAGAGTTCTTTACATATTTTAGGCACTCAATCCTAAAAAGATATACAATTTGTTATTAGTTCCTCCCATCCTGTGGCTTGTCTCCTTTTTAAAAAAAAAAAAAAATTATTGTTGAGAGTATTACAGATGTCTCCCCTTTTCCTCCTATTGTCTCCCTCCACTTGGTTTCTGCCCCACCCCAGGCCTTCACTACCCTATTGTCTGTGTCCATAGGTAACAAATATATACATATAGGTTCTTCAGTTAATCTCTTCCCGTCCCACTTTCCTCTAAGATTCATCAGTATGTTCCATGTTTCCATGCCCCTGGTTCTATTTTATTCATCAGTTTATTTTGTTCCTTGTTAATTTATTTTGATTTTTAAATTCAATTGTTGATAGATATGTATTTATTGCCATTTTATTGTTTTTCTTCTTCTTCTTCTTCCTCCTCCTCCTCCTCCTCCTCCTCTTCTTCTTAAAGAATACCCTTCAACATTTCATGTGATACTGGTTTAGTGGTGATGACCTCCTTTAGCTTTTTCTTGTCTGTGAAGCTCTTTATCTGCCCTTCAATTCTAAATGATAGCTTTGCTGGGTAGAGCAATCTTGGTTGTAGGTACTTGCTATTCATCACTTTGAATATTTCTTGCCTCTCCCTTCTGGCCTGCAACGTTTCTGTTGAGAAATTAGCAGACAGTTGTATGAGCACTCCTTTGTAGGTAAGTAACTGCTTTTCTCTAACTGATTTTAAGATCCTCTCTTTGTCTTTAACTCTTGGCATTTTAATTATGATGTGTCTTAGTGTGGGCCTCTTTGGATCCTTCCATTTGGGATTCTCTGTGCTTCCTGGACTTGTAAGTCTATTTCTTTCACAAAGTAAGGGGAGTTTTTTGTCATTATTTCTTCATATAGGTTTTCAATATTTTGCTCTCTCTCTTCTCTTTCTGGCACTCCCATAATGCAGATGTTGGTACACTTGAAGTTGGCCCAGAGGCTCCTTACACTATCTTCATATTTTTAGATTCTTTTTTCTTTTTACTCTTCTGATTAGGTATTTTTTGCTTCCTCATAGTCCAAATTGTTGATTTGATCCTTGGAATTCTCTACTCTACTGCTGAATCCCTGTTAATTATTCTTTATTTTACTTAGTGTGTGCTTAATTTCTGACTGGTCCTTTTTCATGTCTTTGATGTTCTCACTAAGGTTCTTGAAAATCTCACTAAGATCCTGGAAATTCTCACTAAGTCCCTTTAGCTTTCATTAAGATCCTGGAGCATCCTTATAACCATTGTTTTGAACTCTGTATCTAGTAGTCTGTTTGCTTCATTTAGTACTTTTTTTGGAGATTTCTTCTGTTCTTTCATTTGTGACATGTTTTTTTGTCTCTGCATTTTGGCTGCTTTGTCTCTGCATGTTTGTTTCTATGTATTAGGTAGAGATGCTGTGTCTCCTGGAATTGGTAGAGTGGCCTTGTGTAGTGAGTTCTGCAGGGCCCAGTGGCTCAGCTTCCTCGTTCACCTGAGCTGGGCACTCTATATGTGCCCCAGTGTGGGGCTGTGTGCTCAGTCTTATTGTAGTTGAACCTTGATTACTGTTGGAATCATGGGGGGAATTGACCTCCAGGCCAACTGGCTATGAGGACCAGATGTGACTATAGTGGAAGAGCTGCTATGCAGAAGACACCCTTATGGAGCAGGACTTCCTTCAGTGGGGCTTTGGTGCTCATTTGAATCTGCCCCTTGATGTGTTGCTGGTGGATGTGTAGAGTTGTAATCTGGTATGGTCTGGAGCTGTCAAGCAGGTACACTGGCTCTGGGGCCTCCTGGGAGATGCAAAGTCAGCCATGACCTGAGGCCACTTGGCAGGAGCTACAGAGAGATACAGGGTGGAGCAAACAGTGTAAGCCATGCTGATGAAAACTCAGATAAGGCTGCCAGCCAGCTCTGCAATGGGGAAGGTCTCAGCATAGGAACAATTGCCCCTGGGAGCACCCTTGTCGGGAGAAAAGCTGCCTCCAAGTTCTTGCTCCAATGCCAGACAATCCAGTTCCTCCCCAAATGTCTCTGGATCCCCCTGAAGCCACTGCCCTAGCACTGGAGCTCAGAGTGAGTGAGTCCAAGTAAGTCTGTGCACCAGTACTTTAAGAAGGACAGCCTGGGTCTTCAGCAGCCTCTGTGTCACTCAGCAACAATCTCCGATGGTTTTTACAGCTCAACGTAATGGGGAGTTCTCTTCCCAGCTCCAGAACCCTGGGCTGAGGGTCCGGTGTGGGCTGGGACCACTTGCTCTTCATGGGAGGTCCCCACAACCAAGATACCCCTCCCAATTAAGGAAAAACACACACACACACACAAAACGCCACACATGGATGTTGGGCCAGCCCGTTCTACACCTCTACCCCTCCTACCAGTCTCAATGTGCTTTCTTCTTTACTTCTCTAGCTGTAGGAGTTCCATTTAGCCAGATTTCAGACAGTTCTGAATGTTGATTGTTCTGTATTTTAGTTGAAATTTTTATGTGGTTGTGGGAAGCAGCAAATACTGGCATTTACTTATGTGGCCATCATTGTTCTCTCCTCTGGCTTGTCTTCTTCAGTGTCCTGATAGTATCTTTTGAAGCAGAAGAGTTTTTTATTTTGATGGTCTCATTTATCTATTTTCTCTTTAGTTACTCGTGCTTTTATTTATTTTATTTTTTAAAATACGTTTTTATTGATTTCAGAGAGAAGACGGGAGAGGGAGCAAGATAGAAACATCAATGATGGGAGAGACTCATTGATTGGTTGCCTCCTGTGCCCCCTACTGGGCCTCAAGCCTGCAACCGGGGCATGTGCCCTGACGGGGAATCAAACCGTGACCCCCTGGTTCATAGGTTGACTCTCAACTACTGAGCCACACTGGCTGGGCTGATTTTATTTATTTTTTTTTAATTTTATTTTATTGTTTAAAGTATTACAAATAGTAGTACATATGTCTCTTTTTTTCTCTATTGACCTCCCCCTGGCATATGCCCTCACTGTCCCACCCCCCCGCGCAGTGTCTTGTGTCCTGATTTTATTTTTTTAAAACCATTGTCTAACCAAGATCATAAAGATTTATATCTATGTTTTCTTCTTAGAGTTTTAGTTTGTATATTAAGAACATTAATACATTTCAACTTATTTAATTTTTAAATATGATAGGAGTAGGGATATGATTTCATTCTTTTGCATATGGATAATAAGACATTTGAAGTCCTTAACCAAAAGAAATCTTAATAATTATACTAATATCAGATAAAGTAGGCATTAAACCAGGAATTATGACTAGAGATATAGAGCAATATTTCAAAATGATTACATATACAATCTACCAGGAAGCTAGGCCAATACTATTTCTATATGCACCTAGTAACATAGCTTCAAATTATATCAAAGATAAATCAGTAGAGTTAATCAATAGAATTTGTTAATTTATATAAAAATCAATAAACAAATATACAATCAGAGTAGTAAGCATTAATACACTTTCTCATTAGAAATGTAGAGAAAATATGACTAACACAATATTTTATCAAATTTTCATATATATAACATTTCACCTCCCCCCCAATAAAATAGAATACATCATACTCTTTTCAAATGCACATGGAATATGTATCAAAGTTGACTCTCTTCTCTATGAGAAGCCTTAATCAATTAAAACAAGACTTAGTCAATTTTAAAGGATTTAAATCACTCAAAATATAGTCTTTGATCATAATAGTCTCAATCAAGAATTCAACAACAAAAGAGATAATTAAACTTCATATATCTTGTCAGATAAAATAGCCATTTTCAAATGTATTGCTACAGAATATCATCTAAGCAATACAGAGGATTGGGGTGGGGTAGATGTTTCCGTCTCTGAATAGAGCAAATGTAATGTTCTACTTATGAACTTTACTTCCTGTTCAGTGGCAGAAACATCTAACAGGCACTCAGCACTGAGGCACTCAGAGAAGGGCTGGTCCCTGGGCTAAAATGAGAACAAGAGAAATTTCAACCAGAAGACTTTCTTTCATGCTCTGTCCAGGCCTGCTATGGGCATTCATGTTCTTCTTTAGCTTCAGTACATCTGGCCCCAAACATGAGGCCTCAGCTTCCTTTTAGAGACTAGGATGGGACTATGGAAGTGGTAACTAGTGGGACTATTAAAAGGGATAGAGGCAAGAAAATGAAACACTATGTGATTTTTTTTCCTTTGTTCTTGTGTTGTAAAGTAATGTATTCTTCAATAACCTATCTGAGCCATTTCAGAGGAGCAATCCTGTTCTCTCCTTTTTTTTTCCTATAGGATTCATCATGACTCAGAAAATCACTCAAGCTCAGACTACAGTGACAGTGCAGGAAGGAGAAGCTGTGATCATGGACTGCACATAGGAAACCAGTTGGAGATTTTACACTTTGTATTGGTACAAACAGCCTCCTAGTGGAGAGATGGTTTTCCTTATTTATCAGGACTATTCTGACCAAATGCAAAACAGGATTGCTACTTTGTGAACTTTCAAAGGGAAAAAAATTTCATCAGCCACACTCTCTTCCTTACAACTGTCAGACTCAGCGAAGTACTTTTGTGCTCTCGGGATCCCACAGTAATAGAAATGACAGTGGAAGGTTAGCAAAAAACTTTGAGCTCCATAAAGGCATCCACCTGCTCAGAAGCTAGGAAAAAACCATGAACCACAGGAAGGAAGAAGGCAAGCACTGTGTGTGGTAGCACAGCTGAGATCTTCTAAAGTTCCTTTCTATTTAAAAAAAAAAAAAAAGCCCCATAATGAGCTCAGTGTATGAAACAGCATTGTTCCCTGGGATTCCCACATATTATATTTGTAACTTGGGTTGAAATAAATCACAAAGTGCTTCTCAAATTGTCCTCAAACAGTTAGATGAATGAAGTCATTTATTTCAGGAAAATCAGGAGTAGTTTTCTAATTCTCATCTTGAATTATAGACTTTCAGATTTAAATAGCACTAGAAACCATCCCATTATGTTATATATTTACACATATATATATATATATATATATATACACACACACATACATAAATTGAATAAAAACAAAATTTATAAATATATACTTTTATTTTATGTTATTTTCATATTCTAATCTGAGATTTGTTTCCACATTCAAAATAAAATGTTGGCTCTGCTCATTGGGAAACTCTAGGAACCACAATGACTTGTGGCCAGTGTCTGCAAGGGCTGGAAGGCTTGACAACTTTAAGTGCTATTAAGTTCCCAGCACATCTTGACCAGTTCATAAAGCCCCCCGTTTCAGTAAGAGAAGAGGGTTCTCAATACTGCCTGGGGCCTGTTTGTTCTGAAGGAGAAAGGTCAGGTACAGTGGTGCTACTGAAGGAGTTAGATGAACATTAGTCCAACAGCACTGATCTCAGCAAGAAGGTCTAGGTTCTCTAGGTCAGCCTTCTATTATGATCAATGTGGTCATGGGCAGACTGGCTTCAATACATTTTTAATACATAAATATATGACTTTTATTGTAATCAAATAGATAAGAAGGTTACTCACCTTTTCAAAGTTCTATAAGGCCAAAAGCAGCTTTGACTAAAACAGACTGTGATAATTAGAGATTCAAAATAATTCTTCCTCTTAACAAACGCAGGAAGAGAATGGGCTGAGAAAACTATTCCCTAGGAAAGGCATAGCCCTTAACATGTGGCTAAAGAAGATAATGAAAGAAGACTCTCCCAGCCTGCTGAGCCAGGGAATGTGAAAAACAGTGAGCAGAAAACTCCCTGCAGAAAGCAGTCTCATCAAAACAGGGTAAGGAATGTGATTAGGAGTGCCTCCTAGAGTCACAGACTTGCTTTAGACCAAAGTTATGTGTTTCTCTTAATTCTCCTTTGCAGGGGAACGTCATACAACATAATCCAGTAACTGTTTCATAATTGTATGTTGAGTGTGTGGAGGAAACAGTTTACTCGTTTTTGTTTGTTTTCTGTTTGTTTGTTTCTTCATAGTGCTTCAAAGGAGTCACATCAAGACCTGAAGAAGACTATAGGATATCAATCAGAAGGAGTCACTGGAAGGGGATCCTAACGTATCTCTCTCAGAGAAGTACCTGCTTCCTGCATGGGAGGAAGGGAGGAAATAAATTCTCAGTTGTGAGTCTGAAGGCTGACTATGGAGTGCCCAATGACTATTCACTAGTATCCAGTTCCCTCTCCTTCCAGCAACCCAGGAGGATTGCAAGCCTTCTGAAGATTGATGTGGCCATAGGACTTGCATGGGATAAAAATCTATGACCTAGCCAATTTTGCTCAGTGGTTAGAGCATCAGCCCTCAGACTGAAGGGTCAGGGCACCTACCTTGGTTGCAGGCTCAGTCTCTGGCCCTGATTGGAGTGCGAAGCAACCAATGCATGTGTCTCACATTGATGTTTTTCTCTCTCTGTCTCCCCCCCTCCCTTCCACGCTCTCTAAAAAAAATCAATGGGGAAAAAATATATATCCTCTGGTAAGGATTAATAACAACAAAAGGAAATGTGGGTAGAAATGGCATGTGTCATTTCACTTACCTTTCAATCTCTGCTTTTTCAGGTTCTGATGATTGTTGAATTGTGTATTGATATGTAGGTTCAATTGTTAGTCATCACATATAATCTAGCTCACCTGGAGGGTCACCTTGATTCAAAATTAACTACTATGTATGTGCAAGAAATAAACAACTGTTTCTTTTAACCACTGAGATTTTAAAGTAATTATGACAGCATCATCTGTCATACATAACTTGACTGAGGCACCAAACTTAATAAATACAAAAAAAGAAAATAACATTTTACAAGGGAGGAATGATTTTTATGTTAAAACCTGAATAGAGAAATTTTTTAAAATAGGATAATCTCACTCAATAAACAGAAATTCAAAACTTCTAAACAAAACATTAGCCAAAAAAATGGCAGAATATATAAAAGATAATATATTATATATTACAACCATGGCTTTAATGTAATGTTTACTTAACATTTTAAATCAAAGTAATCCACATGAAGGAAAACATCATTTAATCATCTCAATAGTTAGATAAATTTACAGTTGTATATTAAACTAGGGGCCCGGTGCACGAAATTCATGCACTGGTGGAGGAGGGGGTCCCTCATCCCAGCCTGGCCTCTCTCACATATTGGGAGCCTTCAGGGGATGTCCTACTGAGGCGACTGGGCTGATCAGGGGAAGGCACCATCCCATCACCCCTCTGCTGCAGCTACTGCCAGTCACTGCAGCCACCAAGTTGTTTTCATCAACACGGACGCCAGTGCCTTCACCATGAAAAAATGACAACTTTCTTTAGGCATTTTCAAGATGTGTCTTTCATAGGATATGATATTTCTTAATTTATTTATTTTTTATCCTACCTGAGGATGTTTTCATTGATTTTTAGAGAATGTGGAAGAGAAAGGGAAAGACAGAGAGAAACATCAAAGTGAGGGGAACACTTTGATTGGTTGCCTCCTGCATGAGCCCTGACCTGGGCCCCAGCCAGGGAGGAGCCTGAAACCTAGGTACATGCCCTTGATTAGAATCAAACCGGACCCTGCGGTTGGCAAGCCTAGGCATTATCCACTGAGCAAAACTGGCTAGAGCAGGATATGACATTTCTTAACCCTCCAGCAGCAGACCTTTGTTTTTTTCTCCAGGAGTGAGGTGGAAAAACCCTAGATCACCTTTTGGATTCTTATATCCAAGTTACTAAGAATATTACCAGTGGCATACAGGGAGCTTAGACAATGAGTGGTCAGAAAAGGTATTTCCTCTGTAGTTCACACCTATCACCTCCGATCTCTGATTCCACCCCTGTCAAGGCCTAAAGCCTTGGGGCCTGGGCAGGGGCCCGCCAGCTCCCTCTGATCACCTGGCTCCACCCCTGCCCAGGCCCCAAGCCTCTGGCCCAGGCTTGGGACCTGGGAAGGGGACCCCCGGCTCCCTCTGATCGCCTGATCACCCAGCTCTACCCTTGCAGGGGACCCCCAGCTCCCTCCGATCACCAGGCTCTGTGCCTGCCCAGGCTCTCCTGGTTCAGGCCCTTCCCAGGTTGCTCAGGACCCAGGGTGGGCCTACATCAGAGTGACCTGGGTGCTGAGAAAGTTCCCAGGACCCAGGCTGCTGGGCGTCTACATATGCAAATTAACCTCCATCTTTGTTCGGTTAATTTGCATACTCACTCTGATTGGCTGTGGGCATAGCGGAAGTACAGTCAATTTACATGTTTGTCTATTATTAGGTACAGAGGCCTGGTGCATGAAATTCGTGCATGGGGGGGGTGTCCCTCAGCCCAGCCTGCACCCTCTCCAATCAGGGACCCTTCGAGGGATGTTTGACTGCCCGTTTAGGCCCGGGATTGGGATCGGGCCTAAACGGGCAGTCGGACATCCCTCTCACAATCCAGGACTTCTGGCTCCCAACTGCTCACCTGCCTGCCTTCCTGATTGCCCCTAACTACTTCTGCCTGCCAGCCTGATCGCCCCTTAACCACTCCCCGGCCAGTCTGATTAATGCCTAACTGCTCCCTTGCCAGGCTGTTTGCCCCTAACTGCCCTCCCATGCTGGCCTGGTCACCCCTAACTATCCTCCCCTGCAGGCCTGGTCAACCCTAACTGCCCTCCCCTGCTGGCCTGGGTCCCCCACTACTGCCCTTCCATGCAGGCCCAGTTGCCCCCAACTTTCCTCCTCTGCCAGCCTGGTTACCCCTAACTGCCCTCCCATCCCCAACTGCCCTCCCTTGCAGGCCTGGTCCCTCCCAACTGCCCTCCCCTGCTGGCCATCTTGTGGTGGCCACCTTGTGTCCACAAGGAGTCCGTCATCTTTGACCTCATGGAGGCAGCCATCTTGTGTGTTGGAATAACAGTCAATTTGCATATTATTCTTTTATTAGATAGGAGGATTAGATAGGATAGAGGCCTGGTGCACAGGTGGAAGCTGGCTGGTTTGCCCTGAAGGGTGTCCCGGATCAGGGTGGGGGTTTTCTTGGGGTATGGAGCAGCCTGGGTGAGGGGCCTGTGCTGGTTTTCAAGCTGGCCACGCCCCCCGGTGACCCAAGCAGAGGCCCTGGTATCTGGGATTTATTTATCTTCTATAATTGAAACTTTGTAGCCTTGAGTGGAGCCAAACCTCCTGCTAGTTCTGTCCACAGCCATTTTTGTTGGGATTTATTTATCTTCTATAATTAAAACTTTGTGGCCTTTAGCAGAGGCCATGGCAGACCAGGGCTGTGGAAACTTGACTTCCTCCATCACCGGGGCAACTCAAGCTCCTGTTCTCTCCAGCTCCATGGCTGCCACCATTTTTGTTGGAATTTCTTTATCTTCTATAATTGAAACTTTGTAGCCTTAAGCAGAGACCAAGGCAGGCCAGGGCAAGCAGAAAGCTTGGCTTTCTCCATTGCCGGGGAAACCCAAGCCTCCTGCTCTCTGTGGCCACAGCCATCTTGGTTGGGTTAATTTGCATACTCACTCCTGATTGGCTGGTGGGCATGGCTTGTGGGTGTAGTGGAGGTATGGTCAATTTGCATATTACTATTTTATTAGATAGGATAGTGATATTCACCCATAATAAAGAAATAAATTCCTAACAAAACTTTCTCATTTTGGTAAAGGGTATATGTTACAAACACCATTTGTCCTTGAAAACCACAGGAAAATACCACTTCTCAAATATAGCCCCTAACATGGCTTAATTAAAAAGACAAAAAATAAAAAGAATTGGTGAGAATATAAAGAAATAAAGCTCCTTAGACTTTATGAGTGTGTTAAATGGTGCAGCCACAATGGAAAATGGTCTGAAAGTTTTTAAAATCATGAAACATAGTTATTACATGACCCAGCAATTCCAGTCCTATGTATATAACCAAGAGAAATGAAAACATATGTGCATCCTGGCCAGTGTGGCTCCATTGGTTGAGCATTTTCCCATGCATCAAGAGGTCACCGATTCGAGTCCTGGTCAGGGCACATAACCAGGTTGTGGGCTTGATCCTCAGTAGGGTGCTTTCAGGGGACAGCCAATCAATGTTTCTCTCTCTCTCTCCCCACCTCTCTCTAAAATCAATAAAAACTGATTTTTTTAAAAAGAAAACACATATGCACACAAAAATTTATCCATAAATGTTCATAACCAAAAGATGAAATAACCCATATGTGCATCAATTGTTAAATGAAATATGGTAGATTCATGCAATAGAATATTATTGGGCAATAAAAAGTAATGCAGTATTCATACATACTACAGCATGGATGAGCCCAGAAAACATTATGCAAGATCAGAAAATCCAGTCACAAGAATCTATATATTATATAATTCCATTTATAAGAAATATGCAGAATGTGAAAATCTATAGAGACTGCTATGGTCTGAATGTGTGTGTCCCCCTGCCCAATGGTCTAAATGTTTGTGTTTCACCAAAATATATTAGTTGTGTCCTAAATCTGAAAGTGATGTCATTAGGA
This sequence comes from Corynorhinus townsendii, assembly GCA_026230045.1. NCBI lineage: Eukaryota > Metazoa > Chordata > Mammalia > Chiroptera > Vespertilionidae > Corynorhinus > Corynorhinus townsendii. The sequence continues at coordinate 157,743,254 of JAPDVU010000001.1, read as the reverse complement.
TTGGTGCTCTTATAAAGAGGGTCCAGAAAAATTCCTTTCCCTTTCCACCATGTGAGCACACAGCAAGAAGGCACCATCTGTGGACCAGAAAGCAGGCTGTTACTAGACACCAAATCTGCTAGTGCTTTGATCTTGAACTTCCCAGTTTCCAGAACTATGAGAAATTAATTTCTGTTGTTTATAAACTACCCAATCTGTAGTAATTTGTTATAGCAGCATGAATGGACTAATACAGAGACAAAGTAGATCAGTAGTTGCCAAGAAGGAGTTTCATGGAGGGAAATGGTGAGTGACTGATAATTGGTACAGGTTCCTTTCTGGGATCATGAAGTGTTTTTAAATGGATTGTGGTGATGATTACACAACTCTGTGAATATACTAAAACCACTGAATTGTATGCTTTAAGTCAGTGTTTCTCAACTTTTTTAATGCCACGACCCTTTAATACAGTTCCTCATGTTGTGGTGACCCCCAACCATAAAATTATTTTCCTTGCTACTTCATAACTGTAATTTTGCTACTGTTGTGAATCGTAATGTAAATATCTGTGTTTTCTGATGGTCTTAGGTGACCCTGCTAGCAGTTCTCAACCTGTGGGTCTTAGGCAACCCTGGTAGCAGTTCTCAACCTGTGGATCGCGACCCACAGGTTGAGAACTGCTGCTGTAGAGCCTAAGACCATCAGAAAACACAGATATTTACATTACGATTCACAACAGTAGCAAAATTACAGTTATGAAGTAGCAACGAAAATAATTTTATGGTTGGGGGTCACCACAACATGAGGAACTGTATTAAAGGGTCACTGCATTAAAAAGGCTGAGAACCACTGCTTTAAGTGGATGTATTATTTGGTATGTGAATTATATCCCAATGACACTATTATATGAAAACAAACAAAACCAAAAATTTCCACAATGCTTATTGTTATTTGGACTGTCTTGGTTGTTCATATCATCTGAATCCTGCAGTAATGAGCACTAGATAAAAACTTGTAATGTTGGTCTGACATTTACATTACACAAATAGATGACATAATGACTCTTAGCTTTCATATTTCTTTTAGCAATCCTAATATTTCTTTTATGTATATATTTACACCAGTCTGCAAAGGCTGTTATTACTTTAAGCTGGCATGACCACAATGCCACAGGCCGCCATATTCTCATACCAGGCTTTCCCTGTCCTGGATTTGTAAATTTTTCTTTCTTTCTTTTTTTTATTTATTTTCTTTTTTTTTTTGAAGGATGGGGAGTGAGAGTTGGAATGCTGTCTATTTGAATTTTGTCCACAGGTCTAATTTTGCATTTATCTTCACTACTGGATACTTTTGTTCCATTTGTTTACCAGAATATTGGAAGTTTTTATTTAGAATAATTTTGAGAGTCATTCCATATAACTTCTCCCAATAAATAATTAATACGTTCATAATTAGTAAGTGCTTAGTCTCTGCCAAATCCTATGCTAACCAATAAATAATGTGGCCCTCAGAACAGCTGTCAAGCATGGAAAAAGAAGACACTAAGGAAAGGAAAGAAATTTGATTGAGGGGGGATTTTAGAATAGTTTCTGTGAGAAAAAGGTCACAAAAATAATTCTAAAATCCCCAAGTGACTGAGATAATTCAGTCTTTTTTTTGTGTTAATCTTTGTTGTTGAATTACATATGTCCTCTCTTTTGCTCCCATTGACCCCTTTTAGCCTCTCCTCCGCCCCCACCCTTGCCCCGCCTCAGGCCTTCACCACACTATTGTCTGTGTCCATGGGTTATGCATATATGCATACAAATTATTTGGTTAACTTCTTCCCACCCACCCCTACCTTCCCACTGAGATTCAACATTCTTTAGTTATTGTGGCACTAAGCTCTTCACTGAGCCTTGCCACTAGAGGGTAGTAGCATATAGGAGATAGCTATCCTTAGATAGGAAAACACCTTGAAAGATTGCGGACTGACTGGGTTCCCAGTTCTAAGTAAAGGAGTTCATATGTACAGTCACAAGAGGGGGCTATTAGAGCAGCAAACTGTTACAGCAGCGTGAGTACAGGTAATCATTGAGTTGTGAAAGAACTTGCTTTCATCCCCTTTCCTTCCTTGTACTTCATAATCTCACACTGAGTGAGTCCAAGGACATGAATGAGCCCTTTCCCAAATGCAGGGCAAAGAGCGGACCTCTCATGTAAAGAGAAGAGAGAGGTGGTTAATAGTTTAGTGTTAAAGGGTCCAATATTTGTTCCTATAGCAAAATAAGAAGCTTAGTTATTGTAGCACAGGAGGGTGAATAATTTTAATTTTATTCTATCCCATTTTGTTAATAATAACCATGTTTGAGAATAGCCAGAAGAATTCCTTTATATTTATTTCCATTTCTCTTGTCAAAAGTCTTCATTTCATTTCCCTTTCTAAATCTTTTCTCCTTAGTGTCCTCAATGCATGCTACCCCTGGGCATGAGCATGAAGATGAGAAAATGCCAGTTAAAGAGGAGATAAGTGGAATAGAAATAAGTACCATTCAAGTGATTGGTTTCTGTATCAAAACCAGAGGCATCCCAAACTGTCCATCAGGAAGGTGCGTCAGACATTGTTCGCGGAGCCCATGTGGGAGACCTGCCTGCCAGACTCCTGGCTCTCAGACTGGGTTCTGATTGTGTCTTATCCTGTCAGACTGAGCACAGCAAGATTAGACAACCATGAAATCGTTTTTGTCATATATGTTGCAAATATTGCCTTCCGCAGTGTCATTGGATTTCTATCTGAGCTTATGGTGGTTTGTTTTGTTTTTGTTGTTGTTTATCAGAAAATTTTCTACCTTTGGAAGTTAGATTATGTATTACTGTTCCTGAGACTCACTTGCTCTGGCTCAGAATATGGATAGGAATTCTCTTCTCTTACAGCCCAAGGCTCAACATAGGTAACTTGGATTAAAGGATATTTCATACCAGCTCAATGGTGGGTTTTGCCATGCATCACAAATGAGGGATCCTCAATCTCTGTGTGGGTGATGCTACTTAGTCAGACTCACTCAGACATAGACTATTTGAGTTTGAACCTTGAAAGTGATCTCAGTCAAACCCTCTGAATTAGGACTAACCGTTGGGAAAATATTCTTGTCCTCCTTCTAAATTCATACTTAATCTTGAGGGTGGGGGTGAAGGCCACCAAGAGATTGCTCTGTCTTTCACCGATGCCTGACTGGGGAACGCCCATTTGAAAGCTTCCTGGTTGAGGCTGTGCTAGTGGCTGCTGTGCTGTTGTTGGGACCTCCCCAAACCTAGCATCACACTCAGATGCTGAGTTCAGAGGCCTGGAACCCCAATTTTCGCTTTAACTATGAGATCAGTGACAGGAATAACTATTCTCCTAACTTTGGGTAAGTGATCTGGGTCTGAGAAAGGATGGCTTTCATGGCTAAAGACAAAGGTGAGGTATCTGCTGCTTTGACTTCTCCCACTGCACTTTACCAAACTGCTGAGAGGGAAATGCATCTATGTGTTTCCATGTGTCTGTGTATTTCTCTAGAGCAAGAGTGGGGAGCTATCTTTCTGCCAAGGGCCATTTGGATATTTATAACATCATTTGTGGGCCATATAAAATTATCAACCTAAAAATGAGCCTGCTATATTTGGTCAAGTATTTTCTTTTACTCACCCCTAATGCCTTGACAGGGCCAGGCCAAATGATTTATTGGCCTTATATGGCCCGCAGGCCAGACTTCCCCCACCCCTGGGCGTCACTGTGAGGAATTTCTCATAGCCACTCCTCACAGAAGATCCCCTGAGTCTCACAGCTCTGAGACTGTAAGGAGTTTAGGGGTCATTAAGCCTAAGGATCTAGAATACAGCAACTGATCTTTGGCCAGTGGCTCTGGATAGCTCAATAATAAAAAACCAGTAACATTTATCTTGTCCTCTGTGACACACACACAAATGCTCATGTAGGGGGTGTGGCCAGAGAGGAGAGTTCAGGGGTGTTCATGAATCTGACCTTAGATGCACCCAAATTGGACGTTCCAGAGTTAATCCATTGTTTCTCAACCCCTCAGGTATTGTGGGTGATGCTAAGTCCACACAGCCAGGTGCAATGGAGAGTACTGCAGAAGAAGCTGTGCATCTGCCCTGTAACCACTCCACAATCAGTGGAAGTGAGTACATATATTGGTATCGACAGATTCCCCACCAGGGTCCAGAGTATGTGATTCATGGTTTAAAAGGCACTGAGACCAAAGGAACGTCCTCTCTGATCATCGCAACAGACAGAAAATCCAGTACCTTGGTCCTGCCCCACGTTAGCCTGAGGGACTCCGCTGTGTACTACTGCATCGTGAGAGATCCACAGTGGCACGCGTGGGGCTGCACCTGTGCAATATCTCCCTGGCGGAAGGAAAGCAGCAGCAGCATCTAAAGAGCACTGCACAAAAAAGAGCACAAACCCAATGGAAGGAGAAGAAAAAGAAAAGGAGAAAAAAAGGAAAAGAAGTGAAGACTGAGAAAATCAAGGAGGAAAGAATTGAAAGGAGCCAAGAAGATGAGGAAGAAGTGCTTACTTTGAAAAGATAAAAAGCTTGCAGGGAAACTGAAATTCACAGTTGTGAACCTGCAATGGAGGGGAAAGGAAATGAGAATTTGCCAAGAATCTTTGTTTTAATCAAATGTTGCTTTCTATGTAGGTCTCACTAAAACAGCGAACAACCATTTGGTTGTCCTAAAGACTTTCTTCCTTTGGACCCAGGGAAGTGCCCAGGCTCTGGGTATTGCATCATGTTAGGCCTTCCTCCAACTTTTCACAAATTGAAAAGAATTTCAGAAACTGAGTTATTTGTCTTTGAAAAAAATTTGGAATTTCTTTGCTGCTTATCTGTAGCATACACACTTAGGACGTAGATGATTTGGTGAACAGAATAGAAAAAAGATTAATTAATAAATAATAAATTAATATCTAGATATTAATTTAATCTTAAATATATGTTGTCACATTTCTAATGTTATGCAAAAATACAACAGACATCCTTTCTTGTTGTAAAAAACTCAAGACATGTGAGTTTTTCCCCCCATCACGTTTTATTACAATCCCATCCTTGTCTTTCAGAATCAATGGCTATTTAATTCACATCTCAAATATTATATGAGTTTATAGGGCAAAAGCGTAAAACTGACTCTGCCCACCTCCATTCCATTTCCTCTTCAACCTATAATGACCCATTTTGACAGTTTGAAGTATCCTGACAATTATATTTCTTTTCTTTTACAAGGATACTCATTTAAACATTACCCAATTTTCTTACATAAATTGGATCATATCTGTGTATATATTTGGAATTTGTTTTTTTTATTTAAAAACTGTTTTTGACGTGTGCTCACACATAAACACATATACATGAACTTTATAGTATGCTTGTATAATAATTCAACTTGCTCACCTATTAATAATATTTATGTTTTACATATCCTAGTTTATCATAATCAAAATCACAAATCAACATATATACACACATATTTTTTATTCTCTGAAGTGAAATTGCTGGGTCAAAGGATATGCCTATTTTATATTTTTATAGATAGATTTTAAAAAATTGTTTTTCAAAATGGCTCAATTAAATTACACTGCCGACATCAGGGTACAGGGAACCTATTTCCTTGCATCTTGGTTAACATCATTATCCATCTTTTATATTTTAATAACTCAAAAGTATTTTGTCAATATTTCATTTGCATTTTCCTGACTACCAGGGCTCTGACCAACTTGTGTGTTGTGCTGACACTTTAACAGATTATCTTTTTCTTGTTTATTTAAAAAAATTCTAATGAGTGCCACTTTGCCTATTATATACTGTATACTTAATTTATCCAAAAATGGTGTATCTTTTAAATTTGTTTATTCAACTGTTATTAGGAATGTTTTTATTTTTTATACTGTCAGACATAAGCCTTCCCATTCCAAGTTGATAAATCTAAATTCCTACATTTTCTTTTATTCAAAGATATTCATGTAGTCAGCCTGAGGGATGGATTTGGGAGCTCTGCTAGGGTTTAGATTTTGACAAGGTGAGACAGACTATTGATCAAAATGATAGGCTCCCACATTCTGCATTTTACCTATAGAGCTTAAAAATTTTTTTAAATCAAAGAGTAACAAACTCAACAATTTCTAAAAAATTTATTGTTTGTTATGGATTTAATTGTGTCGCCACCACCCACATGCACACACAAATTCTTATGTTGCATGCCTCATAGTAGTCCCCAGGTACTTTACAATGTGACCATTTTAGGAAATAGGGTCATTATAAGATAATCAAGATAAAATCAGATCATCATGGTGAAGCTTAATCCAATAAGACTTGTATCTTTATAAAAGGGGAATACAGGATATCCCCCAAAATTGTATACACACTTTAACAGCTGATAGCTCAATTTTGAAAATGAAATGTATTTTCATAAACACTGCTTTTATAATTATTCCAAGTGTGTGTATACATATTTTGGGACACCCTATATTTGAACACACACACACACACACACACACACACACACACACACACACAGGAGACCATGTGACCATGAAGGCAGAGATCAGAGTAAGGCATCTACAAGCCCAATGAAAGGCCTGGAACAAATAGATCCTTCACACACCAGGCTCAGAAAGAAATACTGTGAAATCTCAGTGCTCAAACTTAATTCATTCTGCAAGACTGTTCGAGAAGTGATTTGTTTGAAAACTGAGCCATTTTTTTCCCATTAGAAAGGATGCAAATTGAATTAATCTGTTCCAGAGCCCCTACTAGACATAGAGAACCACTTTCAGCACTTGTTCCAGTGGTGTCTCTCAGGAGGTCAGCATGTGGCATCTTCACTTTTTCACTTATCCTTGCCTCCCAAATGCTAACACCAGTGAACTGGTTTTCATTTATCCAAATCGACAACAGTTTTTGTACTTCTTCAATTCCCTGTGATTATTGTTTCCTGAGCACTTTCACACCCTTAGCAACATCAGCACTCTTGATATCCTCTTTATGTTTTACAATTGTGCTAATTGTTGATTTCGTCATGCCATACTTGGAAGCCAGATCAAGTACCCAAACACCTTTATCATACTTTGCAATAATTTCTTTTTTTAAGTTCTATCATTGTTCTCATAACTTTCCTTTCACTTCGCTGTTATCACTAACCGTCTTAGGACCTATGGTGACTTACTGTAGTATTTAGTAATAATAAGCAGCAACAAAAGCTAAAAAACACAAAAATATTCACAGCACAATTTCCTAAGATGTTGACAGTGCAAAGTTTAGCAGTAAACTGACTTTGCTTGTTGCCTGAGATACACATGCATGATCATACAGGTAACAGCATGAAAGGGTTGTCGGGTCAAGAACTAAAGTTCTGTTTATCGACAGAGACATCCCCCACCCCCACCCCCCACCTCACCCCTTGAACAACTTGGTTGAGAACCGAATTGTTTGAGATGGGAGACTTTTAAGAACCAAGGTTTGACTGTAACCGTGCTGACAACTTGGTTATGAACTTCTAACCTGGACTATGAAACAATTGATTTCTGTTTTTCAAGCCACCCAGTTTGTGGTGCTTTGTCCCAGCAACCCTAGCCAAGCCATATGCCATTCCAATGGGTGCCATTGAAGATAGAACTTGCCTGCTTCCCTACCACTCAGTCATGCTGTCCATCGGTATCTCAGTGTCTGTGATGGTCTTCACTCTAACTGACACATCTTTTGTTCCCATTAATCCTTTGCTTAAACTGGAAGCTGCTTAGAAAAATGTTCCCTTCAGCAGGTAAAATAATGTCATTTTCGTATAAACTCAGATGAAGAAAATCCATTGCTGGAAGGAGCCTCATAAGACACACTAAAGGAAGTTTTCCAGGATGAAAGGAAATAGTATCAGATGTAATTTGGATGCACATAAAGAAATACAGAGAGAAGAGGAAGATGGCAGCTGGCAGGACAGAGGTGAGGGAGAGGGTGTGAGTGAGTGAGGGGTGAAAGGAGAGTGTGTGGATGTGTGTGGTGTGTGTGTGAGTGAGTGAGGGACAGTTAAATCTGGCAGGAGTAGCAGGGGCTGGCAGACTAGACTCTCCTGGACAGGGAGCACTGCTGCAGACACTCCCCAGGCTGTGGGGCTCGGGCACAGAGCCCATACTATCTTAAAGGGGAGAGCGGCCTCTTCTAGGAACTCATCAGCACCACCACCCAGACAGACCTTGGACACTGTCCATAACCCTGCAGCCACTCCAGCCAAAATCCTGCTGCCCCACCCCAGACTTACAGACCCTAGGACTTCCACCTCCAAGGGTGCACGGCTCCCACAGCAGTAAGTGCGACTTCCCGACTCCCCAGCTGCAGACCTCTGGACACCACAGTTGTGCTTTTTCAGCGCATAGGCCTCCTGAGCACACCACTCCACAGGCTGCTCCTGGGTGACACTATGAACCCCTGCTGGGCATACTCTTATACAAACAAGGGAGTACTGCCCTGGAAGTCGAAATTCTGAATTCCCCCTTCCTGGATACCTGCCCACAGACACCTCAGTCACGTGGCTTCAGAGCCAGGGCCCCTCTGAGTGTGTGAGTGCACCGCCCTGGCAAACAGACCGCGGGTGCCTCTGTAAGGTGCCACTGGGCACATGTGAATCCAACCAAGGGCACAAGGCCCTGGCAGTAGAAATTCTGACTTCTCCCACGCCCGGCTGCCTGCCCACAGACACCTCGGTCATGCGGCTTCAGAGCAAGGACCTCTCTGAGTGCACCACCCTGGCAAATGGCAGACTTCCCCCACTCCACTGCTGTCAACCTCTGGACACTGCACTTGAGCCTTGCAGAGCACAGGCCTCCTGAGCCCCACCACCCTGACAGATGGCTCCTGGGTGCCTCTGTGAGCCCCCACTGGGCACAAGCAATTTCAACCAAGGACACAAAGCAGCAAAAATTGGGACATCCCCCTTCCTGGATGCTGACCTCTGGACACCACAGTTGCACCTTTCCAGCACGCAGGCCTACTGATCCCCACTGCCCCATATAGGTGGCTACTAGGTGCCTCCTTGAGCCCCACTTAGGCACGCTCATATCCAAACAAGGGAGCACAGCAGTAGAAATTTGGACTTCCTCCTTCCCGGCTGCCTACCCACAGACACTGTGGTCACATGGTTTCAGCACGCAGGCCCCCTGAGGCTACTGCCCCAGCAGGTGACTCCCAGGTGCCTCTATAAGCTGCCACTAGGCACATTCATATCCAATCAAGGGCCCGGCAGCAGAAACTCAGTCATCCCCCTCCTCAGCTGCTGACCCCTAATCACTGCAGTCACACCAATCCAGTGCGCAAGGCCCCGGAGCTCGCTGCCCCGGCAGGCAGCCCCTGGGTGCTTCTCTGAGCTGACACAAGGCACAAGCCCGGCTGCTGGCATCTAGTCCCTCAGTAGCACCACTCCAGCACAAGGGCCCCCTGACCCCACTGTTCCAGCAGACGGCTCTTGGGCACCTCTGTAAGCAGCCATTGGGCATGCATATCCAACCAAGGGTGCACATCCCCCAAAGCAGAAACTGGGACTTCTACTTCCATGGAGCCTGAGGCACACACAATTGCTCCGATCCAGTGTGTGGGCCCCACAAGCACACACCCTTTGCAGACGGCTCCTGGGCCCCTCTGTGTGCTGCTACTGGATGTGTGCCTCTCCAACCAAGGGTGTACGGCTCCCTCAGCAGGATCCATGACATCCCCCTCCCAGTTACCTACCTCTGCACAGCTTGGTGAGTTACTGAGGACTTGCATCCCTGGCCAAGGTCACATTGTTTCAGCCACAGACCCCAAGATTGCCACATCCCTAGCTGCTAGATCCTGAACCATTTTGTGATTCAGAGAGGGAAATCATTTTGGCCAGAGTCCCACTGCCTCAATCCCAGACTATGAGACACTCGCCCCCCACTGTCATGGGCTCCAGGCCCCTCATAGTGAGTTGCAGAGTGATGCTAATCCAGCAAGAGTCACACCACACTGGCCAAAGTACCAGTACCTGAACCTCAGTCCCTAAGACTCCTTCCTTCCAGGCCATGGACTCTGGGAACCCACAGTGAGCACATACCAGTGAGACCTCAGACAACCTTTTTCACAAGAGCCGGAACCACAATCACATCCAAAATAGCTTGCACACGAAGGCAGGGGTGAAGTCACATTGCATCAAGACTTCATCCATGAATAAGAAACTAACAGTCAAGATATTCAAAATCCAACTACATCAAGAAAACTCAAGTAGTTCAAGTAGGGAGCTCTGCTAGATCACCAAGCCCAGAAGACCTGAGAGACCTCACCTCTGGGCACCACCCCCAGAAGAACCTGGGTAGCAAAGCAGAACAAGCCCCAAAGGAAAGAAAAAGAGGAATCACCAGAAAGGGAATTAAATGAAATGGAGGCAAGTAACATGTAGGAGAAAGAATCCAGAGTAATTTATGAGGATGTTCAATGGCTGGATGACAAATACACACAACTCAGTGAGAATTAAAAGGAGCTGAATGAGAATGTCACCAACATGAAAAGGAACCAAGAGGAAATGAAGAATGGCATATCTGAAATACAGAAAACAATGAAAGGCCTAAATAGTAGACTAGAAGAGGATAAGCACCACATCAGTGAATTAGAAGACAAGGTAGAAAAAAAAAACCACAAACAGCAGCAACTGGAAAGAAAACTTAAAAAGCAAGAGGAGAGCCTAAGGGAGCTTTGGGACAACACAAAATGATACAACATCTGAATAATAGGGGTACCAGATAGAAAGGAAGCGGAGCAAGGAATAGAAAACCTGTTTGAGGAAATAATGACAGAAAACTTCCCAGATATTGGCAAGAAAAAAACCATGCAAGTCCAAGAAGCACGTAGAGTCCCAAACAGATGAACCCAAAAAGACCAACACCAAGACACATCATAATTAAACTGTCAAACATCAACGACAAAACAAGAATCTTAAAGGCTACCAGAGAGAGACAGAAAGTTGCCTACAAGGGATCTCCCATTAGAACATCAACTGATTTTTCAATAGAAACACACCAGGCCAGAAGGGAAAGGAATGAAATATACAAAGTGATGCAAAGCAAGAGACTGAATCTAAGAATACTATACCCAGCAAGGCTATCATTCAAAATTGAAGGTGGAATCAGGAGCTTCACAGACAAAAAAGAGCTAAGAGAGTTTATTGCCAACAATTCAAGAAATGCTAAAGGGGATGCTGTAAAAAGAAGAAACAGAAAGGCAAGAAGAAATACAAACATTAAGAAAAAAAATGACAACAAACAAATACTTATCAATAATAACATTAAACACAAATGGATTAAATGCTCCAATCAAAAGACATAGGGTAGCTGAATGGATAAGAAAACATGACCCATATATTTGTTGTCTGCAAGAGACCCATCTCAGAACAAAGGATTCACACAGACTGATAGTGAAGGGATGGAAAAAAAATTTTCAGGCAAATGGAAATGAGAAAAAAACTGGGGTTGCAATACTTATATCTGACAAAATAGACCTCAAAGTAAAGGTCATAACAAGAGATAAGGAAGGCCACTACATAATACTAAAGGGAGCAATTCAACAAGAGGATATAACTCTGGTACACTTATATGCACCCAATATAGGAACACCCAAATACATAAAACAATTCCTTGAAGGTATCAAGAAAGAGATCGATAGCAATACAATCATAGTAGGGGACTTTAATGCTCCAATGACACCACTGAATAAATCCTCTTAAAAAAAACAGCAAAGAAAAGGCAATCGTGAATGACTGACTCACTAGATCAGATGGACTTAATTGACATCTTCAGAACATTTCACCCCAAAGCTACAGAATATACATTCTTCTCAAGTGCACATGGGTCTTTTTCAAAAAAAAAAAAAAAAAAAGACCACATATTAGGACACAGGCAAAGTCTCTTCAAAGTAAAGAAGATTTAAATATATTAAGCATCTTCTTAGATCACAATGGCATAATATTAGAAATCAACTACAATAAAAAAAAAGTCAAACACTTGGAGGCTAAATAGCATACTATGAAACAATGATTGTGTTACCAAAGAGATCAAAGAAGAAATAAAAAGCATCCTGGAAACAAATGAAAATGAAAGCACAACGATCAAAATCTATGGGCCACAATGAAAGCAGTCCTGAGAGGGAAGTTCATAGCTCTACAGACCTACCTCACAAAACAAGAAAAAAATGGTGATAAATTATCTAACCTTGCAACTTAAAGAATTAGAAATAGAACAACAAGAAAAGCCCAGAGTGAGCAGAAGGAAAGAGATATTAAAGATCAGAGCAGAAATAAAAGACATAGAGACCAAAAAAACAATACAAAAGATCAATGAAACCAAGAACTGGTTGTTTGAAAGGATACACAAGATTGATGAACTTCTAGCCAGGCTCACCAAGAAGCAAAGATAGAGGACCCAAATAAACAAAATCAGAAATGAAAGAGGTGAAGTAACAACTAACACACAGATATACAAAGGATTGTAAAAAAAAAAAAGCTACCAACAACTCTACTCCAAGAAACTGGACAACCTTGATGAAATGGACACATTCCTAGTAAAATACAAGCTTCCAAAACTCAATAAGGAAGATTCAAAAAGCCTGAATAGGCCGATAACTACTGATGAAATTGAAACAGTAATCAAAAAGCTTCCAGCAAACAAAAGCCCTGGACCAGATGGCTTCACAGGGGAGTTTTACCGAGGGAAAAACAGTAATCAAAAAGCTTCCAGCAAACAAAAGCCCTGGACCAGATGGCTTTCACAGGGGAGTTTCAAAGAGGAACTAAAACCAATCATCCTCAGACTATTCCTAAAAATTCAAGAGGAAGGCACACTTCCAAGCTCTTTCTATGAAGCCAGCATTACCCTAATCCCAAAACCAGAGAAACACACCACAAAGAAAGAGAATTACGGGCCAATATCCTTGATGAACATAGATGCTAAACTCCTCAACAAAATTCTAGCAAACCAGATCCAACATTACATTAGAAAGATCATACACCATGACCAAGTGGGATTCATTCCAGGGATGCAAGGCTGGTAAAATATCTGCAAATCAGTAAACATGATACATCACATAAACAAATTGAGAGACAAAAATCACATAATCATATCAATTGATGCATAAAAGGCATTTGACAAAGTCCAACACCCTTTTCTGATAAAAAGGCTCAATAAAGTGGGAATAGAGGGATCAAACCTCAACATAATAAGAGCCTTATGTGACAAACCTACAGCCAACATCATACTCAATGGGCAAAAACTAAAACCATTTCACCTAAGAAGAAGAACAAGACAGGGCTACCTGCTTTCACCACTCCTGTTCCACATAGTACTGGAAGTGCAAGCCATAGCAATCAGACAAAAGGAAGAAATAAATGGCATCAATTTGGAAAAGAAGAAGTAAAATTGTCATTATTTGCAAATGACATGATACCATACCTAGAAAACCCTAAAGACTCCATCAAAAAATTATTTGACTTAATAAATGAATTTGGCAATGTAGCAGGGTGCAAAATTAATGCCAAGAAATCTATGGTATTTTTATACACTACTAGTGAACTTATAGAAAGAGAGATTTTTTAAAAATACCATTTATCATTGCACCAAAAAAATTAAGATACCTAGGAATAAACTTAACTAAGGAAGTAAAAGACCTGTACTCAGAAAACTACAGGACACTGAAAAAAGAGAGAGAGGAAGACATAAACAGACGGAAGAACATACCATGTTCATGGATTGGTAGAATCAACAGCATTAAAATGTCCATACTACCCATAGCAATCTATAGATTCAATGAACTTCCCTTTAAAATATCAAAGGCATATTTTGTAGAACAAACTCTCGAAAAATTCAACTGGAATAAAAAAAGACCCTGAAAAGCTGCAGCAATCCTGAGAAAGAACAAAGTAGGAGGGATCTCAATACCAGATATCAAGCTGTATTACAAAGCCACTGTTCTCAAAACTGCCTAGTACTGGCACAAGAACAGACATGAATCAGTAGACCAATGGAATAGAATAGAGAGCCCAGAAAGTTACCCAATCCACTACACTCAGTTAATATTTGAAAAAGGAGGCAAGGACATACAACGGAGTCAAGACAGTCTCTTCAATAAATGGTGTCAGGAAAATTGGACTGACACATGCAAAAAATGAAACTAGACCACCAAATACTATACACAAAAATAAACTCAAAATGAATAAAGGACTTAAACATAAGTTGGGAAACCGTAAAAATACTAGAGGAATCCACAGGCAGCAAAATCTCAGGCATATGCCAAAGCAGTATCTTCACCAATACAGCTCCTATGGCAATGGAAAACTAAAGAGAAAATAAACAAATGGGACTACATCAAAATAAAAAGCTTCTGTACAGCAAAAGAAACCATCAACAAAACAACAAGAAAGCCCACTGCATGGGAGAACATATTGGCCAATGTTATCTCTGATAAGGGTTTAATCTCCAACATTTACAGGGAACTCATACAACTTAACAAAGGAAGATAAACAACCCAATCAAAAAATGGGCCACAGACCTAAATAGATACTTTTGAAAGAGGACATAAGGAAGGCCAAGAGACATGTGAAAATATGCTCGAAGTCACTAATCATCTGAGAGATGCAAATCAAAACGACAATGTGGTACCATCTCACACATGTCAGAATGGCTATCATCAACAAATCAACAAATGACAAGTGCTGGCAAGGATGCAGAGAAAAATGAACCCTCGTGCACTGTTAGTAGGAATACAGACTGGTGCAGCCACTGTGGAGAACAGTATGGCGTTTCCTCAAAATACTAAAAATGAAACTCCCATTTGACCCAGTGATCCCACTTCTAGGAATATATCCCACGAAGCTAGAAACACCAATCGGAAAGGATATATGCACCCCTATGTTCATAGCAGCACAATTTATCATAGCTAAGATTTGGAAACAGCCTAAGTGCCCATCAGCAGATGAGAGGATCAAAAAACTATGGTACATCCCCACAATGAAACACTATGCTGCAGTATAAAAGTAATTCTTACCATTTGCAACAGCATGGATGGAACTGGAGAGCATTGTGCTAAGGAAATAAGCCAGCCAGAGAAAGATAAATATCACATTATCTCACTCATTTGTGGAATATAATGAACAACATAAACTGATGAACAAAAACAGATGCAGACACAGAGAAGCATCAATCAGACTGTCAAACCTCAGAGGGAAGGTAGGGGAGGGTGGGAGTAAGGGGAAGAGATCAACCAAAGGACTTGTGTGCATGCATATAAACCTAACCAATGGACAGAGACACCAGGGCAGTGAGAGCAGAAGTGGAGGGTGGGGGTGGAATGGGGGGATAAGGACACATATGTAATACCTTAATAAAAAAAAAAAAAAAGACTTTGCTCCAAAGTTACTCCTCAGGTAACAAGGATTTATCTTATATTCAAGTCCTTATGAAGTCTATATTATGGTGCATGCTCTCAATTACTGTCTTTTGAACAGCAATATGCTCTTTGGGGGAAACTCATTAGCCTGAAATAAACTCAATCAATAAAGTTTTGGATTTTCATGGAGGTGTCTTAGCAGAATCAGAAAAAAAGTGGAGGCAAACATATTGCACCCAGATTCAATCATTATTCCTGGGGGTATTGCAAGTATCGTCTTTTTAAGCCAGCCCTTTAAAAAAAAAAACCACTTGAAGAGCAATAAAGGAAGTGGCTATGTTTGGAGATGACAAATACATACCAACCAGATTTGTTTTGTTTTTGTTTTGTTTTGTTTAATAAGTCTTTATTGTTCGGATTATTAGAGTTGTTCCTCTTCCCTCCCCCCCGCCCCCCATAGCTCCCCTCCACCGGTTCCCACCCCACCCTCTGCCCTTAACCCCTGCCACTGTCCTCATCCATAGGTGTACGATTTTTGTCCAGTCTCTTCCCACTCCCCCGACACCTTTTTCCCCCTGAGAATTGTCAGTCCACTCCCTTTCTATGCCCCTGGTTCTATTATATTCACCAGTTTATTCTGTTCATCAGATTTTTTATTCACTTGAATTTTAGATTCACTTGTTGATAGATATGTATGTTGTAAATAATTTTTATCTTTACCTTTTTCTTCTTCTTCCTCTTCTTAAAGAATACCTTTCAGCATTTCATATAATACTGGTTTGGTGGTGATGAACTCCTTTAGCTTTTTCTTATCTGTGAAGCTCTTTATCTGACCTTCAATTCTGAATGATAGCTTTGCTGGGTAAAGTAATCTTGGTTGTAGGTTCTTGTTATTCATCACTTTGAATATTTCTTGCCACTCCTGTCTGGCCTGCATAGTTTCTGTTGAGAAATCAGCTGAAAATCGTATGGGTGCTCCCTTGTAGGTAACTAACTGTTTTTCCCTTGCTGCTTTTAATATTCTCTCTTTGTCTTTTGCTCTTGGCATTTTAATTATGATGTGACTTGGTGTGGTCCTCTTTGGATTACTCTGTTTGGGGTTCTGTGCGCTTCCTGGACTTGTAAGTCAATTTCTTTCACCAGGTGGGGAAGTTTTCTGTCATTATTTCTTCAAATAGGCTTTCAATATCTTTATCTCTCTCTTCTTCTGGCACCCCCATAATTCTTATGTTGGTATGCTTGAAGTTGTCCCAGAGGCTCCTTATACTATCTTCATATTTTTGTATTCTTTTTGCTTTTTGCTTTTCTGGTTGGGTGTTTTTTGCTTCTTCGTATTTCAAATCTTTGACTTGATTCTTGTGATCCTCTAGTCTACTGTTGGATCTCTGTATATTATTCTTTATTTAAGTCAGTGTATGCTTAATTTCCAGTTGGTCCTTTTTCATATCCTCGAGGGACTCATTAAATTTATCAGCAGTTTCTAGAAAATTCTTGAAAAACCTTATAACCGTGGTTTTGAACTCTATATCCAGTCATTTGCTTTCCTCCATTTCTGTCATTTATGACATGTTTCTTTGTCTCCACATTTTGGCTGCTTCTCTGTGCTGATAGCATGGCTTTGTGTGCTAGGTGTCCTATAGGGCCCAGTGGCTCAGCCTCCCCAGTTACCTGAGGTGGACACTCTTGGTGCACCCCTTTGTGGACTGTGTGCACAGTCTTGCTGTAGTTAAGCCTTGATTGTTGTTGGTATCACTGGGAGGAATAGGCCTCCAGGCTAACTGGCTGTGAGAATCAGGTGTGTCTACGATGGGAGAACTTCTATGCTGGAGACACCCTTATGGGGTAATACTTGCTTCAGTGGGGCTTTGGTGCTCGCTGAGACTGCCCCCTGAGTGTGTCCCTTACGTATCTGAGGAGTTGTAATCTGGATGGTCCCACTCTGACCACTGGGTACACTGGCTCTTGGATCTCTAAGGAGCTGCTAATTTAGCCTCTACCTGCAGCCACACAGCAGGAGCTATGGAGAGAACTGTAGATTCCTCTTCTTTGTTTGAGGTTTGGAGGTGCTCAGATGAGGCCCAGCTGTGAAGCAATGCAAGCTGCTGTGGAGCCTTGGGCCTTCTTTTGGATGTTCTGGATCTCATGGACTCAGCTACACTTAGTTAGGTGATTTGAGATTGCAAAGGGGCAGGCCATTCAAATGCAAAAGCCTCTACACACAGCTTGGGTGAGGTGGGGTCTCAGGGAATTAACAAGGGGGAACAAACAGCTGTGGCTGATCCTCAGCCCTGCCTTAAGAGGCCTTCTGGTCTCAGTGTCCCTTGGTAATCGCTTCAAGCACCTCTGAGAGAAAGCTGCCCTCAAGTTCCACCCAATGCCAGACAGTTCAGTTTCTCCCTGTATGCATCTGGGTCCCCAGAGTCTCACCTGGAACTGGAGTTCAGAGCAGTCGGGAGCTTGTGTCTCCCTCCAGATTGAAAAAGACAACCGTGTACTCAGTTGCCAGCCCTTTTCATATGTGCATGCCTCCAAACCACTGCACTTTACTTCCGCAGCTCCTCTGAGTCTCAGTGTGCTTTTCTCTTTCCTTCTAGTTGTAGAATTTCCACTCAGCCAGCCTTCTGTGGTTCTAGATGATGTCTGTTTTTTCATTTAGTTGTAATTTTGAAGTGATTGTGGGAGGCAGCAATTTCAGGTGTTTACCTATGCCGCCATCTTGGTCTCTCCAGATTTGTTTTTAATTCATGCAACCTAATATTATGCAACCAGGCTTTTGTGACAAAGAACAAAGTTCCCAGCATCATACACAGATTGAAAAAGTGTTGAGTCACAAATATTTGAGCAAAAACAAAGTTTGTGTGTTCTGTGAAAGGTTAATGATAATAAACTCTTTATGATATTGACACAGGTATAAAAGAATGTTAAAAGCTTAAATAAAGTTGCTTCATGAAATATGAGTGGAGGGAAATAACACATTTACTACACTGTTTATATGTGATTTTTAAAGTGTATAGCAAACTAAGTTAATAAATTATTTCAACCATTCCAAAAAGTAAGTAAATGGAATACAGGATACCACTGCATACCTACTAGAATGGCTAAAAATTACTGACCATACCAAGTATTGGCAAGGTTTTGGAGCCTCTGGAATCCTCATACACTGCTGCTGGGAATATAAATGCTACAATCGCTCAGAAAACAGTTTCCTTATTTCTTAAAAATTAACATACGCTTATCACAGCAGCAATTCCACTCCTAGGTAGTAACCCAAAAGCAATAAAAGCTTATGTCCATACAAAACTTATAAGTGGTTGCTGATACTACTTGAAAAATAGTAATCAGAAAAAAAATCCATGAACAGGAGACTGGATAAATTGTGGCATAGAATACTACTCAGCAAATAAAAGGAATGGACTGATAAATGCAACAACATGGATGAACCTCAAAATATATATGATGAAAAAAAATACGTGAGAGTATATACTCTATGCTTCTGTTTACATAAAATTCCAGGAAATGCAAACTAATCTGTAGTAAGAGAAGGTAGACCAGTGATTGCCTGGTGCTGCACCAGGGGTAGAGGGATGCAGTAGGAAGGTATACAGGAAGGATTAAAAAAGAGCACAAGGACTAGGGCCACCAGGGGACCTTGCAGGTGGTGCATATGCTCAGTATCTTCATTGTGATAATGGCTTCACATTTGTATGCCCATGTCACAAATGGTCAAATTGTACAATTTGCATATATCCTGTCTATTATATGTCAAGTATGCATCAGTAAAGCAGTTTTTTAAAAGACTAAAATTAAAAGCAGACAGAGCTAAATGTTGAAAAATGATGAATATACTATAGAAAATAGAATTTTTCACTTTCTCCTAATTATAAAGGGGAAACTATTTCACGCATGCAAGAGCAACAGGATATTTTCTGTATCTCATTATAAGGAGCATACTTTGTTGCAATACATAGATGTATCTCATACATAAGTGAATTCTAAAAAAGTCATTCATTATTCAATATTTCTCAGTCTGGCCAAAGAATGGCAGTGTTTAAAAAGTATTTGAGTTTGTTTCCTGCAGTGCTGGATAAATAGGAAGCCGGGTCTGGACTCTGATTGGTGCAGGAGGAGAGACCAGTAAGCTAAAGTAACCTCAGCTGGGGAAGCCCATGGGCGGAAACCTGATTCGGCTTCTCTAAGGAGCCAAGGGATGAAGACTCTGCTGCAAATCCTCATGGGGATACAGTAGCTGCAGGCAGCCTGTGAGTATGCAGTCAGTGCAGGAGAGTCAGAAGGTGATGGCCCTTCCTGAGGACAGGAACTGAGTCTTCTTCCATCCTGGGAAGGCCCTTTTGAGAAGCAGATATATGTTAAAAGAATCGACCATATTTTGTGTTGATGTGATAATGTTGCTGCCTGGAGGAAGTGGGAAGGGGGAAAGAAAAACCATCCCTACTACGAGCATGAAGATCTTACAGGGTCTCGTGTGTGTGTGTGTGTGTGTGTGTGTGTGTGTGTGTGTGTGTGTACACGTGTTTACATTGTCTTTTTGGACAGGGGTCAGTAGCCAAAAACTGGAGCAGAGTCCACAGTCCCTGACATCCATTTCATCCCAGAAGGAAAAAATTTCACCATAAACTGCAATTCACCAAAGAATGTATATGCTTTCCACTGGTACAGGCGACGGGTAGCGAAGGCCCCATCTCCTTGTGGATAACGTTATGGAAAAGCGGGGAAGAAAAGGGTCATGAAAAAATGACTGCCAAGTTGGACGAGAAAAAGCAGCGAAGTGCCCTGCACATCACAGCCCACCGGACCAGCCACTCAGGCATCTACTCCTGTGGAGTCCATGCACAGTGCTCTACAGGCTGTCCCCAAACGTGCAGCGAGGCCACGGAGCTCCCCTGACACGGGGCTCCTGAGGGGTGGCTGGAGCACTTGCCAAGAGAAGCCCGAGGGAGATGTAACTGTCTCATTGTAAGCTACAGGGTAGGCGTGAGAGTAGAGGAAGCTATACCTTTATTCCCAAATTTACTTTGTCTGGGTAAATTGTCACTTTTTTTTGTCAGAACCTCAAACTACTGGGATGTGAATGGCATGAATTTCCATGATTTATGCAATAACTGTGCACTAATTTTGTGCCTCTGTTGTTCCAAGGAAACTCGTTTTCTTTTGCTACTCACCTTGTTAATAGAAAGAAATTATGAGTCATACTTTGTTGCACACTAAGACTGTACTATATGTATTAGAACAGCAATATTGCACACTGGAAGGAGTCTGGGGCAATACTTTTCTCTTAGTTTATATAGAATAGACAAATGGATAGGTAGATAGATGATAGATAGATAGATGGATGGATAGATAGATAGATAGATAGATAGATAGATAGATAGGCAGACGGATAGGTAGATAAGAGAGAAAGAGACAGAGCACTAACCCAGTCTTAGACTGGCCTTTATTTCAACAACAAGTCCTCACGTGTTCTCACTGCCCACGGGCTGCAGCCACACCCTGTTGGCCCTTACCTCCAACGTAGCTTCAAAAAATTCCAAATCATACTCACTCCTTCTGTCAAAGCTCATCTTCCAGACTTTATTTTTCACTTGTCTTATTGTGCTTCATAAAAGATCTGAATTAGGGCCAAATCTGGTGGAACTGGGATTTGTAAAGACTTTGTCTTTAGTTTTTCACCATCTCTGCACCTTTATTTGCATCCTCCCTGTCTGCTGCTCCTACTTGTCACCCATCCCCTAATGGCACTCTGTGACCTTTTAATACTCCTTCAACTGACCCAAAGCCTAATGTTTCCAGTCACTGAATTGCTTTCCAAAATCTTCTATCTCTTATTGATTCATGTCCATTTCCTACTTTGATCTCTAAAATGGAGTGGTTCATAACCTAATTTACATTTTGAGGCAACATTCTAGGTTACTCCTCCCTGGATGTTTGTATTTGAAAAGGGAATGCTGGAGGAGATTCAAAGGAAGTCACCACAAAGGCTGCATTTTCAGTTACTGTGACAGTTGGATAGGAAGGATGTTGCATGGTAAAAATGCTGTCTCTCACACTCTTAAACCATAGCGTAGGCTGTCTGCCAGTGTGTAGGGCAGTGTGCATTTTTATTCAGATTTTCTCAGGAGGATAATATAAATCAGAAAAGAAAAGGGATAGTTTATTGCTTGACACTGCATAATAATTTGCAGCATGTTATCTAAGATAGATGTCTTTACGTAACAATCATGGCCATGAATATGTACAATACACAACATTTAAATAACCATATCCATTTTTATTTAATATAGCAAAAGGCAATAGAATGGAAGATATTATCTTCACTTTATTGATGAGAAAACTGGTCAGAAAAAATTCCCATCAAGGAATGCTTTTGAGAACTTGAATTCTGGGGAAGCACATTGAAGGCCACAAACACTCCAGAGACATGGAGGCCACTCGCCTGTCATGCGGCAAGTCCTCACCTCTGCCCATCTCCTGTCATTAGGTGTCACTGAGAAAATGTTCTCATAGTCACTGCCCGCTGACCTGGAGCCTGGAGACAGTCATCCTTTGTTCCCACTTCTGCAAAACTTATCAGAACATGATGGAAACTGGGTCATTCCACGCCTGCCTCTACCAGGTACTGAGCTAGACCTGCTTTGATCCCCAGGTCACTCCCCCGAGACAATGTCTGCAGCCCAGGATCTGTGCCATTTCCTGTACTTAAAAGTGGTGCCCACCCCATATTTATTCTTTGTTTTATTAGTGTTGCCACTTGGTGTATTTCTCTTTCTTACAGCTTTAAGTAGAAATAATCCATCCTGTCATCGCAGTGTTTTCCTTCTAAACAAACTCACTAGAACCATTTGCTACCCTTTTTAAAAAAATATGTTTTTATTGATTTCAGAGAAGAAGGGAGAGGGAGAGAGAGAGAGAAACATCAATGAGGAGAGAGAATCATTGATAGGCTGCCTCCTGCACACCCCACACTGGGGATCGAGCCCTGGCCGGGAATGGAACTGTGACCTGGTTCATAGGTCGATGCTCAACCACTGAGCCACGCTGTCTGGGCCCACTTGCTACCCTTGATTCTCTGGCATAGCAATGCCAATTAGAAATCACGTGAGCAATTAAATCAGAATGCACGGCGATTATTTCTTAGCTTGTAGACTTAAGACACATATGAGTCTTCTTAGTAACGTCAGTGTTTGTTTGTATGTTGTTTTCAATCTACCTAAAAATTACTGCTAACAGCTTAGGAGAGTGTGAGGCCATGTTCTTGGAGGTCTGGAAGATATGCTCCTCTCTATATGTATGAAAGTTCTTTGAACTGTCATGTTCAAGCTTGAAAATTCATGTACTGCATTCTATTCTGTAATATAGCCTCATTTATTTCAATATGCAAAAAATTATTTCAATTGACGATTCAAAATGTATGCCATGGCTATCTCAGGGCTTAATGTCACCCTGTATATACCTGGCCTATTCTCCATTGGGACTAGAAATGTGTTACCAGAATTCTCAAGGAGAGGGGGACTGTCAAGGCTGAGAGCTCAGGTCTCACGGAGAACTGGAATAAGACCTCATCATTGCTGAGACTGCAACCGCGACCATGCTGCTCACAAGGAGGTAATAGATCTGGGCCTCCACATTTCATTAAGAAAGGATCGGATTACTGCAAAATGGTTTTCATCTCATGAAGATGTTTTAGGTTTTTGCTTATTCTGGTTTTTTTTATTCTTTTGAGAAGTGCATTTCTCTAATAAAATACTGCAGTCATTTAAAAAGAAAGAAAAAAGAAATGCAAGGTTATCAGTATTTCTATTTGGTGGGGGACAGTGGTTCATATTAAGAAACATAATCACTACACAGTGGGAATAGGGAAGAAGCAGGGTAAATAGACACACAGGGTAAATCTCAGGCAAACCTAGACCTAAAATTAGCATTGATACTAAGAGGAGAAAAGGACATTCAGGAACACAGAAATAGATTTCTCTGCTCTCCTA
The DNA here is from genome assembly GCA_026230045.1 of Corynorhinus townsendii. Taxonomy (NCBI): domain Eukaryota; kingdom Metazoa; phylum Chordata; class Mammalia; order Chiroptera; family Vespertilionidae; genus Corynorhinus; species Corynorhinus townsendii. The sequence continues at coordinate 157,719,862 of JAPDVU010000001.1, read as the reverse complement.
AGTCTGAGGTGCACGGTGGGATATAAAGCAGACCCTCCAGGCAGTACAAGGTGGAAGCTCATTTTCCTAAATCAGTACTGGAGCAACAAGGCATTCTCAGGCACTCAGTTTGACCCTAGGCGTTTGAAAGTCAAAGTTGCAGGATGCATTTTACTCTTCAAAACAAAACTTCCCCTTGAAAATTCCTTTTAGCCAAAATGAGGTTTTGCTATTACTCAAAGTTTTATTTGCTTCTTTCTTTTAAAAAAGGACTGTTCACACCATTGTGTTAATAAGTAATGTAACCTTCTTCTTCCCACATGATCTCTATTGGGGTTCTTTTCTATTTTTGTTTGTGTCTTTGTCTTTCATGTTAAGGCTCTTTTGTTTTCAAATGTGTAATGATCTGGATGCTCACTCACACTCAATGAAATACAAATCTGATATTTGAGCAAAAGAAGATGGCTACAATTCCTCTATTTTAAGTATTTGTCTCACATCACTCTCAACTAGTCCTGGTATCCCAGATTATTATTCCTCTTTATTCGATATTTTCAGAAAAATAGTTATTTTTTCCCCCTGAAAGCAGTGAACATCTGACTTTCAGGTCAGGATGGGAGATCTGAGACTATAATGGTACCTCAGAAAATTGTGCTTTACACTGGATACATTCATTCAGTTTAAAGTCCATACTCCTGAGCTTCACGCTGATCTTCTGAGGTATCAGGTGCTCTAATTCTTGAGACTTTCAGGGTACCTGGATTTTTGTTGCCATTTTCCTCTATGGACCCTCAGGATTCCATTTTCTTTGGTCGGCTAAGCCAGTCGCCACTCTTAATTCGCAAAATACCTCATCCCTTGTCACCTATCCCCTGTCCTACATGTCTTTTGGGATTCATAACTTAGTAGATCCTCAATAAGTGCTCATCCAATGATAAGGAGAAATATGATTAGCTAAAAACAAGCAAACAAAAAACAACTCCCGGTGGCAGGAAATCTAGTAGCTAGCCATAAGGGGGCAGTATCTCCATTCATAGTTAACCTGCAAGAGTAGCTCAAAACTCAAGAAACCTCCAGTTAGAGATCAGATTGGCTGACACACAGAGCAGATAGCTTAACACCACGGTGATATTTATAGTGCCGCTCTAAGCCCAGGGGAGTTCTCTTGAAGCAAAAATCCTTTTAGGAAATCATTCTTTTTTTGAAGGACTTGTGATGGGGATGCTCCTTGAAGGTTTATTAATAATCCTATGGATGCAGACACGTGAGTCTTGGGGCTTTCTGATTCTTACACAGAGAACTCTACAGGGTTGGAAATTCAGGGAGTGCAGGAGATGAAGTTTTATCCAGGTCTATGAAGAGAGGGAAACAAGGAGAAAAGCGAGAAAGGGAGGGAGGAAAGGGAAAAGCACTGAGGAAGGGCTGGGGAGTTAGGGAATAGAGTGTTCATCACAGCTCTGAGACAGGTGACCTAAAACCGATCTTGAATACTTTTTTTGTCTTTATAAACAGGGGTGAGTGGCCAACAGCTAAATCAGAGTCCTCAGTCTATGTCCGTCTCGGAAGGAGAGGGTATCTCCATGAGCTGCATTTCTTCAAGCACATTTAACACTATGCTATGGTACAAGCAGGATGCTGGGGAAGGCCCTGTCCTCTTGGTAATCTTATATAAAGGTGGTGAATTTATCAGAAATGAGAAACTGACTGCTCAGTTTGGTGAAACAAGAAAGGACAGCTTCCTGAACATTTCAGCCCCTGAACTTGCCGACGCAGGCACCTACTTCTGCGCTGAGCAGCACAGTGCTCCCCTAGCACCTGCAGCCTGCACTCAAACCTGCACCTGGGACCCTAGTCACTATGCTGCCTCTAGCTCCTGCTCCCCTTGGCATGAAATGTGGTCATGCATACAACCCATGAATTCTCATGTATTCAATGCTTTGTCTTCCAAACAAAAACATAAGAACATGATCATCAATACTGTGACAATAAATATTAATGTGTACAATAAGTGGTTAATTTTCTGAGAAAATGTTATTTGATGAACTCTACTCAAGAAAGGTAGGCAAATTAAGTAGTCCGATAACATAAAATAAAAGTAGTCAAAAATTACACCAAGATTGGAGTGATTTATGGCTGGAATTTATAAGATTTTCTAGTAACAGGTTATTTCTATACTGTTTGAAATGTCCCAGATTCTAGAACATAGAAAAAGCCAAAAATATCAAGCTCATTCCAAAAGGTTAGTATTATCCTGACATCAAAGCCTACGGAAAGTGGCACACATGCACATGTGCACGCACATACAGATTACATGCTGATTTCCATTCTGTCTAGGCATCAAATGTCCAACTAAAACACTAGCATACCAAATTCAGTGTTAAAATAATATACAATTCAAGTAATTTTAAAATTATTCATGTTATTTAATAAAGGAAAAAATATGTGACCATTTCAATAGATGAAAAGTAAGTATTTGATAAATTTTAAACATTTTGTAACTTAACCACAGAAGGAAGATGCAGCAATGAATAACATATATTGGCCCAAGAATAGACAAGTAGAACAATGGATATAATAGAAAAACTAGAATTAGATTCATATATATGAGAGTTAAAGAGAAAAGTGGAACTACTAAAAAAAGAAAGAGAGAAATACACCTTATGATGCTGATTCAATCAAATATCCTTATGACTACCTCATGTCATAACAACATTCCATTTGAAATGTATTGCATGTAAATATAAAAAGTAAAATTCTAAAATTTCAGAACATAATACAGGAATAGTATACATACCATTGAAGTAGGCATTGTATTTCAAACAAGAAATACAAACTATTAAGCAAGAAGCTTAATCAAAGTACATATTTAAAGAGAGTGAAAAGGCAAGTCACAAATAAAAAAATACATTTCAAAAGATTTTAAGTAGTCATCCATTTGGAAGTAAGAGCTGGTGAGTATAGTTCATACCTTGACTCCTTTTGATTGACATCTGAGTTAATGAGATTGAAAACACCCTCCTGGTAAACATTCCAATGCAATTAGTAGATGGAATATAAATGAGAGTTTTTTTAGGGGCTGTTATGAACTTATTCTGCTATGTTACGTTAGAATTGTTTATTGTAATGAAGCCTGAAAATTAAGAATTTATAGGATGCAGCTGGCTGAAGAATGGAAATTAATTATAGAGCCCATCTAGCTAAGTATCCAGAGAGATACAAGAATTACTAGAACCCCAAACTAAATTGTAATGTTGTGCTAAGATTCCTGACCTTATAGTCAACATTTATATACACAAAAGAAAGAACAGAAGGAAGATTCCTAAATCTAATAAAAATTATAAACTAAAACCTCATAATAAATATGGTACTGAGCAGAGACACTAGAAAGTTAGTATTAAGCAATCAGTAAATCCTATATAATAAAAGCCTAGTATGCAAATTGATCGAATGGTGGAACAACCGGTCGCTATGTTGCACACTGACCACCAGGGGGAAGACTCTCAACACAGGAGCTGCCCCATCCCACAAGCCCCAGGCCAGCAAAGGTGGGTGCCAGCTGGGGGAACCCTAATTGCCCTGCCGGTCATCCCACAGATCGGCCCTGATCACCGGCCAGGCCTAGGGACCCTACCATGCAAGAATTTCATGCACCAGGCCTCTATGATTAAAGTCTTGTGAGCCATCCTCCTCACCACTGCCACAGTTTACAATCTTTTAGAACAAAATTTTCTAGAAAATGAAAAAAAAAATTATTTTTGAACAAATATATGACATACTAGAGGCCCAGTGCATGAAATTCATGCACTGGGGGGCGTTGTCCCCTCAGCCCAGCCTGTGCCCTTTCTCAGTCTGGGACCCCTCGCTCCTTACTGCCTGCCTGCTCGCTGCTCCTTAGTGCTGCCACGGAGGCAAGATAGGCTCCCGCCATTGCCGCTGCCCTCACCAGCCGTGAGCCCAGCTTTTGGCTGAGTGGCACTCCCCCTGTGGGAGTGCACTGACCACCGGCAGGGCGGGCGGGGGGTGGGAGGGCTCCTACGTTGAGCATCTGCCACCTGGTGGTCAGTGCATGTCGTAGTGACCAGTCATTTCACCATTTGGTCAATTTGCATATTAGGGTTTTATTCCATAGGATGTTCCAAAACCATGAGATCAATAGTGAACCTTCAAAAGAGCTTTGGAAAGACCCTTTGCTCTCTCCCCAGCTTTTCCTCCAGACCATCTCTCCTCAGTGCTTCAGCCCTTCACCTTACAGGGGAGGTCCTGGCTTGAACTATGGATTTCCCGGCATACTGTTTCTGTCTGCCTTCCCCGAGCCACAGGACTACTGTGAGAGCTATGGGTAGCATTGGGCAGTCTGTCCTTCAAGGGTAAAACAATTTTGGAAGAATCTATCATCATTGATAAGATCTGTGGGCCCAAATTTTTGGTTTTTCTGCTCCCCGCTCACAAGATGGCAGTGCTCTCTTTCAAACAACTTCCCTGAGTTACTGGGTGGAAGAGATTTGAGTTTGAGGTAAGACCCAATGACACTTATTTTTCTGTTGGTGGAAGAGCCGAATTGCTATTTCCCTTTCAGTGTGTGTGTGTGTGTGTGTGTGTGTGTGTGTGTGTGTTCGTGCACATACATGTGCTCGCACACCTGCTGAGGAAAGAAAAGAGTGTCAGTTTAAAGAAGAAAAGGAAAAGCTCAGGGCAGTGAATCACATTTTGCTCAGGAAAACAAACCCTGGACTGAAGGATGGAGAAGTGGCCACGAGCTTCATTGGCGATCTTATGGCTTCAACTGAGCTGTGAGTAGCCCTACTAACAAGGGTCAGAGACAACCAGGAAAACGGAGGACTGATCCTCAGAAAATTAAGAGAGAAAAGTGGAATTAGTTTTCGCTTATCTGGGGACACCTATGGTTTTAATGAAGAGTAATTATGATCTCTGAGAAGACTTGCCCTGACATCACTCACTCCGGCTAACTTTCATCTGTTGCTTTTTTTCTGAACAGGGGTGTACAGTGATGACAAGGTACTACAGAGCCCCCCATCCCTGGCTGTCCATGAGGGAGACAATGCAACTCTCCACTGCCGTTATGAAGTGACTAGCTTCCAAGGACTATATTGGTATAAACAGAAAGATAAAGCTACCACATTTCTGTGTAGGCTAATTACAAGTGATTTTGATTCAGGAAGAATGAAAGGCACCTTAGACAAGACAGAACGTCTCAGCACCCTGCATATCGCAGCCACCCAGATGGAAGACTCAGCCACCTACCTCTGTGCAGTGGAAGCACAGTGCTCTCTAGTCACCTGCAGTCTGTACCAAAATGCTACAGCTGAGCATCCTGTAACTGTGAGATGGAGAATTTGCTAAATTGGGCATGCCCTCACGAATAAGCTGTAAGGAAGCATCAGACAGACTGACAAACTTCAGTGGAAGGTGGCAGGGGGCGGCTGGGGGAGCGGGGGCAGGCAAAGGGGATAAGAAATCAACCAAAGAACTTGTATGCATGCAAATAAGCATACACAATAGACACAGACACCAGGAGGGTGAGGGCATGTGCTGGGGGATGGGGGTGGACGGAGGAGGTCAATGGGGAAAAAAGGAGACATGTAATACTATATGTAATACTTTAAACAATAAAAAAAGATTTTATAAAAAGCTGTAAGGAAAAACAACTATTGGTCAAGATCCCCATGCCCCTGTTGACAATTACTTATGCAGTTTACTAAGTCCTAACTCAAACTGAGTCACATCACTGCATTCACCACCTTTCCTGTGCTTTTCTAGGGGAGTCGTGAGGCTAATGTCTTTAGCAGGTCTCATATGATTCCAACTCCATGACCATGTCATTATGCCCTGGAGCAGAAAGCAAGTCCTTTCACTGGAAACTGCTATGTGTGCCACCCACCAGGGATTCTGCCTGACAGCATGGATGTGCTGCTTGTGAAAGTAGTAAGTTCTTTTGAGGTGATGTGAGAAAAGAACTTCAAAGGCACATGGGTGGAGAAGTTTAAACATGAGGGCAATACTTTTATTGTGAATTAAGGAGAATGAATACACCCTCGGGGAGGTAAAGGGCAGGCAGGCTCTAAAGCACTGCCATGAGGCTTTAGTTAATCCTCCATATATCTTCTTGGTTTAGTTAAAGAACAAAGTACCATTCAAACTATCCAAGCCAAATTCTTAACTTTTCCTGAGCCTGGATTGGGCCCTTTTCCCAGTAAATTCCATTAGGGTTTCATGCTCTCTATCTAATCTGATTGTTCCCAGGCTAGGCTCTGTCCCTCTGTTTTGTCTCCCTGACTTTCAGCGTGCATGTCCAAAAGTTTCATTACATCAACTAGCTCCTGTTGCACACGCACCCAGCAGAGGAATTTCCTCCTCTCCTCCAGTGCTGGGCCTTGGGCACTCCTCCACCCCCATGAGATTTCATGTCCCATTCCCAGGATGAAGTCTCCTAGTTGGCAGTTTCCTGGCTGTGAATGAGTCTATTTACCAGTAAACTAGATGGAATTCTTCTCTGTTATCTGCTTCTGCTTTCACGTTATTAAGATTATTTAGTTCCCTTCTGCTTTCTTCCTTATATTAATAACTATCTACCTGCACTGGCAGATGGATAAAAAGTCCTGTTTATTTGGGATTTTATCTTTCTACCTATGATCGGCACACTTATAGGTAGAGTTCTGCCTGCAACTTTTCTTGCTGGACCTATTAGCAAAGAGCAAAGGGTGGAGCCCTGGCTAGTGTGGCTCAGTTGTTGGGCGTCGTCTGTGCACTGAAAGGCTGCCGGTTGGATTCCTAGTCAGGGTACATGCCTGGGTTGTGGGCTCCATCTGGGGGCATGCAAGAGTCAGTTGACTGATGTTTTGCTCTCACATCAATGTCTCTCTCTCTCTCTCTCTCAAAAAAAAAAGTGTTTTAATCTTAAAAAGAAAACAAAGGGTGGAAAACAGAAGTTATCATTACTTGATTCAAATAACTTTTTCTTCCCCACTTGCAATATTCTTACTCCCTTCCTTTTAGGCTCATTGCCTATGCTAGGTGCTTCCTGAGAGTGATGGCAGAATTTTCTCAAAATGTTTCACATTAACTTAAACATCCACTATCTTAAGCAGTCTCCCAAAAGAAAGGGGTTAGCTAAACTGAATTATGCAAAAACTAACATAACTAAGTTATGGTATATTCTTTAAATAAGATATATAATCAGATATGTTGTATATTACCTCATTGAATTTTCAAAATAACTCTGATGGATGTTCTTGTTCTCAGTTAACAGACTAGGAAATGCAAACTCAGAAAGATGAAGGTTCCCCCAACTCCAGACAAATACCTAATAAAATTTAAAATCAAGTCTATCTGATTTTAAAGTCTATACTTTCTCCATTACATGCCCTGTGTTAAATATCACAAGGGGGGGGGGGGGGGAATTTAGCCACAGTACGACCACAATTTCATACCAGAAAATTTCACAAAACACCATAATAACATGTGTTTGACATGTGAATAAAATAACTTGTTCACAATAATATGTGAATAAAATAACTTGTTCAACAATAACATGTGAATAAAATAAGGTAGTATATACTACCTATACTGAGCATTATTTTAGAAATAGAAAAAATACAATACACTTCATTTTAGAATACCAAAATCCAAGTAAGGTGAAACTGCGTTATATAGCTCTTATCTGACACTCACAGTTCGGCTGAATAACAATGGGAACTATACATGATCAAATGATACAGTATTGAAACAAGATTTTTGATTGCTGCTGGCCCTTCAAATCACTGCAGACTAATGCTCCCTTAAGTTGGGAAGGTGTTAAAGTTACAAAAAGGCCTATTTTTCTTGATACTTGATACTTGATGCTGTAAGTGGTATGTCTTTAATATCCTATCTCTGTAGGAGAGACAGTAAAAGTAACTTGGCTCCTAAGTTTGTGAGAAAATGCACTGCAACTGAGCACAGTTTAGACTTCACTGCCCAGGACATGAGGAGATGCTGCGGGAGAGGGCAGGTAATCAAGCAGAGAGGAGGGAATGAAATAGGGTAAAAATTAACAGAATGCATTGCCATGTTTCAGCCTATACACATCTTTGCCCATTTTTTTCTTCCTTCCTTTTCTATCTACACTAAGAGCCTGAAATCAGGAAGTAGAGATGGAAGAAGTGGGCTTTCATCCTCTATAATCCTATATAATAAAGAGGTAATATGCAAATTGACCATCACTCCAATACACAAGATGGCCAGCAGGGGAGGGCAGTTGCAGGCGATCAGGCCAGCAGGGGAGGGCAGTTGTGGGGACCAGGCCTGCAAGGGATGGCAGTTGGGGGCGATCAGGCCTGCAGGAAAGGGCAGTTACGGATGACCAGGCCAACAGAAGAGGGCCATTGGGGGCAACCAGGCCTGCAAGAGAGGACAGTTGGGGGCAACCAGGCCTACAGGGGAGGGCAGTTGGGGGGGACCAGGCCAGCAGGGGAGAGCAGTTAGGGGTGACCGGGCTGGCAGAGGAGGGCAATTAGGGACAACCAGGCCTGCAGGGGAGGGCAGTTGGGAGTGACCAGGTCTGAAGGAGGCAACCAGGCCTGCAGGGAGCAACCAAGCCTGCAGGGGAGGGCAGTTAGGGGTGAACAGGCTGGCAGGGGAGGGCAGTTGGGAGTCAGGCTGGCAGGCAAAAGCAGTTAGGGGCAATCAGGCAGGCAGGCTGGTGAGATCAGGCCTAAAAGGGCAGTCGGACATCCCTCAAGGGGTCCCAGATTGGAGAGGGTACAGGCAGGGATGAGGGATATCCCCGTGCACAAATTTCGTGCACTCGGCCTCTAGTTTATATATATAATAGAAGTGGGAAATCCTGTATATGTCACCCCCTCCCCCCCCGACTCCCCTCTGATATCTGTCAGTCCGTAATATGTATCCAGGCCTTTGGTTCTGTTTTTTTCATCAGTTTATTTTGTTCATTAGATTCCACATACAACTGAGATCATATGGTATTTGTCTTTCTCTGACTAGCTTATTTCGCTTAGCATAATAATCTCAGGTCCATCCATGCTGTCACAAAAGGTAAGAGTTCCTTCCTTTTGACAACCACATAGTATTTCATTGTATAAATATACCAGTTTTGTGGTTTTTTTATCCACTCATCTACTGAAGGGCAACTTGAGCTATTTTCATATCTTAGCTATTGTAAACAATGCTGCTATGAACATTGGGGTGCATATATTCTTTCTGATTGGTGTTTCGGGTTTCTTAGGATATATTCCCAGAAGTGGGATAACTGGGTCAACAGCAGTTCCATTTTTAATTTTTTGAGGAAACCCTATACTATTTTCCACAGTGGCTGCACTGCATTCCCACCAACAAAAGGGTTCCCTTTTCTCCATATCCTCACCAGCACTTGTTGTTTGTTGATCTATTGATGGTACCCATTCTGGCAGGTGTAAGGTAAAAAACAAACAAACAAAAACACAGGAAAAAGAAAGAGAATATATTTATTTTTTTCATGTGAAGACCTAGGGAGGAAAGATTTGGAAGCAGACCAATGACTCTACAGATGATCATCATTAATACACTAGATATGTTCCTCAAAAGTTATATATAAACTGGATTTTTATCTCCCATCCTTAATTCTCAAGATTTATACAGGACCAAAGCTGAAAAATAAAAATCACAGTTCCAACTCTTATTTGCTGTCAAAATCATCCTATCCCCAGCAATGTACAGTCTACATGCTCTCAAATGTTCCCATGCACAATACCTGTTACAGACTTAATCTCCAATGTACTAAATGCATAGTGAAGCATGAGTGCCTCCCTGATGGCTTGTTATAAATTATTAAAAAATGTTTAAAATGTATTAAATTCACGTCTGTGCTCTCTTCATTAATATACCCCATGTTAAATTCATGTCGTTGGTAAAGGAAGTCATTATTTTATCCGCTTTTCAATCTGTTAAAACATTTCATAATTTTAGATGTTTCTTTCACACATCTTGGGGAGGGGTCTTATAGAGGGTTCCCCGCCACAGGAAACAGTGTGGCATTCACAGCAGCTGAAGCCAGGCCTCGGGAGACTTCCTGCTGAGAGGCTGAATGCACTGTCTCTCTGCTACAAGCTGGCACAGGGGTTATACCTAGACGGGCTCACTATCACTCTTGTCTGCAAGAGCTCATAAGGAGAAGAATGGGTCCTCGCCTCCCCTGGCAGATGGCTGTGTAAATAGTCAGGAACTGTAACCCATGAATTCCACTGAATTTTTCCTAAGGAGAAAATCCACTAAGAGAAAAACAAGATACATGAAACTCAAGGTATTGTATCCCAAATTGTAAAACAACTTAAATATTCAGCCATAGGATTGAGCCATCAATTTGCTAGTGTGTTAAATACAAACAAATAAAAACTTCAAGGAATAAAGATTAGAAGTGATATAAAAAGTGTTTGTAGAATAATATTAACTTAAAGAAACAGAACAAGGCTACCACCTTATTCTACTATTGTTCTTTGTCTAACTCCCACTGAAATGCCCATGTTGTTTTCTTGCAGTTTTCCTCTAAGCAATTATGTTTGTTATTCAATGGGGTTTTTAAGGTTCTTCTTACCATCATCTTTTTTTGTCCTTCCCTGGCACACCAGGATCGAGAATATCCCATCTCTCTTCACAATATCACCTGAAAGTCCTCAAGAAATATACTCAAAAAATAAACGTGCCCAGGCCCTGAGTTTATATCTCAAAACACACTTACCTGGCACCATGATGGAAAGGCCTCTGCCATGAGCAAAACCTCCTTTGGAGAGTCTGAGCACTTGGCTTTGCACCAGTAGTGAGCTGCACAAAGAGGACATTTACAAAACCTGATTCTGCCTCGTTCGAGTGGACAAGGAGACAAATCCTGAGATGCTACAAAGGGGTCTTCACCAAGACTCCCAAGTGACGACATATAAAAGAAAGCTTTCTGGAACCCACTCCAGTGTCCTACACATAGCGAGTATTCACTAAATGAAAGTTAAGTTTTTTACTGCATTGTACGTAAAAGGCTCTTTCCACAAATGCCATTCCAGTGCTCCTCTCCCCTGTCTGGACCCAAAGCTATTCTGCTATTTCAGACTGTGATCTCCTCCTGCCCTCCTTTTCTCTTTTCCTTTTCTTTTCCTCTTTTTATAAATCATTTTGACAGGTCTAGCTATACTTTCAAAAGAAAACATTGGTGGGAGATTTCTTTTGTTTGTCTGTGTTTTTCAAGAAGTTTCCTGAGACATAAAAAACTTGTTAAGTCCTCCCCCAGCTGGTTCACTCTGGCTCAGGGATATGAAGAGCTGACAATTTATAAGCAACTGAGCTGTTGGGGCTGAGGGGATGGGGAAGCAGCTGGAATGGAGACAGTTTCTTTTTCATTGTTTCTACTGGAATAAGAACCAAACAAATTTACATCTCAAAAGAGGAACTTCTCACCAAAACAAATACTCAATTCTTATTACAAGATTAATATTCGTTTGTTGTAAAAGAAAAAAACAAATTAAAGAAATAGCTACATACCGGGCCGGTGTGGCTCAGTGGTTGAGTGTCGACCTAATAAACCAAGAGGTCACTGGTTAGATTCCCAGTCAGGGCACGTGCCAGGGTTGCAGTCCCAATCCCTAGTGGGTGGCGTGCAGGAGGCAGCCAAACAATGTTTCTCTCTCATCCATGCTTCCGTCTCTCTCTCCCTCTCCCTTCCTTTCTCTAAAAAATTGATAAAAACATGTTTTAAAAGAAGAAGAAGGCATGTGTTGAAAAATATAGATAGCTATAACCTCAACCTACAGAAATTACTACTGTTAATTGTTTAGCATTTATACTTTCCATTTTACCTGTGTTCATGATCAATGAAAAAAAAGTCTAGAGAGATGTGAGGCACTCACATTATTTCAAACAAAGAACAAGTTTTTCTCAAAGTCACTGCAAAAGGAGGTATTTCTGTTCCTTCAGGAAAAAAAAAAAGTCTCCTACTGTAATTCAGTTGAGCTCCTCCCATTTTTGACCTCGTGAGTCATAGGAAACCTTCCAGCAGAAAGCTCCTGCTAGTGACTTGACCTCCCACAGACGCTGTCAGTTTGAAGCATCCACTGAGTAATGGAAGTTCATTCGTGAGGAATCCACAGGAAATGATGACTATCAAGATTATCTTCACTTCACTCCTAGCCCTGGCCCTTTCAGGTGAGTGTCTTGTCCTGCATTCCCAGTTACCCTCCTGGACTTGACAGCTAGATTGACACTTGGCTGCTGTGTGTTTTATGTTGCAGGGCCTGAGGGAGCAGACTGGATCAAATCCCAGGAGACAGAAGTGTCTGCAACAGAGGGAAGGAGTGTGAAGCTCCTTTGTAATTATGGTACTTCTAGAGGCGCTGTTGATCTCTACTGGTTTCGACAGTACCCAAACCAGGCACCGGAATTTATTCTCTACAGAGGGTGGGGACATTCTGGAAAAGAAGATGCTGATTTTGCCATAGAAAAGTTTTATTCAGACAGTACAGCAGATACAATCTACTTGTACTTCAGAAAGTTGGAGCTTGCAGACACTGCCCTGTATCACTGTGCTCTGAGAAAACCACGCTGAGAGCTCTGCACAGAGCAGCTGTACAAGAACACCAGCGCATGGGAGGAAGGAGAATGCAGCACACAGCATCACACGGACTTTTGTGTTTGCTTGTTTTGTGAGATTCAGCCTAGAAGGTAGGCGATATTGGTTCAGAAGAGTTCTGTTCTAACTATATAATAGCTATATAATTGCTAAGCAAATAAATAGCTTCGGCTTTTTAAATTGCCATTTCCTGAAATTAGAGATAATAACTCAAGCTCTTATGAGGCATGGCTTTAAAGTGCATGTGCTGCTGACAACACCTTGCCATGGGAGCAGTCAGCAGCTGTGCACCGCTGCAGGTTGTCTAGGACCAAACCAGAGAGGGTCGGACCTGCATTGCCACCATGTGCCCACCATCCAGATATCAATGCTGACATGTACACATAAGGAACTGTTGGACATTGAAATTGGGACTCAAACATTTTTTTGTTTTGTCTTGTTTTGTTATTATATGTTTATTTCCAGTCTGCAAAGGCAAAACTTTTTAAAGGAAAGAAATGGTGGGAAAAAGATACAGAGGCAAAGAAGCATTGAACAGACTGTCAAACTACATCGGGAAGACAGGGGAGGTTGGGCGGGGAGGGCTGTAAGAGACCAACCGAAGGACTTGTATGCTTGCATGTAAGCACAACCAACGGATATAAGACACTGGGGCGGGGGGGCAGGGTGGGCAGGTGAAGGCATGTCCTGCGGGGTAGGGGAGGTCGGGGGGAGATCAAGGGGGTAAAAAAAGGAGACATATGTACTACTATTTGTAATACTTAAAACAATAAAAATAAAATAAAATGTAAAAAAAAATAAAAATAAATAAATAAATAAATAAATAAATAAATAAATAAATAAAGTGCATGTGCTGGATACTCAGCATATGGGAGGCATCTTTTATTCTCTTTCTCAACATCTACTTTCTTTGGTCTCCAGGGGCCTTTCTGTGAGCATCTGAGGATCCCTTTTACACCACACTGGCAAAAATAATAACAATCATCAAACACCTAAAATTACACATCCAGGACTCAGAAAAGGCCTCTTTGACCAGGGATCCCTGGTCATCAGGCCAGAGGTTGAAAAGTGTGCTCAGCAAGGCCAGCCACTAGAGGACAAAGGGGCCTTGAAGCCCTCCCTCCTTTCTGAGCCCCCAGCCATGGGCACTTGGGCATGTCTCATGATGTGAACAAGAACAGAGGCTCGTTTCTCACAAGTCTGTTGGGAAGAGGAGAAGCACAAGGTTCTGCATCAGGTGGTGGGTGAGGAGAGGGAAATCGCCTCGGTGACTCCTACCTGCTCCTGGGCAGCTCTTCCCTTCCAGGTGGGGATGAGAGGCCCAGAGAGGTGGAATCCGGGGCTGACTGCTGGGGCCACAGGACACCTGCCACAGATTCCAGTGATTGAAGCCATGCTTCTAACGGATGGCTAGCCTCCAGCCCGATCTGTGATCTGTGCCAATGCTAGCTGCTTTGTTTGCACTGAGGTTGAGGGGGGTGGAAGAGAGGAAGGAAGATTTAGAGCCTCATTCAGCACAAAGTCGGCTGCAGCACCAGCACCTTACCGCTTCCAGGCTGGAAACCAAGGGCTTCTGCGGTTCCCGGGGAAGCCTGGCCCAGCCTCACTGCCTGAGAAATGATTGCACCAGCCAACAAGAGTGGCTTGGAAACAAGACAGCAAGTCAGTTTTTTAAACAATGTTTTCTTCTACAAAAGGAAACTTGAGTGAAAATAAACATTGAAAAATACTGTAGCTAGAAAATAAATTTCAAAGTTCTATTTAAAGTTAACTTACAAGAATTGAATTGTGGGGAGACTGGTGTTCAGGAAACATAAAATGATTTAAGGAGAGTGATATGTAACTTCCCTTAGCTTCTGTTTGTGGGCAATTGTTATTTTTATAGCCTGTTGGTAGCAATATAATGTAGTTGTACAACCCTCTGCGTAGTGACCTGCCACCCTTTACATAGTGACCTACCTGCAAAGAGATTTTAAAATTAATTACATAGTTCCTATCTTTGATTTGTTTCTCAGAATTTACATTGAGCACTGATTTTAAAGAGAAAAACAACTTTTGGGCAAGACAAATCACTACTAAAATGTTTTCAGCCTTTTAATGTGTACAGCATTCAGGAATCTGAATGCTGTACAACCATGTCAGGTGCTAGTTAGTAAAAGTAACAATGTGGAAATCCTCTTCACATAGAGTTAAGTAAAATATAGAGCACATCTTGGTAACCATGCTAGGCCTACATTCATAGTAAACAAGGGCTCTGCACTGCAAATACTTTGCAGGTAATCCAACTTAATTTCTCTCTTGATTTCTGTAACAGACAGGTGGGAAGATATTTCAAGTGATTTTTCAAAGTTCACGAGCCTCCAGGAATGAATGGTTTTCTGTGAGCTTGCAGAAAGCAGCCAGGACTGTTTATCTCACCATCTCAGCTGTGAGGCCAGGAGTCGAGGGGGGTGGGGTGGGTATTTCTGTGCACTCAGAATGCCAGCAGTAAAAGGAACAATAAAAACTATAAGAACAAAACCGCAGAGCTTGTACCCCATTCCCTTGCTACAGGCACGAGGAGAAGACCCATAGACCCCAAACGGAAAAGATTAGAAACTGTGGGCAGCTTAACTGAAGCCTGGAAAGGTCATGGGTAACTGTGCTGTAGGCAAAGCCATCTCCAAGTACAGTCACCGAATGTTTTCAATCCACCGTCCTGAATTTCAGTCTCACCTTTAAATGTAGCCGATTTTTGTAGAACAGTCTTTGCTTTTAATCTAATTATTTTCTTTTTTCTTTAAACTTCTGATATAGTCCAATTATGAAAGCAACACTGCTTATTATAATAAATGAAACAATATATATGATATATGAAGAAAAAGTTAATACTCACCCACTCTCTTTCATCCCTATGACATAAACAATTTTAATTATCTGGTGATTGTCCTCACCATTGTTCTAACTCATTTATTTTAACTAATGTCTATTTGTCCACCATATGGGTGAACCATCATCTTTTCAAGTACATCTTTATTGGTAGATATTCAATTTTGTTAGGTCAGGACTATTGCTGTGATAAATAACTATATTAGCATAGTTTATATCTTTAGGGTAGATTTCTAAAAGTTGGATTAGTCAATAAAAGGATATCTCTATCTTTATTTTTAACAAATATTTTTTTATTCCTTTCAAATAAATTTAAAGCATCTCACACTCTCACTAGTAATATGTAAGAATATCTCTTTCTTTTCTTCTCACTAGTTTTGAAGCGAGAACTGCCCTGCCTAGTACTCAGTTGGTTGGATCATTGTCTCATACACCAAAGGTTACTGGTTCGATTCCTGGTCAGGGCAGGAATTCCTAAGTGGCAGGTTTGATCAGAGTTGGGGTGGGTACAGAAGGCAACCCATTGATGTTTATCTCTCCCATTAATGTTTCCCTCTCTCCCTTCCTCTCTCTCTCAAATCAATAAAAAAACATATCTCAGCAAGGATTGGGGGGAGGGGGGAGAGAGAGACAGAGAATCTAAATATATAACGTAATCCAATTAAGGCCTTTGTATACATTTTTGAGATTCTATTGGGTGGTGGTGGAGATATTGCCTGGAAGCCACAGAGACAAACCTCCTCTGTAAGACCCCTTGCTTATTAAAGCTGCCACCAATCTAGCACCATCTTCCTCTTCTGTCTCTCCTTGCCCTCCATGTACAAGGGCCAGTTTCAGACTTCACCCAGAAAGCTCCCTAGGTTTTGACCCAACCCTGTTTCACTGAAGAATAGTTCCCATAATCCAGGCATATAAAAATAAGGTTTTTAACCATTTTGATTTTGACTTGATTTTGTCATTTATCATTTTGATTTTTACAAAATCCTTTAACCTTCTGGAAATTGTCTTTATACATGCAAGCTATTTTGCCCTGCTGCAATGTTTTGGCATATTTTGTGTAACCAGATGGTATATGTCCTTACTAAGAACTTTACCTGCTTCCAAATTTATAGGAAGTGTAAGAATCACAGCAGAATGGATACTGGTGAGAACAATTACTAAAGTCTGCAGTTCCAACTCAAAAGAAGAAATTCTTGGACCTTCTGCTTGGTGAGAGAGGCCAAACCAGTTTGACTGATGTTAACCAAGGAGATATCAGAGGGGACATGGAGAGCATACAGAAGTGACCTTTTGGGGGAATGCAAACCTCCTGCAGAAGGAAGGTATATAAGTTAGTCCACACAACTCCTTCTTATATGACTGGAGTCACTTGGTGCAGCCTGAACCCTGTTCACTAAGTTGAGGTTTGGCAGAGAATGTCAACTTCTTATGACAAAAATAATTAAATGCAGGAGAAAGACAGAGGAGCTAAAAGAAGGGACACTAGGCTACATTCCCACCTGCTTTTTATGAAGCAGTTTTCCATGAATTTCCTGTGAGTGTAATGAAATGGTCTAGGTTCTGAACCAAGAGCTGAACCTGCACCTGTCTGCAAGAGCTGCCATGTGGTAGAAGCCCCTCACAGCAAAAGGCTGTGAAGTGGTCCACGTGTGGGTTTGGTGAGGAAAGCTTTGCCCCTGGGACTGATCACTCCTTCCAGGAAACCACACCATCTGACAAAACCACTGACACCATCACAGGAAAGCAAGCATTTGGATACCTGCCCCCCTGTCCAGACAGAGGTAAGAACCAAGAGGAAGGGCAAGAACCTCGCCTCCGCACCATGGGGCTGCTCACATGGAGGAAGAGAAGTCTCAGCCAAGGAGATGAGGCTACTGAGCCCAGGAGAGAGTGAATGTGGAGCCCTTCATTCTCTCCCCTCTGCCCAACCTCAGAGGGTGACAAGGGATGACATGTGAAAGAGCAGCACAGGCCACCTGTCACTAGAGCCACTGGAGACTTCTTTGATGGAGAGCAGAACAATGACCATCAAGGTTCAAAATTAATACCTGAATTGTGCATTTGGAACAAAACTGCTTTAATAACTAAAACAAAAAGAAAGGATAACCTGTTTCCCAATGGAAAAGAGAGGACTGAAAACAAAGCAGAAATTAGCATGATTTTCACTGAAAATAACTGCTGAATTTATGTGAGATTTTACCGTTCTCTGGACCTGTAACTGTTGTGGTTTAGCTATGTTTCCACCTACTTCTCTGCTCTTCAGAATACTGAATTGCCATAAGGATAAGCCATTTAGTCCTTAGACATAAAGGTTAAACTCAAATTTACCCCTTTCCCCTATGTCTTTTTTTTTTTAATCATCACAAACATGGTGTCTAATTTGGTTTATTCTTTGAAAAGCAGGGTTTGGTGTATATAAAACAGAAGGTTCTTCAGGCAGCAATATGCTAAATTTTTAGGCATCTTGAAGGCCCATTTTTCTACTAATTGGTGCAGGTTTTGAGAATCAAGTAAGCACATAAAAAGTCCACATAACACTATAATAAAACTAACATAGTTATTCTACCTTTTAGAGATTTAGACTTATTTCCACATCATTGTGAAAGTCACTCTTTAAAATTAGAAACTGAGAACAGTGAGGAAGTGAAATCTATTTTACCAATTAAAAAACTGTCTGTAACATTATTCAGTGATAGATGAAGTGAGAGATGTGAAAACTTGCAGTCAAAGTTTGCATTTTTTATTTTCAACAAATATGTATGATCCATCCAGAGAAAGCAACCAAGAGAGTTAGAGTAATCCCACTCACCATTGTTCCAGGAAAGATTTTCTTGGTACAGATGTTGGGTGAAGCTTTAGACTCATTTAGGATCTTGAATGGTGAAAGAGAGACCAAGAACAATTTAACAGAAAGAGAGAAGAAACAGGAATAATCCATAGACAGAGAAGAGTTCTCCAAAGGGGCACACTCAAGATTTGCTTTAATAGATCATTACAGCTAAAATTTGAAAGTTATTAGAATGGGTTCATTGTCTCTCAAAATGAGAAACCATTGCAGGAACTCTCTTGTCCTTTTATTAAGAGCCTGATTTCTATTATTAAAATTTGCATTCATAGTTTGAATTGATTATCTACAATTCTGCATCTTAAGTATATAACACTTAATTTCATAATTTCCTTTTTTGAACATTTTATTATTTCCCATTTTAACTTATTTAAATTGCATTATGGTAAACAACTTAAACATAAATTTGAATTTCCTTTTTTTCTCTATTGATTAAAGTATTACATGTGTGTCCTTATCCTCCCATTGCGCCCCCACCTCCTCACTCATGCTCTCACCCCCCTGGTGTCTGTGTCCGTTGGCTAGGCTTATATGCATGCATATAAGTCCTTTGGTTGATATCTCCCCCTTACTCCCACCCTCCCCTACCTTTCCTCTGAGGTTTGATGGTCTGATAGATGTTTCTCCGTCTCTGGATCAGTTTTTGTTCATCAGTTTATGTTGTTCATTATATTCCACAAATGAGTAAGATCATGTGATGAATTTCTCATAATTTCATTAGGACAGCATCCTAGAAATGGAATTAGTGGTTCAACAGTTTACAGTCTTTTCGTTTTCTGTCTCTCTTTTCATTCCTAATAAACTTCTATAAAAGGTTTTCTAAATTAACTATCTGTATGCTTTCTTTATATATATATATATATATATATATATATATATATATATATATATACACACACACACATATATATATCTGTATATGCATATATAAATTTTATTGATTTCAGAGAGAGAAAGGGAGAGGGAGAGAGAGATAGAAACATCAATGATGAGAGAGAATCATTGGTTGGCTGCTTTCTGCACACCCCCTACTGGGGATCAAGCCCACAACCTGGGCATGTGTCCTTGACTAGAATTGAACCCGAGACCCTTCGGTCCATAGGCTGAAGCTCTACCCACTGAACAAAGCCAGCTAGGGCTGTATGCTCTCTCTTCAAATCTGTTTTATATCAACTTAATTCTCAGGTCCAGCTAGAGATTCTAAGAGGAAAAAGATAAAGGTCTACCTCCCCTACAATCTCATCTAGGAATATGGCTTTAGTTATCACTTACACATTGATGACTCAAATGCACATCTCGATCCCAGCCTCTCCATTGAAAGTCAGTCTTATATACACTATAATCTGTATAACATCTACACTGGATGTATAATTGGCATCTAATATTTAACATATCTAAAGTATAATGCCTTATTTCCTCCCATAGGCTCTCCCTCATCTTCTCCATCTCAAAAAATAAAATGGCAAGGATGCTATCATAATCATATTTGCCAGGTCATATCTAAAATAGGTACAGTCATTACAACATCCTTACTGAGAAGCCATTTCCCCTTATGAGTTGAGATGCTATCTTTATGACATACTAAATTTCCACACACAATTGGACCTAATTATTGATTTGCTATTCTATTTAATTGACCTATCTGCCTACTTTTAATTTGCACTTGAGAATTTTTTCTTTTCTGTCTCTCACTCTTGTGTTTTTGTTTGTTTATTTGTTTGTTTTTACATTTATGGAATAGAAAATGTGCCCTTTTTAGCCTTGGCTGAGTAGCTCAGTTGGTTAGAGCATCTTCCTGATACACCAATGCTGTGGGTTCAATACCTGGTCAGGGGACATGAAAGAATCAATCCATGAATGCATAAATAAGTGGAACAACAAATCGATAGTTCCCCTCTCTCTCTCTCTCTCTAAAAATCAATAAATAAAAATTTAAAAAAAGAAAATGTGCTCCTTTCTTTCACATTTTTAAACTGGTTTTTTGTTTTGTTTTATTTTGTTTTTGCATACGACTGAGGTTTTCTTAAAATTTTTTTTTTATGTTATAACCTGTCTTTTGGTAGTAACTTTTCTTCTCTTTTATATTTTTTCCTGATACATAATCATTCCATCTGCAAACATGCATATGATATTTTACCTCTTTCTTTATAATTCCTATGCTTCTTACTGTTTTCTCTGGGCTGACTACATTATCTAGTAGCCCCAACACAGTATTAAGTAGTGGTAAAGCTATTGGATATCATTGTCTTTCTCCTAACTTTAGGAAAACTTTTAGCATTTTCCCATCAATAGGTGCTGATCTGGGGTTATAGACTATGCATTTTTATGTTAAGGAATTAATTTTTAATTCTTATTTTTTAATGTTTTAAAAATTGGGTTGTATTTTGTTACATGTTTTTTCTGCATTAATGGATATGGTCGTATGATTTTTCTTCTTAGCTTTTATGTCAGTTATTAAGCTACTTACTTTTTAAAAATATATATTTTAAATTTTTTTATTGATGTTAGGGAGAAAAGGGGAGGGAAATATAGAAACATCAATGATGAGAATCATTGATCAGCTGCCTCCTGCACTCCCCCTACTGGAGATTGAGCCCACAACCTGGGCATGTGCCCTGACAGGGAATCAAACTGTGACCTCCTTGTTCATGGGTCAATGCTCAACCACTGAGACACAACAGCCGGGAGGAGCTATTTACTCCTAACTCCAAATACTTTGTTCCTATATTTTGCTTCTCTCTGTAGTAAATGCAGATGCCTATCATGCACTGCCACCTAGAGTTAACTATTTTATATGTGTTTTCAGTCTCCCCGGCTGTATAATTAGAATATTTTTTGCACATTTTATTAAACATGCCACAGGGTTAAGGTGAATAAACTTTAGCTGGCAACATTCAGCATTTATTGTTGACCTGCCACAACTCCTGTCTATCATTGCTCAGGAAAATTGTTAGTCACCTTTCACTAGATGCATTCCTGCTGGCAATGGCCTGGAATGGTAAAATCACCACTTGGAGACAGGAGAGAAGACAATTTCGAGGGAAATGTTCATGTAAATGTTAATGCCTCCAAACAATGGGAACAACTCCTTTTCTTCCCAGACTGAAATCCGTTGAAATCATTCAAGGTAGTAATGAGAGGACACGAGAAGGCAGAGCAACGTTTATCTCATTCCTGCATCTTCCAAAGGGTGCTAAATCCAGTCTGAGGGACAATTACAAGATGATCAGGGGAAAAGCTAGAACAAGCAGCCCCCTATTTTAAAAATTTCATATATGAAGAAAAATGGAAGACTAATATCCACAATTAACATCAAAGAAGATGTTACTCATCACAGACTTTCAGCCACTTACCTCAGGTCCACACTAAGAAATGAAGGGAGCGAAGGATGGGGATAGATTTGCCAGGGTCAGGGTTTGCCCAGGGAATGTAGCTGAGAAAGTGTGGTCAACTAGGTACCTAGTGTCATCAGAGTGAAGACTGAGTTTGAAGGTTAGAAGAGAACTTTCTTAATCTCTCAATTTCTTGAGTCTCTAATCCTTGCTGAAAATATAGGAGACATGAAACAGGGTTTTAGATAACTAATATGTAAAATATGAGAAATTACCAGAGTTTGCACCGTGCCCAGATCTAAATATAAGAAACACTTAGATTTTTTGCAAATGCATCATCATTCTCAAAGTTAGCCAGATACCAGGTTGCTCTCTCAAAGTTGAGAATATATTAAAAGAAAGGATATTATAGCTCCCTTCTTTATATTTCTACTAGAGGTCCAGTGCATGAATTCGTGTATGGGTGGGGTCCGGCCAGCCCGGCCCCAATTGGGGCTGATTGGGGCTGGGCCTATCGAGAGGAGGAGATGGCGGGAGGTTGGCCAGCCAGCCCGACCCTGATTGGAATTGGGGGGCCGATTTGGGGTGGGGCTGGCCATGGGGAGGGGCTGTGGACAGTGGGTCTGCCAGCCCTGCCCCCAAATGGGGTGGGGGGGTGCCGATCGGGGGCCAGCAGGCTTGGGGAGAGGCTATGGGTGGTTGGTCAGCCAACCCTGCCCCTGATCAGGGTAGGGGGGCCAATTGGGAGGGGGGGTTGGGGAGGAGGAGGGGCTGCAGGAGGTTGGCTGGAGGAGGGGCTGCAGGAGGTGGGGATTGCAATCAAGGGTGGGCAGACCAGGGGGGAGGAGCTGTGGGCCTATCGTGGTGGGGTGGGCTGATCAGGGACAGGGCTGGCCCGGGGGAAGGAAGAGGGCATTTGGCCAGCCTGTCCTACTCTTGATTGGGGTGGGAGAGTCCAATCAGGGGCAAGCTGGCAGGGGCGAGGGGCTGCAAGGTTGGCCAGCCAGCCCCACGTCCTGATCAGGCCAGTTTGCTGGACACAGTGGGCATCATAGCTACTGGTTGTTACAGTCATTATGGCTGTTATGGGCACTGGCTTTTTATATATATAGATAGAGAATTGTGGGAAGGTCAACTCTTTTAACTAATTTAAAACTGTTCAGATTGAGAAACACAACAAAACAGGGTAGACCATAACCAGTTGAGAGAAACAACCAGTTCTTCTCTCAACCTTTTATTTATACCCTTTAGAATGTAATACAGAGTCATACAGGCAAAGAACCCACATAGATTTCCATCAAAGGTGAGGAGAGTGAGGAACGGAGTATCAGTTGTTAAGGATATTCAGACAGTTACCCCTGAAGAACATTTTGAGACTATTTTGTTTTCTTCCCCTCCAGCCTCCAACCCGTATGTTCTACTTTTCTTTAATTGAACATGAGTTACTTTGTACTAAGGGGTAAATTAAAAACAAATTTTTAAAAAATATATTTTATTGATTTTCTACAGAGAGGAAGGGAGAGGGATAGAGAGCTAGGAACATCAATCAGCTGCCTCCTGCACACCTCCTAGTGGGGATGTGCCCGCAACCCAGGTACATGCCTTTGACCGGAATCAAACCTGGGACCTTTCAGTCCACAGGCCGACACTCTATCCACTGAGCCAAACCAGTTAGGGCTAAAAACAAATTTTAATTTAAAAGTTCAGACCACATGGGGGCAGTGTTTCCATTACAGAAGTGACTGGCTAGAAGCTAGACCTCTGCAGAGGAGCAGCAAAAAAGAGTATTTTTAAAGATGGGTTTCATGTGACAAGTCAAAAACACTAAGAAGATCACCAGAGGTTTCCACTCAAAAGAAGCAGAAGAATCTAGAACAGTGACCTAGGCCCACTGAACATGGCCACTTCCAAATCTCCTAACTGAATCCTCAGACTCCAGGAAGAAGCAAAAATGGAGATTCCCCTGCGAGCTTCACTGATGCTCCTGTGTGTGCAGCTAACCTGTGAGTGAGGGGCAGTGTGAGGGGGAGCAGAAGGGCCAAGCGTGGGAAATGGGGCACCTCTGCTAATGAAATCTAGAGGAATCCCAGGGACATTCTGGGGTTTATTCTAAGGAATAGAAAACAACTAAGGAAAAAAACAGTTTCTTACGTATGAAAATCTTTTTACTCCTCCTGAACAGGGTCAAACCAACAACCGCCAGTGGAACAGAGCCCAGCTTTCCTGAAAGTCCAGGAAGGAGAAAGCTTCACGATGAATTGTAGTTATACAGACAGCAATTTCGATTTCTTCCAGTGGTTTAGGCAGGATCCCGGGGAAGGCCTCAGCTCCCTGATACAAATGCGGTCAAATGTGAAATACAAGATCAGCGGAAAATTCACTGCCAGGCTTAACACAGAGGGCCAGCACTTTTCCCTGCATGTGAGGGATTCCAGGCTCCAGGATTCAACCATGTTCCTGTGTGCAGCGAGCCCACAGTGCAGCTCAGGCACCTGTACCCTGCACCTAAACCCTGCATCTCCCTTATAAGGTCTCCAGGACACTGACTTTAACTTTGCTCTAAGTCAGTGGTTCTCAACCTTTCTAATGCGGATATCCTTTAATACAGTTCCTCATGTTGTGGTGACCCCCAACCATAAAATTATTTTCCTTGCTACTTCATAACTTGCCACTTCATAACTGTAATTTTGCTACTTCATTTCCTTGCTACTTCATAACTGTAATTTTGCTACTGTTATGAATCATAATGTAAATATCTGTGTTTTCCCATGGTCTTAGGCAACTCTGGTAGCGGTTCTCAACCTGTGGGTCTTAGGCGACCCTGGTAGTAGTTCTCAACCTGTGGATCGCGACCCACAGGTTGAGAACCGCTGCTGTAGAGCCTAAGACCATTGGAAAACACAGATATTTACATTACGATTCATAACAATAGCAAAATTACAGTTATGAAGTAGCAAGGAAAATAATTTTATGGTCGGGGGTCACCACAACATGAGGAACTGTATTAAAGGGTCGCGGCATTAGAAAGGTTGAGAACCACTTCTCTAAGTAAAGGGAAACATGAGGCACTTTTTATTGGATATAATAAAATATTTTTCATTTGAAGACCATGTGTAGAAGGATAGTAATGGCAAATACCATGTGATGTACAGTATTTTGTTTCTCAGTGTGAAGTCCTTACTCTGTTAAAACTAGTTCCAAAAACCTGAGGCTTAGTATCAGAAAACAGAGAGCACTAAAAAAGAACAGAGAGCAGAGTAAAATTCTTGCTCTTTTGTAGCAAATTGAGATCCTTTGCAGACTTTTACAAATATACTGAAAAGGCCATGGTCATTAACTTCAGTAATGAAAAAAAATATATTTTGACATTCCAAAAAAACTGGCTTAGAAGATCAAGTACAAAACCTGAGGGAAACTGGTAGTATAAAGTTCATAAAGGACATTATAAAAAGAGAACACAATATGATGGGAAATCTGGTTCCTCCCTAAGAGGGGAAAGAAGGTCAACCAGCCGGCTGGAGAAAAATCAAAGGGGTGTGACCAGAGGTTATGAACAATGGGTCTTGGAAAAGTGCCCAGCATCCTGCTTTTTTCTAAGATCAGACCCCTGACAGGTGGTGGGAGGAAGATGAGTCACATTAAGGAGTTACCGTGAACTGAAGAAGCAGTGTGAATAGGCACAAATTGTTGAAATCATTATATCTTATATCCACGCCCACAGGAGAGCACCCACTACAGAGGAAGCATCATAATCCAACCAGAGGATGCCACCAGCATCTGTCCACTTCAGAGCTTGAACAATAAACCCATGAACAGATTAGCCAAGGTGACAGAATAGCGGTTCTCCATAGCCCAGAGGGATGGTTTTCTCTCGACAATTCAGATTCAGCTACTTCTGCTGCCAAACAGTCAACCTGTTAGCAGGAGATACCACAGTGAGCCTTCAATCTGGAATCACCTCTGAAGGAAATCACCAGCCACTTGTTGGCAAGTTGATTACATTAAACCATTTCCATGCTGGAGGTGACAAAAACCTTTTTTTTATTGGGATTCATACACACATCTGGGTAGGAGTTTCCTTCCCTTCCACAAAGTGCCTGATCTTCAAAGGATTTCCCATCCCTCTGCATCAACAGACCTATGTTATAGCAAGGAGGTGTGACAATGGACACTTGACCACTGGATATAATGATCCTACTAAAAAGAGCGTTATCCACAAACCACTGGCCTAAGAGAACATTGGAATAACAACTCAAAGGCCCAGCTAAAGCACCAGCGTGAGATAGCACTCTGAGAGGTTGGAGAGCTATTCTTCAACACGGTGCTGAGTTCCTAAAGCAGCCCCCAGTAAGCAATGGACAGTGAGTTTATGGATTATTCCAGCTCCTTCATGCTTTATTTCAGATAACTCCAAAGGGTATGCTATACTGAATCCCAGCCTCTCCTAGCTGGATTAAGCTCCAATTGCCCATAGTAATAACTCGCTTGATGACAACACCCTATATCATCTTCCTTCCCTTCCCTGAATCACTTCCTACCAATGTTTTATAAACTGGTAACACAAATCCTCATTTTGGAGCTGACTTTCAGAAATTCAAATGATCGGACAAGGATGGAGATGATCTAGAAGAAATTGGTGCCCCTTCTTCCATTGTTATCAAACTGGATTTGGAAGCACAAGAGATTCTAACACTTCATTTAAGGCTGTTCCCAAATCTCACAACTCCCTGCACCTCTCTGAGTTTAGAGGCTCAGCCCCTTACCACTGTGTTACGGAGAACCATGCTGCTCAGACAGTGCCTGGAATGTAACAGGATCCCATTCTTACTCTCTGCTTAGGGACTCCAACTCTGGAATTAAGTATCTATCTCTGTCACTCCCTCTGGAAATGCAAAATTCTAATGAATCATAGTACATTTTTTAAAAAGTTTTTTGTTCACAATCTTTTCTCAAAATGAAATGAGTGGTGAGAGCAACTCTTGCTATGAGTTGTTTGGGACAATTTAGTGCTGATGAGAACACTTGCAAAAGTTACTTCAGAGTTTCTTGATACAACACAAACAAGGACTAATTTTTTTAAGTAGCTATGGAAAAGTAGGCACAATTAGACATGATAGGAGCAGCTTCCAAGCTTGTCAGTGCTCTTTCTAGTCAAAACATGTATCTTTTTTTCCTTCTTTATTTTGAGAAATTTTAAAAATATATAAATTGAATATATACATATAACAAGTGTACTCTTATTACCCGTAATCAATTGTCCATATTAATCATAGTTGCTTTGCCATTTTTATTATCAAAAGAAGAAAACAAAAATTACAGAGTTTGCCATTGTTGCAAATGAAACCTTCCACTTCTTTCACCATTCCATGTCCAGCCTCCTCTCCAAAACTAAGTCATATCAGAAATAAATGTCAGCTTTCTTTCCTATTTTTATTCCAAAATAAAAGAACTCTGAAAACATGTCTCATTTTCACTTAAAATTATAATCAAGGCTTATTTTCTGAAAGAGAGACCAAATTGTATTGGGAAGACTCCTCACTGCGACACTCCTCCTACCTATGATACCATTTCCTGCCACCAAGCACAGAGGAGAAGCCAGATCAGAGCAAGAGACTTCTCACCCTGCAGGGAGAGCTGCCAGCATGACGCTTGCTACCTTGCTGTGGGCAGTCATGGTCTCTACCTGTCTTGGTAAGGAAGGTGTATGCCTTATTTTATAATATTATCTAATGCAGCTCTTAAACAAAAGAAGATTAATAGCACAGAACCTGCATTGTCTCACAGAGCCCAACTATGGGAACCAAAAAGTAATAATGTTATGCCTGAGGTTTGGATCAAGAGGAAAGGTGGGTAGGGATGGGAGCCAGCTGGGAGTCTGCCTGCTTTATCTCTCTGGTGCCATCCCCCAGTGCATTCCTTTCTGTCCTCTTTCCCACAGGATCCAGCCTGGCCCAGAAGGTCACTCAGCCTCAACAAGAAATGTCTGTGCAGGAGGCAGAGACTGCAACCCTGGCCTGCACATATGACACTAGTGGGACTGACTATTATTTGTTCTGGTACAAACAACCTCCCAGTGGGGAGATGATTTTCATTATCCGCCAAGAAGCTTTTAAGCAACAAAATGCAACAGATAATCGCTTCTCCGTGAACTTCCAGAAAGCAACCAAAAACTTCAGCCTCAGGATCTCAGACTCCCAGCTGGAGGATGCTGCAGTGTATTTCTGTGCTCTGAGTGAGGCACAGTGAGATAAGTGACAGGGAGAGGCTTACAGAAACCTCTGGCCTCAGTGCCTGTGTCAAGGGGTGGGGGAGTAGTTGCTTACCAGGAACATAGAAATCATTGTCTTTTCTTGGGAATTAAAACTCCTTATCTCTGAATATCAGAAACATAGAGAGATGGATGTCTGCAAGCTGTAGTCCTTACAATTACAATAAAAATAATGGCACGTGTAGTGTCTTCCAATTTTACCAAGAGTCCTCCTATATATTATCACATGTAACCCTCATAGCTCTGTATGATATATGTGACAGATCAGACTTCCTAAGCATTTCCTTCATCCAGAAAATTTTTATAATTTTCCTGTGAGCTCATACCTCCAAGAATCTTAAACTTTTCCATTTTGTTACTTGAAGCTTTAAATTTTTTTTCCAATTTTCTTTTATTTTCCCATCCATGTCTAACACTGAATCTCCACAGAACAAAGTACCCAATTTAAAATACAATAAGTGTGACAGTGGAGGCATATCTTGGGGGGGTATCCACTAGTCCATCCAAGAACCTGAAAGATGACCTATGTCCATGGTACATAGGTCAGATGATCCAGAGGAAATGATGGAATGGCCTGTTAAAGGCTCAGCTGAGGAGCCGCTCAGGGGCAACATTCCTGGCTAGAAAGCTGTTCCCCAGAAGCAGTAAGTTTATTAAACCAATGGCTGATCTATGGATACTTTTAGCATCCCAGCTAATATACACAAGTGTAGAAACTAAGAAATGGGTGTGGAATAGACTCTTCTCACATCTTTCCTATAACCTATTCCAGAATTTACTGTTCTCTTTCCCTCAACGTTAGGTTCTGTTGGATTAGAGGTCTAGTTCCCAGAGGAAGATTCAGCACGGGTCCCACCGAAACTAGTTATGACCATCATCTAGGTCACTTTGAACTCCTGTGCCAATGCTCCAGCACACAAAGAAAGGGGTTATTAGACTTGCAAGGGAAAGTGACCCTGATTGTCATGAAGCACCAGGTTGTTGTTACACAATAAGGCCAAGGAGGAATACATCTGGAATTTCAGTGTTTCATGTTGGGCATTTCCATGTCCAATAAAAACGACATGTGGCGATTACTGATACAAGGTCTGAAAAAGGGCAAAGTGTTTAAGAACTGTGACCCTTCAGCAACGAAGGGTCTGGGTCATCCCACCAGGCACGCAACCTAGGTCTGCTAAAGTGCTATCTCAGGATTCTGGAGAGTGGCAGAAGAAGGAGAGGATGACTATCAATTATAGCCTTGCTACCTGTTAAAGAAGTGGGGCCCAAAGCTCATGTCAAAGGCTCTGCTAAGAAGCCGCTCAGGGACAACACTCTTAGTGATTAAAATGCTGTTCTCCAGCAGCAGTAATTAAATGTTTAAACTGAATCTGCAAGGTTTTGTCTGGCTGCAATTTATTTAAAACCCTCCTGTATTAAGTGTTTTAAATAAATTGCACCCAGCCAAAACCTTGAAAACTCAGTAATACAGTGACAAGCATGCATCTCAGTAGTGCAAAGAACATGTGTGTCTTGTTGTCACATTCAAATGTCCAGCTCTGATTTTATTAATGGCTGTGGTAGACAATTCTGTGGATACTCAGACTCATTCAAACTGGTGACATCCAACATTAAGCATGCACTGTACAATGTTTACTTTCTACCCCAGGGCCTTGTCTGACTCTTCAAGAGCTCACTCAGCCCATGGGCAAGCAAGCCAGAAAGGACAGGGGAATTACCAGCCCTCCTGGCAAGCACCAACCAGGGATGAAAGAGGACCAATAAATTAAATGTACTAGCTTCCTGATTTCCAGCTGGCAATCCTGAAAGGGAACCTAAGCTCTTCTTGGAAGATCCTGGCAGAATCAAGTCCCAACCTTGCCCTACATACTTTCTCACTCATTCTTCCTAAAATCTCTTCCTAAATAAATTATCTTCACCTGAGTCCTTGCTTCAAGGTTTATTTTGGGGGGAAACAATAGAATACTACTCATCTGTAGAAAGGGGGGAAATCTTACCTTTTGTGACAGCATGGATGGATCTGGAGAATATTATGCTAAGTAAAATAAGACAGTCAGAGAAATACAAATAGCATGTGCTTTCACTTATATATGCAATCTAATGAACAAAATAAACAAAAAAAGTAGAAACAGATTCATAGATAAAGAAAACAAACTGACAGCTGTCAGAGAAGAGAAGATTTGAGGGAGCTGGGTGAAAAAGGTGAAGGGAGAAAGAAAGAAAGAAAGAAAGAAAGAAAGAAAGAAAGAAAGAAAGAAAGAAAGAAAGAAAGAAAGAAAGAAAGAAAGAAAGAAAGAAAGAAACTCATAGACACAGACAACAATTTGGTGCTTACCAAGGGGAAAGGGGTGGGATGAGGTAGAAGAGGGAAAAGGTGGATAAATGGTGATGGAAGGAGACTTGACTTGGAGTGGTGAACACAAAATACAATATACGGATGTTGTACTATAGAATTGTACACCTGAAACCTATATAATTTTATTAACCAATGTCACCCCAATAAACTCAATTAAAATTTGTAATAAATAAATAATCAAGGTCTCTTCATTGAGTGGAAATAGGAATCAGAAACTCATATAAACAGATAACTTTCTGAACAGATTTCTGGATTAAAGCAAGTTTTTTCTGTGTAGAGGAGTCAATTATAGAAATTTCCCCAGTAATTAGTTATTTGATCTGAAGAGGGCACTGCTTGCATTAGTTGACAGGAGCTGCAAAGGATTCTCAGGTTCAAGAAGACAGCTCTGATATGCACCCCTATGTTCATAGCAGTGCAGTTTACAATAGCTAGGATTTGGAAACAGCCCAAGAGCCATCAGCAAATGAGTGGATAAAAAATGCTGTTGTACATTTACACAATGGAATGCTATGAGGAGGTAAAAGAGAAGGAACTCTTACCATTTGCAACAGCATGGGTGGACCTGGAGAGCATTATGCTAAGCAAAATAAACCAGTCAGAGAAAGATAAATATCACATGATCTCACTCATATGTGGACTCTAATGAACAAAATAAACTGATGAACAAAATAAATCCATTGACATCGAACCATGGAACAGACTGATGAATGTCAAAGGGAAGGGGGGTTGGGGGGAATGTAGGTGAAGGGGAAGAGTTTAACCAGGGTACTTATATGCATACTAGAGGCCTGGTGCATGAACTTCATGCAGGGGTGGTGTCCCTCAGCCCAGACTGCACCCTCTCCAATCTGGGACCCCTTGAGGGAAGTCGGACATCCCTCTCACAATCCAGGACTGCTGGCTCCCAACTGCTCACCTGCCTGCCTGCCTGATTGCCCCTAACTGCTTCTGCCTGCCAGCCTGATCACCCCCTAACCACTTCCCTGTCAGCCTGAGCAACGCCTAACTGCTCCCCTGCTGGCCCGCTTGACCCTAACTGCCCTCCCCTGCTGACCTGGTCACCCCCAACTGCCGTCCCCTGCTGGCTTGATTGCCCACAACTGCCCTTCCCTGTTGGTCATCTTGTGGTGGCCATCTTGTGTCTACATGGGGGTGGCCATCTTTGACCACATGGGGGCAGCCATCTTGTGTGTTGGAGTGGTGGTCAATTTGCATATTACCTCTTTATTATACAGGATGTGCATAATCCATAGATGCAGATAATAGAGTGGTGAAGGCTTGGGAGGGAAAGGTGTGGGGAAAAGGGGGTCAATGGGGAAAACAACAACTAAGAAACAAAGAGGATATCAATAATACTTTCAACAATAAAGATAAATTTTTAAAAAAGAGGAAGACAGCTCTGGGGAGGGGAGGGATTGAACAAAAAAGAGAAAGAAATGGGCATGGTCAATAGTATGGGCAGTAGAGAAGTTGAAAGACATCATAGAGGAAATAAATGGTGATAAAAAAAAGTGAAATAAAATTTAATTTAATTTAATTTTTTTAAAGAAACTGCTAATACATAAAAAGAATTGGAACAGTTCTGAAGAGTCTAGGTCAGATTTCCAGTCTCTGGAATCAAGTCCTTCATGTGTTTGCGAAGGCCAAGGTACAGAGGAACTTCTGGGAGCCAACATTTCTGATGTGGTAGCCAGATGTGCCATAGTATAATTTATGTCATCAGGACTGAGAACAGTCGGAGAACCAGTCTCTATCTTTTTAGAACAGACTCAAAGAACAAATACAAAATTTAATCCACTCTTTAACATTATCTTTTAAGGAAAATGAAGAAAGAGGAAAATCCTTCCTAACTGGCCATCCAAGAAGGAAATACCTTCATTATCAAATATACTTATTTGAACAGTGTTTCAGGTCCACGGGTACAGGATGAAAGGATGTGGAATAAATCTGATGCTTTTGTTTCCATTTTCATTAAATAGGATGTGGAGTACAAGGACAACAGCATCCTTCCACACTAGTCCCAGCTCCTCCACTCCCTGCACATTAAGCCTGCCCAGGCAAGAGACTCAGCCACCTACCAAAGGAAACCCATGTTCCCCAGAGAGCATCCAAATGAACTGGGCCCCACTCTATGCATGGGATCCCTTCTCGGGAGTTAGTAAACAATGTCTATCACTTCTGACAAAAGAAAATTGTACATTAATATAATGAATATAAATAAACCCTTTTTAAAAAGACTTTTTGTTCATTGTATTTTCAGAAAAAGAACTCAGTCATAAGAACACTAAACGTGAGATGTCTGGGGTGATTAGGACTGGAACCCTCAGTGTTCTTTAGCCAAGTTCTACCCAACTAAGAGGGAACTTCTTGACATCTGAAACAGCTTTCTCCATTTGTGGCTTTAATTGTTGATGTGCCTTGGTTTTGACCTCCGTAAAAGTTCTCCCTTGAGAATATGAGAGTAGGCATGTGTTGCTCCATATTTTTCTTCTAGATTTTTACTTTTTCTAGCCAAACCAGATTACTTCTATGAGAAATTCTATGACAGTAGTTGCCAGATACTGTTGAGCTTTCAAATGAGCACATTGGAATTTATTAGACGGCCCATATGAGGTACTGCTTTCCTCCACTACCATGTCTTCTCTCTTTCTTCACCCTTATTTTCTGCTTAGTATCCTGTAATCAGACTTTGCTCACAACCTTCTACAGACTTTCTAAATGACCCAACCCCAGAAACCATTTTTCCTTGAAACAAACAAAACACACACACATACACACACACACACAAAACAACAACAAACAAACAAAACAAAAAAACCTATCATCTGGACATAATATTGATTATTTTTTAAAGGAAAAGACAGTTTTCTACCCACCCTCATGTTTGCCTACTTGAGAGTTTATTGGGGTGTCCCCCAAAAATGTATACACATTTTAATTGAGCTGAAGCTCAATTTTGAAAGTGAAATGTGTTTTAGTAAACACTGCTTTTATCATTATTTATAGTATGTGTATACATTTTTGGGGACACCCTATAGATAATCTTATTTGATTCTCAGACTTCAACAACCTGACTAACTATCGGTGGGAACTAGGGACTGATTGGATGATGGATATAAGACACTACTATGTAAAGTTTGATTGGCTGAGCCCAGAGGGTCAGGAAATGATCTAAAACAGCAGGATGGACCCCTTGGCTTGGGCTCCCCTACTGCATTACAGGCACAGTGAATGCACAAAGGTGGGCCATAAAGAAGGCCTTACCTAAGATTGGATGACACAAACTCAGTAGGAAGAGAAAATTAATGCAAATGAAACTAGTAGTTTCTTGCATTGTGAATTTTCAATTTTGTGCAATTGCCTCTTCTATAAAATGAGGACCATAATTTCTGACCTTTCTTCTCTCATAGGAGAATGTGTGCATGAGGGGAAATTAGATGCCAATGAATCTCTGTTAGATGTGCAGCACAGAATGTTCTCAAATAAATTTTATATGAATTGTGCTGGTTCTTCATTCACAAGCCATGAAGAGATGTGCACCAAAGCTCTTACAGGAACATTTGCCACTGGTGTTGTAGTCATAGAGCTCCCTGACACAGCCAAAGCCAACTATTCTTAAAAAAAAAAGAAGAAGAAGAAGAAGAAAGAAAGTCTTGAAATAAATAACAGAACAATTAAATATCAAAATTCTGGTTCTTATTTTCTCTAGACTGAGTGTTGCTGTTTTTTTTATCATTATACTAGAGGGCCAGTGCATGAATTCATGCACAGTTGGGGTCCAGCCGGCACACCCCGATTAGGGCCAAATGGGGGTGGGGGCAGCCATGCGAGGGGCTGCAGGCAGTTGGTGGGCCGGCTGGTCGAACTCCCTGTTGAACTCCAGGTGGAGGGGACAATTTGAATATTAGCTTTTTATGATATAGGAGTGAAGTTTTGAAAAATGATTAAAATAAAGAATTGGCCAAAGAATAATAGTATAATCAAAACCTGTTTTATAGCAATGCAGAGCCATTATGATATTGGTTTTACTACAAAAGGGAGGGAAGGGAGGAGGAAAGGATGGAGGGAGGGAAGGAGGGAGGAACAGTGGAGAGAGAAAGAAAGAAAAAGAAAGCTTACAGAGAAAATAGAAGTCATTACATTAGTTTCGCCTATACCATTTTTTCTCACCTATACTCCTCTCCAGGATCACATCTTTACAAAAACTATTTACTAAATTACAGTTCTAACATCTTTTTTTCTTTGGCGTTATAGTCAAACTTTTATTCTCTGAAGCAAAAGACAAAAGGCATTGATAAGCATTTTAAAGCAAAACATAATCAACGGCCCACCTGACATACCATTTCCTGTTCTGACAGTGAAGTCACTGAGTACAGCTGGTACCCAAGTTTCAGATCAGAACAAGAGACTTTCACCCTGCAGAGGAGAGCTGCCAGCATGGCGTGCCAGGGAGTGCTGTGGGCTTTCGTGGTCTCCACCTGCCTTGGTAAGGCACACGTATTTGCTTTTCCAAGTATCCAGTAGGATTAGAAAGTGGAAAAAAGGATTAAAAACACAGGGATCTTACCTCCTCATTGATACCAGCTATTGGAAGCAAAAAAGTGATGGATTTTGCCTAAAGTTTGGATGAAGAGGAGGAAAGGTGGGAAGGGATGGGAG
Organism: Corynorhinus townsendii; assembly: GCA_026230045.1. NCBI lineage: Eukaryota > Metazoa > Chordata > Mammalia > Chiroptera > Vespertilionidae > Corynorhinus > Corynorhinus townsendii. Next base: position 157,684,948 of record JAPDVU010000001.1, on the reverse strand, counting down.
CCAGCTGGGAGTCTGCCTGCTTTATCTCTCTGGTGCCATCCCCCAGTGCATTCCTTTCTGTCCTCTTTCCCCCAGGATCCAGCCTGGCCCAGAAGGTCACTCAGCCTCAACAAGAAATGTCTGTGCAGGAGGCAGAGACTGCGACCCTGGCCTGCACATATGACACTAGTAGGACTGACTATTATTTGTTCTGGTACAAACAACCTCCCAGTGGGGAGATGATTTTCATTATCCGCCAAGAAGCTTTTAAGGAACAAAATGCAACAGATAATCGCTTCTCCGTGAACTTCGAGAAAGCAACCAAAAACTTCAGCCTCAGGATCTCAGACTCCCAGCTGGAGGATGCTGCAGTGTATTTCTGTGCTCTGAGTGAGGCACAGTGAGATGAGTGACAGGGAGAGGCTTACAGAAACCTCTGGCCTCAGTGCCTATGACAAGTGTTAGGGAAGGGAGGTTAGAGTAACAGGAACCTAGATAGAAAATCATTGACTGCTCTGGAGAAAAGAAATACTAATCTCTCTGACTATAGGAAACACAGAAAGGACAGTTATAAGCTATAGTGTTCAAGATAGTAATAAAAATAGTGAATGTAAACAATGCTGTATAGTTTTGCAAAAGACCTTCACATGTGTTTATTTTATTTAACCCTTACAACTCTGTGTGTTACATAGGACAGGTCAGATCTTCGGTGTCACTACTGTCCAGTGACTCTCAGAGTTTGAACTAAAGCTATATTCTAGAATCGTGTCTTTACCTTTTCATGGTGTAAATTACTCTAATTGCTACCCACAATCACAGCAAAGTCACCATATCCAAAATTGAATTTGCTATCTTCTCCCCTATCTTATTTTTTCTTTATTTGTCCCTTTTCAGCTTCACTCAGGATTTAGGAGCACAATAAAATTCAACTGTTGCTACCCAACCAGTATTATATGAAATGCTGAAGGGTATTTTTTAAGAAGAGGAAGAATAAGAAAAAGGTAAAGATAAAAAATTATGAACAACAAAGTGACAACAATACACATCTATCACCAAGTGAATCTAAAAATCAAACGAATAAAAAATTTGATGAACAGAGCAAACTGGTGAATGTAATAGAACCAGGGGCAAAGAAAGGGAGCAGACTGACAATTCTAAGGGCGGGGAAGGGGTTGTGGGGGGTGCAGGAAGAGATTGAACAAAGAGCTTACAACTATGGACGAGGATAGTGGGGGGACAAAGGCCTGGGATGGGGTGGGAACCTGGTGGAGGGGAGCTATGGACCGGGGGGGGGGGGGGGGGGGGGGGGTGGGAGGAACATCTATAATAATCTGAACAATAAAGATTTAAAATAAATAAATAAATAAATTCAACTGTTGCTGAATTTGGAGAACTTCTCCACTCTCTACCTCACAACCTACATTATCTGATTTTTTGGTACACATCTTACCTCTTTCCAATTGCAAACAATGTGAAAAACTCTATCGTATCTGTCACACTGTCTCCCAGTTGATCTATCAGTCATTCTTCCTGACTTTAATTTCACCCACTATATCTTAAACTTTCTTAATGCACCATTTGTCTGACCTAAGAAGATGAGGAAAATAAAAAACAACTGTCAAATAGGATTTCATGTGTTACTAGGACTAGTAACTAGCCCCAAAAAGGTTAACTTCTGATAATGCTAGAATTGCTTCTGATTGAAGCAACCATTTAAATGAACCAGGTCTAAAGATGGGGCCAAGCAGCTGCCATCACCAGAGTCACCACCTCAAATCCACTGAGAAATGGAGATGCCTGGCCCTGGAGAGGATTCTACATCATTTATGTTAAGTGAGGGGGAGGGGGACTAAAAGAGGAAAATAATAGCAACATTTCTTTTTATGTCTAAAATCCCCCCAAAATACATAGCTTTTACTGTTAGGACCCTTTGTGGAGCATTTAATTCCACCTGTCACATTGAGTGAGTGGTAGAGAGTTGAATAAGATACTCCATGGCAGAAATAGTTGTCTGATGAGTGGCTTCCAGATCTGAGGTTGGAGTTATGTTTAGCCTGAGTGGTGGAAGTTACTGATGTTGGGAGAGACCCAGGGAAACCAAAGGCAAACCATTATTGCTAAATAATGATGGGAAAATAAGCTTTCACAGAAATACCTTGTCATCCTGTCATTCCTCAATTACTAGTATTGGCACAGGGGATAGAGCTGGTGACATGCAAAAAAACCTTCCAGATTTCCTGTACTTCTCCACACCTTCTTTGAGAGTTTCTCTACTTCTGTCATAGCCCATGCCCTCATAACTTTGGGCCATCTTCTTAGTCCCCTTGAACAACTTGAAACCATCTGGAACACTCCTCTTGGTTTCACATGCTGCAGACCAAGGGCAAGATATGCCTCCGCAGTTCCCCAAATCCCATGCACTCCCACCACTCATTTGAAACACAGCCCTTTGGACATAGACTCCTAGAACACCATACCCTAGCCCAGGCTCAGTGCCCCAACTCTTGCTTCTCTGAAAAAGGAGATTAGAAACCAAACTCAGTGAAAGTATCACCTCTCACACTAGTCAGATAACTCTGGGCCATTCATGTTTTACTCTCTCTTTTACCCTCCAGGTTCTATTGGTCACCAAGACTTACAGATTCAGACCAGAGATCAAATTTCATATCAAAGCTTGTTTCTTCTTCTCATTCTTACTTTTAGTGCCTTCCTATAGCTCCTCTCATTTAAATTAATAAATAATCATCCATCTAGTCTCTCTGTCCTCAGTTTTGCCCCATTTCAAACATTGCTTTCCTCAGCCACCCGAGTGACCATCTAACAATAGGAATCAGATCGTGTCCATTCCCCATTCAATAAAGACCCATTTCCCACAAAAGGAACTGGCGATTATTCAGAATGTAAGTCCCATCAAAGCAGAGACTACTCAAAGGGTACAAACTTGCAGTTATGAGATAAATAAGTTCTGGGGATCTAATGTACAGAATGGTGGCTATAGTTAATAATACTGTATTATATACTTGAAAGTTGCTAAGAAAAGTACATCTCATTCTCACCAGAAATAAGAAATGATAATTATATGAAGTGATAGAGGTACTAACATTCTGGTGGTCATCATTCTGCAATATATAAATGTATCAAGTCAACATGTTCTACCCTTAAACTTACACAATATTATATGTCACTTATATCTCAATAAAGGTGGTGGCGGGGGGGTGGGGTACAAGCAAAGACCACTGCTCTACCCCAGCACCTACCATGCCCAACAAGGTAAATGGTCAAGAACTACCCATTGGGATTGATTCGTGCTCTGCTGAGCAATTCAGCCCCATTTGCTGTCACACTTCCCATTGCCCTCCCTCTGTTCACTCCCATCATCTCAGACATGAAATTGTTTCCTGCCTCTCTGCCTTTGCGGACACAGTTCCCTTAGCACGGAATGCCCATGTCCACTCAACCACTTCACTGTTGCTCAAGTTGTACTCAAGTTTCCGCTCTGCTCTGAAATCCTGTCCCCACCCTCTTGCCCAGGTAGAAATGACCACTTTCTCTTTTCTAATTTTAACAAAAACTCAAAGCATATTCCTAATGTAGCAAACATAACACTTTATGGAACTTTTTGTATAGATTTAATATGTATTTCTGTACATGTATCTTTCACTGTATCCCCACTAAACGCAAGCTGTCATCATCAAGGACTAAGTTTTATTCATTTATTGAATTGCTACTGAGCAACAGTGCCAATAACATTCCTTAATTCACAGATATGAATTTTTTAAGTTTTTTGAATAAAAATTAGTTGGTGAAGTTTTCCTCATTAAACATGATAAAATAAAAATTGATAACATTTTTATGTTGTCATATCTACAGCTATATTAACTAGGGATTCTGAACAAACTCAGAGGAAAAAGAGACTACAAGGTGTATAGATAATTAATAGTAATGACAATGTTATTGGTAATAATAACAATATTAGTAGTAGCTCATATATTGAGCATTTAGAGGCACTCCACATTTTGATAGGTGCATAGCATGCAATTTCATTTAGTAGCAGCAAGAAAACTATGCTGTAGGTACTACTGACCACGTATCTCATTTTATATGAAGAACTTAAAGCTCAAAGAGGTTAACTTGCCTAGGTTCACACGTTGTATGTATGACTCATTAACCAATGGACCTTTTCCTCCATTAAAGAGTGGCAAAATGCTACAGACTCTCAGTCCCATTAATATGATAGATACATAGATAGATTATGAGAAAAAAAAAGACATTCATGCAAATAATGCTGTACTGAGCGTACACCTGTTCTCACTTTTCCTAGGGTAGTAATTACGTACTACCTGATTTCATTTTATCGTTGTTAATGAAGTTTAAAGTAAGATTAACACTGTTAAAAAAAAGGAAATTTAAAAGGAAATTTTTGCCTTTTTAACATTAATTTATAATTGTTTGGTTTCTGAATATTTAATATTTTAACCTTCTCCAATGCATTTTTTAATAACACATCAAATTTAAAATACACTTCTTTGGCAGAGGTGGAACTAAATGTTCCAAGTTTTACACTATGTAACAGGAGTTTAAAAGGGATTCCTAACCTTCCAAATTATCTCAGGAAAATTCTTTAGGGAAACTTCTTAAACATTATTTTTCATATGGCTGGGTATTGCTATGAATGCTCTTTTCCAATTTTTTCCTCCAGCAAAAACAAATATATTCTGAATACTTTCACACATAAATGAATAATTGTCTATAGCATGAGCTCCCAGAACTGAAAGTTTACAATCTTTGGAATATACATTGGTTTATTCAATCAATATTTTTTGCAGCTGAGCATGAAGAGTATATTATTACCGAACTGGGATTATTACAAGTAAAACTGAGAAAGAAAAAAAATGCTTTTACATAAATCTGTATGCAAGTAAGAGAGACCCTAGATCAAAGTAACTAAAGCAAATATATATATATACTAGAGGCCCAGTGCATGAAATTCGTGCACCGGGCGGGGGGGAGGGGGGAGTATCCCTCAGCCCAGCCCTGCACGCTCTCTCCCTCTCTAATCTGGGACCCTTTGAAGGATGTCCTGGTGGGATCGGGCCTAAAAGGGCAGTCGGAACATTCCTCTCACAATCCAAGACTGCTGGCTCCCAACTACTCATCTGCCTGCCTTTCTGATTGCCCCTAACTGCTTCTGCCTGCCAGCCTGATCACCCCCTAACCACTCCTCTGCCAGACTGATTGATGTCTAACTGCTCCCCTGCCAGCCTTTTTGCCCCTAACTGCCCTCCCTGCAGGCCTGGTCACCCTTAACTGCCCTACCCTGCAGGTCTGGTCCCCCCCAACTGCTCTCCCCTCCAGGCCTGGGTCCCCCACAACTGCCCTTCCTTGCAGGCTCAATCACCCCCAACTTCCCTCCTCTGCTGGCTTGATTACCCCTAACTGCCCTCGCTGCAGGCTTGATTACCCCCAACTGCCCTCCCTTGCAGGCCTGGTCCCTCCCAACTCTCCTCCCCTGCTGGCCATCTTGTGGTGGCCATCTTGTGTCCACATGGGGTCAGCCATCTTTGACCACATGGGGGCAGCAATCTTGTGTGTTGGAACAATGGTCAATCTGCATATTATTCTTTTATTAGATAAGATAGAGGCCTGGTGCATGGGTGGGGGCCAGCTGGTTTGCCCTGAAGGGTGTCTCGGATCAGGGTAGAGGTTCCCTTGGGGTGTGGGGCAGCCTGAGGGAGGGGCCTGTGGTGGTTTGCAGGCTGGCCATGCCCCCCGGCAACCCAAGCAGAGGCCCTGGATCTGGGATTTATTTATCTTCTACAATTGAAACTTTGTAGCCTTAAGCAGAGGCCAAGGCAGGCCAAGGCTTCAGAAGCTTGGCTTCCTCCATCGCTGGGGGCAACCCTAGACTCCTGCTCTCTCCAGCTCTGTGGCTGCCACCATTTCTGTTGGGATTTATTTATCTTCTATAATTTGAAAGTTTGTAGCCTGGAGTGCATGCCTGGGCTGGCCAGGGTGTACAGAAAGCTTGGCTTCCTCCATTGCCGGGAAAACCCAAGCTTCCCTCCTGCTCTCTCTGAGGCTGCAGGCATTTTGGTTGGGTTAATTTGCATACTCAATCCTGATTGGCTGGTGGGTTTGGCTTGTGGGTGTAGTGCAGTGATGGTTAATTTGCATATTACTTTTTTATTAGATAGGATTGCTAGCTTTAAATAATTGGAAAAAAACAGATTGCTTTTTTAGAAAGGGCTGAATCCAAATGCTTAAATAAAGTCACCTATCACTCGTTCTCCTTTACTCTATTTTGGCTTCATTCTGAAGCACACTCTGGCCAACTCAAGGACAAACACACCCACAGGAGCCTCAGGCATA